>CM035838.1:157683831-159142816 GCA_020510985.1 Pholidichthys leucotaenia | reverse complement strand
TTCACCTGATTTAACAAAACTAAATGGGTTTTTGAACGAACTATCTATACCGTGTATTCCAAATGAAAACAGGGAGATATTGGAGTCTAAAATTAGTCAAGAAGAAGTTGGGCTAGCCATTGATAATATGAAATCAGGAAAAAGTGCAGGACCAGATGGTCTTCCAGTTGACCTTTATAAAAAATTTAAGAATAAATTAATAAAACCTTTTTTGGAAATGGTTTTAGAAGCATTTCAAAATAATAATTTACCATCATACATAAATAATGCCTTAATTATACTGCTGCCAAAACCAGGTAAGCCCTCTAATAAATGTGAAAATATGAGACCAATAAGCCTATTAAACGCCGACCTTAAGATAATCTGTAAAATTTTAGCAAGACGAATACAAGAAATTTTACCAAATATTATTAATCGAGATCAGAATGGCTTTATAAAGGGTAGACAAGGCTTCCATAATGTAAGAAGACTATTTAATATTATTTATTTTAATAAAGAAGCACCGGATACAGCTCTCCTATCATTGGACACCGAAAAGGCCTTTGATAGAGTTGAATGGCCCTTTCTTTTTGAAGTCCTACAAAGGTTTGGACTTGGAAATAATTTCATAAAATGGGTTCAAATAATATACAATAATGCTACAGCAGAAATCCTAACAAATAACAATATTTCAAAACCAATAAAAATCAATAGAGGATGTCGACAAGGCTGTCCACTTTCACCTTTACTGTTTACTATGGCAATTGAACCTTTAGCGATAGCGATACGTTTACATTCACAAATATATGGAATTAAAGTTGGACCAACAGAACATAAAATCTCCCTGTACGCCGATGATATAATTTTGTTTATGTCGAATCTAAAAAAATCAATTCCAACCTTGTTGAATTTAATAAAGAATTTTGGGGAAATATCAGGATATAAAATAAATAAAACTAAATCTTCAATATTAATGCTAAATGAGACCCAGAGAAATTACCCAGCCCCTGAGGTAAATCAATTCAATGTTGTAAATCAGTTTAAATATTTAGGAATCCAAATTATGCCTAAGCTAGAATCAGTCGCCAGTGTCAACTATGAAGCCTTAATGTCAGATATCAGTGAGTTAACTCAGAGATGGATGTCACTACCAATGTCGATGATCGGGAGAATCAATATACTTAAAAGTAATATTTTACCTAAAATACTTTATTTATTTCAATACATTCCCTTATCACCACCTTTAGATCTATTCTCAAGAATAAAAAAAAAGTTAGTGGAATTTATATGGAACAACAGGAGGGCTAGATTACGTTTGTCTTTATTATATTTACCATTTGATCGTGGAGGTCTGAAATGTCCAAATTTTATGTTGTATTATTGGTCGGCACAACTGAGGTCTATGACATATTATTTTTCATCAAATGATCTCCCTCACTGGACTGAAATGGAATCATACAATTTACCTTTACCTCTTCCCATATTCATATACTCAGATTCGGCAAAAAAATTACAAAAACAAGTTAAAAATCCATTTGTAAAGCATATGATCAAAATATGGTGTGAAGCTAAAAACTATTTAAAAGAACCACAGTTATTGTCACAATTTAGTCCAATATGGGGTAATCAATATTTTAAACCAGGGAGAGCGGACGCTGTATTTAAAGTATGGAATTTAAAAGGGATACAAAAGATTCAGGATTTATATTTGCCAGGTGCAGACAACATAATGTCTTTTGAAGAGCTGAGGATCAAATTTAATCTCAATAGAACACATTTTTTTAAATATCTTCAACTTAGAAACTTTATTCGATCAAATCAAAATAAAGCTCTCACTCGACCTATTTATTCATCCTTGGAAAAAATGATGATGAAAGATAGTAAAAGAAAGGGTATTATTTCAGAGTTTTATAACTCATTGACACTATCTTCAAGTGAAAATTCACTGAAAAGATTAAACTACTGGAAAGAAGATCTGCAAATTGAAATTTCAGAGGAACAATGGGAATTGGCTTGTACAGAAGCTCAAACCAAATCAATAAATGCACGCCTTAAATTGATACATTTCAAATGGTTAATGCGGATGTATGTTACACCGGAGGAGTTAAATAGATATAACAAAAATATACCAGATACATGCACAAAATGCATGGAAAGTAAAGGAACCCTATTTCATTGTTTATGGGAATGTAGATTAATAAGAATGTTTTGGGAAGAGGTGAGGGTAACAATTGAAAAAATAATCTCAAAACAAATCATATTGAATCCTAAACTGTTTTTGTTGGGTCTGTACCCAGAAAAGCATAATTTTAATAAAAGTGAAAGAACATTCATAGACCTCAGTTTGCTTAATGCCAAAAAATGTATTGCACTATTATGGAAAAAGACTCATAGACCAGATGTGACTCAGTGGTTAAGACAGATGTTAACAAACCTTCCATTAGAAAGAATAACATATATACTAAAATCAAAGGAAATTGTGTTTGAGAATATATGGAGACCTTTTATTGATTATGTAAAAAAATTAAACATAACTCTTGAAGAAGAAGGTGAATGATGTGTGTGGACCTTGTAAATTCCAAACTGGTGAACATAATATGTATACTTATGCATTGGATTGTCTAGACTAAACAGAGGAGCATTGTTGAAGACTTGATTTTGTTGGTGGTTGTTGGTGTTTTTAGTGCATTTTTTTTTTTTTGTAGTACTTTAGTGTTAGTGTTTGATTGTTTGTATCATGTTTGTTAAAAAAAAAAAAAGGTTCAATAAAGATATTGTGGAAAAAAAAAAAAAACATGTTGGAGGAGGACTTCCGGTTATGGCTGCCACGTAGGACGGACGTGTCTCGCTCTGCTCTGCTCCTGGAGAAAAAAATCGGCAAATAACTCTCTCATTTGGGACAGAACGTATCCCAGCATTTGGGCGAGGATATGTCGGCGAAGCCTAAGGCTGGAAAACCAGGAAAAGGAAAAAGCGAGCCGCCGAAACAGTCCAAATTAACGGACTTTCAGGTCTGTGACGCAGCAAACAAGGCTCCATATATGGCGGAGGAGGCTGGCGGCGGTGCGATTTCTGCGGGGAATGGCGCAGATGCGCTGATGGCTGCCATGAGTTCAATGAGAGCGGACTTTTCCTCTAGATTTGATGGGATTATGACAGCGCTGGAAGGAATAAGAAAGGAATTGGGTGACTGTGTAGAACGAACGGCGCAGATGGAGCTCCGTCTCGCTAGTGCTGAAGATGACGTCACCCGTCTTCAATTAAAGGTGCGCACTTTGGAAAAAAAAAATAAATCTCTGGAAGATAATATTTTGGATTTGGAATCTCGGTCGAGACAGAATAATTTGAGGCTGGTGGGTCTTCCAGAGGAATCAGAAGGTCGGGACGTATGTTCCTTTCTGGAAAAGTGGATTCCGGAGGTGCTGGGCAGCGAGGAGTTGCAATCAGCAGTGGTTCTGGAAAAAGCACATCGTATTGGCCCACGGAGAGATAAGGGACCGCCGAGGACCTTAATTATGAAGTTTCTAAGCAACAGAGACAGGATGAAGATCTTCAACGCTGCACGTGCTAAAGGAGAGATTAAACACCAGGACCAGCAGGTGCGGTTCTACCCAGATTTGGCCACAGGAATCCAGCAATTGAGGAAGCAGTTTGATCCCGTACGTAAGGAGCTGCGCAACCTTGGGATTCGTCATGGTGTAATCTATCCTGCGAGACTGCTGACCACGTATGAGGGCAGAACCCACATCTTCAAGACCCCAGAGGAGGCGCAGGAGTTCATCAAGAAGATCAAAGAAGAAGAAGAGACTGGTGGGAGCTAAGCATGAACAAAATATAAGGTAGAATAATTAAGCATTTGCACAGGCATCTGACTGACTTGAAGTAAATAGTAAGTTTACAAAATATAGATTGTATTATATATTAAAAAAAACAAAACAAAAACAAAACAAAACAAAAAAAACTATGATGTACAAAGTTGTTAAAAATTTTGGAGTTAAGTTGGAAAACTACAGAAGAGAGTTAATGTTACGTCATTAAAAGCAGTAGAGTTAGGGTGATTGGGAGGATGAAGAAGGAGTGGCTTAGGCTGTTCCCCGTGGGTGTGGAACGGTCGATGGCTATATCGGGAGACAGAATTTTTCTTTTGATTTTGGGGGGTTTGCCACAAGTGTGGGAAGGGGAAATTTGTTTGTGTGTAGTTTGTAGGATGAATGTTCAACCACTCATGTTTTTGCTTCTCTGTATGAGCATGTTTACACTGCAAGGTAATCCCAAACTCTCTATTGATCATGGACCAAAGTGTTAATCTTAATTTAACTTCATGGAATTGCAGAGGTCTACAAAATTTAAAAAAACTTAAACAAGTTATGAATAAAATAAAGGACATGGGTTCAAGAATTGTGTTTTTACAAGAAACTCATCTGATAGAGGAGGATGTTAAAAGAATTAGGAGTAGATGGCAGGGAAGTGTATTCACCTCTTCATTTTCATCCCGAGCCAGGGGAGTTATGACTCTCATACATAAATCAGTTCCTTTTCAAGTGAAAAATGTAATTGGAGACAAATTTGGAAGATATGTAATCATTCAAGGTTCTTTGCTATTAGAAAATATAAATCTTGTGAACTTATATGGTCCCAATATAGATGACCAGAAGTTCTTTGCTAATTTATTTCTCATCTTATCATCACTTACAGGGCAACATATAATAGCAGGGGATTTTAATTGTACATTGAATCCAGGTGTGGATAGATCAACAGGACTGGATTGTACGCACATTGGATGTAGGATGACTATTAATCATTTTATGAAAGAATTGAGATTGTTAGATATATGGAGAGAAATGAAACCACAAGTTAAAGCCTATTCTTGTTATTCCAGTACCTACAAGACATTCTCACGTATTGATTATTTTTTGATTTCCACAGAATTAAGGTCCAAGATTCAAAACTGCTTTTATGATAACATCGTGATCTCTGATCATGCACCCTGTTGTCTAATATATGTAGATAAAAAATTGATAAAGGAATCAGGTAGATGGCAATTTCAGCATAAATGGCTTCAGGATGAGGAATTTGTCAAGTATATAGAAAAACAGATAGACGAGTTCTTTGACATCAATACTACACAAACATCAGCATGTGTAAAGTGGGAGGCTTTCAAAGCTTTTATTAGGGGACATATTATTAGTTATACAGGATCAAAATCTAAGAAGACTCGAAAGGAGAGAGCTAAATTGGAACATAAAATAAAAAATCTTCAGGAAAAAGTGTATGCAGGAAGTGACCCAAGGTTGGAGAATGAATTACTGATTTTGAGAGCTGAATACGACAAAAAATCAGCGAATAGAGCTGCCTCGAGTCTTCTAAGATTGAAACAATCTTTTTATGAACAAGGTGAAAAATCAGGAAAATTATTAGCATGGCAGATTAAACAATTGGAAATTAAAACACCAATTACCAGTATTATAAGTAATGGACAGGTAGTTATAGATCCTTTAGAAATTAATAGAGCCTTTAGAGATTACTATGAAAAATTATATGATACCAAAAATGAACCTGATTTAACAAAACTAAATGGGTTTTTGAACGAACTATCTATACCGTGTATTCCAAATGAAAACAGGGAGATATTGGAGTCTAAAATTAGTCAAGAAGAAGTTGGGCTAGCCATTGATAATATGAAATCAGGAAAAAGTGCAGGACCAGATGGTCTTCCAGTTGACCTTTATAAAAAATTTAAGAATAAATTAATAAAACCTTTTTTGGAAATGGTTTTAGAAGCATTTCAAAATAATAATTTACCATCATACATAAATAATGCCTTAATTATACTGCTGCCAAAACCAGGTAAGTCCTCTAATAAATGTGAAAATATGAGACCAATAAGCCTATTAAACGCCGACCTTAAGATAATCTGTAAAATTTTAGCAAGACGAATACAAGAAATTTTACCAAATATTATTAATCGAGATCAGAATGGCTTTATAAAGGGTAGACAAGGCTTCCATAATGTAAGAAGACTATTTAATATTATTTATTTTAATAAAGAAGCACCGGATACAGCTCTCCTATCATTGGACGCCGAAAAGGCCTTTGATAGAGTTGAATGGCCCTTTCTTTTTGAAGTCCTACAAAGGTTTGGACTTGGAAATAATTTCATAAAATGGGTTCAAATAATATACAATAATGCTACAGCAGAAATCCTAACAAATAACAATATTTCAAAACCAATAAAAATCAATAGAGGATGTCGACAAGGCTGTCCACTTTCACCTTTACTGTTTACTATGGCAATTGAACCTTTAGCGATAGCGATACGTTTACATTCACAAATATATGGAATTAAAGTTGGACCAACAGAACATAAAATCTCCCTGTACGCCGATGACATAATTTTGTTTATGTCGAATCTAAAAAAATCAATTCCAACCTTGTTGAATTTAATAAAGAATTTTGGGGAAATATCAGGATATAAAATAAATAAAACTAAATCTTCAATATTAATGCTAAATGAGACCCAGAGAAATTACCCAGCCCCTGAGGTAAATCAATTCAATGTTGTAAATCAGTTTAAATATTTAGGAATCCAAATTATGCCTAAGCTAGAATCAGTCGCCAGTGTCAACTATGAAGCCTTAATGTCAGATATCAATGAGTTAACTCAGAGATGGATGTCACTACCAATGTCGATGATCGGGAGAATCAATATACTTAAAAGTAATATTTTACCTAAAATACTTTATTTATTTCAATACATTCCCTTATCACCACCTTTAGATCTATTCTCAAGAATAAAAAAAAAGTTAGTGGAATTTATATGGAACAACAGGAGGGCTAGATTACGGTTGTCTTTATTATATTTACCATTTGATCGTGGAGGTCTGAAATGTCCAAATTTTATGTTGTATTATTGGTCGGCACAACTGAGGTCTATGACATATTATTTTTCATCAAATGATCTCCCTCACTGGACTGAAATGGAATCATACAATTTACCTTTACCTCTTCCCATATTCATATACTCAGATTCGGCAAAAAAATTACAAAAACAAGTTAAAAATCCATTTGTAAAGCATATGATCAAAATATGGTGTGAAGCTAAAAACTATTTAAAAGAACCACAGTTATTGTCACAATTTAGTCCAATATGGGGTAATCAATATTTTAAACCAGGGAGAGCGGACGCTGTATTTAAAGTATGGAATTTAAAAGGGATACAAAAGATTCAGGATTTATATTTGCCATGTGCAGACAACATAATGTCTTTTGAAGAGCTGAGGATCAAATTTAATCTCAATAGAACACATTTTTTTAAATATCTTCAACTTAGAAACTTTATTCAATCAAATCAAAATAAAGCTCTCACTCGACCTATTTATTCATCCTTGGAAAAAATGATGATGAAAGATAGTAAAAGAAAGGGTATTATTTCAGAGTTTTATAACTCATTGACACTATCTTCAAGTGAAAATTCACTGAAAAGATTAAACTACTGGAAAGAAGATCTGCAAATTGAAATTTCAGAGGAACAATGGGAATTGGCTTGTACAGAAGCTCAAACCAAATCAATAAATGCACGCCTTAAATTGATACATTTCAAATGGTTAATGCGGATGTATGTTACACCGGAGGAGTTAAATAGATATAACAAAAATATACCAGATACATGCACAAAATGCATGGAAAGTAAAGGAACCCTATTTCATTGTTTATGGGAATGTAGATTAATAAGAATGTTTTGGGAAGAGGTGAGGGTAACAATTGAAAAAATAATCTCAAAACAAATCATATTGAATCCTAAACTGTTTTTGTTGGGTCTGTACCCAGAAAAGCATAATTTTAATAAAAGTGAAAGAACATTCATAGACCTCAGTTTGCTTAATGCCAAAAAATGTATTGCACTATTATGGAAAAAGACTCATAGACCAGATGTGACTCAGTGGTTAAGACAGATGTTAACAAACCTTCCATTAGAAAGAATAACATATATACTGAAATCAAAGGAAATTGTGTTTGAGAATATATGGAGACCTTTTATTGATTATGTAAAAAATTTAAACATAACTCTTGAAGAAGAAGGTGAATGATGTGTGTGGACCTTGTAAATTCCAAACTGGTGAACATAATATGTATACTTATGTATTGGATTGTCTAGACTAAACAGAGGAGCATTGTTGAAGACTTGATTTTGTTGGTGGTTGTTGGTGTTTTTAGTGCATTTTTTTTTTTTTTTTGTAGTACTTTAGTGTTAGTGTTTGATTGTTTGTATCATGTTTGTTAAAAAAAAAAAAAAAAAGGTTCAATAAAGATATTGT
Organism: Pholidichthys leucotaenia; assembly: GCA_020510985.1. Taxonomy (NCBI): domain Eukaryota; kingdom Metazoa; phylum Chordata; class Actinopteri; order Cichliformes; family Pholidichthyidae; genus Pholidichthys; species Pholidichthys leucotaenia. The sequence continues at coordinate 159,134,522 of CM035838.1, read as the reverse complement.
GGAAAAAAAAAAACATGTTGGAGGAACAAACTGGCTCTTAATGTATCTTGATTTCTAATAATTTTTAATTAGGCAAGTAGCAATAATGAGTAAAGTTGAAGTCATCTCAAATGCACATTAAAAAACAATTTTATAACACACTGAAAAATTAAGAGGGGAAAAAATGCATAAAATTAATGACAGATTAATTGTACAATTGATTTTTTTCAGTATGTAATTTACAATGTAGAAAAAGAGATGGTCCTTTTTATTGGTTATCATACATAAACTATAGAATTTGTAGGAAATGTATATTGTGATATCTATCGTTATTGTTAAATAAGATTACTTATATCATGATATGAAATTTTGGTCATATGGCACAGCCCTATTTTGAAAACTGAATCACTGTAGAGGGCTTTTATTTTTACATAACTCAGGATGTATTGAGCTGTGATGGTGAAAATTAATTCACACTAATTCAGACATGTCTGGTGAATCTAGCATTTATAGCGCAGGTGACTATTTTAAGCTTACTGGGCAGGAATTCAAGGATTGTTTCTCATTTTTAAGGATAATTAAGGTGTTGATGTTAGAAAATCACATTTAAGAATTTTTATGGACCTGTAGACACTAATGAGGTGGCCATATTTCTCTCTTTTGTCTGTTCTTTTCTTCTTCTCTATCCCCTCACCCCCCCAGCCAGTCGCAGCAGATGACTGCCCCTCCCTGAGCCTGGTTCTGCTGGAGGTTTCTTCCTGTTAAAAGGGAGTTTTTCCTCTCCACCGTCGCCAAGTGCTTGCTCACAGGGGATCGCCTGATTGCTGGGGTCTTTCTGCAACTGTGGGGGTTCCCCCCTACAGTTGATAGTGCTATGAGATGACTGTTGTTGTGAAATGGCGCTATATAAATAAAGTTGAATTGAACTGAATTTTTGTGTTCTTGTGGAGAAATTCTCTCCACATAACCATACAAGAATGCAGATTAATCTGTCCACACAATTAAACTCTATTTTTCTCTGAGATTGTATGTTTTCTGGATTTGTTCATGTCTTACCGAGGGTGGCAGGAAGCTGCTGCTGTCCACATGCACTGAGGAGAGGCTGAGCACCTCACTGTACAGCTGCGGTCAGATGTGATGCAGTCATGCATGGTTGACAACATAAATAATTTAAAATATATATATTTTACATTTATAAAAGTATGCATTTCCATTGAGAAATTTATCCAATTGCAATAAACAATCATTTAAAAAATAAAATAATTAAAATAAACTTCATTAATTGCCATGTATTTTGAGATATAACTGCAGGGAGCTGCATAGCATGGGGGCCAAAGGGCCACGGGTTGCCAATCCCTGGCCTAGTGGTTAGGAGCTTACAGTTTGCGCAAAACTCAGCTTAAATGAAGGAGATCCCTGTTTGACTCTTTTACCAGTGTGGACACTTGCTGCATATCCAATATATTTCCTGTCTCTCTTAAATGTCTGACCTGATAAACGTTCATAATTGTAAACAACTTCTCATCCAAAAATTGTTTGTTTTTATACTTTATTAATCCCTTCATTCACACCTAGGGCCACTTGAAAGTCTCCAAATAACCTAACTTGTATGTTTTTGGAATGTGGGAGGAAAACTGGAGCAACCCCACACAAGCATGGGGAGACGTGCAAACTACACACTGCTGGATAGTGGATTTGAACCCACAACCTTCTTACTGTGAGGCAATAGTAATAACCACTACACCACCATTCTACCCTAACAAAGTCCCGACAAAACTATATATACTACTCATAAAGGGATATTAGGGATATTTGGCTTGTGAGTGAAATTTATGGAAAATGTAAAAAGTTCATGCTACAGTAGTATATCATGAAAGTGGGGCATTTCAGTAGAAGCATGCAATGGTGATTTCCTCATCTCACACAATTTATTGAAAGAAAAGCCAACAACAGTGGTGGGTATACCACAACAAAAAATGTCAATGTCTCAATAACTTGTCATCTGCCCTTGAGCATCAATTACAGCTAGACAACGATGTCTCATGCTGTTCACAAGTCCACTTATTATCTGCCGAGGCATGGCATTCCACTCTTCTTGAAGGGCAGCCCTCAGGTCATTGAGGTTGTGGGGTGCAGGGTTACCAGCCTCTACACAGCGGTTCAGCTGATCCCATAGGTTTTCTATGGGAATCAGGTCTGGAGAAAGTCCAGGCCACTCTATTTGAGGTACCCCAGCCTCCAGCAGCCTTTCCCTAATGACGCGACCTTGATGAGCTTGAGCATTGTCATCTATAAAGATGAAATTAGGCCTGTGTTGTTCATGCAGGGGCACAATGACTGGAATAATGATGTTATTCAGGTAGTATCAGCTTGTCACTGTACCATTCACAAGCTGTAGGGCAGTTCTGTATTAACTACAGACACCTGCCTAGATTGTAACACCACCACCACTAAAGGCTCGTTTGGTGAAATCAGTGGCTGATGCCTAGCGCTCTCCTTGATGTCTCCAACATCGTTGGCGGCCATCATTTTTGCTCACCGTGAATCAACTTTCATCAGAGAACAGCACTGAGGCCCACTGGTCCCTTGTCCAGCGTAAATACGCCCTGGCCCATGCAAGACGCCTGTGCCTGGTGGTGTGGTCAGGTACCCTTGCAGGTCGTCTAGCACACAGACCACGCTGATGTAAACCGTTTCGAATGGTCTGACATGACACCTGGGTGCCTCTCAACTCTCTTAAATGTGCCTGGAGTTCAGTGGTATTCATCATCCGGTTTCGCAGGGCACTGTTCACAAAGAAGTGGTCATCAGTGTGGGATGTGGCCAAAGGACGTCCACTTCTATGCCCTTCTGTGACTCTTCCAGTCTCTCTGTATCTCTGTTGCAATCTGCTGATGACACTGACACTCTAAGCTCAGTGGCAACTTCCCTCTGAAAGCATCCTGTTTGAAGCCTTGCAATGGTGAGGTACTGTTGATCAATTGTTAGGTGTCATCTTGGTCTCATGATGTCAAAATGTGAACAGCATGATGAAGAGGACTGTTTACTCTTGTTAGACTCTTGTTAGAGAACAACAAGTTATGCAAAAAGTACTGAAACACTGAACAGTTGGACATGTGCATTCAGAAGGTTAGAGAAGGTCAAATTAAGTTCACCTGTAAAGGTTATAGTGTATTTTAGGTGCATCCTGAAATTTCACCCAAAGGCCAAATATCCCTAACTTTTTGTGAGTAGTGTATGTGTAAGAAAAATAACTTGTTTTGCTTTTGTTAATTGCCATTACTTGAGTTTTCCCATTAACATGTTGAGATCCATGCCATTAGAGCCTCTCCATCCATCCATCTTTTACCGCTTATCTGGGAATCTGGGTAGTGGGGGCATCAGTTCAGGCAGAGAAGCCCAGACTTCTGCCCAGTTCACATAGCACCATGATCCCTCCTGCAGGTGGTTAGTCCACTGGAGGGCGAACCCATGTTTGGGTACACTGGGTCCTTGATGTAACATTTTTCATGGACATCCACTGGACCACTGTTAAGGTGCATTCAGACCAAACGCGAACGGGCAAATTTTTTGCACGGCATTATTACATTTCAACTCAATGTAAACACAAGAATAGACATGAATTCACCGTCTGAGTGAGTTGCAGACAGGCGAAGTTGCTTTATAACTTCTGCAGCTGTGTTCTACCTGTTATGTCTATATATGAAGCCAAGGACGAGGCCAGGTGTCGAACTGAACACACGTTTATTACGGAGGCACTATACAATACAGGAAACACCGTCAGGCAGAAGAGATGGCAGAGAGACCGCCCCTCCAGCCCATTGCCCTCTTATTGCAACAGGTGGTGGCGGAACCGGAAGGTGGAGCCGCCACCCATACCTCACAAATAAGAGCCTACACTAGACACAACACTACCTGCTGTGGAAATTCCCAAAATACCATCATGCTTAGGTTTACATTATCCGACGGGGTCTCACCTGAAAAAATTGTCCCTGCCTCCAAAGTTTCACCTGGACGATGGGTTGTTTACACTGCTAGCCTGGTTAGCAAATCCGTGGCACGAGTCAGTAGGTAAAAAACTGCGACACTTCAATTCAGCTGTAGAGCTCCCGGTCCTTCTGTCTCCAGGTGAGTGTCAGTCTCATTTTCAAACTAGTTTACTCTCCAATGTTGATACTTTTACTCCGGTGGCAGTAGAATCTCAAGGCTAGCACTATTCCTTGGACGTGAATGCACGAATGTTTAAGATTCACGTGTGCTTGCCTCTTTCCATTGACTTTATATGTATTTGTGCCACCCGTTCGCGTTTGGTCTGAAGGCACCATTAGTGTGGCCCTTCACCCAGTACCAGTTTGCCATGGGAGACCCTACCAGGGGCAAGTTGACCCCAACAGCATAGCTCCTGGGATCATTCGGGCACTGAAACCCCTCCACCCTGATAAGGTGGTGATCCATGGCATCCACATTAGAGCCTCTGTAATGTACAATTTTCTACTGTTAAGAGTATTGTTACAGTGTACCAACATTATTATAATAGAAGCTCTGCATTCTGACTTGTGATAGAAGGGAAACACAAGTGTCACCAATCACATTCATTACATCAGTTCTCAGTAATTTGATTAATAACATGTGTTTCCCCGCTATTTTATGCTACAGTGGCTGCTGTGAAAACTCTCAGTAAACAGAGCGGCATTTCTCTACTGACTGAGTGGAAACCTTAGCGAGCAGTAAATACACTGAAAGCTAAGGCTGAATGGAAGAGCTGATGTCAAACCCTCCACTTCCTGACTCTGTACTATACACAAAACCACTTACTACACAAGCACATGTGGTGCCGGCTACTCCGGTCACATGACCGTCCTTGGTTGCTGGACCAAAATTAAAGCACTGATGTCATCAGACAGTCAGTGTTGCCACGGAAACTAGGTCAGCATTAACCCCTTGCTGGAGAAGCAGGGGATTCCACACGCAAACCCAAGCATGTGATTAACAAACATTCCATTCTTAAGTGTGTTTCTGCTTTATTTCTGACTCTTCCTCACCTGTGCAACGTGCGAAGTGCTTCTCATATAGAAAGAGGAAATCCTGTGTATAGGCGAAAAAGGGAAAAAAAAGAACACGAGTGCAGTCTGTCTGGCTTGTAACCTGTTGCGGTAACCTTTCATTTCATTTCTGCTTCCTGAAAAGACTTTTCTCACACTGTTTTCACAGTCCAACTTGTTAGCTGTTGTATGAAGCCTTAAGTGCTTAATAATACTGCAGAACTGCTTATTATGACGACAGAAATAGTGCCTGCAGTAAGCTGGATATAAAGCATGTTTGTCTTTGGACTACCAGGAAAATGTTTAATGAGGAAACAGATCTGGGTGAGATAAACACTCCACCCAGGACACACACAGAGAACTCTGCAAACAGGACCTCAGGATGAGCACAAAGGCAGAGAACACATTTGTCAAACACAGAAAATGTCCACATATGAACCAGATGGTCATATATACCTTGTAGATAAAAAGACTGCGTACATATGGATGGAGATTAAAGCAAGCTTTGAGGTAAGCTAGAGCTGAGCTGAACCCATTCATGGCATTTGAAGCTGACTGATTTACCTATATTACATATGGTACAGTAATGATACAGGTGAATGTATTTTTCAGTCACTTCCACATGTCAGCAATCACAGGTTTCTCCCTGCATGTGATGAAAGTTACATCAAGTTGTATCGACTTTCCTTTCTTCTGCCAGGAAAAGAACTTTATGAGCCTCTCAGACGGTGCACTGTGTGATCTTCAATAAATCCTTTCCTTACGAAGCGTTCGTCGCCACTCTTTTCCGCGCACAAACACACAAGCGAGCCCCATCTCAGCAAGCTGTAGTAGAGCAGCTCTCAGTGGACACATGCCACAGGTTACTACGCCCGGCAGTCAAACATGCATGCGTGACCCACTAACTTTTACTCCCTTTACCTCATTTGACTCCAGAACCTTAGGAGGAGCAGGACGGCCCCCGGCTCCAGAGCCAGCACGCTGGGTTCCTCCTCCTTCTCTTACTCCTCCTCCCCTCCTCCTTTCCCTTGGTCTGTTGTATCTACACATGCCCGGCTCTGGCACCAATCAGCGGGCAGCGTGGGACGCTTTAAACTGAGGATGCCACTGCTTCATCGCTGAACTGCTTAGCTTGCCGAGGCTTGGAGATGAAGCTAAAGGATTTTAATGTGGTCAAAGAAGCTTGAATGGGAAAGGTTTGAATGCACCTGTATTCCATTGTGTGACGATATGAAAGCTGATTTTAATGTTCGCCGAGCGAAAGCGGGAAATGACATCTCCGCAGCTGCGACGGAATTATCAGTAGTTGAACCCATTTGCACATCTGTGAAACTCTGTCACAGTGAACTCATTTGAAAAGACTGGGTAGCAGATCGAGAAGAGGAACGGATTGGTGTGTTGCTTAACCATGGCTTTAACACCTCCATCTAACAGAAGATCACAGAATCACAGCAGTGCGGGGACAGATCGCACTCATGATGAAGCGACGCACACACAAACACAAACGGCTTACCTCGGTCGGCAGTTCAGGATTTCCCGGGGAGCCTCGACTGCTGTCTTCCAAGTCTTCCACCTTTACAGCCATTCGACAGACGAGAGAGGGAGAGGAGGGAGAGAGAGAGATGGGGGGGGGGGGGGGATTACAATCAATAGAATAATGCGACAAGGGCCTGTTCAAATCAACTCGTCATTATGGACAGTAGAAAAATACAGCTACACAAGCAATCTCCTCATCATTCCTGGCATCCTCGGTGAGCGTCAGAAAGTGGCCGCAAAATCTCTTTTCTTTGATTTGTGCTCTAACAGTGAGCCGGCACTTCCCTCTGCTGCCGGGACAGCAAATGAGAGATGCCAAAACCAGGTTCCATTTCACTTATAGAATTATGTAATGTCTGCATCCCGACCGGGTGCAGCACCTCATAAATATATATGTACAAATCCATTTCATAAATCTAAAAAAAAAAAAAAAAAAGGTGAAGGGGTGAAGCTTGACAGGGTGTCAGTGTTAAGGTTGGGTGAGAGAGGTGCATGGGTGGACATCAGTGCAGGGTTGGGAAACAATAGCATTTTTTTAATGTTATCATCATTATTATTTTGCACAGCACCCCCCCCCCCACACACACACACACTTAATTCTAATTTGTGTTTTGTCTCAAGTCCAGTCAAGAAAAACCTCCAACACCCCCCTCCTCACCCCCAACCCTCCACACCCCACACCCACCCACCTATCAATCCTAAAAAAGTCTTGAGTGATGAATATTTACCCTCCAAGTCTCTGATCTGCCTCGGTTTGCACTGCTCCGTCCGCTGGCCAAATCCCCATCAGAAGACTCCGGCTCCCTGTTGTCTTCACCCCCCTTATCATTCGCCCCCTTTCTTCTTCTTCTCCTCTCTCTCTTGTTTCTGTCTCCACTCCTCTTTCTCAATCTCACTCTCTCTCGTCAGTGTTCCAGCAGCTCATTCAGGAAGCCATCTTGTGTTTTTATTCTGGTTTTACATGAGCCCTCGTACGCATGTTCTCTCTCTCTCTCTCTCTCTCGCTCTACACCCCCCCCACCTCCCTCTCACTCTTGCTCGTATGCCAATAGGTCTACCACACACATGCTCATATGCATCACACATGCACACACACATACACACAGACTAGCGCTCTCTATGCGATTTCTACCAGTCCTTCCTCCCCCTCGTTTTCTTCTCTCTCTCGCTCTCTCTTTGCATACATGAAGCGAATGTCCTCTCAGTCTCCTCCCTCCCTCTGTCTCTTTAAACATATACGTACACTTATGAACCAATGTACACACAACAGAGCTTGCAGGAGCGACGTCACATCACAGATAGCACACAAAGGCGGCGCATCCACCAATCAGAGGCCGGGCTGGGCTCTGCTGCTAGGGTGAAACCGAAGGAGAGCAAAGCGAGGGTGGCGAGGGAGAAATTAGAGCTAATAAAAAAAGGTTAAAATAAAAATGGTGTGTGTGTGTGCGCGTGCGTGCATATGTGTGTACACCATAAAAGAAAGGGCAAACATAAAGAAACAAAGTGAAGCCAGGAGGGAGGTGTGCATTTATGTGTGTGTATATGTATACGAGTTGGTGGAGGGGGGGGGGGGGGGGTCCTCTCTATGCCTGTCAATTATCTCCTCCAACTCGCCTTCCCTAAACAATGCCTCTGGTATGTGGTATTGCTGAGCACCATCTGTGTCAGGGCTGCCTGCAATAACTGGACTGGACTGCACAGTGTATGCACGTGCACACACACACATTCATACCAACCCTCTCAAACAGACACAAACACACACACACACACACACACACCTCTGACAGGGAAAATGCACAATTACACAGCAAAGTCCACGATGCTGTCTCAAAGCAGACAAGCATTAAATAAGCTGCATTAAAGTCATATTCGAGCTTTACCGTTGTGTGCATTTGTGTAAATGGCATACCAAGTATATTCTGGAGGCTCGGGTTTGTCATATTTTACAGTCACCTCCTGACTGCTCCCCCCTTCCCCAAAAGCAGACACTGGGGCATTGACGTTCTGGCTAAAGCACAGAACAAAACCACAGAACCCAAGGAGGGTAAACAAAATGGTTTCTATCACCGTCACGGTCTCATTTCTTTTTTAAATCATCGCGGATCAGCTTTTTGAAACTGGAAGTTGGGTAAAAACAAAATAGTGCAGCGAAACCCTGCACAAAGCGACAATGGCAGTGGAAGAGTGAAAGAAAGGTGCGTGCTGAAGTAGAAACCGCAGAATGAAGAGACAAAGTCAGCGAAAGTTCAGTAGCGAAGACACCCGGCAGGATGGGGGCGAAACAAATAGATAGTGAGAGCCAGAATGAGATGGACAGATAGGGAGAATCACACACACAGAGAATGAGACAGAGGGAGCTGAAGTGCGGCACGAAGAGGCGAGGCAGCCACACAGTGACACAGCATTTCGTAGTGTCTGTCTGACACTCTCATATGGCATGGGAAATCCCCTCTGCTGACGTCAGAGAGGGAACCACGTGTGTGTACGAATGTGTGCACCCACACAAGTGTGTGTGTGTGTGAGATTGTGAGTGAGCGGTGCGGTACTGGTGGTGGAGCTGAACTGGACGGCGAGCGCAACTGCTTGGATTCAGGTTGCTTCGTTACAGGTGGGCCAAGGTAGTTGGAGCCGGTAGATGTATGAACTTGTGAACGTTTCAGTTAAAGGAGAATGGAAATGGTAAAAGCACAGGGTGAAGCAAGACCACCACAATGACGACGACACCCAGACGGGTGGCTAACGTGGAATCGAAGACAAACAATCTTGCAAAACCTTCATTCCAAATCAGACTTTCCCAGCCTCCTAGAGACACCTGGCAATCATCAACAGAGCATAATCACACCACTTCACAGCACCCTAAGAGTCTCCCTGCAGAAACCACACACACACACACACACACACACACACACACACACACAATCAACACAAACCCAGCCCATTATAGCTGTTCTGATAGAGTGCTTGAATTTGCATTTGTATCCAGGAGGATGGACAGATGTACATGAGGGTGATGTGTGAGCTCGCCTGCAATTAGGCAAAGTCTAATTAATGGTATTGATTAAGTCTGGCTGTCCTAGTATTTAAACGGACAGAAGCAAAACACATCCTTCTGTTAACCCTAATCCTTCACTTCGTGAACAATGACTGCAATCACCCATCTCAAGAGGTTTGACTGGAAAGAAAGATCTCATGCACACCGAGTGCATGCAAGCAGAGAGCCACGGTGCCGTTGTCACAGAAGAGAAAGAACGATGTGGCTGTCAGCCAATAGTGGGCTCAGCTGCCATATCGGTTCGGGGGCAAAGATAGGGAGGGGACTGTGGAGGAAGGATTTTGATGAGTAGGTAGCCAACACATGATTAAGGAGAAAGGCTACATCTCCTGCCTGTCTTTTAAATATGCAATATAGTTTTGATGTAGTGGTGTTTAGGAATGAACCCCCTCAAAATAACTATTCTGTTGGGTCACATCAGCTGTATAACCTGCTGGGATCTACAGTATCATCAATGCCAGAGATTATCAGGCCAGATGTTCATATTTCTTCTAATTACAGGTGTCATTATGTTTTTACCCATAGCTCGTGACAGGTTGATAGTTTTATTTTTAAAATCAGTCATTAACATGTAAAAATAATTATAATAATAGCTATACTAACTAGAAAAGCTTTCAGAGAGTGCATATCTCTGCCAAGGCTCCTTCCGTCTCTCATGGATCACCTCCAAAATATAATGGGTTTGTGTGTAGGTCGAGAGTCACTTGTGGTGAAAATTGCATCAAAGTCTGACCATTAGTTTTGAAGTATTGTTGCTAACACATTGTGAGAAGATAAGAGCCTTGGCTGAGGTATACAGTCTCAGATCACCAAAATGTAATGGGTTCGTCTGTAGCCCAAGAACCACCTCTGGTGAAAATTTCTTCTAAATCCATCCAGTAATTTTGAAGTATTGTTGCTAACACGCTGTGAGAAGATAAGAGCCTTGGCAGAGGTATGCATTCTCAGATCATCACCAAAATGTAATGGGTTCCTCTCTAACCCAAGAACCACCTCTGGTGGAAATTTCATCCAAATCCATCCAATAGTTTTTGTGTAATCCTGCTGCACAAATACAAACAAAGCCCTTGGTGAAGGTATGCACTCTCAGATCATCACCAAAATCTAATCATCTGTTCCCCGTCCCATTACACACCTTTCCTGAAAATCTCATCAAAATCCGTTCATAACTTTGACTTATGTTGGTAACAGACAAACCAACAAACCAACCAACGCTACTGAAAACATTACCTCCTCCCTTGACGGAGGTAATAATATAGAACCTACGTATTTACCTACAATTATGACAAAATCAGGCAAGGATGTACTGATTATCCATTTGTATCTTGGATCATCAAACTTGGTACAACGGTTATACAGTACTTGGGGTTCCCTCAATCTTATCTACTTCTTCAGGTCAAAGGTCATAGTCACAATATGATATATACTGTATACATACATTTTGTTTTTCTTCACATTTGGGGCATTTGTAGTTGGCATTGATGGTACGATCACCAATTCTATGGAAGTGGTTGTTCTGAAAGTGCTGAAAACTACTCCTTGAATTGAAAGATGGTTTCTGTCCTCATAGAAAACCTTGCAAATGCATGGTCAAGTTCACGATTGAGTGTGGTTGTGATTGGGCATGTTTTTTTAAGGTGCTGCCAATGAGATCTGTGTTGGCAGGAACTTTACACAACAGTTCTGCTTCACACTCACTACTGCATAGAGTCTAGCTACAAATGATGTCTCCAGAGCTAGATGGCAACATCCTAAATCCAGGAAGTTGAACTTCGGATGGATGGATGGACTTCATTGATCCCAAACTGGGAAATTTCAGTGTAACAGCAGCATGACACAGTAAGAGGACCAAACCAACAGAAATATACACATCATAAATAAGGTAGTAAATAGAAAAAGTTATCAGTGTCTGACCAAGCTGTGGCCATACTTGATTCAGCCGTTTTTCAGCTTTGTCTTTGTCCCCTGAGCTACACCACCCTAACTGCCTGGCTGTCTGCTAGCCTAGCATTGTTTGAGTTTGTTTTTAGGTTGTCTGTTAATTCATAGGTCCTGGAGGAAGTGACTATGGCCAGTGAAAAATCCAGAGAGGAACAGTCTTTCAATGGAAACAATCTCCTTCCAATTAAATAGAAATTTTTAATTATGAAAAACTAAAACGAAAGTGTTTACTTTAGTCTACATAATAAGGTACACATTTCACCAAGACAGTACAATCTTGTTCAGTGGAAAGCAATGTAAGGGTGCTTTCACATCTAAATTCATTTAATTTGGTCCTATTTGGTCAGTTGACTTTGTATCATTTTCTCCTCAGTTCGGTCCTCTTTCACACAGGCAAAAATTGAGGCAGACCATACTGCGTCACGTTAAATCCCGCGAGACTTACGTCAGAACGTTCTCTGTTCTTATTGGTCAGATTTTTTTTGATGCGAGAACAGGAAAGGTAAATACAGGAAGTAGGATGACTACATTTCTGGTCCGATGAAACCAAGGTTGAACTTTTTGGCTATAATTCCAAAAGGTATATTTGGCACAAACACAACACTGCTCATCACCAAAAGAACACTGTACCTACAGTGAAGCATGGTGGTAGCAGCATCATGCTTTGGGGCTGTTTTTTTTTAAGCTGGAACTGGGGCTTTAGTCAAAGTGGACGAAATTATGAACAGTTCCAAATATCAGTCAGTGTTGGCACAAAACCTTCAGACTTCTGCTAGAAAGCTGAAGATGAAGAGGAACTTCATCTTTCAGCATGACAATGACCAAAAGCACACATCCAAATCAACAAAAGAATGGCTTCATCAGAAGAAGATTAACGTTTTGGAATGGCCCAGCCAGAGTCCAGACCTGAATCCAATTGAACATCTGAGGGGTGAGGGGTGTGCATATTTATGCAAACAGGTTATTGTAAGTTTTTAATTTTTCCCCTTAAGATTTCAGTTTGTTTTTCAATTGGGTTGTACAGGTTATAGGTCACATTAATGGTGGAAAAAGCTTTGAAATGATTTATCTTGGTCTCATTTTTTTACATCACAAAAACCTGGCATTTGAAGAGGGGTGTGTAGACCTTTTATATCCACTGTAGGCCGAAGAGCAGAGACAAGTCAGGAGACACTTTAGCAGTTGAAGTGGGTTTATTTGTAGATTGAAAGTAAAATATGAACAACAGTGTGCGGCGAGAACTTGGCCACCTTGCAGAGAGAGAAGAGAGACACAGTAAGTATACAGGGTCGGATAATGGGGAAATTGATAACTTAATCTCTTTCTTTCTTACAGAATGTACTGGAGATGGTTGCAGAGATCTCTCTTTGCAGGTGTTGATGTCTTTGTCCCGAGTTGACTGCTGCCAGTGTCCTGATAGGAACAGTCCTGATGCCACAGCTGCAGATGGGTGTGGAGATGGAGCCGACAGCTCGTGAGTACATTTTATGGTAGAGTTGAGTTTGGTGATTTACAGCCAGAGTGAAGATGATTGAAGATCCTTAATTCGCCAGGGAGTGAATCCAAATTGCCTGTGCACAGGGGAGGTATTCTGGAATAAATTAAGATAGAGATGAAGGTGAAAGCAGAAACAAAGGTAATGGCTTACGAATCCTACGAAGGAGGGAAACGTTGTAGCACACAAAGAATTCTCAGACCTGTAGCAGAGGAGGTTGTAGTGTTGTGCACATACTCTACCCAAGGTAAGTAGGAGCTCCAGGATGTAGGGTTTGCTGCCATGATGCATCTCAGAGCTGCCTCCAGTCCTTGGTTGGTTCTCTTACATTGCCTATTACTCTGGGGATGGTAACCAGATGTCAGGCTCACCGAGGACCTGATGGCCTTGCAGAACGCACGCCACCCCTGGGAGACAAACTGAGGGCCACAATCAGACACAATGTCCACAGGTATACCATGCAACCAGACAACATGAAGGGTGAAAAGATCTGCAGTCTCTTTGGCAGAAGGCAGTGTGAGTAATGGAATAATATGAACTGCTTTGGAGAATCAGTCGACAATAGTGAGAAAAACAGTGTGACCATTACAGGGCAGAAGACCAGTAACAAAATCCAAGGTCACGTGATACCACAGCCGACTAGGAATCGGGAGCAGCTGCAACAACCCAGCTGAAGGAGAGGACAACGCCTTACCCACCGAGCACTGAGGACACGCACACACGTAATCCCAGACACCCTTGCTTATTGATGGCCACCAGAAACAGCGTTTCATGTGAGATGATGTGCGAGTGACCCCCATGTGGCAGGTGAACTTAGCTGTGTGCAGCCAGTGAATGACCTCCCCTCGGACCTTAGATACAACCGACCCACCGGACCTCCCCCCGGGTCTAGTTTAGATTGCTGTGCCTTTCTAACCTTCCCCTTGATCTCCCACTTCAACACCCTGATGACAAAGGAAGGTAAGATGATGGGTTGATCCTCCATAGGAGCTGTGTCAGTGGCGAACTGCCTGGACAGCGCGTCAGGTTTAGTGTTCTTAGAGCCTGGTCTATAGGTGATGGTGTGGAAATGTGAAAATGACGAGGCAGAGTTTATCTCACGAGTCAGGTTTATTCACATCTTCCAACATCAGCAAAAACAGAAAGCGAAAGAAACCCAGACATTCGTCCTTTATATACCCCAGGACCTTCAAAGCTCACAGTCACATTGTATTTAATCCCAAGTCACAATGCATCTTCTCTTAGATCTTATCACCTCCCCCCAAAGTCTCTGGCAGCCAGGAAATCCCCCAAGGCCGTCTCTTGGCATACCAAAGACTAAACTTTCACATCCTCCTGTTATCTCCAAGGAGACTCAGTCCTTTGTTCAATCTGAGATGTGAAGCCTACAGTGATATACATATGAAGCATAAAGTAATATACATATGGGCATATGTGTCCCACATGACCCCCCCAAACGTCTAAGATGGAACAACGGAATAACAGTCTGCATGTCATGATAAAATCATTACACATCAGCCCACGTGCTGCTTGGGCCTCAGTCTCCTTCCGTATCTGCTGTAAGCAGGCTTCACCACTTCCGCGGCGCCATCCTGCTGGGGGGCTGCTGTCTGGGGGTGAGAACTGTTAGTCAATCCCTGTGGGTGTTCTGGGAAATGTCCCCCAGGGGGTCTGCCGCGCCGAGGAGCCCTGGCCAACAGCACGTCCTCATCCGCCACCACAAAGGCGGGTTTGAGCCTGTTCATGCCAATCTTTTCCTTCCTGCCCCCCAAATCTAGCAAAAAATGCTTATCCCCTGTTTCCAGCACTCTAAATGGTCCATCATAAGGTGGTCGTAGCGGTGGGCGATGGGCATCGTGTCTGACAAAAACAAATTCCGCGTTTTTTAAAGCCTTAGGTACAAAAACGCGTGGAAAACTGTGGTGAACAGGGCCAGGCAGCGTGCCCGATTCCGTGCCACGCTGCAACCGCTGAGCTGGGGAACATTCTGGCGCAGGATTATCTGGGAGAAACTCCCCGGGCAGCCGAAGTGGCTGCGCAAAAACTAGCTCGGCCGGGGAGGCTTCTAAATCCTCTTTAGGTGCAGAACGCAACCCCAATAAAACCCACAGTAGCCTGTCCACCCAATTTGCATCTGTAAGCGACGCTCTGACAGCCGCTTTCAATGACCTATGAAAATGTTCGCATAACCCATTAGCCTGCGGATTGTACGCGGTTGTGCGGTGGATCGTTACCCCCAGGCTGCGGGCCATTGCTGACCAAAGTTCGGAAACAAATTGAGGGCCTCTGTCGGACGTGATGTCTGACGGGACTCCAAAGCGCGCTACCCATGCTGTTAAAAACGCGTGCGCCACTTCCTCGGCTGTGGTTGACGCCAGTGGGACCACTTCCGGCCAGCGCGTGGTGCGGTCTACCATTGTCAGAAGGTGTGTGCACCCCTGTGACGGCGGGAGGGGGCCTACGAGGTCCACGTGAACATGATCGAACCTCTTAGCCAGGATGTGAAATGGTTCCAAGGGAGCTCGCGTGTGTCCGTGTACCTTGGCTCGTTGACAAGCCATGCAGGCTGCTGCCCACTCCCTAACTTGTTTGCGTAGGCTCGGCCATACAAATTTCTCTCCCACCATTTTGACCGACGTGCGCACTCCCAGGTGCGCCAGAGAATGAATCGAGTCAAAAACGCGGCGGTGCCACGCGGCCGGTACCACAGGACGCGGTCGCCCAGTGGAGACATCGCAGATTGGGGGGGCATACCGTCTTGCAGCACCCTGTCCTCCAGCCTTAACCCTGTTGGTCCAGACTGGAGCGCGCGCACGTCCGCGTCGCTAACCTGATCCGCAGCTATGGCTGCATAATCTATCCCTACGCAGACCGGGGCCGCCACGGCGCGCGAGAGACAGTCTGCCACTACATTCAGTTTACCCGCCACATGCTGAATATCGGTAGTAAACTCTGAGATGGCGGCCAGCTGCCTCTGCTGCCGGCCTGACCAGGGTTCTGAAACCTTGGCCATCGTGAATGTCAGCGGCTTGTGGTCAACGAACGCGGTGAAACGGCGTCCCTCCAGCCAGAAATGGAAGTGGCGAATGGCCAAGTGGAGAGCTAACAACTCCCTGTCGAATGCGCTGTATTTTCGTTCACTATCGCGCAAAGTCCTGCTGAAAAAGGCGAGCGGTTGCCAAGCCCCGGCTACATGCTGCTCCACGACCGCCCCTATGGCCACATCTGACGCGTCAGTAGTGAGCGCTATGCGGGCCGTTGGGTCTGGATGTGCTAACAACGCAGCGTTTGCCAGGGCTGTTTTGACCTCCGAGAATGCTCGCTCTTGCTCCGGAGACCATTGATTTTATTTGTGGGTTTTTGTTTTTTTAGTGTGGCATACAATGGTTGCATGAGCTGCGCTGCGCGGGGGAGGAAATGGTTATAAAAATTCACCATTCCCAAAAACTCCTGTAACGCCTTGACCGTTTGTGGCTGGGGAAAATTTGTTACCACGCGCACTTTGTCAGGCAGAGGAACCGCTCCTTCTGGAGAGACGCGATGCCCCCAAAAAAATCAATCTGCGTCACCCCGAACTGACACTTCGCTGGGTTGATTAACCCATGCTCTCCCAACCTCCGGAAAACTGCCGTGAGGTGGTTTTCGTGTTCGTCTTCGGACGCGCTGGCTACCAAGATGTCGTCCAGGTAGACGAATACGAAGGGGAGATCGCGCAACACCGCGTCCATCATGCGTTGGAACGTCTGCGCAGCGCCTTTAAGCCCAAACAGCACGCGCAAAAACTCGAATAGGCCAAACGGAGTTATTGCCGCTGTTTTGGGTATGTCCTCAGCGCGCACTGGGACTTGGTGGTAACCGTGGACCAAGTCTATCTTAGAAAAAACGCGCGCCCCCGCCAAATGAACAGAAAAATCTTGGATATGCGGGACTGGGTAGCGTTCGTGCGCTGTGGCGTTGTTCAACCTGCAGAAATCTCCGCAAGGTCGCCACGAGCCATCAGCTTTCGGGACCATGTGAAGCAGGGAAGCCCATGGGCTGTTCGAACGCCTGATGATGCCCAACTTTTCCAGGTTGGCGAACTCCTCGCGCGCTATGGTCAGTTTAGCTGAATCCAAGTGCCGAGCTTTTGCAAAAACGGGTGGTCCGGTGGTAGTAATAAAATGTTCCACTCCGTGTTTAGCGACGGCTGCTGAAAATGCAGGAACCGTGAGTGCTGGGAACTGAGTGAGCAGTGTGTGGAACTTATCGCTTGCCGTTGTGACGTTGGCTTGTGCTGTGGGCGGGGTCACTCGGGCTGCACAGGGAATAGAATAAAAAGAAAGTGCATTAACCAGCCGCCTGTTAGCAAGATCAACCAACAAACCATGTGAGCACAGAAAATCAACCCCCAACATATTGAAATTCACTGCAGCTATGACAAAAGTCCACTCAAATGTACGGCCGTGTAGGGACAGAAGCAGAGTCCCCTCACCAAAGGTCTTAATCTCCGAGCCGTTTGCTGCTGACGCCCCGTGACCTCCGGGACCCGCCAGCCGGTCAGCGGAGGAAGGCGTGATGAAACTCACTTGGGAGCCTGTGTCCATGAGGAATTGCCTCCCCGAGCGCGCATCTTTCAAGTAGAGCAGCTTGTTCTCTTCACCGAGGGCCGCAGCTGCTACCGACCCCCGGTCTTGGCGTTTCCCGAGCGCTTGAACTGGCACGGTGGTATACATTTGTGTGCCTTCTCAGCAAAGCGGCAATGGTAGAAACAGAGGGTGTCTCCTCCGCGATCCTTGGCCCCCGCCGCCGCCGCCATCGTCGGTGGGTCTGCTACCGCCATCTCTGGCCCCCCGCCATCTCCGGCTGTCGCGCCGAACTCCGTCGCTGCCGCGGTGGCCGCGCGCTCTTTGCTGGCGTTGAGAATCCGGTGCGCCTCCTGGGCCAGCGCACGGAAGTCCCGCTGGGCCAACAATGGCGAACTGGTCAGGGTCGCTCTCGTGGCCGACGGTAGGGTTCTCAGGAAAATGTGGGTGAAGATGAAGTCGTGGTCGTCTGAGCCCCTCAACCTCAGCATGTCCTCCATCAGGTCAATGGGCGTGCCATCTCCCAAGTCGTTCAGAGCCAGGAGCCTCTCCGCTCTCTCCTGGACTGAGAGAGTGAAGCGCTGGATGAGCGCAGCCTTCAACCCGCCGTATTTGTCGTCGGCCGGTGGCTGCTCCAAAAGGCTCTGCACATGCCGAGCCGTGCGGTTGTCGAGCTTGGCAATCACATGGTAGAACTTCGTGACATCTACCGTTATCCCCCGGAGGGTGAACTGTGCTACAACCAAGTAGAACCAGGAGCGCGGGTTGTCTCGCCAAAAGTCCGGTAGCTGGACGGTAGCGGCATACGCTTGGCTGGGAGCTCCTGACCCGGCTGGCTCGGGGGAATTTCTTTCACTCATGATACGTCTTAGGGTCACCAGTGTGGAAATGTGAAAATGACGAGGCAGAGTTTATCTCACGAGTCAGGTTTATTCACATCTTCCAACATCAGCAAAAACAGAAAGCGAAAGAAACCCAGACATTCGTCCTTTATATACCCCAGGACCTTCAAAGCTCACAGTCACATTGTATTTAATCCCAAGTCACAATGCATCTTCTCTTAGATCTTGTCACCTCCCCCCAAAGTCTCTGGCAGCCAGGAAATCCCCCAAGGCCGTCTCTTTGCATACCAAAGACTAAACTTTCACATCCTCCTGTTATCTCCAAGGAGACTCAGTCCTTTGTTCGATCTGAGATGTGAAGCCTACAGTGATATACATATGAAGCATAAAGTAATATACATATGTGCATATGTGTCCCACAATGGTAAAATTGAATTACCCAAAGACCAAGCCTGTCTGGAATTGAGCTTCTTAGCCGATCTCAAATATTCAAGGTTCTTATGGTCTGTCCATACAACAAAAGGCTGAGAGGACCTCTCCAGCCAAAGTTGCCATTAATATAGAGCAGGGGTCCTCAAATGCTTTTGCCAGGGGTCCGCATTTGTTTTTTCAAGTGGGCCAGAGGTCCAGAGCAGTGCCAACATGCTGAATGGGCAGATATTTCATTTTTATGTTGGGAGGGACAATAAACAGAACATTTTCTCCAGGGAAAATATTGAGAGGACACTATGGTGTTGTGAATGTAGCTTGTGTGTGTGCTGCCGTACCCACCCCTGGCATGACGTGAGGCGGGCACGGCCCCTTGTATATAAATAGTTCTGTGTCCTATAATAAAGTTGGTTGGTGTTGTTGGTTCCTGCATGAATGTGACTCTGACTCCTTCTTTATTCATACATAACAGTTTGGCGATGAGGATAATTATGGCAGCGTACCTCAACCATTAATTCCATTTCTGGAGTATACAGAGGAGCCGATGGTCCTGTGGCCAAAGTGGTGGGCTGCATTCGAGGATTACATCGGTGCGCTGGGCCTAAGCAGGCTCAACGGGAGAAGACAGCGAGCGTTTCTGGCCCACCATCTCGGCGCGGTGGGCCGAAGAATTCTCACTACATTGGGAGAGATGGAGGAGTATGAGGATGCTGTTCAGCAGCTGGCCGAATTTTTCACCAGGCAGATGAGCACCACGAAGCTGTGGGTGGCAGGAGTTTTGGCGCCAAGGGAGGCTAAGCTAGTTAGCTTGGGGAAGCTAATGGCCCATTCGCTATCTATGGGCAAGCTAGCAGCAAAGCTAACTGTGCGCCAAAAGAGAGCTCCAGGCTGCCAACTAGACTTCGAGGTGGGACTGGGACTGCGAGAGGGTGAATCCCCAGTCACTGAGGATGGCTGGCCAGCCGCGAAGCACAGGAAGGTGGAGGACCGGTGCACTGATGAGTTGGATGGCACGGTGTGCAACGACACCAGAGAGGGAGAGCAGCAGGAGTCATCCCCGCAGCTGGAGGCTAGGCAGCAGGAGAGCGGGACCATGGCGGCTGAGGGCCCCAGGGAAGAGCAGCAACAGTCAGGCACAGAGAAGACGCAGAGGAGCGCCTGGGACGAGGGTGGTGAGGGCAGCGACGAAGGACCTGGGTCAGACAGTGGCACTGATGGGAGTGACGCTGGGAGGCCCGAGGGAGAACAGCTACGACCGGGCACGGAGACAGCGCAGCAGAGTGCCTGGAATGAGGGTACTGAGAGCAGCAGTGAGGTGCCTGGGTCGGAGAACGACGCCAGCAAAGACGATGCTGTGAGCCCCGAGAGAGAGCAGCTACAGCTGGGTGTGGAGACAGTGCAGCGAAGCGCCTGGGACAAGGGTGCTGAGAGCAGCGGCGAGGTGCCCGGGTTGGCAAGCTGAGCCGATGAGCAGGCTTCTGGTCTCCCCCGAGTTCGGCCACAGGGGGCCGGAGTGTTTGGGGCCATGACGGCGGTGCCAAAAGCGGTCAGGGGCAGACCGACGTGCACGGAGGGACAGCGTGCTGGACAGCAGCATCACGGGGCCCGACCAGTAAGGCAGTCAGTGGTGAAGAGGGACAGTATCACGGACGAAGTGGTTTTTGATCCCAGAGGCAGACAGCAGCCAGGGGTGCACACGTTGTAAGGCTGCCCAGTGCCCCCGGGCTGATCCTACCACTGGCTGCCAATGGACATAGGTGTGACTTGAGAAACAGTAATGTAAATATATGTATATAGTGTTGGTCTGCATGACAGTATGTATGTGGTGTGTTTATTTTATGTATTTTAAGAGACTTGGCCTAATTTTAGTTGTTTTGTGTGAATGTGGTAGGCCATTTTATTACAGTTAATTATTCCCCTCTTCTCTTAGTGCATGATTCGGGTCCTAAATTGGGGAGGGTCTCAGTTGTGTGTGTGGTTTTGCATTTTTGTAAGGGGGAGGGGAAGTGTGGTGTCATGAGTGTGGCTTATGTGTGTGCTGCCGTACCCGCCCCTGGCGTGATGTCAAGCGGGTCCCTTGTATATAAATAGTTCTGTGTCCTATAATAAAGTTGGTTGGTGTTGTTGGTTCCTGCATGAACATGACTGACTCCTTCCTTATTCAAACATAACAGACACTATAAGCATTATTGTTGTCAGTCACTGGAGTGGTGGCTTAGTTGGTAGAGCATCCGCCCCACACTCGGGAGGCCGGGGTTCAAATCCTGGCCGGGTCATGCCGAAGACCATATAAAAGTGGAACTTCCTGCCGTCCAGCTTGGTGCTCAGCAATAATGGAACGGAGAGAAATTTGTGGCGGCGCCTTGCATGGCAGCGACCCCTCTGATTCTAGATGTGATTAACAGTGTAGATAAGAGAAACATAATTTCGTTCTACTGTACATGATTGGTGTATGGATTGAATGACAATAAAGTTGGCTTTACTTTTACAAATTTATAAGAAAGAATGTACAAACATACACTTATGGGGGAAAAACTGCAAATTTACAAGAAAAAAAAGTCAAATTTATGAGAAAGAAAATTTACAAGAAAAAAATGAAAATTTACAAAAAGTCAAGTTTACAAGAAAAAGTTTCAAATTTATGACAAAAACATATGTAAATTTTAAAAAAAAATTATTGAAAGAGGTTACAAATTTACAAGAAAAATTTGCAGATTTATGAGGAAACAGTGGCAAAGTTACAACAAAAAGTTTTACATTTACAAATAAATGTAGTAAACTAATGAGGAAAAGTTACAAATTTATGAGAAAAGCTGCAAATTTTAAAGAAAAAAAATTGTCCCCCCTGGACTCCCCCAACTTACGCCCATCTCAGCAGGCTGTTCTGCTGCGGGAGGAGCTGCGTGAAGGCAGCAACTTTCAGCAGCAGTTACCTGAACATTAGTGCACGCAATTGCACCAGAGATGGGCACACCCACACACACGGGAAACAAGTGCAGTTTTAAAGCTACAGTGGCAGCAAGGCCATGTTGGTGGTAGTGGTCAGGCTACCAGCAAATCGGTCAAATCTGCTGTTTGAACGGAGTGATCACAAGCACAGGTGCCGCTCAATGTACGCACACAACACTGAAGGCAGCACAGCAAAGTTGGTAAGCACAGAGAAGCGAATATATTAAATAAAGGTGAAACAAAATAAACTAACATAGTCCTTCAGTCAAAAACACAGAACTTCTAACATATAAATATCAGACTTCTGGTAAAACTGGAAATAAGCCAACTGCTGTCTGACGGTGGTTCTCTGACTTTCGTTTTTGCGTCATGTTTGGATCGCTGGTCCGTGGTATCAAAATGGCTTTGGGTCTGGACGGAAGACCCTCTGGGTCCGGATGCGGACCGGGGTCTGCTATTTGAGGAGCCCAGTTCTAGAGCAAGCTTCACTGCCAACAACTCTCAGTCATTGATGTCGTAATTCCCCTCAACTGGTGACAGTCACCAAGAGAAATATGTGCATAGGTGGATCTTACCATTGGTGATTGATCGTTGTGATAGGACAGTTCCGACTGCAGAGTCTGAGGCGTCGACCTCCACAATGGACTGTTGACTCCAGTCAATCTGTGCCAAAATAGGAGCACTAGCAAAAAGTGACTTCAGATGAGAGAAGGCCCTGTCCGCTTCATCAGTCCAAACAAAGGTCATTTTATTTTTTATTGGATTGGATTTTTTAATTTTATTGGCTGTAATTTGGGTGAGGGGCTGGGCTACCATGCTATAGTTATGGATAAAGCGGCGGTAAAAATTGGCGAACCCCAAAAACTACTGAAGTTGCTTGTGAGAAGAGGGGATGGGCCACTCAGTTACCACCATAACCTTGCCCGGGTCTGCCTCAATCTTCCCATTAGCAACAATGAACTCCAAAAATGCAGTGGTGGAGGTGTGAAACTCACAGTTCTCTGCTTTGTCGTAGAGTTGGTTCTCCAGGAGGCACTGTAGGACCGTTCTCACATACACATAACGCTCCTCAATGGACTGGGAGAAAACCCAAGATGTCGTCTAAATAGACAAATACAAAACAGTTTAAAGTCCCTTAAAACATCATTAATGAGTCGCTGGAACACAGCGGCTTCCACATTCGTGAGTCCAAAGGGCATGACTAAATATTCAAAATGGCCAGCTGGAATACGGAACCCTGTCTTCCATTCGTTGCCTTCCTTTATACGAATCAGGTGGTACGCGTTGCAAAGGTGAAGTCCTGTGAATACTGTGGCTCCCTGGAGTAGATCAAAGGCCGAGTTAATTTGTGGGAGGGCATACTTGTCCTGGATGGTAAAGTTATTTAGCTCCCTGAAGTCAATACATGGCCAAAGCAACCCGTCCTTTTTCCCTACGAAGAAAAACGTGGCTCCCACTGCCAATGAAGATGATCTGATAATGCCTGCATTTAATGATTCCTTAATATATTTTTCTATCGCCTCTCATTCTGGAGCTCCATCCATCCATCCATCTTCTACTGCTTTTCCGGAGGTCCGGGTCGCGGAGGCAGCAGTTCAAGCAGAGAAGCCCAGACTTCCCTCTCCCCAGCCACCTGCTCCAGCTCTTCAGAGAGAATACCAAGGCGTTCCAAGACCAGCTGGGAGACACAGTCTTTCCACCGAGTCCTGGGTCTGCCCCGGGGTCTCCTCCCAGTGGGACGTGCCCAAAACACCTCAAGTGGGAGGCGTCCAGGAGGCATCCTAATCAGATGCCCATACCACCTCAACTGACTCCTTTCAATGTGGAGGAGCAGCGGTTCTACTCTGAGCCTCTCCCAGATGACTGAGCTCCTCACCCTATCTCTGAGGGTGAGTCCAGCAATCCTACGGAGAAAGCTCATTTCAGCCACTTGTATCCGCGATCTTGTTCTTTCGGTCATTACCCAAAGCTCGTGACCATAGGTGAGAGTAGGAACATAGATTGAGTGGTAAATCGACAGCTTTGCCTTAGAACTAAGCTCCCTCTTCACCACAACAGACCGGTACAACATCCGCATCACTGCAGATGCTGCTCCAATCCGTCTGTCAATCTCTCGCTCCATTTTCCCCTCACTCGTGAACAAGACCCCAAGATACTTAAACTCCTCCACTTGGGGCAGGAGCCTATCCCCAACCCAGAGAGGACAATCCACCTTTTTCCGGCTGAGGACCATGGACTCGGACTTGGAGGTGCTGATTCTCATCCCAGCCGCTTCACACTCAGCGGCAAACCGTCCCAGCAAGAGCTGTAGGTCATTGCTGGATGAAGCCAACAGGACAACTTCATCTGCAAACAACAGAGATGAGATCCTGTGGTCACCAAGCATGACACCCTCCATTCCCTGGCTGCGCCTAGAAATCCTGTCCATAAACATTATGAACAGGATCGGTGACAAAGGGCAGCCCTGGCGGAGTCCAACTCTCACTGGGAATGTCTCCGACCGAGTGTTGGCAATACGAACCAAACTCTCACAACGGTCGTACAGAGACCGAATAGCTCGTAGCAACAAGCCCGATACCCCATACTCCCAAAGCACCCCCCACAAAAAACCACGAGGGACGCGGTCAAATGCCTTCTCCAAGTCCACAAAACACATGTAAACTGGTTGGGCAAACTCCCACGAACCCTCGAGAATTCTCGAGAGGGTAAAGAGCTGGTTCGATGTGCCACGGCCAGGACGAAAACCACATTGCTCCTCCTGAATCCGAGGTTCAACCAACGGCCGGACTCTCCTCTCCAGTACCTTGGCATAGACCTTCACAGGGAGGCTGAGGAGTGTGATCCCTCTAAAGTTGGAGCACACCCTCCGGTCCCCTTTTTTGAAGAGAGGAACCACCACCCCGGTTTGCCATGACAAAGGCACTGCCCCCGACTTCCACGCAATGTTGTAGAGGCGTGTCAACCATGACAGCCCAACAACATCCAGGGCCTTGAGGTACTCAGGGCGAATCTCGTCCACCCCCGGGGCCCGGCCACCAAGGAGATTTTTACCCACCTTGGCAATCTCAGCCCCTGTGATAGGCGAGTCACCCCCCTCGTCCCCAAACCCTGCTTCCTCTGTGGAAGGCTTATCAGTGGGATTGAGGAGATCCTCGAAGTGTTCCTTCCACCGCCCGACGATATCCCCAGTCGAAGTCAACAGTGTCCCATCCCCACCATACACAGTGTGGACAGGGAGCTGCTTTCCCCTCCTGAGCCGCCGGACAGTTTGCCAGAATCTCTTCGAGGCCGACCGAAGCCTCGGCCTGTCAGCTCATTCTGGAGCTGACAGACTAAAAGCCTGCTAGATGGTAATAGAGCTCCAGCCTAGAGATTGATGGCGGAGTCATACAGACGGTGAGGGGCAACGACAAAGCCTCGGCTTTACTGAAAACGGTAGCGAGATTGTGATACTCTCAAGGAACATTGCTCAGGTCGGGAGGCTCAGCAGGAGGAGTGCAGAGGGGTATAGACGAGGAACATGCCGCTGATTGTAGGCAGGTGGATAAGCAGAATGAACTCCATGATAACACGTTTCCCTTTTGCCAGTCGATTTGAAGGTTATGAGGTTTTAACCAGGGGTACCCCAAGATGATGGGTGATGTGGTGGTAGGTAACATGAAAAACTGCACATGGTCCAGATGATTACCACACACTAACAAGGAATTGGGAGCCGTTTGTTTATTGATTCTGGACAAATGCTCCCCTGACAGGGCAACTAGGCTGAAGGGCAAAAAGAGTTTGAGTCGGGTTGCCAGGTTCTCAGTAATGAAGTTTTGTTCCACGCTAGAATCTACTAAAGCAGCGGTGGAGAACTCAGAACCCGTTTGTTGAATAATGACAGGTAAGAAAAGGCTATTGTGAGGGTGAGATTGTTTTGTGCCCACCAGTCCCCCTACTGTGACTGACGGGCATTTTCTTTTGGTAGCAACAGAGAGCTAGATTCAATTCAACTTTATTTATATCGTGCCATTTCACAACAACAGTCATCTCATAGCACTTTTAACTGTAGGGGAAACCCCCACAAATGCAGAAAGACCCCAGCAATCAGGCAATCCCCTGTGAGCAAGCGCTTGGCGACGGTGGAGAGGAAAAACTCCCTTTTAACAGGAAGAAACCTCCAGCAGAACCAGGCTCAGGGAGGATACATTATGCTCTGTGCTCGTGCAATACAGGCATAAGCTGGCCTCCAACTGGCGGTGCCTTTCCACCACAGACAGTCTGGACCCATCCACGATTGTGGGTTCCGCACTGTCTGCAGCAGCCGGCGAGGGGAGGGCGAGTCGGTGTGACCAAAGGGGAGATAGAATATGGGGGGACGAGGTGCTATTTTGGTGATGCTCCCAACAGCATTCACAAACACAGTTATGTAGCCTGATTGCTAGGGTGATTAACTCGTCTAGTGAATTGGATTTGTCACAGCTGGCCAATTCATCACGCAGGACAGCACTGAGACTGCAAAGAAAGATGCTACTTACCACCACCTCGTCCCACCCCCCTCGGTGGCCAACACACAGAAGTCAGTGGATCAAGCTCCCTGCCGGAGGTTTAATAACTGGTTGGATGTGTTACCTTCCCGATCCATGTGGTCAAAAATGTGAATGAACTCTTATGAAAACCACTCAAAGGTGTAACTAGGGCTGGGTGATATAGATTAAAAAAAAAATGTATTGTGATACAACTTCTCTATATCGTGATACACGATACATTGCAATATGTATTTGGTGTACTGAATGTCCTTTAAAATTTGGTTTTACTTACATTTTATAAGACATTTTATACATACATATCTATATACAGTATACAGATATACACTGCATATTCATTTCACTTATGAAAAAGCTGAATAATAAAATAAAATGAAAACATGCCAAAGAAAATTCTTCCCAACAAGATGTAACTGAGCAAAGTGTCTTTTTTTCCTTTGCTTAAAGCAAGGTAGTCGGATTCAGGAAAAAAAAAAATTTTTGCGTGCATAGAAAGAAAATCCTATAGACACATATAGCGCAATTGTCTGCGCGTGTGAATGACCTGTTCCACGAATAAATGTACGTTTTTTTGGTCTGTGGCTGTTTACATCGGCCAGGATACTTCGTGCGCCGATGGGCTGTAGGGATCCCATATTTTACATCCGGAAAAAAAACAGTGAAACGGGAACAGCAGGAAGAGCCATAGAATTGTCGTCTAATCATTTTATAACACATTTCACAACTAATAATAGTAACATTTCCACAAAAAATGTGCTATATTAACAACACGATCGCATTTTGCATACGGCTCGCTCTCCGGCGGCGGCCCCGAGAAGTAAACAAATGCAGGGACGCTTGAATTCTTTCATCCCGAAAATATCATTTTTGAATATTAATTACAGCTAAACGGGAGCAGTTTCGATGCCGAAATTTCACATACAAATCCTAATATATATGTTCTATACACCATTGGCTTTTGGGTATCCGACTACCTTGCTTTAACAGAATTGACATTATCAAGTAATCAAGTTTATCCACATGGGTAGAAATGTTTCAGTTTACCACACATAGCTCATACTTGGCTGTCTAATACGTGACAGAAGTATACAATTTTTCCCTTATTACCTCCAAGGGAAGAGGTAATGTTTTTGCCGGTGTTGGTTTGTCTGTTAGCAACATTACTCAAAAAGTTATGAACGGATTTTGAATAAATTTTCAGGAAAGGTGTGTAATGGCACAGGGAACAGATGATTAAATTTTGGTGATGATCTGAGAATGCATACCTCCACCAAGGCTCTTATCTTCTCACAGAGTGTTAGCAACAATACTCCAAAACTACTGGATGAAATTTTCACCAGAGGTGGCTCTAGGTCTACACACGAACACATTACATTTTGGTGATGATCCATGAGTGCATGCCTCCACCAAGGCTCAATCTTCTTGCAGTGGTTTAGCAGGATTATGCAAAAACTACTGGATGGATTTTGCTGAAATTTTCACCAGAGATGGTCTTTGGGCTGCAGAAGAACCCATTAGATTTTGGAGCTGATCTATGAGAACATACCTCTCCAAGACCCTATCTTGCAATGTATGGTGGGATGAAGGCACGGAGGTATGAACAGATGGATGGACAAGGGAGGGAAGGAAGGAGCCTTGGCGGAGGTATGCACTCTGAGTGCTTTTCTAGGTTTTCTGTGCATCGATATTCCATCAGTTCTTTATTTGGCGAGCAACTCACTCTTATTTTGAAGGGTTGCAAGATTGGATAGGAGCTCCTATTTTGAAAGTTCGTTCACTAAGTGAGCACGATTTTACACCTGCAGAGATCAGACCTGAAATGTTTATCTTCTCCTGCTGCCCCGGTTTCTTGTGCTTAAGGTGAGCCTACTTTTACTCTGTTATTTTTTTTCTCTGCTCGCTGCAGTGTAGATTTGTCTGCGAGCCTGCAGGGGGGTGGGCTGAACTTCCGCTCAGACTTCAGCAGCAACAGTGACTGTTGTTGTGAAATGGCGCTATATAAATAAATAAAGTTGAAGTTGACAGTTCATATTAACATGACAAATACTTGACTATGCGCCATACAACCATTTTACACCGCGTTCCAAATTATTATGCAAATAGGATTTTAGTGTCAAACATTCCATTTTTTGTTTTTCAATTAAACGCATGGATGGTATTGTGTCTCAGGGCTCTTTGAATCACTGATATCAATCTTAGACACCTGTCATAATTAGTTTGCCAGGTGAGCCCAATTGAAGGAAAACTACTTAAGTCTGTTCCACATTATTAAGCATGCCACAGGTTTCAAGAAATATGGGAAAGAAAAAAGATCTCTCTGCTGCCAAAAAGCATCAAATAGAGCAATGCCTTCGACAAGGTATGAAAACATTAGATATTTCATGAAAACTCAAGTGTGATCATCATACTGTAAAGAAATTTGTGGCTGATTCAGAGCACAGACGGGTTTGTGCAGATAAAGGCATAATGAGGAAGGTTTCTGCCAGACAACTCATAAGATTAAGAGAGCAGCTGCTAAAATATCATTACAAAGCAGCAAACAGGTATTTTAACCAACTGGTGCCTCTAGAGTCCCACAAACCTCAAGTTGTAGGATCCTCCAGAGGCTTGCAGTTGTGTATAAACCTACTATTTGGTCACCCCTAATCAAGGTTCACAAGCAGATATGGTTGCAGTGGGCCCAGAAATACATGAAGACTCATTTTTAAAATAGTCTTGTTTACTGATGAGTGCCGTGCAACCCTGGATGGTCCAGATGGATGGAGTAGTGGATGGTTGGTGGATGGCCACCATGTCCCAACCACGCTACAACGCCAGCAAGGAGGTGGCAGAGTCATATTTTGGGCCGGAATCATGGGAAGAGAGCTGGTAGACCCCTTTAGGGTCCCTGAAGGTGTGAAAATGACCTTGGCAAAGTATGTAGAGTTTCTGACTGATCACTTTCTTCCATGGTACAAAAAGAACCGTTCCTTCTGTAGTAAAATTATCTTCATGCATGACAATGCATCATTTTATGCTGCAAAGAATATCTCTGTCACTGGCTACTATGAGCATAAAAGGACAGAAACTCATGGTGTGGCCCCCAATCCTCCCGTGACCTCAACCCTATTGAGAACCTTTGGAGCAACCGCAAGCAAAAGATCTATGAGGGTGGGAGGCAGTTTGCATCAAAACAGCAGCTGTGGAAGGCTATTCTGACATCTTGCAAAGAAATTCAAGCAGAAACTCTCCAAAAACTCACAAGTTCAATGAATGCAAGAACTGTCAAGTTTATATCAAAGGGGTCCTATGTTAACATGTAACTTAGCCTGTTAAGATGCTTTTGATTGAAATAGTTTTTGATTTCAGTAAATATGGCCTCCTAATGCTGCAAATTTAACAAATGACCATTTTCAGTACTTTACGACCAATAAAATGTTTTGAAACTCTGTTGTGCATAATAATTTGAAACTACATTTTGAATTTTTTGTTTATTGTAGCAAAAAAATAGTCATCATTGGGAGATTTGTTCAATAAAATTTGAATTATGCTCTTAAGGTTGATGACTTGAAAATTACACTGACTTTGTATCGACTATTTAGGAAAATCAGAGACAAATATCATTTGCATAACAATTTGGAACGTGGTGTACAGACATGGACAAAATTGTTGGTACCCCTCTGCTAATGAAAGAAAAACCCACAATGGTCACAGAAATAACTTGAATCTGACAAAAGTGGTAATAAATAAAAATTCTATGAAAATTAACCAATGAAAATCAGACAATGCTTTTGAATTGTAGTTCAACAGAATTATTTTAAAAAACAAACTCATGAAACAGGCCTGGACAAAAATTATGGTACCCTTAACTTAATATTTTGTTGCACAACCTTTTGAGGCAATCACTGCAATCAAACGATTTCTGTAACTGTCAATAAGACTTCTGCACCTCTCAGCAGGTATTTTGGCCCACTCCTCATGAGCAAACTGCTCCAGTTGTCTCAGGTTTGAAGGGTGCCTTCTCCAGACGGCATGTTTCAGCTCCTTCCACAGATGTTCAATAGGATTTAGATCAGGGCTCATAGAAGGCCACTTTAGAACAGTCCAATGTTTCGCTCTTAGCCATTCTTGGGTGTTTTTAGCTGTGTGTTTTGGGTTATCCTGTTGCAAGACCCATGACCTGCGACTGAGACCAAGCTGTCTGACACTGGGCAGCACATTTCTCTCTAGAATACCTTGATAGTCTTGAGATTTCATTGTACCCTGCACAGATTCAAGACACCCTGTGCCAGATGCAGCAAAGCAGCCCCAGAACATAATAGAACCTCCTCCATGTTTCACAGTAGGGACAGTGTTCTTTTCTTGGTATGCTTCATTTTTGCGTCTGTGAACATAGAGCTGATGTGCCTTGCCAAAAAGTTCCAGTTTTGTCTCGTCTGTCCATAGGACATTCTCCCAGAAGCTTTGTGGCTTGTCAACATGCAGTTTGGCAAATTCCAGTCTGGCTTTTTTATGATTTGTTTTCAACAGTGGTGTCCTCCTGGGTTGTCTCCCATGAAGTCCACTTTGGCTCAAACAATGACGGATGGTGCAATCTGACATTGATGTACCTTGACCTTGGAGTTCACCATGAATGTGTTTAGAGGTTGTTCTGGGCTCTTTTGTCACCATTCATATTATCCGTCTCCTCCTGTGGCCACATCCAGGGAGGTTGGCTGCAGTCCCGTGGATCTTAAATTTCTGAATAATATGTACAACTGTAGACACAGGAACATCAAGCTGCTTGGAGATGGTCTTATAGCCTTTACCTTTAACATGCTTGTCTATAATTTTATTTCTCATCTCCTGAGACCTTTGCTTCCTCTGGTCCATGTTTAGTGTGGTACACCAGGTCAACAAACAGCACAGTGACTACTTGTCACCCTTTAAATACGCCGACTGACTGATTACAAGTTTGTAGACACCTGTGATGTTAATTAGAGGACACATCTTGGTTGAACATGTCCCTATGCTCACATTATTTTCAATCTTTTCTAGGGGTACCATCATTTTTGTCCAGGCCTGTTTCATGAGTTTGTTTTTTAAAATAATTCTGTTGAACCACAATTCAAAAGCATTGTCTGATTTTCATTGGTTAATTTTCATAGAATTTTTATTTATTACCACTTTTGTCAGATTCAAGTTATTTCTGTGACCATTGTGGGTTTTTCTTTCATTAACAGAGGGGTACCAACAATTTTGTCCACGTCTGTATGTATCGCGGGTGGACAAGTGTACGGATACAATGAATATATTCGGGATATCGCCCAGCCCTAGGTGTAACGTAAGAAATCAGTGCTGTCCATAATCGTGTGAGCCCACATAAGAGCTCTTCCCTCCAGAAGGGTAACCACAAACCCAGTCTTACTCTGATCAATGGGGAAATCCTCCGACATATGCTGAAACAGTACTTGGCACTGGAGTGGGAACCCCTTCCCATCTCCCAATTTTCCCCCATAGTGAGCTGGCATGGATATGACTACCAAGCGGCAACCTGAGGAGGACGTAGGTGTAACCGAGGAAAGGGGGAGCAGAGGAGAGATTATTGACCGCAGTGGTAAGATGGTCTAGGCCAGGGAAGCCAAACTCAATCCACTTCGGGCCGTGACCCTGCACATTTTACTTCCACCCAGTCTCTTCAACGGGTGTTTTTGCTAATCAGCATTCTGTGGGAAGAAATTCAGTTAAATCACCAGTGGAAGCCACTGGATGGATGTAAAACCTGTAGGGTTTTGGCCTGGAATGGAATGAGTTTGACATCCCTGCTCTAGATGGTCATTAACCCAGTTGAGCTGAGTGAGCTTCACATTTAACTGGTAAGAAACTTGGTCTAAATGCTACTCAACTACATCTAACCGGGACGCTAACACCCCCATTCCACCCCACCCGTCTCTGCTAGGTCTTGTGGATGGATGCGTACTGATAAATTTTGTATATAGACCTGAGAGCAGACACAAGTCAGGAGATACTTAACCAGTTAAAGTGAGTTTATCAACAGAGTGAAAGTAAAATATGAACAGTGTGCGGCGAGAACCTGACCACCTTGCAGAGAAAGAGAGCCATGGTAAATATGCAGGGTTGGATAATGGGGAAACTGATAACTTAGTCTCTTCTTCTCTCATACAGAAGTGACTGCAAATGGTTGCAGAGATCTCTCTTCCCAGAGGTTGATGCTGTGAGTTGACTGCTCCCAGCATTCCAGTATGAACACTCCTGACGTCACAGCTGCAGATGGATGTGGAGATGGGGCCGATGGCTCGTGAGTACAGTTTATGGTAGAACTGAGTTTGGTGACTTGTGGCCAGAGTGAAAATGGTGAAAGATCCTTAATCTCCCAGGGAGTCAATCCAAACCGCCTGTGCACAGGGGAGGTATCCTGGAATAAATTAAGTTGGAGATGAAGGTGATAGCAGAAACAAAGGCAATAGCTTACAAATCCCATGTAAGAGGAGAAGGTTGTAGCACATGAAGAGTTCTGGCTGCACATAGTCCTGGAGAAATGCTCCTGGCTGGGGAAGTGCGTCTAACTCAGGAGTGTCCAATCATGTGCCATGGAGGGCCAAGACCCTGTAGGTTCTCTCTTCTACCCAGTCTCTTCAGCAGGTGTTTTCACTTATCAGCAATCAGTGGGAAGAAATTCAGTGGAATCTGCTGTTGAAGACACTGGTTGGAGGTAAAGCCTGCAGTGTCTTGGCTAGAGCTGTCGCGGTAGAGGAATTTCCCCTGTGGTGACAGTGCATAGCTCAACAGTGTGGTATGCGGCATTATTGCAAATGTTTTTAGGACCCTGCGGTCTCGTAATTTAAACAGAGTTCATAACGTGGCAAATGATGGAAGCTGTGAGAAACTTGCTGTAGCTCCGCTCTCAACTTTATGTGCATGTGTAACAATTGTGCGGAGCTCCAGTCTTACTAGGCATGAACTGCTGATTCTGTTAAAAAAAAAAAAAACACGATAATTTTCATAAAGCAGTTGCGGGAACTCCAGTGTGTGTGGACTGGAGACTGCAGCAACATTCAGCTTATTGAAACAGGACAGTCTCCATACAGGACCCTGCGTGGCTCTTTTCTCTGTGATTTTTGCCGCTGTCCGAAAAATCATGTTCAAACACGCAATGTACTATGCAGTAGTTGTTTCACTGTTGGAGCTCAATTGTCAGGATCATAAACACTCCGCTGAGAAGGAAATAGCACGCTTTGTGCCCTTTCAGTGCTCACTGTCATGGCTGTGTTTAACAAGGAGTCCAAACGCTTCTACCACTGACTACCTGCTGGAGTCTGTCTGGAGAGAGAGTGCCCCACACAGTACTGACGCCGCCAGCACCCGGTGCTATGGAAGCTTCCACAGCACCAGGTGCTGCCGCCATCAGTACCGGATGTAAACATGCTGTTGGCAATAAAAATACACTATTTATTAGTCAATAGGGGCACATAAGTGAACAACGAGATTTAGCAACACATACAAAAAAAAAAATGAACACCGCAGTTGTTGCAGTTGCTTGTTTTCATCCATGGTAGGCTTGTCCATACCGCAGTATTACATAATTGCGGTTATTGTGACAACCCTAGTCTTGGTCCTCCATGGCACATGATTGGACACCCTTGGTCTAACTGAAGTGCAGACTGCCTCCTTCTTTTAAAGGCAGAGCTGATTACTGCAGGTGAGGATAATTAAACAGCTGCAGCAGGTTAAGTAATCAGCTGGAGGCGACAACAACAAAGTGCAGAGCCAAAATACTACAAAAACTCACCTTCTATGAGTGTGAGTGAAGCCTCCAGTGCTTCCAGGGCAGTCTCAGGATGTTATGCCCTGGCTTCAGTCCCTCCCAGGCATGATTTCAGGTCGGCCGTCACTTGCGGTCCCGCACCACCAGTCTTCCTATATTTATAATGCTAACTTGCATAGTTTGGATGTGAAGAGGTCGTGGGTCCCCCACAGTTGGGAAGCAATGCTCCAACTCTTCCAAAAGCAAAGATAAGTGACCACACACCAGCCGGCAGAAGGAAGGCCCAACCCAGCCAGTCAAAATGCCCCACCAGTCCGCCAGGTTCAACTCCCGACCATCACCACCAAGAGACAGGTATGCGTCAAGACCGTGCAGACAGACATGAGGCACAGGAAGAGAGATAACATCTGGTAATTTTTCAAAAATAAAACACCCGGCAGACTTAGTCAATACAGAGGAATAAATGATTTAATTTTTCTCTATGGTTCTCTGCGACCTGGTACGGAGTCATCCATGACCTGGTCACAATCCAGTAGTTGGGGACCACTGCAATAAATAACTGAACATAATCCTAAAAGGTTAAAATTGAACAGTCAACTGATAAAACACTGGGGTCAGCCATCCAAAGCAATGGAAAATGCACAAGAGAGGTGAAGAAGAGAATGCAGGCAGGGTGGAGTGGGTGGAGACGAGTGTCGGGTGATTTGTGACAGAAAGGTAGCAGCAAGAGTGAAAGGGAAGATTTACAAGACTGTAGTGAGACCTGCTATGATGTATGGTTTGGAGACGGTGGTGCTGACAAAAAGACAGGAGATGACGCTGGACGTGGCAGAGTTGAAGATGCTAAGATTTTCATTGGGAGTGACTAGGAGGGACAAGATTAGAAATGGGTATATCAGAGGGTCAGCTCAGATTGAACAGTTTGGAGACAAAGAGAGGCAAGGCTGAGATGGTTTGGACATGAGCAGAGGAGGGATAGAGGATATACTGGACAAAGGATGTTAAAGATGGGCCTGCCAGGCAGGAGGAAAAGAGGAAGACCACAGAGAAGATTCATGGATGTAATGAAGGTAGGACATGGAGAGGGTTGGTGTTACAGAGGAAGATGCAAAGGATAGGGTGAGATGGAGACAGATGAGCCGCTGTGGCGACCCCTAAAGGGAGCAGCCAAAAGAAGAAGAAGAAGTCCACTGATAAAAACACTCCAGAAGAGGAAGAGAGGAGAAGAAACCCAAATTTATTGTCACATAGCTGTAGAATGTTAAAATCCTAGGGGTGGGAATCACCAGAGGCCCGCAATGTGATATTATCTTGATACTTGGACCGCAATGCAATATCATGATCTCCATATGCGCTGAGTGTAGCGATATCATACATTGTGATTTCAAATCATGATCTTTGTCTTAGTCAATTCTTAGTCATCTTAGATGTCTTAGTCATCTCAGGAGTCATTCCTCCACTGTGTTGACCCAACCAAACAGTGAGCATTTAGCACCATCTAAAAGACTCAAAAGTCAACTGGTTTTTGGTACTCTGGTAACTAAATAGGTAAGCTTGTATTTGCAACATCCAATAATAATTTTTAATAAAGTATCCCAATAGTGGCATCTCTGAATCCATACAGTATTGCCACCACGGAGTATTGTGATATTATGGTGTATCGATATTTTCCCCACCCCTATAAAATGCCAAATTTTAAAACAAAAATAAACGTTTCTGCAGCCTGGTACATAAATTGCTTTTGTCGTCTTATAAATATTTTCACATTCAGGCCAATTTCCTAAGTCATATGTATAAATACTGTTAAGGCTTTAAGGCTGCAGTGAAAGGCACTGAGATGTTTTGAGTAACCAGAGCAGACACATGTGGCTATAGCTGGAAGCATCTGCTAAATGTTACTTCTAGTAAGTCAGTGAGCTAGAGCCCTGTGCAGTATGAGAGGTGCCCTCAAAAGCATACTGATGTGAAAATAATATAGTTAACTGTAATGCAACAAAAGTAGTATATTGTTACTATCATGTGTGGAGTGCATTCCATACAGTTATATGCAGATTTGTTTTACATCCAAAAAGCTTTAAATTAAAATGTACTTTGAAATATTTTAAGGTTAAGCAGTTGGTCTGCTTAATTCATGCTGTTGTAACACAGTGAAGGACATAGGGAACAGGTTCCTTTACTGTTTAACTCAAGTGGGAATGTTTTTAACAGAAACGGAGCCCATTCCTTCCTTGGTCAGACTTTAGTGGCCTATTCAGGTTTTTCCTGCTTCTCCCCCTCCACTTCTGCTGACCCTTTACTGCATCTTCCCGTCCTCTCTTTTTTGACTTTACAGCCCTTCCCCCCTCAGTGGAGATGCTGGTGCATGCACAAACACACACATAGCCTAGCCCCATAGCGTGCACTTCCATTAGCACACACAAGCGAGCACTTTTAAACCCTGAACTCTATCTCTTTCTTTGCACACCCACGCACACACACAAACACAAAAATGGCCTGAGGTTAACCCCCACCCTCTTTGGTAACCTCAAGAGGTCAAAGCACAAAGCACAGGCAACTGCCGGAATTCTGGACTGCTGCGTCCTCACACTACTTCAGCCATGCAAACATTATCCCCTCACAAACTTTTTAAAAAAGTTTTCACTGCCCAGCCCTAAAGAGAGTTCATATAAATTGCAACACTCATGGAAAACATCTGCAAAATCATTATTCATTTGTTACCCAAAATGCAAATATTCACACTCACTGTTTTTAACTAATCCAAAATCTGTACAAAGGAAAAAAAATAGAAGCTGATGTTTTATTAAGCTACTGAACTGGATTCTAGAATGGATCATTTGCTTTTTAGTTACAGCATAACCAATATTAGTTAAATAGTGTTTATAAAATACACAGTGTTCCATCACTATATGAAATGCATTTCATAGACATATTTGAGTTGGCAGGACACTTCATTCCACTCTATCAGTTGTGACTTAACGAACTGTTGATATTTATGACCAGAGCCTGAGACAGTGGAGTGGTCATGAAGTCAGAGTGTCGATCCAAAAAGGCTGCAAATTTGTGTCATAATGACATCTGTTAAAGTAATCCTTTGGTGACTGGTTATAAAAAATGTGGACATGTGGCACATGCAGTTGATGATCCCTCTCAGTTAAGCCTGAGGAGAAGCAGGTCTTGGCTTGCCAAACACCAGCATCAGCTGTTGCAGAAACCTATTTTTTGTGTCTGGAAGGACATCCCTAATATACTATAGCAAGTCGCTCAAGTCTTTGATCCAAGTTACAGTATATGGCCACTAAGGGTGGGGGAAATAATCATTTTTCCAATGCATCGCGATGCGAAAATGAACAATTCTGCATTGATGCAGAAATGTCATGAATTTGATTCTTAAATATTAATTAATAACATAATTAATTTTGATTGAAAAAAAAGAGGACTTGGAACAGTGGATTCTGTACCGTCCAGACAGTTTATGACACAGCACAAAATAGATGCATGACCATGGTGACGGCGCACCAAGACTTGGCAGCACCCCGGCCTCCATGAAGCCGATGATGTTGGAATATACAGTATGCTGGCAAATGTAACATTCCATGTTTGTGTCAGGTCAGGCATTGGCTTGCTTGCTACCGGATAACCATGAAAACCGGTACTACCTGTCTCATGGGTTGGGCCATCAGCGACTCAACCAGCATCCCCGCCCTTCCAAGGGCGTGGAGGGTGAAACAGGGCATCCTGGCAGAACTAAAAACAATATCTGCCACAGGTCTGTGGTGGACCACTCCCAGTTACACAGGGTGAGACTGGACATCCTGGCAGATAAACACATCTGTTGCAAGGTCTGTGGTGGACTGTTCCAGTCGGTGCATTGTGACATGCACTACACAAAGAGCAGAGATAAACAAACCTATCATCTGGTCAGTCACTGCAACAGATACTGGAGTCAGTTTGTCTTGGCTTGTCCTTGCCACTGATAATACCTCTATCTGCCAAGAATGTGCTGCTAGTCCAGCAAAAGCTAGCAGTACTCAAATACTTTGCAAGCAGTTTCATGAAATGGTCAATAAGAAAGCAACTCATACCGGCTCGGACGTCGCCCGGGCTTACAAGGTCCGCGCTGATCTGTTCACACCCCAACAGGCAGCAAAAAGTAAGCTAGGAGCAGGAAGACAAAAGAAGAGGAAAACAGCAGC
This sequence comes from Pholidichthys leucotaenia, assembly GCA_020510985.1. Taxonomy (NCBI): domain Eukaryota; kingdom Metazoa; phylum Chordata; class Actinopteri; order Cichliformes; family Pholidichthyidae; genus Pholidichthys; species Pholidichthys leucotaenia. The sequence goes on along the minus strand of CM035838.1, from coordinate 159,096,232 downwards.
CTTGTGTGTAGCAGAATGGCATGTACGCACTCTGTTGGACAGAACAACATCACAGCGCCCAGAAAGACAGACCGCGCTTGTGGCCCTGGAAATGAACAGGTACAATGTAGACATAGCTGCACTTAGTGAAACAAGATTGCCTGGATATTACAGCTTGGAAGACCATGGGTACATCTTCTTTTGGAGTGAGAGATCAACTCAAGAAAGGAGAGAAGCAGGAGTGGGCTTTGCAGTTAGAAAGGAGATAGCAGCAATGCTTGATGAGGAACCGGTGCCAATCAACGACAGGATAATGACTATGAGACTCCCACGACAGCGGAAGATGTATGCCACATTCATCAGTGTATATATTTTTTTTTGTATACTTTATTGATCCCCAGAGGGGAAATTGAGGGCATCCACCTGGATGGATGAAGCAGCCACTGTACGGCACTATCCCTTAACCATTCACACACACATTCACACCTAGGGCCACTTTAGAGTCTCCAATTAACCTAACCTGCATGTTTTTGGCCTGTGGGAGGAAACCGGAGAAATCCCGGAGTAAACCCACGCAGATACGGGGAAAACATGCAAACTCCACACAGATCACTGTTGGTCAGGGACTGGGATCGAACCAGGGATCCCATGGCCAAGGGTGAGTTGCTGTGCTGGTGCAGTGCTAACGACTGCGCCACCGCACCGCCCCAACAATGACCAACACAGAGGAGGTGAAGGAAGAGTTCTACAGTGATTTACGTGAGACTATCAGGCGTGTACCGACTGATGACAGGCTGATACTCGGAGATTTTAATGCCAGAGTTGATTTGGACACTGAGAAATGGAAAGGAGTGCTAGGCAGTCATGGAGTAGGCAAGTACAATGCTAATGGAGAACCTCTACTTGCACTGTATTCAGAGTACAACCTTGTGATAACCAACACTCTATTTAAGCACAAGGACACACACAAGAAGACATGGATGCACCCAAGATCCAAGTACTGGCACTTATTAGACTACATCATAGTCAGGCAGAGAGACAAAAGGGATGTATTGGACACCAGAGCAATGAGAGGCGCGGACTGTGGTACTGATCATGTTATGCTGAGATCTAGATTAAGGATTTGCAGATGAAAACAGCACTGCAGGACGGGTGTGAAGCCACCACGGAAGCTAAATACTAGTGCACTGAAAGGCCAAAAGAAGCAGGAAGAACTTACACAGGAAATGGATGAAAACTTGAAAGACTAGGACAGCAACAACTCAGAGAATGACATAGAAGAGAAATGGGCAACACTGAAGGATACGGTGTATCAGACTGCAAGTGATGCATTAGGCTACCCTGAGAGGAAACATCAAGATTGGTTTGATGAGCATGATGAACACCTGAAGAAATTACTAGAAGCGAGGAATACAGCTAGGCAGGAAAACCTACAGTGTAACACAAGGTCTAAGAAGAAGAAATACTCAAAGGCTCAGAGTGAGCTACAGAAGTACACCAGAGAGATGAAGTCCAACTGGTGGGATGAAAAAGCGGAGAAACTTCAAACTGCAGCAGACAGGAAGGACATGAAAATATTCTTCACAGGTTTGAGAGAAATCTACGGCCCTAAACCAAGAGGATTGATCCAATGAAAGGCTATGGATGGTGAAACGGTTTTGCAGGAGAAAGACAAGATCCTGGACAGATTTGCAGACCACTTTGACCAACTATTAAACAACCCTGGAGATCTCACTGAAGAGGCTAAAGAAGCTCTGGTGCAGCAACCAGCTGTATCAAGTCTGGATGAACCACCAAATTTTGATGAACTAATGGCAGTTATCAGGACAACACAGGATGGTAAAGCTCCAGGAAGGGATGGAATTCCAGCAGAAGTGTAGAAATTTGGTGGTGTTCAGCTGACCAACTGCCTGCACAAGCTCATCCAAGAGATATGGGATGCCCAGAAAGTACCTCAAGACTGGAAGGATGCAAGTATTGTGCCTTTGTTCAGGAAAGGTGACAGGAAAGACTGTGGAAATTACCGAGGTATATCACTGCTAGCCACTGTTGGTAAGATTCTCTCACGTGTACTACTTAACAGACTCAGTGAACACATCTCACAGAATGTACTACCAGAAACCCAGTGCGGCTTTAGAAGTGGAAGAAGCACAATGGACATGATTTTCTTCTTGAAACAGGTTCAAGAAAAGTCTATCGAACAGAACACGCCGCTTTATGTAGTCTTCACAGACTTCAGTAAAGCCTTCGATACTGTTTTGCAACAAGGACTTTGGCAGGTACTCAAGAAATATGGTTGTACAGAGAAGTTTGTCAGCCTGATCGAGGCACTCCATACAGGTATGCAAGCAAACGTGGCAATGAGTGGTTCAGTATCTAAAGACTTTTCAGTAAGCAACAGGGTGAAACAAGGGTGTGTGCTAGCACCTACACTCTCCTCGCTATATCTGGCAGCCATGCTTGAGGTGGCCTTCAAAGACACTTCAGAAGGAGTATACATTCAAACAAGGAAAGAAGCAGACTTGTTCAATGTGGCACAGTTTAAAGCCAAGAGTAAGACATCAATAAAGGTAGTAAGAGAAATGCTCTTTGCCGACAACAGTGCTCTAGCTGCACACAGCATGGAAGATATGCAATCTTTAGTGGAGAAATTTGCAAGAGCAGCTCGCCAATTCGGCCTCAAAATCAACCTCAAGAAGACAGACTGCCTTTATCAACCACCAAAGTTTCAGTTATCAACATCACTACCAGAAGAGATCAGCATTGGTACAGAGCCACTAGTCAAGTGCAAGACTTTCAAGTACCTAAGGAGTACTGTTTCAGAGAATGCTAGGCTGGAGGATGAACTATTTCTCAGAATGGGAAGAGCGAGCACTGTGTTTGGAAACCTGAGGGAGAGACTGTGGAACAATCGACATGTGTCTATCCGTGTGAAATGCAAAGTGTACAGAGCGACAGTACTGGCTACTCTATTGTACGGTGCTGAAACTTGGACTGTCTACAGAGTGCAGGTGAAGAAACTCCACGCGTACATGATGAGACACCTTCGAGCCATAATGAACATCTCATGGAAAGACAAGATAACCAACATAGATGTGTTGAAACCAGCTGGTCTACCATCAATGGAGGACATGCTAATACAGATGAACCTGAGATGGCTCGGACATGTTGAGAGGATGGACCACCAGCATCTCCCTCGGCAGTTACTCTACTCACAGTTATGTGAGGGTAAACGCAATCAGGATAGACCCAAGGCTCAGATTTAAAGACACTGTAAAAAGAAACTTGAAGAAGTTGGACATAGACAGGAGTTCCTGGCAGTGGAAGGCTAAGGACAGAGCTGTGCAGAGGAATCTGATCAGACCTAAATGAAACAGTCATTGCCGCCCATGACAGACTGCTATGATGATGATGATGAACATTCCATGTGACTTGTCACATTTCCATGTTTTATTCAAAGATATTGGAAGTAAAGTCATGGGTCACTGCAAATACTTTGTTTTAAAAGTAACAAGTTGTCACGCAATGGGAGAAAAAAAAATCCTGAATAGAAAAAAGAAAACTTTACCAATTGGTTTATTATCAAATCAGAGCCCTCTGAATCGTAATCGGCTTGAAACATGAGGTGCCTAAAGAGTCCCATCCCTAATAGAATTTTGTCAGGGTGAAAAGCGTGATTCTGGTGGGAAAACTCAATGTCTGAGTGTGTATTCTATGTGTAGTCTAACTATGCACTTGTGGGTTCAGTGAGGAAAAAATTTAAGCCAACATTGGGTGGTCACTCATGATCAGATAGTCAAACCTTTTTGGCACCAATTCATTTATCTCTACTTGTTGCCATAAGAGCATTGCACTGAAACAGAAATGGCATGGATGGAAGGATGGATTTTGAATAAGAACAATGATGGTAAACTGATTTCAATACTGGTATTTTTTACCATTACCAGTCACTTAATTTTTTTTTTATTTTACGTTTAATTTTCTTTGACTTTTGGTAAAGAAAAGTACTTTAAACATTAAGTGTGAAATCCAAATCAGATGTAATCAGACAACTCATTTTTACTCCCAATACAGTCATGTGAAAAAAGTTGGACACCCCTTTAAAGAGTCAGTTCTTTATTAAGAAATGTTCACACATCTGTGCCCAACCTTGCTTTTGATTTTATTTGCATTTTTCTAAATTTATTTGAGCATTGTAAGTGGGAATGAATGTGGGGGTGTCCTAAAAAAGATAGGGGGTGTCCTAGTTTATTCCTCACTATTTGTTTAGAATGACATTTTACAGAAAATTTGAAAAAAGTATTTAATTCATTTTTAATTGTTTAGTTGTATTATGTGAATCTCCCAGTATTGTTAACATTGATATTGCAAATCCATATGTCCAAATATGTTAAAAAAAAAAACAAAACAAAAAAAAACACAGGCATATCCAGGGTGTCCTAATTTTTCCACATGACTGTATGTCTCATGCTGAAGCTTAATAATGTCCCCATCCCATCACATTTTCATTTGCTGGATACCCTTACCAGAGCACCGGTGTTCTGACATTTTGGCATATCTATCAGAACAGCATACCCTGGGTTACTGCACAGAAATGCGCTATACTGAGCAAAAGTCCATAATTTCAGCATACCACCAAAGACTTCATACAACTGACTGAAAGTAACCAATTACATAATGTTAGTATGTTACAGTGCAACTGTAATACAACTATATAGAGTCGCATATTGTTAAGTTCTGTCATTGCATCGGTCATTTGTTATGTATAGCTACAGTAAGGGGACAGTTAACTTAAAATAAAAAAAATGCTATTGTACAGGAGAAAATAAGTGGTATGTAGATTGTTTAAAACAAAAAAACACTACTGGGGAAAATAAGTGATATATGATAGATTGCTTAAAAAAACCACTATTGTACTGAAGAAAATAAGTGTTATATAGATTGTTTTATTTGTGTAACTATGATTTTATTGAAGTTTATAACTATGATTTTATTGAAGTTTAAGGGATTTTTTTGTATGTCAGCGTATAATTGTCTTTTTTGTTCAATGGCATTAGTGTTGTATAGGTGTCTCACAATAAAACCATCTGTGTGAAAAGAACCTGAGCTTTCCAGCTGTGACTAAGATTATATTTCCCATTCAGAACATCACACCACTGTATTAAACTGCTTTGCTTTTCTGTTAGCTTAAATGTACCTACTGGAACATCACAATATACAGCAGGGAAAATAAGTATTGAACACTTCAACATTTTTCCCATTAAACACATTTCTGATGGAGCCATTGACCTGAGATTTTCACCAGATTTCAGTAACAACCCAAGTAATCCATACATACAAAGAAATCAAGGCAACTATGTTCACTAAACAAGCTATATTTAATAAAGTGGAATGACCTCGGGAATAAGTATTGAACACACTTGGTGAAATGCATTTAAAGGGGTCATTGACTGCACTTTTTCCACATTTTAATAGCTTACACGTGTCTTAATGAAATGTTTGACATATTATGTTCACATTTTCTGTATTTTTTTTTTAATTATTGAAGCAAATAGGTTTTATTTATTTTTCCTGACTTTCTTTAAACATTCTGATTTAAAGCCTGTCACTTTAAGAGCCATCCTTCACTGTTTCAGTTCCACCCTCCCTTTTAAGTCAGTTAGCCATTATAGCTGACTAGCTTCCAGCCTCCCAGCTCGTTTGAGCGGCACTCGGGTTTACTGATCCACAGTCAATGGTCTCTCTCGTGTCAGTCTGGTCTATCTCCGAATAATTTTGCCGTGATTCCACAACAAATCACTAGCACGGCGTGCTGGAGGATCGCCGCAACCCAAGGCAAGCAACCGAGCCAAGGGATCTTACAGGGCAGTGGGACTCCACTCTACTCTCAGCCAGCTGAAAGCTGGAGCGACTATGCTGCCCGTGAGAGCAGAGTGGATCCACGGAGGACAGTGGGGTTGCTCGGCGTGAGAGCTAGCAGCATCTGGTCGGTCCGGGACATTTTGATTACAGGGAGCCACAGGTTTCATCGTGATTCCGCAGCCAATCGCCTGTACCGGCTTGCGGCTCGCACGGCCAACTAAAGGCTAAAGGTGGCCTATTAGCCCCTGAACCATTAGCCCACGAGCTAACACTGGTACCAGGACGCTGGCTGTAAGCACGGTTTATATTGTTATCTTCATCAGATCTTAGTCACCCTAATAGACATCCATGTTATCACCTGGTTTGGCAGTGTGCCTCACATCACTGCGGCCCATCTCTCAGTGGTTTCGTCCTGATTCTGCGGCGGATCGTACATACCAGTGTTATGCTGAGAACTCCTCCGCCAATCCGGGGAGTTCTCAGCATAACACTGGCCAGTACCCCTGGTCCAGGGCCATAAAAGCGATCGGTGTGGCAGGGCGGGCGATCTGCCGCAGGATCACGATGAAACCACTCGGAGATGGGCTGGAGGGAACCAGATGGCAACAGGGATGACTATTAGGGTGACTAAGATCTGAAGAAAATAACTATTAGCCCACGAGCTAACAATGGTACCAGGTTGCTGGCTGTCAGCATGGCTACTTTTAGCCACCGTGTCGATCTACATGACGGACAGCTAGGCGGGCCAATAACAGAGCAGTGGGTGGGCTTTTTCAAGACCTGACATAGGTAACCACTTCTTTTAGATTTGATGGGCGGTTGGCAACCAGCTTACAGGTGCATTACTGCCACTGACTTGATTATCATCACTCTATATCTTTGTATAAGGAGTTCAGAACAACTCCTTATGCGTAAAAAATTATCCGTCCTCGGACTGTGTCCGAGGTGCAGAAGTTACACAGGAAACTTACCCAGAAGGGTCAAAAAAACATTTTTGGGAGTTTCTCTGAGAGAAAAACAAGATAAAGGCAGTGTGCTTTTTTCAGATTGTTGACAGTTTGGAAAAAATTTTGGCTATGTGAGAAGTTAACACATTTGAGACAGTTAAAACCTACAAACACAACATTTTTCAGTCAATGACCCCTTTAATATTTAATAGAAAAGCCTGTAATTTCCCAGTTTGGGATCAATAAAGTACATCCATTTGTTGGTAATAACAGCTTTCAGATGCCTCCTGTATGGACAAACTAGGTGCAGGCATTGCTCAGGAGTTATTTTAGCTCATTCTTCCAGACAAACTGTCTTCAAATCTTGAAGGTTCCGTGGGTGTCTTCTATGAACTCTGATCTTCACTTTGTTCCATAGATTTTCAAATGGATTCAGGTCAGGTGACTGACTGGACCATTCTAGCAGCTTTGTTTTCCTTCTCTGGAGCCAGTTGAGAGTTTCCTTGGCTGTGTGTTTGGGATCATTGTCTGGCAGAAGTGTCCACCCTCATTTCATCTTCAGCATCTTGGCAGATGGCAACATGTTCTTATCAAGGATGTCCCTGTACATTTGTCCATTCATCTTTCTTTCAATTATATGATGTCTGCCTGTACCATGTGCTGAAAAACACCCCCACACCATGATGCTCTTACCTCCAAACTTCACTGTTGATATGGTGTTTTGGGGCTGATGTGCAGTGCCATTTCTCCTCTTAACATGCTGTGTGTTGTGGCATCCAGAAAGTTCATTTTTGGTCTCACCTGACCAGACTATATTCTCCCAGTATTTTACTGGCTTGCCCAAATGATGTGCAGCAAACTTTAAATGAGCTTCAACATGCTTTTTCTTCAGCAATGGAGTCTTGCAAGGTGAGCGAGCATAGAGTCCATGTCAGTTGAGTGCATTACTTATTGTTTTCTTTGAAACAGCAGTACTTGCTAACTCCAGGTCTTTCTAGAGCTCTCTACGAGTGGTCTTTAGCTCTTGGATAACTCTTCTGATAATTCTTTTGACTCCTCTGTCAGAAACTTTGCAAGGAGCTCCTGGTCGTGGCCGATTTATAGTAAAGTGATGTTCTTTCCACTTCCGAATGATGGCTCCAACAGTGCTCACTGGAACATTCAGTAGTTTAAAAATACGCCTGTAACCAATGCCATCATTATGTTTTGGAACAATAAGGTTGCGAAGGTCTAGAGAAAGCTCTTTGCTTCTACCCATCATGAGTTCTTTGTCGTGTAACAATATGATATTCACAGACCTTTTTCAAGGCTATCAGTCATAGGGGTGGGGAAAAAAAAAAGATTGATTCAGTGATGGATCGTGATACTTGGCACTGGCGACAATGCATCAATCCATAAACGCATGGATTGATCTTTCATTTTTTAAAAATGCACACACACATAAACTTTTGGGTTGTCAGTTAATCAATGGCATTTTCAGTCCATTAGATGGCACAAAGCAAGCATCCAGTCAAGTGAACTCCTAGCTTGTCTTGGCAGCCAGCTTTGAAAGTTAGGAAGCAGTTTGCTTAAAGTTAGCTCAAATGTCGGGCCTTTTTTGTATTTTATAACAAAGATGGAAGGAAAGACCTTGACATGACACACAACCCACAAGAAGTGCTGCACAAAAAAAGAAAAAACACTCAGGACGGGCCAGCACACATCTCGGAGCAGCATTACCAGGATAAGCTAGAGAGACACTGGCATGGAGCTTTTTCTCCGATCGCCAAGTAAGTAAAGTTTATTTATGAAGCACTTTTCAGATACATACTGCATAGTCACAAAGCACTGTACAATAAATAAAATGGAATAAAAGGATGTTGATGGATAAAAATAATTAAAAAAAAATACAAAAACAAGTTAAAACACAAGATTAAAATAATTTAAAAATAGCAGACTTACCATTAAAAAGCAGTTGAAACTCAACGTAAATCCTCATTAAAAAAGTTTTCAGCTGCTTTATAAGAGTCCACAGTCTGCTAAATGTATCTGAAGTGGGAGTCTATTCCAAACAGCACCATCCACCACCACCCCTGTGTGCAGAGACACTTTTCTGCGGAAAATGAAGCCACGAGAATACTTTATTATATGAAAGAAATGTCAACAATTTTAGTTTGGGACATGATTTGAGGTTGAATAAGGTGAAAATAATTGAAATATATGGGATTGTGATACTCGACTATCATGATATCGTGATTATTGTTGAGTTGTGATAGGATCGAATCATGATCCAAGTATCGGGATTCGAATCGAATTGCAAGGTCCCTTGTGATTCCCACCCCTAATCAGTCAGGATTTAACCAGCTGAAATTAATTTGCACTGATGGGGGGGAGCAGAGGTGACAGTCCGCCAAGGTCTCCGCCTCTGACCGCCACCTAATCCACATAGCACCGGACCCCCATGATCCCTCCTGCAGGTGGTGAACCCACTGGAGGGCGGACCCATGTAACTCCTTCGGGCTGAGCCCGGCCGGGTCCCATGGGTGGAAACCCGGCCACCAGACGCTAGCCTTCGAGCCCCTCCCCCAGGGGCTCACCTCTCTGGTGGGGAAGGAGCCTGAGCTGGTGTACGAGGTTGAGCGATACCGGCTAGATATAGTCGGCCTCACCTCAACACACAGCTCCGGTTCCGGAACCAGTCTCTTGGAGAGGGGCTGGAGCTTGGCCTTTTCTGGAGTTGCCCCGGGCGAGAGGCGACGAGCAGGGGTGGGTATTCTTGTATCGCCCCACCTTGCTGCCTCTATATTGGAGTTTTCCCCGGTGGACGAAAGGGTTGCTTCCCTGCGCCTTCGGGTTGGGAAACGGGTCCTGACCATCATTTGTGCCTATGCACCAAATGATGTTTCAGAGTACCCACCCTTTTTGGAGTCTGTGACTGGGGTGCTGGAGGGTGCTCCTCCTGGAGACTCCACTGTCCTACTGGGGGACTTCAATGCGCACGTGGGCAACGACAGTGAAACCTGGAGGGGGGTGATTGGGAGGAACGGCCTGCCCGATCTGAACCTGAGTGGTGTTCAGTTATTGGACTTCTGTGCTAACCACAGTCTGTCCATAACGAACACCATGTTCAAGCATAAGGGTGTCCATATGTGCACCTGGCACCAGGACACCCTAGGTCACAGGTCGATGATCGATTTTGTTATCGTATCATCAGACCTGCGACCGTATGTCTTGGACACCCGAGTAAAGAGAGGTGCAGAACTGTCAACTGATCACCACCTGGTGGTGAGTTGGATCCGATGGCAGGGGAGGAAGCCATTCAGACCTGGTAGACCCAAACGTATAGTGAGGGTGTGCTGGGAGCGTCTGGCTGAGGCCCCTGTCCGAGAGGTCTTCAACTCCCACCTCCGGAAGAACTTCAACCACATTCCGAGGGAGTCTGGAGACATGGAGTCTGAATGGGCCATGTTCTCCACCTCTGTTGTTGAAGCAGCGGCCCAGAGCTGCAGCCGCAAGGTGGTCGGTGCATCTCGTGGTGGCAACCCCCGAACCAAGTGGTGGACACCAGTGGTGAGGGGGGCCATTAAGCTGAAGAAGGAGTCCTATCAAGCTTGGTTGGCTTGTGGGACTCCCGAAGCAGCTGAGGTGTACCGGCAGGCCAAGCGGAGTGCAGCTCGGGTGGTTGCTGAAGCAAAAACCCAGGTATGGGAGGAGTTCGGTGAGGCCATGGAACAAGACTTTCGGTCGGCTTCAAAGAGATTCTGGCAAACTGTTCGGCGGCTCAGGAGGGGAAAGCAGCTCCCCGTCCACACTGTGTATGGTGCGGATGGGACACTGTTGACTTCAGCTGGGGATATCGTCGGGCGGTGGAAGGAATACTTCGAGGATCTCCTCAATCCCACTGATACGCCTTCCACAGAGGAAGCAGGGTTTGGAGACGAGGGGGATGACTCGCCTATCACAGGGGCTGAGGTCGCCAAGGTGGTTAAAAATCTCCTTGGTGGCCGGGCCCCGGGGGTGGACGAGATTCGCCCTGAGTACCTCAAGGCCCTGGATGTTGTTGGGTTGTCATGGTTGACACGCCTCTGCAACATTGCGTGGAGGTCAGGGGCAGTGCCTTTGGCATGGCAAACCGGGGTGGTGGTTCCTCTCTTCAAAAAAGGGGACCGGAGGGTGTGCTCCAACTTTAGAGGGATCACACTCCTCAGCCTCCCTGGGAAGGTCTACGCCAAGGTACTGGAGAGGAGAGTCCGGCCGTTGGTCGAACCTCGGAATCAGGAGGAGCAATGTGGTTTTCGTCCTGGCCGTGGCACATCGGACCAGCTCTTTACCCTCTCGAGAATTCTTGAGGGTTCGTGGGAGTTTGCCCAACCAGTTTACATGTGTTTTGTGGACTTGGAGAAGGCATTTGACCGCGTCCCTCGTGGATTTTTGTGGGGGGTGCTTCGGGAGTATGGGGTATCGGGCTTGTTGTTACAAGCTATTCAGTCTCTGTACGACCGTTGTGAGAGTTTGGTTCGTATTGCCAACACTCGATCGGAGTCATTCCCAGTGAGAGTTGGACTCCGCCAGGGCTGCCCTTTGTCACCGATCCTGTTCATAATTTTTATGGACAGGATTTCTAGGCGCAGCCAGGGAATGGAGGGTGTCAAGCTTGGTGACCACAGGATCTCATCTCTGTTGTTTGCAGATGAAGTTGTCCTGTTGGCTTCATCCAGCAATGACCTACAGCTCTTGCTGGGACAGTTTGCCGCTGAGTGTGAAGCGGCTGGGATGAGAATCAGCACCTCCAAGTCCGAGTCCATGGTCCTCAGCCGGAAAAAGGTGGATTGTCCTCTCCGGGTTGGGGACAGGCTCCTGCCCCAAGTGGAGGAGTTTAAGTATCTTGGGGTCTTGTTCACGAGTGAGGGGAAAATGGAGCGAGAGATCGACAGACGGATTGGAGCAGCATCTGCAGTGATGCGGACGTTGTACCGGTCTGTTGTGGTGAAGAGGGAGCTTAGTTCTAAGGCAAAGCTGTCGATTTACCACTCAATCTACGTTCCTACTCTCACCTATGGTCACGAGCTTTGGGTAATGACCGAAAGAACGAGATCGCGGATACAAGCGGCTGAAATGAGCTTTCTCCGTAGGATTGCTGGACCCTGAGAGATAGGGTGAGGAGCTCAGTCATCCGGGAGAGGCTCAGAGTAGAACCGCTGCTTCTCCACATTGAAAGGAGTCAGTTGAGGTGGTATGGGCATCTGATTAGGATGCCTCCTGGACGCCTCCCACTTGAGGTGTTTCAGGCACGTCCCACTGGGAGGAGACCCCGGGGCAGACCCAAGACTCGGTGGAGAGACTATGTCTCCCAGCTGGTCTGGGAACGCCTTGGTATCCCCTCTGAAGAGCTGGAGCAGGTGGCTGGGGAGAGGGAAGTCTGGGCTTCTCTGCTTGAACTGCTGCCTCCGCGACCCGGACCTCCGGAAAAGCGATAGAAGATGGATGGATGGATGGATGGGGGGGAGCAGATGGCTTCCTAAATTCAGATGGATTTTAGCTGGTTTCTTGCCTGGTTTCGTGCCTTTTTGCACCTCTTTTTCTTCATGTGTTCAATACTTATTGCCTGTGTCATTCCACTTCATTACCTCTGCCAAGGGAGGACGGAGGTAAGTTTCTGGTAGCATTGGTTGGTTTGTTGGTTTGTTTGTCTGTTACCAATGTAACTCAAAAAGTTATGAACAGATTTTGATGAAATTTTCAGGAAAGGTGTGTAAAGCCACACTGAATACATGATTAGATTTTGGTGATGACATCAAAATGCATACCTTCGCCAAGGCTTGTATCTTCTCACAGAGTGTTAGCAACAATACTCCAAAACTACTGGATGGATTTGAATGAAATTTTCACCAGAGGTGGCCCTTGGCCCAAAGATGAACCCATCAGATCAGGGGTGTCCAATTATGTGCCATGGAGGGCCAAGACCCTGCAGGTTTTACCTCCAACCAGCATCTTCAACAGCAGATTCCACTGAATTTCTTCCCACTGATTGCTGATAAGGGAAAACACCTGCTGAAGAGACTAGGTAGAAGAGAAAACCTGCAGGGTCTTGGCCCTCCATGGCACATGATTGGACACCCCTGCATTAGATGTTGGAGGTGATCCGTGAGTGCATACCTCCGCCAAGGCCCTATCTTGCAATGTACAAATAGATGGTGATATGGACGGCAAAGGGACGGAGGGGAGGACAAAGGGAGGGAGGGACGGAGCCTTGGCAGAGGTACTGTATGCGCTCTCTGAGTGCCCTCTTGTTAAATATAACTTGTTTTGTGAACATAGTCGCCTTGATTTCCTTGTATGTATGGATTACTTGGGTTGTTACTGATATCTGGTGAAAATCTCAGGTCAGTGGCTCCATCAGAAATATGCTTAATTAGAAAAATGTTGATGTGTTCAATATTTATTTTCCCCACTGTATGTAGGTATGGTATTCTGACAAAGTAGGCTAACCACATAGATATATCTATTGGTTTGCCATATGGGTATGCTATTCTGACAAAGTACGATTGAAGTATACAATTCTTTCTTTTCTAGAAGAGGGTGAGTAATATCCAACAATATGGTGCAAAGACAGGGTATAGCTCAACCTTTAACCATAATACATAAGTATGAGTCCAGTGAGATATTATTATTGCTTGAGTTTCACTTTGATTCTTGACTTTTCTCTGTTTGTTTACTAGGCCAACGTGGTAATTTCTAACATCTACAATATAATTCTCACACAATTCCTCACAAAAGAAATCTTTGGCAATACTCTAAAGGTGTCTATTTGAGAGGCTGAGAGTACTCTGAAAATACCTAGCGCATTACAGTACTAACAAAGGGATAGTTTGCAGTGACTTGGAAGTAATGGTTGCCTTCTGTTGGCAAGCTGATCTTTACCTCACCCACCTTCATCTCCATCTCGTCTGGTTTTTTCTTCAGTTCTTCACATTTGCGTAGCTTGCAGATCTGTTTGCCTGTCTTGCGTTTTCGACAGAAGCGGCAAGCATTGCAATTTTTTTTGCGGAGACAGGGAGCACAAGTCCCACATTTCTTCCTCCTTTTTTTCTGGAGGCCCATGGTTGCTTCCTGTGAGGCATTCAAGGAAGAAGGTGCAAACAGTTCAGCTTGTTGATGTTCAGCATTGATATACTTGCTCAGTGGGGATGTCTGCTTTACGCATTTCCTCTGCAAGTGATCCTCCTCTGTGTCCATAGAAAGCTCATAATTGTCCTCTGGTGGCACAGCTGGCACTTTCCTTCGTCTAGGCATAATGACCCCTGTGCCTTATGGTGTTAAAACTGACAACTAAGGAAAATAAATAGAATTAATAAAAGATGTAAAGTTTAAAAAGTAGAGTTTAAAATCATCAACAAATGCCATCCAAATCTAAGATTGTTCCTAGCCACATTTGCTGTATTTGTCTGATCTTAAAAAGAGTTTGGCTGAACAGTAATTTGTCTGGAATTAGCCTTCAATTTAAACTTTGCCTCTGCAGGTATCAAAAGCAGTAAGAGAAAGTTTCTATTTTCTTGTGTTTGTGGACAGTTGCCACAATAGTCAATGAAATATTCATCTTGTCTCTGTACACAGTATGATAATTATACTATCTTCTTGGCCATGTGGGCTGCATCCATGTGGTAACTTCCAGTTTGGAGTCCATCTACATATGGTTTGAAGCCCACCACTTTCTTGGGGGAAATGGCTCGAGCCATGGCATTGTCTACCCAGTTTGGGCACTGTCTGAAAATTTACAGAGAAAACAAAGGGAGATATTAATGTCAACATAAAAGATATCCATATCAATTTCTATCTGAATGTGTTCTTTATATAATATCTAAAATCAGTATTTACCCTGCATTAGAGATCAGTCCAACATCCAGACTGCTGTCTGGATGTTGTCTGGTTTTTAAACACAGCTGTCAGCAATGTGCATGGAATTGGCTCATAGCCACACAAACAAACGTGAGCAGTTTGAGAAGATACTGTGTAATAATGGCAGACCCCACATGGCATGGGGGTTTACAACAACCTGAATGGAGGAAGAGGGGGTGATAAGTTGAAGCCAAGGACAGTCCTTTTTGTCTTGTGGTCGCATGCTCCACTAAACTCTCAGTGAAGGGAATTGTTCTGAGAAAAAGTGGTTTCGGCAACTGTTTAGTCTCTCAGCCATTGCAGATGACCTTTTTCTTTAGTTTTACATCTATTTAAAACTAGAAAATAGACACTTTATTTAGAATGTATAAAAGTCAGTTATTATTCTTTGTAAAATTAAGTTTCTGGTTGCTAAGTGGTGGGGGTTTTTTTGTGAAGTAAAACTAAAATATTTGCTACAAATGTTCTGCTTCCCACAATTAAAACGGCACACCGCTACATCAAACAAGAAGAAAATATCAGTGTTTATTCACTTTGAAGAAGTATAGAGCCAAGGTATAATCCGTTTTAATTGTAATGTGTAAGGTTAATAGTTGGACTGATTTATTGTCCTCTCTCCATTCCCTGAATATTTTCTTTGTGACTTGCCTTTAGCATTACCCACTTTAGCATTCTGTTATAGTAGTGACTCTAGAAAGTCAAATTTTTGGTGACTCTTTCAGAGAATCAGACTTTTGAAATGAAACAGATGACTGGCATTGGAATATCATATCACAAGAGCAAACAATATGTTTTCTTCACAATATTTTGCCCAATAACAATGTGTGAAATAAGCTATACAATATTAAATATATACGGTGGGGTAAAAAAGTAATTAGTCAGCCACCAATTGTGCAAGTTCTCCCACTTAAAAGATGAGAGAGGTCTCCAATTTTCATCATAGGTATACCTCAACTATGACAGACAAAATAAGAAAAAAAAATCCAGAAAATCACATTGAAGGATTTTTAATGAATTAATTGGTAAATTCCTCGGTAAAATAAGTATTTGGTCAATAACAAAAGTTCATCTCAATACTTTGTTATATACCCTTTGTTGGCAATGACAGAGGTCAAACATTTTCTGTAAGTTTTCACAAGGTTTTCACACACTGTTGCTGGTATTTTGGCCCATTCCTCCATGCAGATCTCCTCTAGAGCAGTGATGTTTTGGGGCTGTCGCTGGGCAACACGGACTTTCAACTCCCTCCAAAGATTTTCTATAGGGTTGAGATCTGGAGACTGGCTAGGCCACTTCAGGACCTTGAAATGCTTCTTACGAAGCCACTCCTTCGTTGCCCGGGCGGTGTGTTTGGGATCATTGTCATGCTGAAAGACCCAGCCACGTTTCATCTTCAATGCCCTTGCTGGTGGAAGGAGGTTTTCACTCAAAATCTCACGATACATGGCCCCATTCATTCTTTCCTTTACACGGATCAGTCGTCCTGGTCCCTTTGCAGAAAAACAGCCCCAGAGTATGTTTCCACCCCCATGCTTCACAGTAGGTATGGTATTCTTTCTCCTCCAAACACGACAAGTTGAGTTTTTACCAAAAAGTTCTATTTTGGTTTCATCTGACCATATGACATTCTCCCAATCCTCTTCTGGATCATCCAAATGCTCTCTAGCAAACTTCAGACGGGCTTGGACATGTACTGGCTTAAGCAGGGGGACACATCTGGCACTGCAGGATTTGAGTCCCTGGCGGCGTAGTGTGTTTCTGATGTAGCCTTTGTTACTTTGGTCCCAGCTCTCTGCAGGTCATTCACTAGGTCCCCCCATGTGGTTCTGGGATTTTTGCTCACCGTTCTCGTGATCATTTTGACCCCACGGGGTGAGATCTTGCGTGGAGCCCCAGATCGAGGGAGATTATCAGTGGTCTTGTATGTCTTCCATTTTCTAATAATTGCTCCCACAGTTGATTTCTTCACACCAAGCTGCTTACCTATTGCAGATTCAGTCTTCCCAGCCTGGTGCAGGTCTACAATTTTGTTTCTGGTGTCCTTTGACAGCTCTTTGGTCTTGGCCATAGTGGAGTTTGGAGTCTGACTGTTTGAGGTTGTGGACAGGTGTCTTTTATACTGATAACGAGTTCAAACAGGTGCCATTAATACAGGTAACGAGTGGAGGACAGAGGAGCCCCTTAAAGAAGGAGTTACAGGTCTGTGAGAGCCAGAAATCTTGCTTGTTTGTAGGTGACCAAATACTTATTTTACTGAGGAATTTACCAATTAATTCATTAAAAATCCTTCAATGTGATTTTCTGGATTTTTTTTTTCCTCATTTAGTTTCTCATAGTTGAGGTATACCTATGACGAAAATTGGAGACCTCTCTCATCTTTTAAGTGGGAGAACTTGCACAATTGGTGGCTGACTAAATACTTTTTTGCCCCACTGTAACTAATACTAGTAGAATTTACATATTACCTTAACATTCCACTTGCTCAAACCTCTACTTACCACTCAATATGAACTGGATGTATTTTTTTTCCTCCTGCCCATGCCAAGGAAACTAAAAAATTAAGTCTATTAACAACTATAGATATAGAATAAAGTCTTTAAAAAAACTTTACAAAATCTACAAATATGTTTCCATGTCAAATCTAGCTACTAAAAAATTAAAATAAATTAATTGATTAAAGAATAGAAATTACAACTTCTAAACTGGTGAAGAACCCAGCTATGAATTTGCAAATTTCGTACTTCCAGAGATGAAAGCAGTGAGCAGCAGACTCCGGAAAAAAGGTGGTGGGAGGAAGGAAACGTGGTGAGTAGCTAATACAGTCATATATCAAGTTTGACAGTCAAATATTTATGCCAGATGAAGTGTTTTAAAAAAAAAATGTAACTTAATATTTCAGTGGAAAATTCATTAATTCCTTGTTAGCGGGCTACTAGAGAGATACAAAAAAGTAAAAAAAATATTGAAGAAAAAGTTTTGTTTAACCAGCTACAAGCATATTTAGAATGAATGTCTGGATTAGCTTTCCTCATGTGAATTGCTTTATGCAGAAGTTCAGTTACCTCAACTATATTTTTTAAAAAGCTCGGAAAATTGACCTAATTAACTTGGATTTTTAGCATTAGCTGGTAATGCTTAATTATTGGTTACTAGACCTGTTCAGTGTGATGGTCTCTTAACATGTAATAAAGGGGAATGGACATTTCAAGTTTTATAGTAAGTACATTTAATGGTTTAGGATCAAAGTAAGATTAGCGTCTTCCGACTTCGTTTCTACTACAGGACTGGAGTTGCGTGTATATGCGGACACTTGATTGCTGTTCTGTTAATTAGTGTATTTCCCCCCACTTCATTTACTTAATATGAACAAGCTTTCCCCCTATCCCCCCCCCCTTCTTGCCTGTTTGAAATAAACACCCAGTAATAATGATGCGGTGGAATTTCTTTTATCCCCCAAAAAATTCGTAAAGACGGATAGTTTATATGCCGACTCTTCTTCTCTTCTTTTAGATTTGATTGGCGGTTGGCAACCAGCTTACAGGTGCATTACCGCCACCAACTTGACTATCATCACTCTAGATCTTTGTATAAGGAGCTACAACTCCTTACATGTGGAAAGAAATATCCGCCTTGGCCGTGGCCACACATCTGGTTGTTCCTATATAAAGAGTTCTGAACAACTCCTCACCCCACATCTGTAATAAAACTAAGCTCTCAGCTCGGGTGTTTAACTACAGATGCAGAGTCATGGCACAGCAGCAGCACAGCGGGTCACCCAATCACCACACGCGCTCTAATCAACAGGTCCGCGGACTATCATCTCGCGCCACAGTCTCACCCCCCCCCCCCCCAGTACACACGCACGGAGCCTGTTGGTACCGTTTACTGTACGTGCACGTGCTGACCATCAGGCATCCCCGCAGGGAGCCCCTGGCTACCCCGGGACACATCAAAGCGATCAGACGGAAACTTAACAGCACCCCCCTTAGATTTACATTAGGATAATGCCCATTATCTGTTGGCGGAATACACAAAGACGGCAACAACAAAAACACGCGCGCTAATTGGCGTGGGTGAAGAAAACGGCACTTTCACCGCGGATCCGTACGCGCTTCGGCGAGCGTCCTCGTGGCGCGGGGGCCAGTACCCGTGTTAAGTGGGGGACGGTGCACATCCAAGAGCTCTTTTGGAAATAGCATTTACTCTCCCTTGTAACTACAAAATAACGTGAATTCTTTATAAAAATCCAACTAATGCAGGAGCGATGCGTGGTTCAGGTTTGCAAGGGGAAGAAAAAGTGCACCAGTGTTACCAGTGTTAATAAGCCACAGCCTCCCACCACCAGAGCCCTCAATATCACCACATTAACTCGCACCTCTGTCTGAATGGTCTTCCCAAAATGACAATGAGGTTTTGCAAAATGATGATATTAAAAAGAAAGACACTCACCTTATTTCGTTGAGTCCCTAAATAACTTAAACCTAAAAAGCCAAGCATGCGCTAAAGAGGAGAGGGAGCACAAAGTTGGAGCCTAATGACATAACTGACTTTAAACGGCCGTGAGGGGGGAGCGATGGAGGCTGCTATCTTTAAGTTTTAAGTAAATCGTGGACTGGAGCCCTGCCAGCTGGAGCAGTGAGGAGGAGGATTGATGTCTCACATCTGGGTCCACAGGGGTCACTCTTCTGGCCCCTGACATGTGAGGGGGGTGAGGTCACCATGAGCTGGTCCAGAAAGGAAACTCCCAAATTACACTTCCTGAGTTTTGTCTGTAGATGTCACGAGTGAGTTTGAAGCCACATACCATGGAATAATTTCAGGGAAGAAGCCTGTGTTGGAGCTGCAGGTTTTCACGCATTTAAGCAGTCTGGATAAAGGATATAAACCAAGCAAAACAAAGGAAAGAACTAAAAGAATGAAGATTAAAAAAAAAACAACTAAAATAGATATTTAATTACCCAACAGATGGTTGGATAAAATTAGATAGCATTTGTCAAACGAAAACACTAAATGGATGTTTGAAAATAAGCACAAGGCACTACTTATAAACCTCAAATAATAATAATAAGGTGGTCTGGCTAAGAGTTGTTCGAGCATATTTGAAACGCAGCAGTGTACCCATTGATAAGGTGATTTCTGGTGAAATCAGAAACTTTTATGTAACTTTGTTAAATTTTTCTTGCCCTTCTGTGAAATTTTATCATACGTTT
The DNA here is from genome assembly GCA_020510985.1 of Pholidichthys leucotaenia. Taxonomy (NCBI): domain Eukaryota; kingdom Metazoa; phylum Chordata; class Actinopteri; order Cichliformes; family Pholidichthyidae; genus Pholidichthys; species Pholidichthys leucotaenia. The sequence goes on along the minus strand of CM035838.1, from coordinate 159,076,359 downwards.
TCTAGTGTTTTAAATCATAAATTTGCCGATTTTTAAATTTATGACTTGGTTATGGCAAATTTGCATCTCTATCATAAAGTTGCATGTTTTTAATAATAAATGTGTCTGTTTTTTATTCTAGTAAATATGTGACTATGCAAATTTGACTCTGTGCAAATGTTTTTCTTGCAAATTTGTGAGATTTTAATCATAAATTTGCCTATTTTTTAATCCTAAATGTGCTGTCATATATTTGTTTTCTTTTTTGCACAATTTTGATTTTTCCCCCATAAATATATTAGTACATTTTTATCTATGAAATTGTTTACTTTTTTCCTCACAAATTTGTCAAATTTTCATAAATTTGTGATTTTTTTCTTGCAAATTCATTATTCTTGCTAGTTTTGTCATAACTGGCAACTTTGTAATGATAAATTTACTCTTCTCTCGTCAATTTGAGGTTTTCTTCCACAATTTGTACCCCCACACCCTTTTCAAAAATTTGTGACTTGCTTATTGCAAATTAGTGACTTTATTCTTGAATTTTTTTCTCTTTAGTTTGCATTTTGCTTATGGTAAATGTCATATATTCATAAATGTACAACTTTTTTTCTTGTGAATGCAAGACCTCCTCTGTGCAGTCTCTTACCTTTTAATTTTTTTGTGTGTGTGCGTGTCTAAATTTCTTTTTGGTCGGTATTTTTTTTTTAGCTCATTATTGCAAAGCCGAAAGGAGCGAATGCAATGATGGGGGCATCTGTCTGTCCATCTGTCCACATTTCACAGGAATTGCTATTCCTCCTAGGTATTTTCCTCAGTGGTCACCTAACTCGCTGACAGTGATCCTTAGGTGGGTCTGCATCCAGCTTGTGTTCAAGGTCAGAAGTCAGGGGATCTGGGCACTTACGTGGTTTCAGAAAAATCAATACTCTTCATAGAAAGTTGTCCTAATTCTCAGTAAATTTATGCAAAATGACCATCAGGTGGGTCTGTATCAAGGTTGTGATCAAGGTCAGGGTCAAAGATCAGAAGATCTCAGCGATGTATGATTTTATGAAAATTGTTATTCCTCCTTGCCAATTGCCCTAATTCTCAGCAAACTCACATGGAAGGTTTGTCTTCATCCAAGTTGAGCTCAAAGTCAAAATCATTGTCAAAGGTAAGGATATCTGGGCATTTATGATTTCACATAAGTCGTTACTCCTCTTAGGCAATTGCCCCAATATTGGGAAAACTCGGGTACATTGATCCTCACAAGTGGGTCTGCATAAAAGAGCTGAGCAGTCTTGGGGTGATTTTGTCAGGCCAGAATGAGCTACTCCATCACTGATGGTCTGTTTTGTTTTGTGTTTTTTTTTAACCCCCCCCCCCCCCCCCCCAATCATTGCCACCCTCTGAATTAAGAGTCTAACCTGTTTCAAAATACTGGATTTGGATAAAATTTTTACCAGAGGTGGCCCTTGGCCCAAAAATGAACTCATTAGAGCAGGGGTGTCTAATCATGTGCCATGGAGGGCCAAGACCCTGCAGGCTTTACCTCCCAGCAGTGTCTTCAACAGCAGCTTTCACTGAATTTCTTCCCACTGACTGCTAAGTGAAAACACCTGCTGAAGAGACTAGGTAGAAGAGAAAACCTGCAGGATCTTGGCCCTCCACGGCACATGATTGGACACCCCTACTCTAAACAAAGTCATTTAACAGTGTCGCTGGGTGTAACAAAAAGTGTCATTATGTGCAGATATGCAGAGTACCCAGAAATTTTATTTGAGTAAAAGTAGCATTACTCTGTGAAATTCTTCACTTAAGTACAAGAGTAGTAACCAAAGGAATTACTTGAGTAAGAAAGTACAGTATCTAATAAAAAATAACTTGAGTAGCAACAACTTTAGGTAACAGCCAGCTTGTGAAGACATTTCTGAGGTTTGTCCACAATTTGTGACCCTCTTCTTTTCTTATAAATTTACAGTTGTCTGTAAATTTGAGGAAAATTTTCTCATAATTTTGCAGCTTTTTCCTCATAAATTTGTCATTTATTCACAGCCTTTGTCACGAAGCTCAAAATTGAGCTCAGGAATATCCTGTTTCCACTGATCATCCTTGATGTTTCTACAGCTTAATTGGAGTCCACCTGTGGTAGATTCGGTTGATTGGACATGAATTGGAAAGGCACACACCTGTCTATATAAGGTCCCACAGTTGACAGTGCATGTCAGAGCACAAACCAAGCATGAAGTCAGAGGACTTGTCTGTAGACCTCTGAGACAGGGTTGTCTAGAGGCACAAATCCGGGGAAGGGTACAGAAAAATTTCTGTTGCTTTGAAGGTCCCAGTGAGCACAGTGGCCTTCATCATCCATAAATGGAAGAAGTTGGGAGCCACCAGGACTCTTCTAGAGTTGGCTGGCCATCTAAGCTGAGCAACCGGGGGAGAAGGACCTTAGTCAGGGAGGTGACCAAGAACCCGATTGTGAGGGCCCATTTATCGCTGCTCGCAGCTTTAATTAGGGCCCGAGCCACTGACAACGTCAATGGGCAAGAGCCCTATTATCTGTTAGATGGAGATGAAAAAAAATACTATGATCTCATTTTTGGGGTAGTCAATATGCATGAAAACTCACCATTTTTTTCAGAGAAAGTTGTGACTTTTTTTTTTAGTAATAAATTAACTTCTTTTTACTCATAAATTTAAAACTTTTTTTCCTCTTTTACAACTTAACCAGAACTGGAAAAAAAAAAAAAATCAATGAACTGAAAGAATATTTTGTCCTCCTCCTCTGATGTGTTTGAATTTTTAATAGCTGTATAAATTAAAGAAAATTTAATCCTTTTAAAACTCTTTATACTTGACCCAGCCTCCAAGAAAAACAGGAGAATGTATAAACGAATAATGCAAACTGAACAATCAGTGTTTACACTCAGTTATAACACATCAAATCTTTATTTTTTTCACTGTAGTAACACTCCATTGGAGGCTGTTTAACAAAACAAAAAAGAAATGCTGTAAACAAACAAAATACAAACCAACATTCCTTCTGAGGTTCCTCACAGTTTGATCTTCGTACATCGTTTTATTTTCCTGCACTGTCTTAATTTTGAGCTGTTGACACCATGATAAATTTGGAACAACCGTGACCCTTGTGGCCAGCTGGTGGGCTGATTTCAGCAGAGGCATGAATCTACTTCATTATAACTGTGTTACATGTTTGTTCACATCCACTTAGTTTCCATGGTGACAACATTTAAGTATGTTTATGTGGTGTATGCAGATATATATTTAAAACACACATACTACTGTAAAGGCTGGGAGGCACGGTGAAAATATTTTTGGACAACAGATGTTTTTTCCTCTGCCAATAACAGCCACATTCATAACAGACAATGTAAAAAGAAATCTGAGTAAACATGTACCAGAAATTTATTTTAATAAATGGCTAAAACAGATGCAGTGACTATGTCCTTTCTTGTAAAGAAAAGTGCCTGATTGAGGTTCCAGTGTCACGTTGCCACATGACTCCAGTGCTGAAAACAGGAATGTTCAATTATTCCAACGCTGTGAGGAGCAGCCAAAAACAGAACAAACAGAAAACAGATGGACCAGGAAAAACTCAAGGATGAGTCTGGAGGATAAGAGACAATAATGATTTTCACGAGCAATAACAAAGGGAACTCAATAAAGATAAGACAAACAGTGTGGGAATTTGTTCTATTTTACGGAAACATATTGTGGGGGGAAAAATAGATGTTCATTTCAACTTCAGTTTGATATGCCAGATATTGGCATTGTTTCACCTTAAACAGGTGTTTTTATGTATCTATCAGTGGAAAAGCTTGGTGTTCAATATTTAAACTATCCAATCCACACACACAATGAAATGTGTGGAAATTTTGTGGACAGTAAGTTAGTTTTTACCCGATTTCAACACAAGCAAAGACTGAAATTATAAGGAACTTCTGGTACAAACTTTTGGTTCTCATTCAGCGCTCCAACAGGTTTAAAGCAAAGATTTGATTTCTATGTGCAATGGTCCACTCATAACTGCTACAAGGAGCCTCCAGTTTATGTAGAGAAGCCTTCACGGGTAAATGCATACAGTTCACACAGGGAAGGTACCAACTTCACTTCCCCACCAATCACATCACCCCTCAGTCTCATGGTGGTTTGGGCCAGTTGTCACAGAACAGCAGTCTTTATGTCCGGACCTGGAACTTTCCAGCCTTGGTCATGTACTTGATGCCTTTAAAAGGTTTATATTTCTCACCATACATATCTAAACGATTCACCTTGAGTCCTGTTGGCAGACAGAAAAAAATACCATTTATCAGTTATTAAGTATGCATTAATAATAGTAATCCTAATATTCCAGCTGGAATGGATAAGATGGTTGTTGCATAATGGGTGATCACTACTCATTTATAGATTGATTGAACTAAATCCATAGTAGAGTACAGCTTAAGATTTCCATTGCATTATAAAACTGTGTAAAATTGCTATTTTTATCACTCCAGCATCATAAAAATGGGTTTCCACTAAATGTATTGTGTAGCTGTATTTATTGCATGTGACGCCATCTAGTGGTCACGTTCCCTGTTCTCAGACAACATGACTCAGGTGATTGTCAGGTGAGCAGGCTGTAATGAAAGCTGCTTTAATGCATGGCGAGTTGGGGTAATTTTCTGCATATAAAACAAAGTGGAAATGAATTAAGCTTAATGAATTTGCTAATAATAATAATAATGGATTAGATTTATATGGCGCTTTACATGTCAAGTGACATCTCAAAGCGCTTACAGTGCGTCCATTATTCATTCACTCCAGACAGACACTGACAGTGGTAAGCTACTGCTGTAGCCACAGCTGCCCTGGGGCAGACTGACGGAAACATGGCTGCCAATTCACGCCAACAGCTTCTCCGACCACTACCAAACATTTATACACATTCATACCCAGTGTCATGGACACTGAAGGCAAGGTAGGTAAAGTGTCTTGCCCAAGGACACAATGGCAGGATGGCTGGGGAAAGCGGGATTCGAACCTCCAACCCTCTGGTTATTGGACGACCCGCTCTACCTCCTGAGCCACTGCCGCTCACATTTCCCTCCTCCGTTCCACTTTTCTGAGCACCAAGCTGGATGGCAGGAAGTTTCATTTTTATATGGTCTTTGGCCTGACCCGGCTGGGACTTGAACCCCGACCTCCTGGTTGTGGGGCGGATGCTGTACCTCTAGGCCACCACTCCGGTGGCCTTATACATTAAAGTGTGCATCTACTGTAACTCAATGAAATGGCATCATTAATAGATAATAATAAAAATAATATTAAAGCTATATGGAATGTATTAAAGTAATTCAAAATGGAGATAGACAACATAACCTCAATATTATATAGACAGTGATATAAATAATAATATAAATGATGCAAGAAAAAGATTCAATAAATTCTTTGTAAATATTGGACCAAAATTAGCAGAAAAAAATCCATGATCCATTCATACATGAAAAGGGGAATAGTAAATTAATACAAAGAAATCCAAATTCAATGTTTTAACAGCAGAGGAAGAAAGGGAAATCACTGAGATCGGACATAAATTCAAAAATAAAGTTTCAACTGGCTGTGATGACACTGACATGGTAGCTGTTAAAAAGGTTACTGAGGAAATTGCTAAACCACTGAAACACATTTGTAACTTAACAAGAAGAACTTTATTTGTATAGCACTTTTCACAGATAAAGGTCACAAAGTTCTTTAACAATAAAAATGCAGAGTAATATAAATCAGGGAGACTAACAACAATTTAAGCATAAAAGAAACATTAAAACATACAATTAAAATAATAAAATAAATGAAAGCACCAAGGTGCTGATGCCTTGGTGCCTGTGGCAGGGAGGCATGGGGGGCCTGTTAAAAAGAGCACTGCCACCTCTACTGGCCTGGCAGTTATGACAATACCTTTCTTTTTTCCAGCTGCAGTGATGATAAAGGTGAGTTAAATTAGTGTATTTTGACAACAAAGCTGTATGTGGAAATTTTGCCAAATAAAAATTTGACAAAATACGGTGATACAGTGATACAACCCTTTAGTTCCACTTGATTTTAACCAGGCGAGCTGAAAAGCTGGTAACAAACAGACAGATACACACAAAGAAGCATGTAGTGATTATGGTATGCCTACCTTGCTTTGCACTGAGGCATAATTAATGTAACCAAGCAGCCCCAGTACAGAAAAAATAGAATATTGGAAGAAAAATAATGTAATGTAACATAAGCTTTAAGAATCAAATGTTGCAGTTGTAGGAGTCATTAGTGTTTTAATATTGAAACTGCTGCATAATTTGAGCACAGAACTTACTTTGAAAGGGTTTTTGGCTTTCCTCAGCTGTCTATTGTGGTCCGCCATGTTTTAGAGGTGAGAAGTGTGGGACTTGTAGTTTTTACCGATGAGAAAAATAATGTGACGCAACATAAGCATTAAAGAGGACATGAAATACTCCATGTAATGATCATAATTCAAAACATGGACACTTAGTCTTAAAATATTTTTAGTTTGACCCTGTAAATGTAACAGTATTAGAATAAAATCTAACTGAAATTATGTTTTTCAGAATTGAAAATCACCATATTGGTGGTGACACTGGGTTGATTACCAGGCAGTAGCCGCTGTGTCCATTAGATAAACCCATCAGGAGAGCTATTTTTACTATTTAGCGTTAAATTATGAAGGCAGACTAAGTTTAAAAATATGGTGAGGCATTTTAGAGACACTCAGTGGACTGTGTCTTTAAACCAGTGAGGAGAACAGCAAGAGGTTGGAGGTTTAAATTCAATTCAGCTTTATTTATTTATTTATTTAACAGCCTTTTTTTTTTTTTTTTTTTTTTTTTTATCTTCCTTCTTCTTTCTACACCTTTCACTCTGTATATATATCATGGACGCACGGATCGCCCCGGGGGTCTCCCGGGTCGGCGGACGGAGCCACGGTTTGCAGCGGGAGACGTTACAGCGGGGAGGAGCTAGTGCTAGCTAGCACTTGGCCGCCGCCCGGTGCTAATGGGAAACTCGACATACCGGGAGCTGTAGCGAAAACGACGCGGTGCCGGGCTGGAGTTTAGGTGGCGTGAAAGAAATATAAGACAGAATAATAAAGAGCGATGGCAAGAACCAAGCAGACCGCCCGTAAAATCTACTGGAGGAAGAAGCCCCCCCCCCCAGGGCTGCTCGGAGAGGCGCTCCGGCCACCGGCAGAGTGAAGAAGCCTCGCCGTCACAGGCCCGTGGCTCTGAGAGAGATCCGTCGCTGCCAGAGATCCACGGAGCTGCTCATCCGCAAGCTGCCCGTCCAGCGCCTGGTGAGGGAGATCGCTCAGGACTTCAAGATCGTCCTGCGTTTCCTGAGCTTCGCCGTCATGGCTCTGCAGGAGACCAGCGAGGCCCACCTGATGGTCTCTTCTTCGCTAAGGGGGTCACCATCATGCCCAAAGACTTCCAGCTGGCCCGCTGCATCCGCGGAGAGAGAACTTAGACTTTCTGCTGCACATTCACCAGCCATAATGCTCTGCACTGTGTGTCTATATATATACATTTATAGTAATATGGACATACTGTATGTTTACTAGATGTTGTTTTTTCTTGCCTTCTGATTGTTGCTCTGAGTGTTGCTATCCCTATGCTGTTGCAATCCTGGAATTTCCCCATTGTGGGACTAATAAAGGCTTATCTTATCTTATCTTATCTTATCTTATCTTATCTTATAAAGTGCCACATCACAACAGAAGTCATCTCATAGCGCTACAAAATGCAGAGAAAACCCCACAATTTCAGAAAGACCCAGCAATCAGACGATCCCCTGTGAGCAAGCACTTAGCAACGGTGGAGAGGAAAAACTCCCATTTAACAGGAAGAAACCTCTAGCAGAACCAGGCTCAGGGAGGGGCAGTCATCTGCTGTGACTGGCTGGGGGTGAGGGGATAGAGAGGATAAAGAGAAACAGACATAAAGAACATAACAGTGAGATGCCAAGTACATTATTGGAGGTCACCCAGCAGTATGGATCTATTAACAGCAGAACAGAAGCGGGGTTAAGAGACACAAAATCCCTCCCTAATTGTAGGCTATATTAAAAAGGAAGGATTTTACCCTGTTCTTGAAAACAGAGACCGAGTCTGACTCCCGGACCCAGAGTGGTAATTGGTTCCATAGCGAAGGAGCTTGATAGCAGAAGGCTCTGCCTCCGACTGTACTTTTGGAGATTCTGGGCATTACAAGTAATCCAGCATTTTGGGAGCGTAGTGCTGTATTAGGATGGTAAGGTAATATCAGATCTTTTATATATAAGGGGGCCTGATTATTAAGAGCTTTGAAAGTGAGAAGAAGGATTTTAAACTTAATTCTAAACTCTATGGGAAGCCAATGAAGGGAGGGCAGAACCAGGGAGATATGACCTCTTTTTCTAGAGCCAGTTAAAACTCTTGCAGCAGCATTTTGGATCAACTGAAGATTTTTTAAGGATATTTTAGGACTACCTGATAATAACGAGTTACAATAATCTAATCGAGAGCTGAAAAAGGCATGGATCAGTTTCTCAGCATCGTTCAGAGACAAGATGCTCCTAATCTTGGCAATATTGCGCAGATGATAGAAGGCAGTCTTAGAAACAAATTTAATATGTGAATTAAAGGACACATCTTGATGAAAAATAACTCCAAGGGTTCCTCACAGAACTATTCAGAGTGAGAGTGGTGGCATCCAAATTAAGAGCATGATTTGGAAAGGAGTTTCTAAGGTGTTTTGGGCCAACCTTCAGTCTTAACTGAGTTTAATAGCAGAAAATTACAAGTCATCCAGGCTTTGATATCCTTAAAACAGGCATCTAACTTGGCTAATTGATTACAATCATCGGGCTTCATTGACAGGTATAGTTGTGTCATCTGCGTAACAATGAAAATATATACAGTGCTTTCTAATGATATTGCCTAACGGAAGCATATATAAACTAAAAAGAATAGGGCCTAACACAGATCCCTGTGGAACTCCATGACTGACCTTAGAGTTGGAAGAAAATTCATCATTGATGTGAACAAACTGAAATCTATCGGACAAATAAGATCTAAACCACTGCAGCGGAGTTCTGCTCAGTCCAATATAGTGTTCTAATCTATCAAGTAGAATGGCATGATCGATAGTGTCAAAGGCTGCACTAAGATCTAAAAGAACAAGAACAGAAACAAGTCCATTAACAGATGCGATAAGGAGGTCATTAGTGACCTTCACTAAGGCAGTTTCAGTGCTGTGATAAACTCTGAACCCAGATTGAAACTCCTTAAACAAATCAACTCCCTGCAAGTGGTCAAACAATTGTGCAGCAACAACTCTTTCCAAGATTTTTGAAATGAAAGGCAGATTAGAGATTGGTCGATAGTTAGCCAAAACTCCTGGATCGAGCGTCAGCTTTTTGAGTAAAGGTTTAATTACAGCAGTTTTAAAAGTCAGTGGTACATAACCCAGAGTTAAAGAAGAATTAATTATATGAAGAATATGGCTACCAATAATTGGGATGACAATTTTAAATAACCTGGTAGGGATAGGGTCCAAAAGGCAAGATGAAGGCTTAGATGAGGAGATTATTTTATCCAACTCTAAGAGGTCGATTGGAGTAAACTTATCTAAACAGATATCAATTGAGGGAGGTTGTAGTAGTTAATGTACTTAAGTTTACGGTAGGAAGAATCTGACTGATTTTATCTCTAATAGATAAAATTTTATGATTGAAAAAGTTCACAAAGTCCTGACTAGAAAGCTCAGGGGGGATGCGAGGATTGACCGAGTCCTGACACTTTGTCAGCCTGGCTATAGAGCTGAAAAGAAACCTGGGGTTATTCGCTTCTATTAATGCAGAATAATAACTTGATCTAGCTTTTCTAAGAGATTTTTTTATAAATTAAGAGATGATTTCTCCACGCTAAATAGAATTTCTCTAAATTAGTAGAACGCAATTTCCTTTCCAATTGACGAGTCTTCTGTTTTAAGCTACAAGTTTCTGAGTTAAACCAAGGGGTTAGAAATCTCTGGTTAGACTTTTTCTTTTTTATAGGGGCTACCAAATCTAGAGTCCGATGCAGAGAGGCTGTAACAATATCTACCATGCAATCAATTACGAAAGGAGCAGGCTCTCCATCGCTTTACAGCATCCCCTCCTTCATTCAGGTGTGTGGAGTCCATAGAGACTAGAATGTGGATCACTGCTGCTGCCAACTGTGATTCTGCTGTCAGGACGTCGATGTGAACCACTTGTTTGGGGACTTTTAATACATAATCCATGTTTCAAGAAGCAGGTGTTTTTCTGTAAGAGAGGCAATTCTACTCCGTGATGTTCAGCTGAACCGAGCAGGCTAATGAAGGTAATTAATGGAGCTAACATTACCTATCTAGTGTCAACACGGGAGCAAATTCACTTGTGAAAATGTGAGAATCAAAGCTTCTGCCTTCACTGAGTCACTAATATAAGTCAAGAATGTAGTTACAGCAGTTGTCTGATAAAACTAGACTGAAAGCCACTACAGCTAGTTAGCATGCTAATCTTGCCGTTGCTAACGAGCTGCAATCAGCTGATGAGACGATAAATGTTTAGATAACCCATTTCAATCTGACACACTTTTACAGCATAACATTACATTTTATGTTTTTATAAGTGACAATAATTGTGGTTTTATATTTATGTGAAATCAGATTTTCAATAATGTGGTTGCTTTTGTCATTATGTAAAGCACTTTGAATTGTCTTGTACACGAAATGTGCTATACAAATAAATTTGCCTTGCCTTTAAAATACTATACACAGTTAATCTGGAATATTAACTTATTCCTGTACATATTTCTTTTAGTGAATACCACAGTTGCAGTACGTTGTATTTTTATTAATGTCTATTTTCTTTTTAACAGGAAAGATCCAAAGATGAGTCCATCCCTCATCATGGAGACGAGCCTTGTGATGATAAAGTCTGAAAAAAAAAAGATGTGGCGTTTCTATTGAAAATGTTTTCCACTTTAAATAAGTTCAGTCCTTATGAATCATCAGAGAACAATCACCAGACTTGGATCTGTTAAATTTTGTTAAAGACTTAAAACCTTCTACAACAGTTTAGGATGTGTGAAGTTTAGTGTAGCTACAGGAATGTTTTAACATTGAGCAGATCCAGGTGTTCAAGAGGCCTGGTGAAGAAAAAATGGAGAGATTGAGACACAAACTGAAAGGGTTTTTAGACTTTGTTTACTCATGTTTTTTTTTTAAATTTACTCATGATTTGAGCCTCTTATTTACAAGCAGCCTGAAGATGAGTGTTGTGTTAGAAATAATTAATAAAACCTTATGGGAAGTCCTTTTTCCCAAAATCTATTGCAGTCTATTGTCTTTGAATTCAGGGTTTCCTCTGGTAACATTTCTCGGTGGCGGCCCACTGCGCCAGAAATTTTACCGCCTCACCAAGGCGATATGAATTTTCATTCATTCATCTTCTTCCGCTTAATCCTTTTCGGGTCGCGGGGGGGCTGGAGCCTATCCCAGCATCTTTGGGTGAGAGGCAGGGTACACCCTGGACAGATCACCAGTCCATCGCAGGGCCAACATAGTGTTCTAATCTATCAAGTAGAATATTATGATCAATAGTATCAAAAGCTGCACTAAGGTCTAAAAGGACAAGTACAGAAACAAGTCCATTATCAGATGTGATAAGGTCATTAGTGATCTTCACTAAGGCTGTTTCAGTACTATGATGGATTCTAAAGTTAGAGTTAGAAGAGTTAGAAAGTTACAGTTAGAACAGAACAATAATTTAACTCTGATTACAAAGAAAAAATATTAATAAAATTGTATTTAATGAAGTAAATTAACTTAAATGACCAAGGATGCTGTTATTTCTGTTATAATATTTCTATATATTTATAGTTTGTTTTTTTTTTTTTTAGAAATCTCCTCACCACCCAGACAGCAGGAAAAACCTCCCTTATGGAAGCGGTTTCCTCCCACATGCCAAAAGCATGCAAGTTAGGTTAATTGACATCAAAACTGGGGATTATAAATTGTCCTTAGGTATGACTGTGAGAGTGAATGGTTGTCTGTCTCTCTGTGTTGGCCCTGCGATGGACTGGTGATCTGTCCAGGGTGTACCCTGCCTCTCACCCAAAGATGCTGGGATAGGCTCCAGCCCCCCCGCGACCCGAAAAGGATTAAGCGGAAGAAGATGAATGAATGAAAATTCATATCGCCTTGGCGAGGCAGTAAAATTTCTGGCGCAGTGGGCCGCCACCGAGAAATGTTACCAGAGGAACATTTCCCAAGGGATCCCAAGGGATCCTGGGTTCGATCCCAGCCCCCGACCAACAGTAATCTGTGTGGAGTTTGCATGTTCTCCCCGTGTCTGCATGGGTTTACTCCGGGATTTCTCCGGTTTCCTCCCACATGCCAAAAACATGCAAGTTAGGTTAACTGACATCAAAACTGGGGATTATAAATTGTCCTTAGGTATGACTGTGAGAGTGAATGGTTGTCTGTCTCTCTGTGTTGGAACACTATGTTGGACTTAATGGAACTTCACTGCAGTGGTTTAGATCTTATTTATCTGATAGGTTCCAGTTTGTTCATGTCAATAATGAGTTTTCTTTCAACTCAAAGCTCAGACATGGAGTTTCACAGGGATCTGTACTAGGCCGTACTCGTTTTAGTTTATATATGCTTACGCTAGGCAACGTTATTAGAAAGCACTGTATACATTTTCATTGTTATGCAGATGACACACAATTATACCTGTCAATGAAGCCAGATGATAGTAATCAATAAGCCAAGTTAGAAGCCTGTCTTAAGGAAATCAAAGCTTGGATGACTTGTAATTTCCTGCTATTAAATTCAGATAAGACTGACGTCATTCTTGTTGGTCCAAAAAACCTTAGAAATACCTTTCCAAATCAAACTCTTAGTTTGGATGCAATTACTCTTTCTCTTAATAGTTCTGTGAGAAACCTTGGAGTTATTTTTGATCAAGATCTGTTTTTCAGTTCACATATTAAATTTGTTTCTAAGACTGCCTTCTATCATTTGCGTAATATTGCCAAGATTAGGAGCATCTTGTCTCAGAGTGATGCTGAGAAACTGATCCACGCTTTTGTTAGCTCTAGATTAGATTATTGTAACTCTTTATTATCAGGTTGTCCTAAAACATCTTTAAAAGTCTTCAGTTGTTCCAAAATACTGCAGCAAGAGCTTTAACAGGTACTAGAAAGAGAGATCATATCTCTCCGGTTCTGGCCTCCCTTCATTGGCTTCCCATAGAGTTTAGGATTAAGTTTAAAATCCTTCTTCTCACTTACAAAGCTCTAAACAATCAGGCCCCTTTTTATTTAAAAGATCTAATACTACCCTATTAACCTAACAGAGCACTACACTCCCAAAATGCAGGATTACTTGTAATACCTAGAATCTCCAAAAGTACAATGGGAGGCACAGCCTTCAGTTATCAAGCTCCTCTCCTGTGGAACCAGCTGCCAATCTGGATTCGGGAGTCAGACTCGATCTCTGTTTTTAAGAATAGGGTTAAAACCTTCCTTTTTGATATAGCCTACAATTAGGGAGGGATGATGTGTCTCTGAACCCTCCTTTAGTTATGCTGCTAATAGGTTTAGACAGCCGGGAGACCTCCAGTAATGCACTGGGCTTCACTCCTTTCTTCACTCTCAATGATTTATTTTTTTATTTTTTTTTTTTGCTGGTCATTAACATCTGTTTGTTCTCTCCCATAGATTGAGTCCCCATTGTGCTGTTTGCTCTCTACATGTCTGTTCTTTTCATCTTCTCTACCCCCCCCCCCCATCCAGTCACAGCAGATGACTGCCCCTCCCTGAGCCTGGTTCTGCTGGAGGCTTCTTCCTGTTAAAAGATAGTTTTTCCTCTCTACCATCGCCAAGCGCTTGCTCACAGGGGATCGCCTGATTGCTGGGGTCTTTCTGCAATTGTGGGGGTTTCCCCTTCAGTTGAAAGTGCTATGAGATGACTGTTGTTGTGAAATGGCGCTATATAAATAAAGTTGAATTGAATAAACTGCAAAATTATGGTCAAAAATGTATATTGTTATAAGGAAAAAGTAAAAAAAATTACCACAGTCTGTTTCAAATTTATCTATAAAAAAACTGTAATTTTATTTTAAAAAACAGACAAAAATTAGTCATAAAATAATCCAAATGTTTCAAATGTACAAGAAAAGTCAGTTTTACAAGAGGAAATTACAAATTTGAGGAACATGGTTTCAACTTTAGATTTACAGAGAAAAGTAGAAAACTATAAGAAAATTGTTATAAATTTTTGAGAAAAACCTCAAACCTTCAAGACTGAAGTCATTACTCAAGTTTTTAAGTGGGCGTTCTTTGTACCCTTAACTCAACTAGAAATTTTTGGTTGTCTACTTTTAATTATTAATTTCAAAGCACTGCTTTTACATGAGTAGAATTTCTGGTTACTATACCCACCTGATCATATAATTCAAGTATGCATGAGTACATTACTATTATGAATGTTTCTTTCCCTTCCCTACTCTCTCAATGGAAAAAAGAAACACTAGAATAAAAATACAAAAAATACACATATTTTTGTCATTTATGTAAACCATGACAAAAAAAAATCCTGCAGGACAAAACATGACACTTGATATTTTCTAACCTGTTTGTATACCACCATAGACAGAGAGAGAACCTGAATTAGACAGAGCTCAGAGAGGGCAAGATGAGACAGAAGAGAGGAGCCAAGGAGAGGGAAGTGTTCAGGCAGAGGAAGGAGAGAAGGATAACACCACTAAAAAGTCTAAACACAGGATGTCTGGGTGGGACCCCAACTGGCCCATTATTCAAGCCTCAGTTGTACAATACTTAAAATGGTAAGTTCCATATCCAACATTACTGTGTAAAATTTTAAAAAGAAATAAATAGTATAAAATTAACATATTCCAGTATGTTTCCACCCCCCACCCCCCCAGGGAAAAATATGTTGCCACCGCGCCAAAGTCTTTAAGCCAGAGGAAACACTGGAATTGATAACTGAAGCTAAACCAGCTGTAACGATGTTCATCACTGGTAACGTGAGGATGCTGGGAAACAAGGCGGAGGAGCTCCAGGCTGGTCAGGATGCAAAGGGAATATTGTGAGTGTAGTATCATGTGTTTTACAGAGACGTGGTTACATTCACAGATCCCGGATATCAACGTAGCGATACCTGGCTTTAAGACTATCCGATGGGACAGGGACATTATAAGTAGCGGGAAAAAGAGGGGAGGAGAATTGGCACTTCTTGTGATTGAAAGGTGGTGTAATCCTGGACACATTTATGTGAAGGAACGGCGCTGCAGCCCGGACACTGAACTGCTGGCTGTGAGTATGCAACCCTATTATATGCCACAAGAGTTCACATGTGCCATCATAATTACCGTTTACATCCCTCTGTCAGCTGATGCAGCGTTGGACTGTGACGTCATCAGCTCCACTACTGCCACATCAGTGAAGAAGCACCCTGACGCACTTATGGCCATCATGGGCGATCCTAACCATGTCTCACTGGGCAAAACATTGCCAAACTTCCACCAGTTTGACTGTCCCACCAAAGAAAATAAAACACTGGATCTACTGTATGCCAGTGCAAGAGATGGATATTATAGTGTCACAGCTCTACCCCCTATTGGCAAATCAGATTACAGCATGGTCCTGTTGTCATCCAAGTACATTCCCCTTGTACAAAGGCAGCCTGCTTATACACAGACTGTGAGGAGGTAGACAAAGGAGGCCGCTGATACACTACAGGACTGCTTCAAGACGACAGACTGGGGTGACCTCTGTGAACCACATGGGGTGGACATATACAATATGACCGACTGCATCACAGAACACATCAGATTCTGTGAAAACACAACCATGCCAGCTCAGACTGTACACCATTTCCCCAACAACAAACCATCAGTGACCTGAAAGCACTTCTGAATAATAAGAAGAGAGCTTTTAGGTCTGGAGACAGGGAGGAACTGAGGAGAGTGCAGCGCCAACTAAGAGAGATGATGAGGAGGTGTAATGACAATTACAGGAGAAAGTTGCAGGATAAACTCCGGCAAAACAATACTAAGGATATCTGGACGGGAATAAAAAATCACTGGGTGTAAGGGGAAAGACGGACAGACATCGGCGAGCCTTGAGAGAGCTGATGAGCTGAATCTGGTTTTTTTTTTTCCCACAATATTTTTTATTGAACCTTTTTTACAAACACAACACAAACAATCAAACACTAACACTAAAGTAATTAAAAAAAAAAAAAAAAATTGTACTAAAAAACACCAACAACCACTAACAAAGACAGGTCTTCAACAATGCTCCTCTGTTTAGTCTAGGCAATCCATTACATAAGTATACATATTATACATTCACCAGTTTGGAATTTACAAGGTCCACACACATCATTCACCTTCTTCTTCAAAAGTTATGTTTAAATTCTTTACATAATCAATGAAAGGTCTCCATATATTCTCAAACACAATTTCCTTTGATTTCAGTATGTATGTTATTCTTTCTAGTGGAAGGTTTGTTAACATCTGTCTTAACCACTGAGTCACATCTGGTCTATGAGTCTTTTTCCACAGTAGTGCAATACATTTTTTGGCGTTAAGCAAACTGAGGTCTATGAATGCTCTTTCACTCTTATTAAAGCTATGCTTTTCTGGATACAGACCCAACAAAAACAATTTAGGATTCAATATGATTTGTTTTGAAATTATTTTTTCAATTGTTACCCTCACCTCTTCCCAAAACATTCTAATTTTTCTACATTCCCATAAACAATGTAATAGGGTTCCTTTACTTTCCATACATTTTGTGCACGTATCTGGTATGTTTTTGTTATATCTATTTAACTCCACCGGTGTAACATACATCCGCATTAACCATTTAAAATGTATCAATTTAAGACGTACATTTATTGATTTGGTTTGAGCTTCTGTACAAGCCAATTCCCATTGTTCCTCTGAAATTTCAGTTTGCAGGTCTTCTTTCCAATAATTCAATCTTTTCTGTGAGTTTTCACTTGAGAATAGTGTCAATGAGTTATAAAACTCTGAAATAATACCCTTTTTCTTACTATCTTTCGTCAAAATTTTTTCCAAGGATGAATAAGTAGGTCGGATGAAAGCACTATTTTGATTTGATCGAATAAAGTTCCTAAGCTGAAGATATTTAAAAAAAAATGTGTTCTATTAAGATTAAATTTGATCCTCAGTTCTTCAAAAGACATTATGTTATCTGAACATGACAGATATAAGTCTTGAATCTTTTGAATGCCTTTTAAATTCCATACTTTAAATACAGCATCCGCTCTCCCTGGTTTAAAATATTGATTACCCCATATTGGGCTAAATTGTGACAGTAAGTGTGGCTCTTTTAAATATTTTGTGGTTTCACACCATATTTTGATCATATGCTTTACAAATGGATTTTTAAATTGTTTCTGTAATTTTTTTGCCGAGTCTGAGTATATGAATATGGGAAGAGGTAAAGGTAAATTGTATGATTCCATTTCAGTCCAGTGAGGGAGATCATTTGATGAAAAATAATATGTCATAGACCTCAGTTGTGCTGACCAGTAATACAACATAAAGTTTGGACATTTCAGACCTCCATGATCGAATGGTAAATATAGTAAGGACAGACGTAATCTAGCCTTCCTATTGTTCCATAAAAATTCCACTAACTTTTTTTTAATTCTTGAGAATAGATCTGAAGGTGGTGGTAAAGGAATGTATTGAAATAAATAAAGTATTTTGGGTAAAGTATTACTTTTAAGTATATTGATTCTCCCGATGATCGACATTGGTAGTGACATCCATCTCTGAAGTAACTCATTAATGTCTGTCATTAAGGCTTCATAGTTGGTACTGGCGACTAATTCTAGCTTAGGCACAATTTGGATTCCTAAATATTTAAACTGATTTACAACATTGAATTGATTTACCTCAGGAACTGGGTGATTTCTCTGGGTCTCATTTAGCATTAATATTGAAGATTTAGTTTTATTTATTTTATATCCTGATATTTCCCCAAAATTCTTTATTAAATTCAACAAGGTCGGAATTGATTTTTTAAGATTCGACATAAACAAAATTATGTCATCGGCATACAGGGAGATTTTATGTTCTGTTGGTCCTACTTTAATTCCATACATTTGTGGATGTAAACGTACTGCCATCGCTAAAGGTTCAATTGCCATAGTAAACAGTAAAGGTGAAAGTGGACAGCCTTGTCGACATCCTCTATTGATATTTATTGATTTTGAAATATTGCTGTTTGTTAGGATTTCTGCTGTAGCATTATTGTATATTATCTGAACCCATTTTATGAAATTATTTCCAATTCCAAACCTTTGTAAAACTTCAAAAAGAAAGGGCCATTCGACCCTATCAAAGGCCTTTTCGGCGTCCAATGATAGGAGAGCTGTATCCGGTGCTTCTTTATTAGAATAGATAATATTAAATAGTCTTCTTACATTATGGAAGCCTTGTCTTCCCTTTATAAAGCCATTCTGATCTCAGTTAATAATATTTGGTAATATTTCTTGTAGTCGTCTTGCTAAAATTTTACAGATTATCTTAAGGTCAGCATTTAATAGGCTTATTGGTCTCATATTTTCACATTTATTAGAGGGTTTACCTGGTTTTGGCAACAGTATAATTAAGGCATTATTCATGTATGGTGGTAAATTACTATTTTGAAATGCTTCTAAAACCATTTCCAAAAATGGTTTTATTAATTTATTCTTAAATTTTTTATAGAGGTCAACTGGAAGACCATCTGGTCCTGCACTTTTTCCTGATTTCATATTATCAATGGCTAGCCCAACTTCTTCTTGACTAATTTTAGACTCCAGTATCTCCCTGTTTTCATTTGGAATACACGGTATAGATAATCCGTCCAAAAACCCATTTAGTTTTGTTAAGTCAGTTTCATTTTTTGTATTATATAATTTTTCATAATAATCTCTAAAGGCACTGTTAATTTCTAAAGGATCTACAACTGGCTGTCCGTTACTTATAATACTGGTAATTGGTGTTTTAAATTCTAATTGTTTAATCTGCCATGCCAATAATTTTCCTGATTTTTCACCTTGTTCATAAAAAGATTGCTTCAATCTTAGAAGACTCGAGGCAGCTCTATTCGCTGATTTTTTGTCATATTCCGCTCTCAGAATCAGTAATTCGTTCTCTAACTTTGGGTCACTTCCTGCATACACTTTTTCTTGAAGAATTTTTATTTTATGTTCCAATTGGACTCTCTCCTCTCAAGTCTTCTTAGATTTTGAACCTGTATAACTAATAATATGCCCCCTAATAAAAGCTTTGAAAGCCTCCCACTTTATACATGCTGATGTTTGTGTAGTATTGATATCAAAGAACTCATCTATCTGTTTTTCTATGTACCGTAAAACGGGGCTATAAGGGACGGCTGGGTAATAAGGGACACTTTTCTGGGAAATGTTTTAAATGTAATTCTGCTTTTTTTATTTTGAGCAGGACGCTGAGTTGTGTTGTTATTGTCAAATATCCATGAATCCTTAAAATATTTGACAATAGCAACACAACTCAGTGTCCTGCTCAAAATAAAAAAAGCAGAATTACATTTAAAACATTTCCCAGAAAAGTGTCCCTTATTACCCAGCCGTCCCTTATAGCCCCGTTTTACGGTACTTAACAAATTCCTCATCCTGAAACCATTTATGCTGAAATTGCCACCTACCTGGTTCCTTTGTCAATTTCTTATCTACATATATTAGACAGCAGGGTGCATGATCAGAAATCACAATATTATCATAGAAGTAGTTTTGAATCTTGGACCTTAATTCTGTGGAGATCAAAAAATAGTCAATACGTGAGAATGTCTTGTAGATATTAGAATAACAAGAATAGGCTTTAACTTGTGGTTTCATTTCTCTCCATATATCTAGCAATCTCAGTTCTTTCATAAAAATGATTAATGATCATCCTGCATCCATTGTGCGTACAGTCTAGTCCTGTTGATCTATCTATACCGGGATTCAATGTACAATTAAAATCCCCTGCTATTATATGTTGCCCTGTAAGTGAAGATAAAATAAGGAATAAATTAGTAAAGAAATTTTGATCATCTATATTGAGACCGTATAAGTTCACCAAATTTATATTTTCTAATAACAAAGATCCTTGAATGATTAGATATCTTCCAAATTTGTCTCCAATTACATTTTTCACTTGAAATGGGACTGATTTATGTATGAGAGTCATAACTCCCCTGGCTCGGGATGAAAATGATGAGGTGAATACACTTCCTTGCCATCTTCTCCTAATTCTTTTTACATCCTCCTCTATTAGATGAGTTTCTTGTAAAAACACAATTTTTGAACCCATGTCTTTTATTTTATTCATAACTTGTTTAAGTTTTTTTTAAATTTTGTAGACCTCTGCAATTCCATGAGGTTAAATTGAGATTAACGCTTTGGTCTATGATCAATAAGGAGTTTGAGATTACCTCGCAATGTAAACATGCTCACACAGAGAAGCAAAAACATGAGTGGTTGAATATTCATCCTACAAACTACACACAAACAAATTCCCCCTTCCCACATTCGTGGTAATCCCCCCAAAATCAAAAAAAAAAATTCCATCTCCCGCTATAGCCATTGACTGCTCCACACCCGCGAGGATCAGTCAAAACCACTCTTTCTTTCTCCTCTCAATCACCCTAACTCTACTGCTTTTATTGACGTAACATTAACTCTCTTCTGTAGTTTTCCAACTTAACTCCTAAATTTTATAGCAACTTTGTACACTATAGGTTTTTTTTTTTAATATATAATACAATCTATATTTTGTAAACTTGCTATATGCTTCAGATCAGTCAGATGCCTGTGCAAATGCTTAAATATTCTACCTTATATTTTGTTCATGCTTAGCTCCCACCAGTCTCTTCTTGGATCTTCTTGATGAACTCCTGCGCCTCCTCAGGGGTCTTGAAGATGTGGGTTCTGCCCTTATACGTGACCAGCAGTCTTGCAGGATAAATCACTCCATGACGAATCCCAAGGTTGCGCAGCTCTTTACGGGCGGGGTCGAACTGTTTCCTTAATTGTTGGATTCCTATGGCCAAATCTGGGTAGAACCGCACCTGTTGATCCTGGTATTTAATTTCTCCTTTGGCCCGCGCCGCGTTGGAGATCGTCATCCTGTCTCTGTAGCTGAGGAACTTCATAATCAGCGTCCTCGGTGATGCCTTGTTATCTCTCGGTGGGCGCTTTCTAAGACGACTGATGACTGCAGCTCCGCGTTGTTCAGCGCTTCTGGGATCCACTTTTCCAAAAAGGAACATGGATCCAGACCCTCCGTTCTCTCCGGGAGACCCACCAGCCTCAGGTTGTTCCGTCTCGACCGGGATTCTAAATCCAGAACATTATCTTCCAGACGTTTATTTTTTAATTCCAATGTGCGCACCTTTAATTGTAGGCCGGAGACGTCATCCTCAGCACTGGAAATTCGGAGCTCCACCTGCGAAACTCGTTCCATACAGTCGCTTAACTCCGTTTTCATTCCTTCTATCGCTGCAATAATCCCGTCAAGTTTAGAGGAAAAGTCTGCTCTCATTGAACTAATGGCAGTGAGCACCGCACCTGTGCCGTCGCCAGTAGTCACCGCTCCTCCGCTAGCTTCCTCCGCCATATTTGGGGATTTTTCTGCTTCGTCACGGACGTGAAAGTCCGTTAACTTGGACTGTTTCGGCGATTCAGTTTTTCCTCCACCTGATTTCCCAGCCTTAGGCTTTACCGGTATGTCCTCGCCCAAACGTTGGGATAGGTTTTGTTCCAATTGAGAGAGTTATTTGCCGATTTATTTTTTTTTTAGGAGCAGAGTAGAGTGAAGCACGTCCTTCTACGCGGTGGCCATAACCGGAAGTCCTGAATCTGTTTTTTAACAAGTTCGACTCACCATCCATCACCCTCACAACACAGCTAGGCCCCCACACACCCCTCCCCCCACCCTCCTGTGCAGCACCTCTCTCCATCTCACCCTCACCCCCTCCCCTCCTCAGGACACCAGCCCCTCACATCACTGTGACTATAGACCAGGTTAAGAAACAGCTGGAGAGACTCCATCAGCAGGAGGCTGCGGGCCCTGATGGCATCTCTGCCAGGATCCTGAGAGCATATGCCAACAAGCTAGCTCCAATACTGAAACACCTGTACAACTTGAGCCTGAGTCTGGAGAGACTACCGGTGCTGTGGAAGATGTCCTGCCTGGTTCCTGTCCCCAAGAAATTGTCTTCATCTAACCTGAATGACAATGGACCAGTTGCCCTCACATCCCATGTGATAAAGGTCCTGGAGAGACTGGTCTTAGCCCACCTGAGACCGCAGGTGAAGATGTGGCTAAACCCTCTGCAGTTTGCATATCAGCCCCATTTAGGAGCTGAAGACACTGTTATCTACCTGCTGCAACGAGCCCATCTGCATCTGGATGGCGGAGGAGACACTGTGAGAATCACATTCTTTTGATTTCTCCAGTGCCTTTAATATCATCTAGCCACTGCTGCTGGGTGAGAAGTTGTGGGTGTGGGGGTCGACAGCTCTATGATCTCCTGGATTACTGACTACCTGACAGGCAGGCCACAGTTTGTCCGGCTGGGCAGTGTCTTGTCTGATGTGGTGGTTAGTGATACAGGAGCTCCACAGGGGACTGTGCTCTCTCCTTTTCTCTTCACCATATACAGTGGGGCAAAAAAGTATTTAGTCAGCCACCAATTGTGCAAGTTCTCCCACTTAAAAGATGAGAGAGGTCTCCAATTTTCATCATAGGTATACCTCAACTATGAGAGACAAAATGAGAAAAAAAAAAATCCAGAAAATCACATTGAAGGATTTTTAATGAATTAATTGGTAAATTCCTCGGTAAAATAAGTATTTGGTCACCTACAAACAAGCAAGATTTCTGGCTCTCACAGACCTCTAACTTCTTCTTTGAGAGGCTCCTCTGTCCTCCACTCGTTACCTGTATTAATGGCACCTGTTTGAACTCGTTATCAGTATAAAAGACACCTGTCCACAACCTCAAACAGTCAGACTCCAAACTCCACTATGGCCAAGACCAAAGAGCTGTCAAAGGACACCAGAAACAAAATTGTAGACCTGCACCAGGCTGGAAAGACTGAATCTGCAATAGGTAAGCAGCTTGGTGTGAAGAAATCAACTGTGGGAGCAATTATTAGAAAATGGAAGACATACAAGACCACTGATAATCTCCCTCGATCTGGGGCTCCACGCAAGATCTCACCCCATGGGGTCAAAATGATCACGAGAACGGTGAGCAAAAATCCCAGAACCACACGGGGGGACCTAGTGAATGACCTGCAGACAGCTGGGACCAAAGTAACAAAGGCTACATCAGTAACACACTACGCCGCCAGGGACTCAAATCCTGCAGTGCCAGACGTGTCCCCCTGCTTAAGCCAGTACATGTCCAGGCCCATCTGAAGTTTGCTAGAGAACATTTGGATGATCCAGAAGAGGATTGGGAGAATGTCATATGGTCAGATGAAACCAAAATAGAACTTTTTGATGAAAACTCAACTTGTCGTGTTTGGAGGAGAAAGAACACCATACCTACTGTGAAGCATGGGGGTGGAAACATCATACTTTGGGGCTATTTTTCTGCAAAGGGACCAGGACGACTGATTCATGTAAAGGAAAGAATGAAAGGGGCCATGTACAGGGATGGCAACAGGAAATTCTGATTTCAGCTGAAATCTAATTTGGTCGATTGACTTACGGGGGGGCCGGGGGGGCACAGCCCCCCTGAAGCTGGGAGGTTTTCAGTAAAATAGAAGTAATTTAGACCGAAAAAAATGATTAAAAAAATGAAATACTAGACTTAGATAAATCATTAAATTTAATGAAAAGTTAACTTACTTTTTCTTCAATGTTGTCTCACTGTCTTTAGTCCAACATATTTAACAGTTCTATTAGAGTTTTTTACACTATTTACACTGGTCACCAAGTCACTTCTAATGTGAAACTTTCTTCCTTTTGGCAGCAAGATGTGTCAGTCTCTGAACTTTGAACTTCATCTCCTTTTCTGGTTTCTTCAGAAACTGTCCGAGTGTTTCTGTTACCTCATTGAACTTTGAGCCAATTTTCACCTTTACTGTCACTTCGCTCCCCGAAGCTCCTGGGTTTTTATGATTTTTAAGTACCAGAACTGTGCTTACATGACATAAAACAAACAGCTGAATGCCACTTATTACTGTATAATATTGACTTATGTTCCAAGAAGATAGATAAGATAAGCCTTTATTAGTCCCACAACGGGGAAATTCCAGGATTGCAACAGCACAGGGATAGCAACACTCAGAGCAACAATCAGAAGGCAAGAAAAAAAAAAAAAAAAAAAAAAACAAGCAAGCAAGAGCAGCTAATAGCATAGCATTCCTAAACTAGAAAAGCACTCAGGGCGCATCCCTCCGCCAAGGCTCCTTCCGTTTGTCATGAATCCCCTCCAAAATGTAATGGGTTTGTGTGTAGGCCTATAGCCACTTGTGGTGAAAATTGCATCAAAGTCTGTCCATCAGTTTTGGAGTATTGTTGCTAACACAATGTGAGAAGATAAGCGCCTTGGCTGAGGTATGCATTCTCAGATCATCACCAAAATATAATGGGTTCCTCTCTAGCCCAAGAACCACCTCTGGTGAAAATTTTATCCAAATCCATCCAGTAGTTTTTGTGTAATCCTGCTGCACAAATACAAAAAAGCCCTTGTTGGAGGTATGCACTCTCAGATCATCACCAAAATCTAATCATCTGTTTCCCGTGCCATTGCACACCTTTCCTGAAAATTTCATGAAAATCCGTCCATAACTTTTCCTTGCTAACAAACAGACAGACAGACAAGCCAACGCCGATGAAAACATAGCCTCCTTGGCGGCGGTAAATATTCCAACAAGCATTATCCATCACATGCTTTAACACTTGATCAAATCAAAATCAGTTAATTTTATCTATTCCATAATAGAAATAAAATTCCAACATACCATTACTTTTTATAATTTCAGCATTCATTTCAGATCACCAGTTTCAATCTCCATTGAGTCTTGAGCAGCTCATTTTCCTCCCCCGCGCAGCCCAGCTTATACAGCCGCTGTACGCTGCACTCAAACGGAAACCGGCAGACAGAGTCGACTGGACTCCTGAACGGGAGCAGGCGTTCTGAGGTTAAAACAGCGCTCATTACCCACGTCTCGGACATGGGCATAGCGGCCGTCGTGGAGCAATGCGTTGCCGGTTCTTGGCAGCCGCTCACCTTTTTTTTAAGCAGGTCTTTGCACGACAGTGAGCGTAAATACACCGTGTTCGACAGAGAGTTACTGGCTCTCTACCTGGCATACGCCACTTCCGGTTCTGGCTGAAAGGGCACACTTTCACTGCGTTCGTGGACCATAAGCCGCTAACGTACTTAACGTACATATAATATACAAATAAAGCGGAATTCGGTGAATTACCGGAAAAATCACATCCCTGAGAACAAGCCGAAATGAATTTTTGACAAAGCATACGAGCCATTTGATTGGTCCAATCGTTTGCAACTATCCAATCGCAGGGCTGTTTACAATACAGCAGTAGCTTGAGTACATCCGGGTTATCGCAAGACTTCGGGAAAGCGCCGAGCGCATATGTTTTTTTTTTCCAAACTTTATTGAGAACAAGGTAAAGGTACAAAATTATGACATAGATGATGATAAAATCGGTGGAAATCCGCGGATCGGCGGAAAATTGCCATCCCTGCATGTATCGTGAGATTTTGAGTGAAAACCTCCTTCCATCAGCAAGGGCATTGAAGATGAAACGTGGCTGGGTCTTTCAGCATGACAATGATCCCAAACACACCGCCCTGGCAACGAAGGAGTGGCTTCGTAAGAAGCATTTCAAGGTCCTGAAGTGGCCTAGCCAGTCTCCAGATCTCAACCGCATAGAAAATCTTTGGAGGGAGTTGAAAGTCCGTGTTGCCCAGCGACAGCCCCAAAACATCACTGCTCTAGAGGAGATCTGCATGAAGGAATGGGCCAAAATACCAGCAACAGTGTGTGAAAACGTTGTGAAGACTTACAGAAAACGTTTGACCTCTGTCATTGCCAACAAAGGGTATATAACAAAGTATTGAGATGAACTTTTGGGATTGACCAAATACTTATTTTACAGAGGAATTTACCAATTAATTCATTAAAAATCCTTCAATGTGATTTTTTGTCTCATTTTGTCTCTCATAGCTGAGGTATACCTATGATGAAAATTGGAGACCTCTCTCATCTTTTAAGTGGGAGAACTTGCACAATTGGTGGCTGACTAAATACTTTTTTGCCCCACTGTACACCACTGACTTTCAGTACAACACCAAGTCATGCCACCTGCAGAAATTCTCTGACGACTCAGCTGTTGTTGGGTGTATAAGAGAGGGAGAGGAGGGGGAGTACAGGGCACTGGTAGGCAGATTTGTGGAGTGGACCGAGCAGAATCACCTGAGGCTGAACATCAGCAAGACCAGAGAGATGGTGATTGACTTCAGGAAGAAGAGGACGCCTTCACAGCCATTGCAGATTAGGGGGGAGGATGTGGAGGTAGTTGAGGACTACAAATACCTGGGTGTCATGATCAGCAATGGACTGGACTGGAAATCCAGAACCGATGCTGCGTACAAGAAGGGGATGAGCAGACTTTACTTCCTGAGGAAACTGAGATCGTTCAATGTGTGCAACAGGATGCTGGAGCTTTTCTACCAGGCCGTTGTCGCTAGCACCATCTTCTTTGCTGCTGTCTGTTGAGGTAGCAGGACCACAGCCAGCAACACCAACAGACTTGACAAGATTATCAAGAGGGCTGGCTCTGTAACTGGTCTCAGGCCGGAGACTTTTGAGACTGTGGTGGAGAGGAGGACACTAAATAAACTGTGATCCATCATGGACAATGCTGACCACTCCCTCCACCACACACTGGTCAGACAGCGGAGCACTTTCTCCAGCAGACTGCTACAACTTTGCTGCCAAGTGGTTAGGTACAGGAAATCTTTCCTGCCACATGCCATTTCACTGTACAATAACTCACTCTAAATTGTATTCTGATCATAACTATGCTGCCATATAGCACCTTACAGTCTAATTGGAGCCCCACAATTCACCCTGCACCTGATAGTCCTGCATTGTACAGCAGGTATGATTCATGTACCTATGCGGGTTACCATCTATTCATCTATGATGTATGTAAGTTTTTAGCAGTTTTACTTTCCATGGGTAATCCCTTTGTCTATTATGCTGTGTGTGTTTCTGTCATTTTGGTTGTCTGCTGTCATGCTGCTGTTACACTGTAATTTCCCAGTTTGGGATCAATAAAATACATCCATCCATCTATCTATCTATCTATCTAAACAAACTTTGGTCATTCAAATAGTAATGGACATTTTTTTTTCTCCTGTAAGACATTACAATGGGTTTAAATTATTTTCTCTCACTCTTCAATTTTTTAAAAAATTTGTAGTATATTTTACACAGATTTCCACCTTTAAATAATTTAAGCTTCCCATTATCATATTCAGTCCTGTAATTTTTATGTGCTAGCCTGTGAATTGTAGACATCAATAAAATAACTGATTTCCGTTCTTGGTAAACTGGATTTAGCTGAAGTACTGTATTTTTTAATTAATCCATTTATCTGGATGGAAGTACAATCCAAGTTCCTGTTAAAATGATCAGTTTTTACCAGAAGGAGAAAAAGAGCTTTTTTTAATCTTGAAGACTGCACTGATATTAGGGGTCCTCATCAAAGGTAAGAAAGCTGTTTATTAACTGATGGGTTGTTGCACATACATGAGCTAATTCTTATATTTATAAAGAATAGAAAACAGTGGTGATCTATTTTGCATAAACCGCCAATGAGGAGGTACTTTCTGCTCAGCCTAGAGTTTAGTTGAAGAGTTGAACTGACATTAGCACACGTTAACTCTGTGCTAACAGTCTGTGCATTGATCTGTGGACACCAGACTTTTATTGGAGAAAAAAATCAGAACAGTAGGCTCAGACTTCCAACCATCCATCCATCTTCTTCCACTTAATCCTTTTTGGGTGGCGGGGGGGCTGGAGCCTATCCTAGAATCTTTGGGCGAGAAGCAGGGTACACCCCGGACAGATCACCAGTCCATCGCAGGCCCAACACAGACAGACAGACAACCATTCACTCTCACAATCATACCTAAGGACAATTTAGAATCACCAGTTTTGATGCCAATTAACCTAACTTGCATGTTTTTGGCATGTGGGAGGAAACCAGAGAAATCCCGGAGTAAACCCATGCAGACACGGGGAGAACATGCAAACTCCTCATAGATCACTGTTGGTTGGGGGCTGGGATCGAACCCAGGATCGCCCAGCCAAGGGTGAGTTGCTGTGCTGCCTCAGTGCTAACCACTCCACCACCGCACTGCCCCCACCACAGACCTGTGACAAATATTGGTTTTAGTTCTGCCAGGATGCCCAGTTTCACCCTCCACACCCTCAGAAGGGCAGGGTTGCTGGTTGAGTCGCCGACGGCCCGACCCATGAGATCGGTAGTACCGGTTTTCATGGTTATTTGGTAGCAAGCAAACCAATGCCTGACCTGGAGATATATATACGTGTGTGTGTGTGTGTGTGTGTGTGTGTGTGTGTGTGTGTGTGTTGTTGTTGTTAGCTATTAGCATTTTAACCACTAGTGTTGCTACTTCAAATTTTAATCGTGGTGACATTTAATGACTCAGTTTTTATATGATAGATGTAAGTGTTAGAGAGAAATGTTTGCTAGTAAGAATAATTGTTAAATGTTGATAGTACTTCAGATGTTAATCCCACTTCTGGTGTCTTGTTGGTAAGTCTGTTAGCCTCCTTGCTAGCAATCAGCCTTACTTAACTGAACTAAAATGCTACATAAACGACATTGTTTTGACAGGGAAGCTGGGGATTGAAAGAGCTCATAGGATCATTTCATTATGACTTTGGCATTTAGAATTTGGATATTTAATAAAACTGAGTAGCATTTGCTACTGTATCTTTTAGCACTTGTTGATAAAAGCACTGCTTCCATGATTGCCTTTGATCATAGGATGACTGTGGATGGTTTACTGCTATGCTGTTCACACCATCGCAGATAAGCCAAAAAAAAACAACAATTAACTTTAGTAAACAACAATCCTCTTTCTGCTGCTCCCTTCAGGGGACGCGACAGCGGATCATCTGCCTCCATCTCACGCTATCCCCTTGCATCCTCTTCTCTCACACCAACCCTCTCCATGTCCTCCACTGTATCCATAAATCTTCTGTCGTCTTCCTCTTTTCCTCCTGCCTGGCAGCTCCATCTTCAATATCCTTTGTCCAATATATACACTATCCCTCCTCTACACATGTCCAAACCATCTCAACCTTGCCTCTCTTACTTAGTCTCAAAACCTAAATACTCAAGTATGTTCATTTTGTCTTCTTTTCCAATTATTAATTTACTGTTTACTCCATTCTCCAGAGACCACCTGATGACGCCAGGCGTGGCCAGCGTGATGGATCTGTCAGGTCCATCAGGTTGGCCACGCCTAAGGAAAACAGCTGATAAATGACACGTCACAGCAATCAGCTGATGCTTCTGAAGATGACTGCAGATGCCAGTCGAAACGTGTAAAGGTAAAAAAACAAACAAACAAACAAACATCTTCTACCTTTTTCGTCTGAAAAAAGTAAATTGTCTCAAAACCGCTCGACCTGAGCTGTCCCTCTGATATACTCATTTCTAATCCTATTCCTCCTAGTCATTCCCAATGAGAATCTCAGCATCTTCAACTCTGGCACTTTCAGCTGTCTCCTGCCTTTTCGTCAGTGCTACTGTCTCCAAGCCATAGATCATAGCAGGTCTCACCACAATGCTTCAGTATTAATATTCTGCATCGATGCAGAGGCCCACATCGAGATGCATTTTAGAACTGAGAATTTTCCACACCTCTGCTGTCAAAACAGGATGGAGTTTGATGTTCAGTGTTTATTTGTGTATTTACCCGAGATAGCCATCTGTTGGATCTTGAACTGAATGTTGATGGTTGGGTTCTCATCGGGTTTGGAGGCTCCAGCCTGCAGGCTCATGGTGCCCTTTAGACTGGGAAGCTTCTGTGGGTTGATCTTACCAACATCCCATGTCAATAACTAAGGAAAAATAAAATCAATATGCAAATCTAAAGTATGTACAACAGCAACATTTTTGGTACATAAAAAGGCGAAATCTTTTACGGATGCAACAAATTTGACCATAGCCATGATTATACCTTCTAATACACTTCAATTCTCCCAGAACTCTTAGGCTGCGTGCCCACAAAATACGTTTTTTGTCACCCAGTGGCCCTGAGCATTTTTTTTCAGCGTTTGTGCATGACGCTGCGGGGGGAAAAAGCCTGTGCCCTCTATCCCAGCAACAGCTTGTCACTCTCAGCTCAACACTTGCACTTTCCTATGGTCAGACTTTCTACTGATTTTTTAATAGCAGTCTCTAAATAACAATGGACAGGAAACGTGTTTTAGCAGCTCTGGATGTGAAATATGACGGCACAGAAAGCAGGAGTCTGAATACAGACGAGTACCGGCGTCCTACGTCCCGCCCATGCAGCAGTTCTGAATGGCTGCTTAGGTCTGACATTGACGAGCTCAGCTGCAGTCTCTGAAAAGTTGAACTTTTTTCAGCTCTGAGCACCGCGACAAAAAACGGCCACCGCCAACAGCGTTTCAGCACCATGGGTGCTCAGCGCTGTAAACGCTGGACTACATGGAGAATGAATGGAAAATAGTCGCCCAGAGCTGAAAAAACATGTTTGGTGGACACGCAGCCTAAAGGCACTGAAATGCATTCAGACACAACTAACCTTTGTGACTGGATCAAAGGTGTATGTTCCCTGGGAGGGGTTGAGGTTAGCGTTGAGGACGCCTCGGGGCAGCTGGCTGCTTACAAGAACCGACTCCACGGCCTTGCCCATGGTCTGCTTGGGGCCCAGGGTCAAGTCAAAACGCCCCTGGGAGCTTCCCTCTCGAAATGTGATGTTGTGTTTCACGTAAACGGGTATAGCTACCAGGCTGGAGAACAAGAAAAATGAGTCCAAGTCATACTACTTAATGCATTTGAATTCAGTATATACTGTATGTTTTAAAGACTCACTCCGGCAGTTCTAAAACCACCTCAAAAACAAATGTGTATTCCCCAAAATAGTATATTGTGGCTTTTTACCCACAAAAAAAGCTTTCATTGCCTTAGAATTGCTTGGAAAGAGTTTTTACATCTTCCACCTACTTAAGTATGTGCAGATCTATGAATATTCTAATTACCCCACCCATACTCCCGCCTGCCAGTAGCTGATGCTGCAAGGCCAGCCCTCCCCTCTCCTCTGACCTGAGAACAGCCATTGTTTAGCAGAGATTGCTTCGCTAAACAATGGCTACTCAAAACATCAGTGATTCAGCTGTACATGTACAGTACATGCCGCCGACCCCTGCCAAAGCCAAAGTGCTGTATATCAGGAATAAATAAAATGTGAAAGACATCTAGAACATAAAAATAAATAAATAATAATAAGAAGAAATAATAATCACAAAAATGGCCAGCGAAATCCTGGAGGGACTGAAATATAATGAGATTATGTATACATGCTTCATGCACTGAATTTGTTTACTGACTCTGGGTTGCTAACTTGACATTACACACCCTTTGCACTAAAGAAAGCACTTGTTAGCACGTTGTGAAATCATAAGTTAAATAATAAAAAGTGCATTATTGTAACTGATTGTGGGTCAGTTCTTTGTGTAATAATTTATGTATTAACAAAGTTGGAGTATTTCTGCTACAATTTGCAGCATTAGGTCTCTAAGATTTTTTTTCCTCACAAGTAAAATAGCTATTAAAATGGTAATTTTCCTGACTGAATCGGGATCAAATCGATTTGAATCGATTCAGAACCTCAAGAATTGGAATCCAATCAATGCTGGAGATTAGTGATGATTCCCAGCCCTACTGTCAGTGTGGTCAGTGGTAGGTGGAGGAGCACTGAAAGTGTTGTTCCTCACCGCAGGACCCTCAGTGACAGTTTGAGCTGGTCCTCTCAGCTCATTATCTCGCCTGCTCACTGAGGGCCCCATTCAAGCCGGGTCCCCCCTCTCCCCTCACTCCCTCCTCTCTACCTCTCATCCACTCTCTCTTCCCTGAGGGAGTGAACTCAGGTCTGTAGCCTTGCCCAGTGCTTAGCCTGATTGGTTACTGTTATAACCAATCAGACTAAGCAGGAATACTTACATAGCTAGAAATGCTCTGTCCAAAGTCGCCCGTTTTTGGGGGGGGGGGCGGAGCTAAACTGGACATTCACAGCAAAAAAACAGACATGAGACAGAGTGATTTCACTCTTGATATGTCTTGTAAGTCACAAAAAACATGTTCCAGACATGTTAACAACAGGAAAAAAAAACTTGATTTTTGCCGGAGTGTCACTTTAACATTGATTCATATTTCTTTTTATGTATTTTAATACTGGTGGACTCTTTGAAAGAGTCTTAAATACATGACACACAAGGATAAGAGCCTTTGTTTTGAAATGCTTTTGTTGCAAAAAAATAAATAAATCAATGACTAACTTCTGGGAGCTGACGTGGTAAGACAGCAACCGGAAATTTCCATCAGGTGGGATGAAGGAGAGGATCCGCTCTGCTTCCCAGCGCTTGAACCGAACACACGGGTGGAAACTGACATCATCCAACAGTCGAGGATTCTGGTAATTACAGAAACATTACAGATGAAAAGAGATATTTCTTGCACTGCTTTAAGCAGTTTCATCTGCCTCAAAGCTACCACTATCAATGAAAAGTTGTGAGACAGTGTCAGTGCACCCTTAAACTTAGTTCACATGTCATGTCTTTAAGACTCACTTTGAGGTTGTTGATAAAAAGCCCCCAACTGGAAAGAAATACCTAATCAGCTGTGATCTGTGATCAGCTGTGATGTGTGAACGCTACAAAGACCTGGTCAAATACACTTGATGACTTGTCATGTGACTTCTCAAATATCTTTTTGTAAAAAGAATGCTGTTTCAGAGACCTGGCGACCAGTTATGGTGGTGTATAGTGTGTAACTCCCCTCTTGCTGCTCAGTTATGTAGTATGCAGTCGTTACTACCTCAAGACTACTGATCACGAGTCAAAAGGTTGTGTGGTATGAACTGACTAAAGTCATGTATTCTAAATCTGGAATTACTAGCACTACACGTGAGATTATTTAGAGGGGATTTAAAGGTGTTTCACTTTAAAACACAGAAAGCCAAAGCATAAACTAGAGACAACTGTGAAAAAGAGTTAATTTACCATAAATGAGAGGGTGAGGTCAGGCATTCCTGTCAGTTTTACACAGGCGTCAATAACTCCCTGAATTTCTGCTGTAATGGTGGAGCCTTAAAGAAGAGTTATGTGAGAAATGATAGAAAGCAAAAAATTAAACACAAATTTCTTTGTGACCTACACTAAAATAACATTCATTGTTTGTCTATATAGAAATTTATATGCAAATAAACGGCTAAATTAGAATAAGACTGTTAAAGAGAAATACCGGATTTATCGATGATGGCGTCAATCTCCTCTACGACATCGAAGTAGGCCTCGTTGTTTGTGTATTTGACCCCTGTGCGTCGCCATGGCACCACCGACAGCTGGCCTGTAGGGAGCTGCTCGCCCACATTGGTACTGCCTGGATGCAGAAATTAACAATTGTATACATAACTAATTTACACCGAAATCAGCTACTAAACTATATTATCCCATAACTCACACCAATGAGGAATGATACTAGTCTCTACAAAACAGCTGATTTTGAGAAGTGAATCTTAATGTTGTCACAAATGTGCATTATATACTGGACAAATGAAAGATTTGAAATTTAGTATGCTTGGGTGCTCAAAAAAATCTGTTTACAAGTAAAGCTATTTTGTGAAAAAATGATTTCACAAAATAGCCTAACTGTTAAATCATAATTTATCTTCAGACTGTTAACACCAACATTACTTTGACTCTGGTAAAGGTGGATTCACACTACAACGTTTGGACCAACTTTTACTGACGTGTTGAGAAATCAGAGAAATTAGTCCAAATATCAGTGAAATTATGTTCGTGAGCAGGTTTTTTTTTTTTAATCCAGCGCACACTAACTTTTATGAACTTTTGCTAGGATTTGCCAGCGTTGGCAAACTTTTACCAACTTAGGCTAACATACAGTATGTGTAGTTGTTGCCAACTTAGGTTAACTTAAGCAAACAAATACTCATCGCAGGACGCTCATATAAAGATCAGCGTTTGTGGAGGCTTCCTGCCTCTCTGGACCTGCTTTTGGAGTGAACACATCTCCCTTGGGCATACATTTCAGTATTTATTTTCATTTTATATTCCTATGTAGTTACTTCTGCATACCCTTTTCCCATGTTTCATTCATTCATTCATTCCTCTAAAAAAAATAATACAATAATGCCTATAGACTCAACGTTAAGGGGCAGATTTACTAAGGCAGTGCAAATTAGCGAATGCGCAATTTAGACAGACTGACTAAGGGAGTGGCCAATTTTTGCCAGTGATCTAACAACACGCAAAATTATGAATACAGACGCAGTCACTTCATTTCAGTAATGACTACCCATCCACCAAGAGCACCGCAAAACTGCACACAGGCACACCCAATGAGAAAGCGGGTCATCAACACAGGCACAGCCAGTTCGGAGGAGCATAATATAGTTTTTTTTTTTAAGCTTTTGTTTAAGCGCAAACCCCAATAAAATAGTATGGGTAACCCCCACAACAGCCACGGACAAGCAAAGCGCTCAGCGGGAGCAATTAACATAGCAGTGTGATCTATGGACTGATAACAATATGTAGATGTGCCTTGTAACCTCTCTTGTCCTACAGCTCCGGAGCAGAGGCGAATTCCGGCCAGTCTTGCTGTTGTTATGTATGACTTCCTGCTCTCACTGTGATGCAAATGTCCCATGCCTTTCATGCATTGCTCTGTAACTCACCCTCTCTCTCTCACAGCTCATCTGACTAGACGCATCCACTGTCTGCTAGGAAAGCCTCCGGGCTCGCTCTGGCGCGCGTGCATGGCGCTGGAGTGAGTTCTCATGATGGCGGTATGATTAATAAACTCCCTCAAAAACTCTCAGTTCGCTCCCTATTATTTCATGCCGCCACATTGGTGACCCCGAGAAAGAACACGCTGACAACGAACGCAGCACCCGGCGGTGATTCTCCGACGACAAGCGAACGCAGCAGCCTGACACAAATGATCTGCCCTCCCTTCTGCTACAGGGAGACCTTGACGCAGAGCCACCACCAGGCGAAACTCTCCGGAGATCACCCACGGCCGGGAAAGGTGCAGAAAGCTTCATGGTGAGATCTGCACGCCTGAGATCCGCACATCCACGCTGGGACCGGCCGCTCTCACAGCTCCTCCACACGAGAGCGCACGCACCTCGTCCTCTCTCCACGACGGCGACCTCCAGGGCCGACGGGGAACGCAGCGCGTGGACCTGAACGCACCATGACCAATCTACAGCAACAGCTCAACAGGGATGACCATCAGCGCCGACGACGCTGATCTCCAGCAAGCTCCCTGACCCTGACTCGCCTCTACAGCGGACCTGCCATGCACCGAACCCCGCACGCACACCGGGGGATTATGAGGACAGCGCACCACGTATGGGACAATACTGGCTCCACACAGACCGCCATCGTCCTTCGCCGCTGCACACAGAACCTTCAGGGCTGCTCACACACCTGAAGCACGCACACAGCTCGCTCACAGGATTTTGTAATGGTCTCAGCCCCGGCGCGCTAGGGAATTCAGCCGTCAGCTGTCCCCGAGGACTTTAGGACTGCGCGCGCACCTAAAGTCAACACGCCAAGTCTCTCACTGCTGCAGCTCCTTTTTTTCTTCATGGCCGCGAGAGGAGTCAGAGACTAATTTTTCTTCTTACAGCTGCTGTGGACCTCCGCACGTTCAACGGGACAGCCCCTCAACATCGCAGATCCACAGGCAATTTTTGCGCGGCCCAGACAATTTCGCCGTCCCGGGCCGGCACTTGCTACCCCCACCCCCCTCCCTCCACCGCCATCTGCAGCGAGCTTCCCCCACAGCTCGCTCCCAAAGCCGGACTATAGAGGCCTCAGCTTCCCGCTGAGCCCTCTGGGGGGGAGTGTATGGGTAACCCCCACAACAGCCATGGACAAGCAGAGCGCTCAGCGGGAGCAATTAACATAGCAGTGTGATCTATGGACTGATAACAATATGTAGATGTGCCTTGTAACCTCTTTTGTCCTACAGCTCCGGAGCAGAGGTGAATTCCGGCCAGTCTTGCTGTTGTTATGTATGACTTCCTGCTCTCACTGTGATGCAAATGTCCCATGCCTTTCATGCATTGCTCTGTAACTCACTCTCTCTCTCACAGCTCATCTGACTAGACGCATCCACTGTCTGCTAGGAGAGCCTCCGGGCTCGCTCTGGCGCACATGCACGGCGCTGGAGTGAGTTCTCGTGATGGCGGTATGATTAATAAACTCCCTCAAAAACTCTCAGTTCGCTCCCTATTATTTCATGCCGCCACAACAGTTTATTTTTATTCATCATATATCAAAGTTTTGATTTTCATTTCACATGGCAGGCTCCTGTGTTTAACACGTATAAATTAAGGACTACTCATGAATAAATTGATTACTGACCAACGTGTTTATTTTATTAACACAAGAACCATCAAGATGGTCTGATGGAGACTCTGGGGTTTTATTATGTGAACAACTTTGTTTTAACAAACTCTACAGGTCTCCCAGACCATGACTTTTCATAAATACTGTATGTGTATTTTATCTTTTCTGAAGTCTGGAACATAATAAAATTAAACACACACGATTTCACTTATTCCTCGGACAGCCACAGCAGAGACTGCTGTCACTGATTTACTACGATGTTGCAATGTTGGGGGACGTTTTTCCCTTTAAAAAAGAAAAAATCTAACCAGAGATTTCTAACCCCTTGGTTTAACACAGAAACTCGTAGCTTAAAACTGAAGACTCGTCAATTGGAAAGGAAATGGCATTCTACTAATTTAGATGAATTCTATTTAGTGTGGAGAAATCATCTCTTAATTTATAAAAAATCTCTTAGAAAAGCTAGAACAAGTTATTATTCTGCATTAATAGAAGCAAATAAGAATATCCTCAGGTTTCTTTTCAACACTATAGCCAGGCTGACAAAGAGTCAAGACTCGGTCAATCCTCGCATCCCCCTTGAGCTTTCTAGTCAGGACTTTTTGAATTTTTCAATCATAAAATTTTATCTATTAGAGATAAAATCAGTCAGATTCTTCCTACCGTAAACTCAAGTACATTAACTACTACAACTCCCTCAACTGAAATCTGTTTAGATAAGTTTACTCCAATTGACCTTTTAGAGATGGATAAAATAATCTCATCTAAGCCTTCATCTTGTCTTTTGGACCCTATTCCTATCAGGTTATTTAAAATTGTCTTCCCAATTATTGGTAGCCGTATTCTTCACATAATTAACGCTTCTTTAAGTCTGGGTTATGTACCACTGGCTTTTAAAATTGCTGTTATTAAACCCTTACTCAAAAAGCCAATGCTCGATCCAGGGGTTTTGGCTAACCATCGACCAATCTCTAATCTGCCTTTCATTTCAAAAATCTTAGAAAGAGTTGTTGCTGCACAATTATTTGACCACTTGCAGGGAATTGGTTTATTTGAAGAGTTTCAATCTGGGTTCAGAGTTCATC
This sequence comes from Pholidichthys leucotaenia, assembly GCA_020510985.1. Classification (NCBI taxonomy): domain Eukaryota; kingdom Metazoa; phylum Chordata; class Actinopteri; order Cichliformes; family Pholidichthyidae; genus Pholidichthys; species Pholidichthys leucotaenia. Next base: position 159,038,454 of record CM035838.1, on the reverse strand, counting down.
ACAGCACTGAAACAGCCTTAGTGAAGGTCACTAATGACCTCCTTATCGCATCTGATAATGGACTTGTTTCTGTTCTTGTCCTTTTAGATCTTAGTGCAGCCTTTGACACTACTGATCATGACATTCTACTTGATAGATTAGAACACTATGTTGGACTAAATGGAACTCCGCTGCAGTGGTTTAGATCTTATTTGTCCGATAGACTTCAGTTTGTTCACATCAATGATGAATTTTCTTCCAACTCTAAGCTCAGTCACGGGGTTCCACAGGGATCTGTGTTAGGCCCTACTCTTTTTAGTTTATATATGCTTCCGTTAGGCAATATCATTAGAAAGCACTGTATACATTTTCATTGTTACGCAGACGACACACAGCTATACCTGTCAATGAAGCCCAATGATTGTAATCAATTAGCCAAATTGGATGCCTTTCTTAAGGAAATCAAAGCCTGGATGACTTGTAATTTTCTGCTACTAAACTCAGATAAGACTGAAGTCATTCTTGTTGGCCCAAAAAACCTTAGAAATTCCTTTCCAAATCATACCCTTAATTTGGATGCCGCCACTCTCACTCTGAATAGTTCTGTGAGGAACCTTGGAGTTATTTTTGATCAAGATCTGTCCTTTAATTCACATATTAAATTTGTTTCTAAGACTGCTTTCTATCATCTGCGCAATATTGCCAAGATTAGGAGCATCTTGTCTCTGAATGATACTGAGAAACTGATCCACGCCTTTGTCAGCTCTTGACTAGATTATTGTAACTCGTTATTATCAGGTTGTCCCAAAATATCCTTAAAAAGTCTTCAGTAGATCCAAAATGCTGCTGCAAGAGTTTTAACTGGTACTAGAAAGAGAGATCATATCTCTCCGGTTCTGTCCTCCCTTCAATGGCTTCCCATAGAGTTTAGAATTACGTTTAAAATCCTTCTTCTCACTTTCAAAGCTCTTAATAATCAGGCCCCCTTATGTATAAAAGATCTGATATTACCCTATCATCCTAATAGAGCTCTACGCTCCCAAAATGCTGGATTGCTTGTGGTGCCCAGAATCTCCAGAAGTACATTGGGAGGCACAGCCTTCTGCTATCAAGCTCCTTCTCTGTGGAACCAGTTACCACTCTGGGTCCGGGAGTCAGACTTGGTCTCTGTTTTTTATAGCCTACGATTAGGGAGGGATTTCGTGTCTCTTAACCCTGCATCTGTTTTGCTGTTAATAGATTTGGACTGCTGGATGACCACCAATAATGTACTTGTTTTTCACTGTTTCATGTTCTTTATGTCTGTTCTTTTCGTCCTCTCTATCCCCTCACCCCCAGCCAGTCGCAGCAGATGACTGCCCCTCCATGAGCCTGGTTCTGCTAGAGGTTTCTTCCTGTTAAATGGGAGTTTTTCCTCTCCACCATCACTAAGTGCTTGCTCACAGGGGATCGTCTGATTGCTGGGTCTTTCTGAAATTGTGGGGTTTTCTCTGTATTTTTGTAGCGCTATGAGATGACCTTTGTTGTGATGTGGCGCTATATAAATAAAGCTGAATTGAACTGAATTGAATTGAATTGAAATTGAATTGACGTTATGGATCTGTGCTCCTTTTGTCCACTTCAGGTAAGAAGGGCTGTTCTACTTTATGGATACAAATTAATTGTTTAGGAAAGCTTTTTCAATTTATTTATTTGAACATTATTTTACCAGGTGACATATTTGAGAGCAATTCTCACCAGGAATGTCCTGGTGTGTCATCGTATGATTGATAGATAGATAGATAGATAGATAGATAGATAGATAGATAGATAGATGTACTTTATTGATCCCAAACTGGGAAATTACAGTGTAACAGCAGCATGACAGTTGACAGCCAAACAACAGAAACACACACGACAGACAAAGGGATTACCCATGGAAAGTAAAAAAGAAACTAACACGACTATAGAACCTATATACATAATAGCTTAATATATGATGACCCGTATAAACACATGAATCATCCCATTGCACAAAGAAGGACTATCAGGAGCAGAGTGAAATGTGAGGTACCAGTTAGTCTGTAAGGTGCAGTGTGGCAGCATAGCTATGCCAGAATACAACATCATAGTGAGTTATTGTACAGTGAAATTGCATGTGGCAGGAAAGATTTCCTGTACCTGGCCGTTCGACAACGAAGCTGTAGTAGTCTACTGGAGAAAGTGCTTCGCTGCCTATCTAGTGTGTGGTGGAGGGGGTGATCAGGATTGTTCATGATGGATCGCAGTTTATTTAGTGTATGTTTATTTAGTATGTACTTAATGTTTGCTGTTATTTTTGTTCTTAATTCTATTTGTGTCGAGATTTTGCCCTGAGATGTAAAGTGTGTTCTAAATGAAATAAATTATTATTATGATGCTATGTATAAACAAATGAAATTTTAAAAAAATCATCTGCCAGCTGATGTCCAGTTCACCACAACACTGATCTCTGTGACATCGTTTCTGTTCATATTAATCTGTTCTGTCATGCCAAATCAAGTCACGTGCAGGGAGAGGCTTCTCTCTCTTCAGCCATGCACCCTTGGTTCTCGCTGGTGATCGCTGTCATCAGGCGCAGAGGAATTAAGACAAGCTTTTTTGGAGCGTTAAATCCTGACGCATTTAGCAGGATATTGACAACCGCAAACCATAGTAAATCACCTTGTGCCAGTCATTTAAATACTCCCCTCCCTCAAATTTGCACACTGACATGACAAGTCCCACAAATACATATACAATGAGGCCAGGTGCAAAATTAACATAGTCCACGCCTTTCCACCGCTAATTTTGCCCTACGCCCTTTAGTAAATCTCAACAGTAGTTTTTTAATGCCAATACAGGGTTTTGCGATGGCGCAGCATGTTAGTAAATCTGCCTCTAAGTCCACAATTAAAATGTGAATGTGGATGGAATACCCAAAGCTCATGACCATAGGTGTGGGTAACAATATAGATTGACCGGTAAATCGACAGTTTTGCTTTAGAGCTCAGCTCCCTCTTCACCATAACAGACCAGTACAACGTTCGCATCACTGCAGAGGCTGCCCCGATCTGTCTGTCCATCTCTCGCTCCATTCTCCCCTCACTCATGAATGAGACCCTGAGATACTTAAACTCCTCCACTTGGGGCAGGAGCTTGTCTCCAACCTGGAAAGGACAATCTGTGGGGTCACCCCCCACAGCCTACAGACTAGCAGAGCGCTCAGCTGGAGCAATTAACAGAACAGTGAGATGCATGGACTGTTATCAATAGGTGGAGAGGAATTCCGGCCAGTAATCCTCCTTTTGCTATGTGTGACTCTCAAATGCAAATGTCTTCCTGTCAGTAATCCTCCTATTGATGTGTGTGACTCTCAAATGCAAATGTCCATGCTTACTGCTGTGCATGTATTGTCTGTAGCTGGGTATATAAGCAACTGTATATTGCATATTCATTCTCTCTCTGACTGCTCAACTGACCACACGATTGCCTGAGAGCCTGAGGGCTCGCTCTGGCACGCTTATACAGTGCCGGGATGAGTTCTGTGATGGCGGGATGAATGATAAATAAACACCCTTAAAAACTCTCAGTTCTGTTCATATTAATAATTCTGTTCTGTCATGCCAAATCAAGTCACGTGCAGGGAGAGGCTTCTCTCTCTTCAGCCATGCGCCCTTGGTTCTCGCTGGTGATTGTGGCGGGTTGATTCAACCCCCCCCCCCCCCCCCACAACACACAGGACAGTCAGCTCTCTTCTCTTGGTTTTTCCCGCTGCACTACTGAGATGTAATGTGCCATTCATGTATTGTGATGTAATGTGCCATTCATGTATTGTGATGTAATGTGCCATGCATGTATTGTGATGCAATGTGCCATTCATGTATTGTGATGTAATGTGCCATTCATGTATAGTGTTCATGCGTCCTGTCCTTACTGTGACCTAGAGGCTGAGATCAATATGTAGATGTGCCTTGTAACCTCTTTGTCCTACACCTGGAGCAGAGGCTAGCAAATCTGCCTATTGTTACGTACATCTTTCAAATGCAAATATCTCATGCCTGTTCTGCAGTCCCTTTGATCATACCAACTGCTGGGGAATGCCCTTTGATGTATTGTTGTAGTTGGGTATATATGCTGCAACTCTGTAACGCAAACCCCTCTCATTCTGATTCTGCAACTGCTGCTGCAGGACACAGACATTGTGTCCTCCTTCTCTGAGAGCCGTGGGCTCGCTCCCGGCGCGCATGCACGGCGCCGGGAGCGGAGCTCGTGACGGCGGTATGATATAATAAAACTCTACTTAAAACTTCTCAACGCTGCTTATTATTTGCATTCACCGCACTGGTGACCCCGAAGACGCACACGCTTTGTGCGACGCAGCCTTCTGGTCTGGACATCCACGCTGAACCGGCCGAGGGACACAAGACGTCTCCTCCCTCTCGCCGCCCCAACGCACCATGACCTGAAGGCAGAAAAGAACACGCTGCCAGTGAACGCTTCACTGGTTACCCCGAAGACGCACACGCTTTGTGCGATGCAACCTTCTGATCTGGACAGCTGCGCTGGTGACCCGTTCTTCATGATGAGATCTGCACGTCTGAGATCTGCTCATCCACGCTGGACCGGCCGCGCTCGCAGTTCCTCCACACGAGAGCGCAGGCACCTCGTTCCCTCTCCACGACGGCGTCCTCCATGGCCGGCGGAGAACACAACACGTGGACCTGAACGCACCACGGCCGAGCGGTGCCAAAGATCGTCTATTCCCTCCCACCGCTCCAACGCATCTGCACGAGCCTGAGGGACAAAAGATCGTCTATTTCCTCCCACCGCTCCAACGCACCATGGCCAAGCTGCAGCCACAGCTCAAACCTGGATTTTATCAGCGCCGTCTGCGCCGATCTCCACCAAGATTCTGCACCCTGGTTCTCCTCTCCAGCTGGCCCACCCACGCACGGAACCCCGGCACACGCACCGGGGAGTTATGAGGACGGCGCACCACGCACGGGGCAATAAAGGCTACAGAGACCGCCATCGTCTTCCGCCGCTGCACATGCCCGAGAAAAACGGCCGATCGCCACCCTCGGAACCTTCAGGGCTGCTCGTTCACCTGAAGCAAGCACGCAGCTCGCCACTGGATTTTCTAATGGTCTCAGCCACGGCACAAAGGGATTTCAGCCGTCAGCTGTTCCCGGGGGGCTTTGGGGTTGCTCCTGCACCTAAAGCCAACACGCCAGTCCCTCTGCTTTTGTTTCTTTTTTTTTTTTTTCTTACAGCCGCTACGCAGCCTCGCCGCTCCTGTTTTCTTCATGGCCACGAGAGGAGTCAGAGACTAATTTTTCTTCTTGTGATCTCTGCACGTGCAACGGGACACCCCCTCGATGCGCGGAGCAACAAGCAATTTTTGCGCGGCTCAGATGATTTCACCGTCCCCCTGCCGGCTACCCCCCTCCTCCCTCCCCCTCCGCCTGCAGCGAGCTTCTCCCACAGCTCGCTCCCATAGATGGATTATCGAGGTCTCGGCCCCCTGCCGTGCCCTCTGGGGGGGAGCGTGTGGCGGGTTGATTCAAACCCCCCACAACACACAGGACAGTCAGCTCTCTTCTCTTGGTTTTTCCCGCTGCACTACTGAGATGTAATGTGCCATTCATGTATTGTGATGTAATGTGCCATGCATGTATCGTGATGCAATGTGCCATTCATGTATTGTGATGTAATGTGCCTTTCATGTATAGTGTTCATGCGTCCTGTCCTTACTGTGACCTAGAGGCTGAGATCAATATGTAGATGTGCCTTGTAACCTCTTTGTCCTACACCTGGAGCAGAGGCTCGCAAATCTGCCTATTGTTATGTACATCTTTCAAATGCAAATATCTCATGCCTGTTCTGCAGTCCCTTTGATCATACCAACTGCTGGGGAATGCCCTTTGATGTATTGTTGTAGTTGGGTATATATGCTGCAACTCTGTAACGCAAACCCCTCTCATTCTGATTCTGCAACTGCTGCTGCAGGACACAGACATTGTGTCCTCCTTCTCTGAGAGCCGTGGGCTCGCTCCCAGCGCGCATGCACGGCGCCAGGAGCAGAGCTCGTGACGGCGGTATGATATAATAAAACTCTACTTAAAACTTCTCGACGTTGCTTATTATTTGCATTCGCCGCAGTGATCGCTGTCATCAGGCGCAGAGGAATTAAGACAAGCTTTTTTGGAGCGTTAAATCCTGATGCATTTAGCAGGATATTGACAACCGCAAACCTTAGTAAATCACCTTGTGCCAGTCATTTAAATACTCCCCTCCCTCAAATTTGCACACTGACATGACAAGTCTCACAAATACATATACAATGAGGCCAGGCGCAAAATTAACATAGTCCACGCCTTTCCACTGCTAATTTTGCCCTACGCCCTTTAGTAAATCTCAACAGTAGTTTTTTTAATGCCAACACAGGGTTTTGCGATGGCGCAGCATGTTAGTAAATCTGCCTCTAAGTCCACAATTAAAATGTGAATGTGGATGGAATACCCAAAGCTCATGACCATAGGTGTGGGTAACAACGTAGATTGACTGGTAAATCGACAGTTTTGCTTTAGAGCTCAGCTCCCTCTTCACCATAACAGACCAGTACAACATTCGCATCACTGCAGAGGCTGCCCCGATCTGTCTGTCCATCTCTCGCTCCATTCTCCCCTCACTCATGAATGAGACCCTGAGATACTTAAACTCCTCCACTTGGGGCAGGAGCTTGTCTCCAACCTGGAAAGGACAATCCACCTTTTTCCGGCTGAGGATCATGGACCCTATCCCACACCTATGGTCATGAGCTTTGGGTAATGATCGAAAGAATGAGATTGCGGATACAAGTGGCTGAAATGCGCTTTCTCCGTAGGATTGCTGGACTCACCCTCAGAGACAGGGTGAGGAGTTCAGTCATCCAGGAAAAGCTCAGAGTAGAACCGCTACTCCTCCACATCGAAAGGAGCCAGTTGAGGTGGTTTGGGCATCTGATCAGGATGCCTCCTGGGCGCCTCCCACTTAAGGTGTTTTGGGCACGTCCCACTGGGAGGAGACCCCAGGGCAGACCCAGGACACGCTGGAGAGACTACATCTCCCAGCTGGCCTGGGAAAGTCTTGGTATCCTCTCTGAAGAGCTGGAGCAGGTGGCCGGGGAGAGGGAAGTCTGGGCTTCTCTGCTTGAGCTGCTGCCTCCGCAACCCAGACCTCCGGAAAAGCGGTAGAAAATTTATGGATGGATGGATGTGGATGGAATAAAAAACTATTTAGTTATAAATAGTCATATATCATCATATAAATAAAAGGACAGGTGATTAATATTTTGACTGTTGCAACTCTCTCCATTAAAATCCTGTTAAATGTCATTTACTTTTTGACACCACATCAGCGCTGTTTGATTCCAACAATGGAAGCCGGACCAATAAATCCTGGAGAATGATTACATACAGAGCATAAAATTAAGAACAGTAAATTTCTCAATGAGGAGATTTTTTTTTTCTTTTGGGCTGTCACATTTTTGGAAGATTGTATATAGTCGTGAAAAAATTAGGACACCCTGTATAAGCCTTGTGGTTTTTTTTTTTTTTTACATATTTAGACATATGGATATTTAATATCAATGTTAAAAATACTGGGAGATTCATGTAATACAACTAAACAATTAAAAATGAATAAAAGACTTTTTCAAATTTTCTGAAAAATGTAATTCTAAACAAATAGCGAGGAATAAATTAGGACACCCCCATCTTTTTTAGAACACCCCCACATTCATTCCCACTTAAAATAGATGAAATAAATGTTAAAAAATGCAGATAAAAACAAAAACAAGGTTAGACATAGATACTGTATGTGAACATTTCTTAATAACGAACTGAATATTTAATGGGCTGTCCTAATTTTTTCACATGACGGTATATATATAGATATATAGTATATAAATATATATATATATTCTTTTTTTCCCCCCCTTCTCTCCATTTCTCTATTGTCTGTGCATTTCTGAAGTGAGTTTCAGTCTAAAAACATCTGCTTCCACCAGCATTTCAGTCAGCATTTGCCAATGGAACTTAAAGCGTACCTCTGGTGGTCGTGAAGACGCATTTAACTTGAAAACATTATGAAAAAGTATTTCTTATTTTGGTAAATAATTCTTGCCAGCCATATACCACCAGACATATATTCAAATAGGACCTTGGCCATAGGCAGCCAATGAAAACTGTGGGCGCAGCCATGACACTTGCGGATGTGACGTCACTTCGTGGATAGGAAAAGACAATAATAAACGTTTCCCCGTGATTACGGTGCTGTTGTCCGTTGTTTTTGTTCTATTATGGCCGAATTTTCTGACTGTGCGGAAGAATTCGGGTGACATGGCTACATGTTTGAGCCAGAAAGGTCTTCTGAGGGTTAAAGTGACGAAGTGGTCCTCACACACAACACAACTTCGTCTGAAATTATTCGTCTGTGCCCTGTTTCCGCTCCGATCTTCTGACAAGGTGAGCTGGGTTTGGGTACACAAAAAAAGTGTTTCTTTGTTTTTTTCGCTTATTATTCAGACATCCAAAGGCTTTACATTCCGCCATGTTGCGATATCCATATCGCATTGTATGTTTTTGTTTTTACAAGAGCACCGAGTGTCTGCTGCTCTGTATATAGTTTTAGAATCATCTTCCGTGTTGCGGCAGTTACGAGATCAGATGAGACAAGCCGCTGAATTTAAGCATTTATTTATTTATTTTCTACTCGTTTCAGTTCTGCATTTAATATGAACCCTGAGTTTGAAATAAACGTTTGAATTTGAATTTGAATATCCCCGAAGCCGCTGCACATCCGGGTACTCAGATCGCATAGTTTTAGAATCATCGGCCTTTACGAGCTCAGATCAAAAAAGACGGCTCGCTGAATTTAAACATTTATTTATTTATTTTCTACTCGTTTCAGTTCTGCATTTAATATGAACCCTGAGTTTGAAATAAACGTTTGAATTTAAATTTGAATATCCCGGAAGCCGCTGCACATCCGGGTACTCCAGGCTCCGCCAATATTGATCCAGATCGCATAGTTTTAGAATCATCGGCCATTACGAGCTCAGATCAAAAAAGACGGCTCGCTGAATTTAAACATTTATTTATTTATTTTCTACTCGTTTTAGTTCTGCATTTAATATGAATTCTGAGTTTGAAATAAACGTTTGAATTTGAATATCCCCGAAGCCGCTGCACTTCCGGGTACTCAGATCGCATAGTTTTAGAATCATTGGCATTTACGAGCTCAGATCAGAAAAGACGGCTCGCTGAATTTAAACATTTATTTATTTATTTTCTACTCGTTTTAGTTCTGCATTTAATATGAATCCTGAGTTTGAAATAAACGTTTGAATTTGAATATCCCCGAAGCCGCTGCACATCCGGGTACTCGAGGCTCAGCCAATACTGATCCAGATCGCAGTGTCAACGAAATTACATCACAGGAAGCATCCTGGAAGTCCACGTAGCCGCTAGTATGGCTGTACCCATGTTTTGCTGACATAGCTGAACCAGCACATCAGCAATGGATTTATATCAAATTGCTTTGAACGTGAATTTCAACTTAAACTTGAACTAGAATGTGAGACAGGGGCTCAATATAATATCTTTTTTTTCACAACCACCATAGGTACGCTTTAACTTAGACCAACTTAGGCAAACTCTGCATAACTTAGCCCAGCTCTCAGGAACTTTTACAAACTGAGCACAACTTTCACCAAGGTTTATTTCCAAACGTCAGCAAATTTTCAGCATGCTGAAAATTTTCCAGGACTTTCGCCAGCGTTTGCCAACAAACACCAACTATCATGAACTTTTATCAACTTTTGCTAGCAGAGCCAGATGTTTGACAAAACGTCTGTAAAAGTCGGTCCAAATGCTGTAGTGTGAACCCAGCTTAAAGAATCCACCACATGCAAATTTATTTTTGCACAGTAAATACAAATCTAAAGTTGGAGGCCCTTCAGTCTCTCAGCCTCTGAATACAAGCATGTGCTACAGTACACTGGAATGTATGAGCACTTATCTAAACAAACTAGGTGATCACAACTTAACAATAACATGTCTTAACTTTATCTTCATTCATGACATTCAAAGCCAAAAGAACATGAACAAATGACCTGTGATGGTGTTGACCATCGTGCGAAGGATGGTCGGAGGCTTGATAAGCTCTTTCAGGATATTGGACTCGGTGGCCAGGGGAAACCCATTGTCCAGCATCTCTTCCAGTAGTTCATAGACCACTACCACATTGTCCTTGATGGCTGCCTCTGTGCACACTCCAAAATAGTCCTGACATCAAAGAACACAGACAGAATGTAAATATTTAAAGCCATTTGAACAACAAAAAAAGTGGAAAAGGGAGGCCACAACCTGGAACGTGTCGACAACTCTGTGCAGAAACTCAATGACGAAGAGAGGCGGCACTTCACTCTGGATGACCGCCACAAAGTAGATACGGTGCCTGAGCACACTGATAAGATAGTGATGTGGTGTGGGGATCACTGGAGGTACGTTCTCAGGCTCCGTGGCACGTTCCAGGGCCTCAAAGAAGTAGTCGCACACAGAGCGGCTGACCACGCTTTTCCAGTGCTTCTCCAGGAAAATATCCCCTGACGCGTTAACCAGGAACAAGCTGTGGATCATTGTGACGGAGGCTAATGATAAAAAACAGAGCAAGAATCTTAAATGAGGGAAGCTTCAAAGTTTAAAAGGCACAATATTAGGACTCTAAAACTGAAAACTTCAGCCAATGCATTTCTTCTACAGTGACATGTTACAATCTGCTCTTACAAAGAGTTCCTTTGCATCTAAAAATCATTTAAAACCCTTCATGTGTCATTAGCACTGGATGACATTAATCCATAAGAGTGCAAGTCACAAGCAAGCCTCTAGTAGTAACTTTGGGGGCGGTAGTGGCTCAGGAGGTAGAGCAGGTCGTCTAATAACTGGAAGGCTGGTGGTTTGAATCCCACTCCCCCCACCCTGCCGTTGTGCCCTTGGGTAAGACACTTTACCCACCTTACCTCCAGTGTCTGTGACACTGGTGTGTGAATGTGAATAAATGGTTGGAGAAGCCGTTGGCACGGACTGGCAGCCATGTTTCAATCAGTCTGCCCCAGGGCAGCTGGAGCTACAGAAGTAGCTTCCTACCATTGTCTGGAGTGAATGAATAATGAATTCAATGTAAAGTGTCTTTGTCATGAAAAGTGCTATATAAATGCAATCCGTTATTATTAAGACTGAAACAATTACAAAAATGCTTGGTAAATTGCACACAATGTATTTATTCTGCTATACTTGTTCTTGTACCATCTTCAGAGACTGTGGACTTGTGTTTTCAGTGTAACAGAAATTTGAAATGATCTTAAACAGTAATTAAAGGGGTCTGAGAGAAAATTAGGATCTTTCACACCTAATTTTTTTTACTTTGGTCTGAATCAGTTGATAAGTTTGTTAAGGCCATTACATACTTTGCAAGAACAGAGGAATTTTTTCTTTTTCTTGAGGTGGCAAAAACAAGAACAAAGTTCTTTCTGGCCAGGACACTTCATACTCTACAAGAAACTCAAGTGCAAAACTCCTGGGAAAATTCACATTTCTGACCAATTACACAATAGTTCCTGGACACTGTGCAAGAAAAAAGTTCTACTATGATGATGTGTCAAGAACAAGCTGCAAGAACTCCCAAACCAGGGCTGGGAGAGAGATCAAACTTCTCTGTTCTTACAGAGTATGTATAGGCCTTCACTTTATATCATTTTCTCCTTGGTTCAGTTCCCTTTCACACAGGCAAAAATTCAACTGGACCAAATTTCGTCACATTAAATCCCACGAGACTTGCGTCAGAATGTTCTCTGTTCTTATTGGTCAGATTTTTTTGCCGCAAGAACAGGAAAGGTAATTACAGGAAGTAGAATGACTACTGTGCATTTATGCATTTCTGGGGAGAAAATAATACAATTTGTAGTACAAATTCAGCGCCCTGGTTGTCGTTTTTTACATCACATGCATATACTGCATGGCTGCACGGTGGCGCAGTGGTTTAGCACTGTGGCAGCACAGTTTACTCTCGGCCGGGGGACCGCAGGGATCATGAGATCGTGGGTTCGATCCCAGCCCCCGACCAACAGTGAGCTGTGTGGAGTTTGCATGTTCTCCCCGTGTTGCGTGGGTTTACTCCGGGATTTCTCCGGTTTCCTCCCGCATACCAAAAACATGTAGGTTTAGGGCGCTCGCGCACGCAGCGACCGGCTGTCACCAGACTGCAAACCAAATCTACCTACGGGTACAAATAAGTAACAAAAAAAAAAAAAAAAAAAAAAAAAAAAATATACTACTTTCGGCAAATCGTACAGTTTGAAAATGAAGCGCGGCTTTGGAAGGAAAACATGTTAAAATTCATTAATCCTCCAGAACCGTGACATGCTCAGCCACAGATATTTTCAAAGACCCATCAGGTCTGTACAGTGGCATAAAATGTTTTACAGTTTGCTGCTGGTCCTGTTTTAGTACGGTCCCTTTCTCACCTGCAGGACTGCACCAGAGTTCATCTGTTGATTGAAATCGATCTCGGCACGCTTGTTTTGGTTGTGTACCTAAGTGTGATTACTGTGTTCTCACCAGACAAAACGAACTGCACTGCCGGAGAAAACGAACTCGAGTTTGATTAAAACAAACTAAACCCTGCAGGTGTGAAAGCACCCTTAAGACTCCCACATCTCCTCTGGTTCGTTTTTGAAAACCACAGCCCAGTAAGACATACATCCATTTATCACAAGTCATTCAGACAAAGACTTTTACTCCCGTGACAAAGTACAGTACAAGTAAAAAGGTGATGTGTTAAATCCTTATTATGGACAACTGAAGGACCACTTCCAATAAGTAAAAAATAAGACTACAAGACAAACTAATGCGATATCATGGTGTAACGGTTTGTGATATTGACAAAAACAAACTGTTTATTTTAAATGCTTGTTTATAATGATATTTTTATTTTTAAATGCTACACATAACCCATGTGTGGAACTTTTACAATTTCAAGGTGTAAAAGTTTGATGTTTAAAAACATTTTTAGACAATTTCTTTAAGGCTATGAAGGTTTTTTTCCCCATAAAAAGGAATCTCATAAAAATACACAGGCATTAAAAATGCAACATGGAAAGAAAATCCTGTATATCTTTATGACTACTGTATAATATACACACGTGGACAAAATTGTTGGTACCCCTCTGTTAATGAAAGAAAATCCCACAATGGTCACAGAAATAACTTGAATCTGACAAAAGTGGTAATAAATAAAAATTCTATGAAAATTAACCAATGAAAATCAGACAATGCTTTTGAATTGTGGTTCAACAGAATTACTTTAAAAAACAAATTCATGAAACAGGCCTGGACAAAAATGATGGTACCCCTAGAAAAGATTGAAAATAATGTGACCACAGGGACATGTTCAACCAAGATGTGTCCTCTAATTAACATCACAGGTGTCTACAAACTTGTAATCAGTCAGTCGGCCTATTTAAAGGGTGACAAATAGTCATTGTGCTGTTGTTATATTATTCTGTTTCATTTTTTAATCTTTACTTTTAATCTATCCGAAATAAAGATTTTTTAATCTACCAAAATAAAGATTCATTCATTCATTCATTCAATAGCATTGTCTGATTTTCATTGGTTAATTTTCATAGAATTTTTATTTATTACCACTTTTGTCAGATTCAAGTTATTTCTGTGACCATTGTGGGTTTTTCTTTCATTAACAGAGGGGTACCAACAATTTTATCCATTTTTGTTAACAGTGTTGTTGCATGTACAATAAAGTCATCCCTCTCATCTCAATGCATAAAACTCCTCTTCAGAACAGTTTTGAGATGTTCAGGATCAGCATGGACGCGGTCGGGAATTACACCGACAAATCATGCTGAACTTGAGGCAGCGCTGCTCGCTGAATGGGACCACAATCCTCGGTGTCAAACTGACAGCATCAGTCCCGTGAAGAATTGAGGCTTTTCTGACAGCAAATGGAGGTCATGCCCAATATCAATAAATAATTTTTAAAAAATCAAGGGAAATTATTAGAAATAATCTGTATGTCCAGATGAGCTGAATTTGTGCAGTAATAAAATGTATATTCATTTGTGTTTTATTCAGTGACAATTTGCACAACTTTCTAGAATAGATACAATGTGCTTTTTAATGCCTCTTGGTATGAGTGTCATTTAATGGGTTTAACATTTTAGAATCCACAAGTCAATGACATGACTGAGAAATTTACAAATTAAAATAAAAGTCACTGCTATAGGGAAAATGCTTATTAAAGACATTTCAAGGTACAGAACTCTAGAGTGGTCATGGTTCCTACTATATTTTTCTCAGGATCATGTGACAAAGCATTTATTTACCTCCTATTAACGAAAAGTGAATCAAAAAAAGGCAGTGGCTATGGATACGGAACCGTACCCGAAGAATTCTTGTTACAGATATGGCTCGAATCTGATTGGCCAGTACGCTCTATTAACACACATCTTAAAGCAGCAGGCTATAGGTACAGAAATCTGAGGCATTTATTCATTTCAAAACCATCTTTTAAACCTTACCCACTCCCAAATCCTAACCTCTTCTTTAAAGTGTAAATTTCATCTCATATCAAGTGAAATGATTTGGACACGGTGCCGATATCGGGACACGAACCAGCAACCTTCTGATCACAGCCCTAACCCATCTACAGCTGGGTTGGAGTCGATCTGAAATGGTCTTGTTGGACTGTCAGCTCTTGCGTACCAATAGAAATTTCATCTAGGGATGCAGATTCTGTATCCACGGCCACTGCCTTGAATTAAAGAATGATTTAGCACGTGGGTAAGACTATCTGCAGGATGAGCTAACTTCGGAACGTGGACCGCGGTTAAGGATTTTGTGTTTTAACATTTGAGGTTAACAAACTAACTTGTAAAGGCTGAGGCATATGACACCGGAATATTCATTAAACATGCCGTCAAGGTATCCAGTTTCCACCGGGTATATCTCGGAGCTGAAACGGCTAAAGCTAATTACAGTTACACATAATAATCACTAAGAAAAAAAACTATCAGACAACAATATACATCCAGACTGAAGGCCTCCATCTCTGCCCAGATGCTCCATCAGTCCTTCCCCTGTTTCAGTCCCATGACTAAGGGGCTGACACCCACCGAAAACACCCTCAAATTTCCAAGATTTTACCGCTTCAAAACCCAGTCCTCCCTGGACATTTTTATACAATAAAACAGCCTCACCGACGACAACTATTTCACGATTTTCTCTCGCTGTTCTTCAAATGAAAGATTAATCCGTGTCTCCTTCCCGTTAGGTGGAGCAGCCGCAGATCCTGGTTCTAGAGAGGATAGAGGAGACCCAATCAGAGGCCAGTGAGGCCCTGACGTCCCGCCCCCTCCTGAGAACGATAGGTCAGCAATACGGAAGCTGGGGACTAGTGACTGGGCGGTGATTGGTTCGTGATGAGAGAGCGACAGTAAACAGCCCTAAACGCTGCCCACTGATTGGCTGTGCGGTGCACTGGTCTGACATTTTGTTTCCAGTATCAGATTTCATCTTGTGGATTTCTTCTGCATTCACACAAATAGAAAAAAATAGGAAATACAAAAGATGTGTGCAGTATGGCTTCTGATTTTATAGTAAGAAATACAAAGTGTATCATAAAAGAATCAGACATTTCAGCCACAAAGATGCTGCTAGTAAAATATAATTTAAAAAAAACATTTCCTGTGTTCATTTACTATTTTTTTTAATATTGACATTATCTTGCCTAATGTCAGCCAAAACTTTTGAAAATACAGTAATCACTCAGTAACTAAACCCGGGATTAATTTTGTCTTATCATGTTTTTAAATGTAAATGCAAAATAGATACAATCCGAAAAAAAAAGTTATGTAACTTGGCACTGCATGCACATGTCAGTTTACTGACGTGCAAAAACTTCCTCCGTTGTATTGCAACAAAATGATTCTCTACTTTCAAAGTATGACTTATGAAACCTTTCTAACTTATGATAAATTTACAAACTGTCTTTTTATTGGGAATGTGGGCAACAATTTGTTACATACTGTTCCCTGTACATTTAAATTGTATTATTAGTTATATCAGACATTATAATGTCATAGGCCATTATATAAAATAAGACATTCATCTACTTCAAAACCTAAAATGCGTTATTTTAGCTGACATTACAAAATGTTCTGTGGATTTAGATAGTCAAATAAGTCACTTCTAAAATAGTTTTCCGTCTTAATTTGCACCAAAATCCATTCGCTTGGAATAAATAAATAAATGGAGATTTGAGGATCCATATTTACCCTTTCCTATTACCTCCAAGCTGCTGAGGCAGAGAGCTTCTCTTAGGACAACCCTCCTCTGCTGCAAGTGGTCAAAGGGAGTTTTTCCTCTTCATTTTTACCAAGCGTTATTCTCTTTATAAAACTGAAGTGTGTCTCCCTTAAAAAGTAAAGTGTCTTTAGACTGATGTTGCAAACTCAATTACCACATTCGAATTTCAGTTCTTATTCCGAAGGACTAAACATATTAAAGTTATCTACCTAGAACGGAGCATACACCTGTAAGCCTGACGTTTCATAACAGTGTATTTTTAACCAGTATTTGACATAATATTCAGGTCTGTGTTCTAATCATTACCTGAGAAAAATATGTAAATACATTTTTCAAGCTTATAGTTTTCCACATAGAACTGCATCTTATGAGTGGCCCTTTTCACATTTTGACACTTCCACACTATCACTTTGCAAACTAATAAATGATTAGATAAATGCAGTGGAGTAAAAAGCAAATATTTCTTTCTAAACTGTGCAGCGAAAGCAAAATCAGAATGAAAATCTTCAAATAAAGTAAATCCTCTGCAGTCTAATTCATGAGATGTCCGTTTGCTGCCCCGATGCCAGTTATTTTGAGATCCGACACTGGAGCTGGTGTTGGGGACTGAAAGCAGCACACATTCTGCAGGGACATCTAGTGGTTGCACTCACACAAAGCATTGCCATCAATCATTATTGGAAAATATCAGAGGCACAGATGAGGGAAACTTGTGCCATGGAGGGTCAAGGCGCTGCAGATTTTCTTCCCAGCCAGTCCCGTCAACAAGGTGTTTTCTCAAATTCCTTCCCACTGATTGCGGATTAGTAGAAGCATCTGCTTTAGTGGCTGGCTGGCATGACAAGGGTTTGACATCCCTGTATTAGTTTACTACTACTAAACATGGGCTATTACTAATCAGTTAATTATTCAAAGTCAGTCTTGTAGTTTTTCCACAACCAGCCACAACACATTTTAGAAAACAAAAGGACACATGTTCAGACACCTTGGTTATTCAAACCAACACACGGTAACCTCCTATAGGTCCACACCGACTCCTACAACATTAAGATCTCACCCAGAAAACAAACCCAATGAAGTCTCTGCAACGACTGGTCCCTCTGACAGAAAAACCCCAATAGAAACTAGAAACAATACTTGAAATGTGGATATGAAAGATAATACGTTAATAGGGACTTGGTATCAAAATGAATTTGCATTTTTAAAAACCTGATTAAATTCATGTGTTCTGTGATTGTGACCATCAGCATGCAACCTTCACACAGCCATTTCTCTGCTCACTAGAGTCTAATAGCAGTTTCTATCAAGGGGAGAGGAGCACTTCAAAAGTGTTGGCACCAGGGTATGGCAAGCCAAAGGGGGCAAAAGCAGGCACCAAAATATGGTAAGCTTAAAGTGCATTTATTTTATTTATTTTTAAAAAAGAAGCTGTTTTTGAAAGGTGGATTTCATGTCATGTGAGGTAAAACTGAGAAAATGTAAAGTACGCAGTAATAAAATCCACCTTAAAAGCACCCTAAAAATGCCAAAGCTTTTGCAAATACAGTACTTTCACACTAAACCAGATTCACCATTTCTTGTGCTCATTTTTTGCCTTTTAAAATTCCCCTTAATTACTCTAGTTGCTTATTAATTTGTGAAGTTTTGTATGTTTTTTTTAAACCTTAAATAATTTTTTAGGCTAAAACTTGTTCTGCAAAGGTACCCCAGACTGACAAATTGTTAGACAACCGTAACAGCATTTAGCACTGAGCACATGAAAATTATCCTAGTGTGGAGAGTGTAAATAACGGAAACAGATTTATGCAGCAGACGACTTTATTCACTCTCACATCAGTCATACACAGAAAAAGCATGTCTCATTACACCAGGGGTTCTCCTTTTATGTCAACCACCCATCTCACATCTGCATGACATCTCACATCACAATACATTCATCCCTTCTCCCCCCAACTCCTTCTTCCTGCTACCTCACCATAATCTCTATACCTATTGTCCTTCTCTGCTTACCCTCTGCATCCAGTCTGAGATGATTAACCCAGCCTCTTCACGGCCCCCCCAGAATCTCAGACCGAGTTTCAGTCCTCACGTCCTTTTGGCTTCAGTCTCCTCCCATATCTGCTGTAACGGGGGTTTACCGCCTCCGTGGCGCTGCTGCGCCGGCGGGGGGCTCCTGGGGGTGTGTCTGTCTGTGGGTGGGTGCGAGGGGGGGAAACTTTTGACTTGCCCGTGTGGCTGCTCTGATGAATCGTTTACCTGGGGAGTTCTCAGTGGGGGTCTTCCATGCCGAGGGGCCCGAGCCAACAGCACTTGCTCGTCCGCCACCACAAAGGCGGGCTTAAGTCTGTCTATGCATATTTTCTCCCGACGACCCCCCAAGTCTAACAAAAAATGGCTGTCCCCTGTTTCCAGCACTCTGAACGGGCCATCATAGGGTAGGCACAATGGAGGACAGTGGGCATCGTGCCTGACGAACACGAACGCCGCATTCTTCAAAGTTTTTGGCACAAAAGCGCATGGAAAACAGCGGTGGGCCGGACCGGGCAGCGTGCCTGTATCTGCGCTATGCTGCAAATGCTGAGACGGGCAGTTGTCCGGCGCGGGATTATCTGGCAAAAATTCCCCGGGCAGCTGCAGTGGCTGAGAAAAAACAAGCTCCGCCGGGGAAGCCTCCAAATCCTCTTTTGGTGTGAAACCCAACCCCAATAAAACCCACGGCAACCGGTCTACCCAATTTGCATCCATCAGCGAAGCCCTGAGCGTTGCTTTCAGTGACCTATGAAAACGCTCGCATAACCCATTGGCCTGTGGGTTGTACGCGGCTGTGCGATGAATTGCAACACCCAGGCTACGGGCCATTGCGGACCAGAGGTCGGAAACAAACTGAGGGCCCCTATCGGAGTTGATGTCCGATGGGATTCCAAAACGTGCCACCCATGTCGTCAAAAAAGCACGCGTCACATCTGCAGACGTGGTTGCCGCCAGCGGGACTGCTTCTGGCCAGCGTGTGGTGCAGTCCACCACTGTCAGAAGGTGCGTGCACCCCTGCGATGGCGGGAGGGGGCCCACGAGGTCCATGTGAACATGGTCGAACCTCTTCACCGGTATACAAAACGGCTCCAAAGGAGCCCTCGTGTGTCTGTGTACTTTGGCTCGTTAGCACGCTACGCAGGCTGCAGCCCACTCTTTCACTTGTTTGCACAGGCCTGGCCACACAAACTTCGCTCCCACCATTTTGACTGACGCGCGCACTCCTGGGTGCACCAGAGCGTGAACTGACTCAAACACGCGGTGGCACCAAGCAACTGGGACCACCGGGCACGGGCGTCCCGTGGAGACATCGCAGATTGGGGGGGGGGGGGGGGGTGCTGTCTTGCAGTACTCTGCACTCCAGCCTTAACCCTGTTGGTCCAGACTGGAGCGCGCACACGTCCGTATCGCCAATCTGCTCTGCGGCCATGGCTGTATAATCTATCCCCACACAGACCGGGGCCACTACTGCGCGCGAGAGGCAGTCCGCCACCACATTCAGTTTACCCAACACATCCTGAATATAGGTTGTAAACTCCGAGATCGTGGCCAGCTGTCTCTGCTGCCAGCCCGACCATGGTTCCGAAACCTTGGCCATCGCGAACGTTAGCGGCTTGTGGTCCACAAACGTGGTGAAGCTGCGCCCTTCCAGCCAGAACTGGAAGTGGCGTATGGCCAGGTGGAGAGCCAGCAACTCTCTGTTGAACGGGCTGTATTTACGCTCACTGTCACACAAAGCCCTGCTGAAAAAAGCGAGCAGCTGCCAAGAACCGGCGACACGTTGCTCCACGACGGCCCCTATGGCCACGTCCAAGCCGTCGGTAGTGAGCGCTATCCGGACCACCGGGTCTGGGTGCGCCAACAGTGCGGCGTTTGCCAGGGCTGTTTTAACCTCAGATAACGCCTGCTCCCGCTCTGGAGTCCATTCGACTCTGTCCGCAGGTTTCCGTTTCTTGAGCGTGGCGTACAATGACTGCATGAGTTGAGCTGCGTGGGGGAGGAACCGGTTATAAAAGTTAACCATCCCCAAAAATTCTTGCAGCGCCCTAACCGTCTGAGGCCGAGGAAAATTCGCCATGGCACCCACTTTGTCGGGCAAGGGTATCGCTCCCTCTGGTGAGACGTGGTGCCCCAAAAAATCAATCCCCGTCACGCCGAACTGGCATTTCGCCGGGTTGATTATTAACCCGTGCTCCTCCAACCTCTGGAAAACCGTCCTGAAGTGGGTTATGTGTTCATCCTCGGACGTGCTGGCCACCAGGATATCATCCAGGTAGACAAACACAAACAGGAGATCGCGCAACACCACATCCATCATGCGTTGGAATGTCTGTGCTGCTCCTTTTAATCGGAAGGGCAAGCGTAAAAACTCAAACAAGCCAAACGGAGTTATTACCGCTGTTTTGGGTATGTCCTTGGGCTGCACGGTGGCGCAGTGGTTAGCACCGCGGCAGCACAGTTTACCCTCGGCCGGGGGATCGCGGGGATCATGAGATCGTGGGTTCGATCCCTGCCCCCGGCCAACAGTGATCTGTGTGGAGTTTGCATGTTCTCCCCGTGTTTGCGTGGGTTTACTCCGGGATTTCTCCGGTTTCCTCCCACATGCCAAAAACATGCAGGTTAGGGAGTTAAGGGGCGCTTGCGCACGCAGCGACCGGCAGCTGGTGGCTTGTCACCGGACTGCAGAACAAATCTACCTACGGGTACAAAATAAGTCAAAAAAAAAAAAATGTCCTCCACGCGCACTGGGACCTGGTGGTAACCGCGGACTAGGCCTATTTTAGAAAAAATGCGTGCTCCGGCGAGGTGAACAGAAAAATCCTGAATATGGGGAATCGGGTAGCGGTCGTGCGCTGTGGCGTTATTCAATCTGCAGAAATCTCCGCACGGTCACCACAATCCCTCGGCCTTAGGAACCATGTGTAGCGGGGATGCCCATTGGCTGTTTGAGCGCCTGATGATGCCCATCCTTTCCAAGTTGGCAAACTCCTCACGTGCTATGGCCAGTTTAGCTCTGTCCAGGCGCCGAGGTCGTGCAAAAACGGGCGGCCCGGTAATGGTGATAAAGTGTTCCACCTCATGTTTAGCGATGGCCGCCGAAAACGTTGGGACCGTGAGTGCTGGGAACTGAGTGAGCAGTATGTGGAACTTACCGCCTGGAGCTGTGACGTTGGCTTGCCCCTCGAGCTGTACAGGGGAGAGAATCAAAAGACATTGCATTAACCAAGCGTCTGTTAGCAACATCGACTAGCAACCCATGTGCACACAGAAAATCAGCTCCCAGGATTGGGAAACTCAATGCCGCTATGACAAAAGTCCACTCATACATACGGCCGTGTAGGGATAAAGTCAGTGTTCTCTCACCAAAAGTCTTAATGTCCGAGCTGTTTACTGCTACCAGCCCGGGGCCGCTAGCTCCCGCTAGCCGGTCGGCGTAGGACGGCAGGATGATGCTCTTCTGGGTTTCGGTGTCTACGAGGAACCGTGTCTACGAGGAACCGTCTCCCCGAGCGTGAGTCCGTCACGTAGAGCAGCTTGTTCTCTTCACCGGCAGTCGCAGCTGCTACTGACTGCCGGCCTTGGCATTTCCCAAACACTTGAATTGGCACGGTGGCGCACATCTGCATGCGTTCTCTCCAAAGTGGTGGTGGTAGAAGAAGAGCGTGTCTCTCTGGCGCTTCCTGGCCCCCGCTGCCGCTACCGTCGGTGCGCTCCTTGCCTCCGCTGGTCGTCTCGCTGGGTTCCGACGCTGCCGCGTTCACTGTGAGGGCTCTGGTGGTGAGGATGATCCGATCTGCCTCCTGGGCTAGCGCACGGTAGTCATGCACGGCCAGCAACGGCGAATTGGCAAGAACCGCTCTCGCCTCTGTTGGGAGGTTCCGGAGGAAAAGGTGGGCGAACAGAAAATGCCCGTCGTCCGTGTCCATTAATGGCAACATCTTCTCCATCAGTTCGACCGCCGACCCATCTCCTAACTCGGAGCGCCTCAGGAGCCTCTCCGCTCTCTCACTGTCTGAGAGCGTGTAGCACCGGGTCAGCGCAGCCTTGAGAGCCCCGTATTTGTCGTGGGCTGGAGGCTGTTGGAGCAGGCTCGCTACTTGCTGAGACGTGCAAGTGTCCAGCGCTGCGACCACATAGTAATATTTGGTGTCGTCTGCCATTATTCCCCGGAGGGCGAACTGAGCCTCGGTGTGGTGGAACCAAGACCGCGGGTTGTGCAGCCAAAAGTCCGGTAGTTTGACCGAAACAGTGCACGTGTTGCTGGGGGTTCCCGTCCGGGCCGTCTCTGGGATGCTTGCCGCGTCGCTGGGGATTCCCGTCCGGGCCGACTCCAGGGTTCTTGCCTCGTGTTCCATAATTCATCAAGAGCTCACCAGTGTGGCGAGTGTAAATAACGGAAACAGATTTATGCAGCAGACGACTTTATTCACTCTCACATCAGTCATACACAGAAAAAGCATGTCTCAATACACCAGGGGTTCTCCTTTTATATCAACCACCCATCTCACATCTGCATGACATCTCAAATCACAATACATTCATCTCTTCTCCCCCCCAACTCCTTCTTCCTGCTACCTCACCATAATCTCCATACCTATTGTCCTTCTCTGTTTACCCTCTGCATCCAGTCTGAGATGATTAACCCAGCCTCTACACTAGTAATTTTTACTAGTAAAGTACATTGACAAAAAAATGTGAATAAACATAGGTAAATACTTGAGTTAACTGATGGTATTAATTTTGACTTAAAAGAAATTATTTAATCGGTGACGTTTTACCTGAAAATCGGGCAGGGTGATACGGCCTAAAAATAAAATCCTAGATTTTTTTTCCATCCCACATTTGATTTCAGATGATATTTTTTGATTGAAGACAATGAATTATTTCAAATAGCTGGAGGCTACCATATTCACTCTTGTGAGTGGGAAAATTGATTTTCAAAATAATTGTTTTTTACACTGAAATTCAATTTTTTGGGTACAATTTAAAATAGATTTATAGCCCAGCCCTATTTAAAATGCACCAGCTTACCTAATACTTATATTTTGGACAGACCCCTATATAGCTTCAGGGTATAATGTACCAAAATTAAGTTAAAAATGTGTTCATCTTCACATTTTTGTTTTTGGACTCTATCAAAACAGCTTTACAAAAAACATTTTGAAAAGTTGATGAGTGGGGCCTATATACAGCGGGGGAAATAAGTAGTGAACACAACATTTTTCTCATTAAACATATTTCTGATGCAGCCATTGACCTGAGATTTTCACCAGATATCAATAGCAACCCAAGTAATCCATACATACAAAGAAATTAAGGCAACTGTGTTCACAAAAGTTATATTTAATAAAGTGGAATGACACAGGGAATAAGTATTGAATGCACGTGGTGAAATTAATTTAAAGTGACACTGGCAAAAATCAAGTTTTTTTCTGTTAACATGTTTCTTGTGATTTACAAGACGTATCAAGAGCAAAATCATTCCAAACTCCCAAGTATGTGTTTTTCTGCTGTGAATGTCTGCTTAAGCTCCACTTCCCCACCTAAAAAAGGCAGATTTGGACAGTGTTTCTAGCTACGTCAGTATTCCTGCGTAGCCTGATTGGGACATTAACCAATCCGACAGATACTCTTGGCTACCTCGGGGGAAGAGGCAGGAGCCGAGGAACAGCAGGATTGAGGCAGAGGGCGAGGAACAGCAGGATTGAGGCAGAGGGGGATGAAGGCATCTGTTTTGCACAGCAAAGTAGTAGAGGAAGAGGCGACCCATCATGTGCAGGGGTAGTAGCAGAGAGAGAGAGAGAGAGACTTTTGACTTTTAAAAAAATGCCTTTATTGCACAATTCAAGAAAATGTAAGAGCACCAATATCATTCCACCAAGTGTCTCACATTGGAAAAGTGCAAACATAAAACATGCAAACATAAGTCTTCCCCCCCTCACACAACACAGAGTATTCCTTACAGTCCAACTATTCCACATTGCCAGTGGCAGTAGTGCGAGTCTTCCTCGTAGTCCGTGCAAAGACGAGCCAGAGGCCTCCAGTTCCTAAGCAAGGCCAATTCCCCTTCCTCCGGCAGCAGAGATAGCGCTGTGCGGCCGCAGCCAGTTCCGTTGTACGTCCCAGAGACATTTTCCTCATCTCAGATGGATTGTAGTCCTTAGACCATGCGAGATTTTCAAGCAAGTCATCGTTGCAGCAGGCTCGTCCAGATTGTAGAAAGAAAACGTTGGGGCATCCATGCCCTGCAGGTAAAGATCCAGTTCCGTGACAGTCAATTATAGTCAATTAGAAACGTCATATAAAAGTCTGATCAAACAATATCCCAAAAATGTGTAAAACAGGCAGAAGAACGACCGCCATTTATTCCTCTTGTCGGGCGTGCTTGACCCCTGTTCCCCCTGCTGCTTTACGCAGGGCTGTCAGGTGTTTCCTGAGGCGAAAACGTTTCCTTTCATCCAGGAGGTCAAGACCAACCTGCCTTCTTAGCACATTAACAGACTTAATGAATTTATCAGTGTCACTGAAGTAGTCAGTGACTTTAATGGCCTTGTTGTAGGTTTCATCCAGAAAAGCATTTATTTCTTCCAGTGAATACAAACTCATGTTTGTACTGCATTTTGCCTCAATAGACTCAGTATTAGACACAGTGTCGTTATCAGATTCCATTTCCTCGTCAGCACAACTCAGCTGACTGTTTGGTTCATCTGGACCAGTGGATTCATCATGGGCCAAATTTTCCTGGACGCGACCCACAGCAGCTGAATGTCGCTGCTCCGTCTCCTGCTCTGAAACGGTAGCAGCCTCCGGAAGCACAGCCACTGATGTCACACAGCGAGATGATTCTGACGCACCATCAGTGACATTTTGGGTGCCATCACCAGCGACGCTCCCGGCTGTAAGCTGGGCTGCAGGCGCCACAGCCGGGCTGTCCACAGACACAGCGGCAGGCACCGGAGCAGGACCGGCGGAAGGCCCCGCAACATCGTCCGTAGTAGCGGCGGGAGCGGAGGGCGCGCCGGCAGCCTCAGCTGCAGCGGAAGGCCCCGCCATGCCGTCCGCAGCAGCGGCGTGAGCGGAGGGCGCGCCGCCGGCACCAGCCGCGGCTCCATCAGAGCTCCCCGCCCGCTGCCTGTGCGGACAAGCGAACCGTTTATGGCCCACGTCTCCACATTCAAAACACTTCATCTGTCCTGAGCTCGCATGCACCATATAGGAGCCGTCCCCGTGTTTGACCCGGAAGGACACTTCCAGAGTCGCAGTTGGCGAGTCCAAAAACATGAACACCTGTCGCCTGAGTGATTTCACATGTTTTAACTTGGGTCTCCTTGCATCCCAAAGTCAGAGTTGTCAATGGGCCCGCAAACTTCCCAAATCTGCGGAGCTCCGTCGCCAACTGCTCGTCAGTGATGAAAGGTGGAACACCTGAGACGGTGATACGCGTTGATAGGACAGATAAGGGGGACACCTGTACATACGTTTCCCCGATAACAACACCGCTTGCAATCAGGGTGTGAACATCCGCTTCAGCAGCCAGAAACACAACTACAGCTCTATTCATTTGGGACGCAAAGCAGATCGCATCATGGCCCACCTGCTCGGCCACAGCCAGAAGCACCTCTTCCACAGTAACAGTGCTGTCCGGGGGAACGATCCGCACCCCCCGGTGGATAGACGGAGGTGGCTTTTCCAAGGTCGCCATCCTCCATCCAAAAAAACAAAGACTGAAAAAGCGTCCAGTAGTAGAAAATCGAAAAAAAAGTCCAAACAAACCACGGAGTTCCCTATTTCCGCCCTCCTCCTTTGTGGCTATGCGAGACCATGGTCTCAGTGAACAGATGCCGCACTGTGAGCTGAGAGTAGCCACAGTCAAATCGGGTCCCCCCTCCCTACTCAGTCACTGGCGGATGGGGGACTGGTTGTTAGTAAAAAGTAAACACATATGTGACAATTACATGTATTTCGCACCTCGACCATTTTCAGAAAAATGTTTCGTTTTTACTTTTGAGGATACAGGCAAAACAAAACATCCAGAAGCATCTTGAACAGACTAGCAGCCTACCCGCTAGGAGTTGCGGTGACCAATCATGTGCAAGCCCTGCAGGTCGGGAGCGCGGCTTGCTAATTAGAATATTCATAGATCCACACATACTTAAGTAGGTGCAAGATTTTAAAAAAATTTCCAAGCAATTCTAAGGGAATTAAAGTCTTTTTGTAGGTAAAAAGCCATAATATACTATTCTGGGCAATACACATTTGTTTTTGAGGTGGTTTTAGAGCCATCGGAGTGCACCTGTAATATTTAGTAGAAAAGCCTTTGTTGGTAATAACAGCTTCCAGACACCTCCTGTATGGAGAAACTAGGTGCAGGCATTGCTCAGGAGTGATTTTAGCCTAGACTTCCACACAAACTGTCAAATCTTGACCCTTCTGTGGGTGTTTTCTATGAACTCTGATCTTCAGTTTGTTCCACAGATTTTCACTTGGATTCAGGTCAGGTGACTGACTGGGCCAATCTAGCAGCTTTATTTTCCTTCTCTGGAACCAGTTGAGAGTTTCCTCGCCCTTGTGTTTGGGATCATTGTCTTGCTGAAATGTTCACCCTCCTTTCATCTTCAGCATCTTGGCAGATGGCAACACGTTCTTATCAAGGATGTCTGTACATTTGTCCATTCATCTTTCCTTCAGTTATATGAATTCTACCTGTACCATGTGCTGAAATACACTCCCACACCATGACGTGATGAGCAGTGCCATTTCTCCTCCAAACATGCTGTGTTGTGGCATCCAAAAAGTTCAATTTTGCTCTCATCTGATCAGACTATATTCTACCAGTATTTTACTGGCTTGCCCAAATGTTGTGCAGCAAACTTTAAATGAGCTTCAACAAGCTTTTTCTTCAGCAATGGAGTCTTGCGAGGTAAGTGGCCATAGAGCCCATGTCAGTTGAGTGCATTACTTATAAACAGCAGTACCTGCTAACTCCAGATCTTTCTGGAGCTCTCCGTGAGTGGTCTTTGGCTCTTGGATAACGCTTATGCTCATTCTTTTGACTCCTCTGTCAGAAATCTCTCAAGGAGCTCCTGGTCGTGGCCGGTTTATGGTAAAATGACGTTCATTCCACTTCTGAAAGATGGTTCCAACAGTGCTCAATGGAACATTCAGCAGTTTAGAAATGTGCCTGTAACCAGTGGTATCATTGTTTTGCAACAATAAGGTTGCAAAGGTCTAGAGAGAGCTCTTTGCTTCTGCCTATCATGAGTTCTTTGTGGTGTGACAATCTGATATTCAGACCTTTCAAAGGCTATCAGCCAGGACTTAACCAGCTGAAATTAATTTGCACTGATGGGGGATGGCTTCCTAAATTCTGATGGATTTCACTTGGTTTCTTGGCTTTCTATGCCTTTTTGCACCTCTTTTTCATCATGTATTAAATACTTAAGTTTGTCATTCCACTTTATTAAATATGTGTTGTGAACACAGTTGCCTTGGTTTCTTTGTATGTATGGATTACTTGGGTTGTTACTGTGGTTGTTACTAATGTACAATGGTACATTGTCTGACCAAAAGTGCTCTTCTACTGTCTCTCCTCGGGGGGGGGGGGGGGGGGGGGTGTTGTCACCACTACTCTTCATCCTGTACACAAACGTGTCTGGGCAGATATGACAACAGACACATTATAAAGTATGCTGATGATTCAGTTATTGTCAGTCTCCTCTAGGATGGTGAGAGTGGCCACGGCCCAATAGTTGATGATTTTGTTCACTGGTGTGAGGATTCCTACCTGCAGCTGAATACGACAAAAACTAAAGATATGATTATTGACTTTAGGAGGAAAACCCCCAGGCACAAAGTCACCATACTAAAAGGCCAGAGCACTGAATGTGTACAACGATATTTGTAGGATTAGGATAAATATATATGATTATTGATAGTAATTTAAACTTTGAAGAGAACTACGAAAGGGTGTGCAAAAAGGGTCAGCAACATTTGCATTGTTTGAGGAAACTTGCACGCTTCCAAACTGACCAAACCATAATGACAATGTTTTATCAGGCTTTTATTGAATCTGTTTTATCCTTTTCTTTAGTGTCATGGTTTGGTCAGATAAAACTGAAAAAGAGGAAATCCTTGGATCAGGTAGTTAGAAGGTCCAGTCGTTTGCTTGGTGAGTCACAGCTGAGCCTGACATCCCTGTACACCAGACAAGTACAGAGGATGGTTACCTCCATTTTAAATGATGACTCCCACCCTTTGCACTGCCACTTTCAGCTTCTTCCCTCAAGACGGAGGTTTGCTGTCCCAAAAAGTAAAACCCAGGGCTACAAAAACAGCTTTGTTCCTGCTGCTGTCAAAGAGTTGAACAAGTTGTAACAATATATTGCACATAATTTAGTTATCTATTTATTAACTCCATTTTATATTTACTTATTTTTGTAGGATTTTTATTTGGGTTCTAAATCTTTTATTGGGTTTTAGACCTTTGAGGTTTTTAACCTCTTTGACTAGTTAACTTTTTAATATGACCCTTCTCTCTTATCTCTGGTTTTTCTCCCATCTCGTTGTCTTTATATCCTGATTGATGGAGCCTTGAGTATTTTTATCATGTTTATAGTCAGCTTCATGTGTGCCTGTGTTTGTGTCTATGTTGAATGTAATTGTGATTTGTAAATATGGATGTCACCAGACTGCAAAACAATCTACCTACGGGTACAAATAAAGTAACCTGAACCTGAACCTGAACTGATATCTGGTGAAAATCTCAGGTCAATGGCTCCATCAAAAATATGTTTAATGAGAAAAATGACACGTTCAATACTTATTTTCCCCACTGTAATTAGCAACAGATTTTTCAAAATTATGTGCAAAAAAAAAACAAAAAAACAAATCCAAGTAGAGTTCAAAGAAGAGGCCATTTAAAAATGAGAAGCAGCATAGTAAAATTCCTTAAGCTGAAGACCAGGTTAAAGTCAAGGATGCATGAATGGCTCAACATAATTTATTTTCATTTTATGTTAAAATGTACAGAGTTCTTTGAAAGTACTTGCTAAGAAAGAAAAAAGGGAAATACATACAAAGACAGAATAGAGTTGAGGCAGCTGAGCGCAAGTCGACCTTCACTGTGTCCCCAGCTGTCACCCCTCCCTTTTTATTTTGCGCTCTTAGCATACAACGCAACATGTACAATTACAAAGGATACAAAATAGGAAGCAATATAAACAGACAGAAATATACTGAGCTCATTTTTACATGCCTCTTAATGTAAGGAAGTCCTCCTATACACACACAATAAAAAAAAAACAAGGAAAGAAAGAAAAGGAAAAGAATGCCAAGTAACCTTTAGATATTTGTAGTCCTTTTGTTTAAAATAGCATTAATATACTACACAAAGATAGAAAAACTCTAGAGATGAGATGGAATGGAGAGGTTAAAGGCATCTTAAAGTCACTAAAAGTGAGTGGCAATTTTTTTTTTCCATTTTGAGTTTCTTAGTAATCATTACCCAAGAGGCGAGCTAAAAAATATGTATTTTTTTCTTGTTTGCTTGTTTCCTGAAACAAAAGTGGAAAAAAATGACAGTACCAATATCAATGTCAGAATTTTCTTTTTATATTATAGAAAAAACATTTTCTCTACAATAGTTTCTAAAGTCAAAAAGAGTCAGCTTGTGTCATAAAAGAAAGCTGCCCAGTCTGATAAAATTCAGAAAAGAAACAAAAAACAGACGTACAGAACAGAAAACACACAACTAAAAGTATGTATGCCAGGCTGGTAAGGGAACAAAAAAAAAAAAAAAAATATTACAACTCTTTTGATTTTTGATACTGGTATGTGGAGCAACGAGGCTGACCACAACCGACAGGAGCTCGCGCCTCCAAAACTGTGAGCCTCCGTCAGAGGGCCAACCCATGCACTAGAGGGGGCATTTCGGCACACCTTTTATAAAGGTGAACCATCTTCTGCCATACTTCTAGCCAATACAAGAACTTTACAGAAAACATCTTTTTTAAAAAAGAATACAGTTTTAACAAATTACACCATCTGAAAGCAGACTCCTCGACCTGTTTGGGTCACTAACACTTGAGGAGGCGACGTCAGCTAGAGTTAATGGACTTTCCGTTAAAGCAGTAACATGGAAATCCAACCATTTGTTCTGCATTCCCTAAGTTGCTTAAAAAAAAGGCTGACATTGTACACCATCTATCAGTGGAGTGTGGACAAAAACAGCTGAATGTTTCCAGAAATAGCAGCCTACTAGTGACAGCTACTCAGGGTGTGTGTGTGTGTGTGTGTGTGTGTGTGTGCTGAATATGGGGGAAGTACCAGAATATTTACATTGAAATGTTGCAGAGTGGCAGCGGCAGCAAACTGGAAAATAATGCTACTTGTTTCATTTATGGATATATAATAAGACAGTAACACACTCGTCTCTGTGTCTTTGATGTGGGGTTTTTTTTTTGGTACAACACCGTCCATCTGGGAAGACAGAGACTCTGGAGACGGGCGACAACCCCAAACGCTCGAGGCACAGCTCCACTTAGGCATGCTTTTCTTAAACTGGATGGAAAGCCAAGTGAGAGAGTATCATCGAAGATGTCTGGGTTATTTTTTAAAAATTTCTTTTTTTTTTTTTTTTTTTTTAAACAGAGCGAGAGGTTGTATCACCATTTCAGAACGCCACACATAAAGACCAAAGCATATAAGAGGTCGAACTGCACACGAGTATTTCAAAAAACAATTAAAAAAAAAAAAACAAACAAAAAAATAAAGTCATCATTATGTCTAACAGAACAAAAACAGTCCACCTGCAAAGTCTCATTGTCTCTTTTTCAAGGTAAGGCTTCCTATATTCAAAGATTGTGTGCATGGTTGAATATATTCAGTAACCACTATTACAGCCTGATAAAGCGAGGTACTCCTGGACCTCATCAATGTTCTGCTTCCTTGTGTCCTCTCATCCTCTCACCTCCATGAAGAGGAGGAGACTCCTGGGCCTGTGTGTAGGCCCGGCCTGAAGCTGCAGCCGAGGTCCATGTACAGACCCCCCTGTCCCCCAGATCCTACCCAAGTACTCCCATGACACAGGCGGCAGGGAGGGGAGGGTTAAATAAGCCCAAATAATATAGGGACAAAATGACAACACAGAAAAACAGGAAACCTAAAGACCCCCTCTGTCCTTTGTCACCGTTTCTTCCTGGTGCCTGCTGAGGCACTGCAGAGGGTGAAAAGGACTAATGGACATTTATTCGACAGCGAGCATCAGCTCTGGCCCCACGTCTCCTTGTTTCAGTTCTTGGCTGCTCATCTGCTCATGTAAGGGGGCTGTTTCGTGACTCCGGCATAGCTATGATGGGAGGGGCCAGTGTACATCATGTTGCCATGGTGATTGGGCTGCATAGGCTGCTGGGGGTACCCCTGACCACCCATCATGCCCATCTGCATTTGCATGGGGTACTGAGCTGGCTGATTCATGTAAGCGGGGTTGCTGTGATAGCCACCGTTCATCATGGTTTGGGGCATTCGATAGCTGGCAGACATGGCATTTAGCGGGGCCATGTTCACTGAATTGTAAGGTGCTGGCGTCGGCATGAGGTTTGGCATCATGCTGCGCTGCACAGCCAAGGTCCGCGGCGTGCCCTGCATGGCCACAGTTCCGGAGCTCCGACTGTAGAGCTGCTGCTGGTGCGGGGCAGGCGCCAGCTGCTGAGTGGCTTTGGACCGAATGGAAATGTGGCCTTTGACGGTGGCCATCTGGCCTTGTAGCCGCTGCGTGTGCGGCGGGGGCCCTAGACTGATGTTGGTCGTGGGCATGTTGCACTGCAGCTGCAGAGAGCCCAGGTTCATGGAGCCAGAGCTAAGATTAGGAGGTGGGGTCATGGTAGGCTGGCCCTGAGGAAGGGGCGTATGGGGCGAAGGTGCCAGCCCAGGGTTGGAGAGAGATACACTGGTGGCGTAGGAGGTAACAGAGGCTGAGTGAGAATAGGGCATGGCATGAGGATCCATGATTGTGTTCGTGAGCTGCTGAAGCTTAGCCAGGCTGAATGTTGCCGAGGGCTGGGGGTAGCCCCCAGTGCCAAAGTCCTGACCCATGCGCTCATACAGGGTGCGGCTCCCTCCTCCGCCTCCACTCTCAGGGATCTCCATAATCATGGGCGTGGAAGCAAATCCATTACCCATGCTGCACTGGGACAGGGCTTGCTGTGGTGGAGGTGGTGGGGCCGAGGGGGGAGGTTGAGGGTTAGCAGCTTGCTGCTGCTGCTGTGGAGGAACCTTTTTTTGGGACTGCTGCTGCTGCTGCTGTTGCTGGTTTGTGCTAGGAGGCCTCTCAATCACACCACAGGTCTGAGGAGACTTAATGCCACAGCTGGGAGTGTTGGACGGTGGTGGGGGTGGAGGGGGTTGGGGCACGGCGTTTCCTACATTAGTAGCACCTTGTCCACTATTGGGCCCTGGTCCTGTTTGCTGAATGAGGCTACAGCTACCCATCGCAATTGGTTGAGATGCTCCATTCCCTGCCGAAGACGCAAGGGTAGGGGCTGGTACAAAGGAGCAGCTGTTGGACTGGGAGGATGAGGACGACGTTGCTGAGCTGGAAGAGGAGGATGCCGATGATGACGAAGCTGTAGAAGCTCCTGCAACCACTGCAGCTGACATTCCCCCTCCATTCCCCCCATTCCCTGTCCCACTGCCCCCTCCACCCATGGTGGAGTCATAGCTGCTGGGGTTATCGTAATTCTCTGTAGTGCTTTCAATGCTTCCCAGGTCACTGAAGCCACTATCCACCACCTGCTGCGAGTGGTCCGACACAGACGGCACATCCATCATTGGTGAGGTCTCCATGTTCTGCTGGGAGGGTGCTGACAGAGAACTGGGATGTTCTGGAGTGATCTGAGTGTATCCTCCTCCAGTGCTTCCACTGCTGGCTCCAGCGCCAGGGGGACCAGGTGTCCCACCTCGCTGCAAAGCTGATGTTGTGTCCACGATGCTAGAGGGTAGCCCTGGACTGTTCACAGAGCGTACGGACTGACTGGGCAGCGAAGGCACTGGGGGATTTGGGAGGGGACTGCTGTGTTGGGAGGCCCCACAATCTTCCACTAGGGCCAGTGCCTCCTCCTCAGCTTCTCCAGTGTGACTGTAACTCTGCAGGGTCCGACAGGCAGCCAGTGTCTCCTCACAGTCCTGGTAAGCACCATGGTGGGGCTGGGGTTCAGTCTCCTCCTCTTGGGCTTCCCCCTGTGTCAGGGACTGGACAGCCTGCATAGTTTCCAGGTCCAGATCGTTGGAGTGGTGATGCGGGTGATGGCCCAGCTCCTCCTTAAAGTCAGAGTGCTGATGAGGGTGGGAGTGTGGATGTGTATGTTGGGGTTCCATCAACAGCGTGACGTCCTTGTCATCGGGGTGCAGGGGCTGCAGCTCCATGGGCTCAGAGGGAACAGACATGGCCGTTACTGTTTCCACCGCTGCGGCTGCTGCTGCGGACTCTTCCTGTTCTCTGCGCCGCCGCTCCTCCTGCTGAGGGTCGGCAGAAGGGGGCTGGCACTTAGCCTCCTGTGTTTCCTCCTCAGCTTCCTCCTCCTCCTCGTCTTCCTCCTCCTGCTTGCTGACATAATCCCGGGCCACGCTGTTCTCCATGTCTAAAAAAGCCTCCCCGCCTTGAGGTTCTTCTTTGACTGGAGGAGAATTTGCACGTGAGGCAGCGTCCTCCTCCTCCTCCTCATCGTCATCATCATCATCTTCGTCTTCTGAGTGTTGACTTTTTCTCTTCTTGCTGTTGTTGCTTTTGTCTTCCAAGTGTCCATCACCTTCATCATCAGCATCGTGGTCTTCACTGCGCCTGCTTCCTGAACTTGGCGTGACTGTTGCCCGCCTGTTCATACTACCCCCACCGCCGCCCAAACTGCCACAGTCCTCTTCCTCCCTTTCTTCATCATCATCTTCCTCTCTGTCTCCCATGTCCTGAGACCGTGACTGTGAGGCTCGGGGCCCTGAGGTGGAAGAGGAAGAGGAAGGGGACAGTAGTGGACGGGATGGTGGACGGCTGGGTTTGTCTTCTCCCCAGGCTCTCTCAGTGTCCTCCTCATCCTCTTCCTCTTCTTCCTCTGGCTCGGAGGTGGGAGGTGGTTTAGGGGTAGGCTCTGCTGACTGGTGGAGGCTGCGGTTCTTGGGCGGTCTCCCTCGCCTTTTGGGTGTCTTTTGTTCTATGGGCTTAGGAAGATAGTCATCGTCTTCGTCAGATTCCTTCTGTTTGTCGTTTCGGTCAGTGTTGGTCCTGCAGGCTTGCTTGCTGTTGAGGTCATCAGTACGGAGCAACTGAGGATCTTTGTCCAGCTGCTGCTCCAACAGCCTTTGCCTTTCCTGCTCCTGCCTTTCTGCCTCCTCCTGTGCCCGCTGCAGGTACCAGCTCCGCGGCTTGCGGCCAGGCTTCATCTTGATTTTGGCAGGTTGAGGATCCCCGCTTTGCATCTGACTCTCTGTAGCTGCTCTCTGGTTGGGCCCACTGCCGGGCGGCTTTCCAGGACCTCGTTTTTTCCAGTGCAGTGGTTTGCGGCTCTTTCCCTTGGGCCAGCCTTTCTTCTTTTTCACTGGGGCTTCAGGGTTGGGCACTAGAGGGTCAGACGGAGTTGCTGGCAAGGCAGTTACTGGCTTTAGCACAGGTGTTAGTTCTGAAAAAGAAGAAAAACATTACACAGTTAGAGCGCAAGCTGCACAAAAACCTCTATGGACAGTCATTTACAACTAAATCCTTCAAGGTTACGGGTGCAAATGTTCCTGCTCACCATCTTCCTCTGAATCTGTGAGGTTGGAGTGCCGGCTCCTCTTGGGTGGTGGGTCAGACAATCTCAAAGCAGATCGGGCTTGGGGGTAGCGGCGCAGGGGGTGGCCCAAGGGCGTCTCCTCCTCCAGCCTGGGCATAGGCCGCTCAGAGTCCGAGTCTACAAACGGCTCATCTAGTGTGGTCTCTGAAATGGTCTCCGTCACTACGCTGCTGTGAGGGTGGCTGCGCTGACGAAAGCGACGCTTCCTCAAGGGCTTCTGTGAAGAAACAGTATGGGGAATTAGCTATTTTTGAAATTTATCCATAAAGTAACAGAAACTTCAACACAATATTAATAGAAAAAAAGCCAGCAACTTAGATTACAACCTTGGATTTGAGCCCGATGGGTGGCTTGGTGAGGATGGGTGGAGAGCATGCCCTTCTCTCTTCATCATCTTCATCATCGTCATCCTCCTCGTCTTCACTGCTTTCACTGAAGTGGCTCTTCCTGACTGGGGAAGACTCGTTCAACCTGGGAATTGGGGGAAGCTGAGTCAGCTCCTCTTCATGCTCTTCCGTCAATCTTGGTTTCGGACCCCTCTTTTTTCTTGGCGGTCGCCCTCTGCGATTAGGGGTTATGGAGGGGTGCCTCGCCATGTCCAAGGAGTGAAAGGGTGTGGAGTCAGCTTGTCTGTCCAAGGAGAAAAGGGAAGGGGGGCTGCTGGCTGAGCCTGCCATTTCACCTGCCCCTGTCTTATCCTCGTCTTCATCGTCCTCATCTTCTAAAGTATGGACCTTAGGTGGCCGTCCCACCCGTGTGCTGTCCTTCACCTTGACCCAACGCCAGTTTTTGGGAGGGCGCCCCCGTGGTCTCCGTTCTCCATTTGTTGGAGGAGGGGGTTGTGGTTGTTCAGAGGCAGTTGGTGGACAGCGAATGGAAGGGATGGTCGGAGAGCTTTGGCCGACAGGAAAACCAAGGAAGACCTTTATCTCCTCTTCTTCTCCCTCCTCCTCTTCATCCCTCGTCTTTCCTTGCCGCATATGCCATGACTGGACCTTGGGGCTTGTTTTGATCTACTCAGACATACAATAACATTTAAAATCAGGAAAAGATGAGCAACTTCCAGGCTAATTTATATTCCCCACAAAT
Source organism: Pholidichthys leucotaenia (assembly GCA_020510985.1). Lineage (NCBI taxonomy): Eukaryota > Metazoa > Chordata > Actinopteri > Cichliformes > Pholidichthyidae > Pholidichthys > Pholidichthys leucotaenia. The sequence continues at coordinate 159,002,114 of CM035838.1, read as the reverse complement.
AAAAATATATTCACCTCTTTGTGGTTGTCTTCTTCTGGTTCTTCATCCTCCTCCTCCTCATCATCGTCATCATCACCGTCAGAGTCAGAGACCACAGTGTTCGTTACGATGACGGGAGTCCAGCGCAGACACTCAGGGTCGACCTCCAGTTGCCTTGGCCGAGCTTTGAGGCGAGCCATGTGGCTGGACACCAACTTCTCTCTTTTCACCAGGACAAGTCTGAAAGTCCCACAACAAACAAGGCCATTACAAATGTGTATTTATGGTCTTCCCCATGTATGGAGTCTGTGTCTGTCAGAATAATGTGTGAAAGACGCTACAGTGGGGTAAAAAAGTATTTAGTCAGCCACCAATTGTGCAAGTTCTCCCACTTAGAAGATGAGAGAGGTCTCCAATTTTCATCATAGGTATACCTCAACTATGAGAGACAAAATGAGAAAAAAAAAAATCCAGAAAATCACATTGTCCTGATTTTTAAAGAATTTATTTGCAAATGATGGTGGAAAATAAGTATTTGGTCAATAACAAAAGTTCATCTCAATACTTTGTTATATACCCTTTGTTGGCAATGACGGAGGTCAAATGTTTTCTGTAAGTCTTCACAAGGTTTTCACACACTGTTGCTGGTATTTTGGCCAATTCCTCCATGCAGATCTCCTCTAGAGCAGTGATGTTTTGGGGCTGTTGCTGGGCAACACGGACTTTCAACTCCCTCCAAAGATTTTCTGTGGGGTTGAGATCTGGAGACTGGCTAGGCCACTCCAGGACCTTGAAATGCTTCTTACGAAGCCACTCCTTCGTTGCCCGGGCGGTGTGTTTGGGATCACTGTCATGCTGAAAGACCCAGCCACGTTTCATCTTCAATGCCCTTGTTGATGGAAGGAGGTTTTCACTCAAAATCTCACGATACATGGCCCCATTCATTCTTTTCTTTACACGGATCAGTCGTCCTGGTCCCTTTGCAGAAAAACAGCCCCAAAGCATGATGTTTCCACCTCCATACTTCACAGTAGGTATGGTGTTCTTTGGATGCAACTCAGCATTCTTTCTCCTCCAAACACGACAAGTTGAGTTTTTACCAAAAAGTTCTATTTTGGTTTCATCTGACCATATGACATTCTCCCAATCCTCTTCTGGATCATCCAAATGCTCTCTAGCAAACTTCAGACGGGCCTGGACATGTACTGGCTCAAGCAGGGGGACACGTCTGACATTGCAGGATTAGAGTCCCTGGCGGCGTAGTGTGTTACTGATGGTAGCCTTTGTTACTTTGGTCCCAGTTCTCTGCAGGTCATTCACTAGGTCCCCCCGTGTGGTTCTGGGATTTTTGCTCACCGTTCTCGTGATCATTTTGACCCCACGGGGTGAGATCCTGCGTGGAGCCCCAGATCAAGGGAGATTATCAGTGGTCTTGTATGTCTTCCATTTTCTAATAATTGCTCCCACAGTTGATTTCTTCACACCAAGCTGCTTACCTATTGTAGATTCAGTCTTCCCAGCCTGGTGCAGGTCTACAATTTTGTTTCTGGTGTCCTTTGACAGCTCTTTGGTCTTGGCCATAGAGGAGTTTGGAGTCTGACTGTTTGAGGTTGTGGACAGGTGTCTTTTATACTGATAACAAGTTCAAACAGGTGCCATTAATACAGGTAACGAGTGGAGGACAGAGGAGCCTCTTAAAGAAGAAGTTACAAGTCTGTGAGAGCCAGAAATCTTGCTTGTTTGTAGGTGACCAAATATTTATTTTCCACCATAATTTGCAAATAAATTCTTTAAAAATCAGACAATGTGATTTTCTGGATTTTTTTTTCTCATTTTGTCTCTCATAGTTGAGGTATACCTATGATGAAAATTGGAGACCTCTCTCATCTTCTAAGTGGGAGAACTTGCACAATTGGTGGCTGACTAAATACTTTTTTGCCCCACTGTATATGGTAACTCTGGAAGTAATGGTCAAAATGTGTATATATTCAGACCACTTTCAAATCATTCCTTTTCATGAGAGCGGAGATTTGTAGCAAAATATATCAGTTTACCCACCGAGTCAAAAAATGACAAACTGACACATCAGGTGAAGGGAAACGCTGCTCCTGCTGGAATAAAGTAATCTGGAGGCCTCTTAACGATATTCAGCAACTAACTCTTAGAATTAAAAAAAAATCCATTTCCTCTTACATACAGTATTTGGTTTTTTTTTATAATGTACCATCATATAGATAATCTCTTAAAATTGTTACCACTCATGGTCAAAGTTTGAATGAGAGTCATTAGTCATGTCATACACAAAAGAACTGATGATGCACACAAGACGTGACAATAAACCAAATCTAATTCCAATTTAAATCTTACATTATAGGGCCATTTTAAAGTTTCCCAAGTCAGTCTTAGCGGATGTTCTATCCACCCCCCAAAAAGGTGCTGCTACAGACATTGAACACAAACTCCTCCTTTTTTTTTTTTCCACAATATCTTTATTGAACCTTTTTTTTTTTTTAACAAACATGATACAAACAATCAAACACTAACACTAAAGTACTACAAAAAAAAAAAAAAAAAAATGTACTAAAAACACCAACAACCACCAACAAAATCAAGTCTTCAACAATGCTCCTCTGTTTAGTCTAGACAATCCAATACATAAGTATACATATTATGTTCACCAGTTTGGAATTTACAAGGTCCACACACATCATTCACCTTCTTCTTCAAGAGTTATGTTTAAATTTTTTACATAATCAATAAAAGGTCTCCATATATTCTCAAACACAATTTCCTTTGATTTCAGTATATATGTTATTCTTTCTAATGGAAGGTTTGTTAACATCTGTCTTAACCACTGAGTCACATCTGGTCTATGAGTCTTTTTCCATAATAGTGCAATACATTTTTTGGCATTAAGCAAACTGAGGTCTATGAATGTTCTTTCACTTTTATTAAAATTATGCTTTTCTGGGTACAGACCCAACAAAAACAGTTTAGGATTCAATATGATTTGTTTTGAGATTATTTTTTCAATTGTTACCCTCACCTCTTCCCAAAACATTCTTATTAATCTACATTCCCATAAACAATGAAATAGGGTTCCTTTACTTTCCATGCATTTTGTGCATGTATCTGGTATATTTTTGTTATATCTATTTAACTCCTCCGGTGTAACATACATCTGCATTAACCATTTGAAATGTATCAATTTAAGGCGTGCATTTATTGATTTGGTTTGAGCTTCTGTACAAGCCAATTCCCATTGTTCCTCTGAAATTTCAATTTGCAGATCTTCTTTCCAGTAGTTTAATCTTTTCAGTGAATTTTCACTTGAAGATAGTGTCAATGAGTTATAAAACTCTGAAATAATACCCTTTCTTTTACTATCTTTCATCATCATTTTTTCCAAGGATGAATAAATAGGTCGAGTGAGAGCTTTATTTTGATTTGATCGAATAAAGTTTCTAAGTTGAAGATATTTAAAAAAATGTGTTCTATTGAGATTAAATTTGATCCTCAGCTCTTCAAAAGACATTATGTTGTCTGCACATGGCAAATATAAATCCTGAATCTTTTGTATCCCTTTTAAATTCCATACTTTAAATACAGCGTCCGCTCTCCCTGGTTTAAAATATTGATTACCCCATATTGGACTAAATTGTGACAATAACTGTGGTTCTTTTAAATAGTTTTTAGCTTCACACCATATTTTGATCATATGCTTTACAAATGGATTTTTAACTTGTTTTTGTAATTTTTTTGCCGAATCTGAGTATATGAATATGGGAAGAGGTAAAGGTAAATTGTATGATTCCATTTCAGTCCAGTGAGGGAGATCATTTGATGAAAAATAATATGTCATAGACCTCAGTTGTGCCGACCAATAATACAACATAAAATTTGGACATTTCAGACCTCCACGATCAAATGGTAAATATAATAAAGACAAACGTAATCTAGCCCTCCTGTTGTTCCATATAAATTCCACTAACTTTTTTTTTATTCTTGAGAATAGATCTAAAGGTGGTGATAAGGGAATGTATTGAAATAAATAAAGTATTTTAGGTAAAATATTACTTTTAAGTATATTGATTCTCCCGATCATCGACATTGGTAGTGACATCCATCTCTGAGTTAACTCATTGATATCTGACATTAAGGCTTCATAGTTGACACTGGCGACTGATTCTAGCTTAGGCATAATTTGGATTCCTAAATATTTAAACTGATTTACAACATTGAATTGATTTACCTCAGGGGCTGGGTAATTTCTCTGGGTCTCATTTAGCATTAATATTGAAGATTTAGTTTTATTTATTTTATATCCTGATATTTCCCCAAAATTCTTTATTAAATTCAACAAGGTTGGAATTGATTTTTTTAGATTCGACATAAACAAAATTATATCATCGGCGTACAGGGAGATTTTATGTTCTGTTGGTCCAACTTTAATTCCATATATTTGTGAATGTAAACGTATCGCTATCGCTAAAGGTTCAATTGCCATAGTAAACAGTAAAGGTGAAAGTGGACAGCCTTGTCGACATCCTCTATTGATTTTTATTGGTTTTGAAATATTGTTATTTGTTAGGATTTCTGCTGTAGCATTATTGTATATTATTTGAACCCATTTTATGAAATTATTTCCAAGTCCAAACCTTTGTAGGACTTCAAAAAGAAAGGGCCATTCAACTCTATCAAAGGCCTTTTCGGCGTCCAATGATAGGAGAGCTGTATCCGGTGCTTCTTTATTAAAATAAATAATATTAAATAGTCTTCTTACATTATGGAAGCCTTGTCTACCCTTTATAAAGCCATTCTGATCTCGATTAATAATATTTGGTAAAATTTCTTGTATTCGTCTTGCTAAAATTTTACAGATTATCTTAAGGTCGGCGTTTAATAGGCTTATTGGTCTCATATTTTCACATTTATTAGAGGGCTTACCTGGTTTTGGCAGTAGTATAATTAAGGCATTATTTATGTATGATGGTAAATTATTATTTTGAAATGCTTCTAAAACCATTTCCAAAAAAGGTTTTATTAATTTATTCTTAAATTTTTTATAAAGGTCAACTGGAAGACCATCTGGTCCTGCACTTTTTCCTGATTTCATATTATCAATGGCTAGCCCAACTTCTTCTTGACTAATTTTACACTCCAATATCTCCCTGTTTTCATTTGGTATACATGGTATAGATAGTTCGTTCAAAAACCCATTTAGTTTTGTTAAATCAGGTTCATTTTTGGTATCATATAATTTTTCATAGTAATCTCTAAAGGCTCTATTAATTTCTAAAGGATCTATAACTACCTGTCCGTTACTTATAATACTGGTAATTGGTGTTTTAATTTCCAATTGTTTAATCTGCCATGCTAATAATTTTCCTGATTTTTCACCTTGTTCATAAAAAGATTGTTTCAATCTTAGAAGACTCGAGGCAGCTCTATTCGCTGATTTTTTGTCGTATTCAGCTCTTAAAATCAGTAATTCATTCTCCAACCTTGGGTCACTTCCTGCATACACTTTTTCCTGAAGACTTTTTATTTTATGTTCCAATTTAGCTCTCTCCTCTCGAGTCTTCTTAGATTTTGATCCTGTATAACTAATAATATGTCCCCTAATAAAAGCTTTGAAAGCCTCCCACTTTACACATGCTGATGTTTGTGTAGTATTGATGTCAAAGAACTCGTCTATCTGTTTTTCTATATACTTGACAAATTCCTCATCCTGAAGCCATTTATGCTGAAATTGCCATCTACCTGATTCCTTTGTCAATTTTTTATCTACATATATTAGACAACAGGGTGCATGATCAGAGATCACGATGTTATCATAAAAGCAGTTTTGAATCTTGGACCTTAATTCTGTGGAAATCAAAAAATAATCAATAAGTGAGAATGTCTTGTAGGTACTGGAATAACAAGAATAGGCTTTAACTTGTGGTTTCATTTCTCTCCATATATCTAACAATTTCAATTCTTTCATAAAATGATTAATAGTCATCCTACATCCAATGTGCGTACAATCCAGTCCTGTTGATCTATCCACACCTGGATTCAATGTACAATTAAAATCCCCTGCTATTATATGTTGCCCTGTAAGTGATGATAAGATGAGAAATAAATTAGCAAAGAACTTCTGATCATCTATATTGGGACCATATAAGTTCACAAGATTTATATTTTCTAATAGCAAAGAACCTTGAATGATTACATATCTTCCAAATTTGTCTCCAATTACATTTTTCACTTGAAAAGGAACTGATTTATGTATGAGAGTCATAACTCCCCTGGCTCGGGATGAAAATGAAGAGGTGAATACACTTCCCTGCCATCTACTCCTAATTCTTTTAACATCCTCCTCTATCAGATGAGTTTCTTGTAAAAACACAATTCTTGAACCCATGTCCTTTATTTTATTCATAACTTGTTTAAGTTTTTTTAAATTTTGTAGACCTCTGCAATTCCATGAAGTTAAATTAAGATTAACACTTTGGTCCATGATCAATAGAGAGTTTGGGATTACCTTGCAGTGTAAACATGCTCATACAGAGAAGCAAAAACATGAGTGGTTGAACATTCATCCTACAAACTACACACAAACAAATTTCCCCTTCCCACACTTGTGGCAAACCCCCCAAAATCAAAAGAAAAATTCTGTCTCCCGATATAGCCATCGACCGTTCCACACCCACGGGGAACAGCCTAAGCCACTCCTTCTTCATCCTCCCAATCACCCTAACTCTACTGCTTTTAATGACGTAACATTAACTCTCCTCTGTAGTTTTCCAACTTAACTCCAAAATTTTTAACAACTTTGTACATCATAGTTTTTTTTTTGTTTGTTTGTTTTGTTTTTGTTTTGTTTTTTTAATATATAATACAATCTATATTTTGTAAACTTACTATTTACTTCAAGTCAGTCAGATGCCTGTGCAAATGCTTAATTATTCTACCTTATATTTTGTTCATGCTTAGCTCCCACCAGTCTCTTCATCTTCTTTGATCTTCTTGATGAACTCCTGCGCCTCCTCTGGGGTCTTGAAGATGTGGGTTCTGCCCTCATACGTGGTCAGCAGTCTCGCAGGATAGATTACACCATGACGAATCCCAAGGTTGCGCAGCTCCTTACGTATGGGATCAAACTGCTTCCTCAATTGCTGGATTCCTGTGGCCAAATCTGGGTAGAACCGCACCTGCTGGTCCTGGTGTTTAATCTCTCCTTTAGCACGCGCAGCGTTGAAGATCTTCATCCTGTCTCTGTTGCTAAGAAACTTCATAATTAAGGTCCTCGGCGGTCCCTTATCTCTCCGTGGGCCAATACGATGTGCTTTTTCCAGAACCATTGCTGATTGCAACTCCTCGCTGCCCAGCACCTCCGGAATCCACTTTTCCAGAAAGGAACATACGTCCCGACCTTCTGATTCCTCTGGAAGACCCACCAGCCTCAAATTATTCTGTCTCGACCGAGATTCCAAATCCAAAATATTATCTTCCAGAGATTTATTTTTTTTTTCCAAAGTGCGCACCTTTAATTGAAGACGGGTGACGTCATCTTCAGCACTAGCGAGACGGAGCTCCATCTGCGCCGTTCGTTCTACACAGTCACCCAATTCCTTTCTTATTCCTTCCAACGCTGTCATAATCCCATCAAATCTAGAGGAAAAGTCCGCTCTCATTGAACTCATGGCAGCCATCAGCGCATCTGCGCCATTCCCCGCATTTATCGCACCGCTGCCAGCCTCCTCCGCCATATATGGAGTTTTGTTTGCTGCGTCACAGACCTGAAAGTCCGTTAATTTGGACTGTTTCGGCGGCTCGCTTTTTCCTTTTCCTGGTTTTCCAGCCTTAGGCTTCGCCGACATATCCTCGCCCAAATGCTGGGATACGTTCTGTCCCAAATGAGAGAGTTATTTGCCGATTTTTTTTCTCCAGGAGCAGAGCAGAGCGAGACACGTCCGTCCTACGTGGCAGCCATAACCGGAAGTCAACTCCTCCTTTTTAAGTCAATACTGCAGGCGTGGCACGCCATTAATCACTAGTGTACACTCAAACTATAAGCGGCACCCGAGCAAACTTGCATCATCTCATTCTTGCAGGGCTTTCTGCTTTTTTTAAATCCTGTTTAGAATTTCAGAAGAAATCTTTACTACCAGAGCACTGTCTAAGCTGCTTAGGGTAATTCAGCATTTTCTTTAAAAAATAATTAAGACTCGTAACTCAACAAGAGCACTATCAGGTGAATGCAATACCTCCCCACCTCAGTTTTCTCTGAAGATCTCAATGTGTTACTGAAGGACAGCAGTTTGCACCTTTTTCCATATATTTATTGAGGCAGAACCAAATTATGATATGCAATTATGAATAGACAACAAAAATAATTTTATACAACCCATAGTTGTAGGTCAGGATCCCAAGGTGAACCTGTGTAGCAAGTTTGGTGACCCTAAAGAGCTTTACTTGTTCTATTGTAAGAGGGCACAGGGAATACCAACCTTCACTTTGACCTCAAACCCACAGTCAAAGGTCATGGTCTTGGGGTGAACATGTGTACCAAGTTTGGTAAACCTAGCTTTCTTTGTTGTTAATATGTAGTTTATTTGGCATTTTGACATTGACCCTTGACCTCGCGGTCACACTTCAGAGTCTCAAGGTGACCCTGTGTACCAAGTTTGGTGACTCTAGCTTTACTTATTGTATAGTAAGAGGGCATAGGGAATGCCAACCTTAACCTTTCACCTTTTGATCCCAAACCCATAGTCAGAGGTCAGGGTCTCAGGGTGAACATGTGTACAAAGTTTGGTGACCCTAGCTTTACTCATTTCTATAGTAATAGTACAAATGGAATATTAATGGACCAGAGTGGTGGCTCAGTTGGTAGAGCATCCGCCCCACACCCGGGAGGCAGGGGTTCAAATCCCGGCCGGGTCATGCCAAAGACCATATAAAAGCAGAACTTCCTGCCGTCTAGCTTGGTGCTCAGCAATAAAGGAACAGAGGTCGGAAATCTGTGGTGGCGCCTTGGCATGGCATGCCATGCCATGGCAGCGACCCCTCTAATTCTAGATGTGATTAACATTGTAGATAAGAGAAACATAATTTAGTTCTACTGTACATGATTGGCTGTATGGACTGAATGACAATAAAGTTACCTTAACTTTGACCTTTTAACCTCAAACCCAGAATCAGGTCAGTGTGTAAGCCATCCAAGATTTGTCAGTATGGATTTGAAAATACTGCATCATTTCTTTCAGTAGTTATTGTATTTACAAGGTTTAGGGAAAAACTGACCTCTTACCTTGACCTCAAGGTCTATAATTCCTGCAAAAATCATCCAATCAGAGTCAAACTGCAATATGTGCATCATGAGCGTATCTCAAACCCTGGCACAAAATTGTAGGACGAGTTGACTTCAAAAGACAGTTACTTTATATTAAATGAGATGAAATAGGATATCATACAATGGGGCAAAAAAGTATTTAGTCAGCCACCAATTGTGCAAGTTCTCCCACTTAAAAGATGAGAGAGGTCTCCAATTTTCATCACAGGTATACCTCAACTATCAGAGACAAAATGAGAAAAAAAAAATCCAGAAAATCACATTGTCTGATTTTTAAAGAATTTATTTGCAAATTATGGTGGAAAATAAGTATTTGGTCACCTACAAACAAGCAAGATTTCTGGCTCTCACAGACCTGTAACAACTTCTTTAAGAGGCTTCTCTGTCCCCCACTTGTTACCTGTATTAATGGCACCTGTTTGAACTCATTATCAGTATAAAAGACACCTGTCCACAACCTCAAACAGTCAGACTCCAAACTCCACTATGGCCAAGACCAAAGAGCTGTCAAAGGACACCAGAAACAAAATTGTAGACCTGCACCAGGCTGGGAAGACTGAATCTGCAATAGGTAAGCAGCTTGGTGTGAAGAAATCAACTGTGGGAGCAATTATTAGAAAATGGAAGACATACAAGACCACTGATAATCTCCCTCGATCTGGGGCTCCACGCAAGATCTCACCCCGTGGGGTCAAAATGATCACGAGAACAGTGAGCAAAAATCCCAGAACCACACGGTGGGACCTAGTGAATGACCTGCAGAGAGCTGGGACCAAAGTAACAAAGGCTACCATCAGTAACACACTACGCCGCCAGGGACTCTAATTCTGCAGTGTCAGACCCCTGCTTAAGCCAGTACATGTCAAGGCCCGTCTGAAGTTTGCTAGAGAGCATTTGGATGATCCAGAAGAGGATTGGGAGAATGTCATATGGTCAGATGAAACCAAAATAGAACTTTTTGGTAAAAACTCAACTTGCCGTGTTTGGAGGAGAAAGAACACCATACCTACTGTGAAGCATGGAGGTAGAAACATCATGCTTTGGGGCTGTTTTTCTGCAAAGGGACCAGGATGACTGATCCGTGTAGAGGAAAGAATGAATGGGGCCATGTATCGTGAGATTTTGAGTGAAAACCTCCTTCCATCAGCAAGCATATTGAAGATGAAACGTGGCTGGGTCTTTCAGCATGACAATGATCCCAAACACACCGCCCGGGCAACGAAGGAGTGGCTTCGTAAGAAGCATTTCAAGGTCCTGGAGTGGCCTAGCCAGTCTCCAGAGCTCAACCCCATAGAAAATCTTTGGAGGGAGTTGAAAGTCCGTGTTGCCCAGCGACAGTCCCAAAACATCATTGCCCTAGAGGAGATCTGCATGGAGGAATGGGCCAAAATACCAGCAACAGTGTGTGAAAACCTTGTGAAGACTTACAGAAAACGTTTGACCTCTGTCATTGCCTACAAAGGGTATATAACAAAGTACTGAGATGAACTTTTGTTATTGACCAAATACTTATTTTCCACCATAATTTGCAAATAAATTCTTTAAAAATCAGACAATGTGATTTTCTGGATTTTTTTTCCTCATTTTGTCTCTCATAGTTGAGGTATACCTATGATGAAAATTGGAGACCTCTCTCATCTTTTAAGTGGGAGAACTTGCACAATTGGTGGCTGACTAAATACTTTTTTACCCCACTGTAAGTTGGGGGCTATAACTCCTGCAAAATACCATCAGATTGGAGCCAAATTGCAATATGTGCATCATCAGAATATATCAAACCCTGGTACCAAGTTTTAAAACAATCAGAACAAAACTGTAGGAGGAGTTGATTTCACAAAAGTGGGACAGACAGACGGATGGACTGCCCCATACCATTATCCCGCTTCAGTCTTAGACCCCTTCGACTTACTAATGAATGAAACGTAAAGTGGCAAAACCAGCACTGAGATTAAGTTTAATTTACACTGCACTGACTGTTTGCAATAATCAACATTCTGTTTTAAAAGATGGTTCATTTTCTTGTTCATCCTTTTTACTGACCATATTCTGTTACATTAAACCTTTTAATACTTTGACTGAGTCCCACTTCTATTGTTGGACTTATTCTGTAGTGATGGGATCCACAGTTCACAAAAATGTAATGAATCACTTTGGTTCGTTCACTAAAAAAAAAATCTGTTCTCAAGACTCGTACAATGAGTCACTCAGTGCTGTACTGGAGCTCTAACTGCCCGTCACTCACTGAACTGAAAACAGTTAAATGGAGCAACAGCCAGTGAGAGCAAGGCGGTCTGAATTCATGCTGTGCATTTAACATGGTAGACAGACACTTTTTATGAGTCTGGCATTTTACACGTTTGCTTGACAATTATCCCATTGAACTGGAGTTGTGGCTCAGTTAGTAGAGCATCCACCCCACACCTGGGAGGCAGGGATTCAAATCCCGGCCTGGTCATGCCGAAGACCATATAAAAGCGGAACTTCCTGCCGCCCAGCTTGGTGCTCAGCAATAATGGAATGGAGGAGGGAAATCTGTGGCGGTGCCTTGCATGGCAGCGGCCCCTCTGATTCTATATAGACGCTTTTCCACTTGGAACCCAAAGGCCCCGTTTGGCCCCGATCGGCCTCCATTGTCCGGTTTCCCACTCAGAACCCAAAGGCCTCACAGTTCCCTTTTTCGGAACAGTTCCAGTTTAACTGACTCTTTTTTCGGCACCGTAAAAAGCAGTTCCGAAGGCTCCCGGCCCCGTTTCGTCACGCCACTGCTGGTTATTCATTGGTCTGTGCATAGCGTCATGAGAGTGGGCGTTACACTGACTTTCCAGAATCGCTTGCTGGTCGCCATTTGCAATTTTTCGTCAGTGAGCCCGCGAACAAGTGATATTATAAACCACAATGAGAGAATGGCTTCACAGAAATCAGCAGAAATCCAACACTGCAGTCCAGCAGAGTTTCCTGTGCGTTTCGGCTGATGAGAGAATGCAGAGGGAAGCAGACTGAGCCTGCAGTGGGGCGCACAAACAGACGCACTAGAAATTAATTGAATGTGCAGCCGCGACGCACCCAACTTCAGCAGTTGAAGCCGTGATATTGTGATAGAATGGCTTAACAGAAATCAGCAGAAATCTAACACCGCAGTCCAGCAGAGTTTCCTGTGCATTTCGGCTGATGAGAGAATGCAGAGGGAAGCAGACTGAACTTGCAGTGGTGCGCACAAACAGACGCACCAGAAATTACACGGAGACGCACCGGGAATTAGACCCAGCCACCCGAATTGAATTGAATGTGCAGCCGCGACGCACCCAACTTCAGCAGTTGAAGCCGTGATATTGTGATATACAGGACGGTAAGTGATCTGATATTCATGTTTTATGTTATTTTTTCCAACAGTGGAAAGTTCACTTAGGACAGACGAAAACTTAATCGTGTTTAAACGATGACCTAGCTTAATGCTATGTCCGTCCTTGTATGTTGTTTTTTGTGTTGACAATATCTGATGAAATAATTAGTTGTAATCCTGGTTAAAAGTTTTTTATTTATTTTTTTTTTTAGATTATGCTTCCACACCGACGGAGCCCACCTCCCGCGATACGAGCACCCGGCTTCTCCTGCTACGGATCTAGATCATCCGGCACCAGAACCAAGTCCAGCTCGCTCACAGTCTGGCACATCTCCGTCAACACTTTCACGCACAGGTAAAGCCCAATAGTCAAATAATATAATTATATTATATTGTAATAATGTAATACTCACGGTACAGTTTATTGTTTCATGTAAAGCACATCAAAAAAGTCCAGCAATGCAATTGCATATTTAATCACAGGCATGGAAAAGCTAATGAGCTGTTGTAGCACAAAACTCATTATTTGAAAGTCAGCGTGCTTCATTTTCATGATTCAGTTGAGCCTACTGTATAAATGCATTCAGAATTTTTTCCATACATCCATCTTCTACCGCTTCTCCGCGTCACGGAGGCAGCAGTTCAAGCAGAGAAGCCCAGACTTCCCTCTCCCCAGCCACCTGCTCCAGCTCTTCAGAGATGATAGACCAGCTGAGTCTCTCCACTATAGAATTTGGGTCACCTCTAGAATTTTTTGACCACCATAAAAAGATGGGCATTTGAAACATAAACCCAGCTTTTACTAAATGTATTGTACAAATACACAGTTGTGATACTCATAAAAAAAGTAATTTTTTCAAACCCAGCACTTGACTTTCACCAGTGTGTGTCCCTTGTACAGGTACATCTCAAAATAACTGCAATGTCATGGTACAGTGTGTTTTTTGTGACTCACAAAAGACAGTGAAAGTCATATAAGATGGTATCTGCCATAATCTTGACAATCCATATGGGTTTTATGTCAGGAGAGTTTCCTGGCCAAATCAAACACAGTGATGCCTTGTCCATTACACCAGGTTTTGATTGTTTAGGCACTGGGGGGCGATGGTCACTCCAGCTGGAAAATGAAATCTGTTTCTCCATAAATCCTCATACTTTTGAGAACACTCCTCTTTTTTTAATATCTATTTTTAACATAACCATCGATTTTTCGAGAAAAGTAATTTTGGATATTCATGCGCTGTGAGCCAATAAATGATTAAAATGTAACAATACTTCACTGTCTGATTAATGATTCTGTATAATATATGGGTCTCACTTTCTGACATGTGTCCAAAAATATTTAACTTTTGTATTAATTTTTGGGGATGTACTGCTACATGTTTTGAGGTTGATTTTACTGACACCAGCTCACATTTCTGTCTTGTAGGTAAGAGGAAGCAGAGCAACACAAAACAAGACCTTTCAACTATTTTTGCATCGATGCAAGAAGCAGAAAGGGAACAGCACTGTGAGCAGAGGGAGCTTCAGCGGGAACATCAACGTGAGCAGAGGGAGCTCCAGCGGCAACAGTTGGAACTCAATTCACTGCTTGTGGATAAGGTCCGTCAGTCCAGGGAAGCCGAAGTTGCTGTACGAAGGGAGGAAATTGCGCAGAATGCTGCCCTCAATAACACTCTCATGGCAGTCTTTGAAACCCTCGCACGGCGTGTGTGACCCGTTTTCCCAACCATTATTATGTATATACTGTACATTAATCAATGACCAGTGTTAATAACGTTGAATAAACCCGTGACTGTTGACATCATGTGTTGTCTGTTACTACTAAGTTTTACACTGTCTTAAAACCCTTAAAAAGGTTGGGAAAAATTTGTCATTGCAGTGTGTTATGTAGTCCAATAACTGCCGACACATACATTAAAAGCCAGCCACTACTGACCAAGCTTTATATCCATGTGCAACAACAGGGACACCTAATATTTTAAGTTCTGTATTTGGAAATGTTCATATTGCCAACCCAGGTAATGGTTTTATCTGCACAAAATATTCAACTTAGCCATTGTAAGGACGGGTGAGTGTGGGGTGTACAGCAACAACTGTTTTGGTGCGCCTCACCCAATTCTGTACTCAGCATTAACAAGTACACTTTAAAGAAAATGTGGACTTGTAATTTTGTAAGATAGTTTTTATTAGATGGCTGTCCCAGTACTTGTAACTGTGATATTAAAGATCCACACGTCCACATTAAATATACGAAAAAATTGCGTCATTGCAATGGCACAAGGTTACATGAGATAAGTAATGCATAATAATACACAGCAGCTTCACCACCAAAATGATATTAAATAGCTCTTGGACTACTAATTGGTCCAGGGAAAATGGCGCAGCCTCAAGGGGAGTGTAGCACCGCCTCCAACTCCCTCAAAACCCCGCCTCCAACTCCCTCCTTCTCCCACCCATGCTACAGTGAGCCTTGTGCTGTGGAAAACCACCAGTGCCGGAACAGGACTGTTCGGTCCAAGGCCAAACGAGGCCTTTGGGTTCCAAGTGGAAAAGTGCCTTATGTGTGTGTGATTAACACTGTAGATAAGAGAAACATTTTCGTTCTACTGTACATGATTGGCTGTATGGATTGAATGATGACAAAGATGGCTTATCCTTATTCAATTGTTAGATATGACCGTAGGTTTTATTATGATTTTTTCAAAGTCTTTTTAACTGAGCTGGATCATGTTCTCAGATTCCAGCAGTTTAAGCAGCTGTCTCAATCACAGATTACACACAGTAGCCTATGTCGTTACCTCACACTGAACTTTCCTTATTGTCGTATTACAGATTTTACCGTGGAGTATAAACAGGGAATGAGGTGAGATGAGAGAGTACATACTTTTTAAGTTTAAATAATGACTGAAAGAAAATAACTTTCAGCCATTAGTTGTACTAGTCTTTAGTTTAACATTGTGCTAATATTACATTGTATTTTAGATTATGTATTGCCTTTTACTGTAATTTTACAGGCAATACAGGCAAACACGGTCAGTGTGTCACAGATTTACTCTGGGGATTCAGTACAGCTGCATGCAGGCCGCAAAGTGCTGTTTACTGACTGGCATTTTTTTTCCCGGCTCCCCATTCATCGTCTACGTGAAAAGCTTCGTGGCACATTCTGGGCAGGTCACGTGCATTTTTTTTTTTTCAGCTGTTGAACCGAGTCAACTATACAAACAGATTCAGCAACTAAACGATATATTTCAAGTTTCAAAATCACTTTCATTCGTTCACCCAAAAGAACTAGTACACTCAAACAACTCGTTCCAACTCTATTATTCTGTATGTCTTATTCCATGTCTGACCTGTCTCCTCGCTGTTCTAGCATGTTTAGGCTGTGCAGAGTGGTGGTGATGTCCTGTGGGCAGATCCCCGTCAGCTTGCTCAGTTGTCGTATGGTGATCTGCTGGTCGCGGAGCTCGTGGAGACACTCCAGCACCACGCTGCGCCAGTAGGCCATGTAGGACAGCCGGCCAAGGTCTGACAGGGGCTTTTCTGGAGATCCGGGCTGGCCCTCTCTCTTTGACAATAAGTAGCCTGCAGTGAAGTAGGAACAAATAATGAAGCCAAGATGAGTCAAATGTTCGGGTTGATGAAGTGTCTTTTAAATAGCTACGCAGCTCAGTTATCTGTGCTATTAGCATGTGTTGTTTAAGGTCGAGGCTCTTACTGAAGTCAATGAGAAAGCGTCCGTAGCCCTTGCGCTGGTACTGTGGAAGAATCATGATGCATGACACGTTGTATTTCTGCTGACAGTGCTTCTCCTGGAGAAGACAAAAACACATTCGACCATTAGGAAAAAACATGATGGAACCCCATCACGGAGCCGGCTGTTGATGATGCTGCTTCTGTTCACTAAGTGCGGTGGTTTGCCATTGAGGTGGTGTGATAATTGGAACACCTGTGACTGAAAGGAAGTCATGGTACCCAGCATTTATCTGGGAAAGCATTTTGATGTTTTAAAATCTGAATATATTTTTGTCTCTTCACTCATTTAGCCATTTTGGTGTTTGTGTAGCATGACTACAGAGCGATGTGATTGAGAGAATTATGGCTGTTTATACAGAAAAAAACATTTTTTTCAGAGTGAGTAAAGTGTTCTCAAAATGTTTGGAGGAAAAAAGCAAAATATACAGGTGCAGCTCAATAAAATAGGATATCATTGAAAAGTTAATTTATTTCAGTAATTCAATTCAATAAGTGAAACTCAGATTCATTACACACGGAGTGATATATTTCAAGCATTTATTTCTTTTAATTTTGATGATTATGACTTGCAGCTAATGAAAATCCCAAATTCAGTTTCTCAAAAAAATTCTTCTTCTTCTTATAGATTTGATTGGCAGTTGGCAACCAGCTTACAGGTGCATTACCGCCACTGACTTGATTATCATCACTCTATATCTTTGTATAAGGAATTCTTATAAGGAGTTCTGAACAACTCCTTTTGTGTGAAAAAATTATCCGTCCTTGAGCTGTGTCCAGGAGTTGCAGCTAGTCGACCAGCTTTTCTTCTTCTTCTTCTTTTAGATTTGATTGGCGGTTGGCAACCAGCCTATGACAAAATTATTTTCCTTCATAACCAGAGTTTCTTCCTTAATTCTACTGCATGCACTGCAAGTCTGCACACTTTGCCTGTTAGAGTCTACTCCCACTTTTTTAGCTGGCACCTTTTTCGCAGCTTCTGCATGTTAATCCCTGGAAGACTTATCTGCTGAATTTCTGCTGTTCTTTTGCTGGCTTCACAACCTCGATATGCAGAGCTACGTTCACCACCGCAGTTACAGCACTTTAATTTGGCTCCTCTTTCACACTTGCCATTTTCATGTTCACTGGAGCATCTGGCACATCGTTGTCTACCTTTGCATATCGCTGCTACATGACCAAACTTTTGATATTTGAAACATCTGAGTGGAGGAGGGACGTAAAGTCTGACTTCATAGCTCATGTAGCCAATACACACCTTACTTAGCAGTCTTGTTTCCTCAAATATTAACATTACTGACAGACTATCACATTTTTCGCCATTCCCACTAGCTTTCAATTTCCGTACCGCTGTCACTTTTGCCCCAGTTAAGTTCCTCATTATTTCATCAGCTGAGACAGCCATTGAAATGCCCGATATCACTCTTCTCATTGCCTTATTTCCTTCCAATACTGAACACTGCACATTTTTCCCTCCATCTGAGTGACTCTGATTGCTTTTCCTTGTTGAACACTATCTTTACATGCAACCAGCAATGAACCACTACGAAGAACCCTTGCATTTAAAACTTCTCCAAGTAACCCATTAACTGCATTTGTGAGCTTAATTGGGTTCCACTCACGAAATGATGCTCCTTCCTGAGTAAGTTTAATGATTACTTTACACTCCTGTTCATTCCAGGATCGTTCATCCTCTGATTCCTCAGGTCCTCTTCCGCATCCGCCTTGTCTCCTCGTCCTCTATGCCACAGAGACCTCGCGGACTCTATATATCACTCTAGATTACATCACTATATATAATTCAAGAAATCTCTGTCATGATGTCTGTCACAATCATAGGACTCGCTAAAAGATCATAGGACTCACTATGACATAATCAAAGATCAAAGGCAGGCTTCACCCACAATCATAGGGCTCGCTATGACATCATCATATAGACATCATAGGCACATCCTAGGCTCAGTGATGCCTGATCATCAAAGATCATAGAACTCGCGAAGAAGAAGAAGAAGAACAACAACAACAACAAGAACAAGATCAGGGGAAGGACGCAGTCCAGAGACAGATGGTTTTTTGCACATGGGGAGTTGTTCAGGGATCCTTGTGGGAACTCCTTGTACGGGATGTAGAGTGATGATAATCAAGTCAGTGGCAGTAATGCACCTGTAAGCTGGTTGCCAACTGCCAATCAAATCTAAAAGAAGAAGCCATAGTGAGCCCTATAACTGACATACACACTGCTTATACTTGGTTCCTACGGGCATGCACAGGTATGTACTAGTATTATCAATTTAAAAAAAAAATATTTTTAATCGAAATGTTGGCCAACGAAAAAGTATGTCCATGTCCACACTCAATATTTGGTCGGGGCTTCTTTTGCATTAATTGCTGCATCAGTGCAGCATGGCATGGAGGCGATCAGCCTGTGGTACTGCTGAGGTGTTATGGCTATGCTGACCTTGATAAAACACAGTGGACCAACACCAGCAGATGACAAGGCCCCCCCAAAATCATCACTGACTGTGGAAACTTCACACTGGACCTCAAGCAAGTTGGATTCTCTGCCTCTCCACTCTTCCTCCAGACTCTGGTACCTTGATTTCCACATCACAGGACTTGGCACCTGATTTGGGGAGCCATGTCATCTGCTGGTGTTGGTCCACGGTGTCTGATCAAGTCCAAAGTCAGTGCCACTGTATACCAGGAAATTTTAGAGCACTCCATGCTTCCCTCTGCTGACGAGCTTTATGGAGATGCTGATTTCATTTTCCAGCAGAATGGCCCACAATGCCAAAAGTACCAATACCTGGTTTAATGGCCATGGTATCACTGTGCTTGACTGGCCAGCAAACTCACCCGACCTAAACTTGTCAAGAGGAAGACAAAAGACACCAGACAATGCAAACAAGCTGAAGGCCGCTATCAAAGCAAGCTGGCCTTCCATAACACCTCAGCAGTGCCACAGGCTGATCACCTCCATGCCATGCCACACTGATGCAGTAATTCATGCAAAAGGAGCCCCGTGTGTGTGTGTGTGTGTGTGTGTGTGCACGCCCCAGTGTGTACATGGTCGTACTCAGTTGGCCAACATTTCAATTAAAAATCCATTTTTAAAAAATTGATCTTATGTAATATACAAAATTTTGAGAAACTGAATTTTAGGTGTTCATTAGCTGTAAGCCATAATCATCCAAATTAAAAGAAATAAACACTTGAAATATATTAGTTTCACTTTTTGAAGTGAATTACTGAAATTAACTGTTCAATGATAATCTGCCTGTGCCTGCAAATTACCTTGGAAAAGTACCCGACTAGATGGCAGCCTTTACTGTCATTCTGAGTCAAGACGTAGAAAAGGAAGGGCTCCACATCGTAGTAGAGGGTCTTATGGTCCAAGAACAGTTTGGCCAGCAGACACAGGTTCTGACAGTAGATTGTGCTCACATTACCATCGACCTGTTAAAGGATTAGTTAGAATAAAGACATCAGAACAAGGCAACTACAGAGCGACTACAGATTCACCAAGACACATTTAGGACTGTGAAATGGCAAAAATTATGTAACCACATTACAATTTGTTTTGTTCTACTAAAATTATCACAAGATTTGTGTTAATTGGTCCAACTCCCATAAAGTTGTGCTTTCCCAGAATCAATGTTAGATGTTATTCAAATAAAATAGCTGAAACTAAGCACCACTCCCACAACAAAAAGGTTCAACTTAAAGATAACTATTTTTTTAATTGCAAAAAATGATCGCCCCTCCCCCCCAAAAAAGCTGCGAGTTTAAAAAGAAAAAAAAAGGCGGGGGTGGGGTACTTTTGAGGAACAAACAAAATTCAGGAGAAAAACTGCAAATGAGAAAAAAAAAATGCCATGAAATCACAAAAAAAAAAAAAAGTTCCTAATTGTGGTGGGAAAAGGTCACAAGTTTGTTATAAAAGATTTGCCAGACCAAGTTTCAAATTTATGAGAAGAAAGTTTTCAAATTGTGGTCATATTAGGGCTGGGCGATTAAGATAAGATAAGATAAGCCTTTATTAGTCCCACAACGGGGAAATTCCAGGATTGCAACAGCAGATTAAAGTGACATTCCACTAAAAGTCAAGTTTTCTTTTATGACTTACAAGACATATCAAGAGCAAAATCACACAAATGTGTCATGTCTGTGTGTGTGTGTGGTTTTTTTGTGGAATTTCAGTTAATCTCCTCCCCTAGGAAAAAGCACAGTTTAGACGGTGCTTTTATCGTGACGTCACTATAACAGGCTAGCCAGTCCCTCCAGGATTTCGCGATGTTGCGATCGCACCAATTCACGCGAAATCAGCCAATCAGCACAACTACTGCACGACCTTGCAACTTTGTCCAATCACTGCAACTTTCCCGCAATTTTGGCCAATCCTCGTCAACTTCCGCCAATTTCACCAATCAAATTTGTCCAACTGGCGCTGAAACGCTCAGTCTAATCAATCAAATGCATGGTTGCACCCTGTTCACTTCCGTATTTACAGTGAGTTTATAGTTTACATTTAGTAACGAAACACATCTGCAAAGTGTGTGATTTTAAAAAAAAACACTCATCCGCGAGGTTTTCAACACCGTCCCTTCCTCTGTTTCCCTCAGCCTGCCCGTGGACACCTTGCCACATCTCTGTCCTGACCGCATGTGCGAAGCGCTGGGTTTGTGTTGAAAAACATGCACTTGCCCCAAAAGCACCCCGTCGCGGGAGCGCGCGGGAGGAGAGTACACATTACAGCGAGTGTTTAAACATCTTTTGAGGTAAAATCATTACTACATCTGGTCAATGACCTTTAAAACTGAATCTCCATTGTGGACGGACAAACGCACCCACCCGTCCATCCTCCCCTCCCCGCCCCATTGTAAATGAAAGGTGTGTTGTGTAAAAGAGAGAGAGACAGAGAGAGAGAGAGAGAGAGAGAGAGAGAGAGAGAGAGAGAGAGAGAGAGAGAAGCCCGACATGCAACAGACAGACAGGTAGGCATGGAAAGACAGAGAATATTCTCTATTTTTTTTTTTAAACACAGACTCCAATAGCCAATACAGAGCAACAGAATAATTTATTTCTTCCTCTCCGCTTGGTACCAAGTGGTTGGGAACTGTAGGGAGTTTTCAAATGAAGGTGCTGCCAATAATTTCCAAATCTCTACTCTTTAACATGCATTCGATGCAATTTAGCTGTTGTAATGGATATTGTGTTAATGTTTGTATTTGCTGTTGCACAAGAGTTTTTCCGTATAGCAGAAGTTTCTGCTTAATTTACAAATCACTATAATAGGAAATTTTTGACAATCCTGTGCTTTTCTTGTATTGTTATATAGAATATCACTGCAGTAAACTGGAAAAAAGCATCTGCTTTAAAATTTGGAATTCTTCCCACAACTTTCAGTGCAGAAAACACTCTCAAAACATTGCAACTTTTATTGCCAACTTTTTAAAAAAGCTCCTTTTCAGGCTTTTTGGTCCGCAACAATCATAAAAACATCCCGCAACATCCTGGAGGGACTAGCTAGTAGTGTTGAGCCAATCAGGACGCAAGGACCGTCTCTGGCCTGACTGAAGTTCAGCTCCAGGGCCAGGTAGCATTTCAGGACAGCTGCTTTGAAAACGTGACCCAAATTAAGATGAGTTTTACCATTAAACTGCTTTTAAGGACTGATGCAGTTTCAGTCATTATCCTGGGCCACTATGTATACAATCAGGTACGTCCTTCAACCGATAAGTCTTTTTATCACAGGATTTATTCTATTTAATGTAGCACTAGCCATCATTAACCTTGTGGGATGTGGGCGGGGTGATTCACGGATCCTGGCATTGAAAGGAGAAGGAAAAGGGAAAAGATTATGACATGAAACTGTAAGACAATGAAATGGGTTTTTTAATAGAAAAACGGGCCTAAGATACCATTTTAAACAATGTAGATATGTTTTTATAGGGGACTTATATCCACTGGAGTCCATCTTTAACCAAATTCAAACCAAAACTGACCTTTGACACATAGAACCAACATAATCTTGTTAATGTCGGTTATTTCTTTAGTTCCAGAGTGGTGGCCTAGTGATAGCTCAACTGCCCCACAGCCGGGAGGTCGTGGGTTCAAGCCCCGGCCAGGTCATACCAAAGACCATATAAAAATGGTACTTCCCACCTTCTAACTTGGTGCTCAGCATAACAGAATGAGGGAAGGAAAAGTTCTTTGTGGCGGCGCCTTGCATGGTAGTGACCCCTCTGATTCTAGATGTGATTAACACTGCAGATAAGAGAAACGTAATTTTGTTCTACTGTACATGATTGGCTGTATGGATTGAATGACAATAAAAGTTGGCTTCTTCTGACTTCTTCTTTCCTTCTTTCTATTCTGCGTGTGTATACAAGAGCTTTCATGTACTGTCCCTTTAAGATGTGTCATGTGCATGTAGTCGCATGCCTCCACAACCTGGTAGCAGTAGCAGCAGAGTCAATGATGTCTGGAAGCACCAAAGCACAGCAGAAAAAATAAAACTTATTGTACTGAAAATGCAGCGTCCCTCCACATAGTATTAGATGTCTGACTCTTAGTTTCATCTGGGAAAGCCAGAAGGGCGAGCGGGGACCACAGAGGTTGGCTTCGGTGCGCCAAGGCTGGGTCCTGTTGGTCTCTTACTGATGTCCATGCTTATCAACCATTTTGCAGTGGGGGGTGAGCTAAGCCTGTATTTTAAGAACCTGACTGGAGGCTCATAGTTACGGTGAGGAGGCTGCAGGAAGGGCTCCCCTGGAGCAGCTGGCAGCTGACTGGCCACCATTGCAAGTGGCGTGGCCCTCGGACCCTCAAGAGGTATGTGTGGACACTGACTTCTGCACTAGACAGTGTTTAGTTTGGTTGTGTGTGTATGTGAGGTGACAATGATCCTATTCTTTATTATATTGTGTTCATTTACAGTCGAATCACCACAGTAATATATTCATTGATGCCACACTCTTGTGACTTAAGAGCCTTCTCAGTGAGCTATAAGGAGTGAGAAAAAATGAAAAAACAAAGCAGACTTGAAAGCTTCGAATAACCATGATGCTGATTTAAGGTGAAATCGCCTAGCCTTAGCTCATGTTAAAATGCAAAATCAGAAAAGATCAATTCATAAAGTTGAACAAACATTTTTTGAATGCATGAAAACATAATTGCATTTATCGCCAATGAAATACTAATGAAACGATTCTTTAAGCGACTGATTGTTTTAAGGATGAACATGTTTTGGATAAACCAACTGAAGATTTTTTTTAAGATGAGCAGACAGAGTTTCCAGCAAGGGCAGACTCCTTAAAGTAATCAAATGTTCATTCTGCCACTCATTTATTAACTGCTTAATCCTTCTGTGTCATGATGGAAGAGGCTTACACAGCTTCTTTACTAGACAGGTGGGGTATACTCTGGATAGATCATCAGTTCATCACAGGGCCAACACAGACAACCATTCAATTTGGAGTCCCCAGTTAACACCAATTAAACGGGCATGCATGCATTTGGACCGTGGGAGGAAACCAGAGTACACAGCAGAAACACACACAGACACAGGAATAACAGGCAAACACAGATTCCCAGCTGGGCAGCTCATGGATTCAAACCTAGTGAGGGAGTGAGACAACTGTGCTAACCACTGTATCACCATGCTACTGTAGCCACGTGTCCTTTTAAATATACCTACATTCCTACCTCTGAAAATACTCCACTCCACAAAACTAAACCTCTAAACTGCTGTTAAGAAAGCTGTGGGGCAAAGTGAAGGTGAATAGATAGAAGTTAGTGTGAGGGTATGATCTCCTCCTTTGTCACTGGAGGCTCTGATAGAGAGGAGAGAAACAAAGAGTGGTAGAGAAAGAGGAGGAGGGAGGTTCAGGCTGGCACCGCGCCAGTTATCTTTGGTCTCGTCTGAGCGAGGACTGCAGCGTGAGGGAGAATAGAAGCTGCAGAGCCTTGCAGAAAGCAATCCTCTGTGTTAATCCTTTTTTGGGTCTTGTAGCACAGCAGCAGAGATTAACCATAAAGTGGTAATTGTGACTTCTTCAAATAACCATTGAGTTACACTATATAACATAAAAATCTCTCACAATGGCACAATGGCAGGGAGTTAATCAGCTTCAACAATCTGCCAAGGAATACTGACATGTGACTGGCAAAGGAATAAACAAAAAGCAGGAATATACAGAACACTAAGCAGCTTCTCTACAGAAAGAGCAGACAGTAATTAGGAGTCACTCAACCTACTCTCTAGTTTTTATTTTGTTACATAATAAGGTTAATCAAAAGCAGCCAAGCTTATACTTAAAGGGCCCATAAAGTTGAAAAATTGTGTTGGTTTTTGTTCTTTAAAACTACGTGTATGTTCAGTGTTTCCTCTGGCTTAAAGACCTTGGCGCTGTGGCAACATACTATTTATTTCTTTTTTTAAAGTTTTGCACAGTAACTTTGCATATGGCACTTACCAACTGAAGTATTGTACAATCGAGGCTTGAATGTTGGAATATTGGGCCAGTTGGGGTACCACCCGGACGTCCTGTGTTTGGACTTTTTAGCGGTGTCATCCTTCTCTCCTTCCTCTGCCTGAACACTTTCCTCTCCTTGGCTCCTCTCTTCTGTCTCATCTTTCCCTCTCTGAGCTCTGTCTAATTCAGGTTCTCTCTCTATGATGGTATACAAACAAGTTAGAAAATATCAAGTGTCATGTTTTGTCTTGCAGGATTTTTTTTGTCATGGTTTACATAAATGACAAAAATATGTGTATTTTTTGTATTTTTATTCTAGTGGGGGTTTTTTCCATTGAGAGAGTAGGGAAGGGAAAGAAACATTCATAATAGTAATGTACTCATGCATACTTAAATTGTATGATCAGGTGGGTATAGTAACCAGAAATTCTACTCATGTAAAAGCAGTGCTTTGAAATTAATAATTAAAAGTAGACAACCAAAAATTTCTAGTTGAGTTCAGGGTACAAAGAGCGCCCACTTAAAAACTTGAGTAATGGCTTCAGTCTTGAAGGTTTGAGGTTTTTTCTCCAAAATTTATAACAATTTTTCTTATAGTTTTCTACTTTTTTGCTGTAAATTTATCTAAATTTGAAACCACTTTCCTCAAATTTATAATTTCCTCTCGTAAAATTGACTTTTCTTGTACAATTGAGACATTATTATAAATTTGTGGATTATTTTATGGCTAATTTTTATCCATTTTTTAAATTAAATTACTGGGTTTTTTTAATAAATTTGAAACAGGCTGTGGTAATTTTTTTCTTTTTACTTTTTCCTTACGACAATTTTTGACCACAATTTTGCAGAGCCAGAACAGAACAATAATTTAACTCTGATTTCAAAGAAAAAAAATATTAATACAATTGTATTTAATGAAATAAATTAAGTTAAATGACCAAAGATGCAGTTATTTTAATATTTCTATATACTTAAGATAAGATAAGATAAGCCTTTTATTAGTCCCACAATGGGGAAATTCCAGGATTGCAACAGCACAGGGATAGTAACACTCAGAGCAACAATCAGAAGGCAAGAAAAAACAGCAGCGAGTATACATGTACATATAAACATAAATATATAGACACGGTGCGGAGCATTGTAGCTAGATGGAATAAATATATAGATATATAAACACACAGTGCGGAGCATTGTAGCTAGATGGAATAAACATGTAAATATATAAACACAGTGCAGAGCATTGTCGCTAGATGGAATAAATATATAAATATATAAACACACACAGTGCGGAGCATTGTAGCTAGATGGAATGAAACAGCATAACCGTCTACTTAGTTATCCTACATGGTATGATTATGTACCCATACATATTGTCACCCTCCGTAGCTACCGGTATTTTCCTAGTTGTATACCGGAGGGGACCATTGTGTAAGTCTATTGCGTCTTTTGCATTCAATACTATTAGGTTGTCACGTCTTTTTTGCCATCTCTGCAAGCAGCCCTGCTTAGGTTATACAGTCTGACAGCTGTTGGTAGGAAGGACCTGCGAAACCTCTCGGTTGTGCACCTAGGATGATGTAGTCTGCTGCTAAATGAGCTCCTTAGTGCATTCAGTGTGTCCTGCATAGGGTGGAACTCGGACTCCAGCAGAGATGACAGTTTAGCCACCATCCTTCTCTCTCCCATCTTCTCCACTGGGTCAAGGCGCTGCCCCAGGACAGAGCTAGCTTTCTTGATCAGTTTGTTCAGTCTCTTCCTATCGGCTGCTGTAATGCCACTGCCCCAGCAGACCACTCCAAAAGTGATGGCTGATGCCACCACCGTGTCGTAGAATGTCTTCAGCAGCGCCCCTTGTACACCAAAAGACCTGAGTCTCCTCAGTAGGAACAGCCTGCGCTGTCCCTTCTTGTAGAGTGCGTCAGTATTGTGTGACCAGTCTAGTTTATTGTTCAGATGAACACCCAGGTACTTGTAGGATGTTACCATCTCAATGTCTGTTCCCTGGATGTTTACTGGTGCTGTGAGGGGTTGTCCTTGCCTGCGGCAGTCCACCACCAGCTCCTTAGTTTTCCTTGTGTTGATCTGGAGGCAGTTCCGATGGCACCAGTCCACAAAGTCCTGGATAAGCCCTCTGTACTCAGCTTCATCTCCGTTGGAGATGAGGCCAACGATCGCAGAGTCGTCAGAGAACTTCTGTAGATGGCAGTGTGTTGTGTTGTGTGAGAAGTCCACAGTATAAAGGGTGAACAGGAAGGGAGCCAAAACCGTTCCCTGGGGGGCTCCCATGCTACCGATGATCATGTCGGACACACAGTTCCGGGTTCTCACAAACTGTGGCCGGTTTGTGAGGTAGTCCAGGATCCATGATGACAGGTGCTGGTCCACCCCTGCGCACAGCAGCTTGTCCTTCAGGATCATCGGTTGGATGGTGTTGAAAGCACTGGAGAAGTGAAAGAACATGATCCTCACTGCATTCCTGGGCTTCTCCAGGTGGGACAGAGAACGGTGAAGGAGGAAGATGACCGCATCCTCCACCCCAATACCATGCTGGTAGGAAAACTGGAGTGGATCCATTGCTGGTCCCACCAGGGAGCGGAGGTGAGCAAGGAACAGTCTCTCCAGGGTCTTCATCATGTGAGACGTCAGGGCCACTGGTTTGTAGCTGTTCAGATCTTTGGGGTGGGAAGTCTTTGGTACAGGTACCACACAAGATGTTTTCCACAACTGTGGTACCCTCCCCAGCTTCAGGCTCAGGTTGAAGACGTACTCCACAATCCCACACAGCTGGTCTGCACAGGACTTGAGGAGCTTTGCACTGATAACGTCCGGTCCCGACGCCTTCCTCGCCTTGATCTTCCTCAGCTCCGTCCTCACCTGGGTCTTAGTGAGGGTCAGGTTGGGGGGCTGTGTGTTGGGAGTGGGGGGGGTGATGGTGGAGTGGGGAGTGGGCAGCAGGACTTGATGTCTTCAGAGGCAGCAGTGGTTGTTGTGCAGTCGGGGGGGAGGGTGGTTGGTCAAACCTATTAAAAAACAGATTCAGATTGTTCGCCCACTCCCTGCCCCCCGTGGCCTGGGAGGAGGTATTCTGGAGCCCAGAGATGGTTTTAAGGTTTCTCCAGACCCCACTGATGTCGCTCTGTTGCAGCTTGTCCTCCATCTTCTTCCTGAAGCTGTCCTTGCCTTCTCTGATCTTTCTCCTCAGCTCCCTCTGTACGGACTTCAGCATCTCCCTGTTCCCCGACCTGAAGATCCTCTTCTTCTCTCTCAGAAGCGTTTTTATCTCAGGATTGATCCAGGGTTTGTTGTTTGAGCAACACTGTATGGTCTTGGTGGGAACAGTGTTGTCCACACAGAAGCTGATGTAGTCCGTGATGGTGTGAGTGAGGCCATCGATGTCCTCACGATGTGGATCGCAGAGCTGCTCCCAGGCGGTGGTTTCAAAACAGCCCTTTAGAGCGTCCATTGCCTCCTCAGACCATAACTTCACTGTGCGCATGGCCGGAGGTTGTCTGTGCACTAGGGGTTTGTACACCGGCCGGAGATGAACCAAGTTGTGATCCGATCTCCCGAGTGGGGGGAGTTGTGATGAGGTGTACGCCTCCTTAGTGTTTGCGTAGAGTAAGTCCAGTGTTTTATTGTTTCTAGTGTGGCATGTGACATGTGACATACTGGGTAAAATTTATTTATTTATTTATATATATATATATATATACTGTATATATACTGTATATATATATATATATATATATATATTTTTTTTTTTTTAAATTTATAGTTTTTTTTAGAAATCTGCTCACCACCCAGACAGCAGGAAAAGCCTCCCTTATTTTGAAATCCAAATGTTGGCACGTTTAGTTTGTCTGAAGGCTGCTGACGGATTAAAGTCATTGACTTCATGAATTTCAGTCATCACAACTTGCCAGGTACATAACAGTGAACATAAATTAGTTAATTAATATTAACTAAGGTAAAAGTAAAACATCTCCTTTTTATTCTTGTCTGAAATAAGAAAAACAAAAAACTAATAATTAAAAAGAAAAAGTGAGTCAACTTCAGCTTCTAACCACACCTTTTAACTAAGCAACTCTTCCATTATTGCTCCCATTATCAGCGGGTTAAAACCATGATAAATGCCTTCACTGCTTTCATACCTTTTCTGCTTTTTTTCTGCATTTAAAGTACTTTAATAAGCTCATGTTTCTCTCAGACAGCAACGCTAGTAGCGAGACACTCTGCTTGACAACTAGAACACGTGGGCGGGGCGCTTGTAATCTCCGCGCGGATGACGGTCACATGCATTGTTCATGTGCGTGCTTGCGGACCGTCATTCCTTCATATTTTTTTCTTAAATTTGTATTTCCTCATAGAGTGGCGGCGTAAATTCAACTGTGGCACACCGCCACCCAGAAATGTTACCAGAGCAAACCTTGATGTATGTCCCCGATTATGTCAAAACTTAAAAAGTAATTCCTGGAAAATGCACAGTATGAGATATTTAAGTTTTCACCCTACAGAGGCTGGAGTATAGGGTTTAAATGTTCAAAGCACCTGCATTAATACCACATTCAAACAGCATTCAGAAGTGGCCTATATCATCCATTTGTGGAAACCTCTGTTATATCCCCCTCAATTTCTTTTTTCCTGCCAGTTTCCATATGTGACCCTGGATCAGAAACAGGTTTGATTGTTTGTGAAATCACCTAAAGTCCGAACAACCAAATTTAATTCAACTTTTTCCATCAATCACCTGACCTGAGGGAGATGTAGTGAGAGTGGTATGGAAAAGCTCTGCACAGATATAGTTGAAAGCAGTGCTTGACATGCCAAGGATATTGGATGAAATTGGTTTGAATGAAGCTCGTCACACCACCAAGTTCATTCTTACTGGGTTCAATTTCGTATCACGGTAGCGCCATGCAGAACTAGAAGCTGTCATTCCAGAAATAGCCTCTGAGATGACTCTGGTCTTAAAAATGTAGTACAAATAAAGAAAATACCTTCATTTTCAAACCTAAGATTGCATTAATTGTGTATGCATTGATCACAGTGGGCTTTTTAATGCCAGGTACTGTGTTGTAAAGCTTCTCAATGTTTTTTTTCCTGAAGAAGTTCACCAAGAGAACAACTTTCTGTGAAATTAATAGCTTGTGAATACCTGTTCATACTTTTAACTTGAAGCAACTCAACTTGTAGTTGACGTTTATGGCTGGTTATACTCAGTAGTACAAGTAGACTACAACGAAACCTTGGTGTGCATATCCAGGTCTAGTAAACAGAGATATGGCTACTTGTTCAGTTACCTGCAGTTCTCGTTTTGAGAATGAAATCACGCGGCAATGGCATTTCTCAAATGAGTCTCTCTCCCCCCCCCCCCCCCCCCCCCCCCCAGTTGTGGAAAATCTAAAATAACACCCCTAACCACGTCACCTCAAATACAGAGACGTCGTCCTTCCTGTAGATCTCGTTGGCTGGAGGGTGGAACCAGCTGCACTTCTTCATGTGCTGGTAGAGGATGCTGCGGCTTTTCATGTAGCGCAGGCAGAACTCACACAAGTAGAGCTTAGGTAGTCTGGAAGGGAAAGATAACTTGAATATTAAAGCTGCAAGCAGCTGTAAGCGGGCCCTCACCCCCCACACAACTGCGGACCCCGGCGCCCATCATACCTACCTGGCTCAGAAAATTTCCCATTGTCACGGCAAGCACTGCGTGAATATGTAAGTAAACCGTTTGGCGCAGTACTTCCTGTGAGCAGTAGGTGGCGCTATAACTTTTCTCAATCATTTTTATGTTGGAGTGTGTGGGGCGGGACTAATATCCCTCGTAGAAAATTTGGTGAAAATCAGAAAGTTTGTCCAAGTTACAACTTTCCGATGTTCCATGGCGAGGAGTCAACCTTCACCATGTCGCTATGGCAACACTGTCAGTTATGTGTTGCCCACCCGTATAGGACTACATATGACAGTCACTTCAACCTATGTTTCAGATTTCATGACTCCAGGTCGTTCCCAACCATCCCAACAAGATCATGGATTGAATGGTGAAGAGGGCGTGTTCATGGTAACAGCAGTGATGCCATGCTAAAGGTGATGTGCAGTTATGATCAACTAGGTGGTCTGATAAACATCAGAAAATTGCATGCCACTCTGGGAAGTGGTGTGTGAGTATGGCATGTGAGTTATGGCAACTTCCTGTCCATTGGCAGTAGGGGGCGCTGTCGCTATGTGTCATTCTTTATTATAGAAATTATCAGTATTGGCTACCTATTCACCACACAACATTTGGTTGAAATCAGTCAACGTATGTCAGAGTAAAAGCTATTGGAAGGGTGATGGCAATACTTCAAACTTGGCCATGCCCCTTCCGCCAATCCGTCAGGCATTTGGAAAAGTTTTGAACAGCTTTTGATGGCACATGGGTATAGATGATTGGTACCATTTATGGTGACAATCAGACTATTTATTTCAGAGATATTGAAAACCTTTGGTGTAACTTTCATGTCTACAAGAGAGGGCGCTATTGCTACTCATGAATATTCATATCTGTAATTGTTTGAAGGCATACCCATATACATCATACCCGTCTTTGTGCCAATCTGACATTCCATTCCCAAAGTATTAAAAAAACAACATGATGCAAACTTTCTGATGCAAAACTTTCTGCCTCTTATAGGTGGCGCTCTAGATTTCTATTAATATTGTTCTATAGAACTGTTTGGAATTGGACTGATATCCATAATTTTGAATTTGGTTGAAATCCGACAATGCATACCAGAGTTATTGCCATCAGAATGGTCAGAGAATGATCATGGCGAGGCATCAAACTTTGCCACGCCCCTACGGCCAAACTGTCGAGCTTTTGGAAAAGTTTTCAATAACTTTTAATGGCACATGGGTATAGACGATTGTCACCAAAAATGAGCTCAATCACACTAAAATCCTAGGACGAGTTCGATCAAATGTGTGAGGTGGAAATCAGGTCACTGCCACTTCCTGCCAAAATGGCCGACTTCCTGTTGGGTGTAGACCATCACTTCTATGGATTTTTTTGCATGTCTTGACATGATAAACATCTCACCCAATTTTCATCTTTCTACGCGAAAGTAAGCGTGTGCCACTCCCCACTGACTTCACATTAGGTGGCGCTGTAGAACCATTTTTGTGGGGTCATTCATATTTCCTCCAAAATATTAAATTTTTTGCCAATCTTGAGGTCCCTGCAAAAAATGGTGAGTTCTCATGCACGTTCACTACCCCAAAAATGAGATCTTGGAGAAGAAAAAAAAAAATTCTAACAATTACAATAGGGCTCTCGCCCACTGACTTTGTCAGTAGCTCGGGCCCTAATAACTAACATACTGTAACTATTATCTGCTGCTAAAAAAAAAAAAAAAAAAAAAAAAAAAATCAGCTAGCAAATAAATAAGTGCCAACATGAAAACTTAATCTGCCAGTTTTTTTAAAGATCGATATTACATCAACACATTAACAGGCTGCCTCACCACAGTGTAACATACCTGCTGTACTCCTGCGGATATGGTGATGAATACCATGTCTGGATTTCGAACTTGCCAAATTCGATGACGGATGGACACCGCATCTGAGGGTCTGGAGGACCCGTCACCCCAACTTTCTGTTGAGGGGGAACAACAAAATATGAAGAAGAGGTCAGGTTGAGGTTAACATCAAGTGCTTAGCAGAATGTGAGCCAAGGTGACAGACCACACACTAAAGATCAGTGGTTTAAATATGCAGTATGCGGCATAATTTTGTTTCAGTTAAATCAAATTATCGTCTTACAGCAATTTGTATGCCACTGGTCTGACAGGGAAACTACACCACAGCATCTCTTCTGAGCTCTGTTCAGCCTGCAGAAACTTTCAAACCCATGATGATTTCTTTGTCCATTCAGAACTGGTCAGTCAGAGGCTTTGCTATTGGCTGCTCTACAGCTGCTGTCAAATGTCATGCACGTGCCCATCTGGATGCAGAGTGGTTTAGGACAGGACAGTGGAGGACAGGAGGAATTCAATCCCCCCCCCCCAAAAAAAAATTCAGGCAGGTTTAGATTCCTGCCTACTACAACTTTAAGATTTTAGACTCCAGGTGACAGAGTAATCATGAATGTCAAGAAGATTTGATCAAAAGCAACAAACTCACCAGTTTTCAGGTTTTCTTTTCCAGCCTGTTATTATGATTTGATTGAGAACTTTACTGGCTGGCAGGACATCCCCTGCCTGCTAGTTACAATAATTATGCTATCCACTCTACTGCTACTCCTCCTATATAATCACACTGACCCTTTTTACAGTTCACTGATCTAACTACTTGGCTGGCATCAACCACTTAAACACTACTGCAGCTATTCCAGTCAGGATCAAGGTCTGTATGTTAATGTGACACCTATGACTCTCTCTTTCACTGCATGCACACGCTGGTCAGCTTTACTGTTATTACTACTGTTGTATGTATGTTGTATGCTACTGTTACTTATGCCTTGACAAGGGGCCTTAACGTGGCTAATTTACGTTTCTTCTCTGGCAACCCTGTCAGGGCGCCGTCATTAGAGCTGCCCTGCTCAATGTTCACTCCATCAAACAGAAGAACTAACACTCATTATAGGGGCCTCACAGAAACATGGAAAGCAGGCTTCATACTTGAATGCATTTACACTAACTAGCCATCAATCAGAAGCTGAATGAGAAACTTAATCAAATTTCCAATAACAACAGTGAAAAAGAATCGCCTGCTGCTCAAGTGTTATTTGCATGTGCTGGTCATTTAAAACCTTTGATCCCTACAGTAACCTGCACTTATCCTACCTGCTCACCGATGTATGCTGCATTTATGGTAACTGATTATCTTAATATCCATACTGAATCTGGCAGCTGGTCCATGTCAGATTAATTTCACACCCTTACATCTCATTGACTCTTCCACCCATCAGCGTGCCTCCATCCTACAGACCGGTGACTTTGTCTTACAACCTGCCAGCTGTTGACTTTGCTCTTTTTTGACCACATTTTCCTCATAACAAAAACAGAGGCTGTGCTCTACAGGCAGCCGATACACTAACCACAGACTCCTGGGACTTGCTCAGATCCGACAAATTTCATAGACATATGTGTTGTGCTTTCAGGCTTTTGTACCTGTAGTGCCAATTCCTGGATGTGTCTGAACAGCTCGACATCTTTGTCCGTTAGGTTCTCCTGGCCGGGAAATTTGTCGTCTTCGTCACGCCAGTCGCTGCCATCCTGATTGTCTGTGGGATAGAAACACAGTTGAACTTGACACAAACCCAGCAGAAAAGGTCTTGGCCAGGGTCCAACAATCTTCTTAGATCAAGAAACAATATTTTATTTCTAAAATAGCTGAATTTTATCCATTAACAAAAGGGACACAGAAAGTGCCCTTTGCAACCCTGTCATTTATTCTAAAAATACATATAAAAATATACTGGAACTAGGGAAAAAATTATGTATAGCATGGCTGTACCCAAACATTTATATTTCATATTCATAATATTATCTAGACAGCCGTTCATTACACTGGCATCAAATTTGGTATTCCGATAGCCGCCTCAAACTGCTTATTAATAAAAGCAAATGACAAAAATACTTTCTGCTAATTTACAAAAGAAAGAAAAAAAAAGAAATTTAGGAAAAATACCACAAATTTACATGAATAAATCTGCAAATATATATGGAAGAAGAATCAAATTTATGTGATGAAACTGCATATTTGGGGGAAACAGCCCTAAAAATTACAAGAAAAAAGTGCAAAATTATGGAGGAAAACTGATTTTTTTTGCACCATAAATATGCAGTTTTTGCCTTTTAAAATTACAATTTAAGAGGGAGGAAAAGCCTCAAATTAAAAAAAAAAAAAAAAGCTACACTGAATTTATGAAAAAGAAATTTCTGAAAAACAACACTGATAGTTTCCTTAGGAAGGGGAAGAAAAAAGTATTGCTACAGATTGCTCCCAAACATTCCCAGCACAACAACTGGTGCCCCAAACAGCCATAATGTATAAAAACACTAGTCAAATTTGGAAAAAAAAAAAAAAAAAAAGGCAGCCCTTTTCTGCATGTATCCCACAGATTGAAAATCAGTGACCTCCAAATGCCATGTCTCTCTCATACAACAGATTCGGTTCAGTTCATATGACTAGTCGTACGTGCCTGTTGGAATACAAAGTTTCTCACATAAACTCATGGCTAAAAAGGCTCTACTCTCTAATGTCTGCAGCTTTTGCTACAATTGTTCTAGAAGTTTGGTCAGATCTGTGTGTCACATCTGTGCAGCATTTACACTTCTTCTAGGGGCATCCTTCAGTTTAGCTGCGCTCATTGAGGCAAATCTTTACATGTCCAACTGCATCACAACCAACCACCCTTCTGATTAGTTCCAAGAAACTTTGGTCAGTCTTACGAAAGTAGCCAACTGCTGAACATATAAATCTGATGCTAACACACCAACAGGGCATTTTTGCTTCCTGAAAGTAATGGATGTGTAGCAGATGAATTTAACAGGCAGCCACGACAGTTGGCTGCCTGCTGAAATAAAACAGTTGAAATAAAAAAAAATTGAGTGCTGACAACAATTGCAGTCTTCAGTTAAAATATAATTATAACCTTTGTGAACAGACAGCTGAAAAGAGTTTATAACACAACCCATTTAACAAATTCAAATTCAAAAGCGCTTCTTTCAACTCAAAGGTATGTTTATACAAACAGAGAGTGATTGTGGGGCTAATATGAAGTGTTAGAAACAATATAAAACAAAAAATAAAAGACAGCTGCTTAGACTGCACCTTCATCTAACTAACAGCTTCTGAGACAGCACTGACTGAAACCATCAGCCTTAGGATGATAGAGATGGTGACTGATGTCTCTGTTCTTCACCCTGATGCTGCTGGAACTTAAAGCAGTCCTAACAGATTCTTTTCTACAATGCTGTGAATTTTGATTCCAGAAATAAATGGAACTGGCACAGCAGGTGGCCACATCAAATCACAGAGCAATTTATTACAACACAAGTAATCATTTTCCCTGCTGTATATAAAGAAATCAATTCCACACATTCTTTGCCCTATAATTTCTAAATAAGCGACAGCAAGACTGAATCCTTAAAAAGAAGGAACATAGAACAGAGAAGAACAACGTAGGTGTCACTGCTATTAAGTACACCCTGTGAGCAAAGCATCCGCTAGGGATGCATAAAAATATAGCATGCTTTAATGGTTTAGGTGCTCATGGATAATTAAAAATCCAATTATTGCTACTTATGTGATCATTACAGCCTATTTTACATTTTAATACCCATTTGATACTATAAACACATTATCTTTACATCTCTATATGTATGTTTTATTACAATTGTAAAGCTATTTCCTTGTCAGACCCATCCTTGTCAGACCCATGACACCAGTGAGCAAGTATGAACAGAAATGCAAAGCTGCTCCTTACCTCCCCTGTCATCTCCTTCTTTGCGATTGGTCTTCTTCCGGATACGGCACTGCTGAGAGTAGTCCACCACTTCCTGCCGTGCCTTGCGACCCTCCGGCGAAGGTGTGAAAAACTTTGTGAGGGCGTCGATGAGTCCCTTGGTCTTGTTGTTGAAGCGCAGGCTACTCTGTGACAGGTTGTTGTCCTCCCGCATGGAAAACAGGAGCCGGTCGTCGCCGGGGTAACCCTCACAGGAAGAGCTGGA
This sequence comes from Pholidichthys leucotaenia, assembly GCA_020510985.1. Taxonomy (NCBI): domain Eukaryota; kingdom Metazoa; phylum Chordata; class Actinopteri; order Cichliformes; family Pholidichthyidae; genus Pholidichthys; species Pholidichthys leucotaenia. Next base: position 158,965,511 of record CM035838.1, on the reverse strand, counting down.
GGATGAGTTGGCTGAAGCCGAGCGCTTCCGCCGACCACGACCACCCAGCTTCTTGAATGGCCGCCCCGGCCTGTGAAGGAAAATTGTGTCATGTCACCATGAGTCAGGATATGTTCCAGATTCACCCTACAGCAGTGACTGCAACTCAGTCATACAGAACAATATGCTGCCCATTGCCACTTTAAGAACTGGCATCTTTACTGTTTATGTCTTAAGTATGAAGAATTAAAACGCCTCAAAAAATCAGTGTAAGTACATGTTTACAATACAGTGGGCCTCATGCAACAATCAAGTTAGTATGAGTAAATCCCTCATACTTTGTTGGTAATCCATACAAATGAGCAACTCCAGATTCAACACTCACGTGTCCCACAAAACAGTGTCAGCAACCTACATAAAAATAATGAATTCCACCTGTGTGCAAGTCAGTGTGTGTTCATGAGAATCGAAGATTTGCTAATTGATACCCTAATACTACTGTGTTCATTACACAATGGCACTGCTATCTGATTAAACTCATTAGGACATCATACAAATACATTTAGAATTATACTTTGAATCAAAATATAAAAACATATCAACTAATTATCAAGTTTATAGGTTTTTCACTCTTGATTCAGTCTTAATTTAAAATGTATTTATCCATCCATCTTCTAACACTTGTCCAAAGGTCCAGGTTGCAGGGGTAGCAGTATAACAGAGAAGCCCAGACTTTCCTCTCCCCGGCCACCTCCTCCAGCTCTTCAAGGAAGATACCAAGGCACTGACTGCCAAGCCAACTAGGAGACACTGTGTCTCCAGCGTGCCCTGGGTCTGCCCCAGGGTCTCCTCCCAAGGGGACATGCCAGAAACACCTCATGTAGGAGGCGTCCAAGAGGTATCCTGATCAAATGGCCTAAACCACCTCAACTAGCTCCTTTTGATGTGAAGGAGTAGCAGCTCTACTCTGAGCCTCTCTTGGATAACTGAGCTCCTCACCCCATCTCTAAAGGTGGGTTTATGCTTCTTTCTGCTCTAGTGTGTTGCACTTTGGACAAGGCTGCTACACACGCATCTGTATATACGTTTCATTTTTTGCATCTACTAGGCCAAGCATCCATTTGAACAGGAGGTTGGATCTTGCACATGCACAGTCAACACATACAGGCAGCATGGTCACAAAATTTGGGCTGCACACACTCGGCCGAGGAGGACTCCCACGACTGGAGCTCATGATGAAATTTACGTCACACAAGCCTAGTGCTTGAGTAAACATACAGAGTGGAGGTGGAGCCTAAATAAGCCTTCAGGGTGAGTCCAGCCACCCTATAGAGAAAGCTAATTTTAGCCTCAGATACCAGTGGCTAAAAGGTAATTAAGACAAATGCAGTCACTTGTTTTTCGTTCGGGTGGTTCAATAAAATCAAGTTGAAGCAGCCGAAACGGAACGCAAATAGAACTCCGGACACTTTGGATATCAACACCGTTGGATGTTAACACGTGTGTTGTTCATGTGCATGAAAAATGTGGGCAGATCATCCATACTGCTTCACCGTTTTTTGTTTTAAAACATGGCAGCAGTCTGAAACAGCCTTAACTTAAAAATTCCACATTAACTAGTCGCAGACACTCCAACCACAGAGCAGCAGCTTCCCACACTATGTTTGTTTTGCCATTTCTATGGTAACATGCCAGCAGTATAACGGTGTGACAACATCCCACCGCAGAGCCCAGATATCGAAATATTAATTTTTACACCAGTATCAAAATTTATACCAGTACTATCCTGAACGATATGACACACTCCTAGTTTCAACCACTCCTAAATATTGTTAGTACCTGTACGAAATACTAAACATGAGTGGTGACCTAGTAATAGAGCATCCGCCTGACATATGGGGGGGGGGGGGTTGTGGGTTTAAGCCCCAGCTGGGTCATACCAAAGACCATAAAAATGGTACTTTCTGCCTTCTAGCTAGAATGACAAAAGGAAAGTTGGTTACCCAGTCACAGAGGGAAGCACAAAACCAGTTTATTTTTAGTGCAGATCTCAAACCCGGGTAAATGGGGAGGGCTACTTCAGGAAGAGCACCCGGCATAAAATCCTTACCCAATCATTATGCAGACCCATGATCCGCTGTGGCAACCCCAAATAGGGAGCAGCCAAAAGGTGTGCTTGTGTATGTATGAAATACTAAATAATTGGTAAATGCCAAAAGTTAATTTAAACTGATTGTTTGTCACATTTATTAACACATTTGTTATGGTTCCTACATGAGATCCACTGTACTTGTAGTGGTGATGTGGTGCACATTAAATTAACCCCTTCATACATTAATAATTCAGATTCTTTTGGCAGTACAGGACTGAGCAATAATCAACTGCTCCTCTCTTATGACTCCCTTATTCCATGGATACACTATGTTCCTAAGCTGAATTTTGTTCTGGTCTAAAGACTCTGCTCTCTGTAGTAAAAACACTGATGCCCTTACAGCTCATGGTGGTATATTTCCTCTTAGGGCTGTGCGATATGACAATATATATCGGTGATACGATAAAAAATGTCTACCATTTCATATGAAACTTTATCATTTATATCGGAACACATACCCCGTTTCTACTTGTCACTGCCCTGCCTCTCCCCCGCAGTGCACCAGGTGGGTTCCGGTGGTTAGCACCACAGCAGCTAACAGCAAGGTAATGTTTTGCCACTACTTCTGTGGAGCCGGCACCTCTGTATCAGGGATGTGGGACTTTTTCCCTGTCATGCTGCATCAGAGAGAATAGTCCTCTAACCTTGTTTTAATTGGAGGTACGGTAAGTAACGTTAACACCATCTCTCTTTAATTATAAAACGGCAAGTGCTAAATGACGATGCTAACTTGTTGCAAATAGGAAACATTATAGTGTATCAGACCATTGTTCTGGTTAAAATCACTGCCGAGTTTCTTAATTTTGTCTGAAAAAATACAGCGGCCGCATACACACTAAATAAATAATAAATAAAACGTGTCAGAGGAACAAACTGGCTCTTAATGTAACTTGATTTTTAATCATTTTTAATTAGTCAAGTAGCGATAATGAATAAAGTTGAAGTCATCTCAAATGCACATTATAAACAATTTTATAACACTGCAAAATTAAGAGGGAAAAAGTGCATAAAATTAATGACAGATGAATTTGTACAATTTGTTTTTTTTCAGTATGTAATTTAAAATGTAGAAAAACAGATGGTCCTTTTATTGGTTATTGTATATAAACTATAGAATTTACTGGAAATGTGTATCATGATATATCGTTATTGTCAAACAAGATTACTTATATCATGATATGAAATTTTGGTCATATTGCACAGCCCTATTTCCTCCTGCATTTTTGCGTGATTTAGTCCAGTTTTCCACCTCAAAGGAATGTGTCAAAACACAAACATACCCTTGACACTGACACACACACACACTCACACACACACACACACACAAAAAAAACCCTGCTGGCCTAGGTGACCGAGCTTTAAAAATCAGAGCTAATGTGCGATTCTCTCTGATGGTTAAAAAGACAAAAATACACAGTAACTTATGTTTAGATGGTTATTAATACATCTGGGCATCCCATTCAGTTATTGAGAACACATGTAAAGATGAATGTAAGCAGCAAGGCCGGGGCGCCTAGCGGCTGCCCCGGCCTTGGATGCGCTCTGCAGAGCGTGCCCAAATGCCAAGTCACGTTTCGTTACCTTGTATTCATACATGTGTAATGACAATAAAGTTGAATCTCAATCTCAATCTCAATCAATTAATATCAACATGTTCAAAAATCCTTAATAATACAACTATTTATTAACTGGTTTTAATGATTTTTTTTTAATTATCTCATACAGTTAATGTCATCTGAGTAGTTTCTAGTAGGACTGCACAATTAATTGAATTTTGTTCGCCATCGCGATTTTGGCTGCCACGATTAAATTAACATGATTGTTGGCGATGTTGACAGTTAACCCCTTTGAGTGTGAGATTCCGCGTGTCCCTAGTGACAGAGCACGGCACTGCACCTGTCAACTGATTCTGACATCCCTTTAACTCCCCAGCTATACTGACGACTTGTACTGATTGTGCCACTTCAGAAGGTGGCAGGCACGTGTTGGAGGACTCATGGATGACATGTAATACACCCAAGAAGAAGAAATCCTTATTTCCTTTTCCTGATTTCCTTCTTTGAGCCCAGAAAGCAAATATGGCCGCCATGCACCGTCATGTACCATCACATAAAACTGCTTCATACTCGAAAAATTGTCGGGGTATACAAACGACATTGACGTGGGACAATCTTAAGTGTCTAGATGTGGCAGAGAGTGCAAATGACCGACAGATCGGAAAATAACGACCACAACGGACGAAAACGGACCGTGCACTCCAGCGAGCGAGTCCCCTTCACCACTGGTAAGTGACAAATTTCTTTGTTTCTTTACACTGTACTGATTTTCTTGTTCATATATTTTGAAGATAAGATGACAACGTATCCCTGTACAAAAAACGGTGTCAAAAGACTGAACCATTCTTTGTGTAAATATGTCCAAAGTCCACTTTTGACTGAGTTATGTAATTCAATATAGCTGCTGCGGCATTATGCAAATTAGATGCGTAAATTCACTTCTATATGAAACTTTGGATCATATTTTACAACGTTCTAATTGACAGAAAGCCATTATCTCTTACCACTTTAAAGTTATAGCCTTGGAAAGTTCTGACATTTGATCTGACTAGTTTCTTAAAAAAAATCTTTACCACTGTTGGCCACTAGGGGCTATGTCGCAGTTTGGCGACAGTCACACTCAAACGGTTAAAATACGGGCTCTGCTTAATATCAAATCAAGCATTTTCTCAACCAACAGCCAGCCGACCACCAAGGGGCGAACGTATGTTAGGGCAACATTAAGCTGCAGAACTGACAAGCAAGCGCACCCTGTAGTGGCAGCCTTAAGTTTTCAATAGCGGACTGGCGTGATGGTGAAACACAAACCAGATGTCAGGAGCAGAAGGTGACAGTACGGCAACACGTGGAAGCGAGGAGCTAGTGCCTTGAAAGGATCATCATCCGTTGTCTGGACGTGTTTTGGATTCAGGGCAAGTGATGCTGACTAAAAAGAAATTATAAGCAAAGAGTGCCATAATGTTAAATATGGCACTCCCCGCTCACGGATGCGTGTTCATGGAGAACCTGGTACTAAATAACTTGTAAACAATGTGCCGCAGGGCAACACAGCTAACTTATTCAACCACCTGAAAAAAAAGAAAAAAAAACCCACCACAAACACAAGCACAATAAATGCATGAAGGCTAAAGCAAATGTCACTTCACTAAATCACAGTCTGTGTCCGGCGCTGACCCAGGCAATCATAGTATCAACCCTGCACAGAGCTTCACCATATCCATCCACCTCCCAAAGACATGCTAAAGTAACTGAGGCAATAGCGTTTTATTTGGCACATGTATCCACTAAATACTGTATGAGCAACGAAGGCTTCAGAAACCTGGTCAAAACACTGGACAAGAAATACGTGATCCCCACGTGATTCTCCAAAGTTGCATTACCTGCGCTGTATGAACAATACAGATGGATATCACAACTGTCAAGTACTTTGCAACTACGACTGACCTGTGGTCAAGTAGAATAACGGAGTCCTACCTGTCCCTGACAATTCACTACAATGATGAAGATTTTAAAATGAAGAGTCGATGCTTGCAGACATCATATTTCCCACAAGACCACAAAGGAGAAGCTACAGCCCATGAACTGAGGGAAGCGCAATCATCTTGGAGCTTGCAGGACTAGTCTGCATAACAACAGACTGTGGATCTAACATCGTCAAGGCAGCTTCTCTAAATAAATGGACGAGGCGCCAGTGCTTTGGCCACAGGCTTCATCTAGCAATTGGTAAGTAGGATGAGTAAAAAAAAAAAAAAAAAGAATTTTATGCAATCTGTGTTTTTCCTAAAGTTAATGAATAATCATGATTAATAATCGTGATTTCAATATTGATCAAAATAATCGCAATCATCATTTTGGCCATATTCGTGCAGCCCTAGTTTCTAGTAGTGTAGTTTCAGTCCTCTATATACTGTATTAGAACCCCTCAGTCAATTCCTTGGACAACAGAGAGAATAGCTTTTTAGTCATCAGCATGACATTACTGTGTCGAGCATTAACTGGAGCTCTGCTTTGGGCTGACACTCTCAAACACACCAATAGACAAGGTGAAGCACTTTACCTGTTCTTGGGCCGTCCCAGTGGTGCATTGTAACGCCGCTTGATTTGTGCGGCCTTTTCATGTAAAAGCTTCTGTCCCTTTTTCCTGGGTTGGCAAATTTGACAAATCCACATGCCTTTGAGAAGAGAAAAAGCTCAGGTTCAAATACACTGAGGAAAATTTGACAAGATAACAACATCCCATTAGATTCCACCACAATTATTAGCACACAATAGTGATGTATTAGTTGCGGACAACAACTCTGAAGAATGATGAATAACTTCACTGAGATTATAAGCAGTGAGGAAACAACAGATAAGATCTTAAGGATTATTCACCTTTTGGCATCCGTGTGAGTGGAGGATCACAGCACTCCATGTGGAAGCCCCGATCACAGGAATCACAGAACAACATGTTGTCCTGCATACAGAGAAAAAGATCATTAGGAAAACCAGTAGATATGATTCAGACAATAAGACAGGCATGACGCTCTTCGATAATAAATAATTCAGCGGGCTGATGTTATGAAATGATGATCCATTTCTTTAGGACTATCCAGAAAACCAATTCTATGGCTCATATTTAGTAGTAATCCAGAGTGAATATTCTGTATTGTCCATCTTCTCCCACAGTGGAATGAAACTGTATCAATGGCTGTTTACATGCACTCGAATGAACAGGTTATAATCTGAATTCTTGAGTTATCTGATTATTCAAGCATCATCCAATTTTCCCTATCAGATAAAAGCCATAATCTCATTATGAGAAATCAGATAAACTTTTTTTTTCAGTGTATGCAAGCATGTCAAATCCGATTCTTTCCAGTTATCAGATTATTCTGGCAATAAACGGAGTCACCAAAAGCCAGTTTAGGAAGCTTGGGATCAGACCACCAAATGGTAAAATGGTAAATGGCATTCACTTATATAGCGCTTTTATTCTCATCTCTTGATGACCAAAGCGCTTTACAGATCCTGCTATCCACGCATTCACGCACACATTCACACACTGATGGTGGCATGCTGCCTAACATGGCGCTTCCAGACCCACCAGGAGCAATTGGGGTGAAGTGTCTTGCCCAGGGACACAACGGCAGCATATCTGGGGAGAACGGGATTTGAACCGCCAACCATGTGGTTATTACCAAAGCCTCCGTCTTTGACCGCCACTTGATCCACATAGCACCGGACCCCCATGGTCCCTCCTGCAGGTGGTGAGCCCACTGGAGGGCGGACCCATGTAACTCCTTCAGGCTGAGCCCAGCCGGGTCCCATAGGCAGACACCCACCCACCAGGCGCTAGCCACCGAGCCCGTCCCCCAGGCCTGGCTCCAGGGTGGGGCCTCGGTAACCCCATACCGGGCGAGGTACACTGAATCCTTGTTCTAGCATTAATCATGAGAGTCTGTTGGATCGTTCTTAGTCTGGCCTTCACCCAGGACCAGTTTATCTTGGATGACTCTACCAGAAGCAAATTGGGGAACAGAGGGTGTCATGCCTGGTGACCACAGGAGCTCATCTCTGCTGTTTGGAGATGATGTTGTCCTGTTGGCTTCATCCAGCAATGACCTACAGGTCTTACTGGTGCGGTTTAATGCCAAGTGTGAAGCAGCTGGGGTGAGAATCAGCACCTCCAAGTCCGAGTCCATGGTCCTCAGCCGGAAAAAGGTGGATTGTCCTCTCCGGGTTGGGGACAAGCTCCTGCCCCAAGTGGGAGAGTTTAAGTATCTCAGGGTCTTATTCACGAGTAAGAGGAGATTGGAGCAAGAGATTGAAAGACAGATCGGAGCAGCATCTGCAGTGATGCGGATGTTGTACCGGTCTGTCGTGGTGAAGAGGGAGCTGAGCTCTAAGGAAAAGCTGTCGATTTACCAGTCAATCTATGTTCCTACCCTCACCTATGGTCATGAGCTTTGGGTAATGACCAAAAGAATGAGATTGTGGATACAAACGGCTGAAATGAGCTTTCTCCGTAGGATTGCTGGACTCGCCCTTAGAGACAGGGTGAGGAGCTCAGTCATCAGGGAGAGGCTCAGAGTAGGACTGCTGCTCCTCAACACTGAAAGGAGCCAGCTGAGGTGGTTTGGGCATCTGATCAGGATGCCTTCCTGGATGCCTCCCACTTGAGGTGTTTCGGGCACATCCCACTGGAAGGAGACCCCAGGGCAGACCCAGGACTCGCTGGAGAGACTATGTCTCCCAGCTAGTCTGGGAACACCTTGGTATCCTCTCTGAAGAGCTGGAGAAGGTGGCTGGGGGGAGGGAAGTCTGGCCTTCTCTGCTTGAACTGCTGCCCTCTGTGACCCGGACCTCCAGAAAAGCAGTAGAAGATGGCTGGATGGATGGATAAACGGGGTCACTGTCTTAACTCTTTTTGAGTCTTGATTTTATGGACATAGACAGCGCCCTCACTGTCTGTGTGACAGCTCTGCACCTGTCATGTGATGTGTCATGCGATGTAATAAAAATCCCCAGTTGTACTAAGTATTCCACCTCACAAGGTGGCAGACACGTATAACTTACTGCTCTTGCCTTGGAGGACTCATGTCTCCCAAATAATAACCACCCAAACCTCACTTATTGGACACCACAGAATAAGAGTTTGTAAACGAATGTTGATGTTCGCCATCGCAACATGGGAGGAGGCACTTGTTCCTAAATTTGCCAACTATGATTCCAAAAAGAGATTATTTGGCTTATGAAGGTAAATATCTACATTTTGTTATAACAGAGGGTGGCCGAAGCTGGTTAATTTTCACCTGCCATCGACCCCAGTGCCATGTGACTGGACAGAACAATCGCACCAATTCCGTGTCATCATATAAGATAAACTGCGGCGGAATAAAAGCTAAATTGAGGTGGAATAATGATGAGTTTCTGGATGTGGGAGAGAAAGCGAAAATGACCGAGAGAAGACAAAATAACGACCAGGATGGACAAAAATAGACGAAGCGAGCCGCCTGGCCAGCAGTAAGTGACAAATTTCTTTGTTTGTTTACACTGTACTGATTTTCTGATTCATATACTTTAAAGATAACAAAAAACCCAAAACAAAAAACGGTGGCAAAAAACAAAACCATCCTTTGTGTAAATATGTCCAAAGTCCGCTTTTGAATGAAAGTTATGCAATTCGATATGGCTCCCATGGCATTATGCAAATTAGATGCATAAATTTACTCCTGTCTCAAACTTTGGATCATATTCTACATCTTTCTAATTGACAGTAAGCCATTATCTCCTACCACTTTCAAGTTATAGCTTTGGAAATCTCTGACATCTGAACTGAATATTTTCTTGAAAAAAATCTTGACCACCAGAGGGAGTGGAGGAAATGGCGGAATGGAGCGCCACAGACAGTCGTTGGGTTAACAGAAATGTGACTTTTCTTAAAAATTCTGAACTTTTTCCCCCTCATTTTTGTACATTTATGAGATTTTCCTTCCAATTTGAGATTTTTTAAAATTTGCCATTACTAAAATTGGACAGTAGGAAAAAAATGAATGAATATCCTGTTTATCAAATATTTGGGCACAGCCCTATTATTTTTAAATATGAATACAAACAGTGTTTCTTATTTTATCCTCATTTTATTCTTTGTGCATCTTGGCAGCATTTTTTGTATTCTTCCTCATTGTTGAGACTTCCCACAAACATTTGAATAACAATGATTCCTCACTTGACAAGGAAGAGAAAAGAACGAAATCATGCCGACTAAAATAACTCAACCCCAGGACCACAGATATGTCTATCAGTGTCTCTATCTGGCACTTAAGCAGAGAAGAGCTTTTCCAGATACCGCCTGGCTGCCAGGGCGCCATATTCCTTCATCCACTCACCGCATTCTTTCCTTGATCTTGACAGCTGCTGCAAGTCTTGCATTCGATGCACTGCCACCACAGAGCCTTGACTCGCACCGTGAGCTCTGGGGAGAATTTGAGACAGGACGGGTGGCCTGCAGGTAGAAAAACAAGAATACACAAACAAGTGCATCAACGTCACATGCCTTTTTTTTTGCACCGCTCTTGACTGACAGACGTGACCCACTTGCATCATTACAAGGGGGTGGGGGCTCCTTTTGGAATTGCAAACCCTCACTGAATCAAACCTGGCTGAAAAGAGGCTGTTAAAACATAAATGACAATCTGTCAGAGTAGTGCGTTTGCTCTGTTTGAAGAGAAGCAAAACCAGACTGCCTCATCTGCGACCAAAACCCTCTGGAGAAAAAAAAAAAAGAAAAAAAGAACACTTCTGCATTCAATATGAAATGTCAGGCCACTTAGGAAGAATACTAGCACAATACTTTACAACAAAACTCATAAGGTTTAAATTTAAAAAAACAGTGTTACTTGGATTCAATTTAAGAACGGGAACTGGGACAAATACATGAATCAAAAAGGAACTGATGAGTAAATTATTCAAGCATCATAGACTAGGGATGCATTGATCTAATATCAGTATCAGATATCAATTCCAATGTGACAGAAATGACTGGATTGTGTCCAGTGTGTGAGCCATTCAATTTCAGATCTGGTCAGTGCTGCTGACATTGCTAGCATTTATCCAGTGCTATTAGACAACGTCATAAAATGTGAATGACCCCATTGTATGTGACTGACCCATATACAGTATATTAAAGATATAAATGAAATAAAAATGACTTTTCAGGTTATGAGACTATAAAGCTATAGATCTGTAATAATGGAGTAGTGTTGGGTGTAAAATGGAACTGTTGCTCATTCTAAAAATTGTCTACAGAGATAGTTTAAATGTTTTCATTTTATATTATGACGATATACAGTAAATTCTTTTTTTGAATTTCGGCTGAGGGTGGAAATCACCAGAGGCCACACGATATGATATTATCACTATCTTGTGATACACTGAGTATTATATCATACAATGCATCCAGAAAGTATTCACAGCACTTCACTTTTTCCACATTTTATGTTACAGCCTTATTCCAAAAGGGATTAAATTCATTTTTCCTCAAAATTCTACACACAATACCCCATAATGACAACGTGAGTACGTTTTTTTTTAGATTTTTGCAAATTTATTAAAAATAAAAAGCTAACTAAATCTTCAATATTAATGCTAAATGAGACCCAGAGAAATCACCCAGCTCCTGAGGTAAATCAATTCAATGCTGTAAATCAGTTTAAATATTTAGGAATTCAAATTTTGCCTAAGCTAGAATCAGTCGCCAGTGCCAACTATGAAGCCTTAGTGACAGACATTAATGAGTTACTTCAGAGATGGATGTCACTACCAATGTCGATGATTGGGAGAATTAATATACTTAAAAGTAATATCTTACCAAAAATACTTTATTTAATTTCAATACATTCCTTTACCACCACCTTCAGATCTATTCTCAAGAATTACAAAAATATTAGTGGAATTTATATGGAACAATAGGAAGGCTAGATTACGTCTGTCCTTACTATATTTACCATTTGATCGTGGAGGTGTGAAATGTCCAAACTTTATGTTGTATTACTGGTCAGCACAACTGAGGTCTATGACATATTATTTTTCATCAAATGATCTCCCTCACTGGACTGAAATGGAATCATACAATTTACCTTTACCTCTTCCCTTATTCATATACTCAGACTCGGCTAAAAAATTACAGAAAAGTTAAAAATCCATTTGTAAAGCACATGATCAAAATATGGTGTGAAACCAAAAAATATTTAAAAGAACCACATTTATTGTCACAATTTAGCCCAATATGGGGTAATCAATATTTTACACCAGGGAGAGCGGATGCTGTATTTAAAGTTGCTAGCTGCATCAGGGGGAGTTCATTAAGCAGCCATGATTACAGGGCTGAGCAATATGACAATATATATCGGATGATGATATAAAAACGTCTATTGTTTCATAAACTACTCTCGTTTATATCGTTATTTAAAATGCACATATCCCTGTTTCTTGAGCAAAACTCCTCACACTACTTGTCAGCGCCCTGCCTCTCTCCCGCAATGCGTGCAGCGTGTGTGGTGTGTGGCTAGGCTCTCCGGTGGTTACTAACTCTGAACTCCCAGTTTGGTCAAATAGGCGCTAGCCCACTACTCCTGTTTGCCAGACAGGATGTGAGACTGTTTTCCATCATGCTGCGTCAGAGAGGATAATCCGCTAACCTTGTTTTAATAGGAGGTAAATAATGTTAACACCATGTCTAATTATAAATCGGCAAATGCTAAATGACGGTGCTACACTGTGCTAATTGGAAACATAATAGTGTATCAGACCATAGTTTCTTCGGTTTAAATTACTGCTGAGTTTCTTAGTTTTGTCTGAAAAAAAAATTATTAATACTGCAGAAGTGCATGACGGTGGCACATACACCCAAAATAAATAAATTAAAACGGGTCAGAGGAGCAAGTTGGTTCTTAATGTAATTTATTTGATTTCTAACCATTTTAATTAGTCAAGTAGCAATAATGAATAAAGTTAAAGTCATCACATGTATTTTATTACATGAACTTTTGTGTCTGATTTTCAGATCATGACCAATCTGAAATATTTTTACTAAGAAGCAAACAGGTGACTTCCGGTTATGGCTGCCACGTAGGACGGACGTGTCTCGCTCTGCTCTGCTCCTGGAGAAAAAAAATCGGCAAATAACTCTCTCATTTGGGACAGAACGTATCCCAGCATTTGGGCGAGGATATGTCGGCGAAGCCTAAGGCTGGAAAACCAGGAAAAGGAAAAAGCGAGCCGCCGAAACAGTCCAAATTAACGGACTTTCAGGTCTGTGACGCAGCAAACAAAACTCCATATATGGCGGAGGAGGCTGGCGGCGGTGCGATGTTTGCGGGGAATGGCGCAGATGCGCTGATGGCTGCCATGAGTTCAATGAGAGCGGACTTTTCCTCTAGATTTGATGGGATTATGACAGCGTTGGAAGGAATAAGAAAGGAATTGGGTGACTGTGTAGAACGAACGGCGCAGATGGAGCTCCGTCTCGCTAGTGCTGAAGATGACGTCACCCGTCTTCAATTAAAGGTGCGCACTTTGGAAAAAAAAAATAAATCTCTGGAAGATAATATTTGGATTTGGAATCTCGGTCGAGACAGAATAATTTGAGGCTGGTGGGTCTTCCAGAGGAATCAGAAGGTCGGGACGTATGTTCCTTTCTGGAAAAGTGGATTCCGGAGGTGCTGGCAGCGAGGAGTTGCAATCAGCAGTGGTTCTGGAAAAAGCACATCGTATTGGCCCACGGAGAGATAAGGGACCGCCGAGGACCTTAATTATGAAGTTTCTTAGCAACAGAGACAGGATGAAGATCTTCAACGCTGCACGTGCTAAAGGAGAGATTAAACACCAGGACCAGCAGGTGCGGTTCTACCCAGATTTGGCCACAGGAATCCAGCAATTGAGGAAGCAGTTTGATCCCATACGTAAGGAGCTGCGCAACCTTGGGATTCGTCATGGTGTAATCTATCCTGCGAGACTGCTGACCACGTATGAGGGCAGAACCCACATTTTCAAGACCCCAGAGGAGGCGCAGGAGTTCATCAAGAAGATCAAAGAAGAAGAAGAGACTGGTGGGAGCTAAGCATGAACAAAATATAAGGTAGAATAATTAAGCATTTGCACAGGCATCTGACTGACTTGAAGTAAATAGTAAGTTTACAAAATATAGATTGTATTATATATTAAAAAAACAAAACAAAAACAAACAAAAAAAAAAACTATGATGTACAAAGTTGTTAAAAATTTTGGAGTTAAGTTGGAAAACTACAGAGGAGAGTTAATGTTACGTCATTAAAAGCAGTAGAGTTAGGGTGATTGGGAGGATGAAGAAGGAGTGGCTTAGGCTGTTCCCCGTGGGTGTGGAACGGTCGATGGCTATATCGGGAGACAGAATTTTTCTTTTGATTTTGGGGGGTTTGCCACAAGTGTGGGAAGGGGAAATTTGTTTGTGTGTAGTTTGTAGGATGAATGTTCAACCACTCATGTTTTTGCTTCTCTGTATGAGCATGTTTACACTGCAAGGTAATCCTAAACTCTCTATTGATCATGGACCAAAGTGTTAATCTTAATTTAACTTCATGGAATTGCAGAGGTCTACAAAATTTAAAAAAACTTAAACAAGTTATGAATAAAATAAAGGACATGGGTTCAAGAATTGTGTTTTTACAAGAAACTCATCTGATAGAGGAGGATGTTAAAAGAATTAGGAGTAGATGGCAGGGAAGTGTATTCACCTCTTCATTTTCATCCCGAGCCAGGGGAGTTATGACTCTCATACATAAATCAGTTCCTTTTCAAGTGAAAAATGTAATTGGAGACAAATTTGGAAGATATGTAATCATTCAAGGTTCTTTGCTATTAGAAAATATAAATCTTGTGAACTTATATGGTCCCAATATAGATGATCAGAAGTTCTTTGCTAATTTATTTCTCGTCTTATCATCACTTACAGGGCAACATATAATAGCAGGGGATTTTAATTGTACATTGAATCCAGGTGTGGATAGATCAACAGGACTGGATTGTACGCACATTGGATGTAGGATGACTATTAATCATTTTATGAAAGAATTGAGATTGTTAGATATATGGAGAGAAATGAAACCACAAGTTAAAGCCTATTCTTGTTATTCCAGTACCTACAAGACATTCTCACGTATTGATTATTTTTTGATTTCCACAGAATTAAGGTCCAAGATTCAAAACTGCTTTTATGATAACATCGTGATTTCTGATCATGCACCCTGTTGTCTAAAATATGTAGATAAAAAATTGACAAAGGAATCAGGTAGATGGCAATTTCAGCATAAATGGCTTCAGGATGAGGAATTTGTCAAGTATATAGAAAAACAGACAGACGAGTTCTTTGACATCAATACTACACAAACATCAGCATGTGTAAAGTGGGAGGCTTTCAAAGCTTTTATTAGGGGACATATTATTAGTTATACAGGATCAAAATCTAAGAAGACTCGAGAGGAGAGAGCTAAATTGGAACATAAAATAAAAAGTCTTCAGGAAAAAGTGTATGCAGGAAGTGACCCAAGGTTGGAGAATGAATTACTGATTTTGAGAGCTGAATACGACAAAAAATCAGCGAATAGAGCTGCCTCGAGTCTTCTAAGATTGAAACAATCTTTTTATGAACAAGGTGAAAAATCAGGAAAATTATTAGCATGGCAGATTAAACAATTGGAAATTAAAACACCAATTACCAGTATTATAAGTAATGGACAGGTAGTTATAGATCCTTTAGAAATTAATAGAGCCTTTAGAGATTACTATGAAAAATTATATGATACCAAAAATGAACCTGATTTAACAAAACTAAATGGGTTTTTGAACCAACTATCTATACCGTGTATTCCAAATGAAAACAGGGAGATATTGGAGTCTAAAATTAGTCAAGAAGAAGTTGGGCTAGCCATTGATAATATGAAATCAGGAAAAAGTGCAGGACCAGATGGTCTTCCAGTTGACCTTTATAAAAAATTTAAGAATAAATTAATAAAACCTTTTTTGGAAATGGTTTTAGAAGCATTTCAAAATAATAATTTACCATCATACATAAATAATGCCTTAATTATACTGCTGCCAAAACCAGGTAAGCCCTCTAATAAATGTGAAAATATGAGACCAATAAGCCTATTAAACGCCGACCTTAAGATAATCTACCAGAAATCCACGGAGCTGCTCATCCGTAAGCTGCCCGTCCAGCGCCTGGTGAGGGAGATCGCTCAGGACTTCAAGACCGTCCTGCGTTTCCTGAGTTTCGCCGTCATGGCTCTGCAGGAGACCAGCGAGACCCACCTGGTGGTCTCTTCTTCGCTAAGGGGGTCACCATCATGCCCAAAGACTTCCAGCTGGCCCGCTGCATCCGCGGAGAGAGAGCTTCGACTTTCTGCTGCACATCCACCAGCCATAATGCTCTGCACTGTGTGTCTATATATATACATTTATAGTAATATGGACATATGTTTGCTAGATGTTGTTTTTTCTTGCCTTCTGATTGTTGCTCTGAGTGTTGCTGTCCCTGTGCTGTTGCAATCCTGGAATTTCCCCATTGTGGGACTAATAAAGGCTTATCTTATCTTATCTTATCTTATCTTATCTGTAAAATTTTAGCAAGACGAATACAAGAAATTTTACCAAATATTATTAATCGAGATCAGAATGGCTTTATAAAGGGTAGACAAGGCTTCCATAATGTAAGAAGACTATTTAATATTATTTATTTTAATAAAGAAGCACCGGATACAGCTCTCCTATCATTGGACGCCGAAAAGGCCTTTGATAGAGTTGAATGGCCCTTTCTTTTTGAAGTCCTACAAAGGTTTGGACTTGGAAATAATTTCATAAAATGGGTTCAAATAATATACAATAATGCTACAGCAGAAATCCTAACAAATAATATTTCAAAACCAATAAAAATCAATAGAGGATGTCGACAAGGCTGTCCACTTTCACCTTTACTGTTTACTATGGCAATTGAACCTTTAGCGATAGCGATACGTTTACATTCACAAATATATGGAATTAAAGTTGGACCAACAGAACATAAAATCTCCCTGTACGCCGATGATATAATTTTGTTTATGTCGAATCTAAAAAAATCAATTCCAACCTTGTTGAATTTAATAAAGAATTTTGGGGAAATATCAGGATATAAAATAATAAAACTAAATCTTCAATATTAATGCTAAATGAGACCCAGAGAAATTACCCAGCCCCTGAGGTAAATCAATTCAATGTTGTAAATCAGTTTAAATATTTAGGAATCCAAATTATGCCTAAGCTAGAATCAGTCGCCAGTGTCAACTATGAAGCCTTAATGTCAGATATCAATGAGTTAACTCAGAGATGGATGTCACTACCAATGTCGATGATCGGGAGAATCAATATACTTAAAAGTAATATTTTACCTAAAATACTTTATTTATTTCAATACATTCCCTTATCACCACCTTTAGATCTATTCTCAAGAATAAAAAAAAAGTTAGTGGAATTTATATGGAACAACAGGAGGGCTAGATTACGTTTGTCTTTATTATATTTACCATTTGACCGTGGAGGTCTGAAATGTCCAAATTTTATGTTGTATTATTGGTCGGCACAACTGAGGTCTATGACATATTATTTTTCATCAAATGATCTCCCTCACTGGACTGAAATGGAATCATACAATTTACCTTTACCTCTTCCCATATTCATATACTCAGATTCGGCAAAAAAAATTACAAAAACAAGTTAAAAATCCATTTGTAAAGCATATGATCAAAATATGGTGTGAAGCTAAAAAACTATTTAAAAGAACCACAGTTATTGTCACAATTTAGTCCAATATGGGGTAATCAATATTTTAAACCAGGGAGAGCGGACGCTGTATTTAAAGTATGGAATTTAAAAGGGATACAAAAGATTCAGGATTTATATTTGCCATGTGCAGACAACATAATGTCTTTTGAAGAGCTGAGGATCAAATTTAATCTCAATAGAACACATTTTTTTAAATATCTTCAACTTAGAAACTTTATTCGATCAAATCAAAATAAAGCTCTCACTCAACCTATTTATTCATCCTTGGAAAAAATGATGATGAAAGATAGTAAAAGAAAGGGTATTATTTCAGAGTTTTATAACTCATTGACACTATCTTCAAGTGAAAATTCACTGAAAAGATTAAACTACTGGAAAGAAGATCTGCAAATTGAAATTTCAGAGGAACAATGGGAATTGGCTTGTACAGAAGCTCAAACCAAATCAATAAATGCACGCCTTAAATTGATACATTTCAAATGGTTAATGCGGATGTATGTTACACCGGAGGAGTTAAATAGATATAACAAAAATATACCAGATACATGCACAAAATGCATGGAAAGTAAAGGAACCCTATTTCATTGTTTATGGGAATGTAGATTAATAAGAATGTTTTGGGAGGAGGTGAGGGTAACAATTGAAAAAATAATCTCAAAACAAATCATATTGAATCCTAAACTGTTTTTGTTGGGTCTGTACCCAGAAAAGCATAATTTCAATAAAAGTGAAAGAACATTCATAGACCTCAGTTTGCTTAATGCCAAAAAATGTATTGCACTATTATGGAAAAAGACTCATAGACCAGATGTGACTCAGTGGTTAAGACAGATGTTAACAAACCTTCCATTAGAAAGAATAACATATATACTGAAATCAAAGGAAATTGTGTTTGAGAATATATGGAGACCTTTTATTGATTATGTAAAAAATTTAAACATAACTCTTGAAGAAGAAGGTGAATGATGTGTGTGGACCTTGTAAATTCCAAACTGGTGAACATAATATGTATACTAATGTATTGGATTGTCTAGACTAAACAGAGGAGCATTGTTGAAGACTTGATTTTGTTGGTGGTTGTTGGTGTTTTTAGGGTATTTTTTTTTTTTGTAGTACTTTAGTGTTAGTGTTTGATTGTTTGTATCATGTTTGTTAAAAAAAAAAAAAGGTTCAATAAAGATATTGTGGAAAAAAAAAAAAAGAAGCAAACAGGTTAAATCTGTCACCATGGGATGAGACGCCGGGTTCCGGTGGTCAGACCATGCCCCTTCTCATCCCTGCCTCTCATTGGGCAGCGTCTCAGCAGGCTCCCAGCTGTCAGTGTTACAGGACGGCTGGGGCCAATTAATCCTCATCAGCTGGGGCGCTGCTAATGAGGATAAAAAGGAGCAGCTTCGATTATTCGGGGCTGCGACTTAAGCACTGTTAGGCTGAAGCCCCTATGCCTGGTGTCAGCTCTCTACTCCTCTTGCAGCATTTTTTATGAGTATTACCCGTTGTGAGTATTCATGCCTTGTACCCCTATGCCCGGTACTAACTCTCTACTCCTGTGTTGTACAACTCGTGAGTGTTCCTCTGTATGAGTATCTGTGCTTTCCTTATCCCTCACCCCTTGCCTTTAATAAAACATCTCAACTCACTGGCTCGCCCTTGGCTCTCACTAACAGTAAGTCGCAGCCAGACGAGTTGCCGGCGGCCGTGAGTTGTTGTGGACTTGTACCTTCCTGTCCGGGTGTCAGCGCTGTTAGCATGCCGTCTCCCAGAAGTCATGTTCGACGCCAGGGCGACGAGCTGAGGTCCATCTTGGGGGTTGTCAACGGAACGCTCTTCACCGCCATCCCGCACGACGCCTCCAACTCGAGACGCTGGCATCTGGGCCGTGCTGAGAATCTCCTGGACAGTCACCTTCGCTTTTCGTACCATCTCGGGGCCTGTGCCAGGGGGGACGCCGTGGCTGCTCAGCGAGGGAGGCTCCACGGGTTGGATGGAGATCCCGGCAGGAAGCCGAGGCGGATGGGATGTCGCCCCCCGCTTCGGGATCCCGTTCCTGTCTCCATTCCGGCCCAGGAGTTCGCGCCGCCCGGAGGGTTTCCCCCGTTCTGCACAATGTCACTCGGGATTCCCCCGAAGGAGCCGCAGCTGACAGCAGTTAACGTCCGGGACCAAGTGGCTGTTGTGAGCTCCACTGTGCACCCATTTACCACCATCAAGCATGTGGCGGCGGCGGTGAGATTGGTGGAGAGGAGTCCAGGGCTACGAAGCTTTCCCGAGTTCAACGCCTTCCTCGCCTCGGTCTCTGCTCAGGAGCGGTGATTCCTGGGTCCCCCCCTCGCTTCGTCCCCTGGGAATAGCCGTCATCACATCGCCAAGTCGCCTCAGCACGAACCCCGTCCGGACCCAGTTCTGGGCTGCCGCCAGGACCTTTCCTCCCACGCAGCTGTCACCTTTTTGCCTCGTCAGCGTGGAGATTTCACAGCCTCGTTCCCTGAGCCTCTTTCCCCCGCTGTCACTCCAGGGCATTCGGGCTGGCTCACCCCGGCTGTCACACCCTCCTCCTCGACACGCTTCCCGACTAGAATCCTGGCCTGGTGAGCCCTCTTCTGGAGACAACACGAGCGGTTCCCAGACGACTTCCCAGGGGGTCCTCCGTTATCGCCCGGCGGGAAGAGGGAGAAACAATGTCTATTGCAGCAGGCGCCATCCAGCCTTCAGGAGACAGGCAAGTCCCAGTTTGTTCACTTCAACTTAGTGATTTGCTCTGTTATACTCCTGGAGGTGGAGTTCGGGGTCCGCAGCTCCCTGAACTCCCACCACCTGCTGTAACCTGTGTTCTTAATCCTGCATCCTCTGTGTCTCTCTCCACCGAGCGGTCCCCGGCTTCGGGTCAGCGTCGTGGGACGAGGAGAGGGCCTGCGGTTCTGGTTTCGCAGCTACGTTGTGGACCGAGGAGGAGGACTGACTGCTGCGTGGAGTCTGCGCCGACGACCAAGCGTCCCCGGGTCTCCACGGAGGAGTGGATCGGTCCAGCGGGACGAGGTTCTCCTGCCATCACGCCGTGTGGACCGTCGGCGTGGTTACCAGTGCTGGAGGTATCTCAAGCTGCGCTGACCATCGTGCCGGCTCCGGGGCCCGACGCAGCTGAGTGGGAGCCTGACAACGACCTCCTGACAACGGATCCTGGATCTTCGCAGTCCTGGACGGCGTCAGAACCCGATATCAGGCGAGTGCTCTCCTTTCTTTTCTCCCTTCATATCTTTGAGCACTTTAGCCTGTCTCTAGGGGAGATGAGCCGGGTGCTGCCGCCCGCTGCGTCCAAGCTCGTCTCGCCGGGTTCTGGCGCTGCTGGTGATCCTGATCCCGGTTCTGTTTTCTCTCCTGAGCCTTCTTCCAGGGTCGCCGGCGAGGAGTGGCCGTCTCTCATGGTGCTGGAGGGTCCAGGTTCAACGTTGGAGGTCAGTTCTGGTGCGGTGCCGACCCAGTCGGGGTCCGTCGTGGGTGCTGCTCCAGCGGTGTCCGACGTGGGTTCGCCCGAGACCCAATCGGGGTCCGACATGGGTGCTGCTCCAGCGGTGTCCGACGTGGGTTCGCCTAAAGCCCAATCAGGGTCCAACGTGGGTGCTGCACCAGTGTTGTCCAGGTCCGGTGAGGAGGTGGCTGTTTCCCTGTGGCCTGACGCTCGTCTACCTTGTCATCGGCTCTCCCCTGAGCCTCTTTCACCGGGGTCCGCTTTGACCCTTCGCCCGTCTCAACGATCCTGGTGGTTGAGTGATGGCGGCGGCCCGACCCGCAAGACTTTCGGTTCGGCGATCTGGTCCAACCCCCCGACGAACTGTGTTTGCTTCTGGGTGGCCTGGCACAGCCACCGGTGGACTTGTTTCTTGGGACCTGGGTCTGGAGTGGGCCGTCCGAACTTTTCCTTTTCCCCGGTTCACCAACTGGACAATGGGCAGGGAGACCACCGGAACGGTCACGGCCTTTGTGGACTCTGCCTGCCGTCTTCCTCGGGTGTCGCTTACCTTCGGTAAATATTAAGGTCACTCGGGTATAGTTTATTGTCCTCTATGCGAATCTATATTTATAGTGCTGTGTATTGTGTTTTTTCTTATTAACCGTACTCAGCATTTTTTCTTTTTTTTTTTGTCCTGTTCTTAACCCTGTTGGTGCGTTATGGAGTAATGTGTTTTGTTTTCCTCTTTACCGTACTCTGTAATTGCCCATTTGTCCCTGTCACCTTCATTCCTCTAGGTGATCCTATATACATATAGCGCTGTGTATTGTGTTTTCTTTATTATCCGTACTCAGCGTTTTTCATCATTCTTGTCCTGGTCTTAGTCTTGTTTGTGCATTATGGAGTAATGTGTTTTGTATTCCTCTCAACCGTACTCTGTGATTGCCTTATTTTGTCTCATATAGCGCTGTGTATTTTTTTTTTTTTTACCCGTACTCAGCATTTTCGTCATTTTTTTTGTCCTGTTCCTGGTCTTGTTTGTGCGTTATGGAGTAGTGTGTTTTGTTTCCCTCTTAACCGTACTCTGTAATTGCCTTATTTGTTCCTGTCACCTTTTTGGTGGGTTTTGTTTTCCTTCCTAGCCCCGATTTAAACAGTATTTGGGTGTTATTAAGTAGCGTTGCATTATGGAGTAGTGTGTTTTGTTCCCTCTTAACCGTACTCTGTAATTGCTTTATTCGTTCTTGTCACCTTTTTGGCGGGGTTTGTTTCTCTTCCTTTGCCCCTATCTACACGTCATTTGTGTGTTTTTGAGTAGTGGGTTTTTATCTGTAACCGTGCTTGGCATTTTCCCCATCTGTGCCCTGTTTTTTTTTTTTTTTTCCTTGTGCGATATAGAGTATTGTATTTGGGTTTTTTTTTTTTCTCTCTCTGCCCTGTTACTCTATATTGGTTCATTTGTCTTTCCCTCTGCTTCTCTCCCCCCGGTCCTGCCTCCCTTCCGCCCACCCTAGGTGGTGGTGGTGGTGGTGGGGGGGGGTGCGGATGTCTCGGGTCATTCTGAGCCCGACTGTGAGGGGGAGGCTCTGTCACCATGGGATGAGATGCCAGGTTCCGGCGCTCAGACCATGCCCCTTCTCATCCCTGCCTCTCATTGGGCAGCGTCTCAGCAGGCTCCCAGCTGTGAGTGTTACGGCAACAGCTGGGGCCAATTAATCCTCATCAGCTGGGGCGCTGCTAATGAGGATAAAAAGGAGCAGCTTCGATTATTCGGGGCTGCGACTTAAGCACTGTTAGGCTGAAGCCCCTACGCCTGGTGTCAGCTCTCTACTCCTCTTGCAGCATTCTTATGAGTATTACCCGCTGTGAGTATTCATGCCTTGTACCCCTATGCCCGGTGCTAGCTCTCTACTCCTGTGTTGTACAACTCGTGAGTGTTCCTCTGTATGAGTATCTGTGCTTTCCTTATCCCTCACCCCTTGCCTTTAATAAAACATCTCAACTCACTGGCTCGCCCTTGGCTCTCACTGTGAGCCACACGTAACAAAATCAGGCCAGAATAGCAGTCATCAGGCTGTGGATCTACACTTAAATTTTTCACTGATTTAAACTAACGGCTAATTTATATCTGTAGATAGCAGCGATGGATAATTTTCGCATTTTCAGACATTTTTTAATTTTTTTTTGCTGTTCTCCTCTGGCTCAGGAAATATTTAATTCACTGATGTTTACTTTTTATTCACATGATATGATGTAAAAGAAAAACCTGAAATTTATGAGAATCAAGTCTCAAATGCACATTAAAAACCGTTTCATAACAATGCTGCAAAATTATGGGGGGAAAAGGGTGCATGTAAAAAAAGTAAAAAAAAAAAAAAAGATTGCCCTTTTTATATGATCAAACTGTAGAATTTACAGAAAATGCGTATCGTGATACAGCGGGGGCAGTAAGTATTGAACAAGTGAAAATTTTTCTCATTAAACATGTTTCTGATGGAGCCACTGACCTGAGATTTTCACCAGATATCAGTAACATACATGTAAAGAAATCAAGGCAACTGTGTTCACAAAACAAGTTGTATTTAATCAAGTGGAATGACACAGGGAATAAGTATTGAACACATGAAGAAAAAGAGGTGCAAAAAGGCATAGAAAGCCAAGAAACCAGCTGAAATCCATCAGAATTTAGGAAGCCATCCCATCCCCCATCAGTGCAAATTAATTTCAGCTGGTTAAGTCCTGACTGATAGCCTTTAAAAGGGTCTGTGAATACCAGATCGTCACACCACAAAGAACTCATGATGGGTAGAAGTAAAGACCTCTCTCTAGACCTTCACAACCTTATTGCTGCAAAACATAATAATGGCATTGGTTACAGGCACATTTCTAAACTGCTGAATGTTCCAGTGAGCACTGTTGGAGCCATCATTCGGAAGTGGAAAGATCATATTACCATAAACCGGCCATGACCAGGAGCTCCTCACAAGATTTCTGACAGAGGAGTCAAAAGAATTATCAGAAGAGTTATCCAAGAGTCAAAGACCACTCGTGGAGAGCTCCAGAAAGACCTGGAATTAGCAGGTACTGCTGTTTCAAAGAAAACTAGAAGGCACTCAGAGAGCGCAGACCTCTGCCAAGGTTCCTTCCGTCCCTCATGGATCACCTCCAAAATGTAATGGGTTTGTGTGTAAGCCTAGAGCCACTTCTGGTGAAAATTGCATCAAAGTCTGTCCATTAGTTTTGGAGTATTGTTGCTAGCACACTGTGAAAGATAAGAGCTTTGGCTGACGCATGCATTCTCAGATCATCACCAAAATGTAATGGATTTGTCTGTAGCGCAAGAATCACCTCTGGTGAAAATTTCATCCAACTCCATCCAGTGGTTTTGGAGTACTGTTGCTAACACTCTGTGAGAAGATAAGAGCCTTGGCGGAGGTATGCATTTAGAGATCATCACCAAAATCTAATCATCTGTTCAGTGTGCCATTACACACTTTTCCTGAAAATTTGAATGAAAGGTGCTATATATAAATGCAATTCATTATTATTATTATTATTATCATCATTATTATTATTAACAGACAGAGAAACGACAGCAAAAGCAATATGACTCACTATAATAATAATAATAATAATAATAATAATAATAATAACAAGACGGTCATAATTGTATTGACCATACACTGGGGCTGGGCAATTCCACCTTAAATCAACATCACTGTTTACTGAATCTTTCATGTCTGTTTTTGTTTTTTTTCTCCCCCTTTTCTCTCCTCCCTTACAGTTTCCTGACAAGGTTCATAATTATTAAGCAATATTATACAACAGTGTGGTATCATTCCATTTTTTGGCAGTTATCAACTACAAATTCACATAGTAAACATATTATCTTCCACAGAATCAAGCCAGTAAGAAGGTCACAGGATCAATCCCACCCCCTGACCATCGGTGACCCTTCTGTGTGGAGTTTGAATGTACTCCCTGTGTCTGCGTGGGTTTACCCCAGGTATTCCGGTTTCCTCCCACAGGCCTTGCCCTCTAACATGCAAGTTAGATTAATTGGAGACTCTAAAGTGGCCCTAGGTGTGAAATGTGTATGTGAATGGTGAAGGGACTGGTGCCGTACCGTGGCTGCCTCATCCATCCAGGTGCATGCCCTGTAATTTCCCTCTGGAGATTATTAAAGAACACAAAATTTAAAAAAATAAAATAAAAACAAACTTGTAAGAAATATGACCATGACAAAGGCACAAACGCTCACCTGGCACGCCAACAGATGCAGACATGCTCCTCCAAGCATTTGCTTTCAAATTTTGATCATGATATCCTTTTAGTGTCAGATCAAAGAGTACCAGGTTGTTTGATGCAGCGAAGTTCAGCCTCTCCACCGTCACCTGCCATTCTCATCTTCCTGTAAAGGTGTCCTATGTTCCACCCTTCCTTATCTCTGATTGGCTGCTTAGAAAGGTCTGACACTGACAAGCACAGCTGTACAGTAGTCTGAAAAGTTTAACTTTTTTCAGCCCTCAGCGCCGCAGCAAAAAGCGGCCACAGCTCAAAGTGTTTCAGCGCCAAAGGCGCTCAGCGCTGTAGACGCTGGACTACATAGAGAATGAACAGAAAATAGTCACCCACAGCAGATAAAAACAAGTTTGGTGGATACACCCCCTAATACTTTTTCTGCAGTGTTTGGCTTCCGGGTTGCCGAGGCACATGGCCACGCACATAACTCAGTGGACACATCTTAAAGGGGCAGTACATGAAAAGCGCCATATTAATATACAGTATATTATTCAAACATCCAGATCGTGATCCAAATCACCACCAAATCTAATCATCTGTTCCCCATGCCATTACACACCTTTCCTGAAAATTTCATCAAAATCCGTTCATACCTTTTTGGGTTATGTTGCTAACAGTCAAACCAACACCACTAAAAACATTACCTCCTGCCTTGGTGGATGTAATAAGTAATAAGTAATGCACTCCATCCATCCATCCATCTTCTACCGCTTTTCCGGAGGTCCGGGTCGCGGAGGCAGCAGTTCAAGCAGAGAAGCCCAGGCTTCCCTCTCCCCAGCCACCTGCTCCAGCTCTTCAGAGGGGATACCAAGGCGTTCCCAGACTAGCTGGGAGACATAGTCTCTCCACCGAGTCCTGGGTCTGCCCCGGGCTCTCCTCCCAGTGGGACGTGCCTGAAACACCTCAAATGGGAGGCGTCCAGGAGGCATCCTAATCAGATGCCCATACCACCTCAACTGACTCCTTTCAATGTGGAGGAGCAGCGGTTCTACTCTGAGCCTCTCCCGGATGACTGAGCTCCTCACCCTATCTCTGAGGGTGAGTCCAGCAATCCTACGGAGAAAGCTCATTTCAGCCGCTTGTATCCGCGATCTCGTTCTTTCGGTCATTACCCAAAGCTCGTGACCATAGGTGAGAGTAGGAACGTAGATTGACTGGTAAATCGACAGCTTTGCCTTAGAACTAAGCTCCCTCTTCACCACAACAGACCGGTACAACGTCCGCATCACTGCAGATGCTGCTCCAATCCGTCTGTCGATCTCTCGCTCCATTTTCCCCTCACTCGTGAACAAGACCCCAAGATACTTAAACTCCTCCACTTGGGGCAGGAGCCTGTCCCCAACCCGGAGAGGACAATCCACCTTTTTCCGGCTGAGGACCATGGACTCGGACTTGGAGGTGCTGATTCTCATCCCAGCCGCTTCACACTCAGCGGCAAACCGTCCCAGCAAGAGCTGTAGGTCATTGCTGGATGAAGCCAACAGGACAACATCATCTGCAAACAACAGAGATGAGATCCTGTGGTCACCAAGCATGACACCCTCCATTCCCTGGCTGCGCCTAGAAATCCTGTCCATAAAAATTATGGACAGGATTACTTGTCCTTTATGCATTACTTATGCATTACTTGTCCTTTATGGACAAGTAATGCACTCAACCAGTAAAATACTGGGAGAGCCTTCAGTTATCAAGCTCCTCTCTTGTGGAACCAGCTGCCAATCTGGATTCGGGAGTCAGACTCGATCTCTGTTTTTAAGAATAGGGTTAAAACCTTCCTTTTTGATATAGCCTACAATTAGGGAGGGATCATGTGTTTCTGAACCCTCCCTTAGTTATGCTGCTGTTAGGGTTAGACAGCCAGGGGACCTCCAATAACTGCACTGGGCTTCACTCCTTTCTTCACTCTCAATGAAATATTTTTTCATATTTTTTCATACTGAGTCCCCATCGTGCTGTTTGCTCTCTACATGTCTGTTCTTTTCATCTTCTCTATATCCTCCCCTCCCAGCCAGTCGCAGCAGATGACTGCCCCTCCCTGAGCCTGGTTCTGCTGGAGATTTCTTCCCGTTAAAAGGGGGTTTTTCCTCTCCACCATCGCCAAGCGCTTGCTCATAGAGGATCACCTGATTGCTAGGGTCTTTCTGCAATTGTTTCCCCTACAGTTGAAAGTGCTATGAGATGACTTGTTGTGAAATGGTGCTATATAAAGAAAGCTGAACTGAATTGAATATAATCTGGTCAGATGAGACCAAAATTGAACTTTTTGGATGCCACAACACACAGCATGTTTGGAGGAGAAATGGCACTGCACATCAGCCCAAAAACACCATACCAACAGTGAAGTTTGGAAGTGGGAGCATCATGGTGTGGGGGTGTTTTTCAGCACATGGTACGGGCAGGCTTCATATAAGGGTGTTTTTTTGGGGGGGGAGGGGGGGTCCAGTGCACTATATCAGGGGTATCCGACTTTCAAGCGCTGTCTCTTTTTCTGTAATTTGCAGATGTCGGTTTCGTTTTTATAATATGCAAGGGAACATAAAAGAGTTTCAGACTTGCATTGCAATTTTAAAAAAAAAATCATTGATTTTGCCGTTAGAATCGAAACTATTGGTCGTGTCCCCTCATTTTTCCCAGTTTTTGTGTGGCATGAAAATCGCATCAATTTCAAAGTACTGTAAAGTGATCTCTGAGTAACTCTTTCTACTCATTTATGCAAGAGATAACAGAGTTGTAATGCAAATTCAAAATAAAACATTCCCCAATGTGATCGGATCTATGGTTTTTGTACGGCGACCCCTGCAAATTTACTCGTATGACGTAAATTTCCGTGTCCCCGAATTTACGCAGCAACATGCAAGTTATTTGGTAAAGTAACCAGAAAACAGGAAGTGCTGATGCTTTTCACTTTGCACCTTTCAAATCCCAAACCATACACGTAAAAAGGAGATCAGTCTTTGTGAAGCTCAGATGTAGAATATTTCAATAAAATCTCAAACATTTATGACACATCAAATATGGTGTCCTTTAAAAAATTTACGTCTTCAGTCTTGGTCGGCCACGCGCAGCCCCGTCTGGCGAGGTGACCGCCCTGGGAAAGCACTTTTATTTTCTCTACCCCGGATGTGCTCAACCCATGTGGAGAGGATTAACCGTGGTCACTTTATATTGAAGTTATCGAAGGTCCAAACTTCCGTGTCCCGCATTTACGCCTTTTGTGATTTTACGTCTTATCCAACAAACAGGGAGAATTTGAAGGTATGTATACACGTTATCACATCTTAATATGTTATGAAAATGTAGCTGTTGATGAGTTTTGATGCGTGAAAAATACTGGAAGTGCTGAGGTTGTTTCGTGTAAAACGTGTGCCATTGCAAAGTGCATTGGCACACGGGGAAACAAAAGCCCGAGTGTCCCGTTTACGTCTCCATTTACAAGTAGTTGAAGTGAGGGCTCATCCTGAAGAGTTCCTGAACGCGAATGCCGTTACGAAAATAGTTAATAGTTTCATAAACCTGACACAATTGGATAGTGATTAGTCAATTTCATGTGCAGATTTGATCAATTTTAAATTTTGCCACCAATGTCACACATTGGACC
This sequence comes from Pholidichthys leucotaenia, assembly GCA_020510985.1. Taxonomy (NCBI): domain Eukaryota; kingdom Metazoa; phylum Chordata; class Actinopteri; order Cichliformes; family Pholidichthyidae; genus Pholidichthys; species Pholidichthys leucotaenia. The sequence continues at coordinate 158,936,640 of CM035838.1, read as the reverse complement.
CCTAATAAATAAAAACACCCATAACTAAAGGAAAGATGAATGGACAAATGCACAGAGACATCCTTGATAAGAACCTGTTGCCTTTTGCCAAGATGCTGAAGATGGTACAAGGGTGGACATTTCAACAAGACTATGATCCCTAACACAAAGCCAAGGAAACTCTCAACTGGCTCCAGAGAAGGAAAATAAAGCTGCTAGAATGGCCCAGTCAGTCACCTGACCTGAATCCAATTGAAAATCTACGGAACAAACTGAAGATCAGAGTTCATAGAAGACACCCACAGAACCTTCAAGATTTGAAGACAGTTTGTGTGGAAGACTGGGCTAAAATCACTCTTGAACAATGCCTGCAACTAGTTTCTCCATACAGGAGGCATTTGGAAGCTGTTATTACCAACAAAGGCTTTTCTACTAAATATTAAATGACTTTCACCAAGCGTGTTCAATACTTATTCCCTGTGTCATTCCACTTTCTTAAAAATAGCTTGTTTTGTGAACACAGTTTCCTAGATTTCTTTGTATGTATGGATTACGTGGATTGGTACTGATATCTGGTGAAAATCTCAGGACAATGGCTCCATCAGAAATATGTTTAATAAGAAAAATGTTGACGTGTTCAATACCTATTTTCCCCGCTGTATACAGTATATCGTTATCGTGATATAAGATGGTGTATATCGTGATATGAAATTTTTGTCATATCACACAGCCCTACATGATTATATTATCACCACACAGAGATTACAAGTCTCTGATCAGGTTCTTAAATCCAACCTCAGTTTTTCCATTTTGTCAATTTCTGCTGAAAATTGGTTGAACTAACGAAGAATAGCCATTTGCAGCTAACAATGATTTAGCTTCAGGCCATCTACATGTTAGTTGTGCATTTTAAAGTGCATTTTACTCACTTTTTCCTGGCATCTTCAGATGAAATAACAACAATCATCACATACTAGATAGATGGACACCACATTTCTTTTTGATACAAGCTGTGTTAATTTTTTGCTGTCTTCTGTTTCCAACCAGCACAGCTTCTGGGGTGCGAGTCACATGACCGATCACACAGGATGTGTTTTAAAGGGTCAGGACTCACTCTCACTCTCTCTCCCCCCAACAGTGTGTGTGTATGCACGGTGGCGCAGTGGTTAGCACTGCGGCAGCACAGTTTACCCTTGGCCGGGGGATTGTGGGGATCGTGGGATCGATCCCAGCCCCCGACCAACAGTGATCTGTGTGGAGTTTGCATGTTCTCCCCGTGTTGCGTGGGTTTACTCCGGGATTTCTCCGGTTTCCTCCCACATGCCAAAAACATGCATGTTAGGTTAATTGGCTGTTCTAAATTGTCCCTAGATATCTGTTTCCTATAGGCCCTTAGAATAGAGGGTTAGTATTAATGAAAGCGCTTTGAGTGGTCTTTGTGACTAGAAAAGCGCTATATAAGTGCAGGTTAGTTAGTAGTTAGTTAGTATGTGTGTGTGTGTGTGGGGGGGGGGGGGGGGAATAGGGGAAAAAAACAACATGACCAAAACTACATCAGTTCTGTAACTGAACGTCTGTTTCGGTTTTATTTCAATTAATCGCCCACTCCTAATCTCAACAGTCATTCCTTTGCTGTGCTGACATAACTAGACAGTGAGCATTTAGCACCATTTAACAGACTGAAAAGTCAACTGTTTTCTTATTACTCTGGCACCCAAGTTTGTATTTGCAACATTTATTAATTTAATTAATTCACTGAATCAATACAGTATCATCATTAAAAAGTACCGCTATATTACACTGTATTGAGCCCCCCCACCTCTAATTTCAGCCAAATGTTGCTTGAAGCTACACAATAAAAGTGTGTCACTACAATTGTGCTTTTTCATGCAATTGCTATTTGTAAGTAACATGGCAATAATAAATTAATCTCTTTGAAACCACTAGTTCAAATATTTCCTGAAAAGCTGAGTTTTACTGCCTACAAACAAACACTCACCACTGTTGCCACAGTCGGCACAGGAGATGAGCTCCTCTGGCTTCTTATCACGATTCTGCTCCTTGGTCCCCAAGCAGAAGCTGCAGATGGGGATAGGCTCCGCCACCGGCTGGAAGAGGTTACAGAGGAGAGAAAGTGGAGATTGTCTGTCAACTTAACAGCTTCATTGTACAAATGAACACAACAAAGTGGCCTTGTGTGTCCTGCCACAGCAGCCCACTGTGGCTGTGTATTAACAAGTGACACGTTACAATGACACCACAGAGAATGTGGATTTGTTAACAGAGCTTAGGATGATGAAGACCATGAGAGCTACTCTAATTAGTGTGTTTGTATAATTTAGATGGAATGATGTGTTAGAGGCTGCCCTTGCATGTCTATGTCTCTGCTGAGTCCGGTGCTGTTTGATCCACTGCTGTAACTGCTTCCTCACTCGTACAGGCTTTGGATTTCAGTCTTGCTTTGACACTTTTTCTAGATATGCCATCAGCCATTCAGTTCTGGGGAAGCATAAATCTTTTAGCATGTTCCCTGCACACAAAAAGCCTGTCAGTAAGTGTGTACTCACACCAGGGCCTGACATTAACTTTTTTGCTCACCAGCCACTGTGGCTGGTGACTTTCGAAAGTTAATAGCCACTCAGCCTCTTCATTATAGCCACAATTTTGTGGTTGGAAAATTATGTATAATATGATCAAATTTGACTATGGCATGCAAAATTTTACTTGGACTAAATTTAGAACCTTTTTAAATGTAAATGACCCTTATGCGTACATAAAAAGAGCAAGAGAGACCCTGTTTATTTATTAACAGCAGCAAATACTGTAAAACAGCCAAGAAAAATATTTGCAATGTGACTGTGAAGAACAAGAAGATTTGGGGTCCATCTCAATTCTTAGTTGTAGCCTTACCCCTACCCTACCCTTTGGCCCTGTATGGGTTGAAAAATTATCCCTATGAATTGGGACACCCCTTCAGGGCTGCATGATGTCATTAGTAGCTGCTGATGGATTTAACCTAAATGGACACTGCCTGTTTTCACAAGAAAAAAAAAGAAGAGAAAGAAAAGGAAAACTGACAAGAAAACAGTCTCATCTTAAGGAGAAAAATGTGTCAAATTTATGTTAATAATTCTAATCAGCAGAAAAAGTCAGAAATTTACTAGAAAGAAAGCTGTAAATTCACAGAGAAACATTCAGATCCCTTGGTGGGCCGTTTTTGACCCATGGGCCATATGTTTGACACCTCTGGACCAGCACATTAAAAATACATATTTAGAGGGTTTACGTTCATGAAATAGCTGCCGACCACAACAACATGTAAATGAAATAGAAATCATAGATAAATCAAAGTTCACCTCAGAAGAAGCTTCATTTGTTCTTTACAGCAAGAAACCAAAGTGCAGTCACTTTTTCTCTCATAAGAAAACAAATTGCTGCTGGGGGTGGGGGATAAAGGGATTAGCTACTCATTGATGGGACAATGGAGGATCAGGCACAGTTGTCCTGGTGATCTGATCACTTAGAGTGAGAACCAGGTGTGTTCTGTCAGCTGCTGTCTGTTCGTCGTCGTTTCTCCAGACTGGCCGAAAAATGAACTCGCTGTGGATGGAGCCTGGTTCCGCTTCGAGCTGGGTACAGGAGAAGCCATCACCTACCCCATCATTTCTTCCCACCCAGCTGCGATGTTAACTGGGGCAGGACAAGAGACCAACCCGTGGAGTAAACCACCAGTGGCTTCTCCTGTACCCAGCCCAGAGCAGAGCTAGCCTCCATTCACGACTTCTCCTGTACTGGGCTGGCAGCAGAGCCAGAGCCAGACTACGTTCATGGCGACAGTGGACCAAATGAGCACACACTGTGTGCAGATAGTGCTTATGGGAGTTGTAGTTTTGTAATCTCACATTGCAGTAGGTTTATTATTTTAGATGCTGTTTAAGAAAACTGCAACCTGCCAAAGTGGCTAGTGGGAGTGGCTGTCTTACCAGCCACTGCTGAAATCCACCTGTTATTGGCTAGTTGGCAGGTGTTAATGTCAAACCCTGACTCAGACACAAAACCAAGCACATCTCACACGTGAGCACACACATACAGAGAAACCAAAAACCAAAGCAAAGATTTATGTCCAGCGAAACAAAAGCCAGGACAACATTGTTGCACATCAAATACAACTTGTGTGTCCAATTAAGATGAAAAATCACATCTCTTAAGCACTGCAGGTACACTACAAAGACGCGAGCACAAAGCAGGGTAGGCATGAGCTTGACTCTTCTTCCTTCAAAGTTTCTGAAGCCTGGAAGCCTGAAGCTGGATTCATGCTGCACCTCTGCTGTCTGCGTACATGTAACCGGAAACCTCATGTGATGAAATTTACATCGTCTCCATTCCGCTAGTGTCCGCAGTGCTCGGCCACGGACAACCGCGTGCAGCCTAAATTTTATGACCGCGCAGCCTGCCCATGACCTGGACGTGCTGAAAAGCGCATGCGCAAGACTAAACATCCCATTCACAAGGTGACGATATCAGCACAACATACCAAGACAAAGTAAACAAAGAAGACAGCGAGAAAGCGAAAGATGAGAATAAACATACATGAATCATCTATAAATACTTCAGCAACAGCATCGAGTGAAAACTGGGAAGGCAAGCAGCAGAAAGCAAGCAGCGTTTCTTCGTTGGTGAAAATCCTGGTGCGTCAGCGTATTGGCACTACCTATCGGACGGGAGTGAAACTACAAATGATGTTGTGTGCATGCGTCAACCGCTTGGCCTGGGTAGATGGAAAAAAGTGAGCACGAACAGCGCCGAGTGCGTGCCAGGCTCGTCCAAAGCACATGCGGACCAAAGCGGACTAGAGGGAAAATGCAGCATGAATAAGGCTTTAAGGAGAAGTGGTGGAGTATTATTTGTTATCTACCGGAAAAATCTAACAGTGCACCTGAGACATGATTGTATCTTCATTACTCACTCATGACAAGGTTAACACTTACAGGCCTGCACAAAAATGATGGTACCCTTAACTTAATATTTTGTTGCACAACCTTTTGAGGCAATCACTGCAATCAAACGATTTCTGTAACTGTCAATGAGACTTCTGTACCTCTCAGCAGGTATTTTGGCCCACTCCTCATGAGCAAACTGCACCAGTTGTCTCAGGTTTGAAGGGTGCCTTCTCCAGACGACATGTTTCAGCTCCTTCCACAGATGTGCAATAGGATTTAGATCAGGGCTCATAGAAGGCCACTTTAGAAAAGTCCAATGTTTCGCTCTTAGCCATTCTTGGGTGTTTTTAGCTGTGTGTTTTGGGTCATTATCCTGTTGCAAGACCCATGACCTGCGACTGAGACCAAGCTGTCTGACACTGGGCAGCACATTTCTCTCTAGAATACCTTGATAGTCTTGAGATTTCATTGTACCCTGCACAGATTCAAGACACCCTGTGCCAGATGCAGCAAAGCAGCCCCAGAACATAACAGAACCTCTTCCATGTTTCACAGTAGGGACAGTGTTCTTTTCTTGGTATGCTTCATTTTTGCGTCTGTGAACATAGCGCTGATGTGCCTTGCCAAAAAGTTCCAGTTTTGTCTCATCTGTCCATAGGACATTCTCCCAGAAGCTTTGTGGCTTGTCAACATGCAGTTTGGCAAATTCCAGTCTGGCTTTTGTATGATTTGTTTTCAACAGTGGTGTCCTCCTTGGTCGTCTCCCAAGAAGTCCACTTTGGCTCAAACAACGACGGATGGTGCAATCTGACACTGATGTACCTTGACCTTGGAGTTCACCATGAATGTGTTTAGAGGTTGTTCTGGGCTCTTTTGTTACTATTCGTATTATCCATCTCTTCCATTTTTCATCAAGTTTCCTCCTGCGGCCACGTCCAGGGAGGTTGGCTACAGTCCCGTGGATCTTAAATTTCTGAATAATATGTGCAACTGTAGTCACAGGAACATCAAGCTGCTTGGAGATGGTCTTATAGCCTTTACCTTTAACATGCTTGTCTATAATTTTATTTCTAATCTCCTGAGACAACTCTCTCCTTTGCTTCCTCTGGTCCATGTTTAGTGTGGTACACACCATGTCACCAAACAGCACAGTGACTACTTGTCACCCTTTAAATAGGCCGACTGACTGATTACAAGTTTGTAGACACCTGTGATGTTAATTAGAGGACACATCTTGGTTTAACATGTCCCTATGGTCACATTTTTTCAATCTTTTCTAGGGGTACCATCATTTTTGTCCAGGCCTGTTTCATGAGTTTGTTTTTTAAAATGATTCTGTTGAACCACAATTCAAAAGTATTGTCTGATTTTCATTGGTTAATTTTCATAGAATTTTTATTCATTACCACTTTTGTCAGATTCAAGTTATTTCTGTGACCATTGTGGGTTTTTCTTTCATTAACAGAGGGGTACCAACAATTTTGTCCACATGTGTATGCTGTGCAATATTTTTCAGCTGGGTTAATGGACTGTTCATTGTCTACTTTCCATTTTTAATTGGTCCAAAAAAATTTCAAATAATTTGCCGTAGTTGTGCACGGGTACATGGGTGCCTGCCTACAGAACCAATGCACAACAGCAAATTAGTCACAATTTTTGGGGGACTAATTAAGAAGTGAAATTAGACAATTTCCCACAGAAACCTGAACATTAAAAGGGACAATCGGTTGAAAAGCACTGTATACGGCACATAAATGAAAACAGATGCAGCTAACTAAATTCAAAACGAACCATCATTCCTTTGAACTTGGTTATGTTGTTTTTTTGGTTATCCAAGGTTTCTGCAGCGACAAAGAAGTTAAATAAGTTTTAAGTCTTAAAATACAAGTTTAAGACTTTTTAGGATCATACTTAAGACGACTTGATCAAATTTCATTTTCCATTTTCAAAATGGCAAAATCTATGTGACCACATAGAAAATTAGATTAGTCTAATGATTATGAAGTTGTATAATGCCTAAACATTTAAAATCTTAACACCATGATTGTGGAGAGAAATGTCCACATTTGTTATACATCATATGTGGCCACACAGCACATGCACTGGGGGAGCACAATAACAGCGAAGTAGCACGGCACAGGACTGGCGTTTTCTGCAGCCGGAGTGTGGAGCCACTCCGCCAGCCAGCTGGGGACAGATTTCCTGTTGTTGCTGCTCACGCAGCTATGCCATATGATCAATCTTTTCCTCTCCGCCTTCATTAAACAATACTGCAGCAAACTGGTCCGATGCACCCTACATTCATTTTGTGCATAATCATTTCTGTATGATTCCAACACATTTTACTGTGGAGTGCTGCATCACGATCAAAGCTGCTAAAGAATTACATAAACAAAATCTTTGGAAACTGATTAGAAGAGGTCCTTACCAACATTCCTGTCTCCTAAAAATGGTTCCTGGTTCCTGTAGTGGAAATGGGGCTTATGATGGTGGATTGTGGACACGTTCTAATCCTTCACAGTCTGATCTCAAATCCCACACACCCTAGTTTTTAAGTCACCTAAAAAAATGTCACTGTGGCACAGCTTGCTCAAGCCAAGCTGTTCTCAAAACACTGAGAAAAAAAACCATGAAGAACACTCTGGAGTAGCTACAGGGCTCCTTGGCTGACATGAGAAACACATCTGCCGCTCAGCTCCTTCCACATTTTCAGTTTTATGGCAAAGCAGCAAAGAGAAGAAGCCGCTTGCCTCACATATGGATGTTTGTCATCAGAGTCACAGCAGACCTTGCTTCAAATTTCAGATTTTCCCTCTGGGCGCTCTGCCAAAGCTTTTTATCATATCAAACACTTGTGTTTGTTCTGATTTGCACACTGGTTATCAACGAAGAGATTCTATGCTGTAGGGAGGATTCTTTGCAACTAAAGGTTAAGAGGCAGCATGACCCTGTAATGGTGATGTTTCTGCAGGAAGACACTGGAATCAGCAGGCAAACGACTGGACATAAAATGTGTATTTTGAGACAAAACATACACTCAATCTTCAACAACTGTCACCAGTTGCCACAAACCCTCAAAAGAGAAGTCAAAGTTGATTAAGCAATTAAATGACTGTCTGGCATCTACTGCATGAATATGTAGCTGCAGTCATTAGTAAATACATTACAATAGAGAAATGTTGTAACATTTTAAGGGGTCTTTCCCAAAACCCAACCATGTAAAGTTATATTTCCATTAGCCATGAGGTGGATTCATGTTGTGCCATGGCATCTTCAGTTGTAAGGAAACTGAATTTCAGACTTTATATTTTTAAGACACTTGATCAAAGATATCATATTTGCAAAGAGTCTGGGACCGCACTTCATTCAATTATTGAACCAAACCAACCCCAATTATTGCAAATTCTAAGTCATCACCCCATCTCACATTCTTCTTCTTTCAGCTGCTCCCTTTTGGGGGTCGCCACAGTGGATCATCCTGTCCCTCCTAGTCATTCCCAATGAGAACCTTAGCATCTTCAATTTTGCAACCTCAGCTTCACTTCCTGTTATTTCACAGTTTTCTTATGCAACCTTATTCTCATATGCAACCTTTCTGTGTGGACTTTGCATGTTCTCCCTGTGTCTGCATGGGTTTTCAGTGGGTACTCCAGTTTCCTAACAGTCCAAAGACATGCATTTTAGGTTAACTGGCATCAACTGGGGATTCTAAATTGTCCTTAGGTATGTAAATGGCGTTCACTTATATAGCGCTTTTTCTCATCTCTGGATGACCAAAGCACTTTACAGATCCTGCTATCCACCCATTCACGCACACATTCACACACTGATGGCGGCAGAGCTGCCATACACACACAGGCGCTAGCCTGTCCACCAGGAGCAACTGGGGGTTCAGTGTCTTGCTCAAGGACACTTCGACATGCAGACTTCAGACAGAGTGGGAATCGAACCCATGACCCTCCGATCAGTAGTTGGTCACACTACACCTGTGCCACAGCCGCCCCAATAATAATAATAATAATAATATGTGAGAGTGAATGGTTGTCTGTCTCTCCATGTTGACCCTGTGATGGACTGGTGATCTGTCCCTCTCGCCCAAATTGCTGGATAGCTCCAAAAAGGCTTAGCAATTAAGCAGATGAATGATAGTTTGAAGCTTTAAGTGCACTTAGACCAATAGAATTAGTTATCATCAACTGACTGCCACAAACTGTCAGTCCTCTCTACATGTGTGAGGAGAGAAGTAGGCCTGTAACAATAACTATAAAACGATTAATCGTATGACAAGAAAAACAAACGAGAAGTTTTCTCGCCACAATAAGTCGCCATTTACATGTGTACATTTCCTTATATAATCAGCCATTTCTGCTGGTCACGCTCATTCTCTCCCTCTGCACGTTCCCTGTGAGAGACAGCGCTCATGCGCATACCGCAGGGACAGCTGGAACAAGTGAACCGGAAAGCTGAAGAGTCCGCTCACAATTTGAAGTTTGTTCTGACTGAGCCTAAAAATCTGCTCCTGTATAACAGTGTGACCACTTCACACAGCAAAGCCTTTGGTTTTGGCCCAACTGAAGAGGTCAGCTTCAATTCTGGCTTGGTTACTAAATGTAACACCCATGTTTACACTACTTTCAAACAGGGCTGTGCGATATGACGATATATTGGATGACAAAATAAAAACATCTCATTTCATCTAACACTCATTTATTTCGGGATTTAAAATACATATACTCGTTTCTTCAGCAAAACTCCTCACACACTACTAGTCAGCGCCACGTCTCTCTCCCCAGTGCGTGCAGCAGAACAGCTGTGTGGGTGAGTGGCCAGGTTTCATTCCGGTGATTAGCACAGCAGCTAACTCGAAACTAATGGTTTGGTCAGATAGTCACTACATCTGTGTTCACGGATGTTGGCCTGTTTCCCACTGTGCTGCGTCAGAGAGGATAGTCTTCTAACCCAGTTTTAACTGGAGGTAAGTCACGTTAACACCATCTCAAGCTAATTAATAAACAGCAAATGCTAAATGATGACGCCAAGTTATCGCTAAGAGTGTATCAGACTATCGTTTCTTTGGTTTACATTACTACTGAGTTTCTTTGCTTTTTCTGAAAATTTTTTTATTAATTAAAGCTGAAAAAGTTTGTGATAGCTGCAGATAAACAAAATAAATAAAATGTGTCGGAGGAGCAAACTGGCTCTTGATTTCTAATAATTTTAATTAGTCAAGTAGAAAACTGACCACCAGTGTTGTAGTCGAGTCACCACATTCCGAGGCCAAGACTTGCAGAGGTCATGTAGGCATGCACTGCATAATGTATGCATGCGGTAAACACAGCTGGTGTAGCAGCACATGTACTAGTACTTGTGAAAATCTACTTCGTCTGCCAAGAGACCAACAGCAACATTGAAGAAGTGGCAGGAATTTCTGGCAAGTACTGGCTGTTTAGTACATGTGACAACAATCTCCCGTCTTCTTCATATGTCTGGGCTATGGGGTAGGGTGGCAAGATGGAAGCCTTATCTTATGAAGAGACGCATCCAAGCCCAGCTACATTTTGCAAAAACGCATTTGAAATCTCCCAAAGGCATGTGGGAAAATGTGCTATGGTCCAATGAAACCAAGGTTGAACTTTTTGGCCATAATTCCAAAAGGTATATTTGGCGTGAACACAACACTGCTCATCACCAAAAGAACACCATACCTACAGTGAAGCATGGTGGTGGCAGCATCATGCTTTGGGGCTGTTTTTCTTCAGCTGGAACTGGGGCCTCACTCAAGGTGGAGGTAATTATGAACAGTTCCAAATACCAGTCAGTGCTGGCACAAAACCTTCAGGCTTCTGCTATCAAGACAAAGATGAAGATGAAGGTCATCTTTCAGCATAACAATAACCCAAGGCACACATCCAAATCAACAAAAGAACAGCTTCACCAGAAGAAGATTAAGGTTTTGGACTGTCACCACTCAGCAGTGAAGCTATAGCAGTCTGCTGAAGAAAGTGCTCCACTGTCTGTCCAGTGTGTGGTGGAGGAGGTGATCAGGATTGTCCATGATGGATTGCAGTTTATTCAGTGTCCTCCCCTCCACCGGTCTCAAAAGTCTCCGGTCTGAGACCAATTACAGAGCCAGCCCTCTTGACAATCTTGTCAAGTCTGTTGGTGTCGCTGGCTCTGATACCGCTACCCCAACAGACAGCAGCAACAATGGCCTGGTAGAAAAGCTCCAGAATCTTGTTGCACACGTTGAAGGATCTCAGCTTCCTCAGAAAGTAGAGTCTGCTCATCTCCTTCTTGTACCCAGCATTGGTGTTAAATTTCCAGTCCAGTCTGTTGCTGATCCTGACACCCAGGTATCTGCAGTCCTCTACTACCTCCACATCCTCCCACCAATCTGCAATGGTTGTGAAGGCATCCTCTTCTTCCTGAAGTCAATCACCATCTCTCTGGTCTTGCTGATGTTCAGCCTCAGGTGATTCTGCTCAGTCCACTCTAGAAATCTGTCTAACAGTGCCCTGTACTCCCCCTCCTCTCCCCCTCTTATACACCCAACAACAGCTGAGTCATCGGAGAACTTTTGCAGGTTGCATGACTCAGTGTTGTACTGAAAGTCAGTGGTGTGTAAGGTGAAGAGAAAAGGAGAGAGCACAGTCCCCTGTGGAGCTCCTGTATCATTAACCACCACATCAGCCAAGACAGTGCCCAGCCGGACAAACTGTGACCTGGTCAGGTAGTCAGTAATCCAGGAGATCCCAGAGCTGTTGACCCCCATTACCCGCAGCTTCTCACCCAACAGTAGTGGCTGGATGGTGTTAAACACACTGGAGAAATCAAAGAATGTCATTCTCACAGTGTCTCCTCTGCCATCCAGGTGCAAATGGGCTTGATGCAGCAGGCAAAGGACAGCGTCTTCAACTCCTAAATGGGGCTGATATGCAAACTGCAGGGAGTCCGGCCATGTCTTCACCTGAGGCCTGAAGTGGGCTAAGACCAGTCTCTTCAGAACCTTCATCACATGAGATGTGAGGGCAATATTTCTATTATTATACTAACTAACTAACTAACTAACCTGCACTTATATAGCGCTTTTCTAGTCACAAAGACCACTCAAAGCGCTTTCATTAATACTAACCCTCTATTCTAAGGGCCTATAGGAAACAGACAATAAAAATTGCCCAATAAGGCAATATAATATTAAACATAAGTATTCTAAATGTCCATGGTCTGCCACATGCATGTAAAAGAAAAAATGCACTATAAAGAATTTATAAGATGGAGAACTAGAGATGTTGAAATTAAATATAAAAATATATAATAAAATAATTAATATAAGGATGAATAAGAAAAAATATTACAGGAGGATATTAGATAATAACAGAAACAATTCTGAATGAATGAATGAATGAATCTTTATTTCGGATAGATTAAAAGTAAAGATTAAAAGTAAGATTTATACATATACTGATCAAAAATGGGTTTAAGAAAAATGGCTATCCCAGACTATCTCATAGATAATAATAAAGAGGAATAAAATATAGATGTTGTAGCTCACAGTTTTAATCATTTTCTTTGTAAATATTGGACCAGATTTAGCAGGGAAAAATAACTGATCATGGGACAAGGGAGGGAAAGGTGGAGAGTTTAATTGATAGAAATCCTAACTCAATGTTTCTTCAAAGCTGTGAATGAAAATGAACTTATAATTAAAAAAATGAAATGTAATTATAAAACATCTGATTATAATGGAATTGATATGACAGTGGTAAAAAAAGGTCATTGAGGGGATTTCAAAACCACTGACATAGATATGTAATCTCATTTCAAACTGGTACATTCCAAACAAAATGAAAATAGCAAGTTATACCTTGTATAAATCTGGCAACAAAGCATCACTTCACAAACTACAGGCCTGTGTCCTTTACTACCACAAATTCTCAAAAATTCTTGAAAACTTTTAATAATAGACTAGAAAATTTTTATTGACAAGCATGAACTACTCACAGATAGTCAGTCTGGATTCAGATTAGACAGATCAACATCTCTGGCAATACTGGACTCCATTAAACATATCACAAATTCCATAGATAAAAAAACAAATTGCAGTTGGATTATTCATAGATCTTAAAAAACCATTTGATACAATAAATCATCAGATACTAATGCAGAGCCCGTAGAATGCAAGTATTCCTGTCTGAAACAGGTATCCCAATTAGGCTTTTCAGGTCCAAATGTAGGCTGTGTTTGAAAGTGGAATACAAAGAAGTGTAGGTTATATGTTGGCAATCACATGTTAGACATTGACAAATATAAAAGGGACTAAATGGCGCTAAGACTTATTTGATTGTGTGAATATTAATTACACAATACCTAAATATTGAAAATGAATGGGGCATCCAATATTAGCAACTTTTTCAGATCCCTTGTTTGTTTGCCAGATCACTTATTTGTGTGATCTTTTATCACTTATATTCAAGACAATAGTGCATCTTGCACTTTGGGGAATGGGAGTTGTTCAGTCATTATAATTGTTTTAGTTTATATCTCTGTTCAGTGACAAAGTTAAGTGTAATATTGAATTTCTTCTGTGTATCGTCAAACTCATGCAGTACTATAACAGGACACGTTTACAGATATTTGAGACCCATTGTAGTGCATCATTTTATATTTTAGCAATATTTTGTTATTAAAAGGTTTGTTAAAACTGTAATCAACCTAATTAACTACAAAACATCCAACATTATTATACACAGCAGAAGGACCAGTTTGACCGCAACTGTTGCATCAGTGTTGCCCATTTGTCAGTAAATATTTAACTAAAAATGATTTATTTTGTTATTTGGGCATTTTTGTGTCCTGCGTTTTGTCGTTAAGTCATTCCGGCCATTCCGCTCCACAATCATGGAGGTATTATTATTAAGTTTTTAATTTTTAGATACTCACGTAGGAGGGGGGACTCACGGTCCTGCAAAGTATAGTGGTACCACATGGGTGAAGCAGACGCAGGGACTCCCATCTACTACTGACCGGGCAGGCTGGGCGTGCCTCCCAGTGAAGGACCATGGTCTGCCCAGTTGGGCCGCTGCTTCTCCCGGCATGTCCTGTTTTAATTTTTAGATACTTGCACGGGAGGGGGGACTCATGGTCCTGCAAAGTACAAAGGTACCACACGGGTGAAGCAGAAGCAAGGACTCCCGTCTACTACTGACTGGGCAGGCTGACCGTACCCCTCCGCGAAGGACCATGGTCTGCCCGGTCGGGCCGCTCCTTCTTTCCAGCATGTTCTCGTGCTCGATACACCAGTGTTATTTGTCAGATCCGGGGTCCCTGCTGATGCCTCTGTCCAGTCTGCTCATGTGCCTCATGTTCTCCACATATGCCAAATTATCCTTTAGACCTACACAATCATGACAACTATACAGTATAATTTTTAAGTATTAAATCTTCAGTATAATCTTTTTCTGGTCAAATTTGTCACTTTTCGCTTCCTTGTTTCGCTCATGCTGTGGTTACTACTGATGCCACGTATTATCCAATCAAGACGGAGTCAATGCAAAAACCCCCGCCACACCTCTAGAAGCCAGAGCATGAGGAGAGAGTGATGACTAAACTTTTGATAAAAATTACATATCCTGACTGAACAACTCTATACTTGGGGGTTCACACCCTCACAGCCTCAGCAAAACACGTATAAAATCTTACGTCAGTCTGACGAAAGGTTCAAGAGGTATGCACGGAAGACACACACAGGCACACACACAAACAGAGATTCAGTGCATTTATAGATAGATTAATGAAAAAAACTGGAACATTATGGCATCAGGGGGTTAGTCTTAATTGGGTGACAAGCTACTTAAGCAACAGCAACTGTTTGTGAAATTAAATGATTGTTGCTCATTGAGTCTGTACATTGCCTGCGGTGTCCCCCAGGTGTCAGTACTGGGTCCGAAATTGTTTAATTTATACATTAATGATATATGTAGAGTCTCAAAAGTATTGAAGCTGGTTTGGTTTTGTTTGCTGATGACACTTAGCGATAACATGTAAATGATTCAGCCTATATATCAAAAATTGTCTATTGCATTGCCCTTTGCCTAAGTTATAATCTGGTACGTATGCTACTTACAGAAATCCCTTAAATACTGCTGACTTTATTGTGAACGTTTATTGAATGGCTTTGTGCTTGAATGGCGCAGTGGGCTGCACGGTGGCGCAGTGGTTTAGCACTGTGGCAGCACAGTTTTACCCTCGGCCGGGGGATCGCGGGGATCGTGGGTTCGATCCCAGCCCCCGACCAACAGTGAGCTGTGTGGAGTTTGCATGTTCTCCCCCCGTTTTGCCAGCCCCCTGTGGTGTTGCGCGGTTTACTCCGGAATTTCTCCGGTTTCCTCCCGCCCACCAAAAACATGTAGGTTTAGGGCGCTTGCGCACGCAGCGACCAGCAGCCGGTGGCTTGTCACCAGACTGCAAACCAAATCTACCTACGGGTACAAATAAGTAACAAAAAAAAAAAAATAATTGATTGCGCCTACCAGTGCGGCGGCATACAAAAATAAGCAGCGTTGCTGTGGTTTTAAGCAGGTTTTATTAATCATACCGCCGTCAAGAGCTCCGCTCCCAGCGCCGTGCATGAGCGCAAGAAGCGAGCCCTCGGCTCTCAGTAAAAGACACAGAGTGCGTGTCTGCAGCAGAGGTTGAAGAGTGAGAGAGAGAGTGCGTTACAGAGTTGCAGCTTAAATACCTGACCTAAACAATACATCAAAGGAACATACCCACAGTTAGTATGATCAAAGGGATAACAGAACAGGCAGGAGATATTTGCATTTGTGAGACATTCAAGCACAAGGGCAGCATGGTGGTGCAGTGGTTAGCACTGTTGCCTTACAGCTAGAAGGTTCCTGGTTCAAATCCCAGGCTGGCAGGGGTTGGAACCTTTCTGTATGGAGTTTGCATGTTCTCCCTGTGCTGCGTGGGTTACTACTCCGGGGGCTCCGGTTTCCTCCCACAATCCAAAGACATGCATGTTAGGTTAATTGGTTGTTCTAATTGTCCATAGATATTGTTTCCTATAGGCCCTTAGAATAGAGGGTTAGTACTAGTAAAAGCGCTTTGAGTGGTCTTTGTGACTAGAAAAGCGCTATATAAGTGCAGGTTAGTTAGTTAGTTAGAATGAAAAATCAGGAAAATGCTGCTTTGGGATAGGTCTATTCAGATGCCTGACACACCTACTGAGTCCCAACTTTTTCAAAGTTAACTTTTATTTTCAGACTCTAGACACCCTAAGCTTTCAGATGGTACCAAATTTATAGATTCTGTGTGTGTGTGTGTGGGGGGGGGGCTATTTGGCCCATGGCCTATTGGTATGGAGCAAAAAATCATCATCATCATCATCATAGCACAGAGCTGCATGGAGGAATCTGATCAGACCTAAATGAAACAGTCACTGGAGCAAAAAATAAGCTACCAAGAAACATCCGAAGTTTATTCATAGAAACAGAAGGAAGCTACAGCTTAAGAGGATTATATAAATTCAAAATTATCAATGCACACACCTCCAGAAAGAGATTTTGTGTTTCTGTATGTGGAGTAAAATTATGGAAACAAGCTAAATATTGATTTGAAGCAATGTTCAGATACAAAGTTGTTTAAAAAGAGGTACAAAGATTTGGTGTTCCAGAAAAGAAAGTAGATGACAACTGATAACCAACAAAAATCTGTTTTTTTTTTTACATCAGAATCACAGAGCTTAAATTTGAAGTTTGTGTTTATGTGGTATGGATGTTTAAGTATAAGGCTACGTGTCCACGAAATGCATTTTTTGTTGCCCAACCGCCCTGAACGTCTTTTTTTCAGTTTTTGTGCGCTGCGGTCTGGGGGAAAAAAAAGGCTGTGCCCTGTATTGCAGCAACAGCTTGTCACTCATGGCTCAGCACTTCTGCTTTTCCTATGGTCAGACTTTCTATTTATTTTTTAATAGCAGTCTCTAAATAACAATGGACAGGAAACATATTCTAGCATTGGTAGCAGCTCTGAATGCAAAATACTGTATGACGACACGGAAAACAGGAGTCTTGAGTAAAGACTGTACCAGCATCCTATGTCCCACCCTTCCTTATTCTGATTGGCTGCTTTGAAAGATCTGGCATTGACAAGCTCAGCTGCAGTCTGAAAAGTTGAAATTTTTTCAACTCTGAGCACCACGACAAAAAGTGGTGGAATATAGAAAAATTTAAAAAAAAATAATGTTGAAATTGCATGGCCTCGAGCCGGCCTCGGCCCGAGTTACCAAGGCCATACGTCTCGAGGCCAAGGCTGAGAACGAGTCATTATCTTCCAAGGCCGAGGCTGTGAAAAACCATCCTCGAGTCCAGCCTGACTTGAATTCTCCAACACTGCTAACCACACTATTAGTATGTGCAGTTTAAATAGTTTACCTGCTGTTGGACAATAAGCTCTCTTGGATGATCGTTGCTGACAGCTGAGTTGCTTCAGTTATGCTGGGCAACGTGTTGACTGCAGTAAATAAGTGAATTACTGGAGAACTTACACTCTTTCGTCTTCTCCATTATTGCAGTAATATCAGCCATCATTTTGAATATTAGTGCATCTCGATAAATTAGAATACCATGATATGTCATTTAATATAAAAAAGATAACGATAATCATCACAAATAAATTAAAACGGCTTAAATATTTCACTGTATGTGCAGTGAAGGCTCACATTTCTACACTAATATTTGTGTTTGTAAATTTATTTTGGACTGGAAGAAGTTACTTTAATTTTCACCTTTAGCCTAATTAAACTTTTAAACCCAGCAAGGTTTCAAACAGGATGGACCAGCTTGTTATTTTCTTTTTTTACTTTACTGGAGTTGAATATTACTTTTGATTGCTTTGAACATGCAGTTACAACAGCCCTTTATGGAGTAGCAGAGGCTGCCATTTGAGTTTTTACACTTTATTTTGGGGGTTAAAAGACTGTACTTTAATGTCTGTTATTTAGTTCTGTTGCTACAAACATTTCTGATTAAGCTGTCAAGTTCGAGTTTCCAACTCATGTTTGATGGGTCATTATTTTATTTAGCTATGGGAACTTTTTATAATAGGCTACATTATATTAAATCAGAGACTGACAACAAAGTAATACTCACAGGTGTGCAGGCTTAAACAGGTGAGGTAAAACATCACCTGGAGTCCCAAACAGGAGCCATGCCAACAGGAAGCAGAGATGGCGGACACGAGAGAAATAAATGCAATTGGTCGACTAAACGAAAAAAAGTCGTTAGATTAGTCGACTACTAAAATAATCATTAGTTGCAGCCCTACAGTTTACATTACAGGCTGTATTAGAGAGCGCTACTGGGGAAAAAAAAAAACATCTCAAAACAGATGGTAAGGTCCATGAAGCTTAAGTGTTCACTATGTGATTCTCTACAGTGTCGTCTCCGATACCACGCATATTGTAAACAAACAAACGACACTTACCAATGGTGTAAAGGCACGTGTGTTGGTAGTCTGTGGCAACAGCGTTTATTTTATTTATGTTCTATTTATTTAGGATACTTTATTTGGGATATCCAATAGTCCAGTATTTAATATTGTTCATAAATGAAAGTGCAAAGCTCTTTGGAAAGTCATACACAGACCATTATCATGATATTCTGGGCATAAAATGGTCTTCATTACATCAATGATAATATCGCTGTTTGTGATACTTTTGGGGAAAATTTATCGTCCAACAAAATTTGTTATTACACACCTAGAAGGAAGACAACTGTCCGTTTATACACACAAAATGAAAAATGTCATTTCTGCAAGAAAAGATAACATTAAAGTGGACCCATTTTGTTTTTTCTGCCTTTCCTTTGTCACAATAGTGAACGCTCAAATCAAATGAGGTCATAGACTCAAATATTGAGGTCAGTGTATATGTAAGCACTCCTTTTGAGTCTAAAGTCAGTTTTTAGACCGTTCCTAACACTCCAGACAGCTTTTGTGGTTTTTGGAACACATCTTGCCTTTACTGGGCAGATACAGTGAAGAGAGGAAGAAAATGATGAAGAGCAGGGGAAAGACAAGCAGCAAAGGTTACTTTGACTGGGAATCGAAGTAAGGATCACTGTGTTGTAACCATTAGGCTACAGAGGCTGCCCCGAAAGCAATTTTAATTCTCATCAATAATGTGAATATATCTACAGGGGTGTGAAAAAGTGTTTGCCCCCTTCCTGATTTCTCATTTTTTGGGAGTGTTTGTCACACTTCAATGTTTCATACCATCAAACAAATTTAAATATTAGACAAAGACAACAAATAAACACAAAATTCAGTTTTTAAATGAAGGTTTTTATTATTAAGGGAAAAAAAATCCAAACCTACATGACCCTGTGTGAAAAAGTGATTGCCCCTTAAATCTAATAAGTCTTCCAGGTCCTGAAGCAGCAAAATACCCCCAGACCATCACAATACCACCACCATACATTACTGTTGGTATGATGTTCCTTTTCTGAAATGCTGTGTTACTTTTATGCTGGATGTAATGGGGCACATACCTTCCAAAAAGTTCAACTTTTGTCTCGTCAGTATACAGAGTGTTTTCCCAAAAGTCTTGGGGATCATCAAGTGGTTTTCTGACAATACTGATACGAGCCTTTATGTTCTTTATGCTCAGCACTGGTTTTTGTCTTGGAACTCTGCCATGCAGACCATTTTTGCCCAGTCTCTTTCTTATGGTGGACTCATGAACACTGACCTTAACTGAGGCAAGTCAGGCCTGCAGTTCTTTGGATGTTGTTGTGGGGTCTTTTGTGACTTCTTGGATGAGTTGTTGCTGCATTCCTGGGGTAATTTTGGTCAGCCAACCACTCCTGGGAAGGTTCACCACTGTTCCATGTTTTCGCCATTTGTGGATAATGGCTCTCACTGTGGTTTGCTGGAGTCCCAAAGCTTTAGAAATGGCTTTATAACCTTTTCCAGACTGATAGATCTCAATTACTTTGTTTCTCATTTCTTCTTGAATTGATTTGGATCGCAGCATGATGTCTAGCTTTTAAGGATCTTTTGGTCTACTTCACTTTGTCAAGCAGGTCCTATTTAACCGGCTGAACTCGGGAGATTCCGCGGGCGGTCACGTCTGTGCGTCTTAGTGCGTCTCAGTGCGCACTGAAAAAAAAAGCTGTATTTCCAGTCTTCCAGTACAGACACAGCCGTAAACAGAAAGCCAAAGGAGTGTTTGATTGGTTTAGAATGAGATTGACATCTCATTCGACCAACATGAGCCTTGATTTGGGTTTTTAAACCTTGAATAACCAATGATCGTAAACCTAGCAAGAAGTATCTACCCATCAACGACCGCGAATACAACGAGCCAACTGAAGCCGAGTAATCTGACGATGGACGTTTAGCCAATCAATTTCTGACTTCAATGACATCCTACATGCCTAGTTCAGTGTTTATATTTCCGGTAAAATACCATGCGTTCTCGTGCGTAAAATCTCTTTTGACTCCGCCGCTGTGTGACGCGCAGTCCTTTGTGATACTGTGCAGAAGGGTCAGGGTAAGATTAGCCATTATTTTACTTGCTTTGAAAAATGGATCACAAAATAAACCGAAAGGGCATGCACCGGGTCAGGTGACTAGACGATGGATCAGTAAACAACGGAGGTTTCCATTGATCAACGGAATAGCTGACGATCGTCACACGCCAGTGGACAATCCCAGCGACAGTGCGGTTGTGGACAGGTAAGTCTTATAATCTAAATTATTCTTTATCGATAAAAATAGTAATAAAAATAACTTTTGGGGACTTCCGGTTATGGCGGCCACGTAGAAGGACACGTATCACTCTGCTCTGCACCTAGAGAAAAAAATCGGCAAATAACTCTCTCAATTGGAACAGAACCTATCCCAGCGTTTGGGCGAGGATATGCCGGTGAAGCCTAAGGCTGGAAAATCAGGTGGAGGAAAAATTGAACCGCCGAAACAGTCCAAGTTAACGGACTTTCACGTCCGTGATGCAGCAGATAAAGCTCCAGATATGGTAGAGGAAGCTAGCAGCAGTGCGGTGACTGCGGGCGACGGCACAGGTGCAGTGCTCGCTGCCATTAGTTCAATGAGAGCAGACTTTTCCGCTAAATTTGATGGGATTATGGCAGCGTTGGAAGGAATGAGAAAAGAATTGGGTGACTGTATGGAACGAGTGGTACAGGTGGAGCTTCGAGTTTCCAGTGCTGAAGATGACGTCGCCAGCCTTCAATTAAAGGTGCGCACTTTGGAAAAAAAAAAAAAATGTCTGGAAGATAATGTCCTGGACTTGGAGTCCTGGTCGATACGGAACAACCTGAGGCTGGTGGGTCTACCGGAGGGAACCGAGGGTCGGGACCCATGTTCCTTTTTGGAAAAGTGGATTCCAGAAGCGCTGAACAACGCGGAGCTGCAATCATCAGTTGTTTTAGAAAGCGCCCACCAAATTGGACCACAGAGAGATA
Source organism: Pholidichthys leucotaenia (assembly GCA_020510985.1). Lineage (NCBI taxonomy): Eukaryota > Metazoa > Chordata > Actinopteri > Cichliformes > Pholidichthyidae > Pholidichthys > Pholidichthys leucotaenia. Next base: position 158,915,240 of record CM035838.1, on the reverse strand, counting down.
ATAAGGCAGCACCAAGGACGTTAATTACGAAGTTCCTCAGCTACAGAGACAGGATGAAGATCTTCGACGCGACGCGAGCCAAAGGAGAAATTAAATACCAGGATCAACAGGTGCGGTTCTACCCAGATTTGGCCACAGGAATTCAACGGTTGAGGAAGCAGTTTGACCCCGTCCGTAAAGAGCTGCGCAACCTTGGGATTCCATCATGGAGTAATTCACCCTGCAAGACTGTTGGTCACGTATGGGGGCGGAACACACATCTTCAAGACCCCTGAGGAGGCGCAGGAGTTCATCGGGAAGATCCAAGAGAGACTGGTGGGAGCTAAGCATGAACAAAATATAAGGTAGAATATTTAAGCATTTACACAGGCATCTAACTGATTTGAAGCATATAGCAAGTTTACAAAATATAGATTGTATTACATATTAAAAAAAAAAAACCTATGATGTACAAAGTTGCTATAAAATTTTGGAGTTAAGTTGGAAAACTACAGAAGAGAGTTAATGTTACGTCATTTAATGCAGTAGAATTGGGGTGATTGGGAGGATGAAGAGGGAGTGGCTTTGGCTGGTCCTCGTGGGTGTGGAGCGGTCGATGGCTATATCGGGAGACGGAGGGTTTTTTTGATTTTGGGGGGATCACCACAAATGTGGGAAGGGGGAATTTGTTTGTGTGTAGTTTGTAGAATGAATGTTCAACCACTCATGTTTTTGCTTCTCTGTATGAGCATGTTTATATTGCGAGGTAATCCTAAACTCCCTATTGATCATAGACCAAAGCGTTAATCTTAATTTAACTTCATGGAATTGCAGAGGTCTACAAAATTTAAAAAAACTTAAACAAGTTATGAATAAAATAAAAGACATAGGTTCAAAAATTGTGTTTTTACAAGAAACTCATCTAATAGAGGAAGATGTAAAAAGAATTAGGAGTAGATGGCAAGGAAGTGTATTCACCTCATCATTTTCATCCCAAGCCAGGGGAGTTATGACTCTCATACATAAATCAGTCCCATTTCAAGTGAAAAATGTAATTGGAGACAAATTTGGAAGATATCTAATTATTCAAGGATCTTTGCTATTAGAAAATATAAATCTGGTGAACTTATACGGCCCCAATATAGATGATCAAAAGTTCTTTGCTAATTTATCTCTTATCTTATCATCACTTACAGGGCAACATATAATAGCAGGGGATTTTAATTGTACATTGAACCCCGATATAGATAGATCAACAGGACTGGACTGTACGCACAATGGATGCAGGATGATCATTAAGCATTTTATGAAAGAACTGAGATTGCTAGATATATGGAGAGAAATGAAACCACAAGTTAAAGCCTACTCTTGTTATTCTAATACCTATAAGACATTCTCAGGTATTGACTATTTTTTGATCTCCACAGAATTAAGGTCCAAGATTCAAAACTGCTTTTATGATAATATTGTGATCTCTGATCATGCACCCTGTTGTCTCATATATGTAGATAAGAAATTGACAAAGGAACCAGGAAGGTGGCAATTTCAGCATAAATGGCTTCAGGATGAGGAATTTGTTAAGTACATAGAAAAACAGATAGATGAGTTCTTTGATATCAATACTACACAAACATCAGCATGTATAAAGTGGGAGGCTTTCAAAGCTTTTATTAGGGGACATATTATTAGTTAGAGGGTTAGTATTAGTGAAAGCGCTTTGAGTGGTCTTTGTGACTAGAAAAGCGCTATATAAGTGCAGGTTAGTTAGTTAGTTAGTTAGTTAGTTATACAGGTTCAAAATCTAAGAAGACTCAAGAGGAAAGAGTCCAATTGGAACATAAACTAAAAATTCTTCAAGAAAAAGTGTATGCAGGAAGTGACCCAAAGTTAGAGAATGAATTACTGATTCTGAGAGCTGAATATGACAAAAAATCAGCGAACAGAGCTGCCTCGAGTCTTCTAAGATTGAAGCAATCTTTTTATGAACAAGGTGAAAAATCAGGAAAATTATTGGCATGGCAGATTAAACAATTAGAATTTAAAACACCAATCACCAGTATTATAAGTAACGGACAGGTAGTTGTAGATCCTTTAGAAATTAATAGAGCCTTTAGAGATTACTATGAAAAATTATATGATACAAAAAATGAAACTGACTTAACAAAACTAAGAGGGTTTTTGGATGGACTATCTATACCGTGTATTCCAAATGAAAACAGGGAGATACTGGAGTCTAAAATTAGTCAAGAAGAAGTTGGGCTAGCCATTGATAATATGAAATCAGGAAAAAGTGCAGGACCAGATGGTCTTCCAGTTGACCTCTATAAAAAATTTAAGAATAAATTAATAAAACCATTTTTGGAAATGGTTTTAGAAGCATTTCAAAATAGTAATTTACCACCATACATGAATAATGCCTTAATTATACTGTTGCCAAAACCAGGTAAACCCTCTAATAAATGTGAAAATATGAGACCAATAAGTCTATTAAAAGCTGACCTTAAGATAATCTGCAAAATTTTAGCAAGACGAATACAAGAAATATTACCAAATATTATTAACCGAGATCAGAATGGCTTTATAAAGGGAAGACAAGGCTTCCATAATGTAAGAAGACTATCTTTTTGAAGTCTTACAAAGGTTTGGACTTGGAAATAATTTCATAAAATGGGTTCAGATAATATACAATAATGCTACAGCAGAAATCCTAACAAACAGCAATATCTCAAAATCAATAAAGATCAATAGAGGATGTCGACAAGGCTGTCCACTTTCACCTTTATTGTTTACTATGGCAATTGAACCTTTAGCGATGGCAGTACGTTTACATCCACAAATATATGGAATTAAAGTTGGACCAACAGAACATAAAATCTCCCTGTATGCTGATGACATAATTTTGTTTATGTCCAATCTTAAAAAATCAATCCCGACCTTGTTGAATTTAATAAAGAATTTTGGGGAAATATCAGTATATAAAATAAATAAAATTAAATCTTCAATATTAATGCTAAATGAGACCCAGAGAAATCACCCAGCTTCTGAGGTAAATCAATTCAATGTTGTAAATCAGTTTAAATATTTAGGAATTCAAATTGTGCCTAAGCTAGAATCAGTCGCCAGTGCCAACTATGAAGCCTTAATGACAGACATTAATGAGTTAATTCAGAGATGGATGTCACTACCAATGTCGATGATAGGGAGAATTAATATACTTAAAAGTAATATCTTGCCTAAAATATTTTATTTATTTCAATACATTCCTTTGCCACCACCTTCAAATCTATTCTCAAGAATTAAAAAAAAGTTAGTGGAATTTATATGGAACAACAGGAAGGCTAGATTACGTCTGTCCTTACTATATTTACCATTTGATCGTGGAGGTGTGAAATGTCCAAACTTTATGTTGTATTACTGGTCAGCACAACTGAGGTCTATGACATATTATTTTTCATCAAATGATCTCCCTCACTGGACTGAAATGGAATCATACAATTTACCTTTACCTCTTCCCATATTCATATACTCAGACTCGGCAAAAAAATTACAGAAACAATTTAAAAATCCATTTGTAAAGCATATGATCAAAATATGGTGTGAAACCACAAAATATTTAAAAGAACCACATTTACTGTCACAATTTAGCCCAATATGGGGTAATCAATATTTTAAACCAGGGAGAGCGGATGTTGTATTTAAAGTATGGAATTTAAAAGGGATTCAAAAGATTCAAGATTTATATCTGTCATGTTCAGATAACATAATGTCTTTTGAAGAGCTGAGGATCAAATTTAATCTTAATAGAACACATTTTTTTAAATATCTTCAGCTTAGGAACTTTATTCGATCAAATCAAAACAATGCTCTCACTCGACCTATTTATTCATCCTTGGAAAAAATTTTGATGAAAGATAGTAAGAGAAAGGGTATTATTTCAGAGTTTTATAATTCATTGACACTATCTTCAAGTGAAAACTCACAGAAAAGATTAAATTATTGGAAAGAAAACCTGCAAATTGAAATTTCAGAGGAACAATGGGAATTGGCTTGTACAGAAGCTCAAACCAAATCAATAAATGTACGTCTTAAATTGATACATTTTAAATGGTTAATGTGGATGTATGTTACACCGGTGGAATTAAATAGATATAACAAAAACATACCACATACGTGCACAAAATGTATGGAAAGTAAAGGAACCTTATTTCATTGTGTATGGGAATGTAGGAAAATTAGAGTGTTTTGGGAAGAGGTGAGGGTAACAATTGAAAAAATAATTTCAAAACAAATCATATTGAATCTTAAATTGTTTTTGTTGGGTCTGTATCCAGAAAAGCATAATTTTAATAAAAGTGAAAGAGCATTCATAGACCTCAGTTTGCTTAATGACAAAAAATGTATTGCACTATTGTGGAAAAAGACTCATAGACCAGTTGTGACTCAGTGGTTAAGACAGATGTTAACAAACCTTCCATTAGAAAGAATAACATACATACTGAAATCAAAGGAAAATGTGTTTGAGAATATATGGAGACCTTTTCATTGATTATGTAAAGAATTTAAACATAACTTTTGAAGAAGAAGGTGAATGATGTGTGTGGACCTTGTAAATTCCAAACTGGTGAATGTATAATATGTATACTTATGTAATGGATTGCCTAGACTAAACAGAGGAGCATTGTTGAAGACCTGTTGTTGTTAGTGGTTGTTGGTGGGGATTTTTTAGTATTTTCTTTTATTACTTTAGTGTTAGTGTCTGATTGTTTGTGTTATGTTTGTAAAAAGGTTCAATAAAAATATTGTGGGAAAAAAAAAAACTTTTGACCAATCGCGGTAATTACAAGGGTCCCACATGGCAACGTTTTTGTGTGAGCCATGGGGGGGGGGGGGGGTTATTTGTTACTGTGTATATTGTAAAAAAAAATTTAATATTTTTTTAGTATGATTTTTATTTCACTGTAGGCTATTTTTTCCTGTAAAAAAAAAAGAAAAAGAAACTGTGCTGTGTATGTCTGGATTATTATGCCTTTGTTTTACTGTGTAAACGTGATCTGGTGAAATGGAGCCCTGACCATGTGAGCACACTATTGTGAGCACCCCAGGTGGACACCGGTATTCAATCTGTACATTTTCAATCCAGTGATTTACAAAGTGATTCATAATTTTCTAAAGCCTCATTCAGAACATTATAGTCCCACAGACTGGTTTTCATCTGGGACAGCATTTATAAATCACTGGATGGAGAATGTACCTGTACATGTACAGACTGGATTCCATGGTCCACTTGGGGTTCGCACTTGGTCAGGGGTCCAGTTGACCTGTATCTGTGTAAACTGGTGAGATAGTGAACTCTGGAAAAATTGGAGAGGGGAGAGGGTTGTTTTTGTGTATACTTTAGTGAAATGTATTAATTTTTTGCATAATTTTTCTTACACTGTAGGCTATTTTTGCCTGAAAAAAAAAAAAAAAAACAGGAACTGTGCTGTGTATGTCTGGGTTGTTACCCCTTGGTTTTACTGTGCAAACTGCTGAGATAGTGAACTCTGGAACATAGTTTTCCAAACTGTGCCATGTGGCACAGTTTGGCACAGTTCAAGAACGCCTTGTTACAACCTGAGAAAAAAGCTGCGTAATATATTCATTTTTTTGTGGTATTGTTGCAAAATTTTGACCTGAGCTTGAAAACACTTGGTTCTACATTTCTGTTGCTTTCCAGCAAGTTTCACACAGCTGTATGTTATTTGCAAGCATTTGTATCTAAAAAAAAACCCCACCCAGGCGAACTTTATTTTCTTCAAATTCAGTATGTTTAGATGATTGTTACTCAGTGGCAGGAGCACTTACAGTATGACTGTTTTGCCAAAAAATTCAGAGTGTTTTCTTTTAAATGAGACCAACCCCATGAAGACGTTGCAAAGGGTTGAAGAACAGCTTTTGATTTACTTTGGGCATGTTATTTTTAGGCGTTTTTAGGGAAGTTGAACAGAGTTCAACAGGTTAAGTGATTTCTTGATTGAGAACAAGTGTGGCAGTAATCAGGCCTGGGTGTGGCTAGAGAAATTGAACTCAGCTTTCCAAAGATGTTTTAAATCACAGTTAATTTATGTTTTAACCGGGAAGGGGGGGAGGCATCACTTTTTCACACAGGGCCATGTAGCTTTGGATTTTGTTTACCCTTAATAATAAACACCTTCAATTAAAAACTGCATTTTGTGTTTACTTGTGTTATCCTTGTCTAATATTTAAATCTGTTTGATGATCTGAAGCATATAAGTGTGACAAACAAAAAAAAGAGAAATCAGGAAGGGGGCAAACACTTTTTCACACCACTGTATTCCCAATGTGGTCATCTTGATGTGCACTTGAAATGTAATTTCTTTGAAGGGCAGAAAATAAGAAACAAAGGGAGTTAAAACAGCTCATTTCAGTCAAAGAATGAAATGGGTGTTGTTTTAAGACTGACTACAAGATAAGGTTTATTTTGACTGCTGAACCATATAGACAGTCGGGGTGGGAATCGCGAGTAATCACGTGATTCGATTCGGATTAAGATCCTTGGGTCACGATTCTATCCTATCACAATTCAACGTTCATCACGATATTGCGATAATCAATTATCCCGATCCCATATATTTCAAATTTTTTCATCGTATTCAACCTCAAATCATGTCCCAAAGTAAAACTGTTGACATCCCTTTCATATAATAAAGTATTCTCAGGACTTCATTTTCCACGGAGACACGCTTTTGCACAAAGGGAGGGTGGTGGATGGTGTTTGGAATTGACTCCTACTCCAGATACATCTAGCTAACTCGGTGGACCCTTAAAAAGCAGCTAGAAACTGTTTTGTTTAACAAGGATTTCCACTGAGTTTCAACTGCTTTTTAATGGTAAGTCTGATATTTTTAAAGGCGACGGACAGTGACATTTTTTTATTGAACCAATCAACTGATTGTATGAAAATATTCCATTCTTCCCATTCCCCTGATTTAATATGTGTCACCATCCTCCATAAATGACATTATTTGGTCATAGCCCATCTTTCACTCACTGATGCTGCAGTACCGCCATCTCCCGATAGGTGCGTGCAGCCTTGACGTCATTTCGGTAAGACAAAGAAAATTGCAGAACGAGAGCAAAGTGATTCGGACAGCGATTATTTTCTCGAGTTTGACGACCTCAATATAAATGATGACATTGACAATGAAGAATCTGATGATGAAGTAGTTTTGGGTGGTGTGTGGCCTGTCAGCCTTATTTGTTCAAGCCAGAGGGAGAGGAAGAAGACGCAACACAGACGGGAACAGACCACGTTGACGACGATCGGCTGGAAGATTTATCTTGGTAAAAGATGCTTAGAAATATTTTTCTTTGGCGACATGCATGGTCACACACTTAATTTTCAAACTAAAACTACCCATTGGTCACTCGCTGCCTGATGACATGTTGTTAATCATCATCTTCTCAATACTTTTAACAGCCGCTGATTAGCACCTGCTGGTCTGTGCGCAGCTGGAGCTGATGAGACAGCGGCCGTCATCGTCCACACGAGTGAGTTTATAAACAATATTTATTCATTTGATTTAATTTTCCAGATGAATTATGAAGAAATCATTCAATACATTCAATAATCAATGCAAACGGAATAATCAATGCCAACCCCATATTTTTCAGGCGATACAGATTCATAGCCTACAGGCAACTGGTACGGTGGTGTTGGGGATTTTTTGGGGGAAGAAGTGAGGGTTATGTTGCCTGCCTGTGCTGTGAGCCTCATCAGAGAAACCTTCCCATCTCATCACTACAAGGGATTTTGCCTACCAAGATTAGATTTGTGAACAATGTTATTTAAATAAAGTTTTGTAAAATCATATATTGAGTTTATTAATGTTCATGTCGATGTTATAATTCTCATAGTTCAGCATTCATCAAAGTCGCATGTCATATACATTTCAATAATTTTTCTACCATTTTATGGTATAAATTTGGATTTACATCAAAGTCCTGTTCATCAGCTTCCTCTGCTTGGTCAGAAACATCAACACTATTTGAAGGTTGAGTGACAGTTGATAAAATCTGCAAAAAAAGTAGATCATAATTTTATCCCAGAGGTCTCAAATTGGATTACATACATAGAAATATAAATTGATCAAACAGGCACAACCACCTCCCTATACCCTATACAGCACTGAATATTTCATATTTGATTAGTATGAACACCCTAATATGCTAATATTTGATAAGTTGGTAAGGCAATGCAAACCATTGCTTGGAATTCATTTAAGATGTTTAGTAAACATTTGCAGTGAATATTAAAAATAAAAAACTTACCCTGTTTACTTCTCGTTTTCTGACAGCTGATCGCATCAGTAGATCACCCTTGCTTTTCACGCCACTGTCACTGACCCCTTTCTCAGAGTCACACTTGGGAATCGAGGGATATATAGTTGGAATAGCTGTTTTCTTTATCAGCAATCTTTTTGCAAATTTCATTTCAAATTGACATAATGTCTGGCCCAGGAAACACGCACGCAGGCTCAGGATAGATTTAACAGCTTTATTCAACAAGCAGGTGTGTGTGAATGGATGTATGGGGATGTGTTGGGGTGAACACCGATGCGCAGGCAGCAGAGCAGCGCACCGTTCAGCCAGAAAAGAGCAGAGGACAAGGGTAACGGGCACCACACCGAGACGGGGATAATCGGTGATAGTGTTGCTTACTTGCAGGGACAGGTGGCTGGCGTCGGCAGGTGATGAGCCCGGGAGACAGCGTCCTGCAGGTGGGCTAAATAGCCCGCTGCTGAAGAGGCGCAGGTGTGCGCGCAGCTGAAGCCGCTGATGAGCGGCGAGTCGTGACACAAATTGCATCTTATTTTCGAAATCGCTGTCAACGAAATGTCTACTGCACATGTTGGGTGTTTTACCGACATCAGTCCAATTTTTTCGCGTTTTCTGAACGAATTTCACCCATGCCGTTCTGATTTTCCCAGGGACGGGAAATTCAAAAACACTCACAGCATGCTCCGCTGGTATAACGTCGCACCCGTAGACAACACAACGACAAACCATAATTAATTCGATTCCTGAAATCCTAATGTTAATAAATAATCTATTTGTAATCCACAAGTATTCCGAGAAATATCCGTAATCGCCGATTTTAAAATGTAAACATCAAGTAAAACACAGCAATGTCCGCCGACCGTGTGCGTGTGCCTTCACCGAATTGACGTCACACAGTCAGTGGCCATCTTAGCCGCTGATAGCTTGGCTGGGTCAGACAGCTCTCCACAACAGCGTACTTCAAGAGCGCATTGTCACCTTATGCGACATACACTACCGTTCAAAAGTTTGGGGTCACCCAGACAATTATTTTGTGTTTTCCATGAAAAGTCGCACTTATTTACCACCATGAGTTGTAAAATGAATAGAAAATATAGTCAAGACATTGACAATGTTAGAAATAATGATTTGTATTTGAAATAATAATTTTTTCCTTCAAACTTTGCTTTCGTCAAAGAATCCTCCATTTGCAGCAATTACAGCATTGCAGACCTAACATGATTGCACAAGGGTTTTCTAATCATCCATTAGCCTTCTGACGCAATGAGCAAACACACTGTACCATTAGAACACTGAAGTGATAGTTGCTGGAAATGGGCCTCTATACACCTATGTCGATATTGCACCAAAAACCAGACATTTGCAGCTAGAATAGTCATTTACCACATTAGCAATGTATAGAGTGTATTTCTGATTAGTTTAAAGTTACCTTCATTGGAAAAAAAGTGCTTTTCTTTCAAAAATAAGGAAATTTCTAAGTGACCCCAAACTTTTGAACGGTAGTGTACGTTGACACCAAAACATGTGGGGTTCAAATTAGCTCGTCTCAGACAACAGTTTGAGATGTGATTTAGCGATATTGAATTTTTGTCTGTCCGTCGCCTTTAAATTATTTTAATTTTGTGTTTTAACTTGTTTTTGTATTTTTTAAATGATTTTTATCTATCAACTTCCTTTTATTCCATTTTATTGTGTCTATATGTCTCTGAAAAGTGCTTCATAAATAAACTTTACTTACTTGACGCTTGGAGAAAAAGCTCCATGCCGGGGTCTCTTTAGCTTAGCCGTTGCTAACGCTGCTCTGAAACGTGTGTGACCCGCCGTATTCTGAGTGGGGGGGGGGGGGGGTTTGGGGGGGGGGGGGTTCGTGCAGCGCTTCTTGTGGGCTGTGTGTCATGTCAATGTCTTTCCTTCCATCTTTGTTATAAAATCCAAAAAAGGCCCGACATTTGAGCTAACTTTGAGTTAACTGCTTCCTAACTTTCAAAGCTGGCTGCAAATCACCGAGACAAACTATGACTTCACTTGACTGGGTGTTTGCTTTGCGCCATCTAGTGGACTGAAAACCCTACTGATTAACTGATAACCCCAAAGTATATGTGTGCACTTTTTTTTTTTTTTTTTATAAAAGATTGATCCATGTGTTTATGGATCGATACATTGTTGTCAGTGCCAAGTATCGCGATCCATCATTGAATCGATCTTTTATCCCGCCCCTAATAGATAGTCCAGTAAAGATTAAGAATAAAAATGTCTCTGAAAATGAGCATAACAGTTCCCCTTTAGGCTCCAATTTACCAGAATCAAACCAGACAAAAACCTTTTCCGTCAGTCTATGATTCAGTTTAGTTGTTTACCTTCCGCCACAAGATTTAAAGTCAGCAATGTGAACACATCACAGGTCATTCAATTCAGGCATCTAATAAGAGGGCAAATGTTTAATAATCAGAACTTATGTAACAAACTTAAAAAACAACCTAAATGCTGTCACTCACTGCCAGTTTTCATCTAAAAATCACAATAAAAATCAGCATCTATTTGCATAATGACAGTTTCAGTATTGCCTCTTTAACACAGTTTCCTTGAGTTGGTCTTATGTTTTCTACATCATAGCAACATAAATGTGCAAGGCTTCAGAGAGCACGGAAGGCGGCTTGTCCTCGCTGGGAAGAGACGAGGACAAGAGTTTGATTTATTGGGTTCATTTCCTTCTGACTCAGGCTGTTTCCCAGTATGCCTTAGACACCTAAACAGCACAGCGACAGAGAGAAAGAGAAGGGACACACTGAGAAAGTTAAGCGGAGAGAGAGTGAGGTAAGTGGAGAGAGGAGTGAGTGGTGAACAGAGGAGCAGAGGATGTACAATGGAACAAAGATGAAGGCTTGTTGGAAATTAAATGTATAAACACTGGTAGGACCAGATGATTTCTGCAATTCAGAAAATACAGAATAGCAAAACTTGGCAAATTGGAATCATCAGTAGAACAGAGAATATTGTGGAATTTACGGAAATGTGGCTGTGATTTACAAAAACCCGAGTTGTCACTACCAAGTGTTTTTCACAGCACCTGAACCAAATGACATAACCAGAACTACGAGCCTCACTGTGATAGCAGTAGTACTTGTAGCAGCAGCTGCGGTGGGGCTCAGGTATAGTTGCCCGTTCTGCTTATTTCCCCTCAGACACTGGGTTTGTTTTCTAGAAAGTCATTTGTAAACATCAGGTTTTAAAACACTTTGAGGGTTATTTGGACTTCTTTGACTTTTCTGCATTTATTTTGAGGTATTAATCCACCATTTTTAAATTTTTATATAAAACTCGTGTGAGACACTTTTACAATCAGCCTTCTCATACAAAGCTATAACGGAATGGAACAAGCTCCCCACTGTTTTGAAAACCAGAACAAATTACAGAAACTTTTCCACAGAGACTAAAAAATGGATTTTAAGTAATGAAGCCTGGCAGTACTGACTATCTCCCTTAAATGGGATTTGAAATTGTATTCATAAATTGTTTTTATGTGTGCCGTTTCTATCTTTTTATCTTTTAAACTTATTCCCTGTTTGTTTCAGGGTCAACAGTTTCTGAAACCCGACCTGAATTGCTTTCTGTATGTACTTGTTTTCTTTTAAGATCTTCCTGCCTGCCTCAGCGACTACAGATGGAAATTAGTGAGAATGCTATAATCTGGTACAGAGCATCTTTACCCTGTGTTTAAGGTTTTTTTTTCTGTACATGGTCCCTGACAAACTAAAAACTACAAAAAGGATGAATTACTTTTGGGTCCAGTCCAGCTCACATTAAAATTTGAACTTCCTCAGGATCAATGTTGCCACTAGGGGTGGGCAATATGGCCCAAAAAGGATATCACAATATTTTTGCAAATTCTCACATTAACGATATTGATCACGATATCAAAAACTTGTTTTTTTCTTTTTTATTTATAAAGAACAGTTTCGCAGGTCAGCATTATTTACCTTCAACATGTTTAGTAAATTTGTTGGCTTGAAATTTGTTTAATAAAATCAAGCTGAAGCAGCCGAAACAGAAAGAAAATAAAACTCGTGACACTTCGGACGTCAACACCGCTCCAAGGTGAGCGATGTTGTTGAAGTGTTGTACGTGCGGAAAAAAATGCGGGCACATTATCTGCATTACTGCCTTTTTTTTTTTTTTTTAACATGGCAGCAGCCTGAAACAGCCTTAAAACTAAACTATTTCACACAGCCAGACGCAGATGCTCTGACCACAGAGTGGTAGCTTCCCACACCATGTTTGCTTTGCTGTTTCTATGATAACGCATAGCTTCCGTCAGCAGCATAACGGTGTGATGTCATCACACAGCAGACCCCAAATATTGCAATATTCATTTTCACTTTGGTATCAAAATTTATACCAGTATTATTGTGAATTATATGATATGGCATACCCCTAGTTGCCACTACATTATTAAGAAAATAGGTTAAATACTGGAAACTAGCCCCAACCACAACACCAAAACTTTCAATTTAATGGGAAAATGTAACAAATTCATGAGAGCAAAAAAGAAAAAGGTCACAAATTTATGAGTAAAGTTGCAAATTTACAAGGAAAAAAGTTTTATATTTACCAGTGAAGTCATAACTTTATGTAAAAAAAGGCCACCAATTAAGAAAAGCTGCAAATTTACAACAAATGAATGCTGCTCAGTCTGCTCATTTTTACCGCAAAAACGTACCATCAACATTACAAAATCTGATGATTTCACCCCATAAACGCAAAAGATAGCCATCATAAATGAGAAATTTACAACACTGTATAAAAATCAGACTAAACTTTTCCTGCTGTCAGTTAGGATTCTCAAAATTATTTCTATTTAACCAAATAATATTTTAGAGAATTTTTTTATTACTTTCTTCAAAGTCAGAAATTTACATACATTCCCTTAATGTTTGGTAGCAATGCCTTTAAACTGTACAACTTGGGTCAAACGTTTTGGGAATCCTTCCACAAGCTTTTCACAATAGTTTGCTGGAATTTTGGCCCATTCGTCCTGACAGAACTGGTGTAACTGAGTCATGTTTGTAGGCCACCTTGCTCACACACGTCTTTTCAGCTCTGCCCACAAATTTTCTATGGGACTGAGCTCAGGGCTTTGTGATGGCCACTCCAAAATATTGACTTTTAAGTTAAGCTATAGACAGCAAGCTATAGACAGCTTGCTCCTTCTGTAATTGATAACATGGTGGATAGTGTTACAGCTTCTCTGCATCAGACTCTAGACTTGGTGTCCCCCTTAAAAAAGAAAAAGTCTAATCAGAGATTTCTAACTCCTTGGTTCAACACAGAAACTCGTAGCTTAAAACAGAAGACTCGTCAATTAGAAAGAAAATGGCGCTCCACTAATTTAGATGAAATCTATTTAGCTTGGAGAAATCATCTTTTAATTTATAAAAAATCTCTTAGAAAAGCTAGAACGAGTTATTACTCTGCATTAATAGAAGAAAACAAGAATAATCCCAGGTTTCTTTTCAGCACTGTAGCCAGGTTGGCAAAGAGTCAGGACTCTGTCAATCCTAGCATTCCCTTAGAGCTTACTAGTCAGGACTTTATGAACTTTTTCAATAATAAAATTTCATCCATCAGAGATAAAATCAATCAGATTCTTCCCACAGTTAACTTAAATACTGTAACTTATAACTTATATCAATTGTTAACTCCTTCAATTGATGTCTATCTTGATGAGTTTACTCCAATCGACCTTTGTGAGTTAGACAAAATAGTTTCCTCATCCAAACCTTCAACTTGTCTTTTAGACCCTATTCCTACCAGGTTATTTAAAGAAGTCTTCCCACTTATTGGTAGCTTTATTCTTCATATAATCAATTCTTCATTAACTTTAGGCCATGTACCGCAGGCTTTTAAAACAGCTGTAATTAAACCCTTACTCAAAAAGCCAACGCTAGATCCAGGAGCTTTAGCTAACTATAGACCAATCTCTAATCTCCCTTTCATTTCAAAAATCTTAGAAAGAGTTGTTGCTACGCAATTATTTGACCACCTGTAGGGAAATGGTTTACTTGAAGAGTTTCAATCTGGGTTTAGAATCCATCATAGTACTGAAACAGCCTTAGCGAAGGTCACTAACAACCTCCTCATTGCATCTGATAATGGACTGGTTTCTGTGCTTGTCCTTTTAGACCTTAGTGCAGCTTTTGATACTATCGATCATAATATTCTACTTGATAGATTAGAACACTATGTTGGACTTAATGGAACTTCGTTGCAGTGGTTTAGATCTTATTTATCTGATAGGTTCCAGTTTGTTCATGTAAATAATGAGTTTTCTTTCAACTCAAAGCTTAGTCATGGAGTTCCACAGGGATCTGTGCTAGGCCCTACTCTTCTTAGTTTATATATGCTTCCATTAGGCAACATTATTAGAAAGCACTGTATACATTTTCATTGTTATGCAGATGACACACAATTATACCTGTCAATGAAGCCAGATGATAGTAATCAATTAGCCAAGTTAGAAGCCTGTCTTAAGGAAATCAAAGCTCTGGACTGACTTGTAATTTCCTGCTATAAATTCAGATAAGACTGAAGTCATTCTTGTTGGTCCAAAAAACCTTAGAAATACCTTTCCAAATCAAACTTTCCCAGTTTGGATGCGGTTACCTCTTTCTCTTAATAGCTCTGTGAGGAACCTTGGAATTATTTTTGATCAAGATCTGTCCTTCAATTCACATATTAAATTGTTTCTAAGACTGCCTTCTATCATTTGCGTAATATTGCCAAAATTAGGAGCATCTTGTCTCAGAGTGATGCTGAGGAAACTGATCCACGCTTTTGTTAGCTCGAGATTAGATTATTGATAATTCTTTATTATCAGGTGTCCCTAAAACATCTTTAAAAAGTCTTCAAGCTGATCCAAAATGCTGCAGCAAGAGTTTTACAGGTACTAGAAAGAGAGATCATATCTCTCCGGTTCTGGCCTCCCTTCAATGGCTTTCCCATAGAGTTTAGAAATTAAGTCTTTAAAATCCTTCTTCTTACTTACAAAGCTCTAACAATCAGGCTCCTTTTTATCTAAAAGATCTGATACTACCGTTATTATCCTAGCAGAGCACCTACGCTCCCAATCAAAATGCAGGATTACTTGTAATACCTAGATTCTCCAAAAGTACAATGGGAGGCAAAGCCTTCAGTTATCAAGCTCCTCTCCTGTGGAACCAGCTGCCAATCTGGATTCAGGAGTCAGACACTCGATCTCTGTTTTTAAGATAGGGCTAAAACCTTCCTTATTTGATATAGCCTACAATTAGGGAGGGGATCATGCGTTTCTGAACCCCTCCCTTAGTTATGCTGCTATTAGGTTTTAGTCAGCCGGGGGGACCTCCAGTAATGCACTGGGCCTCACTCCTTTCCTCACTCTCAATGAAATATTTTTTTTGCTGGTCATTAACATTTGTTTGTTCTCTCCCATAGATTGAGTCCCCATCGTGCTGTTTGCTCTCTACATGTCTGTTCTTTTCATCTTCTCTATCCCCTCACCCCCCAGCCAGTCGCAGCAGATGACTGCTCCTCCCTGAGCCTGGTTCTGCTGGAGGTTTCTTCCTGTTAAAAGGGAGTTTTTCCTCTCCACCGTCGCCAAGTGCTTGCTCACAGGGGATCGCCTGATTGCTGGGGTCTTTCTGCAACTGTGGGGGTTCCCCCTACAGTTGATAGTGCTATGAGATGACTGTTGTTGTGAAATGGCGCTACATAAATAAAGTTGAATTGAACTTTGTTGTCCTTAAGCCACTTTGTAACTAATTTGGTGGTATGCTTAGGTTCACTGTCCATTTGAAGACCCATTTGCGCCCAAGCTTTAACTTCCTGGCTGATATCTTGAGGTGTTGCTTCAATATTTCCACATAATGTTCTTTCCTCATACCATCTATTTTGTGAAGTGCACCAGTCCATCTTTCAGCAAAACACTTCCACAACATGATGTTGCCACTCCCACACTTCAAAACTGGGATGGTGTTCTTTGGCTGTAACGATGGTCATTATGGCCAAATCGTTCAATTTTTGTTTCATCAGACCACAGGACATCCTCCAAAAATTAAGGTCTTTCTCCCTGTGTGGATTTGCAAACTTTAATGTGGCTTTTTTACGTTGCTTTTGGAGTAATGGCTTTTTCCTCGCCGAGTGACCTTTCAGCCTCTGCTGGTACAGGGCTCATTTCACTGAAGATAATGACATTCTCTTACCAGCTTCAGCCAGCATCTTCCCTCGTTCTTTTGTTTTTGTTCTGAGGTTGATGCACACATTTCGCACCAAAACACATTCATCTCTTTGACGCAGAACCCGTCTCTTTTCTGAGCATAGGGCTGGGCGATATCAAAACATTCCAATCACGATAAATTTTTTTCATATTGATCAGTATCGATATATATTGCGATATGAATCAAATCACTATTTCTGTCAAGTTTAAAGGTTCCTTTTTACTCCTAAGTGAGATGTGAAGCTATAACAAGATTCATTTTAATATTTATTACTATCAGAAGTTGAACTTGACAAATGTAGTGTATAGAACATTTACAACTGTATTTCAAAAATTATAAAATATAAATATTTTATAATATTCCTGCCTCACAACTTACCCTAGCTGAGTGAAATACATGCCCAAAGCAATGCAGCCGTGTCCACTTGTTTAGTGATGTTGTCTTGACTATATTTGTCCCACTGTCTGTCATGATGCAGACTTGTTTGTCTTCACTCAGTCTCCAGGATGCAAGTGCTTCGGTCAGTCCTAAATGACTTCACCTGTATGGTCTTCAGGAAAGTTTGAATTAATTTGCTTTTCAAATTCCAATCTTGATCAATGATGTGGGCAGTTAGGCTCATATATGGTTCAGATGTGTGACTTGACCACAAATCTGTCGTAGTAGTGAAGTATGGCAGACTTTGCAGCTCCTTTCCAATCAAAACAAAAAAGTTTCTCTACATTCCATGTACAGCTGGGGAAGTGCCATCTGGGAGAAATATTTATGGCCAGTGAGTTGGTAACAAGGGTCATTTACTTTAATCAGCCGCTAAAATCCGACATTTTCGACTGTGCTTAAAAAGCCAAAATATCTCCACATTACTGAATTCCTCAGACCCTTCTTTTCAACAATCTCCTCATCTATTGAGCATTGGGCGGCATGCGTTTTGATGTCTTCTTTGGCAACACTGTCACTGGACTTTTCATTAATGTTTTCTGTCATTTTCTTTTTAACCACACTCCAACTTCTACATGGCCTGCACTAGCCCAAACCATTAGCAGGTGTGCTAAACCCCATCTGCTGGTGTAACACCCACCTAACACCTACTCACTTTATGTGTAGTACCCTTTGGGTGTAATTGGGCCAGATCAGACCGATTACTAGGGTTCGTAGGAGCCCTGGCGGGCGTAACAACAGATGACTCACACACACGGTGTATGGAACTTGCAACTATATATAATTTTTCAGATATGTACACTTAAACAAAAAACACAGCACTGTAACAATAGTGGCAAAAAAATAATAAAAATAAAATAAAATACACCAAAATATACTGTATTTACACGATGTACAGTTCACTAGTGTCCGCTCCAGGTGATCATTTAGATCACCTCTAGCAGGCGGTAGGTTCAGGCAATCGGCTCGCCATCCAGATCTGGAGAATCACGCTCTTCTGGTCCAACCAGTCCAAACAAAAAAAACCTGACCAAGCTAAGTGACACGTGCGTCATGGGGTTCCCGCGCTCAATGGCGTTACCAGCCTTTGGATCCAAATCAATCTCAAGTTTTGTCCAAGCAAAGGCTGCTATTAGGACGTTAGCTCATCGTCTCCGTGAGGAATCGCGTTCTCTCGGTCATGTCTCGGCAGTGTCTGACCGAGTTCTGCATATTACACACAGACCGAGCGAGGGAACGCATGACCCCATTGGCTGGCGTGACCCCATTGGCTGTTGCTGCCAAACAAAAGACGCAGCCATTTGTCGCTAAAAATACCAAATAGAAACATTGGGAACTTTATCAAAACTCCCCAGAAAAATGTTCCTAACTATTTATGAACATATTTTTATGAACTTATATTGTATTTACATACCCATCTTCAAAATATCTATTCCCATTGTGAAATGAGTGTCCCCCCCTCCTTCTTAAAGCCGGTATCGACATTCATATTTCTATTCGCATTTTTATCACTGGGTTACACTGGTCTTGCGTGCCCTTACGCACCACTGTTGTGTGCATCAATTCAACATGACTTCCAGCCACATGACTGGTTTGGTGCATTCTCATTTTCACTGGCTTTCTCATGCTGTTTGTCAAAAACACAGAACAAATGAGTTCTATTGAAAATGTTATCATGTCTCTATCGACAAAAGGTTATTTCACGATAATTATTGTTATCGTTTAATCGCCCCAGCCCTACATGAGGCAATATGATGGCTGGACATTCCCATGGTGTTTATACTTGCATATAACTGAACAGTCAATGGTGGTACCTTCAGACATCTGGAAATGATGAACCAGACTTGTGGAGGTCCACAATTCTCTTCCTGATATTAGTGTATGTAAACTTATGAACTTTGAAGAAAGTAATAAAAATTCTCTGAAAAAATTACATCATTAAATATATATAATACAATATAATCAAATCATAAAATATTAATAAACATTTCTTAGGGTTTTGATGAAATCTCATCAACGTCTTTAAATTCAGAAGTACATCCCAACTGAACCCCCCCTTTCCCCCCCCAAAAAAAAAAAATCACAAGATTACGTACTCTTGCTGTATAACCGAACATTCAGAAAACAACAGCGAAAAAAAAGAATATAATTTTTTTTTTAAAAAATCCTACACTGGCCTTAAACTGTGTATGAAATTTGAATTTGACATTTTCACATAGTGAAAAATAAGACTGTGATCAAGTATTGGTTTACAAAACAAGCCAAAATTTCACTGATGAGAATTGGAAGTCAGCAACAACAAGAAAGAAAAGGAGCTGAGTGTGAAAAAAAAAAAAAGATAGCAAGGACAAAAATAAACAAACCAGAGGACAGGAGAGCGAAGGAAAAGGAATGAGGGAAAATCTGCAGCAGCAGTCCTCTGAGCAGCCTGGTGCTAACCCAACCCCTCAATCATTCCTGATGCTTAACCCCTTCCCCACCGGAGGAGGTCAACAACTTCCACTCGCTCCGTGAGAGCTCAAGTAAACACAAGTTGTGAGCGAGCGTGCATCGCCTTTCACAGACACCTTGTACGGGGACACACGCTACAGTGAGGATTCGGTTACTGGCTGCCGCTGTAAATTAAAATGAAAAAGCTAATCCTCCGTTCCGTGACAGGGATACTGGAAGTGTGAAACACAATCCTCAAATTCTTCTTGAGACGATTCCACCCCCCCCCCCATCCATTTCAGCCTTTTCTACCTCAGCCAGCACCCGATTTGCCAAAACAATTCTTACACCACAGCAACACTCTAGAAATTTCTATCGAACTGGTATTTACTGGTGTGTGTGCACAGATCTGCTTTAGTGCAGTGTGTTCATGGTTTGGCAGGTGTACAAATCAAAAAGGCACACCTTACACCAAGTGTAGCAGCATTAATACCGTGTCATTAAATACAAAACCTGTCTTACAGCTAACATGTTTTTTCTCTTCAAATACACACTTCAATACAAACAAAAAGCTGAAAATACCAAAGTTTGACCCAGCTGACACACCCACCCATGTTGTATGGCTCACTGAACAACAGTCATTAAATGTACTCCTCATTCTGAAGTACTGGGCTTTTATGATAAGCTACTTCTTTGTTTTTGTTTTGTTTTTTATTAGTGAGTCGATTTGAATACTTGAGGGAAAGCTAACACATTATGTGAGCCCTTTCTACAGGAACGTAATAGATTTTCTAAAAAAGACGGGCTGTGACCAGGTTCCTTCCCAAGCAAGGACAGAAACACGAGAGGGGAGTAGAAAGGAGGGGGACAATGGAGTGAATGATGAAAGGAAAAGGAGAAATGAAGGAGAGGTGGAGAAAGAACAAAAAAAGGAATAGGCACAAAGAAAAAGAGAAAAATGTTGCTGTTGTCCTTGTCTCGTCTCCAGTCAAGGATCTCATTAACATGGGAGCCTGATTTCAGCTGCCCCCCCTGCCACACTTCTCTTATGTCCGCCCCCACCTCCAACACAAACTCATTGATCAATGTTACAGGCCACGCTGTGCAGTCAAACACACAAACGTACTCGTTCCAAAAATCGTTAAGAAGATCGGAGCTTGTGCCAGTATGCACATTATGGACCTTGACAGCCAAACATCCCGTTTTCACACATGGATGCTCTCGTGACAACAGCGCGACAGGTAACAGAGAAAATGTAACATCTCAAACCTGAAATCTCTGTAGCTCCACTAGCCAGGTAATGACTTGAAAATAACAGGTCTACATTTTCCCCACAACAGCCCAAGGAAAAAAAGGCCCCGTGCTGTCCCAACGTGAACCAAACTCCATTTTAAAAAACAAAACCCAAGGTTAGCCAGCAAGCAAAAAAGCTAAATCACAGCATCAAATGGCACAGAGCTGGCTGCGCTCCAGCCACCACTTCCACAGCTGCTCAACACATTGGCCCCATTTGTGAGGATGGCAAAGCTAGTCATATGCAGGGCCTCACACAGAAACACTTCCACTGCCAAATGCCATTCACATCAGTCACTGGTGAGCAGAGGAAAACTGCTCCCTTTGGGCACTCACTCTACTGTTAATGCTGTTTCTATAGACTCGTGGCCAGCTGTAGCTGCTCCTCGAGATTCTTCTACAACTCCTTGACCTTCGTTTGCCAAAATTAAGACTATTGAGTGGTAGAACGTCAAATGAGCAATGCTTTGACAGATTCAAGTTAAACTTGTGGAAGTAATAAAAACATAGGACGCTTTGGAGGTAGTAATTTCTAAAACAAAACAGATGTAAACAGAACAAGTGAATAACTACTGTATCCTTAATTAACTAATACACTTTAGGAGCCATTACTTGGGCAGCCATTCATGTAAAGTCGAGGCAGTGTTGAAGCAAGTGTGCTGTTCTGTTCAAACAAGTGAGGATCAAAGGAAATGTTAGTCTCATTTTCACATTTTTGTATCAAATCATTATGGTTGTAAAAACTGAATGTTTCACACAGCAAAGCATAGTAGTGGTCAGAAAATAGAGAAACTAAGTCAATTAAAAAAAAAAATTTGTATTACACACACTTCAGTCAGTTTGAGAGTCATAAGTGGCCCTAGGTGTGAATGTGTGAGTGAATGGTAAAGGGATAGCGCCGTACCGTGGATGCTTCATCCATCGAGGTGGATGCCCTCAATTTCCCCGCTGGGGATCAATAAAGTATACAAAATCAAAAAAAAAAATCAAATTACAAATTCTACATGCTGGAAACAAGTTGTAGACAACTTAAGTCATAATTATATTTGAAGAATCGTAAATATTCACAACAAATATACACAATTAAAGACAGTAACTTTTATTCAGTAGTTGGCACTAAATACTCAAACAGAAAGGTTTGATAATAAAATTTTCAAACTCCAAAGTTTTGCGTCTACTGGAAATTCCCCAAAACTACACTGGTGGACTGCAGGGACAGAGATGTTCAGACTCAAAGCAACTAAGACACTGAACAAGTGGCTTCCCGTGCAAGGTTACAAAAATTGGTAAGATCGCGACAATGAACATGACCAATGTTGGGACACACCACAGAGCACAGGGAAATTAACCACTTGCACTCCGTTGTTCCGCGGGCGGGCAAGTCTCTGCGTCCTAGGGCGCACGAGAGCGCACTCGTGCGCGCTTGGACGCATGACGCATGATGGTGGTGATGTAGGTGGTGTGGCCTCCAAGCGCCACTGAAAAAAAAAGCTGCAGTCACAGCCGCGAACAGATTAGTTCATCTGATTAACCTCTCATTTGACTAATAAGAGCCTTGAATTGGGTTTCTGAAACCTTGAAGAGCCAATGAATGAAAACCTAGGAAGGAGGACCCGCCTACTTTGAATGCACGAGCCAATTGAAGCACAGAAATTCGGGCTGGTGAAGAGAGATTTACTGCTGCAGCAGATGAAAACAAAGGAAGCTGGACGAACCTGCTACAGACCCAGGCTCACCCAGCAGCATGGAGACCACCCACAAGTGGGACCTGCACTCATTCCAGCAGAATAGACGTTTAGGATTCTCTTCCGTCATCATAGACCGACGGAGGCCGACGACAAAGTCGTAAATCATTCGCCAAAACGGCAATAATGGAATTATGTTTTGATCGGGATCCACGAGCGGAGCAGCGTCGCGTTCGTCTGACAATGGGGAAGAGATGTTCGCCACGACTCTGCTGCTTTGAAGAGGTAAGGTGTTATAAGCTAAATTATTATTTATCCCTGAAAACTGTAATCCAAAAATAACTTTTGACCGATCGGTAAATTACAACTGTACTGCGCACGAAGTACGAAGTGCGTGCGCCACGATAAACAGTTCATTTGCCGTGTTCGGACCGTGAACGCCCCCCCCCCCCCCCCCCCCGCTGCAGAAGAGGAGCGGGGGGGGGCGTTCACGGTCCGAACGCCCCCCCCGGTCCGCGGGGGGAAGCATATGAGTCTATTCCATCATGTAGCGATGGCCCTCTTCTGTAGCGAGGGGGGGGGGGGCGTTCACGGTCCGTTCACGCCCCCCCCCCCCCCCCCCACACACACACACACAGTAGCGAGGGGGGGGGGGAGCCGCTGTGAAAACATGCAAGGAGTGTAATCCGTCATGTAGCGAGGGCCGAACTCGGTCCTTGGTAGCGGGGGGGGGGGGGGGGGGCACGACCCCCAGCCCACACACACACACACACACACACACAGACACAGCCCTGAGTGTGACCTTTCATTAGAGCCCAAAATGAAGATTCTACATTGAATTATTCAAAAGTTACAGATGTTTTTCCAAACTGTGCCATTTGGCACAATTTGGCACAATTCCAAAACGCCTGGGAACAGCCTGAGAACAAAGCTGTGTAAAATATTCATTTTTTGTGGTATTGTTACCAAATTTGGATCTCAGCTGGATAACACTTGGTTCTACATTTCTGTTGCATTTTCCAGCCGGATCGGACAGCTGTGTGTTATTTACAAGCATTTGTATCCAAAAAAACACTGTGTCCAATTTTTTTTTCTTCAAGTTCAGTATGTTTAGATGACTGTAACTCAGTGGCCGGAGCACGTAGAGAGATTATGTTTTTTTTGCCAAAAAATTCAAAGTGTTTTCTTTTAAATGGGACCAACCCCATGAAGATGCTGCAAAGGGTTGAAGAACAGCTTTCGATTTACTTTGGGCACGTTATTTTTTGGCATTTTTAGGAAAATTGCCCGGAGTGCAAGAGGTTAATGGTTCTCAAGACGAGGCCACATTTTTTTCATCAATAAACTGTACTAGGTGCAAAATATGTTATATAAGTTTTACATTTCCGTGTCATAATTTAAAATTGAGAAATATTCAAATAATCTTACATACTGGATTTCTGATTTACAATCTTTATAAATCTGAATCCCAACCAAAAAAGGCTTGAAATATTTCCCTTTACACATAATGAACATGGAATACATGAAAATTTCCATTTCAACTAAACAACTTTCAACAAAATGAACTTTAGCATAATCTTTTTAAAATTATTATTATTATTATTATTATTATTACTACTTGAGATGCATCTCTATTTAAAACCCTGACAAGTGTAAAATATAAAGGGCTGTCCCATACCAGCTTTGGAGCTCAGAATAGCCAGTTGCAATCCAGAATATCTGAATATTTTGTACAGTCGCTCTTCTTATGCCGGTGGACTGCGTCAGCATCGGCATCATTTCTTGTAAATCAAAAGCTTTTTCATGTAATTCTGCAATTCTTGCTAGGGGTATTTTTCGCAGTACTGAAGCAT
Source organism: Pholidichthys leucotaenia (assembly GCA_020510985.1). Taxonomy (NCBI): domain Eukaryota; kingdom Metazoa; phylum Chordata; class Actinopteri; order Cichliformes; family Pholidichthyidae; genus Pholidichthys; species Pholidichthys leucotaenia. Next base: position 158,890,970 of record CM035838.1, on the reverse strand, counting down.
AGTTTTTTTGATTTTTTTTTTTAAATTTATGCAAAGGGACTGTTTCTCAGGCCAGCATTACTGAACTTCAACATATTCAGGGAAAACAAAACAAAAACTTATTTCTCCAGTTTATAAACAGTAGCTCAGACTTGGTTTAAATAGTTTTTAGGCAAGATCAACATCATCACAATTGTCACATGCGACGGCGAGGGCCATAGATCAAATTTTACAAGAACATGATATACATCAACTGCACACAGTAGTCGACTTTTATGCTGAATCACTTTACCTGCATTACTCTCGTTGCACGGACCTGTCCTGGGGCTTTTTGGCTCTCATTGCACTGAATGGATGGGATTTTTTTCTTCCCTCTTGAGGCGGTTGAATAAAATCAACAAGAAGCTGCCAGAACGGAACTGAGATAAAACTACAGCCACTTCAAGCGGCACATTGTCCGACGTTAATACCACTCCAGCGGTGTTGTAGACGTGTGGGGAAAAAAAGCAGGCAGATTATCCACACTGCTGCGCCGTTTTTTTTTAACATGACAGCAGTCTGAAACAGAAAGTGAAACTTAAATATTTCCACTCAACTGGATATAGACTGTCTTGACTTCAGAGCTGCAGTTTTCCTGTGCCATGTTTATTTTGCCATTTCTATGCTGACGCATAACTTCTGTCGGCAGTGTAACGGTGTGACGTGATCATGCAGCAGATCCCAAATATTTCGATATTCATTTTTACACATATTCATTTTTAGTAAGACGCAAATGCCATGGCCCTCTGAACACTCCCCATCACCCAGCAGGAAGTATACACAGTAGCTGGACTTTACTTTTCCTGAATTTGTAGCTTTTCTCTTAAATTTAGCATTTTTTTTATAAAGTTTTACGCTTTTATAGTTTCTGTCATGTAATTTTTAGTCTTTCTCTAAGAAATTTAGAAAATTTTCCATCGCAGTTGGGAACTTTTTTGGTAAATTTTGTGACTTTATGCAGGAAATGAGAATATCCAAATACCAAGTTTGAAAACTGAATATCCATGTAACAAACATACCAGAATTATCCAAAGTTTGGGTACAGCCTTAAAATATCAGTCACAGTCTGTCTAGGTCAGGGGCCTGCAACTTTTGCCGACCAAAGAGTCATTTTGCCCGTCTGTGACTAAAATGGAAGTGGCTGAGGGCCGCAGCGGCAATTTGACCTTTAAAATAATGATTATGCTGCTTATTAAGTTTTTTATATATATATAGCTCTGAATATTATGTGGTATTAATGAATTCATACTACAACAGTGGTAACTGTCAAGCTTTATAGATAGCTTCATTTGCGAAATAAAAGTATTAGAAATATATTTCAAATTGTTTTGTGCTGACAAATACTTGTCTGGCCATAATCTGGCCATAATTTTTTGTATAGTTTTTTTTAAATTATCAACACATTCATAAATTGTTTAAATCTGAAAATATAATTCATCTCCTACTTTCAACAGTGATCATGTAGCTTTAGTTCCTGATATTTTAATAAATTAGGGACGACAGTTTTATTTAGAAGAAGCTGCTTTTCATCCTTTTTATGTTTCCTCATAATGCTCCTTATTCAAATGTATTAATATAATATACAGTGATGTGAAAACAGTGGAACACCACTGTTCCATGTTTTCGCCATTTGGGGATAATGGCTCTCACTGTGGTTCACTGGAGTCCCAAAGCTTTAGAAATGGCTTTATAACCTTTTCCAGACTGATAGATCTCAATAACTTTGTTTCTAATTTCTTCCTGAATTTTTTTGGATTGCAGCATGATGTTTAGCTTTTGAGGATCTTTTGGTCTACTTCACTTTGTCAGGTGGGTCTTATTTAAGTGATTTCTTGATTGAGAACAGGTGTGACAGTAATCAGGCCTGGGCGGGGCTAGAGAAATTGAATTCAGCTTTCCAAAGATGTGATGAACCACAGTTAATGTTTCAACGGGGGGGGGGGGGGGGGGGGGGGGGTCTCACTTTTTCACACAGGGCCATGTAGGTTTGGATTTTTTTTACCCTTAATAAACACCTTCATTTTAAAACTGCATTTTATGTTTACTTGTGTTACTTTTGTCTAATATTTAAATTTGATAATCTAAAACACTTACGCACGTGGATAAAATTGTTGGTACCCCTCCGTTAATTCTGATTCTGTAATTTCCCAGTTTGGGATCAATAAAGTACATCTATCTATTAATGAAAGAAAAACCCACAATGGTCACAGAAATAACTTGAATTTGACAAAAGTGGTAATAAATAAAAAGTCTATGAAAATTAACCAATGAAAATCAGACAATGCTTTTGAACTGTGGTTCAACAGAATTATTTTAAAAAACAAACTCATGAAACAGGCCTGGACAAAAATGATGGTACCCTTAACTTAATATTTTGTTGCACAACCTTTTGAGGCAATCACTGCAATCAAACCATTTCTGTAACTGTCTACGAGACTTCTGCACCTCTCAGCAGGTATTTTGGCCCACTCCTCATGAGCAAACTGCTCCAGTTGTCTCAGGTTTGAAGGGTGTCTTCTCCAGACGGCATGTTTCAGCTCCTTCCACAGATGTTAAATAGGATTTAGATCAGGGCTCATAGAAGGCCACCTTAGAATAGTCCAATGTTTCGCTCTTAGCCATTCTTAGGTGTTTTTAGCTGTGTATTTTGGGTCATTATCCTGTTGCAAGACCCATGACCTGCGACTGAGACCAAGCTGTCTGACACTGGGCAGCACATTTCTCTCTTGAATACCTTGATAGTCTTGAGATTTCATTGTACCCTGCACAGATTCAAGACACCTTGTGCCAGATGCAGCAAAGCAGCCCCAGAACATAACAGAACCTCCTCCATGTTTCACAGTAGGGACCGTGTTCTTTTCTTGGTATGCTTCATTTTTGCGTCTGTGAACATAGAGCTGATGTGCCTTTCCAAAAAGTTCCAGTTTTGTCTCGTCTGTCCATAGGACATTCTCCCAGAAGCTTTGTGGCTTGTCAACATGCAGTTTGGCAAATTCCAGTCTGGCTTTTTTATGATTTATTTTCAACAGTGGTGTCCTCCTTGGTCGTCTCCCATGAAGTCCACTTTGGCTCAAACAACGACGGATGGTGCGATCTGACACTGATGTACCTTGACCTTGGAGTTCACCATGAATGTGTTTAGAGGTTGTTCTGGGCTCTTTTGTTACTATTCGTATTATCCAGCTCTTCCATTTTTCATCAAGTTTCCTCCTGCGGCCACGTCCAGGGAGGTTGGCTACAGTCTCGTGGATCTTAAATTTCTGAATATGTGCAACTGTAGTCACAGGAACATCAAGCTGCTTGGAGATGGTCTTATAGCCTTTACCTTTAACATGCTTGTCTAGAATTTTATTTCTCATCTCCTGAGACAATTCTCCTTTGCTTCCTCTGGTCCATGTTTAGTGTGGTAAGCACCATGTCACCAAACAGCACAGTGATTACTTGTCACCCTTTAAATAGGCCGACTGACTGATTACAAGTTTGTAGACACCTGTGATGTTAATTAGAGGACACATCTTGGTTGAACATGTTCCTATGGTCACATTATTTTCAATCTTTTCTAGGGTACCATCATTTTTGTCCAGGCCTGTTTCATGAGTTTGTTTTTTGAAGTAATTCTGTTGAACCACAATTCAAAAGCATTGTATGATTTTCATTGGTTTATTTTCATAGAATTTTTATTTATTACCACTTTTGTCAGATTCAAGTCATTTCTGTGACCATTGTGGGTTTTTCTTTCATTAACAGAGGGGTACCAACAATTTTGTTCACGTGTGTAAGCGTGACAAACAAAAAATGAGAAATCAAGAAGGGGGCAAACACTTTTTCACACTACTGTATATACTGTATATGTAGCAGGCAGAGAGTAGACAAACTGACTGAAAATTTCACGAAAAACCTTTATTCCACGGACCAAGAAATGCATTTTTTTTCAGACAGAAACAAAAAAAAAAAAAGGCTGTTGTTTCCAAGGCAACCAGTAATCCGTATTGGCAAAAGACATGTTTGAGAAACAGCACGGCCTGGTGGTAGAAAAATAACACTGCAAAGACACCAAACCACACCCATCACCTGCAAGCAAACCCACTTAATGTTCGTTATATATATCCCATACATTAAAAAAATATTAAAAAAAAACATGTCATACACACCATGTTATCACCAAATAAATACATTGTCCTCTTACAAATATATTTTCTTTTTTTTTTTAGCTCCCCCTTCTCTCCATTTCTCTTTCGTTCCTGCATGTCTGAACTTAGTTTTGATCTAAAAACATCTGTTTTCACCAGCATTTCAGGCAACATTTGCCAATGGAGCTTAACTTAGGCTGACTTAGGCAAACTCTGTACAACTTAGCCCAGCGCTCAGGAACTATTACAAATTGAGGGCAGCTTTCACCAACGTTTATTTCCAAACGTCAGCAAATTTTCAGCATGCTGAAAATTGTCAACGAATAAAACTTGCGCCAGCGTTTGCCAACAAACACCAACTTTTATCAACTTTTATCAGCAGAGCCAGACGTTTGCCAAAACGTTAGTAAAAGCTGGTCCAAACATAGTGTGAATCCACCCAAAAAAGCAGGTCCAGGATGGCAGGAAGCCTCCACAAATGCTGATCTTTATATGAGTGTCAACGTGAAAAAAATTTTTTTGAGAGTTTTGCAAATTTATTAAAAATGAAAAACTAAGAAATCACATGTACATAAGTATTCACAGCCTTTGTCACGAAGCTTAAAATTGAGCTTAGGTGCATCCTGTTTCCACTGATCATCCTTGTGATGTTTCTCCAGCTTAACTGGAGTCCACCTGTGGTAAATTCAGTTGAGTGGACATGATTTGAAAGGGCACACACCTGTCTATATAAGGCCCCACAGTTGACAGTGCATGTCAGAGCACAAACCAAGCATGAAGTCAAAGGAACTGTCTGTAGACTTCTGAGACAAGCTTGTCTTGAGGCACAAACCTGGGGAAGGTTACAGAAAAAAAATTCTGCTGTTTGAAGGTCCCAATGAGTATAGTGGCCTCCATCATCTGTAAATGGAAGAAGTTTGGAACCATCAGGATTCTTCCTAGAGCTGGCTGGTCGTCTAAACTGAGCGACTGGGGGAGAAGGGCCTTCGTCAGTGAGGTGACCAAGAACCCGATGGTCGCTCTGTCAGAGCTCCAGCGTTGCTTTGAGAATAGAAGAGAACCTTCCACAAGGACAATCATCTCTGCAGCAATCCACCAATCAGGCCTGTACGGTACAGTGGCCAGACAGAAGCCACTCCTTAGTAAAAGGCATATGGGACCCAGCCTGGAGTTTGCCAAAAGGCACCTGAAGGACTCTTAGACCATGAGAAACAAAATTCTCTGGTCTGATGAGACAAAGATTGAACTCTTTAGTGTGAATGCTAGGTGTCATGTTGAGGAAACCAGGCACCGTTCATAACCACACCAATGTTGGTAGCAGCATCATGCTGTGGGGATGTTTTTTTAGCGGCAGGAACTGCGAGACTAGTCAGGATAGAAGGAGAGATGAATGCAGCAATGTACAGAGACATCCTGGATGAAAACCTGCTCCAGAGAGTTCTTGCCCTCAGACTAGGGTGATGGTTCATCTTTCAGCAGGACAACAACCCTAAGCACACAGTCAAGATATCAGAGGAGTAGCTTCAGGACAACTCTGTGAATGTCCTTGAGTGGCCCAGCCAGGGCCCAGACTTGAATCCAATTGAATATCTCTGGAGAGATGTGAAAATGGCTGTGGACCAACGCTTCCCATCCAACCTGATGGAGCTTGAGAGATGCTGCAAAGAGGAATGGGCGAAACTGCCCAAAGACATGTGTGTCAAGCTTGTGGCATCACATTCAAAAAGACTTGAGGCTGTAATTGCTGCCAAAAGTGCATCAACAAAGTATTGAGCAAAGGTTGTGAATACTTATGTACATGTGATTTCTTAGTTTTTTATTTTGAATAAATTTGCAAAAATTAAAAAAAAAAAAAAAAAAAAAAAACTTTTTTCACATTGTCATTATGCAGTATTGAGTGTAGAACTTTGAGGAAAAAATATGCATTTAATCCCTTTTGAAATAAGTCTGTAACATAACAAAATATGGAAAAAGTGAAGCGCTGTGAATACTTTCTAGATGCACTGTAACATCCTGTATCAGCATCAACAGGGGAAGAAAGGGTGAGAGACAGAACAAACTCAAGAGGAACTCTTTACCCAAGACAAATAATCAATGTCTAGAGGGGTTTTGTATTCACTGTCCTCTCAGTGGTAATACAGTGGGGCAAAAAAGTATTTAGTCAGCCACCAATTGTGCAAGTTCTCCCACTTACAAGATGAGAGAGGTCTCCAATTTTCATCATAGGTATACCTCAACTATGAGAGACAAAATGAGGAAAAAAAAAATCCAGAAAATCCCATTGTCTGATTTTTAATGAATTTATTTGCAAATTATGGTGGAAAATAAGTATTTGGTCAATAACAAAAGTTCATCTCAATACTTTGTTATATATTGTTGGCAATGACAGAGGTCAAACGTTTCCTGTAAGTCTTCACAAGGTTTTCACACACTGTTGCTGGTATTTTGGCCAATTCCTCCATGCCAGATCTCCTCTAGAGCAGTGATGTTTTGGGGCTGTCGCTGGGCAACACGGACTTTCAACTCCCTCCAAAGATTTTCTATGGGGTTGAGATCTGGAGACTGGCTAGGCCACTCCAGGACCTTGAAATGCTTCTTACGAAGCCACTCCTTCGTTGCCCGGGCGGTGTGTTTGGGATCATTGTCATGCTGAAAGACCCAGCCACGTTTCATCTTCACCGCCCTTGCTGATGGAAGGAGGTTTTCACTCAAAATCTCACGATACATGGCCCCATTCATTCTTTCCTTTACACGGATCAGTCGTCCTGGTCCCTTTGCAGAAAAACAGCCCCAAAGCATGATGATTCCACCCCCATGCTTCACAGTAGGTATGGTGTTCTTTGGATGCAACTCAGCATTCTTTCTCCTCCAAACACGACAAGTTGAGTTTTTACCAAAAAGTTCTATTTTGGTTTCATCTGACCATATGACATTCTCCCAATCCTCTTCTGGATCATCCAAATGCTCTCTAGCAAACTTCAGACGGGCCTTGACATGTACTGGCTTAAGCAGGGGGACACGTCTGGCACTGCAGGATTTGAGTCCCTGGTGGCGTAGTGTGTTACTGATGGTAGCCTTTGTTACTTTGGTCCCAGCTCTCTGCAGATCATTCACTAGGTCCCCTGTGTGGTTCTGGGATTTTTGCTCACCGTTCTCGTGATCATTTTGACGCCACGGGGTGAGATCTTGCGTGGAGCCCCAGATCGAGGGAGATTATCAGTGGTCTTGTATGTCTTCCATTTTCTAATAATTGCTCCCACAGTTGATTTCTTCACACCAAGCTGCTTACCTATTGCAGATTCAGTCTTCCCAGCCTGGTGCAGGTCTACAATTTTGTTTCTGGTGTCCTTTGACAGCTCTTTGGTCTTGGCCATAGTGGAGTTTGGAGTCTGACTGTTTGAGGTTGTGGACAGGTGTCTTTTATACTGATAACCAGTTCAAACAGGTGTCATTAATACAGGTAATGAGTGGAGGACAGAGGAGCCTCTTAAAGAAGAAGTTACAGGTCTGTGAGAGCCAGAAATCTTGCTTGTTTGTAGGTGACCAAATACTTATTTTACCACGGAATTTACCAATTAATTCATTAAAAATCCTTCAGTGTGATTTTCTGGATTTTTTTTTTCTCATTTTGTCTCTCATAGTTGAGGTATACCTATGATGAAAATTAGAGACCTCTCTCATCTTTTACGTGGGAGAACTTGCACAATTGGTGGCTGACTAAATACTTTTTGCCCCACTGTATGTGACATCTTCACCTTGGGCAAACACAAGCAGGATGATGTCAGTCAGACGAACACACGGGGTGAGGGAGTTCGATATAACCAAACTAGGGATAAACCTAATAGACAATGGGCCGAACGGCTCTATCTGCTTTAGTTTTTGAGTTGACTGATCCTCATCCACAGAATAGATGATTTTCACAGATATGCTAACGCATATTTTCCAAATATGAATCTCTTTGTTGGCAGGCTAAGTATGAATGCAGTTTTATGAAAATTAAACTTTAGATACAAAACCTGATCAGCCAATCACTATGAACCACTATATGCTTAACCTATCAAAACAGCGCTCCACGGTCACCTGACTTGAATTCGACCAATTATCTGCATCACTGTCGGAAGTAGGGATGGGCATTCGGTGAAATTTTCTTCACCGATCGTCGGGAGAATTAATGATTAATAATCGGTTAATCATTAACATTTTTAGGTACGTAACAAGGCAGGTAGACTACATTAGAACATCAGGTGCACGGAGAGCGGCACAACTCAAATCCACCTCTCTCTCTGTTCGCTGTTGTCGTGTTGGCTCGCTCGGGAATCTCGCAAGCTGATTGGCCGAGACGTTTCACCCCGCAAGCTGATTGGCCGAGACGTAAATCATTTTCATCTTGAGTTACGTATCTTGTTATAAGAATAAGAGTTCTAAAAACATATTTATGTACACTTTATTTACATCTACGTATGTATGTACACTTGTGTGTGTCTTCTACCAAATCTTCATGACCTTCTCAATAAAGTTTCTGAAAAAAAAAAAAAAAAGAATCTTCACGACCGCCATTACTCAGCGCGCAACCACTGTTGGCGGTTTCTTCGCGTAATAAGGGTGTTCCATGGACCCTGTCGATGAGGTATATTTGTATGCTGCATTGCAGTGATTGCAGTACACCTGGTCATTTTTTAAACTGAAATGGTCCCACGCAACACTTCGCCGTAACCGCTTGCCCTACGGAAGCTCGTATGTATCAACTGAGGCACGCCGGGGTACGGCGATGGTGTAATGTTGCCCCCTGGTGCCCAAATTTTGCCATTGCATTGTTTGAAGACGGCCGTGCATAGGCCTAATAACCTCGGATTGTTTAAAAAAAAAAAAAAACGGTTTGTCGACGAAAATGAACTTCGTCGGTGAAATTCTTAATGATCAATTATCGGTTAATCGGTAAATTATGCCCATCCCTAGTCGGAAGTAAACATAAAAGAAAGACAGGTACTCTTGAAAGAAAGAGGTGGGGTGAAAAGGCTACAATTTCATCAGCTAGATAAGCATACTAACATAGTACTTATGTCCCTGTATTTTCTTTTCTTGTTACAGATCTCCATAGTTAATATTAGAACCAAATACAGTATGTCACAAAAGTGAGTACACCCCTCACATTTTTGTAAATATTTTATTATATCTTTTCATGGGACAACACTGAAGACATGACACTTTGACACCATGTAAAGTAGTCAGTGTACAGCTTGTATAACACTGTAAATTTGCTGTCCCCTAGGGCTGTCGCGATAACCGCAATTATGCAATACCGCGCTATGGACACACCTACCGCGGAGGAAAACGACCAACCGCAACAACAACTGCAGTGTTCACTTTTTGTGTGTGTGGCTATATCTTCTTGTTCACTTATGTGCCCCTATTGATTACACTGGTCCACACCAAATTTATTGTCTAAGTTTTTTTAGCTGATTTAGAACAATTTTGATGTGCTGAATCCAAAAATCACATTGGTTTTGCTCAATCAGGTCAACTTTTTGAACTATGGCCACATGGTTTTTTACATTTTTGTTTACATTTATGGGTATTTTTGCTTTATATGATGCAAAGTTCTTTTTTATTTCTTGAAATTCTCTGAATTTTGAACAATGATGACGTAACATTCAATTTACATGTACTTACCTTTATCAATGTCTACTATTCAATTTACAGTACAACTGTACAACTGCTTAAAAACCTGACCTGATCGAGAGAAACGGATGTCATTTTCGGATTCAGCGGTGCAAAATTGTCGTAAATCAGTTGAAAAAACACAGACAACTTACCAAAAAATTATTTTTGTTATGTTATGTTATTAAATAAATTGCTAAATGAAGTGTATTTTTATTGCCAACAGCATGTTTGCACTCGGTACTCCAGAAGCTTCCACAGCACACGGTGCTGCCACCGTCAGTATCCAGCAGCGGCAGCACTGTTTGGGGCACTCTCTCCAGACAAACTCCAGCAGGCAGTCAGTGGTGAAAGCATTTGGACTCCTTGATAAATACAGCTGTGACAGTGAGCACTGAAAGGGCACAAAGTGTGTTAATTCCTTCTGAGCAGAGTGTGTATGATACTGACTGCATATGCTCCTGTGTATGAGTTCCAAGAGCAGCTTGTTTGAATGTAATTTTTCAGACAGCGGCAAAAATCACGGAGACAAGAGCCACTCAGGGTCCTGTGCGGAGACTGTCCTGCTTAAATAAGCTGAATGTTGCTGCAGTTCCCAGTCCACACAACCTGTAGTTCCCACCACTGCTTTGTGAAAATTATCCTTTTTTTTTTTTCTTTTCTTTTTTTTAACAGAATCAGCAGTTCATGCCTGTAGAAAGAGCGGAACTCCGCACAGTTGTCACACATGCACATAAAGTTGAGAGCGGAGCTGCAGCGAGACTCTCACAGCTTCCCTCATCTGCCACATAAGTTATAAACCCTGTTTAAATTATGAGTCTGCAGGGTCATAAAAACATTTGCAATAATACCACATACCACGGTGTTGAGCTGTCCACCGTCACTGCAGGGGAAATTCCTCTACTGCGACAGCCCTACTGTCCCCTCAATATAACTCAACACACAGCCATTAATGTCTCAACTGCTGGCAACAAAAGTGAGTACACCCCTAAGTGAAAATGTCCAAATTGTGCTCAATTAGCCATTTTCCCTCCCTGGTGTCATGTGACTCATTAGTGTTACAAGGTCTCAGGTGTGAATGGGGAGCAGGTGTGTTAAATTTGGTGTTATCACTCTCACATTCTCTCATACTGGTCACTGGACATTCAACATGGCACATCATGGCAAAGAACTCTCTGAGGATCTGAAAAAAAATTGTTGCTCTACATAAAGATGGCCTAGGCTGTAAGAAGATTGCCAACACCCTGAAACTGAGCTGCAGCACAGTGGCCAAGACCACACAGGCCTCGCCATGGTCGACCAAAGAAGCTGAGTGGACGTGCTCAGCATCATATCCAGAGGTTGTCTTTTGAAAATAGATGTATGAGTGCTGCCAGCATTGCTGCAGAGGTTGAAGGGGTGGGGGGGTCAGCCTGTCGGTGCTCAGATGATATGCCACACACTGCATCAAAATGGTCTGCATGGCTGTCGTCAAAGAAGGAAGCCCCTTTTAAAGATGATGCACAAGAAAGCCTGTAAACAGTTTGCTGAAGACAAGCAGACTAAGGACATGGATTACTGGAACCATGTCCTGTGGTCTGATGAGACCAACATAAACTTATTTGATTCAGATGGTGTCAAGCGTGTATGGCGGCAACCAGGTGAGGAGTACAAAGACAAGTGTGTCTTGCCTACGTCAAACATGGTGGTAGGAGTGACGTGGTTTGGGGCTGCATGAGTGCTGCTGACAGTGGGGAGCTACAGTTCATTGAGGGAACCATGAATGCCAACATATACTGTGACACACTGAAGCAGAGTATGATCCCCTCCCTTTGGAAACTGAGCCGCAGGGCAGTATTCCAACATGATAACCACTCCAAACACACCTCCAAGACGACCACTGCCTTGTTAAAGAAACTGAGGGTAAAGGTGATGGACTGGCCAAGCATGTCTCCAGACCTAATCCCTATTGAGCATCTGTGAGGCATCCTCAAACGGAAAGTGGAGGAGCACAAGGTCTTTAACATCCACCAGCTACGTGATGCCGTCATGGAGGAGTGGAAGAGGATTCCAGTGGCAACCTGTGAAGCTCTAATAAACTCCATGCCCAAGAGAGTTAAGGCAGTGCTGGAAAATAATGGCACACAAAATATTGACACTTTGGGCACAATTTGGACATTTTCACTTAGGGGTGTACTCACTTTTGTTGCCAGCGGTTTAGATATTAATGGCTGTGTGTTGAGTTATTTTGAGGGGACAGCAAATTTACACTGTTATACAAGCTGTACACTGACTACTTTACATTGTATAAAAGTGTCATATCTTCAGTGTTGTCCCATGAAAAGATATAATAAAATATTTACAAAAATGTGAGGATGTCCTCACTTTTGAGAGATAATGTACATACTCCCCATTGTTCCTTGTCTTGTGTAGCATATCGCTGAATGAATTATACATTCATGATGCATTGTTCTTGATTGACTGAATTTATTTAGTAAAAATCATATGTGCATGCATAAAAATATATATATAACAAATACTTAGGATAACACATAAAAGCATACTATTAGCACACTTATTTCCAATGTGGTCCTCAAACCAGATAGCTAGTGTATCTACTATAACAATGATCAAACATTTATTACAGATGTGGTGCTCTTAGGTAGACTGGAACCTGTTTTTGTTGAGCAGAGACTCCAGTTAATTTGTATCTGAAGCAGGGTTTCCTCTGGTAACATTTCTGGGTGGTGCCCGCCACGCCTGAAAAATTTCTGCCAGTCTATCAGGAAATATAAATTTAAGAAAAATATATGAAGCAATGACGATCTGCAAATGCACACACGAACAACATGCGTGACTTATCTGCGCGGAGTTCAGAAGCGCTCCGCCCGCGTGTTCCAGTCAGCAAGCAGAGTACACCGAATCACTCAGTGTTGTACTGGAGCTCCAACTGCCTACCACTCACTGAACTGAGAGTCGGCCGAACGGAGCGGGCGGGGCTCATTTGCTGCTCAGGCGGGGGATTCAGCTGTTGACTCCTGGTTTTCACTACAGCTCTGGTGAGTGATTCAGAACAGTAAATTCACCCATAAAAACGAGTACACTTGACTGAATCGTTCGTGTACGTTACAACACTAATGCAGGTACGGCAGACTCAACAAGTAAGCAACATCACAAGCACGTTGAGAAACGGGGGGGGGGGGCAGATCCCAGTTTTACTGGGTGGTTCAAACCTGTTGTTGGCATTAGTACTAAAGCTTTCTGTCACCGCTGTAATGTGCAAATGTCTGCAAAATGTCACTGAATTGTAGTTCTCAGTAAAACTGAAACAGGTTTCTGCTTCAATCATCAGAGGCATTTTAGAAGTAGTTTAAGTGGATTGATTGTTTATTCCTAATGTATAAACAGAGTATTTCTCAAAATATTTATGAGGCAAGACCTTGATATACGATGATTCAAAAGAAGACATATAAGATAGTTAAGTACGACTGATATTTTGGGCCGTTCAGTACAGGCTCAACTTGTACTCCACACAAGTAGAGGTGATTTTTTGTCAACTGATCTGTCAAGATTTATAGGTAAAACTGTGTTATAGGCTGTAATATGCACAATCTGTGATAATGTGTTACTGAGGCAGAAGGTCCTGAGCCACGTCAGAATGAAAACTGGGTGGGTACAATAATTTTCCTCAAAATACGATAATTTTAAGCCGCTGGTATGATACTTATTTCCCATCTGGCAACACTGAGCAGAGCGTCTCACTATGAGCGTTGCTGTCCAAGAGAAACACGAGCTTATTAACCCCTTGAACTCTGGTCAATTTCCCTAAAAATGCCTAAAAATAACATACCCAAAGTAAATCAAAAGCTGTTCTTCAGCCCTTTGCAGCACCTTCATGGGGTTGGTCTCATTTAAAAGAAAATACTGAATTTTTTGGCAAAACAGTCATAATCTCTCTAAGTGCTCCTGCCACTGAGTAACAGTCATCTAAACATACTGAACTTGAAGAAAATAAAATTCGCCTGGGTGTTTTTTTTAAATACAAATGCTTGCAAATAACACACAGCTGTCAGATACTGGCTGGAAAATGCAACAGAAATGTAGAACCAAGTGTTATCAAGCTGAGGTCAAAATTTTGTAACAATACAACAAAAAATGAATATATTACACAGCTTTTTTCTCAGGTTGTTCCCAGGCGTTTTTGAACTGTGCCAAACTGTGCCAAATGGCACAGTTTGGAAAAACGTCTATAACTTTTGAATGCTTCAACATAGAAGCTTCATCTTGGGCTCTAATGAAAGGTGGCACTCAGGGCTGTGTGTGTGTGTGTGGGGGGGGTTGTTTGTTCATTCATGAATGAATGAATGAACAGACAAGCCCCCCACACACAAAGAAACATGCCACGTAAAAAAATGTGTGGCTTTTTTTTACAAGGAAAAAATAACCTACAGTGCAATAAAAATTATACTAAAATATCTGCAATGTAGAGGATAACACCCCCCCCCCCCCCCGGCTACAGAGGGGCTCGGCACACAAAAAAACTTGTGGCCATGACGGACCATTGTAATTACCGATCGGTCAAAAGTCATTTTTATTACTATTTTCATTGATAAAGAATAATTTAGCTTATAACACTTACCTGTCCACAACAGCAGTGTCATTGGCAAACATATGTTCCTCATTGTCAGACAAACATGAAGCTGATCCGGTTGTTACGGACTCGTGGTTCTGGTCACCCGACCCGGTCAAACCATCTCCGCTTCCATGATTGCGGTTTTTGCAAACCATTTTTCAAAACAAATAAGAACAGTAATAAAAAACAGACTGGCTAACGGCTGAGAGTGGCTAACGTTACCGTTACACACAGATCTCAATGTGTGTCACCCAGCGGCTTAGACAAAAAAGATTTTACGCACGGCAACGACGCATTTCAATCGTCGAACTTCTCTGCTTCACTTGGCTCGTTGTATTCGCGGTCGTTGGTAGGCAGGTCCTTCTTGCTTGGTTTTCAGTCATTGGTTCTTCAAGGTTTCAGAAACCCAATTCAAGGCTCTTATTAGTCGAATGAGAGGTCAATCAAATCTAAACCAATCAAACACTCCTTTGGCTTTCTGTTCGCGGCTGTGTCTGTACTGGAAGAACGGAAATGCAGTTTTTTTTTTTGTCAGTGCGCAAAGACGCACTATGACGCAGAGACGTGACCGCCTACGGAATCCCGGAGTTCAACAGGTTAAAGTATTTTAAACGTGGGAAAAAAAAAAATCAGAAGACGTATGTAAGCAGTGAAGGCATTTATCATGGTTTTAACCCGCTGGTGACGGGAGCAATAATGAAAGAGCCGCTTCACTAACACGTGTGGTTAGTTTGTTGTTTTTCTTATGTCAGATAAGAATAAAAAGGAGATGTTTTTACCTTCACCTTAGTTAATATGAACTAATTTATGTTCATTATTATGTACCTGGCAAGTTAAGATGACCGAAATTCACGAAGTCAATGACTAAACATGCCAACATTTGGATTTCAAAATAAGGGAGGTTTTTCCTGCTGTCTGGGTGGTGAGATTTCTAAAAAAAAAAAAAAAACAACAACAAAAAACTATAAATATATCGAAATATTATAACAGAAATAACTGCATCTTTGGTCATTTAATTTATTTCATTAAATACAGTTTTATTAATATTTTTTCTTTGAAATCAGAGTTAAATTATTGCTCTGTTCTGGCTCTGCAAAACTATGGTCTTAAATGTAAATTGTTGTAAGGAAAAAGTATATTTAAAAATAAAAAGTCATTTTATTTTAAAAAATAGACAAAAACGGCTTGTACAGAAGCTCAAACCAAATCAATAAATGTACGTCTTAAATTGATACATTTTAAATCGTTAATGCGGATGTATGTTACACCGGTGGAGTTAAAAAGATATAACAAAAACATACCAGATACGTGCACAAAATGTATGGAAAGTAAAGGAACTCTATTTCATTGTTTATGGGAATGTAGAAAAATTAGAATGTTTTGGGAAGAGGTGAGGGTAACAATTGAAAAAATAATTTCAAAACAAATCATATTGAATCCTAAATTGTTTTTGTTGGGTCTGTATCCAGAAAAACATAACTTTAATAAGAGTGAAAGAGCATTCATAGACCTCAGTTTGCTTAACGCCAAAAAATGTATTGCACTATTGTGGAAAAAGACTCATAGACCAGATGTGACTCAGTGGTTAAGACAGATGTTAACAAACCTTCCACTAGAAAGAATAACACACATACTGAAATCAAAGGAAACTGTGTTTGAGAATATATGGAGACCTTTCATTGATTATGTAAAGAATTTAAACATAACTTTTGAAGAAGAAGATGAATGATTTTTTTTTTTTTTTTTGTTACTTATTTGTACCCGTAGGTAGACTTGGTTTGCAGTCTGGTGACAAGCCACTGGCTGCTGGTCGCTGCGTGCGCGAGCGCCCTAAACCTACATGTTTTTGGTGTGCGGGAGGAAACCGGAGAAATCCCGGAGTAAACCCCGCGCAACACGGGGAGAACATGCAAACTCCACACAGCTCACTGTTGGTCGGGGGGCTGGGATCGAACCACGATCTCATGATCCCCGCGATCCCCCGGCCGAGGGTAAAACTGTGCTGCCACAGTGCTAAACCACTGCGCCACCGTGCAGCCCATGCAGCCCATGCACGCCCATGATGTGTGTGGACCTTGTAAATTCCAAACTGGCGAATGTATAATATGTATACTTATGTAATGGAGTACCTAGACTAAACAGAGGAGCATTGTTGAAGACCTGCTTTTGTTAGTGGTTGTTGGTGTTTTTAGTATATATATTTTTTTAATCACTTTAGTGTTAGTGTTTGATCGTTTGTGTTATGTCTGTAAAAAAGGTTCAATAAAAAATATTGTGAAAAAAAATAGACAAAAACTAGCCATAAAATAATCCACAAATTTATAATAAAGTCTCAAATGTACAAGGAAAAGTCAATTTTACAAGAGGAAATTACAAATTTGAGGAAAACGGTTTCAAATTTAGATAAATTTACAGAGAAAAGTGGAAAACTATAAGAAAATTGTTATCAATTTTGGAGGAAAACCTCAAACCTTCAAGAATGAAATCATTACTCAAGTTTCTAAGTGGGTGCTCTTTGTACCCTTAACTAGAAATTTTTGATTGTCTAAGGTGGTATGCGAACAGGTTAGGAAATATCAAGTGTCATGTAAATTAAAAGTAGACAGAGAGAGAACCTGAATTAGACAGAGCTCAGAGAGGGCAAGATGAGACAGAAGAGAG
Organism: Pholidichthys leucotaenia; assembly: GCA_020510985.1. NCBI lineage: Eukaryota > Metazoa > Chordata > Actinopteri > Cichliformes > Pholidichthyidae > Pholidichthys > Pholidichthys leucotaenia. The sequence continues at coordinate 158,873,891 of CM035838.1, read as the reverse complement.
GAGCCAAGGAGAGGAAAGTGTTCAGGCAGAGGGTCCAGGAGAGGTGAGAGCAGAAGGAGGAGAGAAGGATGATACCAGAAAGAGGTCCAAACACACCCAGACGTTGTTTTTTTTTTTTACTTCCGGCGCCACACGAGTAGGCTGCCTTTTGCAACAGCAGATCAATTTCGCCTATTCTATTACTATCTGGCTCTCCTTGCCAATCTTTCTGATCCAGCGCCACCTTTATTCCATCCAAACACGTAGATCGCCCAAATGTCTCCTGAGCCAGTGGACGGAGCCACTGTTTCGTGCAGGAGGCAGTACAATAGAGACCAGCTGTTAGCACTTAACCGGCCCACGATGCTAACGAAAAAACTCGACATACCGGGAGAGATAAGACGGGAAACGGCGTGGTTGTCAAGCTGGGGCAAGACGGCGGGCAAGAATATAAGGTACAGACCCACCCTCCCATCCGTTGTTATGGGGAATGTACGATCGATACTTGGAAAAACAGATGATGCTAGCGGCTATCTCCCGCTACGAGAGCATATACCGGGAGTGCTGCCTTATGGTATTCACAGAGACGTGGCTAACTGAACTAGCAGCAGATGCTAACATTGAACTGGAGGGTTTCACGCAATACGGGCAGACCGAACACCAGACAGTGGGAAGGCAAGGGGCGGTGGAGTGATAATGTATGTCAATAACAACTGGTGCAGACCGGGACATATCACGGTTTAAACAACAACACTGTAACAAAGACATTGGTTGCTAGCTGTTAGCATGCGGCCTACATATCTCCGAGGGAATACTCACACGTGATCTGCATTGTTATTTATGCAAATCCGACGGCGAACGCTGGGACAGCGCGTTACGTCATCCACTCAGTAACTGGCAAGCTGCAGACAGAACACCCAGATGCTCTTCTCCTCATCTCAGGCGACTTCAACCATGTTTCACTGTCTCCCATTCTACCTACGTTCACCCAGTATGTCACATACACACTAGAGACAATAAAACACTGGGACTTATTCTACGCAAACACTAAGGAGGCGTACACCTCATCTCCACTCCCCCCACTCGGAGATCGGAATCACAACTTGGTTCATCTCCGGCCGGTGTACAAACCCCTAGTGCACAGACAACATCCGACATGTGCACCGTGGAAGTTATGGCCTGAGGAGGCAATGGACGCTCTAAAGGACTGTTTTGAAACCACTGCTGGGAGCAGCTCTGCGATCCACATGGTGAGGACATCGATGGCTCACTCACACCATCACGGACTACATCAGCTTCTGTGTGGACAACACCGTACCCACCAAGACCATACGGTGTTGCTCGAACAACAAACCCTGGATCAACCCTGAGATAAAAACACTTCTGAGAAAGAAGAAAGAGGATCTTCAGGTCGGGGGGAACAGGGAGATGCTGAAGTCCGTACAGAGGGAGCTGAGGAGAAAGATCAGAGAAGGCAAGGACAGCTTCAGGAAGAAGATGGAGGACAAGCTGCAACAGAGCGACATCGGTGGGTCTGGAGAAACCTTAAAACCATCTCTGGGCTCCAGAATACCTCCCCCAGGCCACGGGGTGGCAGTGGAGTGGGCGAACAATCTGAACCTGTTTTTTAAATAAGTTTGACGCAAGCCCGCCCTCCCCCCGACTGCACAACAACCACTGCTGCCTCTGAAGACATCGAGCTCTGCTGCCCACACCCCACTCCACCATCACCCCCCCCCTCCCAACACACAGCCCCCCAACCGGACCCTCACTAAGACCCAGGTGAGGACGGAGCGGAGGAAGATCAAGGCGAGAAGGCGTCGGGACCGGACGGCATCAGCGCAAAGCTCCTCAAGTCCTGTGCAGACCAGCTGTGTGGGATTGTGGAGCACATCTTCAACCTGAGCCTGAAGCTGGGGAGGGTACACACGGTTGTGGAAAACATCTTGTGTGGTACCTGTACCAAAGACTTCCCACCCCAAAGATCTGAACAGCTACAGACCAGTGGCCCTGACGTCCCACATGATGAAGACCCTGGAGAGACTGCTCCTTGCTCACCTCCAACCCCCCTTTGGGACCAGCGATGGATCCACTCCAGTTCGCCTACCAGCATGGCATTGGGGTGGAGGGATGCGATGATCTTCCTCCTTCACCGTTCTCTTGTCCCCACCTGGAGAAGCCCGGGAATGCGGTGAGGATCATGTTCTTTCACTTCTCCAGTGCCTTCAACACCATCCAACCAATGATCCTGAAGGACAAGCTGCTGTGCGCTGGGATGGACCAGCACCTGTCATCATGGATCCTGGACACCTCACTAACCGGCCACAGTTTGTGAGAACCCGGGACTGTGTGTCCAACACGATCATCGGTAGCACGGGGGCCCCCAGGGAACAGTTCTGGCTCCCTTCCTGTATCACCCTTTGTACTGTGGACTTTCTCACACAACACACTGCCATCTACAGAAGTTCTCTGACGACTCTGCGATCGTTGGCCTCTTCTCCAAACGGAGATGAAGCTGAGTACAGAGGACTTATCCAGGACTTCGTGGACTGGTGCCATCGGAACTGCCTCCAGAATCAACGTGAGGAAAACTAAGGAGCTGGCGGGTGGACTGCCGCAGGCCAGGAAACCCCTCACAGCACCAGTAAACATACAGGGAACAGACATTGAGATGGTGACATCCTACAAGTACCTGGGTGTTCATCTGAACAATAAACTAGACTGGTCACACAATACAGAGGCACTCTACAAGAAGGGACAGCACAGGCTGTTCCTACTGAGGAGACTCAGGTCTTTGGTGTACAAGGGGCGCTGCTGAAGACAATTCTACGACACGGTGGTGGCATCAGCCATCACTTTTGGAGTGGTCTGCTGGGGCAGTGGTGTTACAGCAGCCGATAGGAAGAGACTGAACAAACTGATCAAGAAAGTTAGCTCTGGTCCTGGGGGCAACGCCTTGACCCAGTGGAGGAGATGGGAGAGAGAGAAGGATGGTGGCTAAACTGTTCATCTCTGCTGGAGTCTGAGTCCCACCCTAGACGGACATACTGAACGCACTGAGGAGCTCATTTAGCAGTAGACTACATCATTCCAGGTGCGCAACCGAGAGGTTTTGCAGGTCCTTCCTACCTACGGCTGTCAGACTGTATAACCTAAGCAGGGCTGCTCGCAGAGATAGCAAAAAAACGTGACGACCTAATAGTATTGAATACAAAAGACGCAATAGACTTACACAATGGTCCCCTCCAGTATACAACTAGGAAAATACCGGTTGTTACGGAGGGTGACAATATGTATGGGTACATAATCATACCATGTAGGATAACTAAGTAGACGGTTATGCTGTTCATTCCATCTAGCTACAATGCTCCGCACTGTGTGTGTTTATATATTTATATATTTATTCCATCTAGCTACAATGTTCCGCACTGTGTGTGTTTATATATTTATTCCATCTAGCTACAAAGCTCCACACTGTGTGTGTTTATATATTTATATAGTTATTCCATCTAGCTACAATGCTCCGCACTGTGTGTTTATATATTTATATGTACATATGTATATTTGCTGCTCTTGTTTTTTCTTGTCTTATGATTGTTGCTCTGAGTGTTGCTATCCCTGTGCTGTTGCAATCCTGGAATTTCCCCATTGTGGGACTAATAAAGGGTTATCTTATCTTAACTAGCCCAATATTCCAACATTGAAGCTTCAGTTGTGCAATACTTCAAATGATAAGTTCCATATGCAAAGTTACTGTGCAAAATTTTTTAAAAAGAAATAAATAGTATAAAATTAACATATTCTGGTTACAATAGTGTCATGTGTTTTCTGCCCCCCCCCCCCGGAAAAATATGCTGCCACCGCACCAAGGTCTTTAAGCCAGAGGAAACACTGAAGTATGTGGTTGCTCATATAAAATATTGTAAAGGAGGCAACATTGGGTGGGAAGCTTAATTGTGGACAATAACACTGTATGAAAGCTCAGTTAAGTCAACTGGATTCATTTTTATTTATTTTTTTTTACTCTCAAACATTTCACCATTCATCCAATTCACATAGTAAAAACTACTTGATTTCAGCTGACTAGACTGAGCTTTCATACACTACACTGACCCACCTGGATGACTGTGAATCTTCAAAGTGTAGACTGTGGCATTACTGCATAAATGTTCATTCTAAAAATAACTAGCTACACTGTGTTAACATTTTCTCTTCTGTTCTACAGGTAACTCCAGATGTTCAGACATTCCTGACATCTCATGGACCTGTCTGGTTCACTGTGTTTTTGTCTTGTCTTAAACTGACCATTAATGTTTACAGTCATTAATGTACATGGTCAGTTCAGCTGGAGTTAATCAGATTGAAGTTGCTTACTCACCATCAATCGCTTAAGCTGATTTTTGTCTCATTTTTGGGCTCTCTCAATATTTCTTTTATTCGTATACAGCATGTAGCATTGTCTATGAAAGCTTATGTGGACTAATACAACTGACATGTGGCTATCGAGCAGCTTATATTTTTATGTCTTTTCAGTTATTTTACTTTCCTTTGTATCAAGATTCACAAAGTCCAGAGAATGCTCCTATTGGAATACTGAACTGTATTTACCTATGCATCATTCCACAGGTCCCCCTGCTGACACTCACAGTATCTAATGAAAACGTGCGTCTGATTTGACATAAGAGACATTACCAATAAAGATACGGCCATACCAAGGCAATAAATTGGGTAGCAGACAAAGAGTGAGACAAAGTAGTTTATAAGATAAGACAAGCCTTTATTAGTCCCACAATGGGGAAATTCCAGGATTGCAACAGCACAGGGATAGCAACACTCAGAGCAATAATTAAGAAGATACGAAAAATATAAATAAGAGCAGTGGCTATACATACGTACACATAAATATATAAATATATATATAAAGTGTAGAGCATTGTAGCAAGATGGAATAAACAGCATAACCGTCTACTTAGTTATCCTACATAGTATGAATATGTACCCATACATATTGTCACCCTCCGTAGCGACTGATATTGTCCTAGTTGTACACTGGAGGGGACCATTTGTGTAAGTCTGTTGCGTCTTTTGCATTCAATACTACTAGGTCGTCACGTTTTTTTGCTATCTCTGCGAGCAGCTCTGCTTAGGTTATACAGTCTGACAGCCGTAGGTAGGAAGGACCTGCGAAACCTCTCGGTTGCGCACCTAGGATGATGTAGTCTACTGCTAAATGAGCTCCTCAGTGCGTTCAATATGTCCTGCATAGGGTGGGACTCAGACTCCAGCAGAGATGACAGTTTAGCCACCATCCTTCTCTCTCCCATCTCCTCCACTGGGTCAAGGCGTTGCCCCAGGACAGAGCTACAGTGGGGAAAAAAGTATTTAGTCAGCCACCAATTGTGCAAGTTCTCCCACTTAAAAGATGAGAAAGGTCTCCAATTTTCATCATAGGTATACCTCAACTATGAGAGACAAAATGAGGAAAAAAAAATCCAGAAAATCACATTGAAGGATTTTTAATGAATTAATTGGTAAATTCCTCGGTAAAATAAGTATTTGGTCAATAACAAAAGTTCATCTCAGTACTTTGTTATATACCCTTTGTTGGCAATGACAGAGGTCAAACGTTTTCTGTAAGTCTTCACAAGGTTTTTACACACTGTTGCTGGTATTTTGGCCAATTCCTCCATGCAGATCTCCTCTAGAGCAGTGATGTTTTCAGAATCAGAATCAGCTTTATTGCCAAGTATATTTACAAGTAAACACACGAGGAATTTGACTTGACATTGGACGCGCACGTTAGGCGCATCCAATGACGCGTCGCCATACAAGGCGCCTGTCAACAGTGGAGGTAAAGAGGGGAGGGGAGGGGGAGGAAAACACAATAGGAGAGAGAAAAAACATAGTAATCAGAATAAACGCTCGTATATGAGCCAAATTTTGACTACACAGAAAAAAACCCTCATGCACAATTAACAGGCAGACAGGTCACACAAACAAGAGTTGAGACTGTTGCTGGGCAACACGGACTTTCAACTCCCTCCAAAGATTTTCTACGGGGGTGAGATCTGGAGACTAGCTAAGCCATTCCAGGACCTTGAAATGCTTCTTACGAAGCCACTCCTTCGTTGCCCGGGCGGTGTGTTTGGGATCATTGTCATGCTGAAAGACCCAGCCACGTTTCATCTTCAATGCCCTTGCTGATGGAAGGAGGTTTTCACTCAAAATCTCACGATACATGGCCCCATTCATTCTTTCCTTTACACGGATCAGTCGTCCTGGTCCCTTTGCAGAAAAACAGCCCCAAAGTATGATGTTTTCACCCCCATGCTTCACAGTAGGTATGGTGTTCTTTCTCCTCCAAACATGACAAGTTGAGTTTTTACCAACAAGTTCTATTTTGGTTTCATCTGACCATATGACATTCTCCCAATCCTCTTCTGGATCATCCAAATGCTTTCTAGCAAACTTCAGACAGGACTGGACATGTACTGGCTTAAGCAGGGGGACACATCTGGCACTGCAGGATTTGAGTCCCTGGCGGCATAGTGTGTTACTGATGTAGCCTTTGTTACTTTGGTCCCAGCTCTTTGCAGGTCATTCACTAGATCCCCCCGTGTGGTTCTGGGATTTTTGCTCACCGTTCTCGTGATCATTTTGACCTCACAGGGTGAGATCTTGCGTGGAGCCCCAGATCGAGGGAGATTATCAGTGGTCTTGTATGTCTTCCATTTTCTAATAATTGCTCCCACAGTTGATTTCTTCACACCAAGCTGCTTACCTATTGCAGATTCAGTCTTCCCAGCCTGGTGCAGGTCTACAATTTTGTTTCTGGTGTCCTTTGACAGCTCTTTGGTCTTGGCAATAGTGGAGCTTGGAGTCTGACTGTTTGAGGTTGTGGACAGGTGTCTTTTATACTGATAATAAGTTCAAACAGGTGCCATTAATACAGGTAACGAGTAGAGGACAGAGGAGCCTCTTAAAGAAGAAGTTACAGGTCTGTGAGAGCCAGAAATCTTGCTTGTTTGTAGGTGACCCAAATACCTTATTTTACCACGGAATTTACCAATTAATTCATTAAAAATCCTTCAATGTGATTTTCTGGATTTTTTTTTTCATTTTTGTCTCTCACAGTGAGGTATACCTATGATGAAAACTGGAGACCCTCTCATCTTTTAAGTGGGAGAACTTGCACAATTGGTGGCTGACTTAATACTTTTTTGCCCCTCTGTTGCTTTCTTGATCAGTTTGTTCAGTCTCTTCCTATTGGCTGCTGTAATGCCGTTGCCCCAGCAGACCACTCCAAAAGTGATGGCTGATGCCACCACTGTGTTGTAGAATGTCTTCAGCAGCGCCCCTTTGTACACCAAAAGACCCTGAGCCTCCTCAGTAGAACAGCCTGCGCTGTCCCTTCTTGTAGGGTGCGTCGGTATTGTGGTGACAGTCTAGTTTATTGTTCAGATGAACACAAGGTACTTGTAGGATGTCAACCATCTCAATGTCTGTTCCCTGTATGTTTACTGGTGCTGTGTTTACTGGTGCTGTTTATTTTGACATTCTGATCAGATTTAAATACACAAATGATGCTGGTGTAATAGTCGATTATGAATCAATATTAAATTTGATAAAGATGTTGTGATAAAATAGTCTTGTGGTATTACGGTTTTTGTTTTTTTTTTCAAAGAATAAACTGGATAATCTATGTAATAATTTGAGGTAATGCATCAGGGCTTATTAATAAATATATTATGTTCTATAATTTTGCACGTCTGGTTGTTTACTTCAACCAATCAGTCCCTCCAGGATTTCACAGGATTTTTTTTTTTTTTTTTTTTTTTTTTATTGTTGCGGTAAGTTGCAAGGCTGTCCTTGAGGATTTGCCTGAATCGTGCACTGGTCCGTGTCCAGACCGCAGAGTCACAGCTTTAAAACTCATTGACAAGATGTAGTAGTGACTTTTACCTCTAAAGATGTATAAAATGTTACAACACTAGTTGTAATATTAGATTCGCTCATTTGTGGTCTTATGGCATCTCTCCTCACGCGCACCTCCAGAGACGGGTGGTGCTTTCAGGCAGGGAGATGTTTTTCAACACAAGCCCGGCACTTCATACATGCGGCCATTATGGAGGTTCAAGGAGACGGAGGAAGGAATGATGTGGAAAAACTTACGAGTGGTTTTTTTTTGGTTTCTTTTAAATCACACTCTTGTTTTTTGCTGATATGTTCTGTATATACTCATAGTAAACACGGAAGTGAGTGCGATGCAGCAACGCATTTGATTGATCAGAGTGATGATCGTACACGTTTGCGTGCTACTCAGGGACAACTTTCCGAATGGCAAAATTGGCGCAAGTGATGACAATTGGCCAAAATTGTGGGAAAGTTGCAGTGATTGGACAAAATTCAAATTATGCAGGACTTACTGAATTTGCAGGAAATGGTTATAATCACAACACTGCAAAATCCAGGAAGGCACTGACCAATGTAATACTTTTTTTTAGCTAGTTATAGACATTCTTATATTTTTTTTAACTTTACTGAAGAACAAAGTACAAAAAAAAATCAGTACAAAAACATAATCAGTTAAGATTATGTACAATGGAATACATGGACTATAGATTGAACACAAGACAAAACCAGTCCAGTCGTCGCCTCCGTCGGTCTATGATGACCATGGAAGAGAATCCTAAATGTCTACTCTGCTGGAACAGCACCGCCTGTGGCTGAACAGGGCCGATGTGCACCGGTGTTCTACCTTCCAGCATTGGGTGTTGGTAGGATTCAAGCCTGGGAGGAAGATATGGAGGACAAGATGTTACCCGTTCTGCATGTCCCCCCTCTCCACGTCACTGATGAATCCAAAGGAACAGCAGGGCTGCTATAGTTTGGCACCAGCGCCGTCGCAGGAGCTGCCAGAACGATGTTGAGCACAACAGAGAACTGCCTGAGAGGGCTCGACTCCGGATTTTTCCTCAGGGTTGACTCCGAAGCCTTTCCCGTGACCGGGTGTTGCCGCAAGGCAGCGGAGGTTTGAAATCAGGGTTTACCTTCCCCCTAGATTGGGCTACCTTCCCAGGATGTGACGAGCCACTTCTACCCGAAGCATCTGGTTTTAAGGCAGCCAGAGATCTGCCCTCGCCCCCTTCTCCTATTAGTAAAAGCAGTTCCGCCGGGCTTAGAGACTAAACAACAACGGGCAGGCTAGGAGTTGGACTTAGCTGTCAGAGGCTTTTCGAGACGCACGCCGTTAAGGAGCATTTTATCGAGCACTGGGAGCTTAACCCCAGCGCCGCTCCTGGCTATGACAACCTTGGAACCAGTCCAGTGGTTACTCAGATAAAAATAATAATAAACCAGAATCAAATAAATAATAGAAAAAAGCAGTGAAGTAAAAATTCAACAGTTTTAAAGGAGGTACAGATCATTACAGTCTTTACTGCTTTGGGTTTTTTGAGAAATTAATTCTTATTAATAAATCAGCTGTCAGAAAGACCCCCGGGGTCCTAATAAAGTCAAACGTGACTGGTGTATGTGGTCACCTACGGGACAATACCGTAACCTCATTGGTTCGTCAGCTAGTGCTATTCTGAAACATGCCGGAGAGGACTGACGATAAAAAAATAAGTTTATTTTTAAAAAATGCTGTCAAACCAAGGCTGCCAACTAAATTTCCTCAGATTTACCAAAATAGGGAACATTTTAACATTTAAAATTTGGTGAGGGATCGTCACTTCCTTGTTGGTAACGTATCGTCACTTCCTGTTTTGCTGTCTGCCTGTGTGGTTTGCTCTCCAGCTCTCTAGCCACTAGCTATGGCTACTACCTCTCTTTCCTCTTCCTCTGGTGTGCTCTCTCTGTCAGATGTTTAGATACACCTACTGCCTCTTTTTAGTGATAACGGTAAATGTAATAAATTGTTGTCTTTTTAGAGGCGCTCGAGGCGAGGTGGTCTGATTTGGAATCCCAGGCTCCGCTGCATTGAAACACCGTCTGCGCCAGTTATCTCGACGGACGCCCATTAGCTGCAGCGGAGCTAGCTAGCTTAGGCCCCCCTATCCGTGGGTCCCCGGCTCTCCTCAGCAGCGAGGAGACTGGGTGGGTGCGTGTGAGAGAAGCCTAGTCGCCAAAGCCCCGGTACACCACCAACTGTTCACGGTTTCTAATTGTTTTTCCCCGCTCAGCGACACACCCGAACCGCTGAGGAAACACTCTGATCATTGCGACTCTGGTAGTCAGAAACGTGAACCTAGAGACTACAGCGGTCATAGTCCAATGCTATTCCTGGGGCCAGAAGCAGGCGACATCGAGTCAAATTTGAAACTGCTGGCTAAAGTAACTGTACAATATCCACAATATGTTATTCACGCCGGCATTAATGACATCCGTCTCTGGCAGTCGGAATGTCACGAAACTTAATATAGAATACGGAGTTCGTGAGTTTGCAAAAAACGATGTCTGCCACTGTAGTATTCTCTGGCGACCCTCACCCAATCTGACCAGTGATGACATGTTTAGTCGCTCGTCATCCTTGAACCGCTGGCTGTCTGTGTGGTGTCCTAAAAATGACGTGGGCTACATTGACAATTGGAGCTCTTTTTGGGGAAAACCTGGTCTTATGAGACGAGACAGCATTCATCCCTCTTTGGTTGGTGCTTCTCATTTATCTATCAATCTGGCATCTTTTTATCCAAATTTCCAAAACCATGACTACTCAGAGTTGGGACCAGAAGCAGAGTCGCAGTCTTACACACCTCTCTGCAGCTCCTCTTCATCCGCCACCCTCAACTTAGCCCCTGTCTTCCCCATCAGAAATCGTTGTCTGCTCCCTCCAAAGTAAATACAAATATAATGTATAAGCATCCCAAAGTGATAAAGCAAATTTGGTAAAACTCAAATTAAACATAAAGCCTCTAAATTGAATGATTTGGCCTCTGTTCCTCCTCATAATTTAAAAATTAAATGTGGTTTGTTAAATATTAGGTCTCTAACTCCCAAGTCTCTGTTAGTCCATGATCTGTTAATTGATCATCAGATTGATTTAATTTCCCTTACAGAGACTTGGTTAGGACAAGAGGATTATGTTGGTTTAAAGAATCAACCCCCTCTGGTTATTTAAACTGTCAAAATCCCAGAAGTTCTGGTCGTGGAGGAGGAGTAGCAACAATTTACCATTCCAAATTACTAGTTAATGTAAGCAAAAACATGTTATAATTCCTTTGAGGGCCTGGTCCTCAGTATTGGGCACTTTAGCAATTTCAGGTTAAACCCAATTTTATTTGCCATTGTTTATCGTCCCCCATCAACCTATTCAGAATTTTTATCCGAATTTGCTGATTTCTTAGCTGATTTAGTGTTGAAATCTGATAGAATAATTATAGTAGGGGACTTTAATATACATGTGGATGTAGATAGTGACTGCCTTAATGTGGCTTTTAATTCAATATTAGACTCGATTGGGTTTTCTCAGAAAGTAGAAATTCTACTCATTACCTCCACCATACATTGGACCTTGTTCTGACATATGGCATAGAAATAGAAAATCTTGTAGTGTCTCCTCATAACCCTGTACTGTCAGACCATTGTCTGTTAACCTTTGATTTTACTATTTCTGACTATTTGGCTCCTAAAGAAAAATATTATCACAGTAGATGCCTCTCAGATGATGCTGTTTCCAAATTTATGCAGATTGTTTCCTCTATGCCATGTGTCAACACAACGGAAATAAGCTATAGACAGCTTGCTCCTTCTGTAATTGATAACATGGTGGATAGTGTTTCAGCTTCTCTGCATCAGGCTCTAGACTTGGTGGCCCCCTTAAAAAAGAAAAAGTCTAATCAGAGATTTTTAACTCCTTGGTTCAACACAGAAACTCGTAGCTTAAAACAGAAGACTCGTCAATTAGAAAGAAAATGGCGCTCTACTAATTTAGATGAAATCTATTTAGCTTGGAGAAATCATCTTTTAATTTATAAAAAATCTCTTAGAAAAGCTAGAAACGAGTTATTACTCTGCATTAATAGAAGAGAACAAGAATAATCCCAGGTTTCTTTTCAGTACTGTAGCCAGGTTGACAAAGAGTCAGGACTCTGTCAATCCTAGCATCCCCTTAGAGCTTACTAGTCAGGACTTTTTGAACTTTTTCAATAATAAAATTTCATCCATCAGAGATAAAATCAATCGGATTCTTCCCACAGTTAACTTAAATACTGTAACTACTACAACTCCTTCTATTGATGTCTGTCTTGATGAGTTTACTCCAATCGACCTTTGTGAGTTAGACAAAGTAGTTTCCTCATCCAAACCTTCACTTGTCTTTTAGATCCTATTCCTACCAGGTTATTTAAAGAAGTCTTCCCACTTATTGGTAGCTTTATTCTTTCATATAATCAATTCTTCATTAACTTAGGCCATGTACCGCAGGCTTTTAAAACGGCTGTAATTAAACCCTTACTCAAAAAGCCAACGCTAGATCCAGGAGCTTTAGCTAACTATAGACCAATCTCTAATCTCCCTTTCATTTCAAAAATCTTAGAAAGAGTTGTTGCTACGCAATTATTTGACCACCTGCAGGGAAATGGTTTACTTGAAGAGTTTTCAATCTGGGTTTAGAATCCATCATAGTACTGAAACAGCCTTAGCGAAGGTCACTAATGACCTCCTCATTGCATCTGATAATGGACTAGTTTCTGTACTTGTCCTTTTAGATCTTAGTGCAGCTTTTGATACTATTGATCATAATATTCTACTTGATAGATTAGAACACTATGTTGGACTTAATGGAACTTCGTTGCAGTGGTTTAGATCTTATTTATCTGATAGGTTCCAGTTTGTTCATGTAAATGATGAGTTTTCTTTCAGCTCAAAGCTTAGTCATGGAGTTCCACAGGGATCTGTGCTAGGCCCTACTCTTTTTAGTTTATATATGCTTCCGTTAGGCAACATTATTAGAAAGCACTGTATACATTTTCATTGTTATGCAGATGACACACAATTATACCTGTCAATGAAGCCAGATGATACTAATCAATTAGCCAAGTTAGAAGCCTGTCTTAAGGAAATCAAAGCTTGGATGACTTGTAATTTCCTGCTATTAAATTCAGATAAGACTGAAGTCATTCTTGTTGGTCCAAAAAAAACTAAGAAATTCCTTTCCAAATCAAACTTTCAGTTTGGACGCAGTTACTCTTTCTCTTAATAGCTCTGTGAGGAACCTTGGAGTTATTTTTGATCAGGATTTGTCCTTCAATTCACATATTAAATTTGTTTCTAAGACTGCCTTCTATCATTTGCGTAATATTGCCAAGATTAGGAGCATCTTGTCTCAGAGTGATGCTGAGAAGCTGATCCACGCTTTTGTTAGCTTGAGATTAGATTATTGTAATTCTTTATTATCAGGCTGTCCTAAAACATCTTTAAAAAGTCTTCAGCTGATCCAAAATGCTGCAGCAAGAGTTTTAACAGGTACTAGAAAGAGAGATCATATCTCTCCGGTTCTGGCCTCCCTTCATTGGCTTCCCATAGAGTTTAGAATTAAGTTTAAAATCCTTCTTCTCACTTACAAAGCTCTAAACAATCAGGCTCCTTTTTATTTAAAAGATCTGATACTACCGTATTATCCTAACAGAGCACTACGCTCTCAAAATGCAGGATTACTTGTAATACCTAGAATCTCCAAAAGTACAATGGGAGGCAGAGCCTTCAGTTATCAAGCTCCTCTCCTGTGGAATCAGCTGCCAATCTGGATTCGGGAGTCAGACTCGATCTCTGTTTTTAAGAATAGGGCTAAAACCTACCTTTTTGATCTAGCCTACGATTAGGGAGGGATCATGTGTTTCTGAACCCTCCCTTAGTTATGCTGCTAATAGGTTTAGTCAGCCGGGGGACCTCCAGTAATGCACTGGGCCTCACTCCTTTCCTCACTCTCTATGAAATATTTTTTTTTTGCTGGTCATTAACATTTGTTTGTTCTCTCCCATAGATTGAGTCCCCATCGTGCTGTTTGCTCTCTACATGTCTGTTCTTTTCTTCTTCTCTATCCCCTCACCCCCCAGCCAGTCGCAGCAGATGACTGCCCCTCCCTGAGCCTGGTTCTGCTGGAGGTTTCTTCCTGTTAAAAGGGAGTTTTTCCTCTCCACCGTCGCCAAGTGCTTGCTCACAGGGGATCGCCTGATTGCTGGGGTCTTTCTGCAACTGTGGGGGTGCCCCCTACAGTTGATAGTGCTATGAGATGACTGTTGTTGTGAAATGGCGCTGTATAAATAAAGTTGAATTGAATTGAATTGAATTAATAGGGAACATTTACATAGCATTTAAAAAATGCCGTACTCTTTCGATACAGATCGATCAATGACACAAAAGACACACTTGGCCCACCACCTATAGGGATAAATCTAACCTTTGCGATCATAATAAGCAATGCCTTACGTTGCAGCTACCTGGAAAAAAAAACATTAGCTACAGGACATTCACATCAGCCAAAACTGTAATGGGTCAGTGGGACGTTTGAGAGAGAAGCTCAGAAGTGTGGCTCTGTGTGTGTGTGTGCGTGTGTGCGCGCATGTCGTTCACGTGTCCCTTTTTTCACACGTCCTCACCATGACACCGTACAGCGACATCGAGAACTCTGGTTAACCCCACTCCAGCTGTTGAGGAGTGCAACCGCGGGGTAAGAAGATTGTTCCCGCCTATGATGATGACGGGATGAACATCACACACACACACACACACAGAGAGATACAAACATATACCCTGTATACACATACAAAGGCTCAGCGTCAAGCCCATCCCACCTAATGGCCATAGCCTCATACTGCTAACGGGCGCTCAGGGAGGCAATGAGGTTTGCCATCTATATATCCATGACCCCTGGTTGACTTCACTCCCCCATTCACCTCCCCCTGCATGACCTGGCAATGGCACCCTATTAGGGTGAGAGAGAGGAAACAGAAATAGGGTTTGGGATCCCTTTTTGAATGGAGCGTCCTGATGCAAACATTGGTGAGTTAAGTACACAAATCTCCCCCCAAATGGGGTCAATGCTAGTGCTTAGCCATTTGTTTTGATTTTCCTTCCCCCTCTCCGCCTTTGCTCATACTCACTCTCCTCTTTTCCCTGGGAAAATCATAACTGCTAGCAATCATGCGATGCAATATGGCAGAGGGGAAAGTGGTGAGCGGAGGCGAGCGATCATGCAACACGCCAGCTCTGTTTCTCTTGCACACAGTTTTGTCTCTTTGACTCATACGCCACTCTCACCTGCACAGACTAACATATAAATCAAGAACACGGCATTACACTGAGTTCCTTCCACTGGAACGATAGCTCAAAAGCACAATCACAAGATAAAGCAGCAAGAAAAAAAAAAGTAATGCCACACGCAAATCCCAGTTTCCCCAATTTTGCAGCAGCATCTCTGAGCCATATCTTTTATGAACCCCTGAAAATACTTTTTTCACAGCTTGCACTCAATTCACCTCAGACCGATTATCATATTTCATTGATGCAACAGGATGGCATTTTCAGCTGAATCACTGGTGCTAAAAAATCCCCTCTAATGTCAATATTTACTTTGAATTTGGAAACTGATGAAAGCTCTATGAGCTAAGAGACACATGCAGAAACTACATATTCACACTGTAGTATCCTGATTAGTAGCCGAGTCAGAGAGGAGGAAGAGGAGGTTGATCTCAGTTTATCTTAAGAGGTGGTTTGTCTGCAGTCAAGCAGGTCACTGTGTTACTCAGACCCCTTGTGATTACAACCAGTTCCCTAGGCTAATCCTACTATGTTTGTGTGTGTGTGCACACATGTACGCGGACTGGCACACTTACTGGGAGTCCATGTGGCTGCACAGACACATACACACACACAAATGGCCCAGACAAAGCCAGAAGCCAGTCAAAACAGTAGTTAGGATCAGTCTTGTGTTCTCCAGATCTAATGGCTCTTTGATGTAGAGGCAGATGATGAATAAAAAAGAAAACTTTGGGAAGGAATTTTTGATTCATAGTTTGAGTCCATGTTCCCCTTTTGGAAGAATGTGCACCCCAAACCAACATTAAGTTGTTCCAAAACTCACATCTGTCCTACACAGAAACATTTTTATATCATGATGAGAGTAGTCTCTTCCAGGACAACGATGCTTCTCCTCTATGGGGCACAAAGGAAAAATATGTCACCTCACTCTATATGACTGACTGGCCTTGTGATTGGTGATAATTGACAAATATGATTTATGACAAGTCAGCCAATGTGTGTAAACCAAGTGTGCACTTTTCATTCTTTGCATAAATTAGCACAGGTTCAAGTCTGTGTATATACATGTGTCTGGCCTTTAGCACTAGAGGTTAGCAGTGTGTAGCTCTTCCTGATCAAGTTACAAAAGTGGGTGTGTTCCTTCTATCCTCTGTCGCCTGCATGTCTGCCTCTCCCTTGTGCACTCTTGCTCTCTCTCCAACTCATTCTGTCTCCCTCGCTTTCTTTGCCTGCACTTTTTTCTTGTTAGAGCAGCTCGAAGTTTGCATCATCTAGACCTCTACAGACCACCTCTCTCTCTCTCTCACACACATTTGTCTGTTCCTTCCTTTGATTCCTTTCTTTCTTCATCCCATCTCCTGACAGCTCCAGACAGGGAGCTGCCCTGCAGCTGGTCCACACACCCTCCAGGAAGCTGCAAGCCATGTGATACTCTCACTCTCTCCATCTCCCTCTTTATACCCCTCTCTCCTGACCTACTCCACCTTCTATGCTGCTGAGAAATGACCCGACAGCCGCCCAGCTTGCATCACGCCCATCTGACCCGCTCAACAAACGCTTTACTACTGTCACTCATACAGCACCTCAGCAAAGTAACATAGGATTATCCTGCTAGGATTAAAACACATATTTCTAAAAAATATTTAACAGATAACGTCTCTGTTCCGTCACAAAATAAAGTCTAAAATTCTAAGATGAACACTCCTGTATGAGGAAAAGGAGTTATATGTCTCTCAAACTTGTTGTGTGCATAAGCAATAATCTATGCACCTTTACACTGCTTTATAACAGTTTAGTGTCAATAGAAACTCTAGCCATGTTTATAATCTTTTTACATTTGTTGAATTTTCATCTGTTATAGATATTTGTATTAATCGCTCTGTTGAAAGATGAGTGTAGTTTTGCACCATGCTTGCCTACTTCATGCATCATCACTAGTCACTGCCCTGCCCATTAAAGCCTTATTCATGCTGCAGTTCCCCTCTGGTCCGCTTTGGTCGGCGTGCACTTTGGACGAGCCCTGCACCCACGCAGCATTGTACATGCTCACTTTTTTCGTCTGCCAGGCCAAGCAGTTGACGCATGCACACAACTGTTATTTGTAGTTTTGCCCCAGCCCTATGGGGAGCGCAAATGCGCTAACACGCCAGTTTGTTCACCGGCTATAAAACACAAGAGTGACGCACATTTTTTTGTAGCAACAACAATGGCGTTATTTCAAGGAATAGGGGGAATTACAGTTTTCCAGTGCTCTTCTCCGCTCAAGCTGCTGCTGCTGCAAAAGGATTCATGTATGTCAATTCTCATCTTCCGCCTCCTCATTGTCTTCCTCGTCTACTTTGTGTTTGTATGCTGTGTTGGTAGCGGCATCTTGTGAATGGGACATTCAGTCTTGCGCATGCTCTGTCAACGTGTTCATATCATGGGTAGGCTGCGCGGTCACAAAATTTTGGCTGCACGCGGTCGTCCACAGTATAGCCCTGCATATACTAGCGGAGTGGAGACGATGACGTAAATTTCGTCACACGAGGTTTCCCGTTGCATGCACGCGAACAGCGGAGGTGCAGCATGAATCCAGCTTAAGACAAGTTGCCAAATTTCACTGATATTCTATGATCTTTTTTTTTTTTTCGTTTCATCACTGGTTGACTCTCTCTTTATAAATGCCATTCACATATACTGCCAACATCCTTTCTACATACTGTAATAAATCACTTTTGCAAAGCAAGACCAATTTCAACAAGTAGGGAAATTACAGTGCCTGTAGTTCAGGTGCCGTCACTGACTTTCCTGAAAGGGGAGCAGCTATGAAAGCAAGTCACGTGGATTACAAAAACACACAAAAAGTGTTTTTAAACCATTATACATCATGCTCAAGGGCCATACTACCCGAATTTTTCTTTTACTTTTACAAACTATCGATTAAAATGATAAGTGGCTCTATAACAATATCTTGTCACCCATTGCTCTTGAGCCAAGATGCACCTCAGTCTTTAGCACCATCATAGGTGAGATACAACATAATTAACTAAATATTTTTGGAACATGAAAATCATACAGATTACACTCATGTGATGTGCCACCCCACATTTATGAAGCAGGTTGTGAGCATGTCATCACATATTCAGTGAATGTGACTGATTCTAAGGTGCGTGACTTTACCTTGTCTTTCTCATGTGGCAACAACCGAACTGGAGGAAGTGACTCCAGAGACACCGTCCCAGTTCCATCATCCTGGGTGCTGCTTCGGCTTACGAGCTGGAACAGCTGACCCTGCTTGGCCACACGTCCGTGGGCCACAGCCCTCTTCAGGGCTACCCTCAGCTGCTGGTGGAAGAGGCCAGGTCCCACAGAACCACTGCCCGACAGGTACGCCGCCACATCCGCCTGGAGCTTGAGAAAGCGCTCAATGTTCTTTAAGCTAGAGCCGCCGGGTTCATGAAGCCCCTCCAGTGCCCGCTTTATCAGCTTGTTCCAGTCAAGTCCTGGTTTCTTCCCCGAATGTGAGTGAGAGGTATTCCCGCCACCCCCACTGGTGCTGCTGCTTCCTCCTCCACCACCACCACCACCACTGCCACTACCACTGCCACTGCCACTGCCACTGCCACTACCACTGCCACTACCACTTCCTCCTTCTCCTCCTCCTCCTCCTCCTCCTCCTCCTCCGCTGCCACCGCCGCCGCCGCCGCCGCCGCCGCCGCCGCCTCCTCCTCCTCCACCTCCTCCTCCTCCTCCTCCAGAGCTACCAGCACTTTTAGGCTTTGGCAGAACCAAGCGCCCAGGGTTATCTGGATCCTTGTACGAGTTGAGACCTTTGTTGGTGACCTTAAGTATGGTGCCATCTTTAACACTTAGCTCCAACTGCTCCAGAATTGTTTTGCGGTCCAGACCATGTGACATGGAAACTGCATTGCAAATTCGCTCCTCTGATGGCCTTTGCTTTTGTTTTTTCACCTTTTTGATGGCCTCTAGGATCCATTGGGTGTACATTGGGTTCGCCAGTTTCACCATGGTTGCGGTCAGGGTGGGTGCAGCGGCCCTGGGCCCTAAATGCAAGGACCACAAACAAAAAATAGAAAATATAAGCCAAGTTAACACCTGGCCTGCGCCGCAGCGCCGCCGCCTCCTCCGCTTTGTCCACCACTTGCTTACTATCCCTTGTCCTGGGGTCGCACAGAGAGTCCCTCAGAAGCTGAGTATAAGGAGTGCGGAAATGAACAGCTGACCATAGCATAAACTTCTGAGCCAACCCTCCACAAGTAAAATTTGGTCCACCCACCACCCACTCCCAACCAGGTGATGGACCCTGGTAAGAGGCAGGGGGAGTGGGGAAAGTAGCAGGTTTATTACTGAGTTATGCTCTCGCAGCACAGAAAATAGGACTGAACAGAGCTTGATTTCTTTTGTTTCCTGCTCAAGTTGTTTGGGGAAAAAATGTTTCAGGGAGATGATTGTGGCCACCAGCACATGAAATTTGTGTTTTGAAAGTTAAAACAAAAAATGTTTTTTTTCCAAGTGACAAGATTAGTCCTGCGATGGACTGGCGATCTGTCCAGGGTGTACCCTGCCTCTTGCCCAAAAACACATAGATAGCCTCCAGCCCCCCCGCCGTGACCCGAAAAGGATTAAGCGGTAGAAGATGGATGGATGGAGACAAGATTATAACAAATCGTGTGAATTAAAAATTCCAGGCAATGATGTTTTTCCTTTTCTGATTCCCAGAGTCCTTTTCTGCTATCCGTCTTACTCCTCCAGCGGTCTGGGCCTCTCAGTTTTGGGATGGTCACGGAATAGATATCTCACCCCAGGGAGCAGCCAGGACTGATCACCTTCATGCTTATTGCACATCAGTAATTGAGTAAACCTGCAGATAAAAAAAGAAAGGGAGAGTAAGGTTATAGGCACCTTGTAGAAAAAACAAACAAATCACAAAGAAATACAGATCATGTAAACAAAGATAGGACCAGTGAGAACTATTTAAATAAGATAATTTTAGGGAGGATTCAGCTTAGACAAGACAGACTCATCATATAGTGCTCACATATAAACAAAACAAGGGTTCCCTTTTCAGACACCTCCAATATGATGTTTTATCATTCATATTAACACATTAGTAAATGAGTAATAAAACTGCACACCCATTTACACATTTTTTTATTTTTATCCTTATCACATTCAGCTTACTACTAAGACAGCAACGAAGAACACAAACATACAAGCAAACACAGGGAGATTAACAACAACCGCGTATAAACACTGAAAACCGCACAGATGCCTCACACAATCATGTAAATGGTGAGGTATAAACAGAGCAAACAACACCAGCCTAAAAACTCCACTAGCAAGTTGTCAACTTGGCTAGTTGGGTTGCTAACGTAAACATGATGCCGTCAAAGCACAGACTGTTAGCAAACATTAGCTGATGGGCTAGCGAAAAATCAAAGCCAGATTAAATGTCGCTCAGCCAAAGCGTTTCCTGCCGTGCTGTTTACTCTAATATTATTATCTGACAGCTAAGCATCCAACAAGAAGCATTCAAACTATCTACTGTCGTTTAACCCAACGTAAGAAGCTAGCCAACACGCTAACGTTACGACTGTGTTACCAACATTAGTCGCTAACCACAAATGTAAACAGCCTGAAACGGAAGACCAACAACGTTACATCAACCAGTTAAATATATTTCCGCATTTCTGGTTACAAATGATCACTGAACAGCACACAGGCACATCCTGAATGTCATTCCAACACTAACATGAGATCGCGGCCTTAAAAAGGCACAATGCAACTTGCAGACGGCCATCTCGGCTAGCGGGCAAGTGCAACGGTGGAATCTGCAGCGCTACACGTCCCGCGGCCTTAGGTCTCTGCTTTCGGCCTGAGCGAAGAAGCTTTACACGCTCAGAGCGGTCCCCACCTCGGGCGATTTCCTCTCCACCAGCCGCCCTCCCACGTAACGCCACAGCCCGCGGTGCGATGAAGACAAGGCCGCTAGAGCGGAGCTGCTAGGCCTCGGCTCCCCCCTCCGAACCCCCCACCCACCTCCGCGAGCGCCGTTCCTCCCGTACCCTCTCTCCCTCCACCTCTCGCGGTTCCCCCCTAGCAAGCCAGAGCTGGGTCCGGTTCTGGTTTCGGGAGGGTGGAAGCTCAAGATAAAGCGGGCCGTTGTTAAAAAAAAATCTCACCGCTCCCCGGACGGCTCCCCGCTGCTACTCACCGGAATTCCGTGTCGAGCCGAGGCGGAGAAGATGCCAGAACGGAGCAAAAGGAAGACAACAACAAGCCCAAAAATGCAGCCAGAGACTAGAAGCTCAAGAGCCGACGCCATCTTTGAGTGAAACAGGAGCACGGCTGGTGGGGGAGGGGGGAAGACCGAGGGCCCAGGGACCGTCTGCATGGTGCGAGGCGAAAGATCCAGGGGAAGGAGGCGAAAAAAAAAAATTCACTGCAAGGCGCGGGGGCGGTGGCGGCGTGCTGTTGCTATGAGAGGGGCGTGGATGTTACTGGAGCACATGAAATGGAAGAAAGGGACAGATGGTGGTGGTTGTGCTGGAGGAGGAGGGAGGAAAAAAATATAAAGAGGGGCTAGGTGTCCGCGCATTCTCTGCTGGACTACAGCTACATAGGAAGAGATTTAAGGGAGCGTGTGTAATTTGTCTAAGAGTTGTATTTTTTTTAATGCAAAGCCAATGAGCGTTTCTTAACGTTAGAGGGTATTTAAAGACCAAGGTGAGACACCCCCTCCACACTGCAGTGTATTGTGAAGCTGTGTGTGTATTTTTTTTTTTCAAATGAAGATGGAAAAGTGAGACACAGATTCTGTCACAGTAGGTGATCAGATGTTGTAGTGTGTGTGTGTGTGTGTGCGTGTGTGCGTGTAGATACAACACATACTGCACATAAAGCACATTATTACCTGCTTATATGCAGAGTGCTCTCACTGATGCATCCCTCTTCAGAAACAGCAAAGAGTCTGATCATGTGAACAACCACCAATCCATCCAGTCTGTTATATTTAATTACATAATATCTTCCTCCTTATAATCTAGCCTATATTTATGGAAAGGCAGTGCAAAATCAATTAAGGGTTCTCCTAACAGACTGGAGCAAGATAAAGGCATCACTCCCAGTGCATATAAGTGATGATTTTAAACGTAATTTGCACTGGATGTAGCAAAGTTTTGAGAACAAGTCCTATTATGTTCTGCAAATTAAAAAAAAGAATAAATGAACCATTAATCATGTGTAAACATATTTGTGCTACTGTATAATTAATGGATCTGCTAATGGTAAGTTTGATAAGGCTCAATCAGTAGAGGAAAATCTGATTTTGCTGCTTCAGTTTCATGATCATCGGGATATAAGGGCACTTATATTTAAAATCTGGCAGCAGTCTCCCTTTTTCTATCACAGACTAATGCTGAAAGCTCCCTGTGTGGAAATTAAATTATCTGCAGCTTTGTGTAAAATGATGTGTACAGCAGTCCCTTGGAGACCCAGTCTTATAGGGAGCAATTAGACCTGATGTTCTCCCATGTTAGAGCTACCTTATGAGTTGGTGAACTGCTGTTAGTGCGGTGGTGATCAAATAAAACCGGTAAGGTCGCACTCCACTAGCTGTTTGTCTTGCACCCCTTCAGGGACAAATAAATCAGTAATTATAATTAACGGGAGGGCTGTTACAGAGATAAATAGTGTGACGTGTTAACACATGAACGGCTATTAGTTTGCCTCCCAAGGAATTGTGCTACATTATTGTATACAGTAGGGCAGCTAACAGATGGACAATACTCAGGAGGAGCCTGCACCACTTCTATCCCTCACAGCCATGAATAAATAATGTTGTGTACCATGATCCACAGCAGAGGCCATGTTCACCCATACACAACTACAGACAAGCAGGAAGGAGTCATCTTCTATGACATTTTTACTAGACTAACATTTAGTTAGAGAAATACAGGAAAAGACGCAACATGACGTCTTTGGTTTTTATCCAGATGTGTGCTGCAACCTACTATGGTAACTATAGGAACTGCGAGCCTGTTTGCACACACTTTCACTTTCACTTGATTCCCCTGTTTGACGTTGTCTTTAACTTGACAAAAAATGGCAGCATTTACACCTGAATAGCTGATAAGAGTTTTAAACAACAATATTCACAGTTCTTTGAAAAAGTATTTGCCCCTTTCTGATTTCTTATACTTTTGCATATTTGTCACACTTAAATGTTTCAGATCATCAAACAAATTTTAATATTAAACAAAGACAACAGCAGTAGTTTTTACCTTGGAACTCTCCCATGGATGTCATTTTTGCCTAGTCTCTTTCTTATTATTGAATCATGGACCAGCGTCCAAACTGAGATCTGCAGTTCTTTAGATGCTGTTCTAGGTTTTTGTTTCTCATCTGTTCTACAATTTCTTTAGATCACAGCATGATGTGTTGCTTTTTGAGATCTTTTAGCCTACTTCACTTTGTCAGACAGGTTCTATATAAGTGATTTCTTGATTCAACAGGTCTGGCAGTAATCAGGCCTGGGTGTGACTAGTGAAGCTGAACTCAGCTTTCAAAAAAATGTGGTTAATCACAGTTAATTCATGATGTAACAAGGGGGCAATTATTTTTTCATATAGGGCCAGGTAGGTTTGTGTAGCTTTTTTCCCTTAATAAATGAAATCATAATTTAGATAGATAGATAGATAGATAGATAGATAGATAGATAGATAGATTCAGGGCTTGACATTGTGGGAGCATGGAGTGGGGGTTTCTCCACCCAGAGAAGGCAGGGGGAAGGGGAGATCAATGGACTGAAGGAAGAGGTGTCACCGGGGGGTATGAGACGGAACTGTTGGGTTTATGCGCCCCCCAGGAGGAGTAAGAGATGCAGGAGCCGCTGAGAGAAGAAGGATGTTGGAGCGGCGCCGGCATTATGTCATGTTAATGTGCCACACAATCCTTTGTTGAAACCACAATGTATTATGGTCGGAAGTCCGGGTCTCGATGCATGGAAATAAAGATATAAAAGAGGAATGCACAGAGACCCAAGATTCTCTTTTGCTATACTCTATGTTGGAGGAAGAATAAAGTTCTTGTGTCATACAGCTCGTTGCCTCGCCTGCATCCTTTCTTCACACTGGTGACCCCAAGATGTGCCATGGAAAGTGAGACAAGCACCGCCCCGGAGACTACCTGAGGGAGTGCATCAACGCTGCGTGTGCTGTTTCAGTCAAGCTCCCAGACTTCTGGCTTCACAACCTGACAGCGTAGTTTTTGCACATAGAAGCCCAGTTCACACTCCACGGGATTACAACGGATGACACAAAGTACTACTACGTGGTCACGGTGTGGAGAGTGTAAATAACGGAAACAGATTTATGCAGCAGACGACTTTATTCACTCTCACATCAGTCATACACAGAAAAAGCATGTCTCAATACATCAGGGGTTCTCCTTTTATATCAACCACCCATCTCACATCTGCATGACATCTCACATCACAATACATTCATCCCTTCTCCCCCCAACTCCTTCTTCCTGCTACCTCACCATAATCTCCATACCTATTGTCCTTCTCTGTTTACCCTCTGCATCCAGTCTGAGATGATTAACCCAGCCTCTACACGACCCCCCTCCCAGAATCTCAGACCGAGTTTCAGTCCTCACGTCCTTTTGGCTTCAGTCTCCTCCCATATTTGCTGTAACGGGTGTTTACCGCCTCCGCGGCGCTGCTGTGCCGGCGGGGGGCTCCTGGGGGTGTGTCTGTCTGCAGGTGGGCAATGGCAAGGGGGGGGGACCTTCGACTTGCCCGTGTGGCTGCTCTGATGAATCGTTTACCTGGGGAGTTCTCAGTGGGGGTCTTCCACGCCGAGGGGCCCGAGCCAACAGCACTTGCTCGTCCGCCACCACAAAGGCGGGCTTAAGTCTGTCTATGCATATTTTCTCCCGACGACCCCCCAAGTCTAACAAAAAATGTTTGTCCCGTTTCCAGCACTCTGAACGGGCCATCGTAGGGTGGGCGCAATGGAGGACAGTGGGCATCGTGCCTGACAAAAACGAACGCCGCGTTCTTCAAAGTTTTTGGCACAAAAGCGCGTGGAAAACAGTGGTGGGCCGGGCCGGGCAGCGTGCCTGTGTCTGCGCTATGCTGCAAACGCTGAGACGGACAGTTGTGCGGTGCGGGATTATCTGGCAAAAATTACCCAGGCAGCCACAGTGGCTGAGAAAAAACAAGCTCCGCCGGGGAAGCCTCCAAATCCTCTTTTGGTGTGGAACGCAACCCCAATAAAACCCACGGCAACCGGTCTACCCAATTTGCATCCGTCAGCAAAGCCCTGAGCGCTGCTTTCAGTGACATATGTAAACGTTTGCATAACCCATTGGCCTGTGGGTTGTACACGGTTGTGCGATGAATTGCAACACCCAGGCAACGGGCCATCGCGGACCAGAGGTCGGAAACAAACTGAGGGCCCCTATCGGACGTGACGTCCGACGGGATTCCAAAACGTGCCACCCATGTCGTCAAAAAAGCACGCGCCACGTCCGCGGACGTGGTTGCCACCAGCGGGACTGCTTCTGGCCAGCGTGTGGTGCAGTCCACCACTGTCAGAAGGTGCGTGCACCCCTGCGATGGCGGGAGGGGGCCCACGAGGTCCACGTGAACATGGTCGAACCTCTTCGCCGGTATACGAAACGGCTCCAAAGGAGCCTTTGTGTCTCTGTGTACTTTGGCTCATTGGCACGCTACGCAGGCTGCAGCCCACTCTTACACTTGTTTGCGCAGGCCTGGCCACACAAACTTCGCTCCCACCATTTTGACTGACGCGCGCACTCCTGGGTGCGCCAGAGCGTGAACTGACTCAAACACGTGGTGGCGCCAAGCAACTGGGACCACCGGGCGCAGGCGTCCCGTGGAGACATCGCAGATTGGGGGGGGCTTGCTGTCTTGCAGTACTCTGCTCTCCAGCCTTAACCCTGTTGGTCCAGACTGGAGCGCACACACGTCCGTATCGCCAATCTGCTCTGCGGCCATGGCTGTACAATCTATCCCCACGCAGACCGGGGCCGCTACTGCGCGCGAGAGGCAGTCTGCCACCACATTCAGTTTACCCGACACATGCTGAATATCGGTCGTAAACTCCGAGATCGAGGCCAGCTGTCTCTGCTGCCGGCCCGACCATGGTTCCAAAACCTTGGCCATCGTGAACGTTAGCGGCTTGTGGTCCACGAACGCGGTGAAGCTGCGCCCTTCCAGCCAGAACTGGAAGGGGCATATGGCCAGGTGGAGAGCCAGCAACTCTCTGTCAAACACATTGTATTTACACTCACTGTCGTGCAAAGCCCTGTTGAAAAAAGTGAGCGGCTGCCAAGAACTGGCGACACGTTGCTCCATGACAGCCCCTATGGCCACGTCCGAGGCGTCGGTAGTGAACGCTATCCGGGCCGCCGGATCCGGGTGCGCCAACAGTGCGGCGTTTGCCAGGACTGTTTTAACCTCAGAGAATGCCTGCTCCCGCTCCGGAGTCGATTCGACTCTGTCCGCAGGTTTCCGTTTCTTGAGCGTGGCGTACAATGACTGCATGAGTTGAGCTGTGCGGGGGAGGAACGGTTATAAAAGTTAACCATCCCCAAAAATTCTTGCAGCACCCTGACCGTCTGAGGCCGGGGAAAATTCACCACGGCGCGCACTTTGTCGAGCAAGGGTATCGCTCCCTCCGGTGAGACGCGGTGCCCCAAAAAATCAATCCCTGTCACGCCGGACTGGCATTTCGCCAGGTTGATTATTAACCCGTGCTCCTCCAACCTCCGGAAAACCATCCTGAGGTGGGTTATGTGTTCGTCCTCGGACGCGCTGGCCACCAGGATATCATCCAGGTAGATGAACACAAACGGGAGATCGCGCAACACCGCATCCATCATGCGTTGGAATGTCTGTGCCGCTCCTTTTAATCCGAAGGGCATGCATAAAAACTCAAACAAGCCAAACGGAATTATTACTGCTGTTTTGGGTATGTCCTCCACGCGCACTGGGACCTGGTGGTAACTGCGGACCAGGTCTATTTTAGAAAAAATGCGTGCTCCGGCGAGGTGAATGGAAAAATCCTGAATATGGGGAATCGGGTAGCAGTCGTGCGCTGTGGTGTTATTCAATCTGCTGAAATCTCCGCACGGTCGCCACGATCCCTCGGCCTTAGGGACCATGTGTAGCGGGGATGCCATGGGCTGTTTGAGCGCCTGATGATGCCCAACCTTTCCAGGTTGGCAAACTCCTCATGCGCTATGGCCATTTTAGCTGTGTCCAAGTGCCGAGGTCGTGCGAAAACGGGCGGCCTGGTGGTGGTGATAAAGTGTTCCACCTCGTGTTTAGCGATGGCCGCCGAAAACGTTGGGACCGTGAGTGCTGGGAATTGAGTGAGCAGTGTGTGGAACTTACCGCCTGGAGCTGTGACGTTGGCTTGTGTTATTGGCCCGGCCCCTTGAGCTGTACAGGGGAGAGAATCAAAAGACAATGCATTAACCAAGCGTCTGTTAGCAACATCGACTAGCAACCCGTGTGCACACAGAAACTCAGCTCCCAGGATTGGGAAACTCAATGCCGCTATGACAAAAGTCCACTCGTACATACGGCCGTGTAGGGATAAAGTCAGTGTTCTCTCATCAAAAGTCTTAATGTCCGAGCCGTTTACTGCTACCAACCCGGGGCCGCTAGTTCCCGCTAGCCGGTCGGCGTAGGACAGCAGGATGAGGCTCTTCTGGGCTCTGGTGTCTACGAGGAACCGTCTCCCCGAGCGCGAGTCAGTCACGTAGAGCAGCTTGGTCTCTTCACCGGCGGTTGCAGCTGCTGCCGACTGCTGGCCTTGGCGTTTCCTGAACGCTTGAATTGGCACGGTGGCACACATCTGCGTGCGTTCTCTCCAAAGCGGCGGTGGTAGAAGCAGAGTGTGTCTCTCTGGTGCTTCCTGGCCCCCGCTGCCGCTACCGTCGGCGGCTCCTCGCCTCCGCTGGTCGTCTCGCTGGGTTCCCACGCTGCCGCGTTCACTGTGAGGGCTCTGGTGGTGAGGATGATCCGATCTGCCTCCTGGGCTAGCGCCCGGTAGTCACGCGCATCCAGCAATGGCGAATTGGCAAGGACTGCTCTCGCCTCTGTTGGGAGGTTCCGGAGGAAAAGGTGGGCAAACAGAAAATGCCTGTCGTCTGTGCCCATCAACGCCAACATCTTCTCCATCAGTTCGACCGCCGACCCATCTCCTAACTCGGAGCACCTCAGGAGCCTCTCCGCTCTCTCACAGTCCGAGAGCGTGTAGCGCCGGGTCAGCACGGCCTTGAGAGCCTCGTATTTGTCGTGGGCTGGAGGCTGTTGGAGCAGGCTCGTTACTTGCTGAGACATGGGAGCGTCCAGCGCTGTGACCACATAGTAATATTTGGTGTCGTCTGCCGTTATTCCCCGGAGGGCGAAGTGAGCCTCGGTGTGGTGGAACCAAGACCGCGGGTTGTGCAGCCAAAAGTCCGGTAGTTTGACCGAAACAGTGCACGCGTTGCTGGGGGTTCCCGTCTGGGCCGTTTCTGGGATGCTTGCCGCGTTGCTGGGGCTTCCCGTCCGGGCCGACTCCGGGGTTCTTGCCTCATGTTCCATAATTCATCAAGAGCTCACCAGTGTGGAGAGTGTAAATAACGGAAACAGATTTATGCAGCAGACGACTTTATTCACTTTCACATCAGTCATACACAGAAAAAGCATGTCTCAATATACCAGGGGTTCTCCTTTTATATCAACCACCCGTCTCACATCTGCATGACATCTCACATCACAATACATTCATCCCTTCTCCCCCCAACTCCTTCTTCCTGCTACCTCACCATAATCTCCATACCTATTGTCCTTCTCTGTTTACCCTCTGCATCCAGTCTGAGATGATTAACCCAGCCTCTACAGCGGCACTGGACGCATGCGCCACGCAACAGGTGACAAACCTGCTCCAGGAGCTGCCAGCCTGGGGAAAATACGAGGCGCTCAAAAGGATGCTTCTCTAATGCTATACCCTTTCGGACAGTGAAAGGGCAGAGAAACTCCTAACACGTTCAGAGTTGGGGGACAGATCAGCCATGGAGCTAATGGAGAGCATGTTGGCGCTGATGGGTAGAAATGACAAGTCTTTCCTGTTCACCCACCTGTTCCTCAGGAACCTACTGGCTGCAGTGAGGGCGATCTTGGCCAACTTGCCGTTGCTGGTGACTAAAGACTACCGAGCACTGGTGCAAGAAGTGGATCGCATCATTTTAGCAACCAGGACTCTCAGCGTGAATGCAGCAGCACCAGCGTCCAGGAGGGAATCCAGCAAGGTCGAGGAGCTGTTGGTGGTAGCCGGAGCAGATGCCAGGAGATGCAGGAATGGGGCGATCTGCTTCTATCATCGCCGCTTCGGCTCACACGCCCAGCGATGTATGCCGCCATGCCAATTCAAGAAGTCGGGAAACGGCATGGCCAGCAGTCAGTAGCAGCTGCAACCGTTGGCGACAGAAACAAGCTGCTTTATGTCACAGACACACGTTCGGGAAGATGGTTTCTGTGGACTCCGGCTCCCAGAAGAGCCTCATTCAGCCGGTCAGCGCAGACAGGGTGGCAGGGGGCAGCGGTCCTGAGCTTACGGCCACCAAAGGATCCACCATCAAGACATTTGGTGAGCGGACACTGACAATATGCTTACACGGACGCAACTTTCAGTGGAACTTTGTGGTAGCTGCATGTCCCGTCCCCATTTTAGGCACAGATTTTTTTATGTGCTTATGGGTTATTAGTTGATGCTGCTAATAGGAGATTAGTGGATGCTGTCTCTTTTGCCTCTCTGCCCTTTACAGCTCGGGGAGCTGGGTCGACAACACTGGCTAACGTTATAGCTCCAGGGGCTAAGTACCAACAGTTACTCGCACAGTTCTCAGCACTCACGGTCCCAACGTTTTCGGCTACAATAACGAAACACGGGGCTGAACATTTCATAACTACAAAAGGGCCGCCGGTATTTGCGCGACCTCGGCGCCTGAATGCAGCTAAATTGGCCAGCACATGCAAGGAGTTCGCCAACTTAGAGCAGCTGGGCATCGTCAGGCACTCCAACAGTCCATGGGCATCCCCGCTTCACATGGTGCCTAAAACCAATGGATCGTGGCAACTGTGCAGCGATTTCCGGTGCTTGAACAGCACCATGGAACACCATCGCTATCCTATTCCACACATCCAGAATTTTTCCATACACCTGGCTGGGGGGCATGGTTTTTCCAAAGTGGATCTGGCCCACGGTTACCACCAGGTCCCAGTGCGTGTGGAAGATGTTCCAAAAATGGCGGTAATAACTCCTTTCAGCCTTTCCAGTTTTTACACATGCCATTCAGATTAAAAGGTGCGGCGCAGACCTTCCAGAGGATGATGGACGCAGTGCTGCGCAACTTATCCTTCATTTTCGTCTACTTAGACGACATTCTGGTAACCAGCGTGTCCGAGGAGGAGCACATCGCCCATCTCAAGACAGTTTTCCAGAGGTTAGAAGTGCACGGGCTGATAGTCAACCTGGCGAAGTGCCAGTTCGGTGTCTCAGTGATTGATTTTTTGGGCCACCGCATTTCACCAGAGGGCGCGATCCTATTAAGATAAGATAAGATAAGATAAGATAAGCCTTTATTAGTCCCACAACGGGGAAATTCCAGGATTGCAACAGCACAGGGATAGCAACACTCAGAGCAACAATCAGAAGGCAAGGAAAAAAAACAAAACAAAAAAAAAAAAAACAAGCAAGCAAGAGCAGCTAATATACATACGTATGTACATATTACTATAAAATATATATATACACACACACACACACACAGACACACAGTGCAGAGCATTGTAGCTAGATGGAATAAATATGTAAATATATAAACACCCACAGTACGGAGCATTGTAGCTAGATGGAATAAATATATAGATATATAAATATAAACACACCCAGTGCTGAGCATTGTAGCTAGATGGAATAAATATGTAAATATATAAACACACACAGTGCAGAGCATTGTTGCTAGGTGGGATGAAACAGCATAACCGTCTACTTAGTTATCCTACATGGTATGATTATGTGCCCATACATATTCTCACCCTCCATAGCGACCGGTATGTTCCTAGTTGTATGCCGGAGAGGACCATTGTGTAAGTCTATTGCATCTTTTGCATTCAAAAAACTATTAGTTTGTTACGTCTTTTTGCTATCTCTGCGAGCAGCCCTGCTTAGGTTGTACAGCAGGTTGTGCTTAGGTTGTGCTTAGGTTGTTATCCTTATTACCGGATAAGGTGCACGCGGTGTCGGATTTTCCGCGTCCGCAGACTGTGAGAGCACTACAGGAGTTTTTGGGAATGGTTAATTTTTATAACCATTTCCTTCCCCGAGCAGCCCAGCTGATGCAGCCATTGTGTGCCACGCTTAAAAAAAAAGAAGCTTGCGGAAACTTTCGACTGGACTCCCGAGCGAGACCAGGCTTTTGCAAACGCCAAAACAGTGCTGGCAGATGCCGCATTGCTAGCCCACCTGGATCCGTCTGCACGGATAGCGCTCACCACGGATGCATCTGACATTGCCATGGGGCAGTGGTGGAGCAGTGCGTCTCAGGTTCATGGCAGCCGCTAACATTTTTTAGCCGAACCTTGGGCAACAACGAACGCAAATACAGCACGTTTGATAGAGAATTGCTGGCTCTCCACCTGGTGACGTGCCATTTCCAGTTTTGGCTGGAGGGGCGCGAGTTCACCACGTTTGTGGACTATAAGCTGCTGACGTACACAATGCCAAGGTCTCGGAACCGTGGTCGGCCTGGCAGCAACGGCATTTGGCCGCAATTTCGGAGTTTACTACCGACATTCATCACGTTGCCGGTAAGCTCAACGTCATGGCCGACTGCCGTTGCGCGCGTTAATCACCCCGATCTATTTGGGAATTGATTTCCCTGCCATGGCCACGGAACAAGCCGGGGACGTGGACATTTGCGAGCTCCAGTCTGCACCAACTGGGTTAAGGCTGGAGAGCAGGGTGGTGCAAGAAGGATGCCCTCCCTTGCTCTGCGACATTTCCACCGGCCGGCCGCACCCGGTGGTTCCGAGCTTTTGGCACATCACGTTTTTGAGTCAGTCCACTCCCTTTCACATCCAGGAGTGCGTGCTTCGGTGAGGCTAGTGGGGGCGAAATATGTTTGGGCGTGCTTGCGCAAGGATGTGAAAGAGTGAGCTGCAGCTTGCGTCGCGTGCCAGCGAGCCAAAATGCACAAGCACACCAGAGACCCTCTTGACTGTTCTAAATCCCAGCCAGGAGGTTCGACCACATCCACGTGGATTTGGTGGCACCCCTCCCGCCGTCGCAAGGTTTCACGCACCTTTTGACAGTCGTGGACTGCACCACGCACTGGCCTGAAGCGGTCCCGCTGGCTTCTACCACGTCTGTGGAAGTGGCTCGTGCTTTTTTGTTGGCTTGGGTTGCACATTTCGATTCTCCATCGGACATCACGTCTGACAGGAGTCCACAATTCGTTTTAGAACTCTGGTCCACGATGGCCCAGAGCCTGGGGGTCAAAATTCACCTCACTACCGCGTACAACCCCCAGGTTAACGAGTCATGCGAGCGTTTTCATAGGTCGCTTGAAGCAGCGCTCAGAGCTTTGCTACGGACACAAATTGGGTCGACCGCCTGCCCTGGGTTCTTTTAGGATTGCATTCTGCACCTAAGGAGGATTTGGCAGCCTCTCTGGCAGAATTTTTTTTCTCAGCCGCTGCGGATCCCCAGAGAGTTTTTACCGGAAGACCCCACGCCCGAGGCTGATCCGCCCGCGCAATTTTTACACAGTATGGAGGTTGTGAGCGTACCAGGCCCGGCCCACCATTGTTTTCCTGCACATTCGTCTCATAACCTTGCAGAACGCCAGTTTTGTTTTTGTCAAGCACGATGTGCACCGTATCCTGCTGCGCCCACCGTACAACAGACCGTTCAGGGTATTGGAACCTCGGGAAAAGCATTTTGTGTTAGACTTGGGGGAGCGTAAGGAGACCGTCTGCATCGACAGGCTGAAACCCGCTTTTGTGTTGGCAGACAAGCAGGTGGTGTTGGCCCAAGCTCCCCAACGTGGACGCCCACCGTTGGTGGCTCTGCAAAGTGGTTATTCCTCAGTAGGGACCTGCGCTCACGAAGCTAATGTGCCACCCCCCTTCCCTCCACAGACTGACATTCCTCCGGTACACCTCACCAGCAGGGCGGCTCGACTGGATCAGCAACCCCCTACTACAGCCGCTATGGGCTCTAGCTCAAGCCCAAAAGACGGGGGGGGGGGGCATAGGGTGGGAGGTTTCTCCACCCAGAGAAGGCAGGGAGAAGGGGAGAACAATGGACCAAAGGAGGAGGTGTCACCGGGGGGTATCAGATGGGACTGTTGGGTCTATGCGCCCCCCGGGGGTTGTAAGAGATGCCGGAGCCGCTGAGAGAAGAAGGGTGTTGGAGCGGCACCGGCGTTATGTCATGCTAATGTGCCACACAATCCTTTGTTCAAACCACAATGTACTATGGTCGGAAGTTCCGGGTCTCAATGCATGGAAATAAAGATATAAAAGAGGAATGCACAGAGACCCGAGATTCTCTTTTGCTATACGGTATGTTGGAGGAAATATAAAGTTCTTGTGTCATACAGCTCATTGCCTCCCCTGCATCCTTTCTCCACAACATTAATTTTTTTGCTCATCAGCCTCTGTGGCTAGTGATTTTCCAAAGTTACTAGCCACTCAGCCTTTTTACTAGCCACAATTTTGTGGATTGAAAATTATTATTTAATATGATAAAACTGGACTATGGAATGCTAAAATTTACTTGAACTAAATTTACAACCTTTTTCAATGTAAATTACCCTTATACATACATAAAAATGGCAAGAGAAACACTGTTTAACTGGAAAAGCACTCAGCGAGTGCATACCTCTGCCAAGGCTCCTTCCGTTCCTCATGGATCACCTCCAAAATGTAATGGGTTTGTTTTGGAGGATTCTTGCTAACACAGTGTGCGCTCACTTGTACACACGTGTGACGTCACTACACCGCAGGGTATAACAGCCGGCTACCCAGGGCTAACCAGTCTCTTGCTATCCGCCTTTGGTACCACCTCCCAGTCACCTCACTGTGTGCTCCCTCCTTAGCATGTTCTGCTAGTGCTCAATAAAAGCTAACCTCAACACTTGGACCTGTCTGCAGACCCATTATTTCCAGATGTAAATGGCGTTCACTTATATTGTGCACTTTTTCTCATCTCTAGATGACCAAAGTAATTTACAGATCCTGCTATCCACCCATTCACACACTCTGCCATGCACCGGCGCTGGCCTGACTCACCAGGAGCAACTGGGGGTTCAGTGTCTTGCTCAAGGACACTTTGACATGCAGACTGCAGACAGAGCGGGAATCGAACCCCTGACCCTCCGATCAGTAGTCGGCCACACTACACCTATGCCACAGCCATCCCACATAAAAATTGGCAACGAGGAGAAACCTGGAAAACATCAAGATGTAAATGCTGCTGACACCCCTGCCACTCTTCCTTGCTTTGCCTGGTGAGCCCCCATTCCTTGGTCACATTGGCATGGATCGTTCAAGACCTTCATGTCTGCCATGGGCCT
This sequence comes from Pholidichthys leucotaenia, assembly GCA_020510985.1. Taxonomy (NCBI): domain Eukaryota; kingdom Metazoa; phylum Chordata; class Actinopteri; order Cichliformes; family Pholidichthyidae; genus Pholidichthys; species Pholidichthys leucotaenia. The sequence goes on along the minus strand of CM035838.1, from coordinate 158,838,986 downwards.
AGCTAAGATTAGCAAGTTAAGGCTACATGCTATGCTAATTCACTGCCTCGGCAGCAAGGGACAGCATATCTTCAAGACGCTCAGACCTGCAGATAGCTATGAAGAATGTGTTGCTGTGCTAGCCAGACATTTCACCATTCCAGAGAGCGTGCTAGTTAGAAGGATTAGATTTTGCTAATGCTGACAGCGTGTAGGTGAGTCAGTCCAGCAGTACGTCACTGACCTCCACTATCTAGCGAGCATGTGTAGGTTTGCACAACTGGAAGACGAGATGGTGCGGGACCAGTTAGCAGAGCACACCACCAACCTGAAGCTACAGGAGAAGCTGCTAATGGTACTGGACAACTTGCTGCTCTCCAGAATTGTGGAGTTAGCATCCCAACTAGAGGCCGCAGCTCCAGTGCAGTAGACTCCAGTAATACACCGTACAAGTGGTGCACAGTGGAACTGGATGGCGTCAGTCTACCACTACTGCTGGACACTGATGCTACGAGGTCCCTGCTGGATGAGGCCACAGTGAAAACGTTTTTTTCCACGACACCCAATTGAACCAGATGCAGTGGAACTGTTCGGGTATACACATGTTAAAATCAGCATGGTAGGAACCATCACTCTACAGGTTCGCTACGGGTCAAGAGTCCTCCCAGCGTTCACATTTCAAGTGACATGCCTTGGTGACAACATTCTGGGATGTGATCTTTTCCATGAGCTGGGCTTTCCCATCACAGATCACATAGACCTTAGTTTGACAGCTGATGGCCCAAGCCTGCTTTGCCCTGAAATAGGTGGAGCTGCTCAATTTTTCACACTGCACGTTGACCAGAGTACTGAAGACTGGGGACTGATCCTCACATGGCATAAGCCTCACAAAGCCGCCACCTCGCTGCAGGAGTTCCAGTCTATGTTAACGCAAGACCCAGCAGATTGTGGGGTTCATCCGGTCACCAACGAGACCACTTCACCTCAATGACCGTTGACAACCCTGTCACGTCCTCCATTAAACGGTGCCCTAACAACAATGCTGTTCACCAGCTACATGACGAGTGAGCAGCAGCACACCTCAAAGCAGAAACCGCCTTCGCACACAGTGCTTGACTGGGTTTGGATCCGCCGAATCAACTGCCCACGTCAGCTGCAGATGTTCCAGTCATTTTCATCACCAGCTTCACCACTGTCACTGATGCAGATCACCGCACAACTTGGACCAACCACGTTTCAGATGGCAGATGGATCCCGATGGCATGCCAGCTGTCTGAGAAAAGTACCACCACCTGCCCCAGACCAGGTAACAGCAACCAAGCCGGCCCAGCCAGTGAAGTATCCAGATTGGGACTTTGCTGTTAAGTCAGCGGCAACTCCACCTAAGTGGCCCCCAGATTCGCCGGAGACAGTGCCGCCAGGGACACGTCCATCCCGGGCTTGGCAGAGGCCCCGCTGAGCTTCGAATGGTCACTGACTCTGAAGTTCTTTATTTTCATGTTCAGTCAGTGCATGGTCCGTTTAAAGTGGCAGAATAACCCACACAACCATGCGTGTTAAACGGGTAGTCTACCTGGTCACCCAGGTTGTAACAGTTCAAAATCATTTTTTTCTGATTGTCATGTTCAGAGATAAGTCTGGTGGTTCTTACAACAGGTCCAGTTAAGTATGTGTGTTGTTCTATATTAGGCAATGTACTAACAGTATTATTGGCCAGACCATGTGTGCATTTCTTATATCACTGGCTTTAAGTTAACTCACACGTGTGTACATATGACCAACTGTATGTTAGCTGATATTGTAGCTTGCCTTGATGTTTACTTGCTGCCCTTGCTAAGGCTAATGACGGACATAGTTCTCAGCTTTTTCGGGGGGTGGGGGGTGGAAGGGGATAAATGTGATGTATGGAAAATGGCACAATGCACCATGCTACACTCGCTCGTACGCACCCGTGACGTCACTACGCCACAGGGTATAATAGTCGGCTAGCTGGTCTCTTGCTATCCACCTTTGGAACCACCTCCTAGTCACCTCGCTGTGTGCTTCCTCCTTAGCATGTTCTGCTAGTGTTCAATAAAAGCTAACCTTAATACATGGACCTGTCTGCAGACCCATTACAGTATTTCCAGACATAACACACAGCTCATCAAAAAATCTGTTTTTACTGTCTTACTGTCTTTCACTCAACTTTCAGCCTGCATATTGCTATTAATAAGATCCTAGTCTGATTGGGTAAGGGTTTTTGAGTGGACCAATCATAAATAAGGAGGCAGTCAGGATGCATTTGTTTTATTGCCTTACTTTCATTTCCACTACAGGAACCAGGAACCAGTTTTACAGGAACTTTCTCTGTGGTGTGTGTCTTCACTACAGGAACCTCCCCAAAAGGAAAAGTTTTCAGGAACTCATGGCAGTTAAAATAAGGCCCTCCTCCTACCCCTGATCTTTTTTGTTACATTTAGGGCTTTGGGGTGGGGGTGTGCTGCACTGTGTCGGTGAAGGGGATACCTTTGCCGCGTGGTGGGGCTGCACTCACCTCAATTTTAATTGCATTTTAGACACTGAGGGCTTGGGGGGATGGGGGCTCTGCTGCCCATCACAGTGGCTAACGATGCTTCAATTACTATCCCCCCAATTTTAATTGCACTTTAGTAGTCCACACATTTATACACAATTATATCATATAACCGACACACACCCACCATGTTCTGTGCGGGGGGAGGAGGTGGGGGTCTTCCCCCACCCCTGTTGCCCTGTCTTGCTGGGGGCGTGGGGGCCTGGTGGGGAGCCTGGGACCTATCATGTTGTAAAATCCCTGGATGCTACTAATATATAGATACAACCAAGGAAGTGACGGGGGGCTGAATATGAGTTTAAGTGTGAGTGAGAGGGTGATGAATGGAGGTGGTGATGGTGGGTCGGTTTTGTGCGGCGCTTTGCATGCCGGGTGGCATCTTGGGGCGCTTGCGGTGGTCTGCTGATTGTTCACTCAGATGGGCGCCGGGGGGTGGGGGTCTGCTTCTGTGGCCTGCGCCGGTGGCCTCCCTGGTCACTGCCGGGCACTGGTGCATGTTCAGGCTCACTGCATCTGCTTCGCAGCCGGCTTTTGAAATAAAGGTGAATGAGGAGTGAATTTAAGTGGGTACTGGAGTGAGAGAGAATGGGTCGGTCTGGCTGAGTGAGAGGGGTGTGCATGGGAACATGTGGGTGTGAAGGTATGGGGAGGGGTGTGCCTGCGAGTCGGGAGGGGCTGGATTAGGGGGGTAGTGCCTCTCGGCAATGTGGGCTCACCTGGGCGAGGGGACTTCTTTGGACGTGGGGGTCCCTGGGGTGTGTGGCCGAGGCGCTGGGGCGGGACCGCTGTGGGGGTACCTGGGGGGGCTCACGGCGGGGGGCGCTGGCTGGTCTCTGTCCTGGGGGGTGGGGTCGCTGGCCTCCTGGTGCCTGGGGCCCGGGGGCGGATGTTGGCCCCGCTGGGGGGGTGGGGGTCGGGCGGGTCCAGGGGTGTGGGCTTACCGCGCCGGCCGCCAGGCGGCCTGCCCTCCCCTGATCATCTCTTCGGGGGTGGATGCTTGGCTTTCCTGGGGCTTGCTGACCTTGGGGCTGGGGGTTGGTGGTGCTGCCTTTCCTGCTCGGGGTCCTCGGGGGGAGGGCTGCTGCGACCGGCCCTCCGCTCGTATGTTTCCTGACAAACCACTCACATGTACACACTTATTTTGCGTGCGTTCTCATATATAGGCACACAGACATACATGTACAAGTGTCTCTCCTTTAACAGGTGCAGAAACCAGACTCGTGTTGAGACATCTCCGGTTGAAGAAGCAGTTTGTCTTTTGTTTGTTTTAGTTGTCTTTTTTTTTTTTTGTCTGTTCCCCTCCCTTTTCTTTCCCCCCTTCACACACTTCCTTTCCCTCTTCCCCATCCTGTTGGGTCTTCCATGGGTAAAACAATTAAAATAAAGTATTAAAAGTTATTACAGGAGGAGTTTACAACAATATACAGTGCAAAGTTAGGCACTGTATAGGCTCCTCTTGGCAAAGTAAATCTGTTTTGGCACAGTAGGGTGACAGATCCCTGTTCTGTTTGCCTAGCTGCCTGACAGGACAAAGAGAAAAAAAAATAAATAAATAAAATAAGGCCCTGGTCAGGGGTAGGTACTTCAGAGCGGACCAAAAACTGCTGTGTGAGGTTTAGGATTGACTCAATGCTGACTGGATAAAAGTCGGCATCACGACGTAAACAAAACACAAAGAAATGAGAAGCACCAAATCTGACCTGAAAAAGACAGTAGTGAAGATCTAATGCTTAAAACTTTATAATATGCTGCAGGGATTGTGGAGGGTCTGAACAGTTTTGATGGTTGTGACTTTCAGGAGTACATGATAATCTACAGTAGAGCGGCACGGCACATAACATTGGCCGCTACTGATGTCCTTTGCGGGGATGAGAGGCCACAGCCGACCAAAGGGAGACAGAGTGCGCTTGTGCAGCCTTGCCATATTAGTAAGCCTGTATGCCTAAAAATGTAAAAGTTACAGCTATGATTGTGAAGAGGAATGTAACGTACGCAGCCACACAGGCATCGGGGTAGCATGAAAACAGAGGAGAGAAAAGGCTCAGGATTGGGGGCTTGGGCTGTCTGTAGCCAGAGAGTGTGTCTACACTGTCGCCCATCCGGGGGTGGAACCCCCGCTGGTGCTCGTGCAACCATGCCAAATAATCGATCAGTTCCTTTCTGCAATTATTTGACAACAATGGTGGCAAGTTGGTCCCATGCACTCCACTCTCCACTCATTTCGTGCATAATCATTTCTGTATGATTTCATCGTATTTTAAACATATTTTACTGCATTGAAGTCGAAACTGTCAGACAGTTACATTACCAACAAATCCTCTGGAGAAGGTTCCTACCCCCATAATGGAGACACGACGGGAGACAGCCGGGTACATCGTTGTCATGCTCCTGTCCCCTAAGATTGGTTCCTGGTTCCTGTAGTGGAAACAGGGCTTTAGAGAACTGAAGGTGGGTCTTGTTAGGCTGTGATGTCATAAAACCCAGCAAGTGAAATCTGCTTGTTTCTTTTAGAGTCTAACTTAATTATAAGACATTGTGTATTTCTGTGTGAATTTTTAAACATTTTAATGATATATACAGTGTGTGACCCATGACTGAAATTTATAAAATTAAAATTAAAAAAACACAATTTTGCTCAATAAGAGGCCTTTGATAATCAGAATTTAAAACAATTTAAAATGAGAACCAACCGGCAGTGAGAAACACGTTTTGCTTCCACCAGCAAATGGCTGGTTATAGGGTGACACTCCTTTACTTTTTTCTCTCGTTTAGTGCTGAAAAGGAGACAACTAATCCCAAGATCCCTTTCATCCTCTAATCCTTCCTTTAAATTTAAAAAAAAAAAAAAAAAATTCCTATTCTCCCAGGATCCACCTGCTAGTGGGACCCCCGAGGCCCCAGCCAGTCACACCAATGCCCACCTGCCCCCTGTAACCCTCTCCTTTGCCCTCTACACACATGCGCGCACACACACACACACATACACACACACAGCGCCTACACAAACAGAGAAACACACACATCCCGTCCACCTGATGCACAGCAGCACTTTTCTGCTCTCCACGCTTCCTGCCTCTGGTTTAAAAACTGGACCTTGGCCAAGCCAAATAAACTTTTGGCATCCGTATGATTAAACACTGTGCTAGTTTTACTGATGCTGTAGTGGTTTTGTGTATTCCCTTTTTAATTTTGAATTGGCAATGAAGCCAGTAAATAGTTGCTGTTGCATTTTTTTAAAATCCCTTTGCATTTACATGTCGGACCCCCCTGGGTTTGGAATTAACTGAAAATAGGGTCTGATTGATCGCCTGTTTAGGTTCAGAGGGTGAAAAAAGGATGTTTATATATTGAGTGGCGCTGAAGTGAAGTTTGGCACAGGATTAATTGATATTAACCAATGCTGTGGAGAATAATCGTTGATCACAAAATGCATTCTCTCAGTGCTTTGATGTTTTTGTTTAAAAACAGAAAATATGACAGTGGAGCTTTATTATAAGCAAGCAGTGAGTCTGTATCAATATCCAAACACAGCACATTTATGGGTTCCTGTTTTGTTGGCTCATGGAGTCCTGCTCTCACATAGCCAGGCAAGCAGTGTCCAGGACTTTTTTTTTCTTTCTTAATTTTTGTCTGTGTGAAACTAGCAAAAGCTTCCTGCTGTGGCTGGCTGGTTGCCAAGTCCCCAGACCCCAATCCAACCACTTTGCCCTCCCAACACCACCCCCAACCCAATCTCCAACTCCAATTCCAAACCCCTCCCATCCTGAAAAAAAAAAAAAGAATTGAAACATACAACGGAAATTTCCAGGCCCTGTACGCCCAAGAGCATGCCCCCACCCGTCCAATAACCCTCCTTCTCCTTCATTCTCCCGCCCTCCCCGTGGCCCCTGCCTTCTTCCTTGAATCCAAAGGGACCTGGAGCAGCTGGAAGGTGAAGTGCAGCTTGTGGGCGCTGAGCTGAAAGCTAAGCCAGACACCTCCCAAATTAAACTTCTGCCTTCTGAAGTCTCCCAGAAAACTCCTTCCAACTCCTTCACTCACACCCAGAAGTGCTCAAGAGTGCCACTGAGTACTCTGGTTTGGCGGGCATAAGCCGCAGAAGGAAATGTAGAGCGCTACTCAGTTTGACATAACAATTGTCCTGCTGTGGCTAACTGTCAGTTTAAGTGTTTGCAGATTGAAGCACAGACCTCTGACAAGCCCATTAACATGCAGACATGGCTCTGACTTCAGCACTATTAAGTACAGTGAAGGAGGAATCAGTCTGAGCCCAAGCAGGTATACCCCTGACACGTTTGTTTTTGGACTTTTACAGAGACAGGAGTCAGAAAATAACTCGATTTTAGTTCATTTCAAGTAGGCTTTGTGCCAGTTAATCTATGGGGGGCACAAAAGTCTTAAGCTTGAAAGCTTACATTAAAACTGGCAACATAACAGTTTTTTCTATGGTCTTAAAACCTCATCTTACTTTACAAGACTTTTGTGAAATCTCAGTGCCTTTTCCCCACACAAAGACTTTATTTGGGCAGATTAACTGCTTACTGTGTGTGATATAATTGGTCATCCCGTTCACTGATAGCTAATGAAATACATCAATTACATCAACATCTGGATGAACCAAAAATTTCCTACAACACAGCTAAAACAGAAATGATCAAAATCAAAGAGAAAACAAATTGAAGTTTACTATGCAAGACATTTTGGTGTCATTAGTGTAGCTGCTGAGCGTAAAGGGGCCATTGATTGCACTTTGTTCCACATTTTAACATCTCACACGTCTTAATGAAATGTTTGTGACATATTGTATTTTGTTCAAATGTTAATTACAGAGGGTTACAAAAATAATTTTTTGTAAGTTGTCTGTTTTTTCAACTGATTTAAGACAATTTTGCACCGCTGAATCCGAAAATGACATCCGTTCCTCTCAATCAAGTCAGGTTTTTTTTAAAGTAAAAACCTACTTAGTACTTAGTACTGTGCATGTACTTACCTTTATATAAAGGTAAGTACATGTAAATTGAATGTTACGTCATCATTGTTCAAAATTCAGAGAATTTCAAGAAATAAAAAAGAATTTTGCATCACATAAAGAGAAAATACCCACACATGTAAACAAAAACGTATAAAACAACATGTGGCCATAATTCAAAAAGTTGACCTGATTGAACAAAACCAATGTGATTTTTGGATTCAGCACATCAAAATTGTCCTAAATCAGCTAAAAAAAACTTAGACAATAAATTTGGTGTTGACCAGTGTTATTAACCCCATAGCATTCCAGCCAATTTTCCTCAAAATGCTTAAACATATACAAAGTAAATCAAATTATTTATTCACTGAATGGCAGTAGAAATTTTGAGCTGCATACAGATCAGGTCACTGACGTCAGCTGATGTTAGCAGCTAGCTGGGATTAGCTAGCCTCTTAAAATGACATCTAAGATAAGATAAAATAAGCCTTTATTAGTCCCACAATGGGGAAATCCCAGGATTACAGCAGCAAAGGGATAGCAGCACTCAGAGCAATAGTAAGTAAGATAATAAGATAAGAACTGGTTAGCCAAAGCAGTAAATGAATATTCTGTGGAGGTAAAAGACCAGGCGAGATGCGACGAGCTGGAAGGGTACAAGGTTTTATTTCCTCCAACATAATGAGACACACTTTGTAGCTCAGTGAGTTACTGTGCTGCTGAGACATGTGTCACGAGCTCTTTCATCCAGTGATACAGACAGAGAGAATGCATGGCACATTAGCATAGCTACTGTCATCTAATACACATCGGTCAATACACATGATTAGCATGACATTGGGTGGCTCGAGGACGCATGCATACAGTCTCATCTGACTGCCTCCTGTGGCTCTCTATACGTCTGTGAATTGTCCTCTGCATGTAAATTGTCCTCTGCTTCCTCCAGACCTGCTGAGTGTGAGAAGTGTCCGTGCAGAGTGTGGTGGGTCACCACAGGGCTCCCCCCGAACACTCAGAAAGGGGCTGTGACCCCCCGGGTCGTTTGAGCTCCGTCCGTGGGGGTGGGGGTGGGGGTGGAAAAGACAGCTTGCTCCACTCCGAGCTCCAGCACATTAAACGTCCATGGGAGTGAGGTGCAGGAAGAGCGGTGTGGAGGAGGAGGGGGAGGTGAGTGAGTGCCGGCCCGGGACATCAAAAGTGTCTGGGGCGCACAAAAATTGCGTGTGGATCCGCCATGGCGAGGGACCTTCCTGGTAAACCAGGGGCAGTGATCCGCAGCGGCTGTGAAAAAAAATTAAGTCTCTGACTCCTCTTGTGGCTCGGTCCTGCGAGGATGTGGGGAAGGCGAACGGCCAAATTCCCCGCGGATGCGTAGCGGCTGTGAAACAACTGCAGCTGTGTGAGGGACTTGGCGGTTTGGCTTTAGGTGCGGACGCAGCCCTAAAGCCATCGGGGACAGCAATCGGCTAAATTCCCTTTGTGCGCCGTGGCCGAGAAACCCATACAAAGTCCTGTGTGCGAGCTGCATGTCTGCTTCAGGTGCGTGAGCAGCCCTGAAGGTTCCGAGGATGGTGATCGGCTGTGTTTCTCAGGCATGTGCAGCAGCGGAGGACGATGTATCAGTCTGTGGAGCCGGTTTGTCTCTTGTACGTGGCGTGCGCCTGGTGCAGTGATCACATAACTGGAAGTTGCGCTATCCTCGCAATCCTGCGGTGTGCGTGCAGGGCTTCTGTGCGCGGGAGGTCTGCTGTCGGGAGTGAGTCAGGGTCGGGGAGCTTGGTGGAAATCAACGCAGACGGCGCCAATGATCTTCCCCGTTCAGGCTGCTTCCTTCGGTTCGCCTGTGTCGCCGTTCATGGTGCGTGTCGGTCCCAGCACTGCCCGCTCTGGAGAGCGCGCTCCAGTGTGGATGAAGAGGATGCAGGCGTTCTCTGGTCCTCTGGAATCCACAGCGCGGTGAGAGGGAGTAGACGGTCATTCTCTCTTGTCAGGTCACCAGTGTGGAGAAAATGGCATAGTCGAGCGATGCGTCATGCACGTCCAGGGTCACTAATGTGGAGGTAAAAGAACAGGCGAGATGCGACGAGCTGGAAGGGTACAATGTTTTATTTCCTCCAACATAATGAGACACACTTTGTAGCTTAGTGAGCTACTGTGCTGCTGAGACATGTGTCACAAGCTCTTTTATCCAGTGATACAGACAGAGAGAATGCATGGCACATTAGCAATAGCTATTGTTATCTAATACACATCGGTCAATACACATGATTAGCATGACATTGGATGGCTCGAGGATGCATGCATACAGTCCCGTCTGACTGCCTCTTGTGGGTCTCTGTCCGTCTGTGAATTGTCCTCTGTATGTAAATTGTCCTCTGCTTCCTCCAGACCTGCTGAGTGTGAGAAGTGTCCGTGCAGAGTGTGGTGGGTCACCACAATACATACATATGTACACAGTTATATACACAGTGCAGGAGCATTGCAGCTTGATGGTATAAATAGCATTATGGTTTGTTAAATTACCCTGCAGAATATGAATATGTACTCAGACAGTATACTTCACATTTTAATCAACAGTGTTGTTGCCACCCTCAATAATGATTGTTATTGTCCTAGTTGTGTATTGGAGGGGACGATCTCTATTGTACAAAGTTTTTATGTTTAGTACATTTAATACGACCTCTACGAGCAGCCCTGGTTAGGTTATAAAGCCTGACAGCTGTAGACAGAAAGGACCTGCGGATCCTCTCTGTCGTGCACCTAGGATGACACAGCCTACCGCTAAATGAGCTCCTCAGTGCCTTCAGCGTGCCCTGCACAGGGTGGGACTCGGACTCCAGCACAGATGACAGCTTAGCCACCATCCTCCTCTCTCCTATCTCCTCCACTGGGTCAAGGCGTCACCCCAGAACAGAGCTAGGTTTTTGATCAGCCTGTTCAGTCTCTTCCTGTCAGCTGCCGTGATGCCACTGCCCCAGCAGACCACTCCAAATATGATGGCTGATGCCACCACCAAATTGTAGAAGGTCTTCAGGAGTGCCCCTTGCACTCCAAAAGACCTGAGCCTCCTCAGGAAGAACAGCCTGCACTGCCCCTTCTTGTAGAGCACATTGGTGTTGGGTGACCAGTCCAGTTTATTGTTCAGGTGAAAACCCAGGTACTTATAAGATGTCACCATCTTAATGTCTGTTCCCTGGATGTTTACCGGTGTTGTGGGGGGTTGTCCTCGCCTGCAGCAGTCCACCACCAGTTCCTTGGTTTTCCTCACATTGATTTGGGGCAGTTCTGCAGGCACCAGTCCACGGAGTCCTGGATAAGTCCTCTGTACTCTGCATCATCCCCATCAGAGATGAGACTGACGTTTACAGAGTCGTCAGAGGACTTCTGTAGATAGCAGTGTAGTGTGTTTTGTGAAAAGTCAGCAGTGTAGAGGGTGAACAGGAAGGGGGGCAGAACTGTTCCCTGGGGGGCCCCCGTACTGCAGACAATGGTACTGTATCAGACACACAGTCCTGGGTTCTCACAAACTGTGGTCGGTTTGTGAGGTAGTTCAGGATCCCCGATGACAGGTGCTGGTCCACCCCTGCGCACAGCAGCTTGTCCCTCAGGATTACTGGTTGGATGATGTTAAAAGCACTGGAGTAATCAAAGAACGTGATCCTCACGGTGCTCCCAGGCTTCTCCAAGTGGGACAGGGAACAATGTAGGAGGAAGATCACTGCATCCTCCACCCCGATGCCATGCTGGTGTCACGCCGCGCCATTCATCAGCGGCGCCACCTGCTCACGCACCTGCTACTCGTCAGCGGCGAAGGATAAAAGCCGCCTCGCCCTGAGCGTCGGCCTGAAGCCGTAGACTTCGTTTCCTTTGCATGGACTTCTACCACATTCTCTTCAGCATCCTCTTTACCGGTAAGAAGTTCACTTACCTCATCTCTCCAGTCTGCTCCCCTGTGCACAGGTGGATTCCTCGGCGGCGGACAATCCCGTCCCTCGTCTCTCCTCGCTGCTGCACCGAGCCCTGCAGGTGGCTGTCTCCCGGGCTTCCATCCTTGAAGCGCCAGTCATCTGCCCAAACAAGTAAGCTTCTCTCCCTCGCCTATTCTCCTCCCGTGTTGGTGTGTGCTCATCACCCTGTCTGATTTCTCCCATAGGGTTGCCGGCTGAACGGTCTCCTGCCTCTGGGTCCGAAGCAGACGCCCCCACCAACACATTAACATTCTGCAGACACGCACCCAAACATCCCTGTTGTTAATAAACAGTTTGAACTACTCTGAGCCTGTGTGTGTGCGTCTCCTGAGCCGAACGTTATGTCAGTACGGCTTCAGCCGAGCGGCTCGGCGGACGGCGGGCTCGCACACCGGTTTACCATCCTCGAGGCTCGGGTGGATCAGATTGTTTATCAGCAACAGGTGGTTCTTAACCAATTATTAGAACTGACTAACCGATTGAACCGCTTGGACCCCCAACAGCCGTTCCTCCCGACTCGCCAGGGTGGCGCGGCTCCTGCTGTTCCAGCGGCCGTCCAGCCGGCTCCAGTGGCACCGGTTCGGCTCACGCCGATTCCGACCCCCGCCCGCTTTAGCGGTAAGCTCGGCGGAGCGCGGGGGTTTATTATGCAGTGTGAGTCCGTGTTCCACCGTGTGCCCGGAGATTTTCCCTCGGATCACAGCCGAATTGGTTACATAGGGAATCTTCTGGAGGGGCGTGCGTTAACTTGGACCTACGCCGTAATGGCGAGGCCCAGTTATGCCACCCTCACCTATGACCAATTCGTGAGGCGCTTTCTGGAGGTCTTTGACCACTCACAAACCGAAACGGTCCAGGTCGATCGGCTTCTCGCTCTCCAGCAGGGAAGCCGGTCGGCAGCGGACTACGCGGTCGACTTCCGGGTAGCGGCGGAGGAATTGGGCTGGGAGGAACGCTCCCTCTGTGGCCTGTTCCTCCGCAGCCTCAATAGTGATCTGAGGGATGAACTGGCTGGTCGGGATATCCCTGGGACGCTAGCGGAGCTGACGTCCTTAGCGATAAGTTTGGATAACAGGCTGCGCGAGCGCTCCTCGGGGCGGAGGTCTTCTTCTTCTCGCCCTCGTGGAGCCTCGCCGCACCTGTTCCAAGCTCGCCCCCTGGCGGCGCCGCCAGCATCGCGCCCCGAGGAGTCGGAGCCGATGGTGACGGGCTGGACTAAACTTTCCCCTGTGGAGAAACAACGCCGCCGTGAGTTGGGCCTCTGCATGTATTGCGGAGGCGACCAACACACCGTGGAGTGTTGCCCACGGAAAGCCAGTCGGTGGGGTCCGCGAGTCACTGTTGGAAGCCTCGCGGATGTCAATCGGTTAGGATCACTGACTCAATTGAAGCTGCCCATCCGTTTCTGCCATAACCCTACTGGGCACCTCACCCACGCACTGGTGGATTCGGGCGCAGAAGGCAGCTTCATTTCACAAAGCCTGGCAACCCGATTGGGCATCCGCTGCCAGGCACTCAATACTCCCATCTCCCTAATCCACCTCTCCCGTGCCACCCTCGGGAGAGTGACACATCAAACTGTTCCCCTACCGGTCATCATCTCGGGAAACCACCGGGAGGAAATGACCTTTTACGTCCTTCCCAACTCTGTGTCGCCCGTCATCCTGGGGTATCCCTGGCTCCGCCTTCACAATCCGGTCCTGGATTGGAAATCAGCTGGGATCTCGGCATGGAGTACGTTCTGTATGGGCACCTGCCTTCAGTCCGCTGCCTGCTCTCCGTCCGCTCCTCCCCCTGCTACGGACGCTGCACCCCCGGACCTGTCTCTGGTGCCCCCAGAATTTCACGACCTGGGTATGGTGTTCAGCAAAGCGAAAGCTATGTCTCTTCCCCCTCATCGGCCCTATGACTGCGCCATCAACCTCCGCCAGGGGGCTCCCTTACCTTCTGGTCGCCTTTATAGCCTGTCTGCGCCGGAGAAGGAGACGATGAACGCCTACCTGAAGGAATCTTTAAGTGCTGGGATTATCCGCCCATCATCGTCACCCGTGGGGGCAGGGTTCTTCTTCGTGGGGAAAAAGGATGGGTCCCTCCGCCCTTGTATCGACTACCGGGCCCTCAATAATATCACGGAGAAGGACCGTTACACCCTGCCTCTCATGGACACTGCTTTCCACTCCCTCCAGGGGGCGACCTGGTTCACCAAGCTGGACCTACGCAGCGCTTACCACCTCGTCCGGATCCGGGAGGGAGATGAGTGGAAAACGGCCTTCCGTACCCCGAACGGCCACTTTGAATATCTGGTGATGCCGTTCGGGTTGACCAACGCTCCTGCAGTCTTCCAGCGCCTCATAAATGACGTCCTCCGGGACTTCATTGGCCTTTTTGTGTTCGTCTACCTGGACGATATTCTCATCTTCTCCAAGTCCAGGGATGAGCACCAGGTCCACGTGAGGCGGGTCCTCCAAAGGCTGCTGGAGAACCGTCTGTACGTTAAGGCAGAAAAGTGTGAATTTTACGCCAGGAGCACGTCCTTCCTGGGGTTCATCATCGCCCACGATAGGGTGCTCCCCGACCCAGAGAAGGTAAAGGCGGTGGTGGAATGGCCCACACCTGCATCCCGGAAACAGGTGCAGCAATTTGTTGGCTTCGCCAATTTCTACCGCCGCTTTGTCCCCAACTTCAGTGCCATCGTGGGACCACTGACCCGCCTCACGTCCCCGAAGGTCCCGTTCCGGTGGACCGAAGAGGTCGCTGCCGCCTTTGAGGCGCTGAAGGCGGAATTCTCCTCCTCCCGGGTCCTTCGCCAGGTCGACCCCGCGCTGCAGTGCATTGTAGAGGTAGACGCCTCGGACACGGGAGTGGGAGCAGTGCTGTCCCAGCGGTCACCGGACGATGGCGCCAAGCGACCGTGCGCCTTCTTCTCCCGGCGCTTGTCCCCGGCGGAGAGAAACTACGATGTGGGGGACAGAGAGCTCTTGGCCATCAAGCTCGCCCTGCAGGAGTGGCGCCACTGGTTGGAGGGGGCAAGCCTGCCGTTTGTGGTCCTCACGGACCACAAGAACTTGGAATACTTACGATCTGCCAAGCGCCTGAACGCCCGCCAGGCGCGCTGGTCCCTGTTCTTCGCCAGGTTCCAATTTTCCATCACCTTCAGGCCTGGCTCTAAGAACGTCCTGCCTGACGCCCTCTCCAGGCAGTTCGCCCCCGTGGAGTCGGAGGAGGCGCCCCACTCCATCCTGCCCAGGTCGTGCGTCGTGGGAGCCATCTCGTGGGACATTGAGAGCAAGATCCGGAAGGCACAGCAGGTGGAACCTGACCCTGGCGGCGGACCGGAGGGGAGGCTGTTCGTGCCATCCGCGGTCCGAGGAGAGGTCATCCACTGGCTCCACACCTCCAAGCTCACCTGTCACCCTGGCACCTCCCGGATGATAGATCTCCTCCAACGGTCCTTTTGGTGGCCAGGCCTGCGGAGGGATGCAGCCCGCTACGCCCGGGCTTGCCCAATCTGTGCCACCTGCAAATCGGGAAATGCCCCTCCAGCGGGTCTGCTCCAGCCCCTGCCCGTCCCTGGCAGGCCCTGGTCGCACATCGCTCTGGATTTCGTCACCGGACTCCCCATCTCCAACTCCTATGACACCATCCTGACCATCGTGGACCGCTTCTCCAAGGCCGTGCACTTCATCCCCCTGCGAGGCCTCCCTACTGCCCTGGAGACGGCGGACCTCCTCGTCCAACACGTGGTCAGGCTGCATGGGATTCCGGTGGACGTGGTCTCGGACCGGGGCCCCCAGTTTTCATCTGAGGTTTGGAGGTCATTCTGCAACGCCATCGGAGCCAAGGTGAGCCTCTCCTCCGGCCATCACCCCCAATCCAACGGGCAGTGTGAGAGGACCAACCAGGAGCTGGAGGCTGCGCTCCGCTGTGTGTCCAGATCCAAACCCGCGTCCTGGAGCAACCATCTTGCCTGGGTTGAATATGCCCACAACACCGCTCGCTCTTCTGCTACAGGGATGTCCCCCTTCAAAGCGTCCCTGGGTTACGACCCCCCGCTGTTTCCGGAGCAGGAGAGTGAGGTAACTGTCCCGTCAGTTAGGGCCCATCTCAGGCAGTTCCGCTCCACCTGGGCTGCCGCGCGCCATGCGCTATTACGCACAGCGGAGCGCAACAGGACTGTGGCGGACCGGCGTAGGAGACCTGCCCCGGCGTACAGAGTTGGGCAGCTTGTTTACATTTCCACCCAGGACGTCACTCTAAAAGGCGAGAGGAGAAAGCTGGCACAGCGCTTCATGGGTCCCTACCCCATCACCCGGATCATCAACCCGGTGGCTGTGCGCGTGGCTATTCCCCCCTCCCTCCGCATTCATCCTACTTTCCACGTGTCGAAGGTGAAACTGGCGGTTTCTGACCCCCTTTGCCCTCCTCCTGCAGCGCAACCCGCGCCCCGGATGATTGGTGGCCATCCGGCCTGGTCCGCTTCCTCCATCCTGGACTCCCGGCGCCGGGGTCGTGGGTTGCAATACTTGGTGGACTGGGAGGGCTATGGGCCCGAGCATCGACAGTGGGTGCCCCCGTCGTTTGTGTTGGACCCATCGCTCATCGCGGACTTCCACCGAGCGCACCCGGATAAGCCATCGCCAGGAGGCGCTGCTAGAGGGGGGAGTACTGTCACGCCGCGCCATTCATCAGCGGCGCCACCTGCTCACGCACCTGCTACTCGTCAGCGGCGAAGGATAAAAGCCGCCTCGCCCTGAGCGTCGGCCTGAAGCCGTAGACTTCGTTTCCTTTGCATGGACTTCTACCACATTCTCTTCAGCATCCTCTTTACCGGTAAGAAGTTCACTTACCTCATCTCTCCAGTCTGCTCCCCTGTGCACAGGTGGATTCCTCGGCGGCGGACAATCCCGTCCCTCGTCTCTCCTCGCTGCTGCACCGAGCCCTGCAGGTGGCTGTCTCCCGGGCTTCCATCCTTGAAGCGCCAGTCATCTGCCCAAACAAGTAAGCTTCTCTCCCTCGCCTATTCTCCTCCCGTGTTGGTGTGTGCTCATCACCCTGTCTGATTTCTCCCATAGGGTTGCCGGCTGAACGGTCTCCTGCCTCTGGGTCCGAAGCAGACGCCCCCACCAACACATTAACATTCTGCAGACACGCACCCAAACATCCCTGTTGTTAATAAACAGTTTGAACTACTCTGAGCCTGTGTGTGTGCGTCTCCTGAGCCGAACGTTATGTCAGCTGGTAGGCAAACTGAAGTAGATCCATCGCTGGTCCCACCAGGGGGTGGAGATGGGCGAGAAGCAGCCTCTCCAGGGTCTCCATTAGATGTGATGTGAGGGCCACTGGTCTGTAGCTATTCACATCTTTCGGGTGCAGGGTCTTTGGTACGGGTACCACACAGGATGTTTTCCACAGCTGTAGTACCCTCCTCAGCTTCAGGCTCAGACTGAAGACGTGCTCCACGATCCTGCACAGCTGGTCTGTGCAGGACTTGAGGAGCCTCAAGCTGATGCCGTCCAGACCTGCAGCCTTCCTCACCTTGATCTTCTTCAGCTCAGCTCTCATCTGTGTCTTAGTGAGTCAGGTGGGCAGGGGGGCTGTGTGCTGGGAGGGGGGGATGTTGGGTCTGTGGGGGGAAAAACAGCGGGGGATGTATAAGTGGGGGTGGGGGGAGGGCCGTGGACAGCAGGACTAGATGAAGGTGGAGGCAGCAATGGTTGGTGGCCAGGCGGAGAAGAGGACGGTTGGTCAAACCTGTTAAAAAAACAGGTACAGGTTGTTCACCCACTCCCTACCCCCCGTAGCCTGGGAGAAGGTATTCTGGTGCCCAGAGATGGTTTTGAGGCTTCTCCTGACACCACTGACGTCACTCTGCTGCAGCTTGTCCTCCATCTTCTTCCTATAGCTGTCCTTCCCATCTCTGATCTTCCTCCTTAGCTCCCTCTGTACGGACTAAAGCTCCTCCTTGTTTCCCGACCTGAAGATCCTTTTCTTCGCCTTCAGCAGTGACTTTATCTCAGGGTTGATCCAGGGTTTGTTGTTTGAGAAACACCGTATGGTCTTGGTGGGTACAGTGTTCTCTACATAGAAGTTGATGTAGTCTGTAATGGTGTGTGTGAGGCCATCAATGTCCTCACCATGTGGGTCACAGAGCTGCTCCCACGCAGTGGATTCAAAACTGTCCTTCAGAGCGCCCACCG
Organism: Pholidichthys leucotaenia; assembly: GCA_020510985.1. NCBI lineage: Eukaryota > Metazoa > Chordata > Actinopteri > Cichliformes > Pholidichthyidae > Pholidichthys > Pholidichthys leucotaenia. The sequence continues at coordinate 158,821,298 of CM035838.1, read as the reverse complement.
CCTCCTCAGACCATATCTTCACTGTGCAGGTAACAGGAGGTTGTCTGTGTACCAGAAGTTTGTACACAGGCAGGAGGTGAACCAGGTTGTGGTCATATCTTACAAGGGGGAAGGGGGGTGGTGATGAGGTATAAGCCTCCTTGGTGTTTACATAAAATAAATCCAGTGTTTTATTGTCTCTGGTGTGACATGTGACCATAAGAATGACGTATATGGTCAAGTGTTGGAAGATGAACAAGGATTCCTTTGGGGTGAATGGAATTTATAGAAAATTGTGATCCAAACCGACTTGATCAATGGTTAAGCTAACGCTAAGTGATCTATCGGTCACGTGGCCAATGCTGACCGGCCGCCTAGTCAAGTTAATGTACACAGAGTTCACTATGCCATCATGGCAAAAATATAACAAGTCAGAATGGCATGAGATATATTATTGACTGTGGATGAGTGAACAAGGTGGAAACAGTCATGCCTATTAGGGTAATGGAAATCTAAAGAAAATAATAATATAAACCACACTTGGTGAGCTAACTTGCTAGCTTGCTGTTGTGCACATGATTGACTGCTAGGCTAACCAATAATACAGCAGTGGGGACGGGTATCAAGGACGCGCTGGGCTGGGTTTACTATATACGTGACATGCCGTGGCAAATCCTGAACAGTCAATTTTGCTTTTGAAGAACGATACTTTTTTAAGAGAAGTGAATGTTTTAATATTTTTTCAATAATTACATAACCAATAGATACCTTTCAGTACATTGAATCCTACACTGTAAAGTTTTTTTCTGTAAAATAATGGTAAAATACTTGCAGCAGAGTTGCCAGCATTTTACTGTTATTTTACAGTATTCTTAGTGTGAAGTGACTTTACAGCTTATTACGGCAATAGTGACAAACAGTATATTTCATTATTTATTTAATTTACAGGGAAGTACTGGGAGCAGAGATGCCAGCAATATACTGTAATTTTACAGTATTCATACGGTTTCCTACATATTCACAGCTTATAGAGAATAGCATTGACGTCATGCCGCGCTGCATTCTGTCTGGGCTGTTGTCGCCATCGTCATGGTCTGGCTTCTTTGTTTACTTGTAGTCTAGGCAACTGCTAACTGAACAGACATATGTGCAATGGAACAGAGCAAACAGAAATTTCAAATTCCTTATTCAGAGAAGCTGAATAAGGAACAAAGGAGCGCCACCTCAAAAAATTTAAGAAAGAAACAGGATCGATCGATATGAGCAAAAGAAATGGACCACGGATCTCCACCAACTGCCTCAAGTCACACTCCATCCATCCATCCATCTTCTACCGCTTTTACGGAGGTCCGGGTCGTGGAGGCAGCAGTTCAAGCAGAGAAGCCCAGACTTCCCTCTCCCCAGCCACCTGCTCCAGCTCTTCAGAGAGGATACCAAGGCGTTCCCAGACCAGCTGGGAGACATAGTCTCTCCACCGAGTCCTGGGTCTGCCCTGGGGTCTCCTCCCAGTGGGATGTGCCCGAAACACCTCAAGTGGGAGGCGTCCAGGAGGCATCCTAATCAGATGCCCATACCACCTCAACTGACTCCTTTCAATGTGGAGGAGCAGCGGTTCTACTCTGAGCCTCTCCCGGATGACTGAGCTCCTCACCCTATCTCTAAGGGTGAGTCCAGTAATCCTACGGAGAAAGCTCATTTCAGCTGCTTGTATCCGCGATCTTGTTCTTTCGGTCATTACCCAAAGCTCGTGACCATAGGTGAGCGTAGGAACGTAGGTTGACTCGTAAATTGACAGCTTTGCCTTAGAACTCAGCTCCCTCTTCACCACAACAGACCGGTACAACGTCCGCATCACTGCAGATGCTGCTCCAATCCGTCTGTCAATCTCTCGCTCCATTTTCCCCTCACTCGAGAATAAGACCCCAAGATACTTAAACTCCTCCACTTGGGGCAGGAGCCTGTCCCCAACCCAGAGAGGACAATCCACCTTTTTCCGGCTAAGGACCATGGACTCGGACTTGGAGGTGCTGATTCTCATCCCAGCCACTTCACACTCAGCCGTAAACCATCCCAGCAAGAGCTGTAGGTCATTGCTGGATGAAGCCAACAGGACAACATCATCTGCAAACAACAGAGATGAGATCCTGTGGTCACCAAGCATGACACCCTCCATTCCCTGGCAGGAAGGAATAGCGACCTTTTTGTTTTTTTCTTTTCAGTCATTCTGCACTTCCATCCCCCCTCCTACAAGGTAACAAACATTAAAGGAGATGCAGAATCAGCATGTGGTAAAACCTTTCATGGAGCAGTTATAGCATTAGAAACAAATGTCCTCTTAAGTTAAAGAAAAAAAAAAATCTTGTTAAAATAGAAATGTGACAATGACCCACATGTTCTCCCCACACTAACAAATACTGTATTAGAGTGAATGTTTGCTGTGATGGGGGTGGGAGGGTGCACACAATCTCATAGGGTATAGGCATAAAAAAAAAAAAAAAAAAAAAAAATCATTACAAATTCGGATTGGGATCTGAAATTCACGTTAAAAACATGGGACAACTTACAGGGGTAAGAGAGGGCCCTCAACACGTAACAGAGTTTGAGGAATTTCCCTCAGAGCCTACACTCCATCAGGGCTCTTACAGGGTCTTTAAAGAGACCCCAGCTCAGGAAGTTTTTTTGACAGTTTTTTGTTTTAAAGTTTCGTACACTATGTTCTTAATGTTTTTTATGTTCTTAATTGGCTGCACGGTGGCGCAGTGGTTAGCACTGCGGCAGCACAGTTTACCCTTGGCCGGGGGATTGTGGGGATCGTGGGATCGTGGGTTCGATCCCAGCCCCCGACCAACAGTGATCTGTGTGGAGTTTGCATGTTCTCCCCGTGTTGCGTGGGTTTACTCCGGGATTTCTCCGGTTTCCTCCCACATGCCAAAAACATGCATGTTAGGTTAATTGGCTGTTCTAAATTGTCCCTAGATATCTGTTTCCTATAGGCCCTTAGAATAGAGGGTTAGTATTAATGAAAGCGCTTTGAGTGGTCTTTGTGACTAGAAAAGCGCTATATAAGTGCAGGTTAGTTAGTTAGTTAGTAATGTTCTTTCAGTTTCTGAGTAGCAAAAAAGAGGGCCACCACACTGTTATACTAAATAAGAAAATACAATGGAGAAACAGGGTGTAACCAAAATAGCCTCATATAATGTAAAAGGGATCCTGAATCCAGTTAAAAGATCCAAGATTCTACGCAAAATGAAAAAAGACAAAGCAGAAATAATATTTTTACAAGAAACCCACCTAACAGACGTGGAACACACTAAACTCAATAGACAAGGGTTTAAAATGATCTCTTCATCTTCATATAAGTCAGGGAGGAGGAGGGGAGTAGCGGCATTGATATCAACCAAAATTACATTTGAAAAAAAATCAGAACACAAAGATAAAGAAGGGAGGTACAGTTTGGTAATTGGGCGGCTAGAGGGAGAAGATATCACCCTGCTGAATGTATATGCACCACCAGGGGCTAAATGGAAATTTTATAAAAATGTATTCGACCTAATGATAACTAAAGCCCAAGGTTTAGTGATATGTGTTGGAGACTTCAATCTAAGACTGAATCCATACTGGGATGCAACAGGTAAATCTTCACATCAAAATAACACTCAAAGTAGGAAAACTCGGATGCTATTAAAAGAAATGGGAATCTGTGACGTGTGGAGGGAATTCAACCCCAATGTAAAAGATTATACTTTTTATTCAACGCCACATTCATCTTACTCAAGGATTGATTACTTTTTTATGTTTAATAGAGACATTGGAAGAGTAAAAACATGTAAAATAGGACTGATGGATCTCTCTGACCACAGTCCGATCTATATGGACTTAAACATCCAAAAATACACAAATAATACATTTTCCTGGAGGTTGAATTCAAATGTCCTGAAAGGACCACTGAAAGATGAATTGGAATCAGATATTCTCAGATATTTGGAAGAAAACGGTAATGGAGAAGTATCCCCTTTAATACTGTGGGATGCGTGCAAAGCTGTAATAAGGGGAAAAATTATTGCAAAACTGGCAACCCAAAAGAAACTGAGACAAGAAAAACTAATCACATTAGAGTCAGAACTCAAGAACCTAGAAAAAGAACACAAAGGCAACACTCATTCTAATGACTCACTCAAGATTAAAGAAATTAAAAATCAAATAAATGAGATCTACACAATAGAAATCCAGAAGAAACTTACATTTCTGAAACAAAAACACTATGAAGCAGGCAGTAAATCGGCAAAATTACTAGCCTATAAATTGAGGAAACAACAAACAGAAAGAGCAGTCTACAAAATCAGAGACCCAGTATCAAAGGAAATAAAATTCAGAATTCAGGATATTCTTAAAAGCTTCGAGAATTACTATAAGAACTTATACTCCCACAAAAAACATAAAAACGCATCCGAGACATTCCTAAACACATTAAACCTTCCCCAACTTACGGAGTCACAAAATAAAACACTACTGTCAGAAATACAATCTAAAGAATTGGAAAAAGCAATTATGAAACTTAAAGCTAACAAATCCCCAGGAGCAGATGGCTATACAGCAGAGTGGTACAAAACCTTTAAACAGCAACTATCTCCTCTCCTCCTGAAAACATTTAACTGTGTCCTCCACACAGGGGAAATCCCCCCCTCCTGGAGAGAAGGGGTCATTGCAGTTATACCTAAACCTGAAAAGGATAAACTAGAATGCTCCAACTACAGACCAATCAGTGTATTAAATCAGGACTATAAGCTTTTTACCATTATCCTTGCCAAAAGGTTAGAAAACATACTGACAGACTTAATTCACTTAGACCAAACAGGTTTTATAAGACAAAGACAGACACAAGACAACATTAGACGCACTTTACACATAATTCATTATATAAAAAAATATAACTTAAATGCAGTCATATTGGGATTAGATGCTGAAAAAGCATTCGATTCGGTTGACTGGTCTTTCCTATATAGAATCTTATCCAGTTTCAATTTTCATAACAACTTCATTAGAACTATACAGGCATTATATAAAAAACCAACAGCTAAAATAAGGATTAACGGTAATTTATCATCATCTTTTGAGCTGGAAAGAGGATGTCGTCAGGGCTGCCCCCTGTCTCCACTGCTCTTTGCAATCTTCATAGAACCTCTGAGCCAATGGATAAGACAAAATCAAGAAATTCAAGGTATTACACTTGGTCAGAAGGAACATAAAATAGCACTCTTTGCTGATGACATTTTAATATACCTAGGGCAGCCGGACACTTCTTTACCAGAACTAATCTCAGTTTTTTCAGACTATGGAGATTTATCGGGGTACAAATTAAACATGCATAAAACCCAAGTTTTAATATTCAACTATGACCCAAATCATTATTCACTAAGTGAACTCAAAACTAACTGGGAGATGGAATCTATGAAATATCTGGGGGTCAATATCCCGAAACAACTCAACAAAATTATAACACTAAACTATGATCCACTGGTGACAAAAATAAAATCTGACCTAGCAAGATGGAATATGATACCATTCTTAGATACTGCACAAAGAATTGAAGCAGTCAAAATAAATATACTTCCACGTCTTGTATACCTTTTCCAAACAATACCGGTAGAACCTCCCAAAAAAACATGGCAGGAGCTGGACAGAAGGATCTCAAGATTCATATGGCAGGGCAAGAGACCTAGAATCAGATATAGAACCTTACAGCTAAACAAAGACAAAGGTGGGCTCGCGCTGCCAAATATCAGGGACTATTTTAAAGCCGCACAAATTAAAACTTTAATAGAGATATGTAACCCAGTCTACACTGCACAATGGAAGGAGATCGAATGCCAAATAACAAGTGACATCCCCCTACAGGCGATAATAGGGAACAATGCCTTACCTAAACTCTTGAATAACACTAACCCTTGGATAGAGACCCCGCTAAAAATTTGGTTTAAGATAGTCAGAGAGAATCAAGCTAAAGAGCCCTATCGACTTCTGCAATGGATTGCCTATGATCAAGACTTTACCCCCAATAAAACAGACACTAGATTTAAAGAGTGGAAAGAGAAAGGGCTGATAAAATATTACGATTTTTTTAAGGGGCAAACTTTAAGAAGTTTTGAAGATTTGAAAAAACAAGGTCTAATAAATCAAAATCTTTACAGGTTCTTTCAGCTTAGACACAACATAAACAATATACTTAAAAAGGAGGATTTGGAAAGGGCCCAGTCAGGTGTTCTGAAGGTCTTCTTAATGGCATATAAAGGGATCCCAGGGATCAGATACATTTCTAAAATATACCAAGGTCTTCAAGACTTAAAAGGAGACAACACATCATATATAAAAGAGACATGGGAAAAAGAGGGGAATTTCACTTTACAACTGGAAATATGGGAAAAGCTAAATAAACAACAATGGAAAAGTACCTCATCCCTGCAGTGGAGAGAATTTGGATGGAAAAATTTGGTAAGATTTTTCAGAACACCTGCACAAAACAAATTTACCCATAAGGGGTTGAACTGTTGGTGCTTGTGTGGTGAAAAGACTGCAAATCATTTTCATGTGTTTTGGTCATGCCCAGTTATCCACCAATATTGGACCAATGTACAGACAATATTGGGGAAAATATTCAAAATAACAGTTCCATTTTCTTTTGTAACTTTGTATTTGGGTTTACTACCGGACTCACTGGAAAGACGAGGAGATAAATACTTATTCAATGTTTTAATATTGGCAAGTAAAAAAGCCCTAACTAAAAAATGGATGCTGAAGGACTGTCCTACACCTGAAGATTGGATTAACGTGATTCAAGACATTTATTCGATGGAAAAGTTGACATTCGCACTGAGACAGGACATGGATGGGTTCATGAACTTTTGGCAACCCTGGATCGCATATGTGTCTTCCATTAGATCTAATCTTTGACAAATACCATTTCAATAATGGTCCCGCTCTTTGTTCCAACGCTACTCAGATGCTCTTTTACTTTTAATTACTTAATTTTCTGTTTGTTTGTTTTTTGCTGTTCTGTTTGTTTGTTTGTTTTATTTTATTCTCTTTAATTTCACTTTTTCTTTCACTTAAAAAAAAAGGGGGGGGTGTTGTAATAATTATCCTACCAATGTTGTCAAATAGCAAAAAATAAGGGAACTGTGGGGAGACTTGAATAACGAAACCGAATTGCATTTAATTCCAGTTTATTTCAAGTAATCATCCCACTGTCTGCTCTCATTCCTGAGCAGCGAACAAAGAGGGTGAACACACCAAGGTTCTCCCTTTTAAACATTCTCACATCAAACCATCTCCCTCGCAGGGGAAATCACACATCTCTACCAAAATCCCTTTATTCACATTCACCAATCTTTTATTTACATAACTCCCCCTTCTCTCCTCTCGAGCCTCAGCAGTCAGGAAGTCTTCTGTCCCCTGTCCTCCGCAGGGGGTCCAGGCTCTGCGGCTCCGCACCGCAGGGGACTGCAGCTCTGTGGCTCTCCTTCATCGTGAGGTTAAATCACATATGCAGTGTCCAACATATACATGTCTAACAACACAGCCATATAACCCCCCCCCCCCCAAACGATGAAGAACAGACTATTTCCTAAAATTTAATAACACCTTACTCACTACTGAATAATCAACACCAACATTCAGTCTGTGCGCCGCTTGGGCTTCAGCCGTCTGCTGAATCTGCTGTGAGTTGGTCCCGCCTTGCCTGCGGCGCCTTTCTGCTTTGGCTCTGTTGACTGAGGAAGAGAGTGATTATTTGCCCTTTGCAGGGGCCTGCCTCGTTGAGGCGCCACTGCGACCGGTACAGACACGTCCTTCATGACAAAAGCAGGTTTTAGTCTGTCAATACGGACTGTCTCTTTTCTGTCTCCAAAATCTAGCACAAATTGCTTATCACCTGCCTCCAGCACTCGAAATGGCCCTTCGTAAGGTGGTTTGAGCGTTGCTTTTAGGGCTTCGCGCCTGACAAAAATGAAGTCGGCATTTTTCAAAGCCTTGGGGACGAAAACTCGTGGAAAAGCGTGATGAACCGGACCCGGGAGCGTGTCTGCTCCCGTGCCAACTAACGGTCCTAGAGCAGAGAGAGGTGGGGGCTCTGGGGGCTCTGGTAAAAACTCGCCTGGCAGCCTCAGAGTTTGTGCGAATACCAGCTCCGCTGGGGAGGCGTCTAAGTCCTCTTTAGGCGCAGAACGCAACCCTAATAAAACCCATGGCAGTTTATTTACCCAATCTGCATCCGTGAGCGACGCTCTGAGTGCTGCCTTCAAAGACCTATGAAAACGCTCGCATAAACCATTAGCCTGAGGGTGGTAAGCCGTAGTGCGGTGAATTTTGGCTCCTAAGCCGTTGGCCATCGCTGACCACAGCTCAGAGATGAATTGCGGTCCTCTATCGGACATAATGTCCGACGGAACCCCGAAGCGCGCCACCCAAGCCGTTAAAAAAACGCGAGCCACCTCCGCGGCCGTGGTCGTCGCAAGTGGGACCACTTCCGGCCAACGTGGGGTGCGGTCCACCATTGTCAAAAGATGCGTGAACCCCTGCGATGCCGGTAGGGGGCCCACAAGGTCGACGTGCACATGGTCGAACCTTCTGGCCGGAATGCGGAACGGTTCTAACGGGGCTCTTGTGTGCTTGTGAATTTTGGCCCGTTGACAGGAAATGCAGGTTTTTGCCCATTCCTTCACGTGCTTGCGCAGGCACGGCCAAACAAACTTTTCCGCCACCAGTTTCACCGACGCGCGCACCCCCGGGTGCGCCAGTGAGTGGACCGAGTCAAAAACATGGCGGCGCCACGTGGCCGGAACCACCGGACGCGGGCGCCCCGTCGACATGTCGCAGATCAGGGGGGGCATACCGGTTTGTAAACACTTGCTCTCCAGCCTTAACCCTGTTGGTCCAGACTGGAGCGCGCGCACGTCTGCGTCCGCCCCCTGGTCCGTTGCCATGGCTGCGTAATCTATACCCACGTGCACCGGGGCTGTGCGCGCCACCGTGCCGCTCACCTGCGGCGCGGTCACGGTGGCCCGTTCTGCCTCTGCGCGTGTTGGAGTTGTGAACGCACGTGAGAGACAATCTGCTACTACATTGAATTTGCCCGCAACGTGCCTAATGTCAGTGGTAAATTCCGAGATTGCGGCCAGCTGCCTCTGCTGCCTGCCAGACCACGGGTCTGAAATTTTGGCCATGGCGTATGTGAGTGGCTTGTGGTCCACATAAGCGGTGAAGCACCGTCCTTCCAGCCAGAACTGGAAATGACGAATAGCCAAATGCAGCGCCAACAGTTCTCTGTCGAACGTGCTGTATTTTCGTTCAGCCGCGCTTAAAGATTTGCTAAAGAAAGCCAAAGGCTGCCAAACTCCGGCTACCTGTTGCTCAATAACGGCCCCTATGGCTAAATCTGAAGCGTCTGTCGTCAGCGCGATACGTGCTGCAGGGTCTGGGTGGGCCAGGAGCGCAGCGTCAGCCAAGGCTTTTTTAACCTCTGTGAACGCACGCTCCCGCTCCGGGGACCATTCGACCGCCTGGGTCGGTTTTTGTTTTTTGAGCGCGGCATATAACGGTTGCATGATTTGAGCTGCGTGGGGCAGGAATCGGTTATAAAAATTCACCATCCCCAAGAATTCCTGTAGTGATTTGACCGTTTGTGGACGGGGAAAATCCGCTACCGCGCGTACTTTATCTGGTAACGGAACTGCTCCCTCCGGGGAGACGCGGTGACCCAAAAAATCGATCCGCTCGACGCCGAACTGGCACTTGGCTGGGTTAACTATTAAGCCGTGCTCTCCCAGCCTCCTAAAAACTGCTGTGAGGTGCGTTTCGTGTTCGTCCTCTGAAGTACTCGCGACCAAAATGTCGTCGAGGTACACAAACACGAAAGGGAGATCGCGTAACACGGCATCCATCATCCGCTGAAATGTTTGCGCCGCCCCTTTGAGACCAAACGGCATGCGTAAAAATTTGAAAAGTCCGAACGGGGTTATTACCGCTGTTTTAGGGATGTCCTCCGGTTGGACTGGGACTTGGTGATAGCCGCGAACCAGATCAATCTTCGAAAAAATGCGCGCCCCCGCCAGGTGCACCGAAAAATCCTGAATGTGCGGGATGGGATAACGATCGTGCGCCGTAGCGTTGTTTAGCCTGCGGTAATCCCCGCACGGTCTCCAGGAGCCATCGGCTTTCGGTACCATGTGCAGCGGCGAAGCCCACGGGCTCTTCGACCTACGAACGATGCCTAGCCTCTCCAGGCTGGCGAACTCCTCGCGCGCAATGGCGAGCTTAACTGCATCCAAGCGCCGAGCTTTTGCAAACACGGGAGGACCAGATGTGGGGATAAAGTGTTTCACCCCGTGCTTCGCGACTGTCGCTGAAAAAGTGGGCACAGTGAGCGCTGGAAATTGGGTGAGGAGTGTGTGAACTTACCACCTGCTGTAGCGACGTGGGTCTGTACTGGTGGCGGGGACACTCGAGCTGAACAGGGGAGAGAGTAAAAAGAGAGTGCATTTACCAGCTGTCTATTAGCAAGATCAACTAACAGATTGTGTGAACACAAAAAATCCGCGCCCAACATGTTGAAACTCACCGCTGCTATTACAAAAGTCCATTCATATGTGCGGCCATGTAAGCACAAAGGCAAGGTCCTTCTCCCGTAGGTGTTGATGTTCGAGCCATTTGCCGCCGTAGCTCCGCTACCGTGGGGTCCAGCCACCCGGTCCGCGTATGTTGGGGTGATGAAGCTCACTTGGGCTCCGGTGTCAATGAGGAACTCTCGTCCGGAGCGCGCATCCGTGATGTAGAGCAGCTTGCTGCATTCTCCGAGGGTCGAAGCTGCTAGCGACCCCCGGTCTTGCCGTTTCCCGAACTCCTGAAGTTGCAGGGCGGCACACACCTGCGTGCCTTCTCTGCGAACCTCCGATGGTAAAAGCAGAGATCTTCTCCTCCGCTGTGTCGTGTCCGCGCCTCTGCCGCCGGACCATTGGCTCCACCTTGTCGCGGCCGTGCTGCCGCCGTCGTCGGCCAGTCTGGGTCTGCCGCCTCTGGCTCCCCGCTGTCTCGGGTCGCCGCTGTGGTTGCTTGCCCGCCACAGGCGTCCAGGATCCCATCTGCTTCCTGGGCCAGCTCCCGGAACTCCTCCAGGGTGTGACACTTTTTGCCGGCCAGCGTGCTTCTCGCATGCGTCGGGAGGTTGGAGAGGAAGATGAACTGAAAAATGAAATCATCGTTGTCCAACCCTCTCAGCTGTATCATCTCCTCCATCAGGGCGCTCGGCCTGTGTCCTCCTTGGTCTAGCAAAGACAGGATCCTCCTCGCCCTCACTTCGGCCGAGGGGGTGAAAAACTTGATGAGGGTGGATTTCAGCTTGCCGTACCTGTCGGTCGCGGGTGGCTGCTCCACCAAGCTCTGCACGCACCGAGCTGTGCTGTTGTCCAGTTTAGCGATGACATGGTGGAACTTAATGTCATCCACCGTTACTCCTGCGAGCGCGAACTGCGACTCTGCTTGCAGAAACCACGACCGTGGGTTATCCTGCCAGAAATCAGGCAGCTTAACGGCCACTGCGCTCGCCAGCTCTGAGCGCTGTGAGTCCGGGACCCTGAGACCTTCTTCGTTCATTCTCAACGTCGTCAGTCACCAATGTGGGGAGACTTGAATAACGAAACCGAATTGCATTTAATTCCAGTTTATTTCAAGTAATCATCCCACTGTCTGCTCTCATTCCTGAGCAGCGAACAAAGAAGGTGAACACACCAAAGTTCTCCCTTTTAAACATTCTCACATCAAACCATCTCCCTCGCAGGGGAAATCACACATCTCTACCAAAATCCCTTTATTCACATTCACCAATCTTTTATTTACATAACTCCCCCTTCTCTCCTCTCGAGCCTCAGCGGTCAGGAAGTCTTCTGTCCCCTGTCCTCCGCAGGGGGTCCAGGCTCTGCGGCTCCGCACCGCAGGGGACTGCAGCTCTGTGGCTCTCCTTCATCGTGAGGTTAAATCACATATGCAGTGTCCAACATATACATGTCTAACAACACAGCCATAGGAACATGTGATGAAAATGTAAACAATGCAATGCTGTAATGACCTGTATACCCTTTACAAAAACTTAAATAAAAAAAAAAAAGAACATCTAAAATCCCAGTATTTAATGCAATTAAAATTAGCATTGTTCTGTGGGTTCCAAACAGGTGTTTAAACCTGCTAAATAATAAACAACTCACAATGGGATTTAATGGCACAAACGGTTATTTAAACAGGCAGTATCAACATGAATACTGCTACCGTAAAAACAAACAATAACATTGTGGAAGATGAAAGCAGACGAGGCAGCGAGCTGAATGACACACACACTTTATTCACCTTCCAACATCAAGAACAGTAAATATTCTCCCGGGGTCTCTGGATGCTGCAGCCCACTCTTTCACGTCCTTGCCCAAGTGAGGCCAGACAAATTTTGCCCCCACCAGTTTAACCGAGGCACGCACGCCGGGATGCGAAAGGGAGTGAACTGACTCAAAAATGTGGTGGCGCCAAGAGCTCGGAACCACTGGGCGTGGGCAACCGGTGCACACATTGCAGAGCAAGAGGGGCACCCTTCTTGCACCACCCTGTTCTCCAGCTTTAACCCAGTAGGCATGGACTGGAGCGCACAAATGTCCACGTCCCCAGTTTGCTCCATGGCCATGGCAGGGAAATCTATTCCCATGTAGACCGGGGAGACTAACGCACGTGACAGGCAACTGGCCAAGACGTTAAACTTACCGGCAATGTGTTTAATGTCGGTAGTGAACTCTGAGATCGCAGCCAAATGTCACTGTTACCGGGCCAACCATGGTTCCGAGACTTTGAACATTGCGTACATTAGCGGTTTATGATCAACGAACGAGGTGAACTCACGCCCTTTCAGCCAAAACTGGAAGTGGCGCGTCACCAGGTAGAGGGCCAGCAATTCTCTGTCATATGTACTGTATTTGCGTTCATTGTCACGCAAAGTTCTCCTAACTGGAGACATACTGCTCCACCACTGCCCCTATGGCAACGTCAGACGCATCTGTGGTGAGCACTATTTGTGCTGATGGGCAGGGCGGGCTAGCAAAGTAGCGTTAGCGAGCGCTGTTTTGGCATCTGCGAAAGCCTGGACTCGCTTGGGGGTCCAGTCGATGTTTTCTGCAGGCTTCTTTTTCTTAAGCGCGGCGTACAATGGCTGCATCAGCTGGGCTGCCCAGGGGAGGAAACAGTTATAAAAGTTGACCATGCCCAAAAATTCCTGTACGGCCCTCACGGTCTGCGGACGTGGAAAATCCAACAAGGCGTGCACCTTATCAGGCAGCAGAATCGCGCCCTCTGGCAAAATGCAGTGACTCAAAAAATCATTTACTGGCACACCGAACTGGCACTTTGCCAGGTTAACTCAGAATCAGAATCAGAATCAGAATCAGGTTTATTGCCATTGTTCATGTGATACACAAACTAGGAATTTGTCTCGGTGCCATGCTGCAACATTAAAAACATAATGAGAAAAAGGGATAAACTAAAAAACTAAAGGACTAGAAACGTGCAATAAGTGTAGAAAAATAAGTAATAATAAGTAATAATAATAATAATACTAGTAATAATGAGTAGTACTAGTCAAGGCAGTTTTAAAAAATTAGCATGTAGCAGATAATGTGAAGTACCACATAGTGCAGTCAATAATGCAACAGAAAAACAGTGATGAATGACATGAGTCTGGTTGAGCTGCTGTACATAGTGCACGAGAGTCAAAAGTCACTTAGTGTTCAGCAGTCTGATGGCAGAGGGGAAAAAGCTGTTCATGTGCCGGGAGGTTTTAGTCCGAATGGACCGAAGCCTTCTACCTGAGGGGAGGGGGGCAAACAGCACGTGACCAGGATGTGAAGGATCGGCTATGATCCGGCCAGCACGCCTCCGGGTCCTGGAGATGTACAGGTCCTGGAGAGATGGGAGCTTGCAGCCTATCACCTTCTCAGCAGTGCGCACGACGCGCTGCAGCCTTAGTCTGTCCCTGGCAGTGGCTCCTGCGTACCACACAGTTATGGAGGAGGTGAGGATGGACTCGATGATGGCCGTGTAGAACTGCACTAACATCTTGGTGGGTAGCTTGAGCTTCCTCAGCTGCCGCAGAAAGAACATCCTCTGCTGGGCCTTTTTGATGAGGGAGCTGATGGTTGGCTCCCATTTGAGGTCTCGGGTGATGGTGGTGCCCAAGAAGCGGAAGGAATCTGCAAAGGTGATGGGAGAGCCTGTGATGGTGAGGGGGGGCAGGGGGGATGTGACTTTCCTGAAGTCCACAATCATCTCCGCTGTCTTCAGAGCATTCAGCTGCAGGTTGTTGTGGCTGCACCAGGACACCAGCTGGGCCTGGTGTCCTGGTGTCCTAACTATAAGCCCCTGTGCTTCCAACCTCTGGAAAACCATTTTGAGATGGGTGAGGTGCTCCTCCTCGGACATGCTGGCCACTAGAATGTCATCTAAGTAGATAAAAACGAAGGGCAGGTCATGGAGCACTGCGTTCATCATTCTCTGGAAGGTTTGCGCCGTGCCCTTTAATCCGAACGGCATGCGTAAAAACTCGAAAAGGCCAAATAGAGTTATTACCGCTGTTTTAGGAACATTCTCTGTGTGCACCAGGATCTAGTGGTAACTGCAGACCAGATCCACTTTCAAAAAAACACGTGTCCCAGCCAGGTGTACGAAAAAATCCTGGATGTGTGGGATGGGATACCAATCATGTTCCGTGGCGTTTTTCAAGCGATGGAAATCGCCGCACAGTCACCACGACTCGTCGGCCTTAGGCACCATGTGTAGTGGGGATGTCCACAGGCTGTTGGAGTTCCTGATGATGCCCAGCTGCTCTAAGTTGACAAACACCTCACGCGCACTGGCCAGTTTAACCGCGTCCAGGCGCCAAGGGCACGCAAACACCGGTGGACCTTTTGTTGTTATGAAATGCTCGACCCCGTTTGGTTACCGTAGCCAAAAAAGTTGGGACTGTGAGTGCTGGGAACTGTGCAAGTAAATGCTGGTACTTACCCCCTGGAGCTATAACGTTAGCCAGTGTTGTTGGCCCAGCTCCCTGAGCTGTGCAGGGCAGGGAGGAAAAAAGAGACTGTCACATGCGCCGTTTTTACCGGCGCTCAGACCATATTCCTCCTCAGCCCAGCTCTTACTTTGACAGCGTCTCAGCGGGCCTCCAGCTGTCAAGCTCTATGGGACGGCTGGAGGCCAATTACCTCTCATCAGCTGAGGCGCTGTCAACCACTATAAAAGGGAGCGGTCCTGATTATTCAGTGCTGTGACCTCGCGTATATTATCCACGCTCTTTTCCGGTGTGGGTAAGGCTGGAACCCCTACGTCCGGCTCCAGTCCCCCTCTCATCATCATCATCATCATCATTTGTAAGTGTACCTTTGTATTGTTTGTGTTTTGCCCTACGAGGCTCTTTCCTTTGTTCCTTTCCATTATTGCTAATAAACAACGCAAACTCACCGGTCAGCCCTTGGCTCTTATTTATGGCTCGCAAGAGCCATACGTAACAGAGACAGCATCCACTAAATGTTGGCAACATTGACTAACAACCCATAAGCACATAAAAAATCTGCGCCTAAAATGGGGGCAGAACATGCAGCTACCACAAAGTCCCACTGGTAATTGTGTCTGTGTAAGCATATCGTAAGCGTCCGTTCGCCAAACGTCCTGATGGTGGATCCATTGGCGGCCGTGAGCTCGGGACCGTTGCCTCCTGCTGACCTGTCTGCGCTGACCGGCAGGATGAGGCTCTTCTGGGAGCCGGAGTCCACCAAAAAATGTCTCCCTGAACGTGTGTCTGTGATAAAAAAGCAGCTTGTTCCTGCCGCCAGTGGTCACAGCTGCTACTGACTGCTGGCCGTGTCGTCTTCCCGGCTTCTTGAATTGGCACAGCGGCAGACAGCGTTGGGCATTCAAGCTGAAGCGGCGATAATAGAAATAGAGCACCCCGTTCCTGTGCCTCTTGGCATCCGTCCCAGCCACCACCAACAGCTCCTTGACCTCACTGGAGTCCTTCATGGATGCCGCTGCTGCTGCATGCACGCTGAGAGCTCTGGTTGCTAGGATGATGTGGTCTGCTTCCTGTGCCAGGGCACGGTAGTCCTTGGTTACTAGCAACGGCGAGTTGGCCAGAATCGCCCTCGCTGTAGCAGGTAGGTTCCTGAGGAACAGATGGGCAAACAGGAAAGATTTGTCATTCTTCCCCATCAGCACTAATATGCTCTCCATGAGCGCCACGGCTGATCTGTCACCTAACTCTGAACGTGTTAGGAGTCTCTCTGCCCTCTCACTGTCCGACAGGGTATAACGCTGGAGTAGCATCCGCTTGAGCGCTTCATATTTCCGCTGGGCTGGCAGCTCCTGGAGCAGGCTCCTTACCAGTTGCGTGGCATGCACATCCAGTGCAGCGACCACATGGTAATATTTAGTGTCGTCCGTGCGGAGTGCGAACTGGGCTTCTACAAGTAAGAACCACGCGGTTGGATTGTGAAGCCAGAAGTCTGGGAGCTTGACTGTGACAGTGCATGCGGTGCTGGTGTTCTCCCTCTGGGTTGTCTCCGGGGCAGTGCTCAGCTTGTTCTCCATCGCACGTCTTAGGGTCACCAATGTGGAAGATGAAAGCAGATGAGGCAGCGAGCTAGACAAACTTTATTCACCTTCCAACATCAAGTACAGAAAATACTGTCTGGGGGTCTGTGGGCACCTCCTTTTTATATCCTTTATTTCTGCCCCATGAGACCCAGGGAGCCAAAGACAATATACTCAGTACACAAAGAATGCCTGGCACATTAACATCATACAGTACCAGCCCTGCTTCTCACACCCTCTCTTCCTCTAGCAAACTCCAGTGTCTCCTGAACTCCCCGGGGAGCGGATCGTCCTTTCTGTTACATCTGAGACCCCCGGTGCCACTTCCTCCATCAGTCCTCTGTTCCATCTCCCTGGTGCCACTTCCTCCTTCAGTCCTCTGCCCCCCCCCCCCCAGCTTCCGACTCTGGGTAGAGAACCCCACATACAGTGCCACCACAACAGTAATTATAAAAAATACAAACTGTTAGCCCAAATACACAAGCCAGAGAGATTCTGAAAAAAAAACAAAAAAACAGTTGCAGTAGCAATAAACTAAAATTTTGCATATCAGAGAACTTACCAAATATGAAAACATAAAAGTTGTTACTGCTTCAATACTATTGTCTGTCAAAGAGAGATGATCGCCACCTTGCTGGTCATTGTTCCTCTCCCTGGCTTTATTTCAGCGTTGCCACTCTAAAACAACAGCAAACAAAATAATCAAAATAACTTAGGGGTGTACAATAACATTACATGCTTATGAAGTTGATAATATCAAAGTCTCTTATGGATTGTCAGAACATGTGGAGTTAAGAGCAAGACATAAGAGAGAGCTCACTGACCTTTTCAAACAAAAGTAATTTTTGGTAATACTCTACTGGCAAAAAAATAAAGATAAGTTAGTTTTTATTACCTTGTTATTTGTAGATGCACAGCCCAATTGATGCAGATGAAGCAGGATTTCTTGTTCATGAGTAGCAGCACATGTCCTAATGCTGTGAAAGGCTTCCAAATTTTCCCCTCATGAGTTTGCCACACTCATTCTAAAAATACTGCAGTTTACTGTATTTTAAAACATTAGCACACTGTTGATGGCCTGTGTGCTGTAGCTTCACATTGAACAGCCCACAATGCATTGCTAATTACAGTATAAAATTGTATTACATTAATATAGTATATTACTCTTGGAAATTGGCCGTAAATTCATAGCAATTGCTTACAGTGTACAAACACACCATTTTTCAGTCAATGACCCCTTCAACTTCCAAAAAAAAAACAAAACATTGAGCACACTGAAAAACTGGTCTGTACATTTTTCCCAAATAGACTAAATTATTGGAATGACTTGTTCTCTGGACTCCCACAAAAATTCCATAAACAACTGCAGTTTATTCAGAATGGTGCTGCACAAATTCTAACCAAGTGTAAAGGTGTGTTCCGACCAAACACAAAGCAAATTTTTCACATGGTGTGATGACATATGAAGTCAATGTTATTACGTGAATACCTGCAAATTCGCATCTGAGCGAGTTGCAAAAGGGCAGGGATGCCTTCATAATTTCTGCAGCTACTTCCTGCCTGCTGTGGAAATCCCCAAAACGTCATCATGTTTAGGTTTAGAACGTTATCCAGTGGAGCACACAGCTGGGAAAATGTCACTGCCTCCTCTGGAAACTGCACCTGGATTATGGTTGTTTACATACAGTGCTAGCTGCTATCCCTTGTTACCACATCTGTAGCAGGATACAAAATACAGACACTTTCATACTCTGTCAGCTGCAGAGCTCTGGTTCATCTGTCTGCAGATGAGTGGCAGTCTCATTTTCAAACTAGTTTATAGTCCAGTATTAATACTTTTACTCCGGTGACGGAGGAATCTCAAGGCTGATTAATGTTTCTCATCAGAAATAATAACAATCACAAAAGTACTCACAATAAAGCTCCTTTGATCTGTAAGGGAATCTGTAAGGGAAACTTTCACTGTTTTTATTGCATTTCATCAGCCTGTTTAAAGTAATGATATCCAACTGCTGACCAATTATGTTACTAAATGCTAATAGATAAAGGATAACTTATTTTAAATTCCTTAGATATTACAACCATAAACTGACTTAAAGACACACTCCGGTGGATATACAAATAAATCCCTTTAAAAACAAGTTGACATTGTCTAAAATGGTAGCTTATCAGGTTCAGGTTACTTTATTTGTACCCGTAGGTAGATTTGTTTTACAGTCAGGTGACATCCTTTTAGACACATATTTACAAACCACAATTACATTCAACATGAACACAAACACAGGCATACATGAAGCTGACTATAAACACGATACTCAAGGCTCCACCAATCAGGACATAAGACAAAGCAATAAGAGAAAAAACAAAGAGATAAGAGAGAAGGGTCATATTAAAAAGTTAAAAACTAAGTTAAAGAGATTAAAAACTCAATAAAAGTCTAAAACACAATAAAAGATTTGGAACCCAAATAAAAAACCTACAAAAATAAATAAATAAATATAAAATAAAAATTAGTAAAAAGATAACTAAATTATGTGCAATATATTGCTACATCTTGTTCAACTCTTTGACAGCAGCTGGAACAAAGCTGTTTTTGTAGCGCTGGGTTTTACATTTTGGGACAGCAAACCTCCGTCTGAAGGGAAGAAGCTGAAAGTGGCAGTGCAAAGGGTGGGAGTCATCATTTAAAATGGAGGTAGCCATCCTCTGTACTTGTCTGGTGTACAGGGATGTCAGGCTCAGCTGTGACTCACCAAGCAAACGACTGGACCATCTAACTACCTGATTCAATAAAAGCCCAATAAAACATTGTCATTATGGTTTGGTCAATTTGGAAGTGTGCAAGTTTCCTTAAAGGGCCTGTATCATGCAAAATCGACTTTTTTGAGCTTTTAAGCATGTTATAATGTTAATTCCTCACCAAAAATACCCCCAAAGTGGTATTTTGCTCCATTCACGCATCTCTGAGTATTCCTCCTCAACCCTGCTCTCTGAGCTGCTACTCCGCCCTGTCCCTGATAATGACTGGGTCCCCACGTTCATACGTATGAACGTGGGTGAGCCGCCCACTCCAGGAAGTGCCTGTGCTGCCAGCACCGCCCCCAGGCTAACACACACACACACTTTCTCCGCGCAGCTAACGGAGCAGTGATCGGCAAAACTCTTTCACTTTAGCATTGACGCTGTGAAGAAGTAGTTCCTCTCGCACCTAATCTGCTCAGTGACAACAACTGTTTGTTACGACTCGCACTCGCCTGTCTCCCGCCTCAGCTGCACGCACACCTGTGCCTCATCAGTCTCGGGCTATATAGCCCGCTCCGCCTGGAGCCTTGGCCTGGAGCCGTCTGCTAATCTTCGCTCATCGTCTCAGCGCACGCCAATTCCGGCAGCTAATCTCTGTTCTGCTCTGCCCTTAGGGTTGCCTGGCTGTACGGCGCTCCGCTTCGCCCTCGACGCATCCTGTTCACCTGCAACACATATCACTCCACAGACACGCACCCATACACCTGCTTTTCTCACAATAAAATTATTGAATCACATTCGAGCCTGTGTGCGTGTTCCCTCAGACCTTATGTCAGACCTTATGTCACTGTTTGCTTTTTGATGTAAGACAATGTCTTCTAAGTGGCGTAAATGTGTCTTTGGCTGTGAGAGATTTAGGAGTTTGTTCAGCCTTCCTTGTTTTCGTGGGCGGAACCCAGCGACACGCTGCAGCAGCCGGCTCAGGGGTTACGTCATGAAATGGGCGGCAGCCACAAGAAGGAGAGGCAGAGCCTCAGAGATCGAGGCATCTTACTTCCGGGCTCGCAAAAATAACTCATATTTCATAAGAAATTCATTCTCCAGTGTACCAAAGGTAATATACTATCACATACATGCATATAGTTTACTCTGAAAGGCTTAAAATAGCATGATATAGGCCCTTTAAACAATGCAAATGTTGCTGACCCTTTTTGCACACCCTTTCACAGTTCTCTTCAAAGTTTGAATTATTATCAATAATTGTCCCAAGATATCTGTAAGATTGCACACATTCAATGGTCTGGCCTTTTAGTACAGTAACTTTGTGCCTGGGAGTTTTCCTCCTAAAGTCATTAATTAGATCTTTAGTTTTTGTCGTATTCAGCTGCAGGTAGGAATCCTCACACCAGCGAACAAAATCATCAACTAGTGGGCCGTGGCCACTCTCACCACCCTGGAGGAGACTGACAATAACTGAATCATCAGCATATTTTATATGTCTTATGCCCTTTTTTCCACAAAAAAAACCTGTCAATTGTCTTACAGTTGTAAAATTTTTTGCCCTTTTCATCCTCCCTTAAATGCCATGATCTAATTAAGCCCACCTATATCCCACCTACCAGGACACAGAAGTCTACAAGTTGGCAAATTTGAAGATCCAGTGCTCATTCCTGATTGGTTCACCTTTTATAGCGACATCACCAAAAATGCTCTGTCTAAACTTGCCTTTTTCCAAGGGGAGGAGCTTAATTGAACTTTTCCGCAAAAAAACACAGACATGACACTTATGTCATGTTCTGCCCTCCGGGTCAAAGAGGATTTGAAAACAAGACCCATAAGTGCAGGCAGGATTATGGTGCAAATAATGATTTATTAACTAAAACTCAAAAGAACAAATAAATGGCAGCACGGGGGCTGAAGACAACACAGAACATATTCAAGCAAAATAAGCTCACAGGGAATTACTGAAGGAGCACAGGTAGTCACAGGAATACATGAAGACAAGGCCAGACCGAACACAAGCACAAACTGATATCCAGCGGGGTAAAAAAGTATTTAGTCAGCCACCAATTGTGCAAGCTCTCCCACTTAAAAGATGAGAGAGGTCTCCAATTTTCATCATAGCTATACCTCAACTATGAGAGACAAAATGAGAAAAAAAAATCCAGAAAATCACATTGTCTGATTTTTAAAGAATTTATTTGCAAATTATGGTGGAAAATAAGCATTTGGTCAATAACAAAAGTTCATCTCAATACTTTGGTATATACCCTTTGTTGGCAATGACAGAGGTCAAACGTTTTCTGTAAGTCTTCACAAGGTTTTCACACATTGTTGCTGGTATTTTGGCCCATTCCTCCATGCAGATCTCCTCTAGAGCAGTGATGTTTTGGGGCTGTCGCTGGGCAGCACGGACTTTCAACTCCCTCCAAAGATTTTCTATGGGGCTGAGATCTGGAGATTGGCTAGGCCACTCCAGGACCTTGAAATGCTTCTTACGAAGCCACTCCTTCGTTGCCCGGGCGGTGTGTTTGGGATCATTGTCATGCTGAAAGACCCAGCCACATTTCATCTTCAATGCCCTTGCTGATGGAAGGAGGTTTTCACTCAAAATCTCACGATACATGGCCCCATTCATTCTTTCCTTTACACGGATCAGTCATCCTGGTCCCTTTGTAGAAAAACAGCCCCAAAACATGATGTTTCCACCCCCATGCTTCACAGTAGGTATGGTGCTCTTTCTCCTCCAAACACGACAAGTTGAGTTTTTACCAAAAAGTTCTATTTTGGTTTCATCTGACCATATGACATCCTCCCAATCCTCTTCTGGATCATCCAAATGCTCTCTAGCAAACTTCAGACGGGCCTGGACATGTACTGGCTTAAGCAGGGGGACACGTCTGGCACTGTAGGATTTGAGTCCCTGGCGGCGTAGTGTGTTACTGATGGTAGCCTTTGTTACTTTGGTCCCAGCTCTCTGCAGGTCATTCACTAGGTCCCCCCGTGTGGTTCTGGGATTTTTGCTCACTGTTCTCGTGATCATTTTGACCCCACGGGGTGAGATCTTGTGTGAAGCCCCAGATCGAGAGAGATTATCAGTGGTCTTGTATGTCTTCCATTTTCTAATAATTGCTCCCACAGTTGATTTCTTCACACCAAGCTGCTTACCTATTGCAGATTCAGTCTTCCCAGCCTGGTGCAGGTCTACAATTTTGTTTCTGGGGTCCTTTGACAGCTCTTTGGTCTTGGCCATAGTGGAGTTTGGAGTCTGACTGTTTGAGGTTGTGGACAGGTGTCTTTTATACTGATAACGAGGTCAAACAGGTGCCATTAATACAGGTAACGAGTGGAGGACAGAGGAGCCTTTTAAAGAAGAAGTTACAGGTCTGTGAGAGCCAGAAATCTTGCTTGTTTGTAGGTGACCAAATACTTATTTTCCACCATAATTTGCAAATAAATTCTTTAAAAATCAGACAATGTGATTTTCTGGGGGTTTTTTTCTCTCATTTTGTCTCTGATAGTTGAGGTATACCTGTGATGAAAATTGGAGACCTCTCTCATCTTTTAAGTGAGAGAACTTGCACAATTGGTGGCTGACTAAATACTTTTTTGCCCCACTGTAAATAGGGGAACTGATAATTGCAAACGTGAGACAACTGGGCGAACAATCAAGGGCTGAACAGAGCACACATGAGGGAGAGTGGCTATGGGTATGGAAAACATGAGGAGCAGGAACAATAGGAAACAGATACACACACAGACCCAGGACCAAATAGGGGATGATACAGAAGATAAAGACAGAGGACCCTGGGGGACCCAGTGGGCAAATAAAGCAAATAATCCATCCATCCATCCATCTTCTTCCGCTTAATCCTTTTCGGGTTGCGGGGGGGCTGGAGCCTATCCCAGCATCTTTGGGCGAGAGGCAGGGTTCACCCTGGACAGATCGCCAGTCCATCACAGGGCCAACACAGAGAGACGGACAACCATTCACTCTCACAGTCATACCTAAGGACAATTTAGAATCCCCATAATAATCATAAATAATCACAGAGACAAAAATGAAAGAACACAGGGCGTGGGTATGATCCTAAGATCATGCCCAGATATGACAACTTAAGAGTGATTTAGCTCTTGATATGTCTTGTAAGCCATTAAAAAAAACATGTTACAGACATGTTAACAAGAAAAAAAAAATCAATTTTTGGAGTGTCACTTTAAGATTTGAGTTGAGACTTAACGGACTTGTGAACATCTCTGAACAATGAGATTGTTAAGCCTTCACTTTTACATTTTCATTAGCAAAAGAAAATAGCAGCAATTCTTTCTGGTGAAAAAAAAAATAAAAACAAAACAAAACCAACAAAAACAAACAAAAACCTCTACATCCACTTCAGCACCTCATATCTTTCTTGCTTTACATACTAGAAAGCAGTGGAATATCCCTGCATGAAATCTCAGCACCTCAGCTTGCTCATTCTTTATATGCAGTCATGTTTTTTTTAGCTTTGATTAGGAAAAAAAATGTAATTCTACAGATGCTAAACTTTCTCTTTGAGTATTTTTTCCTCCATTTTTTACTGTTGGATTTCATTTCTCGTTTTTGTACTCTTATTACTGTTTCCATGACATCTCTACATGCAGTCTGTTGTAACAGGAGGTATTGGTGTGTTTTATTACACCCTAATGCTCTGTTTGGCAGAATGGCAGCCCAATTTTCTGAAACCGTTAAGATGGGAAGAAGGGCGACTGGCCTAGCATTTTGATTCCTATTTGCTCTGTAAGTTTGTTCACCTTTGTATAGAAACATCAAAGCTCTTCCGCCCCAAACTTCATCTGTGACAATCCAACTGCTTGGCGGAGGATTTCTTTGCTTTCACACAACAAAAAGCAGCAATATCACATGATGACTTGTTTGCCTGCTTGGCATCCAGACCTCCCACATTACAGGCTCCTTCCCAAGTCCAAGCCCCACAGCCGTGGTGTGTAGCAACTCTGCGGTGTTTGCAGAGCAGGATGCACTACAGACAACAATACAGCCCCGAGAACTCTCTCACACACGCATTCCTGTGGGCCTGGTGGCGGTGCTCCTGGGGGGAGGCTAACCTCTGGAGCTCTCCAGGCTTTGTCTCTTTCCCCCCACCGCCATGCTACTCACAGGTTTTGTTAACTTAAATCTATTTTACTCATTTACTTGCACAACGAGCCATTCTCACACAAGAACATGAAAGCCCTCTGTGATCAATTTCATTAAGCGTCAGAATCAAGATTTATGTCAAAAGGGATATGTCAGTTAATGGAAGGGGATGCTAATGATGTGTGATTTCTTGATTTAATCAAGCCAATCTATATTACCACTTTCAGATTACTGCAGGGTAATGGGAGCAAAACGAGTGCATTTCCAAGAGTGATGAGCCCTCTGCGTTGCTCCCAAATTACATTACAGGGGCAGTAGTGAGCTGAGTTCTCATTATGTAAACTGTGGTGAATCGGCTAGTCATTCAATACAGTCCCTAAGTGAATAATTAGATTCATGCCTGTGTAAAGATATGCACGTTTGTCTCCCCCCCTGTGCAGCAGATGGGCATGTTATGTAATCATATCGATGTAAATGAAAGCAGCAGATAATCCTGAGCACTAACGTGACGTGCTTAGACGTATCACACCAAAGGTGATAAATACCTTCAGTGCTTCTGGAGAACAGCGTCTGGTCCCGGTGACAGTGACAGAGGGCTTGGTGTGTTTTTCATATGGAGAGAAACAACAGAAACTGCAGTAGTGAGTGATGATAACATCACTCTCATCCATTCAGGTTTTCCACATACACATTTTCCTCCCTGCAGTACTAAAAGAAAAAGAAGACAGAAAACTGCTCTAACTGGTGGGTTGAAGAGGTCTGATGTAGGAGACACTTCAGCCACTTTTTGGGTCGCTGTGTGCTACATTATTCACAATAATGACAAACATATTTTTAAAGATTTAATTTTGGTCTTTTGAGCCTTATAGGCAGGAGCAGTGTGTTATGTCTGGGAAATAAGACCAGCGGGCACATTGTCTGTGTTGAGGTTTAACTTTAATGAATTTGCTAACAACATGTGTAACAAGCTAGGTGACACAGATTGTGGCAGGCTGAAGGCGGAGCGCCAAAGAGTGCACTCCGAAGTGGACTGCATAGGGTATTCCGCCATATTAAGTGAGATTCCAAACCGAAGGGAGTGAACGGTCTTCAGTTCAAAGGAAACTGAGAACTGAGCAGGGAAGAAGTGAACAACGGCACATCACTTCACCAGAAGTTGACAAGAAGATTACCCAAAAGCCATTGCGCCTCAAATACGAGTAAAATAAACTATTGTTGCTAATGTTATTAACAAGCTAAACTGATGTTGGTTATTGTTTATATGAGCTGTCCATCCATCCATCTTCTACCGCTTAATCTTTTTCGGGTCTGGAGCCTATCCCAGCATCTTTGGGCAAGAGGCAGGGTACACCCTGGACAGATCACCAGCCCATCGGAGGGCCACACAGAGAGACAGACAACCATTCACTCTCACAGTCATACCTAAGGACAATTTAGAATCCCCAGTTGATGCTGATTAACCTAACCCGCATGTCTTTGGCCTGTGGTAGGAAACCGGAGTACCTAGAGTAAACCCACACAGACATGGGGAGAACATGCAAACACCACACAGAAGGGTCACCGATGGTCTGGGGCTGGGATTGAACCCACGATGGTCAGGGGTGTAATCGATCCCATGACCTTCTTGCTGTGCTGCCACAGTGCTAACCACTGCTCCACTATGCTGCTGATCAACTTATATTAACTGATAGTAATGAAAATACATTTGTATTAATATTTTATTGAAGAAATATAAATTATCTATCATAGTATCAGTACATGTCCATGGTTACTGTGGTAACGCACAGAGTAGGGAGCTAACGGTTACAGGGTGTTTCAAATGGAGAAACTTTGTGAAGGGCAGTTAACTGATATTCCCTGAGAACAGAGCAGGGAGTAGAGAATACAGTTGAAGTACACTGTGGATCGGAACGTAGCTACAGTCTCCCACCGTTAATCCCTTCACGACGTGATGACGTTACATCGTGCATGCGTCCCCACATCCATGACGTGTATGGTAGTATTCCGATATGCCACTTTTACACACCTTCCCTGGGAAAAAAAAGAACTCTGCTGGCGATGGTTAACCTTAGCTGGGTACTGTTAGATGTATCCCAATATTAACAATAGGCAGCACAGACGTTAGGAAGCAGGCACGGGTGACGTCCCTATATTAAGAGACTGTTGGCGGGAGCCATGGTCTTTGGCGCTCCGCCTCTGTCACAGCAAGAGCCAGTTTAGTGTTAGCTTATAGCTGTATTGATGCACACGTGTACTGTACCACCTTGTGTGTTCTGTAATAAAGTTTATGTTTGGCTCGACTCCTGCCGCTGCTGCCCTATTTCCAGACATAACAATTGGTGATGAGGAGAAAACTTAATCTTCTGGAAAAAACAACTTTTCTGGAAGATGGAAGCATGCCTGGCACCACCACCACCATTCCTCGCAACCCCAGGTGAGCCACCCATTCCATGGCCCTGTTGGTTTGAATTGTTCTGCAGTTACGTAGAGGCTGTGAACCTGGGCAGACACGGAAAGCAGATGTGAGCAATCCTGCTCTATGGCCTGGGCACCGAGGGGCAGTGGATATTCAACCTTTTGGGACAGGCGGACATGTATGACAACTGCATAGCATTGCTGACCGAACACCTCGCTGCTCCATGGGACGTGATGGCCCAGAGGTTCATGTTTTACCAGTGCCAACATCGAGAGGACGAGTCATTCATACAGTACGTAGACACCCATCGCCGTTTGGCTAGCATGTGCGAGTTCGGGCACGCGGAGGATAGGCTGATACAGTCTCAGTTGGACGAGTACACTGTGGACCCGTTGATACAGGACATGTTGCGGGTGGGGCTGGATGTCCAGACAGTAACAGGCTCAGTGGACTGACTAAAGATGGCACTGTTGAGGACGCTGCACTGCCTATCGGAGACGGCTGTGATGGAGTTGGCGACCCAGTTGGAGATGACGGCCCTGGTAGTATCGTGGCTGGTGGGCCTCCGCCCACGTTCCACACAGTCAGCTCTGCCGGTACAGATGGTGGTCCCAGTTGCTGAGCCCACTGATTCTGCACCTTCTCGGGAGAGTCCCAAGGTAGACGCCGTGGGATAGAAGGACACCACAGCGCAACAACCCATCAGCAAAATCAGTCTGGACGATGACTTGAGTCCACTGCACACAGATGTGGATGCGGCTACCCCCTGCCTCACACCGCAAGCTGAAAAGAACCCAGTAGAACTGGAGCAGCCCCAGGAGCCCCAGTCCACAGCCACACAGGAGCCAGAGCCGGAGCTGGTCCCCATGGAGCATGAGCATTCTCGAGCTGCAACCTCATCGCAGGAGGGAGAGTGTGATTTCGTGGACTGAGTACAGCCGGAGAACACAGTACCACCGCCATCTCACCCTCTGTTCTTCTCCTCAGCAACTTTAATATCCACATTGATGCCACCAACTGCAAACCTGCCACTGACTTTCTGGAACTTCTTCAGTGTTTCACCTTTACTCAACACACTGACTTGGATCTGGTCTGCTCAATGAGACTAACAATACTCCAACTTAGCAGCATCAACTTCCATATCTCTGACCACCTGGCAATCACCATGGACATCAACATTCTCATCCCTTCCCCTAAAGAAAAGCGCACAATATCCTTCAGAAATATCAAAATCATCACTCCCCCAGTCCTCTCAGCTTCACTCACCAGCATGATATCTGCCTTCCCTCCTCTTGCATTTAGAAATGCACCTGTAACCAATGCCATCATTATGTTTTGCAACAATAAGAAGAAGCTATCTCTATTGTCATTCAGTCCATCATGTACAGTAGAACGAAATTACGTTTCTCCTATCTATAATGTTATTCACATGTAGAATTAGAGGGGTAGCTGCCATGCAAGGCATCGCCACAAACAACTTCTCCTTCCCCCATTCTATTATACTGAGCATCAAGCTAGAAGGCAGGAAGAACCATTTTTATATGGTCTTTGGTATGACCCGGCCGGGACTTGAACCCCCAACCTCCCGGTTGTAGGGCATATGCTCTATCAACCAGACCACCACTTCAGTTGTGAAGGTCTAGAGAGAGCTCTTTGTTTCTACCCATCATGAGTTCTTTGTGGTGTGACAATATTGACAGGCTTTTTTAAAGGCTATCAGTCAACACTTAACCCTCTGAAATTAATTTGCACTGATGGGGGAAGAGATGGTTTCCTAAATTTTGATGGATTTCAGCTGGTTTCTTGGCTTTCTATGCTTTTTCGCACCGCTTTTTCTTTGTGCATTCAATACTTATTCCCCGTGTCACTCAACTTTATTAAATATAACTTGTTTTGTAAACACAGTTGGCTTGATTTCTTTGTATATATGGATTACTTGGGTTGTTAATGATATCTGGTGAAAATATCAGCACAATGGCCCCATCAGAAATATGTTTCACTAGAAAAGCACTCGGAGAGCGCAGACCTCCGCCAAGCGCCACAGTTCCCCCCATACAGTGTTTGTGTGTACGTTTTCAGATTCCTTGACCATGAAAACATATGACTCGCAATTGGATTCACAATGATAGGTTAGTAGTTCAGTAGTTATTGACGAAAATGGCATTTTCTGTAATGGCGGTTTAGCGCCACAGTTCCCCCCCATACAGTGTTTGTGTGTACGTTTTCAGATTCCTTGACCATGAAAACATATGACAAGCAATTGGATTGACAATGATAGGATTAGTGGTTTAGTAGTTATTCACGAAAATGGCATTTTGCGTAATGGCAGTTTTCTTGTGGATGGTGATCCAGATCACCACCAAAATCTAATCATCTGTAGGATACCCCATTTCTGACAATCTGTGAAAATTTCATGAAAATCCGTCCATAACTTTTTGAGTTATCTTGCTAACAAACAAACAAACAAACAGACAGACAGACAGACAAACCAACGCCGATGATCACATAACCTCCTTGGCGGAGGTAATGAGAAAAATGTTGACGTATTCAATACTTATTTTCTCCGCTGTATATTACCTAACACATGTAGAACAGTGTAACTTTGCAGATATACTTCTTACATGTTAAGCACATAATATTTGTCTGTGTAGAAGTGCTTGGAATAACGAGGCGATGTGATTTATAAACCAAAGTTTAATATCAGCTTCGCTCCTCTAACAAGTCTCATCTCAGTGCAGAAGCAGAATAAGAGGTCGAACACATTCAGACTTTCATACTTATACCTACACACAACAAAAGACATTGCATATCAAAGCTGACATCCCGCATTAACTTAATCCCCCCTCCTTTGTCTTCCGTCTCCTCCACCTGACCCTGGGTGGTCAGGGAGATCGATCTCCTCCATTGTCCTCTGTCTCCTCCACCTGACCCTGGGTAGTCAGGGAGATCGATCTGGTCTCCACCGCTGCGACTCCGTATGCTCTTTGATCTTCGCTGGCGGTCGAGACCTCTTGTCCTGTCCTGAGGCGTGAGGTCATTGCACATATGTAATCACTAAACATTCTAATATGTCTATACATATGTATGATTAATATAAACCACAGCCCCCCCAAACGACTAAGAAAAGGACAATCAAAGTAAGTCTACAGTTTAAGATAATTTCTATGACATACTATGCTGTTAAACCTCTTGACAGGGAAAACAGGGAAGAATCTTTCCAGCAGTCATGCTCCTGTAGAGAATTCAGTGGTAACCATAACAGTATAGTAATATCACAAATCAGCCTTAAAACTGTCACGGCACAATCTGATAACATAGTTAACAACTCTTGGTTAATTTGCATCAGTCCCTGTGCCGTCTGGGTTTTAATCTTCTCCCGAATCTGCTGTAGGTCCGCTTTGGCGTCCTGGTGGGACCCTCCTGCAAGGAATCTGCAGCTTGGGGAGGAGAGTGGTTATTTGTTCCCTGCAGGGGGGTTGAGTCTTTTTTCTTGGGGGGTCTACCCCGCCGAGGTGCCCTCGCCACCCGTGCAGGTTCGTCTCTCAACAAGAAAGCAGGTTTAAGTCTGTCAATGCTGACTGTTTCTTTTCTGTCCCCTAAATCAAGCACAAAATGCTTATCACCAGGTTCCAGCACTCTGAATGGGCCGTCGTATGGTGGACGGAGGGTTGATTTTAAAGCTTCATGCCTAACAAAAACAAACTCGGCGTTTTTTAAAGCTTGGGGGACAAAAACCCGTGGAAAAGAGTGATGTGCCGGTCCGGGGAGAGTGTCTGGTCCGTTACTGCCTAAAGGCCTCAGGGTTGGAAGATGCCCAGGCTCTGGGTTCTCTGGTAAAAACTCAGCTGAGCTCCGGTGTCAATCAGGAACTGTCTCCTTGTGTGTCCGTCAGTCACATAAAGGAGTTTATTTTTTTCGCCGAGAACCGCAGCCGTTAACGGTTCTCGGCTTTGGCGTTTCCCGAACTTTTTGAACTTGCAGGGGGGAACGCATTTGTACGCCCTCTCGGCGAAACGGTGGTGGTAATAACAGATGTCGTTCCGCCTGCTGCGTCTTGGTCGTGTTGCCGCCATGGTGGGCGGGCTCTGCTCGGTTGTCTGTGGTTCTCCGCTGCTCTGGGTATCCGCGCTGAGATCTGCGGATGCTGCTGTGGCCATCTGTTCGCCGCAGGCGTTGATGAGTCGCTGCGCTTCGCGGGCCAGCACGCGGAAGTCTTGCTGGGTGCTGCACCGCATGTTGACCAGCGTCCCTCTCATGTGTGGCGGCAGAGTACTGAGGAAGATGTGTTGGAAGAGGAAGTTGTCGTTGTCCTCTTCCTTGAGCTGCAGCATGTCCTCCATGAGGACCTTGGGTCTGCATCCTCTGTGGCTGTAGATCGCCAGGATCTTCTCTGCTCTCTCTTCGGCTGAGGGGACGAAATTCTCAACGATGGTCGCCTTAAGTTCTCTATATTTGTCATGGGCGGGTGGCCGTTGGATTATGCTCTGCGCACATCTCGACGTGGCAGCGTCGAGTTTGGCGACGATGTGATAAAATTTTGTGTCGTCTGCCATTATGCCCGCCAGTGCAAACTGAGCTTCAGCTTGCTAGAACCACGAGCCCGGGTCTTCTTGCCAGAAGTCTGGCAGCTTGACGGTGACGGCGCTTGTGTGGGCCGTCCCTGATGTGTCCGCCAGGTGAGAGCGCCTTTCTTCAGCTCTCACGGCGGGGCTGGTGCTCGGTTGAGCTCTCTCTGTGGCTTCTGCCGTGGGGGAACGTCGTCCATCTGTTCCCCTGTCTGCATGGGCGCCGGCGCTTGCCTGGGTCGCCTCTGATGAGTCAATCGCGGGAGAATGTCTCTGTTCCATCCTCGCGTCAGGGTCACCAGTGTAGAAGAGCTTGGAATAACGAGGCGATGTGATTTATAAACCAAAGTTTAATATCAGCTTCGCTCCTCTAACAAGTCTCATCTCAGTGCAGAAGCAGAATAAGAGGTTAAACACATTCAGACCTTCATACTTATACCTACACACAACAAAAGACATTGCATATCAAAGCTGACATCCCGCATTAACTTAATCCCCCCTCCTTTGTCTTCCGTCTCCTCCACCTGACCCTGGGTGGTCAGGGAGATCGATCTCCTCCATTGTCCTCTGTCTCCTCCACCTGACCCTGGGTAGTCAGGGAGATCGATCTGGTCTCCACCGCTGCGACTCCGTATGCTCTTTGATCTTCGCTGGCGGTCGAGACCTCTTGTCCTGTTCTGAGGCGTGAGGTCATTGCACATATGTAATCACTAAACATTCTAATATGTCTATACATATGTAGGTATGGAATATATGATTAATATAAACCACAGTCTGTTCTTTTTGAGGGGGGGACAGAAATGGCATCACCTCCTCTTGCCTGCCCTAGCTACATTTTCAGGATGATTTTTTTTTAGAACTGCTGGTGTAATAAACATAATGTTGAGATGATGTTTTGGGCATAAGAAACAGCATATACTGTGAGGCCCTGGGGTCATCTTTGTGACATTTTCAGCTGCCATATGGTGATGAAGACTATGCTGTTTTTATCTTCTTTGACTTAAAAAAGTTTCCCTGTTAGCTGGGAGGATTTCTTCTTCATCTGAAGACAATGAATCATCCTCTAGGTTGTACTCTTCCCCATCTTCTTCTTTTTCTTCCTCCTGCTCTTTCAGATCAGTGTTCTTCCTTCAGGACACCCAAACTAGTGAGATATAAAACTTGTTGGGAACTGAAACAGACACTAATCAATCAATCAGACTTTATTTATAAAGCACTTTTTATACAGTGTAGCAGCTCAAAGTACTGTACAAAATAATAAACAACATACACCAAAAGCCAAAACATAGTCTCACCCACCCACACACAGATACACTCACAACACACCAAGTAATCAACCTTCCATATAAAACCATATTAAACCCCCCACACACACACACACACAGAGTGAGGAAAAACCAGAGGTAATAAGACATAAAACCAAACAATAACAAGCTGCTTGTACAACAAGCAGGATAAATGCAAATAAAAACAGGATTTAAAAAAAAAATAGTTAAAACAGGATAAAAAGGGGCTTCCGGTTATGGCTGCCACGTAAGACGGACGTGTTTCACTCTGCTCTGCTCCTGGAGAAAAAAATCGGCAAATAACTCTCTCATTTGGGACAGAACGTATCCCAGCGTTTGGGCGAGGATATGTCGGCGAAGCCTAAGGCTGGAAAACCAGGTAAAGGAAAAAGCGAGCCGCCGAAACAGTCCAAATTAACGGACTTTCAGGTCTGTGACGCAGCAAACAAAACTCCATATATGGCGGAGGAGGCTGGCAACGGTGCGATATCTGCGGGGAGCGGCGCAGATGCGCTGATGGCTGCCATGAGTTCAATGAGAGCGGACTTTTCCTCTAGATTTGATGGGATTATGACAGCGTTGGAAGGAATAAGAAAGGAATTGGGTGACTGTGTAGAACGAACGGCGCAGATGGAGCTCCGTCTCGCTAGTGCTGAAGATGACGTCACCCGTCTTCAATTAAAGGTGCGCACTTTGGAAAAAAAAAATAAATGTCTAGAAGATAATATTTTGGATTTGGAATCTCGGTCGAGACAGAATAACTTGAGGCTGGTGGGTCTTCCAGAGGAATCAGAAGGTCGGGACGTATATTCCTTTCTGGAAAAGTGGATTCTGGAGGTGCTGGGCAGCGAGGAGTTGCAATCAGCAGTGGTTCTGGAAAAATCAGAATCAGAATCAGAATCAGGTTTATTGCCATTGTTCATGTAGTACACAAACTAGGAATTTGTCTCGGTACAATGCTGCAACATTAAACATGATAAGATAAGAGAAATAAACTATACATGTAATAAAGTGTAGGATAAGATTAAGTGATACTGGTCAACAGTTAAAATATATATATATATTAGCCAGCAGCAGATACTGTGGAGAACTATATAGTGCAGTCGGTAATGCAGGAAGAAAACAGTGATGATTGACATGAGTCTGGTTGAGCTGCTGTACATGGTGCACGAGAGTCACTTAGTGTTCAGCAGTCTAATGGCAGAGGGGAAGAAGCTGTTCATGTGACGGGAGGTTTTAGTCTGGATGGACCGAAGTCTTCTACCAGAGGGGAGGGGGGCAAACAGTACATGACCAGGGTGTGAGGGATCGGCTATGATCCGGCCAGCACGCCTCCGGGTCCTGGAGATGTACAGATCCTGGAGAGATGGGAGCTTGCAGCCGATCACCTTCTCAGCAGTGCGCACGACGCGCTGCAGCCTTAGTCTGTCCCTGGCAGTGGCTCCTGCGTACCACACGGTTATGGAGGTGGTGAGGATGGACTCGATGATGGCTGTGTAGAACTGCACTAACATCTTGGTGGGTAGCTTGAGCTTCCTCAGCTGCCGCAGGAAGAACATCCTCTGCTGGGCTTTTTTGATGAGTGAGCTGATGGTCAGCTCCCATTTGAGGTCCCTGATGATGGTAGTGCCTAGGAAGCGGAAGGAATCAGCAGTGGTGATGGGAGAGCCTGAGAGGGTGAGGGGGGGCAGAGGAGTAGTGACTTTCCTGAAGTCTACAATCATCTCCACTGTCTTCAGAGCGTTCAGCTGCAGGTTGTTATTGCTGCACCAGGACGCCAGCTGGGCCACCTCTCTCCTGTAGGCGGACTCGTCGCCGTTGGAGATGAGCCCGATGAGGGTGGTGTCGTCCGCAAACTTGATCAACTTGACAGACTGGTGGCTGGAGGTGCAGGAGTTGGTGTAAAGGGAGAAGAGTAGGGGGGAAAGTACACAGCCCTGGGGTGATCCGGTGCTGATGCTAGTATAGTCTGAGACAGTCTTTCCCAGCCGCACATGCTGCCTCCGGTCCGTCAGGAAGTCGATGATCCACCTGCAGAGGGAGTCAGGCACGTTGAGCAGGGACAGCTTGTCCCGGAGCAGAGCGGGGCGGATGGTGTTGAATGCGGAGCTGAAGTCCACAAACAGGATCCTGGCGTAGGTTCCCGGGGAGTCCAGGTGCTGCAGGATGGAGTGGAGGGCCAGGTTGACTGCATCGTCTACAGACCTGTTGGCTCGGTAGGCAAACTGCAGCGGGTCCAGGAGAGGGGTGGTGATGGACTTGAGGTGGGACAGGACCAGGCGCTCAAAGGACTTCATGACTACAGAGGTGAGCGCTACAGGTCTGTAGTCATTAAGTCCAGTGATCCGTGGCTTCTTGGGGACAGGGATGATGGTGGAGGATTTGAGGCAGGACGGCACGTGGCATAACTTAGAAAAGCACATCGTATTGGCCCACGGAGAGATAAGGGACCGCCGAGGACCTTAATTATGAAGTTTCTTAGCAACAGAGACAGGATGAAGATCTTCAACGCTGCACGAGCTAAAGGAGAGATTAAACACCAGGATCAGCAGGTGCGGTTCTACCCAGATTTAGCCACAGGAATCCAACAATTGAGGAAGCAGTTTGATCCCATACGTAAGGAGCTGCGCAACCTTGGGATTCGTCATGGTGTAATCTATCCTGCGAGACTGCTGACCACGTATGAGGGCAGAACCCACATCTTCAAGACCCCAGAGGAGGCGCAGGAGTTCATCAAGAAGATCAAAGAAGAAGAAGAGACTGGTGGGAGCTAAGCATGAACAAAATATAAGGTAGAATAATTAAGCATTTGCACAGGCATCTGACTGACTTGAAGTAAATAGCAAGTTTACAAAATATAGATTGTATTATATATTAAAAAAAACAAAAACAAAACAAACAAAAAAAAACTATGATGTACAAAGTTGTTAAAAATTTTGGAGTTAAGTTGGAAAACTACAGAGGAGAGTTAATGTTACATCATTAAAAGCAGTAGAGTTAGGGTGATTGGGAGAATGAAGAAGGAGTGGCTTAGGCTGTTCCCCGTGGGTGTGGAACGGTCGATGGCTATATCGGGAGACGGAATTTTTCTTTTGATTTTGGGGGGTTCGCCACAAGTGTGGGAAGGGGGAATTTGTTTGTGTGTAGTTTGTAGGATGAATGTTCAACCACTCATGTTTTTGCTTCTCTGTATGAGCATGTTTACACTGCAAGGTAATCCCAAACTCTCTATTGATCATAAACCAAAGTGTTAATCTTAATTTAACTTCATGGAATTGCAGAGGTCTACAAAATTTAAAAAAACTTAAACAAGTTATGAATAAAATAAAAGACATGGGTTCAAAAATTGTGTTTTTACAAGAAACTCATCTAATAGAGGAGGATATAAAAAGAATTAGGAGTAGATGGCAAGGAAGTGTATTCACCTCATCATTTTCATCCCGGGCCAGGGGAGTTATGACTCTCATACATAAATCAGTCCCTTTTCAAGTGAAAAATGTAATTGGAGACAAACTTGGAAGATATGTAATCATTCAAGGTTCTTTGCTATTAGAAAATATAAATCTTGTGAACTTATATGGTCCCAATATAGATGATCAAAAGTTCTTTGCTAATTTATTTCTTATTTTATCATCACTTACAGGGCAACATATAATAGCAGGGGATTTTAATTGTACATTGAATCCAGGTATAGATAGATCAACAGGACTGGATTGTACGCACAATGGATGTAGGATGACTATTAATCATTTTATGAAAGAATTGAGATTGTTAGATATATGGAGAGAAATGAAACCACAAGTTAAAGCCTATTCTTGTTATTCCAGTACCTACAAGACATTCTCACGTATTGATTATTTTTTGATTTCCACAGAATTAAGATCCAAGATTCAAAACTGCTTTTATGATAACAT
This sequence comes from Pholidichthys leucotaenia, assembly GCA_020510985.1. Classification (NCBI taxonomy): domain Eukaryota; kingdom Metazoa; phylum Chordata; class Actinopteri; order Cichliformes; family Pholidichthyidae; genus Pholidichthys; species Pholidichthys leucotaenia. The sequence goes on along the minus strand of CM035838.1, from coordinate 158,784,594 downwards.
CGTGATCTCTGATCATGCACCCTGTTGTCTAATATATGTAGATAAAAAATTGACAAAGGAATCAGGTAGATGGCAATTTCAGCATAAATGGCTTCAGGATGAGGAATTTGTCAAGTATATAGAAAAACAGATAGACGAGTACTTTGACATCAATACTACACAAACATCAGCATGTGTAAAGTGGGAAGCTTTCAAAGCTTTTATTAGGGGACATATTATTAGTTATACAGGATCAAAATCTAAGAAGACTCGAGAGGAGAGAGCTAAATTGGAACATAAAATGAAAAGTCTTCAGGAAAAAGTGTATGCAGGAAGTGATCCAAGGTTGGAGAATGAATTACTGATTTTGAGAGCTGAATACGACAAAAAATCAGCGAATAGAGCTGCCTCGAGTCTTCTAAGATTGAAACAATCTTTTTATGAACAAGGTGAAAAATCAGGAAAATTATTGGCATGGCAGATTAAACAATTAGAAATTAAAACACCAATTACTAGTATTATAAGTAACGGACAGGTAGTTATAGATCCTTTAGAAATTAACAGAGCCTTTAGAGATTACTATGAAAAATTATATGATACTAAAAATGAATTTGATTTAACAAAACTAAATGGGTTTTTGAACGAACTATCTATACCGTGTATTCCAAATGAAAACAGGGAGATATTGGAGTCTAAAATTAGTCAAGAAGAAGTTGGGCTAGCCATTGATAATATGAAATCAGGAAAAAGTGCAGGACCAGATGGTCTTCCAGTTGACCTTTATAAGAAATTTAAGAATAAATTAATAAAACCTTTTTTGGAAATGGTTTTAGAAGCATTTCAAAATAATAATTTACCATCATACATAAATAATGCCTTAATTATACTGCTGCCAAAACCAGGTAAGCCCTCTAATAAATGTGAAAATATGAGACCAATAAGCCTATTAAACGCCGACCTTAAGATAATCTGTAAAATTTTAGCAAGACGAATACAAGAAATTTTACCAAATATTATTAATCGAGATCAGAATGGCTTTATAAAGGGAAGACAAGGCTTCCATAATGTAAGAAGACTATTTAATATTATTTATTTTAATAAAGAAGCACCGGATACAGCTCTCCTATCACTGGATGCCGAAAAGGCCTTTGATAGAGTTGAATGGCCCTTTCTTTTTGAAGTCCTACAAAGGTTTGGACTTGGAAATAATTTCATAAAATGGGTTCAAATAATATACAATAATGCTACAGCAGAAATCCTAACAAATAACAATATTTCAAAACCAATAAAAATCAATAGAGGATGTCGACAAGGCTGTCCACTTTCACCTTTACTGTTTACTATGGCAATTGAACCTTTAGCGATAGTGATACGTTTACATTCACAAATATATGGAATTAAAGTTGGACCAACAGAACATAAAATCTCCCTGTACGCCGATGACATAATTTTGTTTATGTCGAATCTAAAAAAATCAATTCCAACCTTGTTGAATTTAATAAAGAATTTTGGGGAAATATCAGGATATAAAATAAATAAAACTAAATCTTCAATATTAATGCTAAATGAGACCCAGAGAAATTACCCAGCCCCTGAGGTAAATCAATTCAATGTTGTAAATCAGTTTAAATATTTAGGAATCCAAATTGTGCCTAAGCTAGAATCAGTCGCCAGTGTCAACTATGAAGCCTTAATGACAGATATCAATGAGTTAACTCAGAGATGGATGTCACTACCAATGTCGATGATCGGGAGAATCAATATACTTAAAAGTAATATTTTACCTAAAATACTTTATTTATTTCAATACATTCCCTTATCACCACCTTTAGATTTATTCTCAAGAATAAAAAAAAAGTTAGTGGAATTTATATGGAACAACAGGAGGGCTAGATTACGTCTGTCTTTATTATATTTACCATTTGATCGTGGAGGTCTGAAATGTCCAAATTTTATGTTGTATTATTGGTCGGCACAACTGAGGTCTATGACATATTATTTTTCATCAAATGATCTCCCTCACTGGACTGAAATGGAATCATACAATTTACCTTTACCTCTTCCCATATTCATATACTCAGATTCGGCAAAAAAATTACAAAAACAAGTTAAAAATCCATTTGTAAAGCATATGATCAAAATATGGTGTGAAGCTAAAAACTATTTAAAAGAACCACAGTTACTGTCACAATTTAGTCCAATATGGGGTAATCAATATTTTAAACCAGGGAGAGCGGAAGCTGTATTTAAAGTATGGAATTTAAAAGGGATACAAAAGATTCAGGATTTATATTTGCCATGTGCAGATAACATAATGTCTTTTGAAGAGCTGAGGATCAAATTTAATCTCAATAGAACACATTTTTTTAAATATCTTCAACTTAGAAACTTTATTCGATCAAATCAAAATAAAGCTCTCACTCGACCTATTTATTCATCCATCCATCCATCCATCTTCTACCGCTTTTCCGGAGGTCCGGGTCGCGGAGGCAGCAGCCCAAGCAGAGAAGCCCAGACCTCCCTCTCCCCAGCCACCTGCTCCAGCTCTTCAGAGGGGACACCAAGGCGTTCCCAGACTAGCTGGGAGACATAGTCTCTCCACCGAGTCCTGGGTCTGCCCCGGGGTCTCCTCCCAGTGGGACGTGCCTGAAACACCTCAAGTGGGAGACGTCCAGGAGGCATCCTAATCAGATGCCCATACCACCTCAACTGACTCCTTTCAATGTGGAGGAGCAGCGGTTCCACTCTGAGCCTCTCCCGGATGACTGAGCTCCTCACCCTATCTCTGAGGGTGAGTCCAGCAATCCTACGGAGAAAGCTCATTTCAGCCGCTTGTATCCGCGATCTATTTATCCGCGACCCTATTTATTCATCCTTGGAAAAAATGATGATGAAAGATAGTAAAAGAAAGGGTATTATTTCAGAGTTTTATAACTCATTGACACTATCTTCAAGTGAAAATTCACTGAAAAGATTAAACTACTGGAAAGAAGATCTGCAAACTGAAATTTCAGAGGAACAATGGGAATTGGCTTGTACAGAAGCTCAAACCAAATCAATAAATGTACGCCTTAAATTGATACATTTCAAATGGTTAATGCAGATGTATGTTACACCGGAGGAGTTAAATAAATATAACAAAAATATACCAGATACATGTACAAAATGCATGGAAAGTAAAGGAACTCTATTTCATTGTGTATGGGAATGTAGATTAATAAGAATGTTTTGGGAAGAGGTGAGGGTAACAATTGAAAAAATAATCTCAAAACAAATCATATTGAATCCTAAATTGTTTTTGTTGGGTCTGTACCCAGAAAAGCATAATTTTAATAAAAGTGAAAGAACATTCATAGACCTCAGTTTGCTTAATGCCAAAAAATGTATTGCACTATTATGGAAAAAGACTCATAGACCAGATGTGACTCAGTGGTTAAGACAGATGTTAACAAACCTTCCATTAGAAAGAATAACATATATACTGAAATCAAAGGAAATTGTGTTTGAGAATATATGGAGACCTTTTATTGATTATGTAAAAAATTTAAACATAACTTTTGAAGAAGAAGGTGAATGATGTGTGTGGACCTTGTAAATTCCAAACTGGTGAACATAATATGTATACTTATGTATTGGATTGTCTAGACTAAGCAGAGGAGCATTGTTGAAGATTTGACTTTGCTGGTGGTTGTTGGTGTTTTTAGTGCATCCTTTTTTTTTTTTTTTTTTTGTAGTGCTTTAGTGTTAGTGTTTGAGTGTTTGTATCATGTTTGTTAAAAAAAAAAAAGGTTCAATAAAGATATTGTGGAAAAAAAAAAACAGGATAAAAAGGTGTAAGAAAAGGTAAAATGGGGAAAAGCGAAAATAAAATTAAATAAAAGCCAGGTCAAAAAGGTGGTTTTATTTCAGTTTAGTGAGCCTGTGACCACGTGACACCCATCCTTGGGGTAAGAGCATTATACCAAATTAACCGCACCTGTGGATGCACATCATATATATATATATATATATATATATATATATATATCCTCTGCATCCACTCCCTCTTGCTCTTTCTTTCCTCCTGGCACGGTAAGAGCTTATACCGGTCTGTTTAACATTGTGTTTTGTGCTGTGCAGGCTGCCTTTGCTTGGGTACCCTGTGCTATGTTATAAGACTGTTGTGTTTTCTGGTCAGAGTGAGAAGGATGTAGCGGTTGTGCAGTGTGGCATGCACTGTTCCTGTTTGCTTTGAGGTATGTGACATACATTTACCTTCTTTCAGTCAGGACGATAGCGGTTTAGCAGCATGAGGTATGTGCTACCCTTACCTGGTTAAAGGTGTGATGTTTTCTCTTTTGTCGACCTTCTCTCAGGCAGAAAACTGCTTACAGCTTAACAGCACGCGATATACTTTGTTTGGGTATGTGATACATTTTACTTGGAAGTAGGGTTTGTTGATAGTTAAGTGCAGGCAGTGTAAATTGCCGTTAATTCTGTATGATCATTTTTTCCCCCGACTAACAGTCAAAAAAAAGAAAAAAAAAGAGGAAGAAGGGAAAAGGAAGATGTCTTTCTCTGGGTGCAGGCCGCTTCTGTGTTGAGTACACTCTCGATACCTTTGCAGTGTTGCCAGGTTTCACGAGAGAAACAAGCAACCAGCTCTATGGAAACAAGCCCAAAACAAGCCCAACAGGCAACCTACCACATTGTGTGAAAGAGAGGCTGCTTGATAACATATATCGATATATAGATTTATTTTTGCTTGTAGTGAACTGAATGTAAACACAGTCAGCATTGAATAATGAAATTTTATAAACTCTAATTAAAGGAAATATGCATTCTGCATAAGCAACAGCAAATTTATAGGAAACCCAGCCAACATAAAAACTTTGAATAAATTAAATTTTAAACTCTGATCAAAAGACGTACACTCTGCATAAGTAACAGCACTAAACACAATTACAGTTTAGTGATGTGGGATGATGGTAGTCATTGTCCACTAGTCGTTTAAACAAAAATTAAATGTTACTCTATTATACGACATATATATAACTTTAATTGCGTGGAAAATTATCTTTTAAATTGACAGACATCATTTGTGTAACTCGTGGCAAAATTTGATTGGGATCAAAAGATAATTTTGCTCCTGTCATTCATTTCAATGGCGAATTTTTTTTCGATTTAAGCTCCCATATGCATTGATCTGTGTGAAAAACACAAATCTGGATAGCTCACACCCCATTAGTGAGTACAGAGCCGAGTGGAGTCAGGTGGGCCACTGATCTCTATATGCTGGATATATATAAAAAACACTGGATGGATCATTGGCTGCCAGAAGTGAAGCCCCTGACCAGTCACTTTACCTCAATAACTTCTAAAAAAATAAACAGATTTTTGACTTCCGGTCTGGACGCCATGGTGATAGCAACTTAACGCTGAAGCTCCCAGACCCAATCCAGGAAAACATCTTCAAAATCAGACTTAACGGATTTTTGGAAGAATAAAAATCAAAAGACAAAAACACCATTCCTAACCAAAAACAGAAGAAACTGACATTCCACAGGCCAGGACGTGCAGCGGCCGCAGAATCTGAACCGGAGGACCTCCGTTCAGAAGACGAGGAGCTGAACGTAGCTAACAAGAAGGTTAGCTTGAAATGGCTATTTGATGAATTACGACGATTTCGGGCCGAATTTCATGAATTCAGAGAGGAATTAAAAAGGACGAACAGCAGAGTGGACCAGGCCGAGAACCGAATCTTGGAAGCTGAAGAAAGAATAAAAGTGCTTGAAGATTCTATGCTGGATTTACACAAAAAACAGTCAAGGCTGGAGGCTAAGCTAACCGACCAAGAAGGAAGACAGAGACGAGACAACATTAGAATTCACGGTCTGAAAGAAGGAGCTGAAGATAGTTTCAACACAATGGCGGAACGCGTGGAATCCTTACTGAGAGAGAAGTTGGATATTCCACAAACCACTGATTTGAAGATAGAAAAGGCCCATCGTACATTAGCCGCAAAGCCAGCGGCAGAAGCGCCCCCACGTTCGGTGGTGGTAAGATTCTCCAATTTCAAAATAAAACAAGAGGTTGTAAGACGGGCTTGGCAGAAAAAAGGATTTATGCATCAAGAGAGAAAAGTCTTCGTGGAGCACGATTACGCCCCGGAGGTTCTTAAAAAGCGATGGGAATATAATGACGCCAAAAAGGTACTATGGGAACAGAATCTACGCTTTCAGACGCCATTTCCTGCGAAGTTAAGGGTCTTTTACGGTGAAGAGTCATGTCGCTATAATTCGGCGGAAGAAGCAACAATTGACATGGCGAGAAGAGGGCTCCCGGTATTGGTGTTTAAACCCGCAGCAGACCTGAGCGATAGGATCAGGGCTCAAACGTGGTCCACTCAGAGACCTTCAAAATCCACGGGCCAGCAGCGGGAAACCCAGCCCCAGAGCTACAAAGATAAGCTTTCCAGCTCCAGGAAGGAATAGCGACCTTTTTGTTTTTTTCTTTTCAGTCATTCTGCACTTCCATCCCCCCTCCTACAAGGTAACAAACATTAAAGGAGATGCAGAATCAGCATGTGGTAAAACGTTTCATGGAGCAGTTATAGCATTAGAAACAAATGTCTTCTTAATTTAAAGGAAAAAAAAAATCTTGTTAAAATAGAAATGTGACAATGACCCACATGTTCTCCCCACACTAACAAATACTGTATTAGAGTGAATGTTTGCTGTGATGGGGGTGGGAGGGTGCACACAATCTCATAGGGTATAGGCATAAAAAAAAAAAAAAAAAAAAAAATCATTACAAATTCGGATGCGGATCTGAAATTCACGTTAAAAACATGGGACAACTTACAGGGGTAAGAGAGCGCCCTCAACACGTAACAGAGTTTGAGGAATTTCCCTCAGAGCCTACACTCCATCAGGGCTCTTACAGGGTCTTTAAAGAGACCCCAGCTCAGGAAGTTTTTTTGACAGTTTTTTGTTTTAAAGTTTCGTACACTATGTTCTTAATGTTTTTTATGTTCTTTCAGTTTCTGAGTAGCAAAAAAGAGGGCCACCACACTGTTATACTAAATAAGAAAATACAATGGAGAAACAGGGTGTAACCAAAATAGCCTCATATAATGTAAAAGGGATCCTGAATCCAGTTAAAAGATCCAAGATTCTACGCAAAATGAAAAAAGACAAAGCAGAAATAATATTTTTACAAGAAACCCACCTAACAGACGTGGAACACACTAAACTCAATAGACAAGGGTTTAAAATGATCTCTTCATCTTCATATAAATCAGGGAGGAGGAGGGGAGTAGCGACATTGATATCAACCAAAATTACATTTGAAAAAAAATCAGAACACAAAGATAAAGAAGGGAGGTACAGTTTGGTAATTGGGCGGCTAGAGGGAGAAGATATCACCCTGCTGAATGTATATGCACCACCAGGGGCTAAATGGAAATTTTATAAAAATGTATTTGACCTAATGATAACTAAAGCCCAAGGTTTAGTGATATGTGGTGGAGACTTCAATCTAAGACTGAATCCATACTGGGATGCAACAGGTAATTCTTCACATCAAAATAACACCCAAAATAGGAATACTCGGATGCTACTAAAAGAAATGGGAATCTGCGACGTATGGAGGGAATTCAACCCCAATGTAAAAGATTATACTTTTTATTCAACGCCACATTCATCTTACTCAAGGATTGATTACTTTTTTATGTTTAATAGAGACATTGGAAGAGTAAAAACATGTAAAATAGGACTGATGGATCTCTCTGACCACAGTCCGATCTATATGGACTTAAACATCCAAAAATACACAAATAATACATTTTCCTGGAGGTTGAATTCAAATGTCCTGAAAGGACCACTGAAAGATGAATTGGAATCAGATATTCTCAGATATTTGGAAGAAAACGATAATGGAGAAGTATCCCCTTTAATACTGTGGGATGCGTGCAAAGCTGTAATAAGGGGAAAAATTATTGCAAAACTGGCAACCCAAAAGAAACTGAGACAAGAAAAACTAATCACATTAGATTCAGAACTCAAGAACCTAGAAAAAGAACACAAAGGCAACACTCATTCTAATGACTCGCTCAAGATTAAAGAAATTAAAAATCAAATAAATGAGATCTACACAATAGAAATCCAGAAGAAACTTACATTTCTGAAACAAAAACACTATAATGCAGGCAGTAAATCGGCAAAATTACTAGCCTATAAATTGAGGAAACAACAAACAGAAAGAGCAATCTACAAAATCAGAGACCCAGTATCAAAGGAAATAAAATTCAGAATTCAGGATATTCTTAAAAGCTTCGAGAATTACTATAAGAACTTATACTGCCACAAAAAACATAAAAACGCATCCGAGACATTCCTAAACACATTAAACCTTCCCCAACTTACGGAGTCACAAAATAAAACACTACTGTCAGAAATACAACCTAAAGAATTGGAAAAAGCAATTATGAAACTTAAAGCTAACAAATCCCCAGAAGCAGATGGCTATACAGCAGAGTGGTACAAAACCTTTAAACAGCAACTATCTCCTCTCCTCCTGAAAACATTTAACTATGTCCTCCACACAGGGGAAATCCCCCCCTCCTGGAGAGAAAGGGTCATTGCAGTTATACCTAAACCTGAAAAGGATAAACTAGAATGCTCCAACTACAGACCAATCAGTGTATTAAATCAGGACTATAAGCTTTTTACCATTATCCTTGCCAAAAGGTTAGAAAACATACTGACAGACTTAATTCACTTAGACCAAACAGGTTTTATAAGACAAAGACAGACACAAGACAACATTAGACGCACTTTACACATAATTCATCATATAAAAAAATATAACTTAAATGCAGTCATATTGGGATTAGATGCTGAAAAAGCATTCGATTCAGTTGACTGGTCTTTCCTATATAGAATCTTATCCAGTTTCAATTTTCATAACAACTTCATTAGACCTATACAGGCATTATATAAAAAACCAACAGCTAAAATAAGGATTAACGGTAATTTATCATCATCTTTTGAGCTGGAAAGAGGATGTCGTCAGGGCTGCCCCCTGTCTCCACTGCTCTTTGCAATCTTCATAGAACCTCTGAGCCAAAGGATAAGACAAAATCAAGAAATTCAAGGTATTACACTTGGTCAGAAGGAACATAAAATAGCACTCTTTGCTGATGACATTTTAATATACCTAGGGCAGCCGGACACTTCTTTACCAGAACTAATCTCAGTTTTTTCAGACTATGGAGATTTATCGGGGTACAAATTAAACATGCATAAAACCCAAGTTTTAACATTCAACTATGACCCAAATCATTATTCACTAAGTGAACTCAAAACTAACTGGGAGATGGAATCTATGAAATATCTGGGGGTCAATATCCCGAAACAGCTCAACAAAATTATAACACTAAACTATGATCCACTGGTGACAAAAATAAAATCTGACCTAGCAAGATGGAATATGATACCATTCTTAGATACTGCACAAAGAATTGAAGCAGTCAAAATGAATATACTTCCACGTCTTCTATACCTTTTCCAAACAATACCGGTAGAACCTCCCAAAAAAACATGGCAGGAGCTGGACAGAAGGATCTCAAGATTCATATGGCAGGGCAAGAGACCTAGAATCAGATATAGAACCTTACAGCTAAACAAAGACAAAGGTGGGCTCGCGCTGCCAAATATCAGGGACTATTTTAAAGCCGCACAAATTAAAACTTTAATAGAGATATGTAACCCAGTCTACACTGCACAATGGAAGGAGATCGAATGCCAAATAACAAGTGACATCCCCCTACAGGCGATAATAGGGAACAATGCCTTACCTAAACTCTTGAATAACACTAACCCGTGGATAGAGACCCCGCTAAAAATTTGGTTTAAGATAGTCAGAGAGAATCAAGCTAAAGAGCCCTATCAACTTCTGCAATAGATTGCCTATGATCAAGACTTTACCCCCAATAAAACAGACACTAGATTTAAAGAATGGAAAGAGAAAGGGCTGATAAAATATTACGATTTTTTTAAGGGGCAAACTTAAAGAAGTTTTGAAGATTTGAAAAAACAAGGTCTAATAAATCAAGATCTTTACAGGTTCTTTCAGCTTAGACACCACATAAACAATATACTTAAAAAGGAGGATTTGGAAAGGGCCCAGTCAGGTGTTCTGAAGGTCTTCTTAATGGCATATAAAGGGATCCCAGGGATCAGATACATTTCTAAAATATACCAAGGTCTTCAAGACTTAAAAGGAGACAACACATCATATATAAAAGAGAGATGGGAAAAAGAGGGGAATTTCACTTTACAACTGGAAATATGGGAAAAGCTAAATAAACAGCAATGGAAAAGTACCTCATCCCTGCAGTGGAGAGAATTTGGATGGAAAAATTTGGTAAGATTTTTCAGAACACCTGCACAAAACAAATTTACCCATAAGGGGTTGAACTGTTGGCGCTTGTGTGGTGAAAAGACTGCAAATCATTTTCATGTGTTTTAGTCATGCCCAGTTATCCACCAATATTGGACCAATGTACAGACAATATTGGGGAAAATATTCAAAATAACAGTTCCCTTTCCTTTTGTAACTTTGTATTTGGGTTTACTACCGGACTCACTGGAAAGACGAGGAGATAAATACTTATTCAATGTTTTAATATTGGCAAGTAAAAAAGCCCTAACTAAAAAATGGATGCTGAAGGACTGTCCTACACCTGAAAATTGGATTAACGTGATTCAAGACATTTACTCGATGGAAAAGTTGACATTCGCACTGAGACAGGACATGGATGGGTTCATGAACTTTTGGCAACCCTGGATCGCATATGTGTCTTCCATTAGATCTAATCTTTGACAAATACCATTTCAATAATCGTCCCGCTCTTTGTTCCAACACTACTCAGATGCTCTTTTACTTTTAATTACTTAATTTTCTGTTTGTTTTTTGCTGTTCTGTTTGTTGGTTTGTTTTTTATTTTATTCTCTTTAATTTCACTTTTTAAAAAAAAGGGGGTGTTGTAATAATTATCCTACCAATGTTGTCAAATAGCAAAAAATAAGGGAACATGTAATGAAAATGTAAACAATGCAATGCTGTAATGACCTGTATATCCTTTACAAAAACTTAAATAAAAAAAAAAACAAAAAACAGATTTTTAACTTCTTGATCTGGAGACGGCTTATAATCTTGCACAACCAGTGAACTATAGAAATCGAATTGACATTATGTTTTGCAGCCGTCGATTTGGATGTACTAATGTTTTGAAGTACTAATATGGCGATCAGGTGGCTTCACTTCTGGCGGCCAATGATCCATCTAGTTTCTATATAGAGATCAATGTGGTGGGCACGGTAACCAGGAAATGAGGGTGTGGATGGGTCCTGTAAAAAAACTATTATCGCGCTCGTGTTTTGTGGGGAGCTGGGAGAGCTGTCACGAAAGCAAGCCCAAAGAGGCGCTCTGGCCACCGGCAGAGTGAAGAGGCCTCGCCGTCACAGACCCGTGGCTCTGAGAGAGATCCGTCGCTACCAGAAATCCACGGAGCTGCTCATCCGTAAGCTGCCCGCCCAGCGCCTGGTGAGGGAGATCGCTCAGGACTTCAAGACCGTCCTGCGTTTCCTGAGCTTCGTCGTCATGGCTCAGCAGGAGACCAGCGAGGCCCACCTGGTGGGTCTCTTCTTCGCTAAGGGGGTCACCATCATGCCCAAAGACTTCCAGCTGGCCCGCTGCATCCGCGGAGAGAGAGCTTAGACTTTCTGCTGCACATTCACCAGCCATAATGCTCTGCACTGTGTGTCTATATATATACATTTATAGTAATATGGACATATGTTTACTAGACGTTGTTTTTTCTTGCCTTCTGATTGTTGCTCTGAGTGTTGCTATCCCTATGCTGTTGCAATCCTGGAATTTCCCCATTGTGGGACTAATAAAGGCTTATCTTATCTTATCTTAAATAAGCAACTACACATTTAAAAACAAGCCCAAAAAACCACAACCCTCGACTGATGAGATTTGAAAGCGACTTTAGAAAAAAACAAGCCCAAATTCGCTTATAATAAGCGGACTTGGCAACTATGCACCTTTGGTGGGGGAGTGGTACTGCATATAGCTGGGAGTGATTTCTGTTGTTGGTATGTTGTCCTCTAGTTAACGTGCCTGTACCTCTTGAACAGTCCCGTGGCCTGTTTATGATAATAATAATTACTGTTTTTTCTCTCCTATTGTTCTTGGAGGAGTAATGGCTTCATTGAGAAGTGGAGAAGGAGGCAGTAGCCCAAGGATTGACATGCCTCCAGCCCAGAGCTCTATTCCTCCAGTTTTGGCTGCTCCAGCTGAGACCGGGAAGGCCAGCACGAAGCGGAAGCGTATTGAAGAAAGCCAGCTACGTGACCCACGAGTGGACCTTATGCAGATGCAATTGGAGGAGATGCGTAAGACCATGGAATGTATGGCAGCAAGTCAACATTGCCTTTTGGGTATACCACTTCAGGCTCCCGTATGTGCCCAGGGATAGCACCCTGATGCTTTGTCCCTTGTGGCCTCTGATGACTTTGGTAAGACCACCAGCTCCGGCGGTGGCTCCAGTGGGTGAGTGGATGTCTCTGAGGATGAGGATGACAGTGACCCTCCGACTGGGAAGGACTGCGTGGGGTCCTATGATGTATCTCTCAAGGAACTGCTCTCTAGGGCAGCATTAGCTGCTGGACTTCCTCCTCCGTCTTCTCCGCCTAGGGCTTCGGCTTTGGACAGGGGTCCTGTAGTCTGCAGGCAGATTTCCTTGCTGGTATATACTGATTTTGTGAGTCGTCTGCAGAAGTCGTGGGCTCGCCCAGGGGAGGCTGCTACTCCTCGCTCTAGGCTCAGCGTTCTGAGTGGCGCTGCGGCGCAAGGCTTGGAGGGGCCATTGAATGTGGGCCCTACCTTTGCATTGCTGGCTGGCGCTCCTCCCATAGGCAGCAGATCTGTAAGCCACCCTAACAAGAAGTGCCACACCACTGAGTTGGTAGCTAGTGCCTACCAGTCAGTGGCTATGGTCTCTAGACTGGGGAATACTAATACACTTCTGCTAGTGTATTTAGAGGGCCTGATAAAAGACCTGGACTCGAAGAGTGGAACAGCCCTTCTTCCGGCGTTGATGAATGTGGTAGACACTGTGATTCAAGGAGCTAGCTCATAGGCTACAGCACTTTGGAGCTCCCTGGCCCGGCTGACCTTGGCCCGCTGGCAAGTGTGGCTGAGCCAGTCTGGGTTGGTGGATGCTGACAGGGCTGCTTGTTTTGGAGGCTGTAATTGCGCCTAGTAAGGTGTTTGGGCCAGTAGCGGAAGCAGTGTTGGACGAGGTGCAGAAGGTGAGGCTGCGTACGCAGTCCCTTCATCAATCAGGACCATCCAGGACGAGTGTCTGGAGACCTCTTGAGGGTGGTGAGAACCTGCAGTGGCGTTGGTTCACGGAACCAGATTCCTTTTGGGCCCACCCAAGCCAGAAGGTCTCCTGGCAGTGGGCGCAGGGTCAGCAGCACTCGCAGGTTGTGACCCTGCCAAGCCCCACCAGCGTTCCTCATGGTACACTTCCTCTCGCGTCAACTTTTTCTACAGTGCACCTCAGGAGTTGGCGTCAGTGCACCTCAAGCCCATGGGTGCTTGGTACGCTGGAACATGGGTACCACCTGCAGTCCGTGTCCCAGCCCCCACTCCCCTCAATTGAGGGGTCCTGGAGACAAACGTAAAGGGGGACATTCTTGCTGTAGTTCTCTGCGTTGAGGTCTCTGCCCTTCTGGAAAAGAATGCAATACGGTCTTTGTCTCCAGGGGAAGAGGGGCAAGGTTTCTATTCTACCCATTTCCTTGTTCCCAAATGAACCAGGGGTTTCCACCCGATTCTAGATCTAAGGCGGCTGAACGGGTATCTCAGGGTGCTCCCCTTCCGGATGCTCAGGCTGAGGACATTGTTTCAGGCTATAAAGCCAGGTGATTGGTTCACAACAGTGGACCTTCACGATGCTTACTTCCATATTGCCATAAATCCAGCCCACAGGAAGTTCCTCAGATTTTCCTTTCAGGGCAAGGCCTTCGAATACAACGTCCTGCCTTTCAGTCTGTCCCTGTCGCCTTGGACGTTCACCAAGTGCATGGACGCTGCACTTGCCTACTGTGGCAGAAGGGCATTCGAGTCTTCAATTATCTGGATGATTGGCTGGTTTGTGTGCCATCGGAACCCATAGCAAGGAGCCATATGAAGACCATATTGACTTATCTGGCGGCACTTGGGTTGCATGTGAATGCGGGAAAAAAAGCTACCTGGTTCCAACCCTGTGATAGGCCATGACTCGCCTATCACAGGGGCTGAGGTCGCCAAGGTGGTTAAAAATCTCCTTGGTGGCCGGGCCCCGGGGGTGGACGAGATTCGCCCCGAGTACCTCAAGGCCCTGGATGTTGTTGGGTTGTCATGGTTGACACGCCTCTGCAACATTGCGTGGAGGTCGGGGGCAGTGCCTTTGGCATGGCAAGCCGGGGTGGTGGTTCCTCTCTTCAAAAAAGGGGACCGGAGGGTGTGCTCCAACTTTAGAGGGATCACACTCCTCAGCCTCCCTGGGAAGGTCTATGCCAAGGTACTGGAGAGGAGAGTCCAGCCGTTGGTTGAACCTCGGATTCAGGAGGAGCAATGTGGATTTCGTCCTGGCCGTGGCACATCGGACCAGCTCTTTACCCTCTCGAGAATTCTTGAGGGTTCGTGGTAGTTTGCCCAACCAGTTTACATGTGTTTTGTGGACTTGGGGAAGGCATTTGACCGCGTCCCTCGTGGATTTTTGTGGGGGGTGCTTCGGGAGTATGGGATATCGGGCTTGTTGTTATGAGCTATTCGGTCTCTGTATGACCGTTGTGAGAGTTTAGTTCGTATTGCCAACACTCGGGCAGAGTCATTCCCAGTGAGAGTTGGACTCCGCCAGGGCTGCCCTTTGTCACCGATCCTGTTCATAATTTTTATGGACAGGATTTCTAGGCGCAGCCAGGGAATGGAGGGTGTCATGCTTGGTGACCACAGGATCTCATCTCTGTTGTTTGCAGATGATGTTGTCCTGTTGGCTTCATCCAGCAATGACCTACAGCTCTTGCTGGGACGGTTTGCCGCTGAGTGTGAAGCGGCTGGGATGAGAATCAGCACCTCCAAGTCCGAGTCCATGGTCCTCAGCCGGAAAAAGGTGGATTGTCCTCTCCGGGTTGGGGACAGGCTCCTGCCCCAAGTGGAGGAGTTTAAGTATCTTGGGGTCTTGTTCACGAGTGAGGGGAAAATGGAGCGAGAGATCGACAGACGGATTGGAGCAGCATCTGCAGTGATGCGGACGTTGTACCGGTCTGTTGTGGTGAAGAGGGAGCTTAGTTCTAAGACAAAGCTGTCGATTTACCAGTCAATCTACGTTCCTACTCTCACCTATGGTCACGAGCTTTGGGTAATGACCGAAAGAACGAGATCACGGATACAAGCGGCTGAAATGAGCTTTCTCCGTAGGATTGCTGGACTCACCCTCAGAGATAGGGTGAGGAGCTCAGTCATCCGGGAGAGGCTCAGAGTAGAACCGCTGCTCCTCCACATTGAAAGGAGTCAGTTGAGGTGGTATGGGCATCTGATTAGGATGTCTCCTGGACGCCTCCCACTTGAGGTGTTTCAGGCACGTCCCACTGGGAGGAGACCCCGGGGCAGACCCAGGACTCGGTGGAGAGACTATGTCTCCCAGCTGGTCTGGGAACGCCTTGGTGTCCCTTCTGAAGGGCTGGAGCAGGTGGCTGGGGAGAGGGAAGTCTGGGCTTCTCTGCTTGAACTGCTGCCTCCGCGACCCGGACCTCCGGAAAAGCGGTAGAAGATGGATGGATGGTTCCAACCAGGATGGTCGAGTACTTAGGGCTCACCCTGGATTCAGTTGCCATGAGGGGATCCCTGAATCCAAAGAGGAAGCATGCTATCAGGGGATGCATCAGGAGCTGCATCTCACAGAGGACTGTGTCAGTGCAGCAGTGCCAGAAGGCCTTGGGACTTCTTGCTGCAGCCGCCCAGGCGGTACCACTAGGTCTGTTGCATACTCGTCCTCTTCAGTGGTGGTTCGCACTTCAGGATGTGATTTTGCTCAGAGACAAAAGGCCGAGGCTTGTCCTCTCCAAGAAGGGCCTCAAGGTTCTCAGGTGGTGGAGCCACTCCTCAGCCATCCAGGGTGGTTTTCCCCTGGGCCATGCGGGCTGCAGGGTGACCATTACAACCGATGCCTCCCTGACAGGCTGGGGGTGCAGTCAGGAGGGCAGGTTTGTTCACGGGCATTGGACCCTGGCTCAGCAGTCTTGGCATATAAACCGCCCTGAGATGGAGGCAGTGTGTCTGCTGCTAAGGCATTTCCTTCCGGTCATTTATGGCAGGGAGGTTCTGGTGCGAATGGACAACACAGCTGTGGCGTTGCATATCAACCGGCAGGGTGGTCTGATATCCCCCTCTCTGCATGCGAGGGCGCACCGTCTGCTCCTGTGGATTCAGGCCAAGGGTATATCCCTGAGGGCTTTTCAACTGCCGGAGCCCCAGAACGGGGCGGCAGATCTGCTGTCACAAGGGGGGTCCCCACCCCGGAGAGTGGTGACTACATCCAGAAATAATCAAGCAGATCTGGCTTTGGTTTGGTCGGGCGGAGGCAGACCTGTTTGCAAAGGCAGAGAACACCCACTGCGCTCCCTGAGCTTTGATGTATGTACCGCCAGGTCCGCTAGATACAGATGCTTTGAGCGTTGTCTGGCCTTCAATGAAACTGTTTGCCTTTCCGCTTCTGCCGGCTTTCCTCACGAAGGTGAGTAGACCGTCTGTTCAAGTGATTTTGATAGCCCCAAATTGGCAACAAAGACCATGGATGGCAGAGGTCCACGAGATGTTGGAAAGTCATCCTTGGCCTCTCCCGCTGAGGTGGGATATGCTTTCACAAGCACAGGACAGGGTTTGGCACCCAAATCCCCAGCTCCTGAAGCTTCACGTATGGCCCTTGAACGGGAGCAATTGTTTGGACTTGGCTTGAAAAAAGGGGTTGTAGACACCAGTGTCATGACCCACTCTGGGCCGTCATCTGCTTCAACTGTGCGCACACCTGTCCTCAATCGCCCACGGGCTTTATAGCCTGCTCTGCCTGAGCCTCGGAACGGAGCCGTCTGTCATTTCTCCATGATCTACATCTCTCACCTGACTGCCTACATCCAGGTCACCAACTCTTTCTTTGGAAAACTTCCCTTCGTGAAAGTAAGCATTGCTCTACTCACTTTTCTCTCAGCCTCTCCCCTGTGCACAGGTGGATTCCTCAGGAACCTGTCCCCCGCGGCGGCGGAACACCTTCTTGCCTCTCCAGGCCTCACTTCTCACCCCGGGAGAACCTCGCAGATGCTGTCTTCCTGGCTGGAGCCCTCCGAGCCAACCTGCATTGTTCCACCTGCAAGTAAGTCCCAGTCATTAATCAGCTCACTCTGCTGTGGAAGAGACTAATAACTGTGCTTTGGCTCTGTTCTAGGGTTGCCAGGCTGAACGGCGCTCTCTCACCCCCGGCTGCAGCATCTCCACCGTTATCACATACACTCCACGCATACACGCACCCACACACCCTGTGTTGGCATTATAAAGATCACTGAATTTCACTCTAGCCTGTGTGTGTTCCCTGGGTCCAGCAATATGTCAACCAGGCAGGCTTCATGGGCCCATCTACCCAGCTGTAATACAGTGGGAAGTGGAGTGTTTTCGAACTGGTGTCGGACAAAGGGGAGGATTCCTTGATGTATCACATCTCTGTCATGTCTTTCCTCCCGTACCTCTTCGCCCTAGGCCGGGCAGAGTCGACTATCAGGGGATACCTGGCGGCAGTGTCTACTGTCCATAAGAAATGTAATGGTGTGTCTCCTGGGGCGCGTCCCTCTTAGCTAAGCAGTTCTTGAGGGGCATGAAATGGAGCCGTCCATCTCGCGTCCGTTGCTACCCACTTGGGATCTCCAGACAGTTCTTAAGGATCTGTGCTACCCCCTTTTGTGCCACTCCCCAATGCTGACCTTCGTCTGCGCTCTTGGAAGACTGCTTTTCTCTTGGAAACTGTCTCAGCCAAGAGGATCGGTGAACTGAATGCGCTCTCTGTGGATGCGGCATGCCTGCGGTTTGAGGGTGATCAGGTGGTTCACCTGCGGCCCAACCCAGCTTTGCAGCCCAAGGTGTTGGCCAGTGGGTTTGTTTCCCACCCTCTTGTGCTTGAGGCCTTCTACCCTCCTCTGCACACCTCTTCAGAGGCCGAGAGGCTTCATAGTTTGTGCCCAGTGAGGGCCCTTAAGCTTTATATTGATCATACGAAGACTGTCCGTTCTTTGGACCAACTCTTTATGTCCTATGGGGACTCCACATTGGGCAGGCCTGTCTCTAAGCAGCACCTGTCCCATTGGATAGTTGACCTGATTGCTTTTGCATATGTGCAGGTTGGAGCGGAACCACCAGAGAGGCTGGTGGCTCACTCAACTTGAGGAATGGCCACTACGTGGGCATTGTTTAGAGGTGCACCCCTGGAGGATGTATGTGCAGCCAGTGGCTGGGCTTCTTCCTCAACATTCACCCGCTTCTATAGGCTCAATCTGGCCTCATCAGCCGTCCCTTCATCTGTTCTGGGGGTTGCAGCAGATTCATGAGTTCTCTTAGTTTTGGGTTTTTTCCTTATTTGAGCTTCTAGGGGCACCTTGTACTCAAAATTTTTTTTGTTCGGCTCCAGTTACCTGGGGGAACCGGCTTAACTTGCAGGTGACCAGTTGAGTATGATAGGAACCAACTTATCTGTTCTGGAGTTCGCAACGGGTTCTTAAGTTGTGTCTTGGTTTCCCTCTTGTGAGCCGGCATATGTGCCTTGTGCTCAGAAGGGGTTTTTCTTTTTCTTTTCAGATCCGGTTGCTTTACCTTATATGAATTCAGTTAATGCAATAAAGAAATCAAACTCATTTGACCTGCTGTCAACCTGCTGTCAGCTCCTGTGTATCAGTGGATTTCTGTGTTTTGGTGCTCGGTTTTTGACTACTGTTTTGGCTTCTGATAACTGAACTTGGATTACGGACTGGACATCCTCATTTCGACCCCTGCCTGATTTAAGACACCGATAGCGGCATTTACGGACTGGGAAAATGAGAGCAGAGCGGCCTGCCACTCAGCTAGCTAAACAGCTGTTCAGTAGCTGTTTTGTCAACACAAATCATCTGGGATCATGGGTCCCAAGAAAGCGCAGTAGACTGAGGAGGTGGACAATATTAAAAGGTCGCTTGACTTCTTGGCTGAAGAGATTTCTGCTGTTAAGCTGCAGCAAAAAAACATTCTGGGCCTGCTCGAGGAGGTGAAAGTGCCGCGGCTTCAGAACTCTGAGAAGGACAAGAGGTTGGCATATCTGGAGAGCAGAATGTCGGACCTGGAAAAATACACCCGGGTGAACGACGTGATCATCACAGGGCTCCACATTAAACCCGATCATATGCTTGGGCTGTGGCCGCGGACAGTGGAGGGGGGCTTGGTGAGCTGGAAGCCAAATCCACGGAGCAACAAGTGGCGGCCTTCCTGCAGTCCAAAGGAATCCAGCTGGACTGTAACACCACTGAGGCCTGCCACCCTCTGCCCAGGAAAAATGGTGACAAACCAGCTGTCATCATGAGGTTTGTCAACAGAAAACACAAGACTGCGCTGCTAAAACAAGGTTGGAAACTGAAAGGAACGAACATTTACATAATCGAGCACCTTATAAAAGAAAATGCAGAAATAGCCAGGAAAGCAAGATACCTGGGAAAGCAGAAAAAGATTCAAAACACCTGGACAACAAACTGTAAAATATACTTCAAATTAAATGGATCACCTGAAGAAGCCAAGGTCATTAACATCCAAAATATTATGGAACTGGACAAATGTCAATGAATGTTATGAACTGGAGTCGACAGCAACAAGAGATAACTGTGGAACACTGAAGGATCTCACTCATTTGCAACAGGACATATAACTACATGAAACAAAAGATCAACAAACAGGAACTGAAAGTTTTTGAATATATGGATCACAACCCACAGGACGTGGAATATGGCATAGACCCTGACAATAATTTATTTACCTCTATCAATAACTGTAGTTATTACACGGGTGAACAGTTTAACACAATGGTCACATCTGATTTTAATATATCAATGATCCACTTCAACAGCAGAAGTCTCTATGCCAACTTTAATAACATTAAAGATTATTTATATCAGTTTAAAGAGCCATTCAATATAGTGGCAATATCAGAGACGTGGCTCAGTGAAGAGAAAAGACTGGATTTTACATTGGATGGCTACCAATTAAATTATATGAATAGAAAAGTGAAAAAAGGAGGAGTTGCAATTGATGTTAAGTGCTTGCAATACAAGGTTGTTGAAAATTTGACAGTGACTGTGGATAATTTATTTGAATGTATTACAATAGAAATCTGTCTGGACAATGTGAAGAATATAGTAGGGAGCTGTGTATATAGAACACCTGAATCAAATATTGATTTATTTCAGGACTGGATGGAAAAAATGTATGCTGTAGAAGAGCTGGAAATAACGAGGCGGTTTTGTTTCACAAAAGCAGAGTCTTTAATGAACAACTCTTCTATCTTGTCTCATCATGGTGCAGAGCTTGGCAGAAGGCAAAGAGAAAGAATTCTGCCCAGCTCGCTGGTTAAATACAGGCACACATCCAAGACATGCAAAACACAAGCTGAAATCCCCCGTTATCTAAATCCCCATTAGTCCTGTTAACTCCTCCCTCCGTCTTGGGAGGTGATGGGAAAACCTCTCCTCGCCTAAGGGGGTGAAGGTGTCAAGTCTGTTGCCATGGCGTCCTGTGAAGTCATTGGTCTTCACACAGCGGTGAGATTCCTTTGTCCTTTCAGAGGTGTGAAATTCCTTTGCATATGTTGCCCCACACATTTCCACATGCTCCAACGTATGCAGGTATGGAATATATGAGTAATATATACCACAGGCCCCCCAAACAACTAGGAAAGGACACAGAAAGAATCACAGTCTAGGGTAATTACTAAGACATACTACGTGTTACAGCTGTTGTCACAGAAGAAACTTCCAAGCAGCCATGCTCCTAAGAGAGTTCAGTGAAAATATAACAGCATAGTATAATCATAAGTCAGTCCTAAACTGTTGCGGCACAATTAGCGAAAAATTGGAGAGTGGTGTAATCAGTCCTTGTGCAGTCTGGGTTTCAATCTTCTCCCAAAGCTGCTGTAGGCTGGTTTAGGCGTCCTGCTGGGACCTTGTTGTGAGGACTCTGCAGTGTGGGAAGGAGAGAGATTATCTGTTCCCTGCCTGGGGGCTGAGACTTTTTCCTTGGGGGGTCTACCTCGCCGAGGTGCTCGCGCCAACTGTGCAGGTTCGTCTCTCAACAAGAAGGCAGGTTTGAGTCTGTCAATGCTGACCGTTTCATTTCTATCCCCATAATCAAGCACAAAGTGTTTGTCACCATTTTCCAGCACTCTGAACGGGCCATCGTATACTGGGCGTAACGTTGGTTTAAGGGCTTCATGCTTAACAAAAACAAACTCAGCGTTTTTTAAAGTTTGAGGAACAAAAACTCGCGGAAAGGAGTGATGAGCTGGACCGTGTAGAGAGTCCGGTCCGTTACTGCCTAAAAACCTTGGGACTGGGAGGTGCTCTGGTTCCAGGTTTTCTGGTAAAAATTCACCTGGTAGTCTAATAGGCTGAGCAAAGACTAATTCTGCAGGGGAAGCGTCTAAATCCTCTTTAGGTGCCGCACGCAACCCCAATAAAACCCAGGGAAGTTTATTTACCCAATTTGTGTCCGTTAATGAGGCTCTGAGGGTGGCCTTTAAGGACCTGTGAAAACGCTCGCATAATCCATTAGCCTGAGGGTGATAAGCGGTGGTACGGTGAATTGTTGCCCCTAAACTGTTGGACATGGCTGACCAGAGCTCTGAGACAAATTGAGGCCCCCTATCTGACGTGATGTCTGATGGGACGCCGAAACGTGCCACCCAATTTGTTAGAAAGACGCGAGCGACTTCCTCCGCTGTAGTTGCCGCTAGAGGGACTGCCTCTGGCCACCGCGTGGTGCGGTCTATCATTGTTAGCAGGTGTGTGAAACCCTGGGAGGAAGGCAGCGGCCCCACGAGGTCGACATGAATGTGGTCGAACCTTCTAGCAGGGATGGGAAAAGGCTCCAGAGGGGCTTTTGTGTGTTTGTGTACTTTGGCGCGCTGACAAGGAATGCAAGTTTTTGCCCATTCTTTTACGTTTTTGCGCAGGCCTGGCCACACAAACTTTTCGGCAACCATTTTGACCGAGGCGCGCACACCTGGGTGCGCGAGGGAGTGAATTGCATCGAAAATACGGCGGCGCCAAGCAGCCGGTACTAACGGGCGAGGTCGGCCGGTTGAAACATCGCATATTAGGGGGGGCACGCCGTCGCGCAACCCTTTTTCCTCCAGCCTTAACCCTGTTGGTCCAGACAGGAGCACGCGCACGTCCGCATCACTACCTTGTTCTTCTGCCATGGCTGCGTAATCTATCCCTTCATGGATAGATGCTGCATATGTGTTTGCGTTAGAGAAAAGCTCAGCTGCTGAAGCAGTGTAATCTGTCTCCTCGTGCTCTGGCGGTGCCACAGCGCGAGAGAGACAGTCCGCTACTACGTTAAGTTTGCCCGCTACATGTCGAATGTCTGTGGTGAACTCTGAAATCGCAGCTAGCTGTCTTTGTTGTCTGCCCGACCAAGGTTCTGAAATTTTAGCCATAGCAAAAGTGAGTGGTTTATGGTCCACAAAAGCCGTGAAACTCCGCCCTTCTAACCAAAACTGGAAGTGGCGGATGGATAAATGGAGCGCCAGCAGCTCCCTGTCAAAAGTGCTGTACTTGCGTTCCGTTGGGTTTAGCAATTTGCTAAAAAATGCTAAAGGTTGCCAGACCCCCTTGACAAGTTGTTCTACAACTGCCCCTATGGCCAAGTCTGAAGCATCTGTGGTTAGAGCAATGCGGGCCGAGGGATCTGGATGGACTAACATTGTGGCGTTAGCTAGGGCGTTTTTAACTTCCGCAAAAGCGCGTTCGCATTCCGGGTCCATTCGACCGCGTTGGAAGCTCTCTTTTTTTTGAGCGCGTCATACAGGGGCTGCATGAGCTGAGCTGCATGAGGGAGGAAACGGTTGTAAAAATTAACCATCCCCAAAAATTCCTGTAGCGATTTGACCGTTTGGGGCCGTGGAAAACCTTCTATCGCATGAATTTTGTCTGGAAGCGGAACTGCCCCTTTCGGGGAGACTCTGTGTCCCAAAAAAATCAATTTGCGATACGCCGAATTTGCATTTGGCTGGATTAATTATTAATCCGTGCTCTTCTAGCCTCTGAAAAACGGCAGTGAGATGCTGGCTACCAGCATGTCGTCGAGGTAGACGAAAACAAAGGGGAGGTCGCGTAAGACTGCGTCCATCATACGCTGAAAAGTCTGAGCAGCACCTTTGAGGCCGAAAGGCATTCGCAGGAATTCAAAAAGGCCGAAAGGGGTTATAACCGCTGTTTTAGGAATGTCTTCAGCTCGGACTGGAACTTGGTGATAACCGCGGACTAAGTCTATTTTTGAAAAAATGCGCGCACCCACTAAATGTAGTGAAAAGTCCTGTATGTGAGGAATGGGGTAGCGGTCATGCGCTGTAGCGTTGTTTAATCTGCGGTAATCTCCGCACGGTCTCCAAGAACCGTCGGATTTCGGAACCATGTGAAATGGTGAAGCCCAAGGGCTCTTTGAACGTCGGACAATGCCTAATTTTTCAAGAGCTGCAAATTCGTCCCTTGCTATGTTGAGCTTGGCTGCGTCTAAGCGGCGAGCTTTGGCAAAAACGGGAGGTCCCGTTGTTGGAATGAAATGTTTAACCCCGTGTTTGGCTACAGTGGCTGAGAATTTGGGGGTTGTGAGTGCTGGAAATTGGGTGAGGAGTTGCTCAAACTTACCTCCTGCCGTGGTGACGTTGGCCTGCACAGGTGGTGGAGAGACTCGAGCTGAGCAAGGAATAGAAGCAAAAGACAGTGCATTAACCAGGCGCCTATTTGCCAGATCAACTAATAACCCGTGTGCACACAGAAAATCTGCGCCTAACAAGTTAAAACTCACCGCCGCTACAACAAATGTCCATCTGTAGCTGCGGCCGTGAATGAGGAGACGCAGGCTCTTTTCCCCGAACGTGTCGATGTCAGAACCGTTGGCTGCCACTGCTCCATTGCCCCGGGTGCCCATGGCTCGATCTGCGTGGCAGGGCATGACGAAACTCAGCTGGGCTCCTGTGTCGATGAGGAACTGCTTGCCTGTGTGTCCATCCGTCACGTATAACAGCTTATTTTTCTCGCCGAGAACCGCTGCCGTTAACGGCCCTCGGCTTTGGCGTTTCCCGACATCGTCAACTTGCAGGGGGGGAACACATTTCCGGGCTTTCTCGGCAAAGCGGTGGTGATAATAACAGACGTCATTCTGTTTGTTGCGCTTGGGCCGCGCTGCTGTCACCGTGGGTTGAGCCTGCTCCGTGGTTTGTGACTCTCCAAGGTTCGGGGCGTCAGTTTTGAGGTCTGCGGATGCCGCTGTGGGTGTCCAATCTCTGCAGGCGTTGACGAGTCGATAAGCCTCGTTGGCCAGCGTGCGGAAGTCCTGATGATTGTTGCACTTCATACTGGCGAGTGTCCCTCTCATGTGTGGTGGTAGCGTGCTGAGGAAAATAAATTGAAAGAAGAAATTATCATTGTCCTCCTCCTTGAGCTGCAGTAAATCCTCCATGAGGGTCTTTGGATTGCCCCCTCTGTGGCCGTAGACTGCCAGGATTTTTTCGGCTCTTTCTTCCGCCGACGGGACGTAATTCGCCACGATGGTCGCCTTGAGTGTCTCATACTTGTCCCGGGCCGGTGGTCGCTGGATCAAGCTTCGCACACACCTCGAAGTGGCGGAGTCGAGTTTGGAGACGATATGGTAGAACGTAGTATCGTCTGCCGTGATGCCTGCCAGTATGAACTGGGCTTCGGCTTGGAGAAACCAAGAGGCCGGGTCTTCTCGCCAGAAATCTGGCAGTTTAACAGCGACGGCATTTGTGCACATCATCACTGTTGTGCCCGCCGGGTGAGAGTGCCTTGCCTCGGCTCTCACGGCGGTGCTGGAGCTCGGTTGAGCTCTCTCGGTACCTTCTGCCGGGGGGAACAGCTGTCTGCTTGTTCCCTCGTCTGCGTTGTCGCTGGCGTAAGTCAGATTCGCCGCGGATGAGTCGCTTGAAGAACGCCTCAGGTCCATACTCGCGTCAAGGTCACCAGTGTAGAAGAGCTGGAAATAACGAGGCGGTTTTGTATCACAAAAGCAGAGTCTTTAATGAACAACTCTTCTATCTTGTCTCATCATGGTGCAGAGCTTGGCAGAACTAACTAACTAACTAACCTGCACTTATATAGCGCTTTTCTAGTCACAAAGACCACTCAAAGCGCTTTCATTAATACTAACCCTCTATTCTAAGGGCCTATAGGAAACAGATATCTAGGGACAATTTAGAACAGCCAATTAACCTAACATGCATGTTTTTGGCATGTGGGAGGAAACCGGAGAAATCCCGGAGTAAACCCACGCAACACGGGGAGAACATGCAAACTCCACACAGATCACTGTTGGTCGGGGGCTGGGATCGAACCCACGATCCCCACAATCCCCCGGCCAAGGGTAAACTGTGCTGCCGCAGTGCTAACCACTGCGCCACCGTGCAGGCAAAGAGAAAGAATTCTGCCCAGCTCGCTGGTTAAATACAGGCACACATCCAAGACATGCAAAACACAAGCTGAAATCCCCCGTTATCTAAATCCCCATTAGTCCTGTTAACTCCTCCCTCCGTCTTGGGAGGTGATGGGAAAACCTCTCCTAGCCTAAGGGGGTGAAGGTGTCAAGTCTGTTGCCATGGCGTCCTGTGAAGTCATTGGTCTTCACACGGCGGTGAGATTCCTTTGTCCTTTCAGAGGTGTGAAATTCCTTTGTATATGTTGCCCCACACATTTCCACATGCTCCAACGTATGCAGGTATGGAATATATGAGTAATACAGTATATACCACAATGCAAAACTTACTCATAAAGTTATGTTCATCTGTAGGGATTTCAATATAGATCTTATGAACTCAAAACAACATAGTATGACAGAAGAATTTATCAACACAATGTACAGTATGGGCTTACATCAAACGATCACCAGACCTAGCAGAATTACATCACACAGTGCCACATTAATAACATATTCATAAACATTATGGAAAATAACATCATGAGTGGGCTTTTATTAAATGATATCAGTGACCACCTGCCGATTTTTGTTGTCTATCAATGTGATTAGTGAAACAAGATTTCCTGGATATGACAGCTTGGAAGACCATGGGCACATTTTCTTTTGGAGTGAGAGATCAAGTCAAGGAAGGAGAGAAGCAGAGAAGAAAGGAGAGAAGCTGCTATCTCCTTTCTAACTGCAAAAGGAGCTTTGCAGTTAGAAAGGAGATAGCAGCAATGCTTGATGAGGAACCGGTGCCAATCAACGACAGGATAATGACTATGAGACTCCCACTACAGCGGAAGATGTATGCTACACTCATCAATGTATATGCCCCAACAATGACCAACACAGAGGAGGTGAAGGAAGAGTTCTACAGTGACTTATGTGAGACTATCAGGCATGTACTGTCACAACTCGCCGCTCCCAGTCATCTACCACAGCTGCGCGCACACCTGCGCCTCGTCAGTAACGGGTTATTTAATCCACTCGGCCCAGAACTTCGGTCTGGAGCTGTCTGTGTATCTACGCTCTCAATCTCTCCGCAGGATGGTTCCTTCCCGACCTGCAGTTCCTCTCATCAGCACGTAAGCTGTAAGCTTTTGAATCTCACCTGAGCCTGCATGCATGTTCCCTGGGCCAGTAATTATGTCAGTACGGCTCCAGCAGGGCGGCCCAGCGGACAGCGGGCTCGCACGTCGCCTTTCCACCCTCGAGGCTCGGGTGGATTTGATAGCTCATCAACAACAAATGACACTAAACCAATTAACAACAATTACTCACCGGTTGGACCGTCTCGACCCCCAGCAGGCGTTCCCCCCGGCTCATCGTGGCGGATCAGCTCCCGCTATTTCCGCGGCTGGCCAGCCTAGCTCAGGAGCCCCTACCCGGCTCACTCCAATCCCCACTCCCGCACGCTTTAACGGGAAGCTCGGTGAAGCGCGGGGGTTCATCCTGCAGTGTGAGTCGGTGTTTCAGCGCGTTCCCGGGGATTTTCCCTCAGATCACAGCTGAATTGGGTACATGGCTAACCTCTTGGAGGGGCGAGCGTTAGCCTGGGCTTACACAGTCATGGCGAAGCCCAGCTACGCAAACCTCTCCTATGACCAGTTCGTGCGAGATTTCCTCTAGGTGTTTGATCATTCGCGTCGCGACAGCGTCCTGGCCGACCGACTCCTTAGCCTTCAACAGGGCAGCCGGTCGGCGGCCAATTACACTGTTGACTTCCGGGTGGCAGCGGAGGAGGTTGGCTGGGGCGAGGCTTCTCTCTGCAGCATCTTCCTCCGCAGCCTCAGTTCTAATCTGCGGGATGAGTTGGCCAGCCGGGATCTTCCGGGGCGGTTGTCCGAATTAATTTCCCTGACAATCAGTTTAGATAACAGGCTGCGAGAGCGGGCCGCCGAGCGGAAGTCCAACAGCCACCCGCGCCTCTCAATCTCGCCCCCTGGCGTTACCCGCGCCGGAGTCTGCCGATGAGCCAGAGGCGATGTTGGTCGGGCGAACCAGGCTCCCCCTAGTGGAGAGACAACGCCGCCGGGAGCTGGGCCTCTGCATGTATTGCGGAGGCGATCAGCATACCGTGGAGCTTTGCCCGATCAAGCCAAACGGAGGAGGTCTGCGAGTCACTGTAGGGGGCCTCGTGGACACCAATCAGCCAAATCCCCTCTCCAATTGTTTGCTGCCCATTAGGTTCCGTCACAACTCCACTGGGCACCTCACTCACGCACTGGTGGACTCGGGGGCAGAACAGAACTTTATTTCCAAGAGCCTGGCAACCCGCTTGGGCATCCCCTGTCAACCATTGTCAGCTCCCCTTAACCTCGTCACCCTCTCCCGTTCGCCCCTGGGAGTAGTGATGCATCGCACCAGGCCGGTGCCAGTCATCGTCTCAGGCAACCACCGAGAGGACCTCAGCCTGTTCGTCCTTTCCACCTCGGCGGTCCCCGTCATCTTGGGTTACCTGTGGCTGTGCCTTCACAACCCCGTGCTTGATTGGCAGTCTGGAAGTGTCCTCTCGTGGAGCTCGTTCTGCATGGGCACCTGCCTCCAGTCTGCGACCTGTGCCCCATCCCCTCCTCTTCCTGCTCCTGTCTCCTCTACTCTGGACCTCACCCTGGTGCCTCCGGAGTTCCACGACCTGGGGCTCGTTTTTAGCAAGTCCAAGGTGATGTCTCTTCCTCCTCACCACCCGTATGACTGCGCCATAAACCTCCGCCCGGGGGTGCCGTTACCATCTGGTCACCTCTACAGCCTTTCTGCCCCAGAACGGGAGTCCATGGACACATACATCAGGGAGTCGCTCAGAGCTGGTATTATTCGCCCCTCCTCGTCTCCACTCGGGGCCGGGTTTTTCTTCGTCGCTAAGAAGGATGGGTCCCTGCGCCCGTGCATCGACTTCCGAGCCCTGAACGACATCACAGTGAAGGACAGGTACACCCTGCCACTTATGGACTCCGCCTTCCACTCCCTCCAGGGGGCCACCTGGTTCACCAAGCTAGACCTCCGCAGTGCATACCATCTCGTTCGGATCCGGGAGGGCGATGAGTGGAAGACGGCTTTTCGGACACCCAGTGGTCACTTCGAATACCTGGTTATGCCGTTTGGGCTCACCAATGCCCCCGCCGTCTTCCAACGGCTCATTAACGACATCCTGTGAGATTTCCTAGGGGTCTTCGTTTTTGTGTACCTAGATGACATCCTAATCTTCTCCAGGTCTCGGGAGGAGCACTAAGCCCACGTGAGGCGGGTTTTGCAGCGGCTTTTAGAGAACAGACTTTATGTCAAAGCTGAGAAGTGTGAGTTCTTTGCCAAAACAACCTCTTTCCTGGGCTTTGTTATCTCCCGCAATCAGATCCTCCCCGACCCCACCAAGGTCAAAGCGGTGGTCGAGTGGCCCACTCCCTCTTCCAGGAAACAGGTGCAGCAGTTCATCGGCTTTGCTAATTTCTACCGCCGTTTTGTGCCCAACTTTGGCGCCATCGTCACCCCTCTGACCCACCTCACCTCTCCCAAGGTGCCCTTCCAGTGGACCGAGGAGGCAGCTGCTGCATTCGAGACCTTGAAGACGGAGTTCTCCTCCTCCCGAGTCCTGACCCAGGTTGACCCCGCGCTGCAGTGCTTGGTGGAAGTGGACGCGTCTGATACGGGGGTGGGGGCGGTTCTGTCCCAACGTTCTCCGGTGGATGGAGTTAAGCATCCCTGCGCCTTCTTCTCCCGGCGCCTGTCTGCGGCAGAGCGGAATTATGATGTCAGCGACAGGGAGCTTCTGGCTGTGAAGCTCACGCTGCAGGAGTGGCGTCACTGGCTGGAGGGGGCATCTCAGCCTTTCGTGGTCTGGACGGACCACAAGAACCTGCAGTATTTGAGGTCGGCCAGGCACCTGAATGCCCGCCAGGCACGCTGGTCTCTGTTCTTCGCACGGTTCCGGTTTACGATCACCTACGGTCCAGGCTCCAAGAATGGCTTGCCCGACGCACTGTCCAGACAGTTTGCTCCTGAGACCCTGGAGGAGCAGGACCACACCATCC
The DNA here is from genome assembly GCA_020510985.1 of Pholidichthys leucotaenia. Classification (NCBI taxonomy): domain Eukaryota; kingdom Metazoa; phylum Chordata; class Actinopteri; order Cichliformes; family Pholidichthyidae; genus Pholidichthys; species Pholidichthys leucotaenia. The sequence goes on along the minus strand of CM035838.1, from coordinate 158,754,733 downwards.
TGCCCAACTCGTGTGTTGTGGGGGCGGTTTCCTGGTCCATCAGGGACAAGATCCGGAGGGTGCAGGAGACCGAACCGGATCCTGGCGGCGGCCCGGCTAGGAGGCTTTTCGTGCCATCAGCGGTTCAGGGGGATGTCATTCACTGGGCCCACACGTCCAAGCTCGCCTGTCATCCTGGCATCTCCCGACTGGTGGACCTCCTCCAGCGCTCTTTTTGGTGGCCCGGTCTACAGAAGGATATCGCCAATTATGTCCGGGCCTGCCCCCAGTGTGCTACTAGCAAGACCCCGAACTCCTCCCCTGCAGGGCTGCTCCATCCCCTGCCGGTCCCGGGCAGACCCTGGTCACATATTGCGCTGGACTTCGTTACTGGCCTCCCTGTTTCTAATTCCTACAACACCGTTCTGACTATTGTGGACCGATTCTCCAAGGCCGCTCACTTTGTGCCCCTCCGGGGTCTCCCTTCGGCACGGGAGACGGCCGATCTCCTTGTCCAACATGTGGTCAGACTGCACGGCACAGGATCCCTATGGACGTCGTATCTGATCGGGGGCCCCAGTTCATGTCCCAAGTGTGGAAGTGTTTTTGCAACGCCCTGGGGGCCACGGTGAGTCTCTCCTCCGGTCACCACCCCCAATCCAACGGGCAGTGTGAGTGCGCCAACCAGGAGCTGGAAGCTGCCCTGCGCTGCGTCACCTCCTCCAACCCATCCTCCTGGAGCTCTTACCTGGCCTGGGTGGAATATGCCCACAACGCAACACTGTCGTTAGCTATCGGGATGTCCCCCTTCCGGGCGTCACTAGGCTACGACCCCCCTTTGATCCCCGAGCAGGAGAGCGAGTTAGCCGTTCCATCCATCTAGGCACATCTAAGGCGCTGCCGGAGCCTGTGGACCAGGACGCGCGAGGCGCTTTTACGCATGGCGGCGTGAAACAGCACCATGGCTAATCGCCATAGAAAGCCGGCCCCCGGTTACCAGGTGGGCCAACAGGTCTGGCTTTCGGCCCGGGACGTTAATCTTAAGGCCGAGAAGAGGAAGCTGGCGCCACGCTTCATTGGTCCCTTCACCATCTCCAAGATAATCAACCCGGTGGCTGTGCGTTTGGCCCTCCCCCCCCTCCCTCCGTGTTTGCCCCACGTTTCACGTGTCCAAGATCAAACCCGTGATCTCCGACCCACTCTGTCCTCCTCCTAGGGCACCGCCCCCTCCCATGATGATCGACGGCCACCCGGCATGGGGGGTTGCATCCATGCTGGACTCCCGGCGTCGAGGTCGTGGGCTGCAGTACCTTGTGGATTGGGAGGGGTATGGCCCGGAGTGGAGATCCTGGGTGCGCTCTTCCTTTGTGCTGGATGAAGATCTTATCAGGGAGTTCTACCGGGCGCACCCGGATAAGCCAGCGCCAGGAGGTGCTGCTCAGAGGGGGGGAGTACTGTCACAACTCGCTGCTCCCAGTCATCTACCTCAGCTGCGCGCACACCTGCGCCTCGTCAGTAACGGGCTATTTAACCCACTCGGCCCAGAACTTCGGTCTGGAGCCGTCTGTGTATCTATGCTCTCAATCTCTCCGCAGGATGGTTCCTTCCTGACCTGCAGTTCCTCTCATCAGCACGTAAGCTGTATCTCAACTCACCTGTCTTCCAGTCTCTCCCCTGTGCACAGGTGGATTACCTGGCGGCGGATTCCTCCCGTCTTTGCCATCTCCTCTCCCCTCTCCTCCACTCCTCGTCGTGTGCACAGCAGGGCGCTGTCTCCCAGGCAAGAAATCCTTCGCCAACGCCAGCCACCGTTCCACCTGCAAGTAAGCAACTTTCAGTATATCTCTCCCGCACGGTGAAGGTGATCTCATACTTCTGTCTCTGCTCTTCCCATAGGGTTGCCTGGCTGCACGGCGTGCCATTCTGCCCCCGACGCTCCTCGTTCACCCACAGACCATCTACATTCCGCACACACGCACTCATACACTCCTTTGTTGTTGAATAAAGCTTTTGAATCTCACCTGAGCCTGCGTGCGTGTTCCCTGGGCCAGTAATTATGTCATGTACCGACTGATGACAGGCTGATACTCGTTGGAGATTTTAATGCCAGAGTTGGTTCAGACACTGAGAAATGGAAAGGAGTGCTAGGCAGTCATGGGATAAGGGATAAGGACCTGTACTTATATAGCGCTTTTCTAGTCTCAAAGACCACTCAAAGCACTTCACTAGTAGTAACCCTCTATTCTAAGGGCCTATAGGAGACATATCTAGGGACAATTTTAGAACAACCAGTTAACCTAACATGCATGTCTTTGGATTGTGGGAGGAAACCAGAGCCCCCGGAGTAAACCCACACAGCACAGGGAGAACATGCAAACTCCACACAGAAAGGTTCCTACCCCTGCCAGCCTAGGGATTTGAATCTGGAACCTTCTAGCTGTTAGGCAACAGTGCTAACCACTGCACCACTGTGCTGCCAGGCAAAGGCTTTACATGAGTAGGCAAGTGCAATGCTAATGGAGAACTTCTACTTGCACTATGTTCAGAGTACAACCTTGTGATAACCAACACTCTATTTAAGCACAAGGACACACACAAGAAGACATGGATGCACCCAAGATCCAAACACTGGCACTTGTTAGACTAAGTCATAGACAGGCAGAGAGACATAAGGGATGTATTGGACACCAGAGCAATGAGAGGCGTGGACTGTGGTACTGATCATGTTATGCTGAGATCTAGATTAAGGATTTGGAGATGAAAACAGCACTGCAGGACGGGTGCGAAGCCACCACGGAAGCTAAACACTAGTGCACTGAAAGGCCAAAAGAAGCAGGAAGAACTTACACAGGAAATGGATGAAAACTTGAAAGACTGGGACAGCAACAACTCAGAGAATGACAAAGAAGAGAAATGGGCAACACTGAAGGATACGGTGTATCAGACTGCGAGTGATGTATTAGGCCACCCTGAGAGGAAACATCAAGATTGGTTTGATGAGCATGATGAACACCTGAAGAAACTACTAGAAGCGAGGAATACAGCTAGGCAGGAAAACCTACAGTGTAACACAAGGTCGAAGAAGAAGAAAAAAATACTCAAAGGCTCAGAGTGAGCTACAGAAGTACACCAGAGAGATGAAGTCCAACTGGTGGGATGAAAAAGCGGAGGAACTTCAAACTGCAGCAGACAGGAAGGACATGAAAACATTCTTCACAGGTTTGAGAGAAATCTACGGCCCTAAACCAAGAGGACTGATCCAACTAAAGGCTATGGATGGTGAAACAGTTTTGCAGGAGAAAGACAAGATCCTGGACAGATTTGCAGACCACTTTGACCAACTACTAAACAACCCTGGAGATCTCACTGAAGAGGCTAAAGAAGCTCTAGTGCAGTGACCAGCTGTATCAAGTCTGGATGAACCACCAAATTTTGATGAACTAATGGCAGCTATCAGGACAACACAGGATGGTAAAGCTCCAGGAAGGGATGGAATTCAAGCAGAAGTGTGGAAATTTGGTGGTATTCAGCTGACCAACAGCCTGCACAAGCTCATCCAAGAGATATGGGATGCCCAGAAAGTACCTCAAGACTGGAAGGATGCAAGTATTGTGCCTTTGTTCAAGAAAGGTGACAGGAAAGATTGTGGAAATTACTGAGGTATATCACTGCTAGCCACTGTTGGTAAGATTCTCTCACGTGTATTACTGAACAGACTCAATGAACACATCTCGCAGAATGTACTACCGGAAACCCAGTGTGGCTTTAGAAGTGGAAGAAGCACAATGGACATGATTTTCTGCTTGAAACAGGTTCAAGAAAAGTGTATCGAACAGAACATGCCGCTTTATGTAGTCTTTTTCTTTCGCGACAAGGACTTTGGCAGGTACTCAAGAAATATGGTTGTACAGAGAAGTTTGTCAGCCTGATCGAGGCGCTCCATACAGGTATGCAAGCAAACGTGGCAATGAGTGGTTCAGTATCTAAAGACTTTTCAGTAAGCAACGGGGTGAAACAAGGGTGTGTGCTGGCGCCTACACTCTTCTCGCTATATCTGGCAGCCATGCTTGAGGTGGTCTTCAAAGACACTTCAGAAGGAGTATGCATTCAAACAAGGAAAGAAGCAGACTTGTTCAATGTGGCACAGTTTAAAGCCAAGAGTAAGACATCGATAAAGGTAGTAAGAGAAATGCTGTTTGCCGACAACAGTGCTCTAGTTGCACACAGTGTGGAAGACATGCAATCTTTAGTGGAGAAATTTGCAAGAGCAGCTAGCCAATTCAGCCACAAAATCAACATCAAGAAGACAGAGTGCCTTTATCAACCACCAAAGTTCCAATTATCAACATCACTACCAGAAGAGATCACCATTGGTGCAGAGCCACTAGTCAAGTGCAAGACTTTCAAGTATCTAGGGAGTGCTGTTTCAGAGAATGCTAGGCTGGAGGATGAACTATCTCTCAGAATGGGAAGAACGAGTGCTGTGTTTGGAAACTTGAGGGACAGACTGTGGAACAATCGACTCATGTCTATCCGTGTGAAATGCAAAGTGTACAGAGCGACAGTACTGGCTACTCTATTGTACAGTGCTGAAACTTGGACTGTCTACAGAGTGCAGGTGAAAAAACTCCACGTGTACATGATGAGACACCTTCGAGCCATAATGAACATCTCATGGAAAGCCAAGATAACCAACACAGAAGTGTTGAAATGAGCTGGTCTACCATCAATGGAGGACATGCTAATACAGATGAACCTGAGATGGCTCGGACATGTTGAGAGGATGGACACCAGCGTCTCCCTCAGCAGTTACTCTCCTCACAGTTATGCGAGGGCAAACACAATCAGGGTAGACCAAGGCTCAGATTTAAAGACACTGTAAAAAGAAACTTGAAGAAGTTGGATATAGACAGGAGTTCCTGGCAGCGGAAGGCTAAGGACAGAGCTGTGTGGAGGAATCTGATCAGACCTAAATGAAACAGTTATTGTCGCCCACGACAGATTGCTATGATGATGATAAACTGAAAAGGAAATTATCGAGACTGTGTAAATTTAAGAACAAAAAATCAACTGACTGGATGAAACTGACATGGCAATCGTGAAAAAAGTAATTGAAGGAATTGGTAAACCACTCACCCACATCTGTAACCTATCACATCAAACTGGTAAATTTCCAAACAAAATGAAAATAGCAAAAGTAATACCACTGCACAAAACATGAGACAGTCATCATTTCACAAATTACAGGCTGGTCTCTTTACTCTCACAATTCTCCAAAATACTTGAAAAAATTTTCACTAATAGACTGGATAATTTCATTGAAAAACACAACCTCCTTACAGACAGTCAGTATGGTTTTAGAGTGGACAATTCTACATCTTTGGTACTGATTGAACTCATAGAAGAAATTACTAGTTGGAGAGATAAAAAAAAAAAAAGTTTGCTGTAGGAGTATTTATAGATTTAAAGAAAGCTTTTGACACCAATGACCACAGAATTCTACTGAGGAAATTGGAAAGGTATGGGATATGAGGGGTCGGACTGAGTTGGGTGGAAAGTTATTTAAGTAACAGACAACAATTTGTACAAATAGGTGAGCACAAATCACCCTTCATGGACATCTCTTGTGGTGTGCCCCAGGGGTCAGTTTTGGGACCCACACTCTTTATCTTGTATATAAATGACATATGCCAAGTGTCAAAATTTCTGAAATTTATTTTGTTTGCAGATGACACAAATATCCTTTGCACTGGTGAGAATTTGCAGCAGGTTTTAGAGGTGGTCACAACAGAAATGGAAAGGTTAACGAAGTGGTTCAACATAAATAAATTATCTTTAAATCTGAAAAAAAAACAATTATGTTGTTTGGAAATTATAAAATAAATCATGAAATAATGGTAATGATAGATGATACCAGAATTGAAATAGTACAGGAAAATAAGTTTCTGGGGGTGATGCTAGACAATAAAATCTGCTGGAAACCTCACATCAGTCACATTCGGGCCAAGTTGGCAAAATGTATAGGGATACTGGGGAAGACGAGACACATTTTTGTCATGGTCTGAGCGGTGATTCTGTCCGCGCTCGGGTCATGCAGTATTTTCCTCCCACTCTGTTAGTTCCTATGGCCCTCCAGGCTCTTATTCTGACAGCGTCTTGGCGGGGCTTCCGGCTGTCAGAGCCGAGCTCAGTGGTGACAGCTGAATTCCATTCCACTAATGAGTCTCATCACCTGATTCCTCTAAGCCCTATTTAAGGGAGCAGCCGATGTTACTCGGGGCTGCAACCTCACTCACTCTACGTTGGACATCCTTCAACGTTGGGCTGGAATCCCTAACCCCAGTTCCAGTCTTCCTTCTCCTCGCGATCTGTAAGGTACTTGTTATCCCGTATGTACTGTGACCGTGCCCTAGTTGTAGTCTTATTTGTGTTTTGCCCCACATGGCTCTTTATTTATACAGTGTGCTTTCCTTTAATAAATATGCAAACTCAACGGCTGCCTATAGCGTCTCATTGATGGTCCGCGAGGGCTATCCCATGACAGTAGGTCGCAGCCAAACGAGACGCCGGTGACCGTGAGTTTGCTTAGTTTTGGGCTTGTAGTTTTTCCCCTTTTCCGCGTACCAGTGTGCGGGGAGATGGCGTCGCCACCCAAGGGCTATGCCATGAGCTTGGGCTACGAGCTGGTAATGGCCCTTATTGAGATTGATGGGATCATTTCCGGCGCTCGCCATCACACCGTCCCCAGCACCTCACGCTGGTACCTGGACCTCGCTGAGATGACGATCAACCGTCATCCTCACTACGCTGACCATCCCGAAATCGTGACAAGGAAGACGGAGATCTCTGCATTCCGGGAGAAGCTCCGTGGGCTGGAGGGAAACTCCGGCAGGAAGCCGAGGCGGAGGCATCCTCGCTCCTCGCCTCGGGATCCCACTCCTGTCACCTGTCCAGTCCAGGAGTTTACTCCACCCCAGTGCCCTTCCTGGCGGAGAAGGACGTCAACCGGGATTCCCTCAGCAAAGCCTCAGCGAGAACCCCGTCCAGATCCAGTTCCGGGTAGCTGCACGAACTCTGTCTCCCAGCCAGTTGTAGCCTCTGTGTCTCATCAGAGGGGTAAGACAGCAGCCTCCTCCGGGTTGTATGTTCCTCATCCCCAGACCACCTCTGCTGCTCCTCCCCCTTCCTCGACGCTCTCCCCAGCTGCTGTGAGCTCCAAGAGTCCACCTCCGGCTGCTCCCGTTCCTGATCCGGTGCAAGTGGCTCGTCTTCCCGGGGGGCCCTCTGTCACCATCCATCGGGGGAAGGGAAGAACCAAGTCCGCTACAGCAGGCACCATCGGCCCTCTGGAGGAAAGGCAAGTGCAATTTCATTCTTCTCCTCCTTATTGTGATTTGCCTTGTCTGACTACTGGGGGTGGAGTTCGGGGTTCACAGTCTCCCGAGCTGCTTCCACCTGCTGTAGCCAGTAATTATGAACCTGATACCTCTGTGTCTCCTTCCCCTGAGCGTTCCCCAGTGCCAGGACTACACTACTGGATGAGGAGGGAGCCTGCGGCCCTGGAGAGCCTGGTTCCAGCCCTGCAGCCACGACACGGGCAGAGGAGGAGGGCGGACTGCCAATTGGAGCCTGCGCCAACGAGCAAGCATCCACAGGTCTCCACGGAGGAACAGTCTGACCCGGCAGGTCATGGATCCCCTGCCACCACACTGTGCGGGCCTTTGGCATGGACATCATCGCCAGGGAGTCTCCAGACTGTGGACACCATCATGCCGGCTGCGGAGCCCGCCGCAGTCGAGTGGGAACCAGAACTGGACCTTCAGCGCGCTGAACCCGGATCGTCGAAGTCCTGGGCTGCGGTAGAGCCCGAGATCAGGCAAGTGCTCTATTTTGTCTTCCTTTCCTCTATTCTGGAGCATTTTTGCCTGTCTCTCAGGGAGACAAGCCGGGCGCAGCCATCCGCTGTGTCCGAGCTTGTCTCACTGGGCTCTGCTGCTACCGGTGATTCTGATCCCGGTTTTCTTTTCTCCTCTGAGCCTTCTCCCAGGGTCACCGGTGATGAGTCGTCGTCTTGGAGGTTCTGGGTTCGTGTCTGGAGGTCATCCCTGGTGCTGCGCCGGCCCAGTTGGGGTCCGTCGTGGGTGCAACCCTGACCCAATCGGGGTCCATCATGAGTGCAGCACGGTACCGCTTGGGATCCTACAGAAGCGCAGCGCCAGTCCGAGTGGAGTTTGGAGAAGGAGCTGCAGATCCTTCGCCAATCGACGCTGGACTGGTCCCTCATCTTTTCCCCGTTTCCTTTTTCCCTCCATCGGATGCCGTGGGGATTGCCCGTAATCGGCTCGGCTCTCCCTCGCTATTCTTCACGATAGGGAGGCCGCCTCCGAGTTCTCCTTTGCAGTCCTGGTGGCCTGATGATGCGGGTCGGCCGCCTGGGAAACTGCTTCGCCAGTTTGGTGTTCTGGGTTCCCCTTTTTGTCTAGTATTATTAGGATACGTTGTATTTTTGTAATGTGCCTGTATTTCACTTTCTCCTTCCTCTATTGTTTGAGAGAGGCTGTTTTTGTTGCCTGTGCCCCTTTTTTGTTCTGCTCTGAACTGTCTGTATGCTCTTTAGCGTGTTTTTTTTTTTCTTCTCTCTCCTCTGTAGCCTGGGAGATATGTTCTTTTGTTATGCCTGTTTATTGGTATTTATCTGAACTGTCTATAGTTTGCCGCTCTTTAGCGTGTGTATGGGGTTTTTTTTCCCTCCTTGGTAGTCTGAGATTTGCTGTTTTGTTGCCTATGCCTGTTTATTACCTCCGCCAGGCCGAAAGGCCAGGAGGAGGTAATGTTTTTGCCGGAGTTTGTTCATCTGTCTGTCTGTCTGTCTGTCTGTCTGTGTGTTTGTTTGTCTGTTGGTTAGCAAGATAACTCAAAAACTTTTGCACGGATTTCCATGAAACTTTCAGGCGTTGTTGGAAATGGTACAAGGAAGAACTGATTAAATTTTGGGGATGATCCGCATCACCGTCTGCATACAGGAATTTTTTAAAGCATTTTTCCACACTGTGACATACGACCATTTTCAACATGTGCGTAGGCGCAATGGAGGGCGCTGGTTGTCGTGTCTGACCAACACAAACTCCGCGTTCTTCAACGTTTTAGGCACAAAAGCGCGCGCAAAACACTGCTGGCCTGGGCCCGCCAGCGTGCCTGTCTTTGCGCCACGCTGCAAAACCTGACACGGCCACCTGTCCGCCACCCGATTATTTGCCACAAATTCCCCGCCCAGCCATAGGCGCTGCGTAAAAACGACCTCTCTGCCGGGGAAGATTCTAAATTCTGTTTTGCCGCAGAGCGCAACCCCAATATAATATAAAACCCACGGCAACCTGTCTAACCAATCTGCATCCGTCAGTGGAGGAGATGGACACACCAACACTTCAGTTTATTACCTCCGCCAAGGAGACAATGCTTTCACTACCGTAAAACGGGGCTATAAGGGACGGCGGGGTAATAAGGGACACTTTTCTAAATGTAATTCTGCTTTTTTTATTTTGCTTCCGCCTAGAGTTGATTAAGGATTCATCGATATTTGACAATAACAACACAACTCAGCGTCCTGCTCAAAATAAAAAAAGCAGAATTACATTTAAAACATTTCCCAGAAAAGTGTCCCTTATTAACCCGCCGTCCCTTATAGCCCCGTTTTACACTACTGAACCACTAATCCTATCACTATCACATTGACTGTCATTGATTAATTGTCTATGTTTATTGCACTGTCCCTGTCAAATAAACAAATAATCATTGTGAATCCAATTGCTAGTCATATCTTTTCATGGTCAAGGAATCTGAAAACGTACACACAAACACTGTATGGGGGGAACTGTGCCGCTTGGCGGAGGTCTGCGCTCTCCGAGTGCTTTTCTAGTTGGGACTGTATTTTGCTGCTTATTAGCGTGTTTTTTTTTTTTCCTTCCTTGTTTGAGAGACGCTGTGTAATTGCTTCCATTGTCATGTCTCGGTATTTTCACTTGTGCATTATGGAGTATATTCGTGATTTTTTTTTTTTCTCCCCATGCTCTGTTTGTAGCACCATGTTCTTATCTGTTTTTCCTTTATTGGCCCTTGTCATTTTTTTTTTCCCGGTTCCCTTCCTTGGTGGGTTTTTTTTTTTTTTTTTGGTTCTCGCCCTCCTAGCTTTTTTTCCCCCTCCACCCACCCTGGGTGGGCCTTCGTGGCCTTCTGGGTGGAGGAGAGGCTTGGATGTCACGCTGCGCCCAGAGTGCGCCATTTGGGGGGTGTACTGTCATGGTCTGAGCGTTGATTCTGTCCGTGCTCGGGTCATGCAGTATTTTCCTCCCGCTCTGTTAGTTCCTATGGCCCTCCGGGGTCTTATTTTGACAGCGTCTCGGCAGGACTTCCGGCTGTCGGAGCCGAGCTCAGAGGTGACAGCTGAATTCCATTCCACTAATGAGTCTCATCACCTGATTCCTCTAAGCCCTATTTAAGGGAGCAGCCGATGTTACTCGGGGCTGCAACCTCACTCACACTACGCTGGACATCCTTCAACGTTGGGCTGGAATCCCTAACCCCGATTCCAGTCTTCCTTCCTTCGTGATCTGTAAGGTACTTGTTATCCCGTATGTACTGTGACCGTGCCCTAGTTGTAGTCTTACTTGTGTTTTGCCCCACATGGCTCTTTATTTTGTATAGTGTGCTTTCCTTTAATAAATATGCAAACTCAACGGCTGCCTATAGCGTCTCATTGATGGTCCGCGAGGGCCATGCCATGACAATTTTGGACTATAAATCATTATTCTTACTGTACAATTCACTGTTTCTACCATATCTTAACTACTATGTAGAGGTCTGGGGAAACACAAGACCAACCTACAGCCAATATGCACATTACAAAAAAAAAGCTATAAGGATAATAAATAACGTTGGATATAGAGACCATACCAACTTGTTGTTTTTAAAGTCACATGCCATAAAGTTCATGGATTTAGTTAAATATAAGACAGCACAAGTAATGTATAGGGCAATTAATAATCAACTCCCAACTAATATACAAAAAATATTCAAAAAATAAAGAGACAATGATTATAATTTGAGAGGAGACTTAAACTTTACAAAACCTAAGGTACAAACAACTAAGAAAAGTCTGTGCATATCTTTCTGTGGGGTGGATATGTGGAACAGTCTGGAGCTGGAACTAAAACTATGTACCAACAGATCAATTCAAAAATAGGTATAAACATTATTTGTTAAAAGGATATATGTTAGAGGGGTAGTATTAATATGTATGAAGCATTAAACTCACTCTAGGACACTATGGTAGGGTAGGTGGGACAGTACTGTGCATATCTGTGTATATCTGTGTTGTTTGGGGCTGGGTATAGATGCATCGACTGTATGTTGGGATGGATGGGTGTCAATGTTGATATGTATAAAATATAGTTAATTGTCTATTTGGGGTCTTAATTGAGGTAATAGTAATAAAATACAATTGAGGTAATAAAATACAACTCATTTTACATGAGTTGTATTTAGGGAAAAGAGGAGTTGGAGTAAATAATGTTAACTTCTTCCTTCTCCCTTTCTAGCACTGTATAGTCACTTTTATTACACTTGTCATTTGCTTTGGGTTTTTTTTTTTGCTTTTTTGTTTGAAATAAAGTATCTATCTATCTATCATTTGATTGTATTTGTGTTTTATGGTGTATATCTGGTCTGATCCGCATTGCATGTTTTTCCTGCTCTGCTGTGCTTTGTGATTTTGCCTGCTTTAGACCCTGAGACTGCCTGCCCCTTTTGGAATTGACTGCCTGCCTAAACTCAGCCTTTGTGCCTTGACCACCACCTGTCTTTGGATTTGGAACTAGCCCCTCGAACTGGACTTGGAAAATCTCGGACTGTGCACTTTCCCCATTTCCCACCACGTAAGTCGACTTACCACCGTAATCCCTTCTGCTCTTCACTGTCACTCCCCAGCACACAGGCCTGGCCAGCCTGCTCTTTTCACCCCCCGGATAATCTCCTGCAGCTCCACTGCACACTTCCCGCTGGCAGCCTGTTTCACCTGCAGGATGGCCCATCTTCTGCTCCCAGCTGCTCACTCCTGCTGAAGCGTAAGAATAACAGATAAATGCACATACTACCTATTCTGCTGCGGTTAAACTAATCTATCCCTCTGTTCTCTCCTTGTAGGGTTGCCAGACTCCCACATCTCTCCCCAGTGCATTCACTCACGTTTATCTGTAAATAATGCTTTAAAAGTGTGATTATTACCCACACAAATGAAAGTGCATACGTATGGCATTTATGTACATTTGTCTGTGCGTTTATTTATTCATCTGTTTATCAGGGACAATGCAATGAAATATAGTGGTCATATAGAACATCTGATGTTCTGCACAAAGAGCATAAACTAGTTTGCAATTCCTGTCCCTGGTTGAACTTTTCAAGAAGAAATACAAGTAAAAAGAAAAAATACTAGTAAAAAGCAACAACAAACAGACAGTATAAACAAGCAGCATAGGAACCTAATACACATCCACCCAACACGACACAAACAAACACCAAATAACACATTAAAAGTCTGACCTTGCTAGCATCACAAGTCCAAGGTGTGGGCACATTCTTGTTTTGCCTTCAGCCAGTTCTTAACCTTTACTGTGAATGTTTTGAAATCTGTCACTGGTTTAATTTCATTTGGCATTGTGTTCCAGGTGTGACCACCCTTTATAGAGAAAGCTGTCTGTCCAAATGTGGTTCTGCGGTGGGACACTTTACAGTTATTGCTGTTAGAACTCCTGGTGACTCTGCTGCCGTCCTGTCTTTGGTTGAAACCATAGAGTGGCTCTGGTGCCAATTTATTCATATATTTGAAGATTAATTTCAGAAAGTAGAAATTGATGAAGCTTTCAAAACTCAATAAATTATAGTTTTTAGTATATGACAATGATGTCAGCAAATTGGCTTTTAATCCATGATTTTCAAGGCTTGATTATATAAGGAACCTGTGTGTTTTATTGTAGAGGGAGCTGCCTGAGCCCAAACTGTATGTATGTATGTATGTTTGTCCATGCAATAAAATAGAAACGGCTGAAGATACAATCACCAAACTTGGTACAGGGGTAGACCTAGAAACACTCATTGCTGCGTCTATACTGAGTGCCTTCTATTTTTGTCTGAAATGATTTTGTCTGATCTGCACCAAGTGTTTAGTTTTTGTGGTGTGTAAATGATTTTTTTTTTCCACAATATCTTTACTGAACCTTTTTTTTTTTAACAAACATGACACAAACAATCAAACACTAACACTAAAGTACTACAAAAAAAATGCACTAAAAACACCAACAACCACCAACAAAATGAAGTCTTCAACAATGCTCCTCTGTTTAGTCTAGACAATCCATTACATAAGTATACATATTATGTTCACCAGTTTGGAATTTACAAGGTCCACACACATCATTCACCTTCTTCTTCAAGAGTAATGTTTAAATTTTTTACATAATCAATAAAAGGTCTCCATATATTCTCAAACACACTTTCCTTTGATTTCAGTATGTATGTTATTCTTTCTAATGGAAGGTTTGTTAACATCTGTCTTAACCACTGAGTCACATCTGGTCTATGAGTCTTTTTCCATAATAGTGCAATACATTTTTTGGCATTAAGCAAACTGAGGTCTATGAATGTTCTTTCACTTTTATTAAAGTTATGCTTTTTTGGGTACAAACCCAACAAAAACAATTTAGGATTCAATATGATTTGTTTTGAAATTATTTTTTCAATTGTTACCCTCACCTCTTCCCAAAACATTCTAATTATTCTACATTCCCATAAACAATGAAATAGGGTTCCTTTACTTTCCATGCATTTTGTGCATGTATCTGGTATGTTTTTGTTATATCTATTTAACTCCACCGGTGTAACATACATCCGCATTAACCATTTAAAATGTATCAATTTAAGACGTACATTTATTGATTTGGTTTGAGCTTCTGTACAAGCCAATTCCCATTGTTCCTCTGAAATTTCAGTTTGCAGATCTTCTTTCCAGTAGTTTAATCTTTTCTGTGAGTTTTCACTTGAGGATAGTGTCAATGAGTTATAAAACTCTGAAATAATACCCTTTCTTTTACTATCTTTCATCAACATTTTTTCCAAGGATGAATAAATAGGTCGAGTGAGAGCATTATTTTGGTTTGATTGAATAAAGTTCCTAAGTTGAAGATATTTAAAAAAATGTGTTCTATTAAGATTAAATTTGATCCTCAGCTCTTCAAATCAGAATCAGAATCAGAATCAGGTTTATTGCCATTGTTCATGTAGTACACAAACTAGGAATTTGTCTCGGTACAATGCTGCAACATTAAACATGATAAGATAAGAGAAATAAACTATACATGTAATAAAGTGTAGGATAAGATTAAGTGATACTGGTCAACAGTTAAAATATATATTAGCCAGCAGCAGATACTGTGGAGAACTATATAGTGCAGTCGGTAATGCAGGAAGAAAACAGTGATGATTGACATGAGTCTGGTTGAGCTGCTGTACATGGTGCACGAGAGTCACTTAGTGTTCAGCAGTCTAATGGCAGAGGGGAAGAAGCTGTTCATGTGACGGGAGGTTTTAGTCTGGATGGACCGAAGTCTTCTACCAGAGGGGAGGGGGGCAAACAGTACGTGACCAGGGTGTGAGGGATCGGCTATGATCCGGCCAGCACGCCTCCGGGTCCTGGAGATGTACAGATCCTGGAGAGATGGGAGCTTGCAGCCGATCACCTTCTCAGCAGTGCGCACGACGCGCTGCAGCCTTAGTCTGTCCCTGGCAGTGGCTCCTGCGTACCACACGGTTATGGAGGTGGTGAGGATGGACTCGATGATGGCTGTGTAGAACTGCACTAACATCTTGGTGGGTAGCTTGAGCTTCCTCAGCTGCCGCAGGAAGAACATCCTCTGCTGGGCTTTTTTGATGAGTGAGCTGATGGTCGGCTCCCATTTGAGGTCCCTGGTGATGGTAGTGCCTAGGAAGCGGAAGGAATCAGCAGTGGTGATGGGAGAGCCTGAGAGGGTGAGGGGGGGCAGAGGAGTAGTGACTTTCCTGAAGTCTACAATCATCTCCACTGTCTTCAGAGCGTTCAGCTGCAGGTTGTTATTGCTGCACCAGGACGCCAGCTGGGCCACCTCTCTCCTGTAGGCGGACTCGTCGCCGTTGGAGATGAGCCCGATGAGGGTGGTGTCGTCCGCAAACTTGATCAACTTGACAGACTGGTGGCTGGAGGTGCAGGAGTTGGTGTAAAGGGAGAAGAGTAGGGGGGAAAGTACACAGCCCTGGGGTGATCCGGTGCTGATGCTAGTATAGTCTGAGACAGTCTTTCCCAGCCGCACATGCTGCCTCCGGTCCGTCAGGAAGTCGATGATCCACCTGCAGAGGGAGTCAGGCACGTTGAGCAGGGACAGCTTGTCCCGGAGCAGAGCGGGGCGGATGGTGTTGAATGCGGAGCTGAAGTCCACAAACAGGATCCTGGCGTAGGTTCCCGGGGAGTCCAGGTGCTGCAGGATGGAGTGGAGGGCCAGGTTGACTGCATCGTCTACAGACCTGTTGGCTCGGTAGGCAAACTGCAGCGGGTCCAGGAGAGGGGTGGTGATGGACTTGAGGTGGGACAGGACCAGGCGCTCAAAGGACTTCATGACTACAGAGGTGAGCGCTACAGGTCTGTAGTCATTAAGTCCAGTGATCCGTGGCTTCTTGGGGACAGGGATGATGGTGGAGGATTTGAGGCAGGATGGCACGTGGCATAACTTAAGGGAGGTGTTAAAAATGTCTGTGAATACAGGAGCCAGCTGTTTCGCACAGAGTCTCAGGGTGGAGGGAGACACGCCGTCTGGGCCGGGGGCCTTGCGCGGGTTCAGTCTGGAGAACTGTTTGAGCACATCCTGCTCACTGATGATAAGGGGAGGGGGGGAGGAGGGGGGGGTGCCTTAAATGAAGTAGGGAATGTGGAGGCTGTGGAGCTGGAGGGAGGGGGGGAGTTGGACACAGATGACGAGGTGTCAAAACGGGCATAGTGTTGGGACAGTCTCTGACAAAGGGCTTTGTCATCCTGACCTTTAGGAGCCTGAGGCCGATAGTTGGTGATCTGCCTCAGTCCTCTCCACACGGAAGCCGAATCATTAGCAGTGAACTGCTGCTGGAGTCTCTCTGAGTACACAGATTTAGCCCTCTTCAGCTCTCTGTTAAACCGGTATTTAACCTCCCTGTAGCAGTCCCTGTCTCCACTTTTCAGCGCTGCTTCCTTCTCCTTCCTGATCTGTCTGAGCTTAGCTGTGAACCAGGGTTTGTCATTAGAGTAACTCACCCTGGTGCGTGATGGAAGAATGTTCTCTTCACAAAAGTGGATATATGAGTTCACAGTGTCCGTGTACTCATCCAGATCATGCGTGGCTCCTTTAAGCATGCCCCAGTCAGATATTTCCATGCACGTTTCCAGCTTCTCCTCAGCATCACTGGTCCGTATCTTCGTAGTGCTCACAACAGGTTTAGTGAGCTTCAATCTCTGTCTGTATGTGGGAATGAGGTGAACCATCACGTGATCAGATAATCCCAGCGCAGCTCGAGGGACAGCGCGATATGCGTCTTTCACTGTGGTGTAACAGTGATCCAGTGTGTTTAATCCTCTGGTGGGGCATTTAATAAACTGTTTGTAGCGGGGGAGATCGTGGCTCAGATTGCACTGATTAAAGTCGCCAGCCACAATAATCAGCGAGTCTGGAAAACTCCGCTCTGTGTGTTGAATGTGATCCGCGAGCACGCGCTGAGCTTCGCGCGTGTCCGCGTCGGGAGGGGCGTACACAGCGATCATTATAAAAGAAGCAAACTCCCGCGGGGAATAGAAGGGCTTGCAATTGATAACAAGAAATTCCAAGGCAGGAGAACAGTGTTTGGAAATTACCGTTACATCAGAGCACCAGATGCAGTTGATGTAGAAGCAGACTCCGCCTCCTGTGGTCTTGCCGGAAAGCTCTGTGTCACGATCAGCACGGAAGAGCTGGAAGCCGTCGAGGCGCAGCGCGCTGTCCGGTATATTTTCCCGGAGCCAGGTCTCAGTAAAGCAGAGGACAGCTGAGGAGGCGAGGTCCGTAAAACGCATCAGCAGTCTCAGTTCATCCACCTTGTTAGAGAGAGAGTTGGTATTGGACAGAAATATGCCAGGCAGCGCCGTTCGCGAGCCTCTCCTGCGAAGTCGCACGAGAGCGCCCGCTCGTCTTCCTCTCTTCCGCCGTCTCACTTTCCGAGCCAAACAATAAACCAGATCGGCGGCAGGGGCTAGAAAAACTGGGAGGAGGTCCGTGGGGGTGAAAGTCCTGATATTTAAAAGTTCTTCACGGGTATAAGTGCAAGCAGACACACAATTGACAAACAAAAACAAACAAAGAGCGCAGCGAAGCACCATGTCGACCGCTGTGGGCGCCATCTTGGGCCCACAAAAGACATTATGTTATCTGAACATGACAAATATAAATCTTGAATTTTTTGGATCCCTTTTAAACTCCATACTTTAAACACAGCATCCGCTCTCCCTGGTTTAAAATATTGATTACCCCATATTGGACTAAATTGTGACAGTAAGTGTGGTTCTTTTAAATATTTTTTAGTTTCACACCATATTTTAATCATATGTTTTACAAATGGATTTTTAACTTGTTTCTGTAATTTTTTTGCCGAGTCTGAATATATGAATATGGGAAGAGGTAAAGGTAAATTGTATGATTCCATTTCAGTCCAGTGAGGGAGATCATTTGATGAAAAATAATATGTCATAGACCTCAGTTGTGCCGACCAATAATACAACATAAAATTTGGACATTTCAGACCTCCACGATCAAATGGTAAATATAATAAAGACAGACGTAATCTAGCCCTCCTATTGTTCCATATAAATTCCACTAACTTTTTTTTAATTCTTGAGAATAAATCTAAAGGTGGTGGTAAGGGAATGTATTGAAATAAATAAAGTATTTTAGGTAAGATATTACTTTTAAGTATATTGATTCTCCTGATCATCGACATTGGTAGTGACATCCATCTCTGAAGTAACTCATTAATATCTGTCATTAAGGCTTCATAAATGACACTGGCGACTGATTCTAGCTTAGGCACAATTTGGATTCCTAAATATTTAAACTGATTTACAACATTGAATTGATTTACCTCAGGGGCTGGGTAATTTCTCTGGGTCTCATTTAGCATTAATATTGAAGATTTAGTTTTATTTATTTTATATCCTGATATTTCCCCAAAATTCTTTATTAAATTCAACAAGGTCGGAATTGATTTTTTAAGATTCGACATAAACAAAATTATGTCATCGGCATACAGGGAGATTTTATGTTCTATTGGTCCAACTTTAATTCCATATATTTGTGACTGTAAACGTATCGCCATCGCTAAAGGTTCAATTGCCATAGTAAACAGTAAAGGTGAAAGTGGACAGCCTTGTCGACATCCTCTATTGATTTTTATTGGTTTTGAAATATTGTTATTTGTTAGGATTTCTGCTGTAGCATTATTGTATATTATCTGAACCCATTTTATGAAATTATTTCCAAGTCCAAACCTTTGTAAGACTTCAAAAAGAAAGGGCCATTCGACTCTATCAAAGGCCTTTTCGGCGTCCAGTGATAGGAGAGCTGTATCCGGTGCTTCTTTATTAGAATAAATAATATTAAATAGTCTTCTTACATTATGGAAGCCTTGTCTTCCCTTTATAAAGCCATTCTGATCTCGATTAATAATATTTGGTAAAATTTCTTGTATTCGTCTTGCTAAAATTTTACAGATTATCTTAAGGTCGGCATTTAATAGGCTTATTGGTCTCATATTTTCACATTTATTAGAGGGTTTACCTGGTTTTGGCAACAGTATAATTAAGGCATTATTCATGTATGATGGTAAATTACTATTTTGAAATGCTTCTAAAACCATTTCCAAAAAAGGTTTTATTAATTTATTCTTAAATTTTTTATAAAGGTCAACTGGAAGACCATCTGGTCCTGCACTTTTTCCTGATTTCATATTATCAATGGCTAGTCCAACTTCTTCTTGACTAATTTTAGACTCCAGTATCTCCCTATTTTCATTTGGAATACACGGTATAAATAGTTCGTTCAAAAACCCATGTAGTTTTGTTAAGTCAGATTCATTTTTGGTATCATATAATTTTTCATAGTAATCTCTAAAGGCTCTATTAATTTCTAAAGGATCTATAACTACCTGTCCGTTACTTATAATACTGGTAATTGGTGTTTTAAATTCTAATTGTTTAATCTGCCATGCCAATAACTTTCCTGATTTTTCACCTTGTTCATAAAAAGATTGTTTCAATCTTAGAAGACTCGAGGCAGCTCTATTCGCTGATTTTTTATCATATTCAGCTCTCAAAATCAGTAATTCGTTCTCCAACCTTGGATCACTTCCTGCATACACTCTTTCTTGAAGAATTTTTATTTTATGTTCCAATTGGACTCTCTCCTCTCGAGTCTTCTTAGATTTTGAACCTGTATAACTAATAATATGTCCCCTAATAAAAGCTTTGAAAGCCTCCCACTTTACACATGCTGATGTTTGTGTAGTATTGATGTCAAAGAACTCATCTATCTGTTTTTCTATGTACTTAACAAATTCCTCATCCTGAAGCCATTTATGCTGAAACTGCCATCTACCTGGTTCCTTTGTCAATTTCTTATCTACATATATTAGACAGCAGGGTGCATGATCAGAGATCACGATGTTATCATAAAAACAGTTTTGAATCTTGGACCTTAATTCTGTGGAGATCAAAAAATAATCAATACGTGAGAATGTCTTATAAGTATTGGAATAACAAGAGTAGGCTTTAACTTGTGGTTTCATTTCTCTCCATATATCTAGCAATTTCAGTTCTTTCATAAAATGATTAATGGTCATCCTACATCCATTGTGCGTACAGTCCTGTCCTGTTGATCTATCTATACCGGGATTCAATGTACAATTAAAATCCCCTGCTATTATATGTTGCCCTGTAAGTGATGATAAGATAAGAAACAAATTAGCAAAGAACTTTTTATCATCTATATTGGGACCATATAAGTTCACCAAATTTATATTTTCTAATAGCAAAGATCCTTGAATGATTACATATCTTCCAAATTTGTCTCCAATTACATTTTTCACTTGAAATGGGACTGATTTATGTATGAGAGTCATAACTCCCCTGGCTCGGGATGAAAATGATGAGGTGAAAACACTTCCTTGCCATCTACTCCTAATTCTTTTTACATCCTCCTCTATTAGATGAGTTTCTTGTAAAAACACAATTTTTGAACCCATGTCTTTTATTTTATTCATAACTTGTTTAAGTTTTTTTAAATTTTGTAGACCTCTGCAATTCCATGAAGTTAAATTAAGATTAACGCTTTGGTTTATGATCAATAGGGGGTTTAGGATTACCTTGCAGTGTAAACATGCTCAAACAGAGAAGCAAAAAAATGAGTGGTTGAACTTTCACCCTACAAACTACACACAAACAAATTCCCCCTTCAGAATCAGAATCAGAATCAGAATCCGAATCAGAATCAGGTTTATTGCCATTGTTCATGTAGTACACAAACTAGGAATTTGTCTCGGTACAATGCTGCAACATTAAACATGATAAGATAAAAGAAATAAACTATACATGTAATAAAGTGTAGAATAAGATTAAGTGATACTGGTCAACAGTTAAAATATATTAGCGAGCAGCAGATACTGTGGAGAACTATATAGTGCAGTCGGTAATGCAGGAAGAAAACAGTGATGATTGACATGAGTCTGGTTGAGCTGCTGTACATGGTGCACGAGAGTCAATAAGTCACTTAGTGTTCAGCAGTCTGATGGCAGAGGGGAAGAAGCTGTTCATGTGACGGGAGGTTTTAGTCTGGATGGACCGAAGTCTTCTACCAGAGGGGAGGGGGGCAAACAGTACGTGACCAGGGTGTGAGGGATCGGCTATGATCCGGCCAGCACGCCTCCGGGTCCTGGAGATGTACAGATCCAGGAGAGATGGGAGCTTGCAGCCGATCACCTTCTCAGCAGTGCGCACGACGTGCTGCAGCCTTAGTCTGTCCCTGGCAGTGGCTCCTGCGTACCACACGGTTATGGAGGTGGTGAGGATGGACTCGATGATGGCTGTGTAGAACTGCACTAACATCTTGGTGGGTAGCTTGAGCTTCCTCAGCTGCCGCAGGAAGAACATCCTCTGCTGGGCTTTTTTGATGAGTGAGCTGATGGTCGGCTCCCATTTGAGGTCCCTGGTGATGGTAGTGCCTAGGAAGCGGAAGGAATCAGCAGTGGTGATGGGAGAGCCTGAGAGGGTGAGGGGGGGCAGAGGGGTAGTGACTTTCCTGAAGTCTACAATCATCTCCACTGTCTTCAGCGCGTTCAGCTGCAGGTTGTTATTGTTGCACCAGGACGCCAGCTGGGCCACCTCTCTCCTGTAGGCGGACTCGTCGCCGTTGGAGATGAGCCCGATGAGGGTGGTGTCGTCCGCAAACTTGATCAACTTGACAGACTGGTGGCTGGAGGTGCAGGAGTTGGTGTAAAGGGAGAAGAGTAGGGGGGAAAGTACACAGCCCTGGGGTGATCCGGTGCTGATGCTAGTATAGTCTGAGACAGTCTTTCCCAGCCGCACATGCTGCCTCCGGTCCGTCAGGAAGTCGGTGATCCACCTGCAGAGGGAGTCAGGCACGTTGAGCAGGGACAGCTTGTCCCGGAGCAGAGCGGGGCGGATGGTGTTGAATGCGGAGCTGAAGTCCACAAACAGGATCCTGGCGTAGGTTCCCGGGGAGTCCAGGTGCTGCAGGATGGAGTGGAGGGCCAGGTTGACTGTGTCGTCTACAGACCTGTTGGCTCGGTAGGCAAACTGCAGCGGGTCCAGGAGAGGGGTGGTGATGGACTTGAGGTGGGACAGGACCAGGCGCTCAAAGGACTTCATGACTACAGAGGTGAGCGCTACAGGTCTGTAGTCATTAAGTCCAGTGATCCGTGGCTTCTTGGGGACAGGGATGATGGTGGAGGATTTGAGGCAGGACGGCACGTGGCATAACTTAAGGGAGGTGTTAAAAATGTCTGTGAAGACAGGAGCCAGCTGTTTGGCACAGTGTCTCAGGGTGGAGGGAGACACGCCGTCTGGGCCGGGGGCCTTGCGCGGGTTCAGTCTGGAGAACTGTTTGAGCACATCCTGCTCACTGATGATAAGGGGAGGGGGGAGGAGGGGGGGTGCCTTTAATGAAGTAGGGAATGTGGAGGCTGTGGAGCTGGAGGGAGGGGGGGAGTTGGACACAGATGACGAGGTGTCAAAACGGGCATAGTGTTGGGACAGTCTTTAACAAAGGGCTTTGTCATCCTGCCATCCTCCCACTTCTGCCCTCCCAAGAGAGCAGACGCTTTTTTCTTCTCTCCTGCTGACTTTTCCTCCCCTCCTACTACTGGATCCCAGCTTGCTGTTGTCTGTCTGCGTCTAACTGCGACCGCCGAAAAGAAATTATGGAGTTAATAAGCTGGGCTTTGAACACAATTGACACTATTTTTTCAACAAGGAAAAGTGCTCCGGGGGAAGCTGTCTGCCCCGCTGGAACGGCTCCAGTGGGCTATCTATGTGACACAGGTAATTGGAAAATGCTGTGTCTCTCTAATCTCTCTATCGAAGATATTGAAGATTTGTTTATCTTCGTAATCTTGGTGATTGGGATAATTCTGATTGGGACGGGAATTGTCTTGGTTTACCGCAAATTGCTGAAGATGGATTCAACCTATCAAAATGCTGGCCAGGCGAGGTGCATCCAACAAATTGAGAAACTGGAGAAGACCCTGATAGCGACTACTGGAGAACTGTCTCGTAAGGTGGATTACATCATGGGTTCGCTCAGGTCTTTCCACGACGAATTCAAGCTGCGCAATGAAGGATTAATGTACTGAATCTACAGAAGAAATACAAGTCTTCTCTGTGATCAGTCCTATTTGGCATTATTATTCCCCATGAAAATTCCTCCTGGCTGTCTGCAGACTGTGTTTTTTTCAAAATCATGAGCACAAGGCCTTGGACAGCCAGCTGCAGCGCCAGATAAGACTGGGCGCCAGACAGACAAAACATCTTCTGCCAAGGGTCCTTGGGTCTCTCTTATTATCATCAACACTGCTCAACACCGCACACACATTGATTCATGAACTGATTAAAGATATACTGTACACTGCTCTCTTGTGTCTTGTGGAATTCTGAGTTGTTGCTCTGTGCTATTGAGAGATTTTTTTTCATTGTAATCATAATCTGCTTAAAAAATAAGCTGTATTCTGATAACAAAGTTTTTTTTCTCCTCCCCCCTTGTGTCGTTCCCTCCCTTCCCCTCCCTTCTTATCTATCTCTGTTTGATGAGGCGCCTATTATGGCTGCCGTGTCGTTGTGTCGCGCGCATGCGCACCAATGTCAAGTCAAGTTCCTCGTGTGTTTTTTACATGCTTGGCAATAAAGTTTATTCTGATTCTGATTCTGATTCTGACCTTTAGGAGCCTGAGGTCGATAGTTGGTGATTTGCCTCAGTCCTCTCCACACGGAAGCCGAATCATTAGCAGTGAACTGCTGCTGGAGTCTCTCTGAATACACAGATTTAGCTCTCTTCAACTCTCTGTTAAACCGGTATTTAACCTCCCTGTAGCAGTCCCTGTCTCCACTTTTCAGCGCTGCTTCCTTCTCCTTCCTGATCTGTCTGAGCTTAGCTGTGAACCAGGGTTTGTCATTAGAGTAACTCACCCTGGTGCGTGATGGAAGAATGTTCTCTTCACAAAAGTGGATATATGAGTTCACAGTGTCCGTGTACTCATACAGATCATGCGTGGCTCCTTTAAACATGCCCCAGTCAGATATTTCCATGCACGTTTCCAGCTTCTCCTCAGCATCACTGGTCCGTATCTTCGTAGTGCTCACAACAGGTTTAGTGAGCTTCAATCTCTGTCTGTATGTGGGGATGAGGTGAACCATCACGTGATCAGATAATCCCAGCGCAGCTCGAGGGACAGCGCGATATGCGTCTTTCACTGTGGTGTAACAGTGAGCCAGTGTGTTTAATCCTCTGGTGGGGCATTTAATAAACTACTTCCCCTTCCCCTACTTCCCCTTCCCACATCTGTGGCGATCCCCCCAAAATCAAAAGAAAAATTCCGTCTCCCGATATAGCCATCGGCCGCTCCACACCCACGAGGATCAGCCAAAGCCACTCCTTCTTCATCCTCTCAATCACCCTAACTCTACTGCTTTTAATAACGTAACATTAACTCTCTTCTGTAATTTTCCAATTTAACTCCAAAATTTTATAGCAATTTTGTACATTTTTTTTTTTAATATGTAATACAATCTATATTTTGTAATCTTGCTATATGTTTCAAATCAGTTAAATGCCTATGTAAATGCTCAAATATTCTACCCTATATTCTGTTCATGCTTAGCTCCCACCAGTCTCTTCCTGGATCTTCTTGATGAGCTCCTGCGCCTCCTCAGGGGTCTTGAAGATGTGTGTTCTGTCCTCATATGTGACCAGAAGTCTTGCAGGGTAAATCACTCCATGACGAATCCCAAGGTTGCGCAGTTCTTTACGGATGGGGTCAAACTGCTTCCTTAATTGTTGGATTCCTGAGGCCAAATCTGGGTAGAACCGCACCTGTTGATCTTGGTATTTAATTTCTCCTTTGGCCCGCACCGCGTTGGAGATCGTCATCCTGTCTCTGTAGCTGAGGAACTTCATAATTAACGTCCTCGGTGGTCCCTTGTTACCTCTCGGTGGGCCAATTCGGTGGGTGCTTTCCAAGACGACTGATGTATTTAGCTCCGCGTTGTTCAACGCCTCCGGGATCCACTCCTCCAAAAAGGAGCATGAATCACGACCCTCGGCTCCCTCCGGTAGACCCACCAGCCTCAGGTTGTTCCGTCTCGACCGGGACTCCAAGTCCAGGACATTATTTTCCAGACTTTTATTTTTTTTTTCCAAAGTGCGCACCTTTAATTGAAGTCCGCTGATTTCATCCTCTGCACTGGAAACACGAAGCTCCGCCTGCGTCACTCGCTCCACGCAGTCACCCAACTCCTTTCTCATTGCATCCAATGCTGCCATAATCCCATCAAGTCTAGCGGAAAAGTCCGCTCTCATTGAGCTAATGGCAGCCAGCACTGCACCTGTGCCGCCGTCATCAGCAATTACCGCACCACCGCTAGTTTCATCCGCCATATCCGCAGCTTTCCCTGCTGCGCCACAGACGTGAAAGTCTGTTAATTTCGACTGCTTCGGCGGTTCAGTTTTTCCCCCACCTGATTTCCCAGCCTTAGGCCTCACCGGCATATCCTCGCCCAAACGCTGAGAAAAGTTCTGTTCCAAATGAGAGAGTTATTTGCCGAATCTTTATCTCCAGGAGCAGAGCAGAGTGATACGTGTCCTTCTCGGTGGCCGCCATAACCGGAAGTCAAATGATTTTTTTTAACTGTCAGGTAAAAACTGATCCCTAAGACAGTCTTTGTGCCCTAGCTGTGTGCAGCCTTCATGGAAATATGAATGCAGTGTTTCATTTTTGTAATGGTTCCTGTGTGCACTCTGTCTCCCTCTTTTCCTCTTATTAGGCTTATCCTCTGCAGCCTTGTGCTTCACCTGTGATTAATCAGGGAAGGCCTTTAAATAGGGAGCTTTCCCTTCACTCTGCCTGGTGACGTTGACCTACTAACAACCCGATCTGGTCTGATCTGTATTGCATGTTTTTCCCTGCTCTGCTGTGCTTTGTGATTTTGCCTGCTTTAGACTCTGAGACTGCCTGCCCCTTTTGGAATTTACTGCCTGCCAAAGCTCAACCTTTGTGCCTTGACCACCGCCTGCCTTTGGATTTGGAACTAGCCCCTCGAACTGGACTTGGAAAATCTCGGACTGTGCACTTTCCCCATTTCTCACGTAAGTTGACTTACCACCGTAATCCCTTCTGCTATTTGCCCGTAGTGCAAATAACGGTAAAAGATAAAACCCAGACATCTCATAGTGCAAATAAAGATAAATAAAACCCAGCAATCCTATATACAGAAAAAGGAAAAGCAGTAACACTCATAGTTGCAAGTTCGATGTGTAGTGTAGGTGCAGACAGTGACAGATTAGACTGCACATGATCGATATTGCAATAACAGACAGCAGCAGATATGGCATTTGTGCAAATGGTTGCCGTAAGGTGCAGAAACATACAGCAACAGATGTATTACTGTTGGTGTGCCAGTCTGTCTGTGCCAACAGCTGAGGCAGTTATTGTGCGGGTGAGTGGGTTACGGTCCAGGGAGGGATGGGGGTGGACAGAGTTCAGGATCCTGATGGCCTGATGAACAAAGCTGTTTATCAGTCTTGTGGAGTGGACCCGGAGGCTCCGGTACCTTTTCCCTGAGGACAGGGGGCTGAAGAGGGAGTGTGAGGGGTGGAAGGTGTCACCTGCAAGCTCTGCAGGTGAGGTAGATGTCTGGGGGGGGGGGCAGAGGGGCACCGATGATCTTGCTGGCAGCATTCATTGTGCATTGTAGCGTCTTCCGGCAGGAGGCGGTGCCGTTTCCATACCACACCGTGATGCAGCTGGTGAGGATGCTCTCAGTGGTGCCCTGGTAGAATGAGCACATGATGGGGGGGGGGGACTTGTGCTCTCCTCAGTTTACGGTGGAAATGGAGGCGAGTTTGAGCCTTCTTGGCCAGTGATGTAGTGTTGTTGGACCAGGAGAGGTCCTCAGAGATGTGCACCCCCAGGAACTTGGTGCTGCTCACCCACTCCAGTTGCTCCATCGATGATCAGAGGGGGATGCTGTGTGTGTCCCCTCCTGAAGTCGACCACAATCTCCTTGGTTTTTCCCACGTTCAGGAAAATAATATTGTCTTTACAACGCTGGACCAGTTGGCTCACCTCATTTCTGTAGTTGGCCTCTGCATTGTTGGTGATGATGCCCACCACCATCGTGTCGTCCTCAAACTTAAGATAAGATAAGCCTTTATTAGTCCCACAATGGGGAAATTCCAGGATTGCAACAGCACAGGGATAGCAACACTCAGAGCAATAATTAAGAAGATAAGAAAAATAAAAATAAGCGCAGTGAATATACATATGTACACATAAATATATAAATATATGTACACAGTGCGGAGCATTGTAGCTAGATGGAATAAACAGCATAACCGTCTACTTAGTTATCCTAAATGGTATTAATATGTACCCATACATATTGTCACCCTCCGTAGCGACTGATATTGTCCTAGTTGTATACTGGAGGGGACCATTTGTGTAAGTCTATTGCGCCTTTTAGTCGTCACGTTTTTTTGCTATCTCTGCGAGCAGCCCTGCTTAGATTATACAGTCTGACAGCCGTAGGTAGGAAGGACCTGCGAAACCTCTCGGTTGCGCACCTAGGATGATGTAGTCTACTACTAAATGAGCTCCTCAATACGTTCAGTATGTCCTGCATAGGGTGGGACTCGGACTCCAGCAGAGATGACAGTTTAGCCACCATCCTTCTCTCTCCTATCTCCTCCACTGGGTCAAGGCGTTTCCCCAGGACAGAGCTAGCTTTCTTGATCAGTTTGTTCAGTCTCTTCCTATCGGCTGCTGTAATGCCACTGCCCCAGCAGACCACTCCAAAAGTGATGGCTGATGCCACCACCATGTCGTAGAATGTCTTCAGCAGCGCCCCTTGTACACCAAAAGACCTGAGCCTCCTAAGTAGGAACAGCCTGCGCTGTCTCTTCTTGTAGAGTGCGTCGGTATTGTGTGACCAGTCTAGTTTATTGTTCAGATGAACACCCAGGTACTTGTAGGATGTCACCATCTCAATGTCTGTTCCCTGTATGTTTACTGGTGCTGTGAGGGGTTGTCCTTGCCTGCGGCAGTCCACCATCAGCTCCTTAGTTTTCCTTGCGTTGATCTGGAGGCAGTTCCGATGGCACCAGTCCACGAAGTCCTGGATAAATCCTCTGTACTCAGCTTCATCTCCATTGGAGATGAGGCCGACGATTGCAGAGTCATCAGAGAACTTCTGTAGATGGCAGTGTGTTGTGTTGTGTGAGAAGTCCGCAGTATAAAGGGTGAAAAGGAAGGGAGTCAAAACCGTTCCCTGGGGGGCCCCCGTGCTACCGATGATTGTGTCGGACACACAATCCCGGGTTCTCACAAACTGTGGCTGGTTAGTGAGGTAGTCCAGGACCCATGATGACAGGTGCTGGTCCACCCCTGCGCACAGCAGCTTGTCCTTCAGGATCATCAGTTGGATGGTGTTGAAAGCACTGGAGAAGTCAAAGAACATGATCCTCACCGCATTCCCGGGCTTCTCCAGGTGGGACAGAGAATGGTGAAGGAGGGAGATCACTGCATCCTCCACCCCAATGCCATGCTGGTAGACGAACTGGAGTGGATCCATCGCTGGTCCCACCAGGGGGAGGAGGTGAGCAAGGAGCAGTCTCTCCAGGGTCTTCATCATGTGAGACATCAGGGCCACTGGTCTGTAGCTGTTCAGGTCTCTGGGGTGGGAAGTCTTTGGTACAGGTACCACACAAGATGTTTTCCACAACTGTGGCACCCTCCCCAGCTTCAGGCTCAGGTTGAAGATGTGCTCCACAATCCCACACAGTTGGTCTGCACAGAACTTGAGGAGCTTTGCGCTGATGCCGTCTGGT
Organism: Pholidichthys leucotaenia; assembly: GCA_020510985.1. Lineage (NCBI taxonomy): Eukaryota > Metazoa > Chordata > Actinopteri > Cichliformes > Pholidichthyidae > Pholidichthys > Pholidichthys leucotaenia. The sequence continues at coordinate 158,726,012 of CM035838.1, read as the reverse complement.
CCCGAGGCCTTCCTCGCCTTGATCTTCCTCAGCTCCATTCTCACCTGGGTCTTAGTGAGGGTCAGGTTGGGGGGCTGTGTGCTGGGAGTGGGGGGGGGTGTTGGTGGGGTGTGGACAGCAGGTCTCGATGACTTTAGAGGCAGCAGTGGTTGTTGTGCAGTCGGGGGGGAGGGCGGTTGGTCAAACCTATTAAAAAACAGGTTCAGATTGTTCGCCCACTCCCTGCTGCCCGTGGCCTGGGAGGAGGTATTCTGGAGCCCAGAGATGGTTTTGAGGTTTCTCCAGACCCCGCTGATGTCGCTCTGTTGCAGCTTGTCCTCCATCTTCTTCCTGAAGCTGTCCTTGCCTTCTCTGATCTTCCTCCTCAGCTCCCTCTGTACGGACTTCAGCATCTCCCTGTTCCCTGACCTGAAAATCCTCTTCTTCTCTCTCAGAAGTGTTTTTATCTCAGGGGTGATCCAGGGTTTGTTGTTCAAGCAACACCGTATGGTCTTGGTGGGTACGGTGTTGTCCACACAGAAGCTGATGTAGTCCGTGATGGTGTGAGTGAGGCCATCGATGTCCTCACCATGTGGATCGCAGAGCTGCTCCCAGGCAGTGGTTTCAAAATGGTCCTTTAGAGCGTCCATTGCCTCCTCGGACCATAACTTCACTGTGCGCATGACCGGAGGTTGTCTGTGTACTAGGGGTTTGTACACCAGCAGGAGATGAACCAAGTTGTGATCCAATCTCCCAAGTGGGGGGAGTGGTGATGAGGTGTACGCCTCCTTAGTATTTGCATGAATGAATGAATGAATTTATTTATTTCGGATAATACAGTACAGGTTAAAGAAACTGTATAATATAACAACAAGGTCAAATTAGACAAAGACTCCTTCTACTAAACAATTCCACGTGAGTTATCCGAAATGGGTGATGGCTGAAGCCGCAGCTTATATTGCCCACCCATATTCCATCCAAGAATTCAAAGAAAAAAGAGTAAACAAGACAAGAGTGATTACAATTTAGAACAAAGCTAAGACAAAGTGTGACTGAGAGAAAAAAAAAAAAAAAAAAAAAAGAAAACTAAGCTAAGCTAAGTTAAGCAGTTACTATTCAAGACAAATCTAAGACAGAATGTCACAGAGAGAAAAAAAAAAAAAACAAAAAAAACTAAGCTACAACACAACACAGGCTGGATATGTCAATCCTTATGTGAGTTTACATGTCGTCTTGTAAATATGTTTGGAGTATTTCTTCCTTTAGTTTTTGTTTAAATTGTCCAAGCGTTGTACATGATTTTAATTCAGGTCCATAATCGTTCCATAATCTGACTCCTTGCACTGAAATACAGTGTTGCTTGGTGGTTGTTCTCACTGTAGGCTTTTGAAATATACATGTTCCTCTGAAGTGATATCGTTTCTCCCTTGTTTGGAACAACTTTTGGATATTTGCAGGCAGTGATAAATTCTTCACTTTGAACATTATTATTGCGGTTTTAAAGTCAACCAGATCTTTCAACTTGAGAGTTTTTTGTTTAAGAAAAAGTGGGTTTGTTGGTTCCCTGTAAGCTGCTTTGTTTATTATTCTAATAGCTCTCTTTTGAAGCATAAAGAGTGGATATATGTTTGTTTTATATGTATTTCCCCATACTTCATTGCAATATGTCATGTATGGGAGTATTAATGAATGATACAAGGTGTATAGTGTGGGTTGATTCAGCAAATATTTCACTCTGTGTAATATTGCAATTGATTTGGAGACTTTACCTTTAATATAATTAATATGTGACTTCCAACACAGTTTGTTATCAATTATTATTCCATGGAATTTGGTTTCAGATACCCTTTCAATCTCTACACCATTTACACTGAGTTTGGGTACTGGATTGTTGTGATGGTTGTTAAAGACTATAAATTTTGTCTTGCTTAAATTGAGTGTTAATTTGTTTGAATCAAACCACAGTTTAAGCTTTCCTAATTCCTTCCCGAGTGTATCCAGAAGTTGTTCCAAATTGTTTCCACTGCATAGCAGATTAGTGTCATCGGCAAACAATATTAAGTCCATTTTTTCTGAGACTTTACATATATCGTTTATATACATATTGAATAATAATGGTCCCAAAACTGAACCCTGTGGGACTCCACAGGTGACCTTCAGCAACTCTGAGTTTTTGTTGCTAACACATACATACTGATATCTATTCTTTAAGTAACTACTTAACCAGGACAATGCTACACCTCTAATACCAGAATTTTGTAGTTTCTTTAATAATAAATTATGATCTACTGTATCAAATGCTTTTTTAAGATCTAGGAATACTCCAACTGAATACTCTTTATTTTCAATGGCTGTTGATATTTTTTCTGTAAATTCCATTAGGGCATATGCAGTTGTCCTCTTGTGTCTGAACCCATATTGCTGCTCACATAATAAATCATTCTTCAGTATGAAGTTGTCAATTCTCTCATAGAATATTTTTTCCAAGTATCTTGGAAAATTGTGGTAATAGTGAAATTGGTCTATAGTTTGAGAGTTCCCCTCTGTCGCCCATCTTGTATATCGGAATTACTTTAGCTATTTTCATTGCATTGGGAAATATACCTGATTGGAGAGACAGGATGCAGATATACGTCAGTGGTTTTACTATGCATTCGATAACAGTTTTGACTAGTAGCATGTCGATACCATCACAGTCAGTAGATGTTTTACTTTTGAACGATTTAACAATTTCAATGACCTCTCTTTCGTCTGTGTTCTTTATGAAGATGGAGTCTTTTACAGCAGTGTTATTGCATATTGTATCACCTGTTGGCACCGTAGTGGGTATTTCTCGGGCCAGTTTAGGTCCAATGTTAACAAAAAAATTATTAAATTCATCTGCAGGTGAAGCGATATTCACACTCTGAGTCGTTTTATTATTTTTTGGAATATTAGTTGGGTAGCTTGTATTTCTGCTTTTATTTCCAAGGATACTGTTGAGTATTGTCCATGTATTTTTAATATTGTCTCTGTTTTTCTCCAGTTCTTTACTGTAATAGTCTCTTTTACTACATCTTATTATATATGAATATGGATATGGATGGAATATGGGTGGGCAATATAAGCTGCGGCTTCAGCCATCACCCATTTCGGATAACTCACGTGGAATTGTATAGTAGAAGGAGTCTTTGTCTAATTTGACCTTGTTGTTATATTATACAGTTTCTTTTAACCTGTAATGTACTATCCAAAATAAATAAATTCATTCATTCATTCATATGTTAACTTATTTTTGTATGTTTTATACCGCTGCTCTGCTTCTTTTGTTCTTTTCTTTAGGAAAGCTTTATATAATGAATTTTTCTTTTTACACGCCTTTTGTAGTCCTTTGGTTAACCATGGCTTATTAGCAAATTTGTGTTTAAGCTTTTTTATTACTAATGGGCAGTTTTTTTCATAAAGAGTGGTTACAATGTTTATAAATGTGTCATAGGCTTCATTTACATCTGATACATAGACTTCTGTCCAGTCTTGCTTCAGCAAGTCCTCTTTAAGAGAACTGATTGCATTTGGTGATTTGTGTCTGAACGATTTTGTGTCTGAATAAGATAGAATAGAATAATAATAGCATAGAATAAGTCCAGTGTTTTATTGTCTCTAGTGTGGCATGTGACATACTGGGTGAATGTGGGCAGAATGGGGGACAGTGAAATATGGTAAAATCACCTGAGATGAGGAGAAGAACATCTGGGTGTTCTGTCAGCAGCCTGCCAGTTACTGAGTGGATGACGTCACGCGCTGTCCCCATGTTCGCCGTCGGATTTGCATAAAGAACAATGCAGATCACGTGTGAGTATTCCCTCAGGAGATAGGTAGGCCGCATGCTAACAGCTAGCAACTCAATGTCTTTGTTGCAGTGTTGTTGTTTAACCGTGATATGTCCCGGTCTGCACCAGCTGTTATTGACATACATTATCACTCCCCCCCCTCTTGCCTTCCCACTGTCTGGTGTCAGGTCTGCCCATATTGCGTGGAAACCCTCCAGTTCGATGTTAGCATCTGTTGCTAGTTCTGTTAGCCACGTCTCGGTAAACAACATCAAACTACTCTCTCTGAAGACGCTCTCGTAGCGGGAGATAGCCGCTAGCTCGTCAGTCTTATTGAGTAGTGATAGTACATTTCTCATAATAACAACGGATGGGAGGACGGGTCTGTACCTTATATTCCTCACCCGCTGTCTTATTCCAGCTTGACATCCATGCCGTTTCCGTCTTATTTCTCCCAGTATGTCGAGTTTTTGCGTTAGCATCGTGGGCCAGTTAAATGCTAACAGCTGGTCTCTATTGTACTGCCTCCTGCAAGAAACAGTGGCTCCGTCCGCTGGCTCAGGAGACATTTGGGCGATCTACGTGTCTGGATGGAATAAAGGTGTCGCTGGATCAGAAAGATTAGCAAGAGAGCCAGATAGTTAATAGAAATAGGAAGAAATTGATCTGCTGTTGCAAAAAGGCAGCCTACTTGTGTGGCGCCGGAAGTATAGATGTGTGATTGATGATGTGGCTGGTGCTGTAGGCTGGTACACAGTCATGGGTCAGCAGGGTGAAGAGCAGTGGGCTGAGCACGCTTTTTTGAGGGTTTTTTCTTTCTGCTGTTAATGATCACTTTTGTCCTTTAAACAAGACATCAGCAGAGAGAAGGCCCTTCAGAGGGTCATCATCACTGTCCAGAAGATCATCAGCTGCCCTCTCTTCTTCTTGGATGAACTCTACAGCTCAGTGTGCCTTAAAAAAGCCCAAAACATCCCCAGGAACCCATCACACCCAGGACATCACCTGTTTTAACTGCTGCCCTCAGGCAGAAGATACAGGATAATGAAAACCAGGACAAACGGGTTAAAAAAATAATTTTTACCCAACAGCAATAAATGACAGTCTACACTGGTGACTTGGACATGGGTAGATATTTCATGTCAGTGTTGGGGGGTGGGGGTGGGAGGGGGGTGATAAACAGAACATTTTCCTTACAGTAAATATTGAGGGGGACACAATAAGTATTATTGTAGTCAGAACCATTCCTAGGTTTGTTTTTTTTGGGGGGGGGGCAATATGTATATTGTGGAGAAAGAGGCAGGTGAGACAACGAGCTGGACGACACAGTTGCTTTATTCTTCCTCCAACATATTTTACAGCAAAAGAGATTGTCGGGTCTCTGTGCATCCCCCTTTTATACCTTTATTCCCATGCATCGAGACCCGCACTTCCGACCATAACCATTGTTGTCTGAACAAATAATTGTGTGGCACATTAACTTAACATAATGCCGGCTATATATACTGTATATAGTGGAGAGAGGAATAACCAGGGCGAGCGTTTACAGCAGATGAAACTTTATTCTCTTCACATTCACCAGAATCCAAAACCTTTAAAACACAGGTTGCAGGCACTCTCTTTTATATTAACCCTCCTCTGCTACCTGAGGTGCTGTATTGACATATCAACCCCCCATGACAATTCCCCTTGTCCCCCAGCACCTTTGATCTGTCATGCCCTTCAGTCTGAGGGATAACTGAGTGGCTTCCCACACCGCCCCACCCAGACTCTCAGACTGAACCTTAACCCTCATGTCCTTTGGGCTTCAGCCTCCGTCCATAGCTGCTGTAACAGGGGATCTTCGGCTCCAAGGCGCTGCTGTGCTGGTGGGGGTTCCTGGGGGTGCGTCCGTCTGTGGGGGGACAATGGGGGGGGGGAACACCTTCAACATGCTCGTGTGACTGATCTGACGAGTCATTTACCTGGGGAGTTCTCAGTGGGGGTCTTCTGCACCGAGGTGCTCGGGCCAACACCACCTGTTTGTCTGCTAAGACAAAGGCAGGCTTAAGCCTGTCTATACAGATTGTCTCCCGGCAACCCCCCAAGTCTAACACAAAATGTTTGTCCCTGGGTTCCAGCACTCTGAGCGGGCCATCATAGGGTGGGCGCAATGGGGTCCGGTGGGCATCGTGTCTGACAAATACGAACAACGCGTCCTTCAAGGTCTTTGGCACAAAAGCATGGGGAAAACAGTGGTGGGCCGGGCCGGGTAGCGTCCCTGCCCCTGCGCTATGCCGTGAACATGGGGATGGATCGGTGTTCGGTGCAGGGTTATCCGGCAAAAATTCCACGGGGAGCCGCAGTGGCTGGGAAAAAAACAGCTCTGCTGGGGAGGCCGCCAAATCCTCCTTCGGTGCTGAACGCAACTCTAATAGAACCCACGGCAAGCAGTCTACCCAATTTGCATCCGTAAGCGAAGCCCTGAGCGCTGCTTTAAACACTCGCATAACCCATTGGCCTGGGGGATGTACGCAGTCGTGCAATGAATTGTGACGCCCAGGCTCCGGACCATGGTGGACCAGAGGTCGGAAACAAACTGCGGGCCCCGATCGGACGTGATGTCCGAAGGGGCGCCGAAACGTGCCACCCATGTCGTCAAAAAAGCACATGCAACTTCTGTGGACGCGGTGGAAGCTAGCGGGACAGCTTCGGGCCAGCGCATGGTGCAGTCCACCACTGTCAGGAGGTGCATGAACCCCTGAGATGGCGGGAGGGGGGCCCACAAGGTCCACATGAACGTGGTCAAACCGCTTAGCCGGGATATGGAACGGCTCCAAGGGGGCCTTTGTGTGCCTGTGCACTTTGGCCCGCTACGCAGGCTGCCGCCCACTGTTTCACCTGTTTGCGCAGGCTTGGCCAGACGAACTTCGCTCCCACCATTTTGACTGAGGCACGCACTCCTGGGTGCGCCAGGGAGTGAACAGACTCAAAAATGCGGCGGCGCCAAGCGCGTGGGACCACCGGGTGCGGGCGGCCCGTGGAGATGTCACAGATTGGGGGGGGGGGGGCCCTGTCCCGCAGTACTCTGTTCTCCAGCCTTGACCCTGTTGGTCCAGACTGGAGCGCACAAACGTCCGCATCACTGATCTGTTCAGCGGCCATGGCCGTGTAATCTATCCCCACGTAGACTGGGGCCACTAATGCACGCGAGAGGCAGTCCGCCACCACGTTGAGTTTATCAGCCACATGCTGAATGTTGGTCATAAATTCCGAGATTGCGGCCAGCTGTCTCTGCTGCCGGCCCGACCATGGTTCCGAAACCTTGATCATCGCATACGTTAGCGGCTTGTGGTCCATGAACGCAGTGAAGCCAGTAACTCTCTGTTGAACACGCTGTATTTACTTTCACTGTCACACAAAGACCTGCTAAAAAGGCAAGCGGCTGTCAAGAACCGGCGACGTGCTGCTCCATGACGGCCCCTAGGGCCACGTCTGAGGCGTTGGTAGTGAGCGCTATCCGAGCCGCCGGGTCCGGGTGCGCCAGCAGTGCCAGGGCTGTTTTAACCTCGGAAAATGCCTGCTCTTGCTCAGGAGTCCAGTCAACTCTGTTCGCCAGTTTCCGTTAAGCGCGGCATTCAACGGCTGCATGAGCTGGGCTGCGCGGGGGAGGAAACGGTTGTAAAAGTTAACCATCCCCAAAAACTCCTGCAGCGCCCTGATCATCTAAGGCCGGGGAAAATCCGCCACTGCGTGCACCTTGTCCAGCAAAGGTATCATAGCCTCTGGTGAGATGCGGTGGCCCAAAAAATCGATTCCCGTCACCCCGAACTGGCACTTCGCTGGGTTGATTATTAACCCGTGCTCCTCCAACCTCTGGAAAACTGTCCTGAGGTGGGCTACATGTTCGTCCTTGGATGAGTTGGTCCACCAGGATGTCGCCCAGGTAGATGAACACAAACGGCAGATCGCACAACACCGCATCCATCATGCGTTGGAATGTCTGCGCCACGCCCTTTAACCCGAAGGCATGTGTAAAAACTCAAACCGACCAAACAGGGTTATTACTGCCATTTTAGGTATGTCCTCCGCGTGCACTGGGACCTGGTGGTAACCGCGGACCAGGTCTATCTTGGAAAAAATGCGCGCCCCGGTGAGGTGAACGGAAAAATCCTGAATATGCAGGATGGGGTAGCGGTCATGTGCTGTGGCGTTATTTAATCTACTTTGTGCTGCCAAATGTGCTCAACAACACAAAATCAATACTTTCAACAGATCCTTTTCACATCGATGAGGTAAATGAGGAGTTAATTGCTGGTATTGTTAAAACACTGTCAAACTCAAAAACTAATGATATCTACAATATGAGCACTTCCTTTCTCAATACGCACAGCAAAATATTAATCAAACCACTGACTCATCTCATTAATCTCTCCATTAGGTCTAGTACATTTCCATCTGTTTGGAAAAAAGCTGTCGTCATACCAGTTCATAAATCAGGCAGTAAAGACGATATATGCAATTACCGCCCAATCTCTATTTTACCAGTCCTGTCTAAGGTTCTTGAAAAAGTTGTAGCTACACAGCTGATAGACTATTTACAAGACAATCAACTTCTTCATCCACATCAATTTGGTTTTAGACCAGGATACTCAACAGAAACAGCAAATTGTTGCCTTATTGAAAATGTCAAACAGTCCTTGGACAGGGGTAATGTGGTAGGGGCTGTTTTTCTAGATCTCAAAAAGGCTTTCGATACAGTAAACCACAGTTTGCTTTAATCCAAAATGGTATCTTTTAACTTCTCTCCAGATACATTAGAATGGTTTGCATCTTATCCCCAGAATAGAGAACAGTGTGTAAAAGTTCACCAGGATAAATCCTCATTTTTAAACAACCGTATGGGTATCCCACAAGGGTCCATTCTTGGTCCTTTACTTTTCAGCATTTTTATTAATGACTTGCCGCTACACTGCTCAGCTGCAACATGTCAACTTTATGCAGATGATGCAGTTATTTACACAGCTGCCAAGACTCCAGCACAGGCTGCAGATGTACTGTCCACAATTATGGCTGATGTCCAAGAGTGGCTCTTCCAGAACCATCTATTGCTGAACCTTCAGAAAACAGTTTCAATGTGCTTTTCAATCAAAAAATGTAACCTGCAACGTTTTAAAGTTAATATACATGATCAAGACATCAGTTTAGTTACAGAATTCAAATACCTTGGCATTGTACTAGATCCTCAATTCAAATTTAATCTTCATATAAAGAAAATTTCAAAAACAGTAAAAAAAAAAAATCTGAACTGCTTTAAATTAGATATTACATACCATACGAAGCAGCTGTACTGTATATGCATTCTATGGTTTTTTCTCATATATCATACTGTTTGACAGTCTGGGCTCAAGCAGCCCCTTCCACAATAAGACATATAGTGTGGTCTATATTAATCATATATCCCATAACCTACATATGTATAAGCATGTGAGAATGTTTGGTGATTACATATGTAAAGCGACTTCACACCTCAGAACAGGACAAAAGGTCTCAACCGCCAGTGAAGGTCAAAGAGCATCCGAGGCACTGCAGTGGAGACCAGATAGGTCGCCCTGACCTCCCAGGGCCAGGTGGAGGGGTACCAAGACAAAGGAGGGGGATTAAGATAATGAGGGATGTCAGCTTTGATATGCATGTCTTTTGTATGTGTGAGTATAAGTACGTAGAGCCGAATGTGTTTGCTCTCTTACTACTTCTGCTGCTGCACTAGATGAGACTTGTTAGAGGAGCGAAGCTGATAATAAACTTTGGTTTATAAGTCACATCGTCTCGTTATTCCAAGCTCTTCTACACTGGTGACCCTGACGCGAGGATGGACCAGAGGCTTTCCCCCGCAATCGACTCATCTGTGGCGACCCAGGCAGACGCCGGCGCCCATGCAGACAGGGGAACAGATGGACGACGTTCCCCCACGGCAGAAGTGACAGAGAGGGCTCAACCGAGCACCAGCGCCACTGCGAGAGCCGAAGGAAGGCACTCTCACCCTGCGGACACATCAGGGACGGCCCACACAAACACCGTCACTGTCAAGCTGCCGGACTTCTGGCAGGAAGACCCGACCTCGTGGTTTCAGCAAGCTGAAGCCCAGTTTGCACTTGCGGGCATAACAGCTGACGATACAAAGTTTTATCACATCGTCGCCAAACTTGACGCCGCCACTTCGAGATGTGCGCGGAGCATAATCCAGCGGCTGCCGGCCCAGGACAAATATAGAGAACTGAAAGCGACCATCGTGGCGAATTTCGTCCCCTCTGCCGAGGAGAGAGCTGAGAGGATCCTGGCGGTCTACGGCCACAGAGGATGCAGACCCAAGGCCCTCATGGAGGACTTGCTGCAGCTCAAAGAAGAGGACAATGACAACTTCCTCTTCCAATTTATATTCCTCAGTACGCTGCCGCCACACATGAGAGGGACGCTTGCCAACATACGATGCAGCACCCAGCAAGACTTCCGCACGCTGGCTCGCGAACCGCAGCGACTCGTCAACGCCTGCAGGGAACAGACACCCACAGCAGCATCCGCAGGCCTCAACGCCGATGTCCGGAGCCACGGGGAGCCACAAACCACTGAGCAGAATCCGCCCGCCATGGCAGCGACACGGCCAAGATGTAACAGACGGAGCGACGTCTGTTATTACCACCACCGCTTCGCCGAGAAGGCTTACAAATGCCTTCCCCCCTGCAAATTCATGATTTTGGAAAAACGCCAAAGCAGAGAACCGTTAATAGCGGCAGTTCTCAGCGAGAAAAGCAAGCTTCTATATGTGACGGACGGACACACCGGCAAACAGTTCCTCATTGACATGGGAGCTCAACTGAGTTTTATCATGCCCTCCCAAGCAGACCGGGCCATGGGCCCCCGGGGCAATGGAGCGGTGGCAGCCAACAGCTCCATCATCGACACTTATGGCGAAAGGAACCTGCCCCTCCGCATCCATGGCCGCAACTACAGATGGACATTTGTTGTAGTGGCGGTGAGTTTTAACTTGTTGGGCGCAGACTTTTTGTGTGCACATGGGTTATTGGTCGATCTAGCGAACAGACGCTTGGTTAATGCATTGTCCTTTGCTTCTATTCCCTGCTCAGCTCGAGTTTCTCCACCACCCGTGCAGGCCAGCGTCACTACAACAGGAGGTAAGTTTGATCAACTCCTCACCCAATTTCCAGCACTCACAATTCCCAAATTCTCAGCTACAGTGGCTAAGCACGGGGTCAAACACTTTATTCCCACAACGGGCCCACCCGTATTCGCCAAAGCTCGGCGCTTAGACGCGACCAAGCTCGCCATAGCTCGGGACGAGTTTACCACCCTTGAAAAATTAGGCATTATCAGGCGCTCAAAAAGCTCCTGGGCGTCACCGTTTCACATGGTCCCGAAATCCGATGGTTCTTGGAGACCGTGCAGCGATTACCGCAGATTAAACAATGCGACAGCGCATGACCGCTACCCAATTCCTCACATCCAAGATTTTTCATTACATCTGGCGGGTGCGTGCATTTTTTCAAAAATAGACCTGGTCCGCAGCTATCACCAAGTCCCCGTTCGAGTGGAAGACATTCCTAAAACAGCTGTAATAACCCCCTTCGGTCTTTTTGAATTTTTGCGGATGCCTTTTGGCCTCAAAGGCGCTGCTCAAACTTTTCAGCGGATGATGGACGCGGTATTACGCGACCTCCCCTTCGTGTTCGTCTACCTTGACGATATGCTGGTAGCCAGCTCGTCTGAGGAAGAACACGAACAGCATCTCACTATGGTTTTTTGGAGACTAGAAGAGCACGGGTTAATAATCAATCCAGCCAAATGCAAATTCGGCGTGTCACAAATTGATTTTTTGGGACACAGAGTTTCACCGAAGGGGGCAGTCCCACTGCCAGACAAAGTTCGCGCAGTAAAACGTTTCCCACGGCCACAAACAGTCAAATCGCTGCAGGAATTTTTGGGAATGGTTAATTTTTACAATCGTTTCCTCCCCCGCGCAGCTCAGCTCATGCAGCCCCTATATGACGCGCTCAGAAAACAAAAACCTTCCAACGCAGTCGAATGGACCCCGGAGCGCGAACGCGCCTTCGCGGAAGTAAAAAGTGCCCTAGCTAACGCCACATTGTTGGTTCACCCTGATCCCTCGGCCCGCATTGCGCTAACCACAGACGCTTCGGACCTGGCCATAGGGGCGGTTGTAGAACAACACGTCGGCGGAATCTGGCAACCTCTGGCATTTTTCAGCAAATCGCTAAACCAAACTGAGCGTAAATACAGCACTTTTGACAGGGAGCTGCTAGCGCTTCATTTATCCATCCGCCACTTCCAGTTCTGGTTGGAGGGGCGGCGTTTCACGGCTTTTGTAGACCACAGACCGCTCACCTTTGCGATGGCTAAAATTTCCGAACCGTGGTCAGGCAGGCAACAAAGACAACTAGCTGCGATTTCAGAGTTCACCACAGACATTCGACATGTGGCAGGCAAACTTAACGTGGTAGCAGACTGCCTCTCTCGCGCTGTGACATCGCCAGAGCACGAGGAGACAGATTATACTACCTCAGCCGCAGAACTCTTCGCCAACGCGGACACATACGCAGCCCCAATCCACGTAGGGATAGATTACACAGCCATGGCAGAGGAGCAAAGTAGTGACGCGGACATGCGCGCACTCCTGTCTGGACCAACAGGGTTAAGGCTGGAGGAAAGGGGTTTACGCGACGGTGTGCCCCCCCTTATATGCAACATCTCAACCGGCCGACCTCGCCCGGTAGTCCCAGCTGCATGGTGCCGCCGTGTTTTCGACTCAATTCACTCCCTCGCGCACCCGGGTGTGCGCGCTTCGGTTAAAATGGTCGCCGAAAAGTTTGTGTGGCCGGGCCTGCGCAAAAACATAAAAGAATGGGCAAAGACTTGCATTTCTTGTCAGCGCGCCAAAATACACAAACACACAAAAGCCCCTCTAGAGCCTTTTCGAATCCCAGCTAAAAGGTTCGACCACGTTCATGTCGACCTCGTGGGACCTCTACCTTCCTCCCAAGGTTTCACACATCTGTTAACAATGATAGCTCGTACTACGCGCTGGCCTGAGGCGGTCCCTCTGGCGTCAACCACAGCGGAGGAAGTCGCTCGCGTTTTTTTGACAAACTGGGTGGCACGTTTCGGCGTCCTATCGGACATCACGTCCGATAGGGGGCCTCAATTTGTCTCGGAGCTTTGGTCAGCCATGGCCAGCAGCTTAGGAGCAACAATTCACCGCACCACCGCTTATCACCCTCAGGCTAATGGGTTATGCGAGCGTTTTCACAGATCTTTAAAGGCCGCTCTCAGAGCCTCGCTAACGGATACAAATTGGGTAAATAAACTTCCCTGGGTTTTATTGGGGTTGCGTGCTGCGCCTAAAGAGGATCTAGACGCCTCCCCAGCAGAATTAGTTTTTGCACAACCTCTCGGGCTCCCAGGTGAATTTTTACCAGAGAACCCAGAGCCAGGGCATCTTCCAGCCCCGAGTTTTTTAGGCAGCAACGGCCCTAACACTCTCCCCGGGCCAGCACATCATTCTTCTCCACGGGTTTTTGTCCCCCAAGCTTTAAAAAAAACGCCGAATTCGTTTTTGTTAGGCATGAAGCTTTAAAACCAACCTTCCGCCCACCATACGATGGACCATTCAGAGTGCTGGAACCTGGTGATAAGCATTTTGTGCTTGATTTAGGGGACAGAAAAGAAACAGTCAGCATTGACAGACTTAAACCTGCCTTCTTGTTGAGAGACGAGCTTGCACGGTTGGCGAGAGCACCTCGGCGGGGTAGACCCCCCAAGAGAAAAGACTCAGCCCCCCTGCAGGGAACGAATAATCACTCTCCTCCCCAAGCTGCAGATTCCTTACAGGAAGGTCCCACCAGGACGCCCAAGCGGACCCACAGCAGATTCGGGAGAAGACTTAAACCCAGACGGCACAGGGACTGATGCAAACTACTCAAAAGTTGTTCACTAATTGTGCTGTAACAGTTTAAGACTGACTTGTGATATTTACGATGCTGTTATGTTTACCACTGAATTCTCTACAGGAGCATAGCTGCTGGAAAGTTTCTTCCTTGTCAAGAGGTGTAGCAGTTAGTATGTCATAATGATTATCTTAAACTGTGAATTTTTCTATTGTCCTTTTCTTAGTCGTTTGGGGGGGCTGTGGTCTATATTAATCATATATCCCATAACCTACATATGTATAAACATGTGAGAATGTTTGGTGATTACATATGTAAAGCGACTTCACACCTCAGAACAGGACAAAAGGTCTCAACCGCCAGTGAAGATCAAAGAGCATCCGAGGCACTGCGGTGGAGACCAGATAGGTCGCCCTGACCTCCCAGGGCCAGGTGGAGGGGTACCAAGACAAAGGAGGGGGATTAAGATAATGAGGGATGTCAGCTTTGATATGCATGTCTTTTGTATGTGTGAGTATAAGTACGTAGAGCCGAATGTGTTCGCTCTCTTACTTCTTCTGCTGCTGCACTAGATGAGACTTGTTAGAGGAGCGAAGCTGATAATAAACTTTGGTTTATAAGTCACATCGCCTCGTTATTCCAAGCTCTTCTACATATAGGTTCATTATATAATCAAACTCTAAAAATCTTGGACAAAAAGCCCGTTAGGTGGCATCACTGTTATATTTTTTTTTCCACAATATCTTTATTGAACCTTTTTTTTTTTTTTAACAAACATGATACAAACAATCAAACACTAACACTAAAGTACTACAAAAAAAAAAAAAGCACTAAAAACACCAACAACCACCAACAAAATCAAGTCTTCAACAATGCTCCTCTGTTTAGTCTAGACAATCCAATACATAAGTATACATATTATGTTCACCAGTTTGGAATTTACAAGGTCCACACACATCATTCACCTTCTTCTTCAAGAGTTATGTTTAAATTTTTTACATAATCAATAAAAGGTCTCCATATATTCTCAAACACAATTTCCTTTGATTTCAGTATATATGTTATTCTTTCTAATGGAAGGTTTGTTAACATCTGTCTTAACCACTGAGTCACATCTGGTCTATGAGTCTTTTTCCATAATAGTGCAATACATTTTTTGGCATTAAGCAAACTGAGGTCTATGAATGTTCTTTCACTTTTATTAAAGTTATGCTTTTCTGGGTACAGACCCAACAAAAACAGTTTAGGATTCAATATGATTTGTTTTGAGATTATTTTTTCAATTGTTACCCTCACCTCTTCCCAAAACATTCTTATTAATCTACATTCCCATAAACAATGAAATAGGGTTCCTTTACTTTCCATGCATTTTGTGCATGTATCTGGTATATTTTTGTTGTATCTATTTAACTCCTCCGGTGTAACATACATCCGCATTAACCATTTGAAATGTATCAATTTAAGGCGTGCATTTATTGATTTGGTTTGAGCTTCTGTACAAGCCAATTCCCATTGTTCCTCTGAAATTTCAATTTGCAGATCTTCTTTCCAGTAGTTTAATCTTTTCAGTGAATTTTCACTTGAAGATAGTGTCAATGAGTTATAAAACTCTGAAATAATACCCTTTCTTTTACTATCTTTCATCATCATTTTTTCCAAGGATGAATAAATAGGTCGAGTGAGAGCTTTATTTTGATTTGATCGAATAAAGTTTCTAAGTTGAAGATATTTAAAAAAATGTGTTCTATTGAGATTAAATTTGATCCTCAGCTCTTCAAAAGACATTATGTTGTCTGCACATGGCAAATATAAATCCTGAATCTTTTGTATCCCTTTTAAATTCCATACTTTAAATACAGCGTCCGCTCTCCCTGGTTTAAAATATTGATTACCCCATATTGGACTAAATTGTGACAATAACTGTGGTTCTTTTAAATAGTTTTTAGCTTCACACCATATTTTGATCATATGCTTTACAAATGGATTTTTAACTTGTTTTTGTAATTTTTTTGCCGAATCTGAGTATATGAATATGGGAAGAGGTAAAGGTAAATTGTATGATTCCATTTCAGTCCAGTGAGGGAGATCATTTGATGAAAAATAATATGTCATAGACCTCAGTTGTGCCGACCAATAATACAACATAAAATTTGGACATTTCAGACCTCCACGATCAAATGGTAAATATAATAAAGACAAACGTAATCTAGCCCTCCTGTTGTTCCATATAAATTCCACTAACTTTTTTTTTATTCTTGAGAATAGATCTAAAGGTGGTGATAAGGGAATGTATTGAAATAAAGTATTTTAGGTAAAATATTACTTTTAAGTATATTGATTCTCCCGATCATCAACATTGGTAGTGACATCCATCTCTGAGTTAACTCATTGATATCTGACATTAAGGCTTCATAGTTGACACTGGCGACTGATTCTAGCTTAGGCATAATTTGGATTCCTAAATATTTAAACTGATTTACAACATTGAATTGATTTACCTCAGGGGCTGGGTAATTTCTCTGGGTCTCATTTAGCATTAATATTGAAGATTTAGTTTTATTTATTTTATATCCTGATATTTCCCCAAAATTCTTTATTAAATTCAACAAGGTTGGAATTGATTTTTTTAGATTCGACATAAACAAAATTATATCATCGGCGTACAGGGAGATTTTATGTTCTGTTGGTCCAACTTTAATTCCATATATTTGTGAATGTAAACGTATCGCTATCGCTAAAGGTTCAATTGCCATAGTAAACAGTAAAGGTGAAAGTGGACAGCCTTGTCGACATCCTCTATTGATTTTTATTGGTTTTGAAATATTGTTATTTGTTAGGATTTCTGCTGTAGCATTATTGTATATTATTTGAACCCATTTTATGAAATTATTTCCAAGTCCAAACCTTTGTAGGACTTCAAAAAGAAAGGGCCATTCAACTCTATCAAAGGCCTTTTCGGCGTCCAATGATAGGAGAGCTGTATCCGGTGCTTCTTTATTAAAATAAATAATATTAAATAGTCTTCTTACATTATGGAAGCCTTGTCTACCCTTTATAAAGCCATTCTGATCTCGATTAATAATATTTGGTAAAATTTCTTGTATTCGTCTTGCTAAATTTACAGATTATCTTAAGGTCGCCGTTTAATAGGCTTATTGGTCTCATATTTTCACATTTATTAGAGGGCTTACCTGGTTTTGGCAGCAGTATAATTAAGGCATTATTTATGTATGATGGTAAATTATTATTTTGAAATGCTTCTAAAACCATTTCCAAAAAAGGTTTTATTAATTTATTCTTAAATTTTTTATAAAGGTCAACTGGAAGACCATCTGGTCCTGCACTTTTTCCTGATTTCATATTATCAATGGCTAGCCCAACTTCTTCTTGACTAATTTTAGACTCCAATATCTCCCTGTTTTCATTTGGAATACACGGTATAGATAGTTTGTTCAAAAACCCATTTAGTTTTGTTAAATCAGGTTCATTTTTGGTATCATATAATTTTTCATAGTAATCTCTAAAGGCTCTATTAATTTCTAAAGGATCTATAACTACCTGTCCGTTACTTATAATACTGGTTATTGGTGTTTTAATTTCCAATTGTTTAATCTGCCATGCTAATAATTTTCCTGATTTTTCACCTTGTTCATAAAAAGATTGTTTCAATCTTAGAAGACTCGAGGCAGCTCTATTCGCTGATTTTTTGTCGTATTCAGCTCTCAAAATCAGTAATTCATTCTCCAACCTTGGATCTCTTCCTGCATACACTTTTTCCTGAAGACTTTTTATTTTATGTTCCAATTTAGCTCTCTCCTCTCGAGTCTTCTTAGATTTTGATCCTGTATAACTAATAATATGTCCCCTAATAAAAGCTTTGAAAGCCTCCCACTTTACACATGCTGATGTTTGTGTAGTATTGATGTCAAAGAACTCGTCTATCTGTTTTTCTATATACTTGACAAATTTCTCATCCTGAAGCCATTTATGCTGAAATTGCCATCTGCCTGATTCCTTTGTCAATTTTTTATCTACATATATTAGACAACAGGGTGCATGATCAGAGATCACGATGTTATCATAAAAGCAGTTTTGAATCTTGGACCTTAATTCTGTGGAAATCAAAAAATAATCAATACGTGAGAATGTCTTGTAGGTACTGGAATAACAAGAATAGGCTTTAACTTGTGGTTTCATTTCTCTCCATATATCTAACAATCTCAATTCTTTCATAAAATGATTAATAGTCATCCTACATCCAATGTGCGTACAATCCAGTCCTGTTGATCTATCCACACCTGGATTCAATGTACAATTAAAATCCCCTGCTATTATATGTTGCCCTGTAAGTGATGATAAGATGAGAAATAAATTAGCAAAGAACTTCTGATCATCTATATTGGGACCATATAAGTTCACAAGATTTATATTTTCTAATAGCAAAGAACCTTGAATGATTACATATCTTCCAAATTTGTCTCCAATTACATTTTTCACTTGAAAAGGAACTGATTTATGTATGAGAGTCATAACTCCCCTGGCTCGGGATGAAAATGAAGAGGTGAATACACTTCCCTGCCATCTACTCCTAATTCTTTTAACATCCTCCTCTATCAGATGAGTTTCTTGTAAAAACACAATTCTTGAACCCATGTCCTTTATTTTATTCATAACTTGTTTAAGTTTTTTTAAATTTTGTAGACCTCTGCAATTCCATGAAGTTAAATTAAGATTAACACTTTGGTCCATGATCAATAGAGAGTTTGGGATTACCTTGCAGTGTAAACATGCTCATACAGAGAAGCAAAAACATGAGTGGTTGAACATTCATCCTACAAACTACACACAAACAAATTTCCCCTTCCCACACTTGTGGCAAACCCCCCAAAATCAAAAGAAAAATTCTGTCTCCCGATATAGCCATCGACCGTTCCACACCCACGGGGAACAGCCTAAGCCAGTCCTTCTTCATCCTCCCAATCACCCTAACTCTACTGCTTTTAATGACGTAACATTAACTCTCCTCTGTAGTTTTCCAACTTAACTCCAAAATTTTTAACAACTTTGTACATCATAGTTTTTTTTTTGTTTGTTTGTTTTGTTTTTGTTTTGTTTTTTTAATATATAATACAATCTATATTTTGTAAACTTACTATTTACTTCAAGTCAGTCAGATGCCTGTGCAAATGCTTAATTATTCTACCTTATATTTTGTTCATGCTTAGCTCCCACCAGTCTCTTCTTCTTCTTTGATCTTCTTGATGAACTCCTGCGCCTCCTCTGGGGTCTTGAAGATGTGGGTTCTGCCCTCATACGTGGTCAGCAGTCTCGCAGGATAGATTACACCATGACGAATCCCAAGGTTGCGCAGCTCCTTACGTACGGGATCAAACTGCTTCCTCAATTGCTGGATTCCTGTGGCCAAATCTGGGTAGAACCGCACCTGCTGGTCCTGGTGTTTAATCTCTCCTTTAGCACGTGCAGCGTTGAAGATCTTCATCCTGTCTCTGTTGCTAAGAAACTTCATAATTAAGGTCCTCGGCGGTCCCTTATCTCTCCGTGGGCCAATACGATGTGCTTTTTCCAGAACCACTGCTGATTGCAACTCCTCGCTGCCCAGCACCTCCGGAATCCACTTTTCCAGAAAGGAACATACGTCCCGACCTTCTGATTCCTCTGGAAGACCCACCAGCCTCAAATTATTCTGTCTCGACCGAGATTCCAAATCCAAAATATTATCTTCCAGAGATTTATTTTTTTTTTCCAAAGTGCGCACCTTTAATTGAAGACGGGTGACGTCATCTTCAGCACTAGCGAGACGGAGCTCCATCTGTGCCGTTCGTTCTACACAGTCACCCAATTCCTTTCTTATTCCTTCCAACGCTGTCATAATCCCATCAAATCTAGAGGAAAAGTCCGCTCTCATTGAACTCATGGCAGCCATCAGCGCATCTGCGCCTCCCCGCGCAGACATCGCACCGTTGCCAGCCTCCTCCGCCATATATGGAGTTTTGTTTGCTGCATCACAGACCTGAAAGTCCGTTAATTTGGACTGTTTCGGCGGCTCGCTTTTTCCTTTTCCTGGTTTTCCAGCCTTAGGCTTCGCCGACATATCCTCGCCCAAATGCTGAGATACGTTCTGTCCCAAATGAGAGAGTTATTTGCCGATTTTTTTTCTCCAGGAGCAGAGCAGAGCGAGACACGTCCGTCCTACGTGGCAGCCATAACCGGAAGTCATCACTGTTATATTTTTAAAAAAAATACAATCTATTGAGTTTTGAGAGTTTCATTGACCTCTGTTTTCTGAAATTAATTTTCAAATGTTTCCATAAATCAGCGCCTGAGCCACTTGCTGGTTTCATCCAAAGACAGGACAGCAGCAGAGCCACCAGGAGTTCTGTTAACAATAACTGTAAAATATTCCACCGCAGAACCACATTTGGACAAACAGCTTTCTCTATAAAGGGCAGTCACATCTGGAACACAATGCCAAATGAAATTAAAATAATAACGGACTTTAAAACATTCACTAAAAAGGTTAAAAACTGGCTGAAAAATAAACAAGAATGTACCCATGTATGAAATGATTGTCTGCAGGGTGAGAGTGAATGAAGGGAAGGAATGAATGTGTTTGTTTATAGTGAGTGACGAAGGGAGGGAGGCCTGAAATAAGCAAATGTGAGTCAGGTTGTTATATTGTGTATTTATAATATTTATAATGTTTATAATATTTATAATTGTGTATTTATAATGTATTTATAATCTTTTTTGCATTGATGTGGTTATTGTTTATTCTGTTTTCATTTTTTCTTTTCCTTATCCTTTTTTTCTTTTTACTTGTTTCTCCTTTCTAAAGCCCATCCAGGGACAAGAGTTGCAAATTAGCTAATAGCTATACACTCTTTGTGCAACACATCAGATTGATTGTCATTTGATTAATTGTCTATGTTTATTGCACTGTCCCTGTCAAATAAACAAATAATCTAATCTAATCTGTGGAAATCACTGCAAGGACGCCATGATCCCTCAGCCTTAGGAACCATATGTAGTGGGGATGCCCATGGGCTGTTTGAGCATCTGATGATGCCCAACTTTTCCAAGTTGCAAACTCCTCGCGTGCTATGGCCAGTTTAGCTGCATCCAGGCGCCGAGGTCGTGCGAAAACGGGCAGCCCCGTGGTGGTAATGAAGTGCTCCACCTCGTGTTTAATGACGGTCGCCGAAAACGTCGGGACTGTGAGTGCTGGGAACTGGGTGAGTAGTGTGTGGAACTGGCGCTGTGACGCTGGCTAATGTTGTGGGCCCTGCTCCTCGAGCTGTAAAGACATTGCGTTAATCAGGTGTCTGTTAGCAACATCGAATAGTAGTCCATGTGCACACAAAAAATCAGCGCCTAAAATGGGGAAGCTGCATGCCACTATGACGAATGTCCATTGGTATGTACGGCCGTGCAAGGATACAGTCAGTGTCCTCTCACCAAAAGTCTTAATGTCTGAGCTGTTTATGCCCGTCAGTTCGGGGCCACTAGTTCCCACCAGCTGGTCGGCGTAGGACAGCAGAATGAGGCTCTTTTGGGAGCTGGAGTCCACGAGGAACCATCTCCCCAAGCGGGAGTCTGTCACATAGAGCAGCTTGCTTGCTTCACTGGCGGTCGCAGCTGCTACCAACTGTCGGCCCTGGCATTTCCCGAGCGCTTGGATTGGCACGGTGGCACACATCGGCATGCGTCCTCTCCAAAACGGCGGTGGTAGAAACAGAGTGTGTCTCTCCGGTGCTTCTTGGCCTCTGCTGCAGCCCCTGTTGCTGGCTCCTCATTTCCACTGGCCGTCTCGCTGGGTTCCGACACTGCTGCGTTCACTGTGAGGGCTCTGTCGGTGAGGATGATCATCTGCGTCTTGGGCTAGAGCCCGGTAGTTGCGCGCGGCCAGCAGTGGCGAATTCGCAAGGACCGCCCTGGCCGCTGTTGGGAGGTTCCAGAGGAAAAGGTGGGCAAAGAGGAAATGCCCGTCATCTGTGCCCATCAATGCCAACATCTTCTCCATCAATTTGACCGTCGACCTGTCTCCCAAGTCGGAGCGCATCAGAAGCCTCTCCGCTCTCTCACAGTCCGATAGCATGTAGCGCCGGGTCAGCGCGGTTTTGAGCGCACTGTATTTGTCTCGGGCTGGGGGCTGTTGGAGCAGGCTCGCTACCTGCTGGGTTGTGTGTGCGTCCAGTGCTGCAACTATGTAGTAGTGTCTGGTGTCATCTGCCGTTATTCCCCGGAGCGCAAACTGGGCCTCGGTGTGAAGGAACCAAGACTTCGGGTCGTGTAGCCAAAAGTCTGGGAGTTTGACTGAAACGGCGCACGCGTTGCTGGCACTTCCTGTCCAGGTTGTCTCCGGGGTGTTCGCCTCGTGTTCCATTGTGCGTCAAGGGTCACCAGTGTGGAGAAAGGAATAATCAGGCTGAGAGTTTAGAGCAGATGAAACTTTATTCTCTTCACATCCACCAGAATCCAAAACCTTTAAAACACAGGTTGCAGGCACTCTCTTTTATATTAACCCTTCTCTGCTACCTGAGGTGCTGTATTGGGATTTTGGGAGGGATTTTGATAATCCAAGATGGTGCCCACAGTGGTCGCCATGGTGCTTCGCTGCGCTTTTCTTTCTGTTTTTGTTCGTCAATTGTGTGTCTGCCTGCTCTTACACCCGTGAAGAGCTACTAAATATCAGGACTTTCACTCCCACAGACCTACTCCCAGTTTTTTTGGCTCCTGCCGCCGATCTGGTTCACTTTTTAGCACAAAAAGTGAGACGGCGAAAGAGAGGAAGACGAGCGGGCGCCCTTGTGCGGCTTCGCAGGAGAGGCACGCGCAGGGCTTTGCCTGGGATATTTCTGTCCAATGTCAATTCTCTTTATAACAAGGTAGATGAATTGAGACTGCTGATGCGATTTAAGGACCTCTCCACCTCGTGTGCCCTCTGCTTTACTGAGACCTGGCTCAAGGAAAAGATACCGGACAGCGCTCTCCTCCTCGAGGGATTTCAGCTGTTTCGTGCAGACCGAGACTCGGGGCTCTCCGGCAAGACCACAGGCGGAGGAGTCTGCTTCTACATCAACAGCAGCTGGTGCTCCGATGTAACTGATCTCCCAACACTGTTCTCCCGCTCTGGAATATTTATTCATCAACTGCAAGCCATTTTATTCCCTGCGTGAGTTTGCTTCATTCATCCTGGCCGCTGTTTACGTCCCGCCCGACGCGGACGTGCGCGAGGCTCAGCGCACGCTCGCGGATCACATTCAGCAAGCAGAGCGGACTTTTCCGGACTCTCTGGTTATTGTGGTTGCCGACTTTAACCAGAGCAACCTGAGCCACGATCTCCCCCGATACAAACAGTTTATTAAATGCACCACCAGAGGAGAGAACACGCTGGATCATTGTTACACTACAGTTAAGGACGCGTATCGCGCTGTCCCCCGCGCTGCGCTCAGACTATCTGATCACGTGATGGTCCACCTGATTCCCACATACAGACAGAGACTGAAGCTCACAAAACCTGTTGTGAGCAATACGAGGAAATGGACCAGTAAAGCTGGGGAGAAGCTGAGCACGTGCTTGGAAATAACTGACTGGGGCATGTTTAAAGGAGCCACGCATGATCTGGATGAGTACACGGACACTGTGACCTCATATATCCACTTTTGTGAGGAGAGCATTCTTCCATCGCGCACCAAGGTGAGTTACTCTAATGACAAGCCCTGGTTCACAGCTAAGCTCAGACAGATCAGGAAGGAGAAGGAGGCAGCGTTGAAAAGTGGAGACAGGGACTGCTACAGGGAGGTCAAATACCGGTTTAGTAGAGAGCTGAGGAGAGCTAAATCTGTGTATTCTGAGAGACTCCAGCAACAGTTCACTGCTAACAACTCTGCTTCTGTGTGGAGAGGACTGAGGCAAATCACCAACTATTGGCCTAAGGCTTCTAAGGGACAGGATGACAAAGCCCTTTGTCAAAGACTGTCCCAACACTATGCCCGTTTTGACACCTCGTCAGCTGTGTCCAACTCCCCCCCCTCCCCCCAGTGCCACTGCCTCCACGGTCCCCACTTCATCAAAGGCGGCCCCCCCTCCTCCCCCCCTGCCCTTGCCATCAGTGAGCAGGACGTGCACAGACAGTTCTCCAGACTGAACCCGCGCAAGGCCCCCGGTCCGGACGGCGTGTTTCCCTCCACCCTGAGACACTGTGCGGAGGAGCTGACTCCTGTCTTCACAGACATTTTTAACACCTCCCTGAAGTCATGCCACATGCCGACCTGCCTCGTCCCTGTCCCCAAGAAGCCACGGATCACTGGACTTAACGACTACAGACCTGTAGCACTCACCTCTGTAGTCATGAAGTCCTTTGAGCGCCTGGTCCTGCCCCACCTCAAGACCATCACCACTCCCCTCCTGGACCCGCTGCAGTTTGCCTACAGAGCCAACAGGTCTGTGGACGACGCAGTCAACCTGGCCCTCCACTCCATCCTGCAGCACCTGGACTCCCCGGGAACCTACGCCAGGATCCTGTTTGTGGACTTCAGCTCTGCATTCAATACCATCCGCCCCGCTCTGCTCCAGGACAAGCTGTCCCTGCTCAACGTGCCTGACTCCCTCTGCAGGTGGATCACCGACTTCCTGACGGACCGGAGGCAGCATGTGCGGCTGGGAAAGACTGTCTCAGACTCTGTTAGCATCAGCACCGGATCACCCCAGGGCTGTGTACTTTCCCCCCTGCTCTTCTCCCTGTACACCAACTCCTGCACCTCCAGCCACCAGTCTGTCAAGCTGATCAAGTTTGCGGACGACACCACCCTCATCGGGCTCATCTCCAACGGCGACGAGTCCGTCTACAGGAGAGAGGTGGCCCAGCTGGTGTCCTGGTGCAGCCACAACAACCTGCAGCTGAACGCTATGAAGACAGTGGAGATGATCGTGGACTTCAGAAAAGTCACAGCCCCTCTGCCCCCCCTTACCCTCACAGATTCTCCCATCACCACTGTGGATTCCTTCCGCTTCCTGGGCACCACCATCACCCGGGACCTCAAGTGGGAGCCGACCATCAGCTCCCTCATCAAAAAGGCCCAGCAGAGGATGTTCTTCCTGAGGCAGCTGAGGAAGCTCAAGCTACCCACCAAGATGTTGGTGCAGTTCTACACGGCCATCATCGAGTCCATCCTCACCACCTCCATCACCGTGTGGTACGCAGGAGCCACCACCAGGGACAGACTAAGACTGCAGCGCATTGTGCACGCCGCTGAAAAGGTGATCGGCTGCAAGCTCCCATCCCTCCAGGACCTGTACATCTCCAGGACCCGGAGGCGTGCAGGTCGGATCATAGCCGACCCTTCACACCCTGGATACACACTGTTTGCCCCCCTCCCCTCAGGCAGAAGACTTCGGTCCATTCAGACTAAAACCTCCCGCTACATGAACAGCTTCTTCCCCTCTGCCATCAGACTGCTGAACACTAAGTGACTTATTAGACTCTCGTGCACTACGTACAGCAGCTCAACCGGACTCATGATAATTATCACTGTTTTCTTTTGCACTACCGACTCACTATGTGGAACTCCACAATATCTGCTGCTTGTTAATATATTTAAAAATTGCATAGATTAGTATTACTCATTCATATTCTACATTTTATTGCATGCATAGTTTTCTATTTTTATCTTTAGTGCTACTCATGTTTAATGTTGCAGCATTGCACCGAGACAAATTCCTAGTTTGTGTACTACATGAACAATGGCAATAAATCTCATTCTGATTCTGACATATAAACCCCCCATGACAATCCCCCTTGCCCCCCAGCACCTTTGATCTGTCATGCCCTTCAGTCTGAGGGAAAACTACTGAGGGGCTCCCCACAATATATATATATATATATATATATAGTGGTCACCCAGCACAATGCAGACTGATACTATTCACGCTCAGCGGGGCTGGAGGAAACGGGGGACAAATTGCATATGGACAGAGAGCCCCTGGGGGACAACCAGAAAAATGGACTATTGTTTAGACATCCCCGGATTAAGGAGAGGACATCCGGGTGCCAGTTGGTCATGCTAATCATGTGTATTGACTGATATGTATACCAATATGCTAATGTGCCATGCATTCTCTCTGTCTGTATAAAAGAGCTTACTATACATGCCTCAACAGCACAGTAGCTCAGAGCTACGATGTGTGTCTCATTTTGATGGAGGAAATAAAATTTTGCAACCTTTCAGCTCGTTGAATCTTGCCTGATCCTATTCCTCTACACTGGTGACCCGACGTGTCATGGTGCGCCCCTTGCCTGATCTTTTCCCTCCACACTGGTGACCTGATGAGAGAGAATGACCATCCGCTCCCTCTCACCGCGCTGTGGACTCCAGAGAACCAGCGAATGCCTGCAACCTCTTCATCCACACCCATGAGGATCAGCGGTAGCGCTGGGACCGACATGCACCATGAACGGCGACACGAGCGAGCCGAAGGAAGCAGCCTGAACGTGAAAGGACATCGGCGCCGACTGCGTTGATTTCCACCAAGCTTCCCGAATCTGACTCAACTCACGACAGCTGACCTCCCGCGCACAGAAGCCCCGCATGCACACGGCAGGATTACGAGGACAGCGCAACTGCCAGCTATGTGGTCACTGTGCCAAGCGCGCCATGCACAGGGACGGACCGGCTCCACATACTGATACAGCGTCCTCCGCCCCCTGCACATGCCCGAGAAACATGGCCGATCACCTTCCTTAGAACCTTCAGGGCTGCTCACGCACCTGAAGCAGACATGCAGCCCGCACACAGGACTTTGTATGGGTTTCTCAGCCACGGTGCACAAGGGGAATTTAGCCGATTGATGTCCCCGATGGCTTTAGGGCTGCTTCCGCACCTAAAAGCCAAACCCCCAAGTCCCTCACACAGCTGCAGTTGTTTCACAGCCACTACGCATCCTCGGGGAATTTGGCCATTCGCTTTCCCCACATCCTCGGTGGACCGAACCGCGAGAGGAGTCAGAGACTTAATTTTTTTTCACAGCCGCTGTGGATCACCGCCAGGTTTACCGGGAAAGTCCCTCACCATTGTGGATCCACACGCAATTTTTGCACGGCTCAGACACCTTTGACATCCCGGACCGGCACTCACTTACTCCCACCCCCCTCCCCCTCCTCCTCTACAGCAGGACAGTTCTACTGGAGCTAGAGCCCAAACGACAGGGGGGGGGGGGTCACAGTCCCTTCCGAGTGTTCTGGGGGGAGCTGTGTAGTCACCCAGCACAATGCAGACTGATACTATTCACGCTCAGCGGGGCTGGAGGAAATGGAGGACAAATTGCATATGGACAGAGCGTCCCTGGGGGACAACCAGAACAATGGACTATTGTTTAGACATCCCCGGATTAAGGAGAGGACATCCGGGCGCCAGTTGGTCATGCTAATCATGTGTATTGACTGATATGTATATCAATATGCTAATGTGCCATGCATTCTCTCTGTCTGTGTAAAAGAGCTTACTGCACATGCCTCAGCAGCATAGTAGCTCAGAGCTACGATGTGTGTCTCATTTTGATGGAGGAAATAAAACTTTGCAACCTTCCAGCTCGTCGCATCTCGCCTGATCTTATTCCTCCACAATATATATATTAGTGGTGTCAGATGGTTAAAATTTTTAAATCGTGACTAATCTTTTGGAATGTAGAGTTAATTGCGATTAATAACACGTTAATTGCGTGTTTTTCCATACAGATATAGTGTACCTTAAGTTGATAATTTTTCAAGTTTCTCATACTGTTATAAGCATGGGAATGGATAAATATGTTTGCTGTCTTCACCTGCAGGTTTTTTAAAGCTCTCAACATATCCAAAATGACAAAAATTATTCAGAATATTCTCCAGAAAATTCTCAAAAGTACTACTGCATGTGCAAACAACGGAACGCCAGGGCTAATTAATGTCACTGCAACACAACTCGGCTCCCACAGCAAGCATCCACTGCTTTTAAGCAGCTCAGCACAAAACAATGGACATTGTGTGTCACAACAGACACAATTTCCCTTTTAGCAGAAAAAGTGTAAACATAAACAATCATCTCACCCGTGATGCCACCCACCACGCTGCAAAAACAGGGCATGGGAGAGATTGCACATGATGAACACAGCTTGAAATTTTTTTTTAGACTGGTGCTGACGTACAGACAGTTGGACCCAAAGCTATGAGGATGAAACAGGCGAGTGTCTCTCCAGGTCAGCTGCTAGCAGTCAGCGACAACCTACCATGTAGCTGTTTATCCTGCTAGCCGGCTTCCAGAGAAGAACAGCCAACATCCAGGTGAAGTTTTGGAGGAGGTTGAGACAACTTAAATATGACAGTGCTTTGGGGATTTCCATGACTGTGATCCAGTTTGTTTGACTTTGCAATGTCTGCCTGGCACGCGCAGTGTCTGTATGGCCAGAGCAGCTTTGGTACAGAGAGCAGCTCGGCCAAAAAAGTACTGTTTGCGCTTTCTGCCATTAACTGTGTGTAACCCTTGCCTTATGTTAATTAGGTAAGGGAAATTATTAAGTGTAGACCAGTTGCTAGGTTCGTAAGGGTTACAATAGGGAATTAGAGTGAGTGTGGAATGAAATAGCTGGAGGCAAGAAATGAGCAATTCATATCTGTTATTAATAAAGATAAAAGGAGCAAAATATACAAACAATGTACAAATATACAAATATAACAATGGCCTGCATGAAATAAAACCCCAAAAATGTCCTACTGAGCTCAGTGTTTGGTTGTCCTCTCGGTTTAGTTGTTTGACCAGTCTAGATATCTTGTATCTCCAGACTCAGGTTTCTTTTCCTTTTTCTAAGGCGGCAGCTTGAGTTGTTACCACTTCGAATGCTGTGTACTGGAGAGAGGAAGGATGTCCTTCAATCGAGATCTTGGTCAGATCTCGGTTCAATCTCGGTTCAGTCTCGGGTCAGGCTCGCCATCTCCATTCGGAGAGATTCCAGGATCCAGAAGGTTCTTGATCGGCAACCAAAAAAACCTAGCCTGCACAACAATAATGGTATTATTGTTTACCGCTAGAGTAATTCGTCTTCCAATCCCTTCTTATATAACACCATAGCTTAGTGTTTAAATTCTTCTCTCATATTACTATTATTACAATCCAGCAATATAGTAATATCTTACATTTCACATCTTACATCTTACATGCATGTGTTCTTTTCTCACAATCTCTCTGGTAGCACATGAAATACCCCTTTTTTCATGTAACCAATTAAATGAATTCCTCTTTTTATCTCTGCATCATTTAACCATGAAATTATGATTAATCCTTTCTAACCTTGTCTTTGTAATTCATGAAATGAAATACAATTAATTTATCACATAACCAGGAAATATACTGTCCCATTACTTCCAATATTCCCTTTTAAATCGGTAAAACCCTGTCTGAGCTATTGGGTTTAGCATAACCTATGAATTTACATAGGCAACCAACACCATGTGCTGTTAGCATCAAACTACACATTACATTCGACAGAAATAGTGCATAAGAACTAAAAGTACTTCAGCATGCTGTTGGGAACTGAAATCACATTTAGAAAAACCATACAGACACAAAAATAGCCTTTTCCATTGCTTTTAAACAGAAAAAATCCACTCGCGATTAGCATTAGCATAATGCTAACATTAGCATGTATTGTTTGGTTTTCACTCACCAAGATGAGGTATCAGTGTGAACATAGCAAAAGGACACATCCACCATGCCTCCCAAGCTCGTGCTCCCGTCAACTTAGGATAATAAGGTTTCAAATTAGCGTTTGGAGAGTGTTTAGATCC
This sequence comes from Pholidichthys leucotaenia, assembly GCA_020510985.1. Taxonomy (NCBI): domain Eukaryota; kingdom Metazoa; phylum Chordata; class Actinopteri; order Cichliformes; family Pholidichthyidae; genus Pholidichthys; species Pholidichthys leucotaenia. The sequence goes on along the minus strand of CM035838.1, from coordinate 158,696,430 downwards.
ATTTATAGCATTTTTCTGAATTAACTCACCAAGAAGAGGTATCAATGTGAACCAGACCGCCCACAGCCTCTCTCGTCCGCTCTCGGATCGTGAAAGACCAATGACCAGCAGAGCGCCTCGGCACTCTGTTCGGAAGGCGGGGCTAGTATCGCTCTTGACGAATGAAAAGACCCAGATCACCCAACGTGACCATGAAACGGGAATTTAAAAGTTGGATAACGAGGATCACACTTCCTCTTCTCAAAGTAACCGTTTTTCAAAATAAAATCACACACTTTCACTACTGCAAATGAAATCTGAGAAAAAGGGTAATTTTCTCAGCTGGGTTACACCCTCCCCCGCTAATTATCATGCATGTCCCGTTGCATGTGTAACCAAGACTGTCCATCGTCAGTATTTAGAAACTCTAAGAAGGCTGTATTCAAACCTTGAAAAAGGGACTTAACAACCATCACTAGAGGATTTCCTAATTCAGGATATTCTAGTCTTTTCGGAAGTTGTCTGATTCTTTCAGACCGTCGTATTGGTTGGATTGTAATGTGATCATTTTTGTCCATTTCATCAGGTAAATCATTTGATTGGTGTTCTTGTCCCTCGACTGAACTGTCAGAAGGTTCTTCTAGTATTGTTGTGGTTTCATTTTCCACAGGTTTGTCATTCTCAGTATTGTCTCCTTCCGGTATCATTTCCACAGGTGAATTATAGGAAAGTTCAATCTCATTTGCATTATGCTCCCTATCTGGTTCTGCATTGGCAGTGGTTTCAGGTAAGACACAATCAGGTGGGTTTGTCATTTCCGGTGTTTGCAAAGGTTTTGGATAATCATGTACAGTAGTAAATCTGGTTATCTCCTCACGTGGGGAATCCTCAACTCACGGAATCAAAAATTCATTTTCAATTTTGGTTAACTCTTCGTGATCATTGTTCTCTGCAACAGTTGTTTGGCGTGTCTTAGGACGGTGAATAGGCTCTGGCTAAGGTGTTTCTGCTGTGGCAACAGGGAGGAAACTGCAGGGAAGTAAAAGGTCTCTGTGTAAAGTTCTTGAGGAACCTTGCTTTGACTTGGGTTTAACCGTGTAAACGGGTAAATTACCTGCACGCTTGACTACCACATGAATGTCGGCCTCCCATTTATCAGCAAGCTTATTTTTTCCACGCAGTCTCACATTTCTAACTAAAACCCTATCCCCAGGCTCAAGCTCAGAAACAGTGATTTTGCGGTCAAACCTGGCCTTGTTCTTGTCTGGAATCTTTTGTGCATTTTGTGAAGCTAACTTGTAGCTTTCTTCGAGCCTTTTCTTGAGATTTTCAACGTACTGCAAGTAAGTAACTTTCTGATCTTTGTTGAGAGGAAGTCCGAACGCTAGATCAACTGCCAATCTGGGTTTTCTACCAAACATTAATTCGTAGGGAGTAAACCCGGTTACATCACTGCATGTGCAGTTGTATGCATGTACTAACAGCATAACATAGTCTTTCCAGTGGGACTTTTGTTTGGACTCAAGCGTTCCTAACATACTCAGTAGCGTTCGATTGAATCTTTCAGTGGGGTTACCCCTGGGGTGGTATGGGGTTGTTCTTATTTTCTTTATGCCTGAGATCTCACAAAGGTCTTTTATTAGTTTTGCCTCAAAATCAGGACCCTGATCACTGTGCAGGCGCTCAAGTATACCGTAGTGAACGATGAATTGATCCCACAAGCACCTGGCAACCGTTTTGGACCTTTGATTTGAGGTAGGCAACGCAAGGGCAAATTTAGTAAAATGATCAGTTATTACGAGAATATTGCTGGTATTGCTACTGTCTGGTTCCAGACTGAGGAAGTCCATGCAGACTAGCTCTAAAGGTCGTGTAGTGGTTATGTTGACCAGGCTAGCCGCTTTTTCAGGAGGACTCTTCCTTCGTATGCACCGATCACATGTTTTTAACTTTTGCTCGACATCTGTTGCCATACGTGGCCAATAGAATCGTGTTCGGACCAGATCAAGGGTTCTGTCAATACCTAAGTGGCCCATGTCATTGTGCAGACTTTGGAGTACGGGAGCTCTGAGCTCCTCGGGAAGAACGAGCTGGTGGGCCACTTGGTCTCCAATTTGTCTTTTTCTGTACAACACTTCATTGTACATCTCCAACCTATGGAGTTCTCTGAGTAAAAGAGGGAGATCTGGGAGTTCTTCTCTAGCGGTCGGTGGGGGTGTTTGGCCACGTTCGATTTGTTCAATAACTTGTCTGATTGTCGAGTCCGCTCTTTGTCTTTGATTTCTGTTTGAGACAAGACAGGGATAGTAGGTAAGCCATTGTCTTGCTCCAAGGCATACAAGTCTGGGATTGCGTCAGCTGAGATGGTAAGTGACTCCACAAGTGTAACACCACTATCCTGATTGTCATCACGAATTTTAACAAGGTGGTTTTGACAGATGGCTTGAACAGCTTCATCATTTACAATCTCTGTGGTGTCAATGTCAGCTAGGTGACGCTCTACAAAGCGGCTTACATGCTCCTGCTCTTTCCTGGACTGGACATTTGTAATGACGAGGCGCACACACACCGAGTGTCAGTCAGAACTTTTACTTGTCACTGCAACTTCAACCAACAACTAACCACAGTGGCTCATGTACAACTCCTTTTATACTCAGGTCATGGCCAGGGTCATACTGCCCTCTTGTGGTGACTCTATATGAACTTCACATATCAATACATCTCCCTTTTTTTTCAAGTAAAGGTCATGTCCAACTTAAACTGTTTCTCAAATTTCAATAAACAAAATAAACTCCATATCTGTTTACATCTTTGTCAACCTTGTACACTGAATCACAACTTTAACATTTCTGTTTACATCTCAACATCAACACATTTTTTTTTTTTCATTCATCTCAGTACTCCTTACATTTCCTCAATCAATCTTTTCGGTTTCACAATTTGCCTTTGTGAGCATCTCTTTTGTGTCACCTCAGTCTGTTCGTTAGTGTCTGTCTCTATGTTCTGGTTCTCAGCCATTTCTGGTTGTTCGGTTTGGCTGGGAATTGGCATGTCGCTTGTTTCACTGTCTGTGACTCTCAATTTGGTCTGAGGCACTTTCAGTAAGTGACGTCGGTTTTGCCTCATTGTTTTCCCATGCTCTGTGATGACTTCATATGATCTGGGAGTTGTTTCTTTGACCACTTTTGCCAGTGGTCCCCATTCTCCATCACATCTCACTCGCACAATGTCCTCATGTGCAAGTGGTCTCAGAGGTCGTGCTGTTCTGTTGTACAGTTCAGTTTGCCTCTCCTCGCGCCTCACATCTCTCTTTTCCATCACCTGTGATGCTGATGGAAGTCGCGTTCTGAGTTTTCTGTTCATGAGCATTTCTGCTGGGGAAAGTCCATTCTCCAGTGGTGATGCTCGGTAATTCAGGATCGCCAGATGTGGGTCTTCTGCATTGTCTGCAGTCTTTTTCAGTATGCGCTTCACTATTTGCACCCCTTTCTCTGCTAACCCATTCGACTGTGGGTACAGAGGGCTTGAGGTCACGTGCTTGAACCCATATGTGTCTGCAAAGTCTTTGAAGCACTGACTCGTGAATTGTGGTCCGTTATCGCTTACAACAGTCATTGGAATTCCATGGCGTGTGAACATTGTCTTTGTATGTGCAATCACCTTTTCTGCTGTTGTGTCACTCAACCCTGCAAACTCTGGGTAGGTGGAATGATAGTCCATGACTAACAGATAGTCCTTGCCCTTAAGCTGAAATAGATCCATGCCCACTTTTCTCCATGGCCCTTGAGGCTTCTCATGGGGCCTCATAGGCTCCTTTGGCTGTTGATACCTGTGGCGCTGGCAAGTCTCACAGCGCTGCACATATGCCTCAATGTCCTTGTGCATGTTGGGCCAATACAAAACATCACGTGCACGTCTTTTGCACTTTTCAATACCCAAATGCCCCTCATGCACTAATTTAACCATTTCTGATCTCATGGAGGTAGGTATGACTATCCTTGTACCCTTTAACAGAACCCCATCTAACACAGACAGTTCACCTTTAAAGTGTTGGTAAGGCTTGTCAATCATAACCTGTCCTGGTTGATGTATCTGTTCCATTACTCTTTTTAGTTTCTCATCCTTTTGTGTTTCTTTCACTATCTTCGTCCATTTTGCATCTGACACTGGCATGTGTGCCTTAATAGAGTCTACATGTATTTGCACAGCTTCCTCTGTTGTGCTGCTGGTGTTGCTCAAGCTAGCCCTACTCAGCGCATCGGCTACAATTAGTTGCTTGCCTGGTGTAAACTCAAATTTCAAGTCATATTTCTGTAATCTTAACATTAGACGCTGGATGCGCGGCAGTGCGTCACCCAGTGGCTTCTGTGAGATAGCAATCAGTGGTTTGTGGTCTGTTTCTAGTATTACTGACCGTCCGTCCATACACATATTCATGAAACTTCTCACATCCAAACACTGCACCTAGAGTCTCTTTCTCTATTTGCGCGTAATTTCTTTCTGCGCTTGTCATGGTGCGCGATGCGTATGCGACTGGATACCACTCTGTGTCATGTTTTTGCAATAGCACAGCTCCTAGGCCGGCTTTGGACGCATCTGTGGACACTTTTAGCAGTTTGTCCTGATCATAGAATTTTAACACTGGCTCCTGTATTAGACTGCTTTTGAGCCACTCCCATTCTCTGGCATGCTCTGCCATCCACTGCCACATTGTATTGGTCTCTAACAAGCTTCTAAGAGCTATTGTGTTAGCTGATAAATTTGGGATAAATTTCCCCATGTAATTGACTAGCCCTAAGGCTCTTTGCAAGTCATTTTTGTCCTGCGGTACTGGCAGCTCTGCTATGGCCCGCACTTTTTCCGGATCTGGTTGCACGCCTGCCCCAGATAACTTCTCTCCCAGGTATGTAATCTCCTGTACCCCAAATTGGCACTTACTCTTATTCAGTTTCATACCTGACTTTTGCGCCTGTGTGAGAACTCTTGCCAACCTTTCGTCGTGTTCCTCTTTTGTTTTTCCCCAGACTACCACGTCATCAAGAAAAACTCCCACCCCTTCTATTCCGTCAAACAATTGCTGCACAGTTCTATGGAAAATTTCAGGGGCTGAGCTAATCCCGAACGGCATTCGTAGAAAGCAATGCCTTCCGAATGGCGTATTAAATGTGCACAATTTAGCGCTTTCCTCGTCGAGCACTATTTGGTAAAACCCAGATTTGGCATCTAATTTTGTGAAGTAGCTTGCTCCACTCATTGTGCTGGTTATGTCAGATTTTGTTGGTAGCCTGTAATGCTCCCGCTGTATTACTTTATTTAGATCTTTCGGATCTATGCACAATCTCAAATCTCCATTTGGCTTCTCCACTATAACTAGGGAGTTAACCCATTCAGTTGGTTCTTCTATTTTTCTGACCACTCCGTCTGCTAACAGTGAGTCTAGTGTTTCTCTCAGCCTCTTTTTAAGAGCTATTGGCACTTTTCTTGCTGGATGTATGACTGGCTCTGCATTCTCTTTCAGCCTAATTTTTTGTTTGCCTGGTAGGCGGCCTATTCCTTTGAACACCTCTTTGTATTCTTTCACCCAGTCAGTGTGTTTGTGCCTACTTGTTGTAGCCTCTGTATTTTCTCGCGCTGTCACCTTGTCTGTATCAATGACATTCACCCTCTTGATCAGACCTAGCTGATCGCATGTTTTTAAACCCAAAATTGCTTGTCTATTTCCATCAACAAGTACAAACAATGCATTCACTGTCTTATCTTTGTTTGACAGTGTAACCCTGCACATTCTCTTAGTGGGTATTGGCTTATCGTCATATGTTCTCAGATTAATCTTTTTATCTCTTATTTTCGGTTTGTTTTTCAGTCTTTTAAAATCTTTTATTGGCAGGATGTTTACCTGCGCACCTGTGTCGAGCTTCAGTGACATGTCCGTGCCATTCATCTCTAAGCACACTATCCATTCGTCAGCGCTCGTCTCTCCCTCGATGGCGTCCACGTAAAACTGATCCTCTTCGCTGTCGCTCTTTTTCTCCACGAGTTGCACCCTCTTCTTCGAGAAGCAGGTCTTTGTGAAGTGATTTTTTCCGCCACACTTGCGACATTCCTTCCCGAATGCTGGACACTGCTTCGGCGCATGTTGCATTCCACACCGCTCACAGTTCCCACGCGCGCGCTTTGCATCTCTTTTCCTTGCATACAACGTTCCTTTCGGCTTCGCACGCTGCACTGCATCGACTTCAGCAGTCTCTCTTTCCTTGCTGCTAAAAGTCTTTAATTGTGCCTTTGTACTCTCAGACGCTTGGCAAATCTGTATCGCTTTCTCCAGCGTTAAGTTAGTCTCTTTAAGTAATTGCATCCGCAATTTGTTGTCTTGGACCCCAATTACAATTTGGTCCCGTATCATTGACTCACTCAATGTTCCAAAGTTGCATGACTGACATTTCAACCGCAGGTCTGTGACATACAGCTCGATGGACTCTGACTCTTTCTGAAGTCTTTTTCTGAACACATACCTCTCGTACGTTTCATTCTTTCTCGGTGTGCAATAATCGTCGAACTTCTTCATTACGACGTCGAATTTGCCTTTTTCTTCTTCCGTGAAGATGAATGTGTTGAACACATCTAGCGCCGCTCGCCCTGCTACTGTTAGCAGTAATGCTATCTTCCTCTCCTCGTCACGGAGACCGATAGCTAGCGAATAAAGTTCAAAACTTTGTTTGAATGCTTTCCAGTTCTCGTTGACATTACCGGTCAACTTTAACTCATCCGGCTGTCGAAGAGCGTTCATCTTCGCCGTCGGTTCGTATCTTTTATCCTGGTACCATGTAATGACGAGGCGCACACACACCGAGTGTCAGTCAGAACTTTTACTTGTCACTGCAACTTCAACCAACAACTAACCACAGTGGCTCATGTACAACTCCTTTTATACTCAGGTCATGGCCAGGGTCATACTGCCCTCTTGTGGTGACTCTATATGAACTTCACATATCAATACAACATTGTTAATGAGTTCACCATGAGGACGTCTAGACAGCCCATCTGCGTCTAGGTTTTGCTTGCCTGCTCTATACTGTAACTTAAAGTTGTAGTTAGACAAAGCTGCAAGCCACCTGTAGCTTGTGGCGTCTAATTTAGCAGAGGTCAATACGTAGGTGAGTGGGTTACTATCTGTAACTACCGTGAACTGACCACCATACAAATAGTCGTGAAACTTTTCAGTTACTGACCATTTTAGTGCTAAGAACTCTAGCTTGTGAGCTGGATAACGTGCTTCGCTCCTTGATAACCCGCGACTGGCAAAAGCTATGGCCCTAAGCTGACCGTCCTGCTCCTGATAGAGTGCTTCCCCTAAGCCAGTGGTACTAGCATCGATATGGAGTACGTAAGGCAGCTTCGGGTCTGCAAAGCCTAAGATAGGAGCTGATGTTAACTTTTCGTTGATGGAGTCGAAAGCTTTTTGACAGTCTGTGGTCCATCGACTCTCAAATGGCAGTTTGGGATCAAAGTAGGTTTGGTCAGTGACTTTGGATTTTGACTTTTTGTTGAGTGGCGGGTAACCGCGTGTGAGGTCATTGAGAGGGCGTACTATAGACGAGTACCCTTCAATGAAGTGTCTGTAGTACCCTGAGAACCCTAAAAAGGATCTCAGTTCTGTGAGATTCCTAGGCCGTGGCCAGGTCTTAAGGGCCTGAATCTTTTTGGGATCTGTCTCGACACCGCTTTCGGAGACTACATGACCTAGGTACCGGACTGTTGTTTGAAAAAATTTACATTTTTCTGGCGATAACTTTAGCCCGTACTCTTTAAGACGATGGAGTACCCGCATGAGTCGCCGTTCCTGTTCTTCCAAACTATTTGAAAAGATGATGAGATCATCTAGAAAGACTAGCACCTCATTTAAGTTCATGTCACCGACGCAGCACTCCATGAGCCGCTGAAAGGTGCTTGGGACGTTGGTTATGCCCTGCGGCATGCGGTTGAACTCCCAGAATCCAAGGGGTGTTACAAAAGCAGTCTTTTCTTTGTCTGCTTCTTCTACCTCAATCTGGTAATATCCAGACTTAAGATCGAGGACTGTAAACCACTTGGATCCTGTGAGCGCCGAGAACGTCTCCTCCAGATTTGGGAGGGTGTAAGAGTCCTTTCTTGTTTGCAAATTGAGTTTGCGAAAGTCTATACATACACGCACATCATTGTTTCGCTTCCTCACTACAACAATGGGGGACGAGTAGGGAGACTGGGACTCTCTTATCACACCTGCAGCGAGCAGCTCTTGAAGGTGTTTACGCACTGCCTCAAGGTCTTGGGGGTGTATAGGGCGTGCACGGTGCTTAAAGGGAGTCGGATCATGAAGACTGATGGAGTGTTTCACTTTGCTCGTACACCCAAAGTCCAAATCATGGAAAGCGAATACTTCTGGGATGTCATTTAGTTGTTTGGTTATTTGCTCTTTCCACTCCTGTGGAATCGGTGAATCACCAAAGTTGAAACTCAGTTGTGGTTTGTTTGTGGCCGACTCATTTGCACTGACGACATTGTGCTGCGACAGGATACAATGGAAAGCTCCAAGTTCTGCGATGACACACGTGGACGGCATTGTGACATCTTGCTCTGTTTCGTTCGTAATCATTACAGGCACTTTGTGTGGAGCTCGGGAAGGAAGTGTTATCAGGCAAGTTTTAACACAAAGGCCACCCGGCATTGAAGACTGAGAGGGGTGTTCCACTATAGCACATGTGTCTGAAGTACAGTGAACGTTGGCAGACCCCTCTAAAACTACAGTTTTACCTGCTGGGACTACAGCTGGGGCTTTGCTTGACAAGGTAACTAATCCAATGTTCCCATCTTTGTTCTTTGTATGTCTTAGTTCGAGGGTTTTCAACAGTATCCTAAAACCGTAAGAGCTAGGTAAGTAATCAGGAGTCTTCATGTCTAAATACTTTCCATAAAGAACATCAAGTGTGTTTGTTCCCACTAACACTGGTGTCTGACTATTAGGATTGGCATCTGGAAATTAATCAATTGATTTATTACAGAAAGCAATATCATATACATGCAGGTTAGCTGAGCACTGAGCTCCTATCTATCCCCTATGACAGCGAATCAGCAAAGAGGCCATGAGATGGCCGACTCCTCCCTTATGTAGGTCGGCGTGATGACGGTTCCAGCCGGCTATGTCATCACACCGCTCACTGTTATAAATCCCTTTATAACAATACCATAATGAACTCGAGTGTAATATTGCTTTTATACAACTGTTCAAGCAGGCAAAATTTATTAAATGACAGCAATAGTGGACAAAATTTTATGATTTGTTTGCTGAACCAGTTATTTTGCACAGCTGAGAAAAAAGTCCTTTCTGAATGTAACTACTAGCCACTAACTGTTGCTAAACATCTCAGTCAGCATGAAGACATCTGTCATTTCACACACACATGTAAACAAATTAAATATTGTCAAGTGCAAAAGTAATAAGTGCTTCTAAAGCAAACCTGTTAAGTCGATACTTAAGAAAATCCCAGATCAAAGTGTATCTAATACCAGTCACCAGAAGCTAGTAGTTGCATGCTAGCGATTTAGCACATTTTGCTTGCTTTTCTTTCCATTTTCAAATGAAACAAAGAGCCCATCACCACAAAGCAATTGTGGTTTAAGTGAGACAATAAACAAACTCTAGCACTGCCTATTTTTTTAAACAGATGTGAAATCATTTAATGATCTTAAAATGACCGGGACAGAAGTAAACCTTTGCAAAAGGATTGGACTTCCATGTCATAGATGCATAATTTCTTCTTGTTAAAACAGCGCTTCACTGTGGAATCCAAAACAGTACTGCAATTGTCAGAGCTGATAGAAAAATACTGTTAGTAATTAACGTTACTAGAACACCCTTGAAGCGGAGTGATGCATATCCAGTGAAATTGGAGTGCAATTATTGTGGATTATAGTAACTCCTGAGCTGTGTTCGAAATGTTTGTTCGTTCCCCACATTAATAGTTTTCAATCACGTGATTTCTGGCAGGGTCAAATGAGATCCCCAGCTATGTTGGGGGGATAATTACAGCGCGATGGAACAAAAATTGTGAATGTCCAAAATTTATTATGAAACTCTTGATAGTGACAGACAGCAGTATGACAACAAATTAGTTTTAATTGAGAAGCAGGCCCCCTATCTCATTCCAAAGCAAAACTGGCCAAAAGTCAAGGAGAAGTGGGCTAGCATCACCTATCCAGACAGACTCTGATTCTGCACTTGGGGGGGGTGTGATTTACACTGTAGATAGGTAAAACACAATCTCGTTCTGCTGTACATGATTGGTTGTACAGTTGAATGACAATAAGGGTGATTTAATTTAATTTAATTTAATTTTAATTTAATGTACAAAGCTAAATATATTTCTTGATCTTCATAACACTTATCATGTATGCTTATCCACATCAGCCAATAAATTATTCACAGAGCCCTCAACTTAATTTCTCCTGTTTGCTTTTCTCTGTTTTTTTGATATGTGATCTAATTTGATTTAGCGTTAGCTAAAGACTGGCTTCATTCAGCACACTCACCTGTCCAAGTGCTTTCAGATGAAGTTAGACATTGTTGTCTTGGTATCTAATCGTTATCCCTCATTGTTAACAATAAGCAGTTGATTTGTAGATTCCCAGCTACTTGTAAAAATCCTCAAAGCCACAGGCTAATTAGTCGGTGTTTTGACATTTTGGCATCAGAACAGCAAACCTTGGGTTTAGCAGCTAACTTGTTCCAGCACCCGGCTTTGCTGGTTTTCTGCCAGCAACCTCAAGAAAAAAGTTGTATTGTTTTTGTCATCTTTGGAGCCTTCTTTCATCGGAAAGGAAACAGGAGGTGAGTGTTATATAGTTCATGATGCTCTTATTTGTGAAGTATGGTGTGGTGGCGTCCACTTCCGTTTCCGCCACCACACCATGCCTATAAATAGCAGCAGGCAGGGAGGGCAGGCCTCTTTGCCAACACCCCTTCCTGGCTTGTAGTGTGGAGTTAGGAGCTCAGTAAAGACAAGTTCAGTTGTGCACCTGCCCTCATTATTGTAAGTCTATTTTCAGACATAACATGTGGCGAGAATAAAAGTATGGTAACGTGTGGGTCTCCAATTCTGCCTTTTCTGGAGCTCCCAGGTGAGCCACCTGTTCCCTGGCCGAAATGGTACGCTGCCTTTAAAACATACATGGTGGCACTAAATCTGGGCAAGATGGACAAGCTGAGGGCACGCGCGCTGTTGGTGCACAATTTGGGAATTGAAGGCCAGCAGATATTGAGCACACATGGCGATTCGGACAATTTCGAGGACATGGTTAAGCTGATGGCATGCCATTTTTGCACCTCGGACAGAGTCATCATCTGGAGGATCAAGTTTCGGCAGTGCCACCAACAGGTGGGCGAGCCTATTCAGCGGTTCAGCGCCGATTTGAAACTACTGGCTAGTGAGTGTCGGTTCGGGCCGGTGGAGGAGGAGATGGTTTGCGACCAGCTGGAGGAGCATACCAACAACGCTGCAATAAGAATGAAGGTGCTCACAATACCAGGTGACTTGATGCTAACCAGGGCCATTGAGTTAGCCCTTCAGCTAGAGACAGCGGATAGGTTAGCACTGGAGCTGAGTGAGTGTCCGTCATGACGACAGCTGGAGTTTCCTGCCGCCACACAAGTAACGGACCCAGACAGTGATGGAAGCATGGAAGACGATGCTGCGGAGCCCAACACTGCAAAATTTAGGTCTGCCCCGGGGAAACCTATGTGTTTGGGTTGTGGGTTCGTGAATCACCACTTCGAGGCCAGGGACTGCCTGGCGAGTGGGAAACACTGCAGCAAGTGTGGACACTTGAAGCACTATGCCAGGGCGTGCCATATATCTGAGCATGGAAGCCCACAGAGGAAATTGACTTCCTCCCGCCCCGACGGTTGTCCACACACACACAGTGTCTCCGAGCACTAATGGGTATGCGGTCTTCATGGTGGAGCTGGATGGTGTGGAGATGCCACTACTGATCGACATGGGGGCGGAGGGTTCTCTGCTGAATTGGGCTACTGTGAGAAAATTCTTCCCCCACTATAGGACTGAAGGAGACCCAGCGCCACTCTATGGCTATGGAGGTGGACGGCTGTGCACGGTGGGAGCACTGATGCTGACAGCCCGGTACAAGTCGGCGGATATGGCTAACCTCAAGTTCATTGTGACGGCCCGTGGCAACAACATTATGGGCTGTGACCTCTTTTATGGCCTGGGTTTCTCCATCAAGAGCGGCGCTGGGGAGGAGTGGTCGGGCTGTGGACTGTGGGACCAGCCGGTTCTGAGAGTGGAGGACGATGCGGTGTGGGACGAGGAGTAACCGAGCAACCTGGAGGATGAGCAGGACCAGCCTCGCTCAGAGTCATTGCAGGAGGGTCTCAGTGCCGGAGCTCAAGTCACCCTGTCAAATAAACTAATCTACTACTACTACCCTGGACAAGGGTACTGAGCGTGACGGCGAAGCACCTGTAATGACGAGCGACGCCGAGAAGCTAGCTCCAGTTGTTCCTGTAGCTCGTCAATAGTGACAGCTGCAGCGAATTTAAGAGGTCGGGGCCAGACCATTAGGCACGGAGGGACTGCGTGCCGAGCAGAAACACTGCAAGCCAAGCAAAACCCCTCTGGGAGTCGCAGACCTGGTTCGGGCTCGTGGGGAGGGGCTCAATAAAGACAAGTTCAGTTATGCACCTGGCCTCATTATTGTAAGTCTATTTTCAGACATAACAGTGAGCAGGATCCAGGTGTGGTGAACCCGCTTCGCCCTCAGTCCCTGTACGGAGGTCTAATCAGCCGGAATGATTAGAAGCATCTGCATAGCTGAGTGGAAGGATATACTTTCTGTCTCACCTGTGTGGACACAGCTGATTTAACTGACTGCAGTCAAAGGTAAAAATATGACAAGGAGTATGGAGGGCTAAATAGTGATTTGGATCTTCATAATCAGAATCAGAATCAGAATCAGAATCAGCTTTATTGGCCAAGTATGCACAACACATACAAGGAATTTGACTTTGGCGAAAAACTTGCTCTCGTTGTTCAGGTGAAGGATTTAAATAAGGATTCAATGACAACCAGAGTATGTACAGTAAATTACAGTCTGTCCACGTTTCTATAAAAGGATGCAAATATATACAGGAATATATGCAGTTATTTACTCGGACTAACCACACTTTGCAGAAATATATGAAAAAATATACAATCACACAGTATTTCAATGTGGACTCAGATTCAGTGATATAATGTGAATGAAGTAAAAAGCAGTGTGAGAGTTATGTGCAATGTAATAATGGATGAAAAGTCATGAGTACAGCAACAGGTAGGAAACTAATATCCTGTAGTTTGAAAGTGTGACACTTAAGTTGGCTTGGACAGATCCCCGATAGGTCCCGTTAGACGAACAAGTACATTTGTTTAGCTGTGTGTATGGCTGGCAGCAGCTGAGCTGATCAGGGAGCTTATGAATCTGTGAAAATGTCCACAGAGCATTATAGACTCTTCAACAATGTTATTAGTCAATTATTTAAAATGGTCAGGGCACCCGCAAGTTGGAATACGAGGAAGGCGCCACGTCAGCTCTACTAATATTAATACGAGAAAGTAAAATTATCCTTTGTTTCTCTGATAGTTCCCCAGTTGACTTGCCTTGGTTCTAAATAATTGCAGGTAATCAATAAAACAACACTTTCTCCTTCCCACCAGTGTTTGTACAGCCAATTAGTCCACATTAGTGTACTGTGGAGTGTGTGAAATCACAGGCAGATTCATTTCAAAATGATTTATTTCACACTCACATCTCACGAGCACAGAACAGCCGAACTTTTTACCAGAGACTCTCCTCTTAAGTTTCACGGCTTACATCACACACAACAGGACATTTGCATCACACTGCATTCAACCCCCTACATCCTTGACTCCTTCTCGCTCTCTCACCAGGAGACTCCTGCTCTTTTGTCTCCCATGCTTATTCACTATCCCTTGTCTGAGATGCTAGAAATCTGACTCTCCCAAGGTGCTACAAATACCCCCCCCCCCAGCATCTTAGATAGGACAATAGAATAACAGTCCACATGCTGTGATAGAACAACAGAATATCAGTCCACATGCTGTTTGGGCTTCCGTCTCCTCCCGTATCTGCTGTAACTGGGTTTTACCGCCTCCACGGCGCTGTTGTGCCAGTGGGAGGTTGCTGGGAGAGGGGGCACTTCGGTCTGTCCGTGTGGCTGCTCTGGCGAATCGCTTCCCTGTGGAGCTCTCCGTGGGGGTCTTCCACGCCGAGGGGCCCTAGCCAACAGCACTTGCTCGTCCGCCACAACGAAAGCGGGTTTGAGTCTGTCTATGCCAATTTTTTCCCTCCTACCCCCCCAAGTCTAGCAAAAAAATGCTTATCCCCTGTTTCCAACACTCTGAACGGTCCATCATAGGGTGGGCGCAATGGAGGGCGGTGGGCATCGTGTCTGACAAACACGAACTCCGCGCTCTTCAAAGTTTTAGGCACAAAAACACGCGGAAAACTGTGGTGGGCAGGGCACGGCAGCGTGCCTGTGTTTGCGCTACGCTGCAAAAGCTGAGACGCGGAGCTGCCCGGAGCGGGATTTTCTGGTAGAAATTCCCCGGGCAGCCGTAGTGGCTGCGTAAAAACGAGCTTTGCCGGGGAAGCATCTAGATCCTCTTTCGGCGCGGAGCGCAACCCCAATAAAACCCACGGCAGCCTGTATACCCAATTTGCATCCGTCAGTGAGGCCCTGAGTGCTGCTTTCAGTGATCTATAAAACGCTCGCATAACCCATTGGCCTGTGGGTTGTACGCAGTTGTGCGGTGAATTGTAACACCCAGGCTGCGGGCCATCGCAGACCAGAGTTCGGAAACAAATTGAGGTCCCCTGTCGGACGTAATGTCTGACGGGACTCCAAAACGTGCCACCCATGCTGTTAAAAAAGCGCGTGCTACGTCTGCGGACGTGGTTGCCGCCAGCGGGACCGCTTCTGGCCACCGCGTGGTGCGGTCCACCATAGTCAGGAGGTGCGTGCACCCCTGTGATGGCGGGAGGGGGCCCACGAGGTCCACGTGAACATGGTCGAACCTCTTAGCTGGAATACGAAACGACTCCAAGGGAGCCTTCGTGTGTCTGTGTACCTTGAATCGTTGGCACGCCACGCAGGCTGCAGCCCACTCTTTCACTTGTTTGCGTAGGCTCGGCCACACAAACTTCTCTCCCACCATTTTGACCAACGCGGGCACTCCTGGGTGTGCCAGAGTGTGAACCGACTCAAAGACGCGGCGGCGCCACGCGGCCGGGACCACGGGACGCGGGCGACCCGTGGAGACATCGCAGATTAGGGGGGGCATGCCATCTTGCAGCACCCTGCTCTCCAGCCTTAACCCTGTTGGTCCAGACTGGAGCGCGCGCACGTCTGCATCGCTAATCTGCTCCGCGGCCATGGCTGCGTAATCTATCCCCACGCAGACCGGGGCCGCCACGGCACGAGAAGCAGTCCGCCACTACATTCAGTTTACCCGACACATGCTGAATATTGGTAGAAAACTCTGAGATCGCGGCCAGCTGTCTCTGCTGCCGGCCCGACCACGGTTCTGAAACCTTGGCCATCGCGAATGTTAGCGGCTTGTGGTCCATGAACGCGGTGAAACTGCGCCCTTCCAGCCAGAACTGGAAGTGGCGAATGGCCAGGTGGAGAGCCAGCAACTCTCTGTCGAACGCGCTGTATTTACGTTCACTGTCGCGCAAAGTTCTGCTGAAAAAGGCGAGCGGCTGCCAAACCCCGGCGACGCGCTGCTCCACAACAGCCCCTATGGCCACGTCTGAAGCGTCAGTGGTGAGCGCTATGCGGGCCGTCGGGTGTGGATGTGCCAGCAGTGCGGCGTTTGGCAGGGCTGCTTTAACTTCCGAGAACGCCCGCTCTCGCTCCGGGGTCCATTCGACCCTATCCGCGGGTTTCTGTTTTTTGAGCGCGGCGTACAATGGTTGCATGAGCCGTGCCGCGCTGGGAAGGAAACGGTTATAAAAGTTCACCATTCCCAAAAATTCTTGTAGCGCCCTGACCGTTTCAGGCCGGGGAAAATCCGCCACAACGCGCACTTTGTCGGGCAGCGGGATCGCAACTTCTGGAGAGACGCGGTGCCCCAAAAAATCAATCTCCGTTACGCCGAACTGGCATTTCACCGGGTTGATTATTAACCCGTGCTCCTCCAACCTTTGGAAAACCGTCGTGAGGTGGGTTTCGTGTTCGTCTTCGGACGCGCTGGCTACCAGGATATCGTCCAGGTAGACGAACACGAACGGGAGATCGCGCAGCACTGCATCCATCATACGCTGGAACATCTGTGCTGCTCCTTTTAACCCGAATGGCATACGCAGGAACTCGAATAGACCGAAC
This sequence comes from Pholidichthys leucotaenia, assembly GCA_020510985.1. NCBI lineage: Eukaryota > Metazoa > Chordata > Actinopteri > Cichliformes > Pholidichthyidae > Pholidichthys > Pholidichthys leucotaenia. The sequence goes on along the minus strand of CM035838.1, from coordinate 158,680,013 downwards.
GGAGTTATTACCGCTGTTTTGGGTACGTCCTCAGCGCGCACTGGGATTTGGTGGTAACCGCGGACCAGGTCTATTTTGGAAAAAATGCGTGCCCCGGCGAGGTGAACGGAAAAATCCTGTATGTGGGGAATCGGGTAGCGGTCGTGCGCCGTGGCGTTGTTCAACCTGCGGAAATCACCGCACGGTCGCCACGATCCCTCAGCCTTAGGGACCATGTGTAGCGGGGAAGCCCATGGGCTGTTCGAGCGCCTGATGATGCCCAACCTTTCCAGATTGGTGAACTCCTCGCATGCTATGGCCAGCTTAGCTGCGTCCAAGCGCCGAGGTCTTGCAAAAATGGGCGGCCCGGTGGTGGTGATAAAGTGCTCCACCCCGTGTTTAGCGATGGCCGCGGAAAACGTCGGGACCGTGAGTGCTGGGAACTGAGTGAACAGTGTGTGGAACTTACTGCCTGTAGCTGTGACGTTGGCTTGTGCTGTTGGCCGGGTCACTCGAGCTATACAGGGGAGAGAATCGAAGGACAGAGCATTAACCAGGCGCCTGTTAGCAACATCAACCAATAAACCATGTGCACACAGAAAATCAGCCCCCAGTATATGGTAATTCAGTGCTGCTATGACAAAAGTCCACTCATATGTACGGCCGTGTAGAGATAAGAGCAGAGTCCTCTCACCAAAGGTCTTAATATCCGAGCCGTTTGCTGCCACTATCTCGGGGCCGCTAGATCCTGCCAGCCGGTCAGCGTAGGTCGGCCGGATGAAGCTCCTCTGGGCTCCGGTGTCCACGAGGAAATGCCTCCCCGAGCGTGCGTCCGTTAGGTAGAGCAGCTTGTTCACTTCACCGAGGGTCGCTGCAGCTACCGACCCTCGGCCTTGGCGTTTTCCCGAGCGCTGGAATTGGCATGGTGGCGTACATCTGCGTGCGTTCTCTCCGAAGCGGCGGTGGTAGGAACAGAGCGTGTCTCTCTGGCGTTCCCTGGTCCCCGCTGCTGCTACCATCGGTGGCTCCTCGCCTCCTCTGATCATCTCGCTGGGCTCCGCCGCTGCTGCGTTGACTGTGGTTGCCCTGGTGGCGATGATGATCCGGTCTGCCTCCTGGGCTAGCGCACGGTAGTCTCGTGCGGCCAGCCGCGGTGAATTGGCCAGAAGCGCTCTTGCTACTGTCGGAAGGTTCCGGAGGAAGAGGTGGGCAAACAGAAAGTGCTCGTCGTCCGTGCCCATTAATGCCAGCATCTTCTCCATCAGGTCTACGACCGAACCCTCTCCTAGCTCGGTCCGCGTCAGGAGCCTCTCCGCTCTCTCACAGTCCGAGAGCGTGTAGCGCTGGATGAGCGCAGCTTTGAGCTCCTCGTATCTGTTGCTGGCTGGAGGCTGATCGAGCAGGCTCACTACCTGTTGAGCTGTGCGGGCGTCGAGCGCTGCGACCACATGGTAGAATCTGTTGTCATCTGCCGTTACTCCCCGGAGGGCGAACTGGGCCTCGGTGAGGTGGAACCAAGAGCGCGGGTTGTGCTGCCAGAAATCCAGTAGCTTGACTGAAACCGCACACGCGTGGCTGGAGGTTCCAGTCCGGGCTGTCTGTGGGATGGCTGCCGCCTCGCTGTAGCTTCCTGACCGGGCCGGCTCCGGGGATCTTGCCTCGTGTTCCATAATACGTCTTGGGTCAACAGTGTGGAGTTTGTGAAATCACAGGCAGATTCATTCCAAAATGATTTATTTCACACTCACATCTCACGAGCACAGAACAGACTAAACTTTTTACCAGAGACTCTCCTCTTAAGTTTCACAGCTTACATCACACACAACAGGACATTTGCATCACACTGCATTCAACCCCCTACATCCTTGACTCCTTCTCGCTCTCTCACCAGGAGACTCCTGCTCTTTTGTCTCCCATGCTTATTCACTGTCCCTTGTCTGAGATGCTAGAAATCTGACTCTCCCAAGGTGCTACAGCACTATATTTACATAATTTTCGGTTATAATGAAATAGAATCACCCTCTGCAGCTTCCCTCTCAACATGGCCACCCATATAGTGACTGGCAGCCGTGTGACGTCATCTTAAAACTATGAATAGTGTACTATATCGTGAATCAGGCATTTTCTAGTGCTGTTCGAAATCTTAACTGAAAATTTCTTTCACTATATACGTAGTAGGGCTGTCGTGGTAGAGGAATTTCCCCTGTGGTGACGGTGGACAGCTCAACACTGCGATATGCGGTATTATTGCAAATGTTTTTAGGACCCTGTGCTCTCGAAATTTAAACAGGGTTCATAACTTATGTGGTACACAATGGAAGCTATGAGAAACTCGCTGCAGCTCCAATCTCAACTTTATGTGCATGTGTGACAGTTGTGCAGAGCTCTGCTCTTTGTACAGGCATGAACTGCTGATTCTGTTTAAAAAAAAAAAAAAACCCAAATGAACATTTTCATTAAGCAGTGGCGGTAACTACAGGGTGTGTGGACTGGAGACTGCAGCGACAGTCAGCTTATTTAAGTAGGACAGCCTCTGTACAGGACCCTGCGTGGCTCTTGTCTCCGTGATTTTTGCCGCTGTCTGAAAAATCACATTCAAACAAGCAATGCACTGTGCAGTAGTTGTTTGGCTCTTGGAGCTCATACACAGTACAGTACACACTCCACTCAGAAGGAAATAACAGGCTTTGTGGCCTTTCAGTGCTCACTATCACAGCTGTATTTAGCAAGGAGTCCAAACGCTTCTACCACAAACTGCCTGTTGGAGTCCCCTAGAGAGAGAGTGCACCAAATGGTGCTGCCGCTGTCAGCACCCGCCGCTGGGTGCTCTGGAAGCTTCCAGAGTACCGATTGCAAACATGCTGTTGGCAATAAAAATACACTTCATTTAACAATTTATTTAATAATCAATAGGGGCACATAAGTGAACGAGATATAGCCACACACACAAAAAGTGAACACCACGGTTGTTGCTGTTGCTTGTTTTCCTCTGCGGTAGGCATGTCCATATCACGGTATTACATAATTGCGGTTATCGCGACAGCCCTACTATATGGTACACTCAAAATATCCCACGATGCATTTGGAAAAGCAGTGTTCAATGGATGGTCACTACATTAGCCAATGTATCCCATAATGCAATGTGCAGCCAACGGAGCAGTGAGAGGAGAGCTTCACATCACAACATATACTACCTAAAGGTATTTATATTTATGAATTCAGCAAAAACTATTTGATTTAATATATACAGTGGATATAAAACGTCTACACACCCCTGTTCAAATGCCAGGTTTTTGTGAAGTAAAAAAACGAGACCAAGATAAATCATTTCAAAACTTTTTCCACCATTAATGTGACCTATAACCTGTACAACCCAATTGAAAAACAAACTGAAATCTTTTAAGGAAAAAATAAAAAACTTACAATAACCTGTTTGCATAAATATGCACACCCTTAAACTAATACTTTGTTGCAGCACCTTTGGCTTTTATTACAGCACTCAGTCTTTTTGGGTAGGATTCTATCAGCGTGGCACATCTTGATGTGGCAATATTTGCACACTCTTCTTTGCAAAAGCGCTCCAAATCTGTCGAGGGCATCTCCTGTGCACAGCCCTCTTCAGATCACCCCACAGATGTTTGATCGGATTCAGGTATGGACTCTGGCTGGGCCATTCCAAAACCTTAATTTTCTTCTGGTGAAGCCATCCTTTTGGTGATTTGGATGTGTTTAGGGTCATTGTCGTGCTGAAAGATGAAGTTCCTCTTCATCTTCAGCTTTCTAGCAGAAGCCTGAAGGTTTTGTGCCAACACTGACTGATATTTGGAACTGATCCTAATTCCCTCCACCTTGACTAAGGCCCCAGTTCCAGATGAAAAAAAACAGCATGAAAGCATGATGGTACCACCACCATGCTTCACTGAAGATATGGTGTTCTTTTGGTGATGAGCAGTATTGTGTTTGTGCCAAATACACATTTTGGAATTGTGGCCAAAAAGTTCAGCTTTGGTTTCAATGGACCGTAACACATTTTCCCGCATGCGTTTTTGCAAAATGTAGCCGGACTTGGATGTTTTTCTTCATAAGATAAAGCTTCCGTCTTGCCATCTTAGACTGGAGATTGTTGTCACATGTACTAAACAGCCAGTACTTGCCAGAAATTCCTGCAGCTCCTTTGATGTTGCCATCGGCCTCTTGGCAGCCTCCCTGACCAGTTTTCTTCTCGTCTTTTCATCAATTTTGGAGGGACATCCAGTTCCTTGTAATGTCACTGTTGTGCCATATTTTCTCCACTTGATGATGACTGTCTTCACTGTGTTCCATGGTATATGTAATGCCTTGGAAATTCTTTTGTACCCTTCTCCTGACTGATACCTTTGAACAATGAGATCCCTCTGATGCTTTGGAAGCTCTCTGTGGACCATGGCTTGTGCTGTAAGATGTGACCACAAAAATGTCAGGAAAAGCCTACTAGAACAGCTGAACTTCATTTGGAGTTGATCAGAGGCACTTTAAATGGTGGCAGGTGTGTGCTGACTCCCATTTAACGAGTTTGAATGTGGTTGGTTAATTCTGAACACAGCCACATCCCCAGTTATAACAGGGTGTGCATATTTATCCAAACAGGTTATTGTTAAGTTTTTTGTTTTTTTTTTCCCTTTAAAAGATTTCAGTTTGTTTTTCAATTGTACAGATTATAGGTCACATTAACGGTGGAAAACGTTTTGAAATCATTTATCTTGGTCTCATTTTTTTACATTGTGGAGGAACAAAATAAGTTCAGGTGAGACACGGCGAGCTGAAGGTTTAAGAGTTTTATTCCTCCATCATCATGAGACACACTGCAGCACTGTGTGCTGAGTGTGAGCTGTTGTGAGTGCGCTAGTGAGGCAAGTAAAGTCAGCTCTTTTATACATACAAGAGAGAACGCATGGCACATTTACATATTGGTATACATATCAGACAATACATATCAATCGCGTGATTAACTGGTGCCAGACTCCTCTCCTTACTCCGGGGATGAATAACCATAGTCATTGTTATTCCCCGTCGTTTGGGCTCCAGCTCTAGTAGAACTGTCGGAGGGCATGTCAGTCCGTGAGGGGAACGGGGGAGGGGCGGAAAGGGCAGTGTGCTCCGCTCCGAGTTCCAGCACGTTGAACGGCCGTGGATCGTGGGCACACGGGCTGGTGTGCAGTCGTGCGTAAAGGAACCAGACGGCGATCGGCCGGCTTTGGGAGTGAGGTGCGGGAAAAGCTCTGTGCAGGAGGAGGTTGAGGGGGTGGGAGTAAGCGAGTGCCGGCCCGGGACGTCAAAGGTGTCTGGGCTGCACAAAAATTACGTGTGGCTCTGCGATGGTGAGGAACTTTTCCTGTTAAACGTGGCGGAGATCCACAGCGGCTGTGAAAAAATTATATCTCTGACTTCTCTCGTGTTTTGGTCCAGCGAGGATGTGGGGAAGGGGAGCGGCCAAATTCCCTGAGGATGCGTAGTGGCCTGACAAACTGAAGCTGTGTCAGGGACTCGGCAATTTGGCTTTAGGTGCGGGAAGCAGCCCTAAAGTCATCGGGGAAAGCAATCGGCTAAATTCCCTTTGTGCGCTGTGGCTGGAAGCCCATACAACTGTCCGGTGTGCGGGCTGCACGTCCGCTCCAGGTGCGCGAGCAGCCCTGAAGGTTCCAAGGGTGGCGATCGGCCGTTTTTCTTGGGCATGTGCAGCGGTGGAGGACGATGTATCAGTCTGTAGAGCCAGTTTGTCCCTGGTGTGTGGCACGCGCCTGGTGAAGTGACCACATAGCTGGCAGTTGCGCTGTCCTTGTAATCCTGCGATGTGCGCACGTGGGTTCTGTGCGCAGAAGGTCCATTGTCGAGAGGTGAGTCAGGGTCAGGGAACTTGATGGAAATCAATGCAGTCGGCGCCGATGATTGTCCCCGTTCAGGCTGCTTCCTTTGTTCGCTCGTGTTGCTCATGGTGCGTTCCGATCAAAGCGCTGCGCTCTCGTGTGGGTGCGAAGGATGTAGACGATTCCCAGTCTCTGGAATCCACAGCGCGGTGAGAGGGAGCAGACGGTCATTCTCCCTCAGTGTGGAGGTAAAAAAATCAGGCGAGGGTTGCACCATGAAGCGTGCTGAGGCTTCCTGTCCGGGCTGCACGGTGGCGCAGTGGTTAGCACTGCGGCAGCACAGTTTACCCTTGGCCGGGGGATTGTGGGGATCGTGGGTTCGATCCCAGCCCCCGACCAACAGTGATCTGTGTGGAGTTTGCATGTTCTCCCCGTGTTGCGTGGGTTTACTACGGGATTTCTCCGGTTTCCTCCCACATGCCAAAAACATGCATGTTAGGTTAATTGGCTGTTTTAAATTGTCCCTAGATATCTGTTTCCTATAGGCCCTTAGAATAGAGGGTTAGTATTAATGAAAGCGCTTTGAGTGGTCTTTGTGACTAGAAAAGCGCTATATAAGTGCAGGTTAGTTAGTAGTTAGTTAGTTAGTCATCTCCAGGGTGTTCGCCTGGTGTTCCATTCTTCGTCAAGGGTCACCAGTGTAGAGGTAAAAAATTAATTCAGACGAGACACAGTGAGCTGAAGGTTTAAGAGTTTTATTCCTCCATCATCATGAGACACACTGCAGCACTGTGTGCTGAGTGTGAGCTGTTGTGAGTGCGCTAGTGAGGCACGTAAAGTCAGCTCTTTTATACGGACAAGAGAGAATGCATGGCACATTTACATATTGATATACATATCAGACAATACATATCAATCGCGTGATTAACTGGTGCCAGACTCCTCTCCTTACTCTGGGGATGAATAACAATAGTCATTGTTCTGGTTGCCCCCCTAGGGCTCTCTGTTCATATGCAATCCCTGCTGAGCGTGACTATTATCAGTCTCCATTGTGCTGGGTGCCCACAACATCACAAAAACCTGGCATTTCAACAGGGGTGTGTAGACTTTTTATATCCACTGAAATTACTACAAATTACATGCAGGTATTCATTTTTTCCACCGTTACTCTGTTACATTTTATTGTCTCACCATGATGACGTCATTAACTGCACTGCAATAACAAGCCCAGTAGTGTCTGAAATCTGTTAATTTTATTGTTATATTGAGTCTACTATATAGTCCACTATATCTAAATTCACTATAGCAAGTAGGGAGTGAGTGAATGAGTGAACATTCCGAACACAGCCCTGGAATCCCTATTGTCCAATCAAATTGCTCGGTCAGAACTAACTGTTGTGTATATAACTTAAATAAAATGGGGTCATTGCCCAGACAAAAATAGAGAAATTAACCATTAAAAACAATCAAAATTTAACCAGCATCCATGTGAACATTCCAAAATTTAGCTACAAATTTACATGAACAAATTCGCAAATTTACAAAAAAAATAAGTCCAAAAATTGTTGCAAATTAATGAGAAAAAAGTTGCAAATTTACATGAAAAAGTTGCAGATTAATGAGAAAAAATTGCAAATTTACATGAAGAAAAGTTGCAAATTAATGAGGACAACGTAGAAAATCTACATGAAAAAAGTTGCAAATTAACAAGGAAAAAAAGCTGCAAATTAATGAGAAAGAAAACTGCAAATTTATGAGAAAAAAAAATCACATTTATAAAGAAAGCTGCAACCACCCCCCCCCCCCCCAAAAAAAAAATCAAGTATCCTTAGCATTGGTGCTTAAAATGCATTTTCTTCAGTTCTGTAACATGATATAGAAAGGTTTATGATGATTGGGGGGGGAGGAATTCACTATTTTTTTCCACTTATGGACTTAGAAGACAGAATGTAAAAATTAGAGATTGTGCAATACTTCCAATGTCGTGTGTGTTTCTGTGGTTTTTTTATTTGTTTTTGTCCCCATTTTACCCTGTTAAGTGGTTGCACTTTAATTTTATTGTACAATGTACAATGACAATAAAGATATATCCCTACTCATACTCATTCACAAGGGTTACTAGAATTACTACACAATAATTATAGCTAATTTATTAAGCCTTTGGGCACTTTTACTTGTAATAGCATAGTAGATAAATCAAAAAACTTGCAAATACATGCCTGGGCCCTTTAACATTTGCACTATGTGGTATTGTTTATTTTAGGGGCATACATTTCTTGCATCATAGAATCTTAACAAAATTACAAATTGAATCAGCATTTCAGACAACCAGCCCAGTAATGTTAAGCAGTAGAGCAGCACATACTAATATACAACCCTGCTGACAGCTCGCTGTAACCATAATGACAGGATCAAGTCACAGCCAACCCACATGGAGGCTGCCAAAGAGCTCAAGTGCCAGTGAACTTCCTTCTAGGGGTCACTAGTCCAAGCAGCTCAACTTAACCCCGAAACAGTTCAGTCTCGGACACCGAGGCTGGGAGTCCCCACTTGACCCACAGAACCACAACACTGCATCCCCTTGTGCTGTAGCAGGGGCCTGCGAGCCTTCACTTATACTGCCAATACACAGGCAGCACTGAGGTCATCAATAATGACTCCATTTACTTAACACCGACCCAAACACCTGCTCATTTATCATCACCGACACATGTCAGCCTGGCCCATTTCTCACACGTGAGCCAGCCAGCTACTGCAGATCCTGATTGGGTCACCCCCGGCACTGAGGGGGCTTTAGTGAGTGGATTGGTAGACGGCGTTAAAGTGTAAGTAATTGAGCAACATTTCATTGTGTAATCATGGTTGATGTCAAAATAATTCAGAGTAGATTCTAAGTTCTGGCAGGCAATGTTCACACCGATTATTCCACAGACCATCATTGTGTTTCATGTGGTTCAATTATTATGGTTCAACTGATAGTAGCCAATCGATGAGACTATAAACACAACACATTTATTTACACTAAAAGGAAGGCTGGTTGTTGTTCGGTGGTTTTAAGCAATTACACTATACAATGCAATAAACTGTTTCTTAAACTGCTTTCAAATTCTCTATATTGTTGTAATTATTTAGATTCAAATAATTTCCAGCAGGATTGTGACCCAAGATGGACATAGCTCTATAGACTGAAAACGTAAGAAAATCCAGAAGTACCTTCACTCTGCATTCTAATGGCCAGCATATGGTGAGGCTTATGGCTACAAAGCAAATCAGATTGTACAGAAGCCTGTGGGTGCAATGTTATTTTATTGATAGTTTGTTTTAATATATGGTTTGTATTAGAGCCCGTTAAGATGATACAGCAGGGTATTTATCACCCACAAGTTATTTAGCTTCTGAACTGACAGTTCTCAGTTGTGCACCTTTTGTTTTTCCCGTTTGGTTTTAAAACAAGTAGAAAAGCTCAGCTCAGGGTTTCATATCAGAACTTTTTATACCATTGGGGTGGCAGACTGGTGGCCACGTCTATAGGTGCATCCTTAGCCTTAGTCCTCTTAGCTCAATCACGGGTGCAGGACATCAGCCATCAATTGCCACTTCTCTCGATTTGCTGCGATCTGATTCTTTACTGGCCCTGATGTTCTCCATGTCTCTCTCTAGACCTCTCTTCCAGTGTGTTTTGGGTAACCTCTGTGGTGCTTCCCTTGCGGATTCCACTGAAGCACTTACTTTGTTATGGAGTTGTCCTTTTTCTGCAGTGTATGTCCGATCCAGCTTCATCTTCTACTCTGGATGCTGAACTCAGTGGCTCTTCTTCAGCCAGTCCCACTACTACTTCTGTTGTCACTATTCTTGGCCACCAAATAATGAGAATGAAACCTAGTCACTTGTTCAGGAATGCTTGAAGACTGTGTGGTTAGCTGGGTGAGACTTAATAATGTGTCGCAACCAGGGCTTGACATTAACTTTTTTGCTCACCGGCCACGTGTGGCTAGTGATTTTCCAAAGTCACCAGCCACTCAGCCTTTTCACTAGCCACAATTTTGTGGTTGGAAAATTATGTTTAATATGATCAAATTTGCCAATTTAGGTAGTTTGGGATCAGACTGCCAAGGTCTCTGCCTTGAACCGCCACCTGATCCACATAGCACCAGACCCCCATGGTCCCTCCTGCAGGTGGGACCCAGTTGAGGTGTTTTGGGCACATCCCACTGGAAGGAGACCCCGGGGCAGACCCAGGACTTGCTGGAGAGACTACATCTCCCAGCTGGTCTGGGAACGCCTTGGTATCCTCTCTGAAGAGCTGGAGCAGGTGGCTGGGGAGAGGGAAGTCTGGGCTTCTCTGCTTGAACTGCTGCCTCCGCGACCCGGACCTCTGGAAAAGCAGTAGAAGATGGATGGATGGATGATCAAATTTGAGTATTGCATGCTAAAATTTACTTGAAATTTACAATCATTTTAAATGTAAATGACCCTTATAGATACATACAAATAGCAAGAGAAACACGGTTGAATTATTAACAGCAGTAAATGCTGTAAAACAGTCTAGAAAAAATATTTGCCATATGAGAGTAAAGTACAGGTAGATTTGGGGTCTGTCCCAATTCTCATTTGTATCCCTACACCTTCCCCTTCCCCTTTGCCTACTCCTACCCCTTGATCCTTGATAGAGGTTGAAAATTACCCCTATGAATTGGGACACCCATTCAGGGCTGCATGAGGTCATTAGTAGTTGCTGATGGATTTAATCTACATCAACACTACCTGTTTTCACCAGAAAAAAGAAGAAAAAGAAAACTGATGAGGAAAAAAGTCTCATCTTAAGGAGCAAAATGGCTCAGATTTAGGCCCTGTGATGGACTGGCGATCTGTCCACAGTGTACCCTGCCTCTCGCCCAAAGATGCTGGGATAGGCTCCAGCCCCCCCGCAACCCGAAAAGGATTACGCGGTAGAAGATGGATGGATGGATGTCTCAAATTTATATGAACAATTCTAATCAATCGAAAAAATCAGGCGAGCGGCCAAACTCCCCGAGGATGCGTAGCGGCTGTGAAACAACTGCAGCTGTATGAGGGTGTGAGGTGGTTTGGCTTTTAGGTGCGAGAAGCAGCCCTAAAGTCATCAGGGAAAGCAATCGGCTAAATTCCCCTTGTGCACCGTGGCTGAGAAACCCATACAAAGTCCTGTGTGCGGGCTGCACGTATGCTTCAGGTGCGCGAGCAGCCCTAAAGGTTCCGAGGGTGGCGATCGGCCGTTTTTCTCGGGCATGTGCAGAGGCGGAGGACGATGTATCAGTCTGTGGAGCCGGTTTTGTCCTGTGCGTGGCGCGCGCTTGGCGCAGTAACCACCTAGCTGGCAGTTGTGCTGTCCTCGTAATCCTGCAGTGTGCGTGCAGAGCTTCTGTGCGCGGGAGGTCCGCTGTCCGGAGTTTAGTCAGTCGGGGAGCTCGGTGGAAATCAACGCAGTCGGCGTCGATGACTGTCCCCATTCAGGCTGCTTCCTTCATTCGCTTGTGTCGTTCATGGTGCGTTTTGGTCCCAGCGCTGCGCTCTGGAGCACGCTCCAGTGAGTATGGAGAGGTTGCAGGCGTTCTCTGGTCCTCTGGGGTCCACAGCGCGGTGAGAGGGAGTAGACGGTCATTCTTCCTCGTCAGGTCACCAGTGTGGAGGGAAAAGATCAGGCGAGGGGCGCACCATGACACGTTTGGAGGCTTCCCGTCTGGGTCATCTCTGGGGTGTTCGCCTTGTGTTCCATTCTTTGTCAAAGGTCACCAGTGTGGAGGAACAAATAAGTTCAGGCGAGATGCTACAAGCTGGAAGGTTTCAGAGTTTTATTTCCTCCATCATGAGACACACTGTAGCGCTGTGCTGTGTGTGTGTGTGTGTGTGTGTGTGTCCTGTGTGTGCTCTGTGTGAGGCATGTAAAGTAAGCTCTTTTATACAGACAAGAGAGAATGCATGGCACATTTGCATATTGATACATATATATATATATATAGGTTCGAAGGTTGTCATAGCCAGGAGCGGCACTGGGGTTAAGCTCTCAGTGCTCATAAAATGCTCCTTATGGCGTGCGTCTCGAAAAGCCTCTGACAACTAAGTCCAACTCCTAGCCTGCCCGTGTGGTTTTGTCTCTAAGCCCGGCGGAACTGCTTTTACTAATAGGAGAAGGGGCGAGGGCGGATCTCTGGCGCCTTAAAACCAGATGCTTCGGGTCGATGGTGGCTCGTCAACCTGGGAAGGTAGCCCATCTAGGGGAAGGTAAACCCTGATTTCAAACCTCCGCTGCCTTGTGGCACACCCAGTCAAGGGAAAGGCTTCGGGAGTCAACCCTGAGGAAAAATCCGGAGTCGGAGCCCCTAAGGCAGTTCTTTGTTGTGCTCAACATCGTTCTGGTAGCTCCTGCGACGGCACTGGTGCCAAACTGTAGCAGCCCTGCTGTTCCTTTGGATTCATCAGTGACGTGGAGAGGGGGGACATGCTGCATGGGCAACATCTTGTCCTCCATATCTTCCTGCCCAGGCTTGAATCCTACCAACGCCCAACGCTGGAAGGTAGAACACCGGATCACTGGAGAGGACACTCCAGCTTCGCCTTGGGCATAGACAAAAAACGGGGAATGACAGTTACCGGTTATAAGCCACCGCTCAATTGGCGTAGAGCGCGGCGCCAGGGGTTGTTCCCGACGGTGGGAGGGATCATCGGATCTCACTGGACAGCTACTGCCCGCCTCAAGCTGGGCAGCCCCCAGCCAATAAGGTGTTGTCCCGCCACAGCTTGCTTTCCTCATTGGGTGCATGGGGATGAGGAGAAGTCCGAACAGCAGGCTGAGAACCTTTGCACCAGGCAAGACAAAAAAACAAAAGAGACCAACTCTAAAACTGGGAACTTGGAACGTCCGCACTATGATGACAGGACTCGCTGCTCAAGGACATCAACGACACCAGGAAGACTGCCATCATCAATAATGAGCTGAAGAGACTGGGAGTGGATATCGCCACTCTCCAGGAAACACGGTTGGCTGACGCAGGCACACTGAGAGAGAAGGACTACACGTTCTACTGGCAGGGAAAGGGCAATGACGAACACAGGGAACACGGAGTGGGCTTCACAGTGAAGAACACCTTGCTGAAGATGGTGGAACCGGGCAGCAATGGCTCTGCACGACTCCTCACCCTCCGCCTCAACACCACTCAAGGCCCAGTCACCCTCGTCAGTGTGTATGCCCCAACACTGACAGCCATACCAGAGGCAAAAGACGAGTTCTACGAGAATCTCGCAACAACTGTCAGGATCATCCCCAACTCTGAACAACTCATTCTCCTTGGAGACTTCAATGCCAGAGTGGGTGCTGACCACGACTCCTGGCCCTCCTGTCTTGGACCATTTGGCGTGGGCAGAATGAACGACAACGGACAGCGGCTGCTCGAGTTCTGCACATATCACAATCTGTGCATCACAAACTCATTCTTCAAGACCAAGCCCCAACACAAGGTTTCCTGGCAACACCTGCGCTCAAAGCACTGGCACCAGCTGGACTTGATCCTGACTAGGTGCACCTCACTGAAGAACGTGCTAATCACCCGTTCGTCCCAGAGTGCAGATTGCGACACAGACCATTCATTGGTGTGTTGCAAGGTCAAGCTGCAGCTGAAGAAATTCCATCGTGCTAGACAGCCTGGAAAGGCACGGATTGACACCAGCAAGATGGCCCAACTAGAACTTGTTGAGCAGTTTGCCTCCACCTTTGAGAAGGAACTTGGTGTACCACAAGAAGGAGAATCTGCAAAGCAGAAGTGGGAAGAGCTGCGAAACACCATTCACCGCATAGCCTTGGCTACCTTTGGGAGGAAGACCTCGAAGTCACAGGACTGGTTTGATGCCAAGTTGACCGAGATGACCCCCGTCATTGAAGCCAAGCGCTCAGCACTTGCTGAGTACAAGAAGTACCCAAACGAGAAGAATCTCCAGATTCTCAGGGCTGCGAGAAGCAAAGTTCAGCAGACTGCTCGGCGCTGTGCCAATGAGTACTGGACTCAGCTCAGCCAAGACATTCAAACCAGTGCCATAACAGGGAACATCCGTGGTATGTACGATGGCATCAAGAAAGCACTTGGTCTGGCTCAGAGCAAGACGGCCCCCCTCAAATCCTCCACTGGGGAGATGATCACAGAAAAGAACAAGCAGATGGAGAGATGGGTGGAACACTACTCCGACCTCTACTCCAGACAGAACACCGTGACACCGTCAGCCCTTGATGCCATCGACTGCCTGCCATCCATGGACGAACTTGACGCCGAGCCAACCATTGATGAACTCAGCAAGGCCATTGATAGCTTGGCCGCTGGCAAGGCACCCGGCAACGACGGCATACCCCCTGACCTGATCAACCACTGCAAGACCGCCCTATTGCTGCCATTGCATGACGTCCTCTGCCAGTGCTGGAAGGAAGGTGCCATACCACAGGACATGAGGGCCGCCAAGATCATCACCCTCTACAAAAACAAAGGGGAGAGAAGCGACTGCAACAACTACAGGGGCATCTCCCTCCTCAGCGTTGTTGGCAAAGTCTACGCACGAGTTGTTCTCGTTCATCTACAGAAGCTTGCCGAACGTGCCTACCCCGAGTCTCAGTGTGGCTTCCGCGCTGAGCAATTGACGGTAGGCATGATATTCTCCATCCGCCAACTCCAGGAGAAATGCAGAGAACAGAACATGCCCCTGTACATTGCCTTCATCGACCTCACCAAAGCGTTCGATCTGGTCAGCAGAGAGGGCCTTTTCAAGATCCTGCCAAAGATAGGATGCTCACCAAAGTTGCAAAGCCTCATCGAATCGTTTCACACCAACATGCAGGGGATAGTGCAGCACGACGGCAACGTCTCAGAGCCATTCAACATACGCAGCGGAGTGAAGCAGGGCTGTGTACTTGCGCCAACCCTCTTTGGGATTTTCTTTGCTATGCTCCTGAGGCATGCCTTCAGCACAGCAACAGAGGGAATCTACCTGCACACAAGATCTGATGGCAGGCTTTTCAACCTCGCCCGCCTGAAAGCCAGAACCAAACTACGCGAGGCTCTAATCAGAGACATGCTGTTCGCAGACGACGCTGCAGTCGCAACCCACACACAGCAGGAGCTTCAGACCCTGATGGACTGCTTCTCCCAGGCATGCAAGGACTTCAGGCTTACCATCAGCCTGAAGAAGACTAACGTCTTGGCGCAAGGCACGGAAGCAGCACCAACCATCACCATCGACGACTACGAGCTGGAGGTCGTGAATCAGTTCACATACCTGGGGTCCACGATCAGCAACAACCTCTCCCTTGATACAGAGATCGACAAGAGGATTGGAAAATCAGCCTTCACACTCGCTCGCCTCACCACACGAGTGTGGGAGAATCCCAAACTCTCTGTCAAGACGAAGATGGCAGTGTACAACGCCTGCATCATCAGCACACTGCTCTATGGGAGTGAAACGTGGACAACATACGCCCGGCAGGAAAAGAGACTGAACTCCTTCCACTTGCGCTGCATTCGCCACATCCTGGACATATCCTGGCAGGACAAAGTGCCCAACACAGAAGTTCTGTCTCGCGCCGGCCTTCCCTCCATGTTCACTCTACTCAGGCAGCGCAGGCTCCACTGGCTAGGCCCCGTTCACCGTATGGAGGATGGCAGAATCCCCAAAGACGTCCTCTACGGAGAACTGGCGACTGGCAGGAGAGACGTTGGCCGCCCACAACTGCGCTTTAGAGACGTCTGCAAGAGAGACATGAAGGCCCTGGAGATCAACACAGAGCGCTGGGATGACCTTGCAATGGACCGCTCCAAATGGAGAGGCACCCTGACCAGACAGCTCAAGGCGGGTGAAGAGAGACTGACTGCTGCAGCAGATGAAAAAATAGTCTAGTGGCTAGGAGGGGTTCCCATGCACCCCCCGGAAATCAACTTTTAACCAGCATTTCTGGAATGCTCTGGATAAGCTGTTAACGAAATGCCTTGTTCCCAAGCTTGCAAAATGTCCCACGTGACTTTTTTATGCTAATTTTATGTAAATTATTGCCGCCATTACCAGAAAATGCATTTTTTGTTATATCTCTTTAAATGTTTGAGAAAACTCCTTAATTATGGCTTCTACACCCGTGTTATGAAGGTCAATTGTCACATTGAACCTATTTTCAGAATGCCCATATTTGTATAGAACAAGAAAATATGCAAATTAGGTCCGCCATTGTGCAAAAATCTTTATTTCTCTATATCTCTACCAGTCTTGGACATAGCCTCACCAAAATGGTTTCTACCTCCCTTATTACATGGTCAAACAGTACGATAACGTTATCATTGTTGTGAATACACGTGTTACTAGTATGTTATGAAATCCTGTAATTACGGCTGCCATTAAGAAAAAATAGTTTTTTCGCCCTATTTTGGCTCCTTTTAGAGATAAACGTTTTCTGGGAGCTTCTACCTCCCTATTAACATGGTCAAGGAACATGATAAAAACTAATCATGTGTTCATTTCTAACAGTAATATGTAAATATTATGCATCATCATCATCATCATCCTCTTCTTCTATGTCGTCTTCTGCTTCGTCTTCAGACTCTTCTTCTTCACTGTCGTCTTCACCAGCAGTATCTAGGATATCTACGAGTGAAGTAAGTAGCGCCTCTCCATAGTACCAGATGGGTTCTAGTACTTCCTGGTCTGTTCTTAACCAACCCTGACCCTCATCGTGTGGTTTCGGCTTTTCGAAGATAGCTTGGTGAACTCGTTTGTACAGCACAACCCGGTAGTTTGCACGCTGGATGTGTGGCTTGGGCGCAGAGCGGCATGGAGGGAGACGTGACAGGTCGACTTTTGACTTGGTAGCGAGCCTCTCACCTTCACCAACCATCTTTCGAAGCAGTTTGACACGTACGGTATCCACGGACGATTCACGAGGCTGCCCATACATGATACAGGTGAACTTCTCCAGCTGCGTAACCACTTCAGGGTCGACGTTCCAGTTCTCTCCAAACTGACGGAATGCCTCATGAAACCTTGGGCTCTTCTCAAGTTTTTTCAGAGGACCGACTTTTCCTTTTCCTTTAAAGGAGCTTGTACAATCTTCTCCAGTGAACACGTAGAAGCCAAGTATGGTGGAACAGTAGCTGCGTCCCAAGGACTCAGCAATTTCCGAGAGATTGAGTAGCTTCCGGTGTTTGCCAGATCCTGTGTCCAAGTAGACAGTAAGGTTTATTGTATGGGCATGGTAGAGCAGAATCACGAAGATGTCCGTGTCTGGTGTACGGACCACAGCATTCTCATAGCCAATTCTGGCGGCAAAGTGAAGGTATAGCACCACCCTTGTGTCAGTTTCTTCCTGATCACTGTATATTTCGGGGAGTTCTCGCTCTTCCACCTGAAAGCAATAAAATACAAAGTTTTTTACTTCAGTAATTGCATGGGCATAAAAGTAATTGAAATGTTATCGACAGACCTCCCCGTTCGAAACGACCAGTTCATGGGCCCATCCTTCAACAATAATCACTGCTTTCTGCGTGTTTTGGAGCCTCAATGCTGCTTCTCGGCCACTCCAAACACGTAGTGGTAAATTACCTAATTGCTTTTTGTTCTTGTACTCGTTCTCTTGTTCTCATACTAGTAACACGTGTATTCACAACAATGATAACGTTATCGTATTGTTTGACCATGTAATAAGGGAAGTAGAAACCATTTTGGTGAGGCTATGTCCAAGACTGGTAGAGATATAGAGAAATAAAGATTTTTGCACAATGGCGGACCTAATTTGCATATTTTCTTGTTCTATACAAATATGGGCATTCTGGAAATAGGTTCAATGTGACAACTGACCTTCATAACATGGGTGTAGAAGCCATAATTAAGGAGTTTTCTCAAATATTTAAAGAGATATAACAAAAAATGCATTTTCTGGTAATGGCGGCAATAATTTACATAAAATTAGCATAAAAAAGTCACGTGGGACATTTTGCAAGCTTGGGAACAAGGCATTTCGTTAACAGCTTATCCAGAGCATTCCAGAAATGCTGGTTAAAAGTTGATTTCCGGGGGGTGCATGGGAACCCCTCCTAGCCACTAGACTAAAAGGACCCGCAGAAAGAACCGCCACAGACCCAGCAGCACGGAGACCACCCACAAGTGCGACCTGTGTGACAGGGACTGCCATTCGCGCATCGGCCTGTTCAGCCACAGGCGGTGCTGTTCCAGAAGAGTAGACGTTTAGGATTCTCTTCCATGGTCATCATAGACCGACGGAGGCCGCCGCCGCCGCCGACATATCAATCGCATGATTAACTGGCACTCAGACTTCCTCTCCTTAAGGCAGGGATGTATAACAATAGCCATTGTTCTGATTGTCTCCTAGGGGCTCTCTGTCCGTATGCAAATTTTTAGATTTAGATTTAGTATACTTTATTGATCCCCAGAGGGGAAATTGAGGGTCATCCACCACCTGGATGGATGAAGCAGCCACGATACGGCGCTATCCCTTAACCATTCACACACACATTCACACCTAGGACCACTTTAGAGTCTCCAATTAACCTAACCTGCATGTTTTTGGCATGTGGGAGGAAACCGGAGAAATCCCGGGGTAAACCCATGCATACACGGGGAGAACATGCAAACGCCACACAGATCACTGTTGGTCGGGGGCTGGGATTGAACCCACGATCCCCCGGCCAAGGGTAAACTGTGCTGCCGCAGTGCTAACCACTGCGCCACCGTGCAGCCCAAATTGTTCTGCTTCCTGCCGCCTAGCTGAGTGTGAAGGCTGAATGTCCATGTAGATTGTGGGGGGTCACCACAGTACAGTATTAATATTGCTATTTCTAGGTTTTCGTGTTTTAACTGGATACTTGGATCACACCAGTCCTGTTTATGCCTCTGACCTATCACAGCAGCACTTCTTGTATTTGCCATCTTGATTTGTCTTCAAGTATGAAGACATTTGCTGACTCATACCAATTACAAAGCAGGATATGGAGATAGAAGTATCCAAATTTTGTCCCTAAACTAAAAACTGCATATAAAATATGGACACCTGCTACCATGATGTTGCCCATTGCTTAATGACTGAATTAACCAGTTTCACTGCATGTTTCTGAAATATGGATGGATGTGAACATGATCAGAATGTAAAATTTAGTAAATTCAGATTTTGCTAGTTATAATCAGTGTGTAGTTTATTATTGCCATTATACTTGTGCTGTTTTAGGTTTCAAAAATGGGTAATCAAAGAATATTTGCAGCAAGGCATAAAACAATATTTGTAAAAGAGAGGAGAAAATCTGAAGTTTTTAAAAGTACCTGCATGCAAAACTTACAGAAAAGACAGCCTTTTCACATCTGCAGACCCGTTTTTTCAACAATCACATCCATCAATAGTAAATCAAGTTCAGGCACGGGTACACAAAGTGGGGATTTCTGCAGGAATGTGACTGGGCAACTCTCACCAGAAGACACCAAACAAAATACTAACAGTGCTGTTTACCTCTGGTCTAATTTCTCCTGACATAAATTAACTTGTCAATGTGACTTGATAAAGAAGCACCTGATATCTTGTTCAGTGCTGCATGGAGTTAAAATGAGGTGGCGTGTCTAGTGCATGCGGAAGGAATATGATGGACCGAGGTTCTTCCAGGGTTTTGGGTCTTTTTCAGAGGGACTATTAGGTTCTTGGACCAAGAGCTTGATTCATCATTTTGACTAGGTGTTAAGTTTTAGAAAGACTGTTGAAAGCTATAGCACACTCTTGGATATTGTAGAAATCCTAAAATGTAGACTAACTTGACCCAATTCAACCTTATAGATCTTTGGACATCACCATGGCTTCATTTTTATTCTAATACAGACCGACTGTACACCAACAAGTGTGATACATGTGATTATAGGCTTGTGTACATTTTCTAATTAGAGGAATGAAATGAGTCAGTGGAGTACAATCAAGCCAATTATGCTTTGTCACTGCAGATTATAAACTTAGTAGACTGATGAAACAACTCAACTCATTTTAAATACACCAGAACAAAGAGACCCTTTACATGCTTCATCACAGCAAGAATGTCTGATACACAGCAGATAAGACTGGAAAACTGTAGGAAAAAAAAAAGAAGAAGGAAATCAGGATATTGGAGGTGTTTAAATCACAACTATTGCCAGGAATCCAATATCTGAAGGGAGATGCTATCCCCCTTGTTAACCTGCCATCTCCCCCATCCCCATTCATAGGTGTAAATCAAGGCATTGCTCCTCCCCTACTTCAAGTACTTTGTCTCCTGGATAGGCTCTACTAGTCATGATATGAAGGTGTGCAGGGCACTCGCGTAGGGTGCTCTTAATGACGTGAGCTAAATGGCGCTCAAACATGTCAAGAGAGCTAAAAATTAAATTCTTCTGTGCAACAGTGGAATCCATACTGCTATATGGAAGTGAGTGCTGGTCATTAAACGTCTCTTCAGAGGTCATTGGACGGCTCCTGCACCTGGAGGCTGTGCACCGTCCTCAACGTAAACTGGCAAGACCATGTCTCCAATGAAGATCTCTGTGGGCACCTTCCCAGAATATCAGACAAGGTGGCTTGGCAAAGACTTGGCCTCACGGGGAACCGTTACCATCACCAAGAGCTCTCAGCAGGCCACCTGGTACTCTGGGAACCAACATATGGCTTTTGCCGCCCAGGATGGCCATCAACATTATTTGTGGACACTCCAAAGGGAGACACTGGGGTGGCCAACACTGGTGAGCTTGCTGCCTGTATGCTAGACCGTGAAGACTGGACTGCTAGGTGTGCAGCTCGGCTGAGGCCGTGCTGACTCACTGCTCATCCCTCCCCAACATGGAAAGAAGAGACAATTGTTGCCCTCTTCTATATCTTTGAAAATGACTTTGAACCACAAATTCTAAGCAACTTTTTTCCTGTAAATTTTCAAGTTTTTTCTCATAAATTTGCAACTTTTTTCCTCGGATATTTGTCTTTTTTTTCTCAAAAATGTGACTTTTTTCTAATAATTTTGCAATTTTTTCCCTCAATTTTTTGACTTTTTGAAAAATTAATTTGCAACCTTTTCTCATAAATTTGTGACTTTCTTGTAAACTTTTTTGTAGATTTGAGACTTTTTCCTCATAATTTTAAAATATTTTCTTATAAATTAGCATTTTTTCCCCCTGTAAATTTTCGACTTTTTTTCTTGTAACTTTGTAACGCTCATCTGGATGCTGGTTAAATTCTTATTCTGTGTGAAAAATTCCTGTTGCATGGACTTCCGGGAAGATGGCGGAGAGACATAACACTTAAACAAAGAGCTCTCCCTAGCCGGATTAAAAATCATCGGTAAATGGCCAACTCGACATAAACGAATCAATAAACTAAGGGATGAAAACACGAAGGAACCGGGCACAAGGACAAAAACAGGGTAAAATTGAAGAATTCCTCTCCAACAACGCAGGAAAAACCGCTGTACGCAAAGCCCAAAAAAACGAGATGTCTACAGCAGAGAAAATGGAGGACACCAGACTCGACAACATGAACGCTGGCATCGCCAGTTTGGGTGAAGAGTTAAGAGAATTCAAGCGACAGCTACAACAGGATTTAGCGGCTCTAAGGAGGAACTGAAAAAAGAAATTAAGGAGGAAATCAAGGACCTCCGAAGAGAAATGGAGCGTAAATTAACGGAAAACATGGAGGAGCTGCGCTCCCAGCGGGCGTGTATGACAGAAGCGCAGACCCGAATTTCGGAACTAGAAGATTGGAAAAGCGAGGCAAACGAACAACTACAGACCCTGACGACGCAAACGCAGAGGATGCAGGAGAAAATAAACGACTTGGAGAGCAGATCCCGACGAAGCAATATGCGCATCTTTGGAATTCCGGAGGGCATTGAAGGCAACTCGATGACAAAATTCATGGATCAGTTCTTAAAAAAAGAACTGGAAATACCCGGAGAAACGGATCTGCAGATTCAACGGGCGCACAGAACACCGGCACAGAACCCGAAAACAAACTCTCCACCCAGGTCAGTTGTGGTAAACTTTGTGAAATATGACATAAAGGAAAGAATCCTGACGCAAGCATGGAAAAAAAAGATACGAATCGGCGACAAACAGGTATTTTTTGACCATGACTACCCGACAGAAATTGTGCAGCAGCGGAAGAAATATGCCAACATTAAAAAAACGCTGAAAGAGAAAAAAATTAGATTCCAAACGCCGCTAACGAAAATGAGGATTCATTGGGAGGAAGGCACAAGAACCTACAACACAGCTGAAGAGGCAGCGCGGGATATGATGGAGCGGGGCCTTGAGGTGAGCGTGCCGAAGGAGACGGCTGGAGCAGCGGCGGCCCTGAACGCACCACGACAGACGGAGTGGAGACGAGTGAACGGCGGAAGAAGGGGGAGAGACGTAGAGCAGCGGGCCCAGGACAAGCTACAAGGCTTTCAACTGAAAGCCTAGATCATAACAAAGATTAAGAAAGGCACAGAAGAAATGAAGGCCAAGAAGACAAGGTAAAAGAGAAACAGACGGCTAGGAGAGGTTTAAGTGATATTTGTTGGACATTTCTAGACTTATGACTATTACTTTGATAGTAATTAGAAGTCTAGGGAGGGCCCTTCACTCTGTGAAGACAAACCCCCCACCCACCAACAGGGACCAGTGGGCAGAAGAAAGGCCCAAAGTACGGAGGTCGAGTTTTTTTAATGTGTTTTTATATAAATATGTGTTATTTTTGTTGTTAAAGGGGCTAGGAGCACAAGTTAAAAAAATGGAAAAACATGAATATGGGTAAAAATCTTAGGATAATGACACTAAGCGTGAATGGTCTGAACTCACCTGTTAAAAGGGAAAGAATAATAAGAAAATTCAAGAAGGAAAAAGCTGAAATTATATTTATGCAAGAGACACATTTGAGCAAGGCAGAACATGTGAAACTAAAGAGATTTGGCTATAAGAACTCCTACTACAGTTCATTTAAGGGAGGAGCAAAAAGGGGGGTTATGATACTAATCTCAAACAAAATACAATTTGAAAGTGAACAGGAAATCCAGGATAAAGAAGGCAGGTATGTAATAATAAAGGGAAGAATAGATGGTATGCAGATCACATTAGTGAACATCTATGCCCCACCAGAAAGTGACAAGGGTTTTTTTCAACATCTGTTTGATCTCATAGCAACACACAGTGAAGGAGTCCTAATTTGTGGAGGAGACTTAAATGCTGTCATGGATCATGAAGTTGACACAACAAGTGTTAAGAAGACAAAAAAACATGTAACAAAGTTCATAAGAACCTCACTGGCAGAAATGGGTATGGTAGACATATGGAGGGACCTACACCCACTCGAAAAAGACTATACACATTATTCAGCAGCCCATAAAGTACACTCTAGAATAGATTACTTCCTTATGAATGAAGGTGACAGACACAGGGTGAGAAATTGTTGGATTGGAGGGGCAGAAATATCAGATCATAATCCTATATACATGGAAATATATTTAAACAATAGGAAACGACAAACAACATGGAAACTTAACGTAGGACTGTTAAATGATGAGAAAATGAAAGAAAGAATAAAAATAAACATAAACGAATATATCCAAGAGAATGACAATGAAGAAGTGGACCCAACAATACTATGGGACGCACTAAAAGCCGTGTTAAGGGGTAAATTAATTGTTGAAACAGGAAAAGCAAATAAGACTAAACTGGAAGCGTATGAACAAAGATGTGAGAGACTGAGGGAATTAGAACGTAAACATCAAAGCACAAATGATCCAAAAATATATCAAGAAATTAAAGAAGAAAAAACAAAGATAAAAGAAACACAAATGGATGAAATTGAAAGGAAAAATAGATATCTAAAGCAAAAATATTATGAAACGGGACCAAAAGCCACAAAACTGCTGGCAAAACGGTTAAGAAAACAACAAACAATGAATAATGTATACAAGATTAAAGACCCCACCACAAATAAAACCACAGTTAACCCAGAAAACATCGAAGAAATTTTCCATAATTTCTACCAAGAACTATACTCGCAACCTGAAGAAACAAATACTAAAGATATCAAAAAATTTCTAGACACATTGGACTTGCCATCAATAGGAAATCAACAAAATGAAAAACTAACAGCAGAAATAACAACACAAGAGATCAGAGATGTGATTAAGTCACTTAAAAATGGTAAATCACCAGGTAGTGATGGATACCCCTCTGAGTTTTATAAACTGTTTATAGAAGAACTCACGCCACAACTCCTAAAGTCATTTAATTGGACGCTGAACAACAACAAAATACCTCCATCATGGAACGAAGCAATCATTTCAGTTATTTTAAAACCAGGGAAAGATAAAGAACAATGCGGAAACTATAGACCAATCTCTTTATTAAATGTAGATTATAAAATATACACAACAATTATATGTAAACGAATAAAGACATTCTTGACGGAATTGATAGAAGATGATCAAACTGGATTCATAGAGGGACGCCAAACACATGACAATATCAGGAGAACAATACATATAATTAACCAAATACATAAAGAAAAGAAAAGCGCAGTAATAATGAGTTTAGACGCAGAAAAAGCATTTGACAGGGTTAACTGGAAATTCCTATATAGTGTACTGGAGCGCTTTGGATTTAACGAAAAATCAGTACAATGCATAAGGACGCTATATCAAGAACCTGTGGCAAGAATCAAGATAAACGGTAGCTTAACAGACAAAGTAAATATACAAAGCTCAACTAGGCAGGGATGCTGCTTATCGCCCACCTTGTTTGCTCTGTTCATAGAACCATTGGCTCAAGCGATACGACAAAATAAGAAATTAAAAGGTGTAACAATAAAGGGGGCGGAACACAAGATTGGGCTATTTGCAGACGATATTATAGTTTACCTTGAACAACCAGATAAATCAATAATGGAAATGATGAACTTGATAGAAAATTTTGGAAAATTATCAGGATACAAGATAAACATAACAAAAACACAAATACTGACATTCCACTATAATCCTCTAAACCAGATAACTGATAAGATCAAACTAAACTGGAACCAAAAAGAAATAAAATACCTTGGAGTGAACATACCTAAAGACCTAAGCAAAATATATAAAGCAAACTATGATAGGTTGGAACAAGAAATAAAAAAAGATATTGATAGATGGTCAATCTTAAATATGGATCTGAATTCAAAAATTGAGACAGTCAAAATCAGCATACAACCTAGATTACTTTACCTCTTCCAGGCTATACCAACAGAGATTCCAGATGCCCAATTCTCAAAGTGGGACAGGATGATATCGAGATTTGTTTGGGGAGGTAAAAAACCAAGAGTGAAATATAAAACCCTCCAATTACCAAAAGAGAAAGGAGGCATGGGCCTACCGAGTCTAAAGGAATATTACTACTCAGCACAAATAAGATATATCATATGTTGGTGCGACGAGGGATATGAGGCAAAATGGAAAGAAATGGAAAAGGAAATTGAGGGACTCCCAGTACAAAGCATAATAGGGGATAAAGATGCATATAAGCAAATCAAACAAATAGACCCAATCACTAAATTTACTTTAGAACTGTGGTATAAAATAGTACAAAAATATAATATAAGGGAAGACATAAAACTATTGAAATGGGTAGCATTTGACAGTCAGTTTGAACCGGCAAAACAAGATAGGGGATACAAAAATCTGGTGAACAAGGGAATCACAGCATGGGGCAATATCGGAAAAAAAGATCTCGGGAGCTTTGTAAATATCAGGAGAAAATTTAAATTAGAAAGATCGGAATTTTTCAGATATCTGCAGATGAGAGATTACTATATGAAGAAGATTAGGCATAACCTCCAAACAGATGTGAACGAGATTATACAACTTATTTTAAGCTCATATGCAGGAAATAAAATGAGAATTATTTCAAAACTATATCAGAAACTTATGACAAACAATCATACAAGTAACTATATAAAGGAGAAATGGGAGAAAGAGCTCAATTTAAACATAACAGAAGAAAGCTGGCAGGAAATATGGAAAACACAACACACATCAACAAATTCAAGGGCATGGAGGGAATTTGGATGGAAAAACCTGATTCGCTTTTTCATTACACCACAGATTCAAGGAAAATATACAAATACCCAATCTTTATGCTGGAGGGAATGTGGGGCTCAAAATGCAGACCACTCACATATGTTTTGGAAATGCTACAAAATATCATCATTTTGGAAATCTATGCATGTGACAATACAGAGGATATTAGGATATAATATACCAATGAACTGTAACCTGATGTACTTATGTGATCTTAAAAAAGACAATGTTATACAGGCTGAGGACAGATATCTAGTTAAAATCTTGTTGATTGCATGTAAAAAAACTATCACAAAAAAATGGCGATCAGAAGTTCTTCCTGACCAAGAACAATGGACTGACATTGTTGAGGACATACGTATGATGGAAAAACTAACATATCGACAAAGAATGCAAGAAGGAATATGGGAGAAAAAATGGCGGAAATGGACACACTACAAAGTGCAACAACGAGGCAGAAATTGAAAGAATAACCAAAGACACTGAAAAAACCAGAAGAATTAAGAGATGGAAACTAAAAACTTGATGCTCCAACATTTGTCCCCCCCCCCTTTTATTTATTTATTTTTTTTTTTTAATTTTTTTTTTCTTTTTCCCTACCCTAACCTCTTTGTTTTTTAAATGTAGAATGTGATCTGAATGCATTATATATGATGAAAAATGAATAAAAATCTAAGTTACAAAAAAAAAAAAAATTCTTATTCTGTGTAATTAAATTGTAATTTGGGACTTTTTTAATTTTTAAATTGTCATCTTTTGTCATATTGTTGCACCTTTATTGCAAATTTGTATCTCAATTACATTTATACAGTTTGTAAGATAAGATAAGCCTTTATTAGTCCCACAATGGGGAAATTCCAAGGCCAGTAGTACC
The DNA here is from genome assembly GCA_020510985.1 of Pholidichthys leucotaenia. Classification (NCBI taxonomy): domain Eukaryota; kingdom Metazoa; phylum Chordata; class Actinopteri; order Cichliformes; family Pholidichthyidae; genus Pholidichthys; species Pholidichthys leucotaenia. Next base: position 158,653,203 of record CM035838.1, on the reverse strand, counting down.
TCATACTAAATTGAATACCCCCACCAATCTTGTTAATAAATAAATTGCCGACTGGGTATGTGGAAAATTTAGTTATTCCACCATACAGAACAAAAAATAAAATCTAAAACCATTCAAGTATACATTTTTGAAATAGAAATGTAAAACAAATATAAAAAACTGACTTTATTAGTGATTAATACCACATTGAAGAACAGTACTTCTCTTGAAGAGGCCATATCTTGATCTAGGTGTTATTTTTGAGGAAGCCATTCTCATTCTGGTTCATTTCTTGCCTTACTAGAATGTCCTGTCCTACCGACCACTAAAACCACACCTCTCTCCCAACGATTCATTCTTTGTGCTTTTACATTCTCATATTTAGTTAGTTTTAACTCAGAGGTGACCAGGGTGGGGTGAACTGAGACTTATTAGCCATTAAAGGAACAGTGAAGAGTAAAGAATGGCGTTTAATCTGGGTGGAAAATAGTGCTGCAGTATTTAAAACTTGAGCAAAAACATGCCACAGGCATTTCATTAAGACCTCTGGGAACTGTGTCTATGTGTGGGAAAAGTACATAATATGTCTAGGGTGGTGTGACAGATGCTGATTCAAGGGATAGGGCAAGACAGAAGCAGATCAGAATCAGAATCAGCTTTATTGGCCAAGTATGCACAACACATACAAGGAATTTGGCTTTGGCAAAAAAAAAGATCACACTCGCCACATCAGATCATCAGATGATCTGATGTGGCGACCCCTCAGTTGAACATCCAAAACAAGTCTGTAGATGATCCAGCTGAGATCAGAGATCTGGATGGGTAGGTGTTATGTCAAGGGAAATCACAAACGGTGGCTAAGCCAGGCTAACTCTGCCAGCATATTTGTTGGTGTGGTTAAAGGGCCATCCCAGGCAAATTATAACACAAGACTGTCAGTGAAGGAGTAACTCATTCTGGCCTGATGAAATCACCCAGAGAACATTCAAATCTCCTGACCTTGGACCTTGAGCACTGCCTGGGTGCAGACCCACTTGAGGATCATTGTATATGAGTTTTCTGAACATTGGGGTAATTGCCTAGGAGGAGTAACAATTTTCATGAAATCATAAATGCCCAGTTCTCTTGACCTTTGACAATGACCTTGAGCTCAATCCAGATGTAGGCAAACCTGAGGATTATTGTGCTGGTTTGTTGAGAATTAGGTCAATTGCCTATGAGTAGCGATTTTCATGAGATCATTTAAGCTCCTGACCTTGATCACAACCTTGATGCAGACCCACCTGATGATCACTTGGCATGAATTTGGTGAGGATTAGGTAAATTGCCTAGGAGTATTGTTTTTCTGAAATCACCTACCGTATTTTTGGGACTATAAGGGGCACTGAATTATAAGGCGCAATATCAATGAACGGTCTATTTGATGGTCTAATTTCATATATAAGGCGCACCGGATTATAAGGCGCATTAAAGCGAGGCAGTCGGAGCCGGGAAAAAATTTTTTTTTGCGTGCATGGAAAGAAAATCCTATTTATAGTCATTATAGACACATATGTACGTATTACTATAAAATATATATATATACACACACACACAGACACACAGTGCAGAGCATTGTAGCTGGATGGAATAAATATATGAATATATGAACACACAGTGCAGAGCATTGTAGCTAGATGGAATAAATATGTAAATATATAAACACCCACAGTACGGAGCATTGCAGCTAGGTGGAATAAATATGCAAGTATATAAACACACACAGTGCGGAGCAATGTAGCTAGATGGAATAATATGTAGATATATAAATATATAAACACACCCAGTGCTGAGCATTGTAGCTAGATGGAATAAATATGCAAATATATAAACACACACAGTGCAGAGCATTGTTGCTAGATGGAATGAAACAGCATAACCGTCTACTTAGTTATCCTACATGGTATGATTATGTGCCCATACATATTCTCACCCTCCATAGCGACCGGTATGTTCCTAGTTGTATGCCGGAGGGGACCATTGTGTAAGTCTATTGCATCTTTTGCATTCAAAAAACTATTAGTTTGTTACGTCTTTTTGCTATCTCTGCGAGCAGCCCTGCTTAGGTTGTACAGTCTGACAGCCGTTGGTAGGAAGGACCTACGAAACCTCTCGGTTGTGCACCTGGGATGATGTAGTCTGCTGCTAAATGAGCTCCTCAGTGCATTCAGTATGTCCTGCATAGGGTGGAACTTGGACTCCAGCAGAGATGACAGTTTAGCCACCGTCCTTCTCTCTCCTATCTCCTCCATCGGATCAAGGCGCTGCCCCAGGACAGAGCTAGCTTTCTTAATCAGTTTGTTCAGTCTCTTCCTATCGGCTGCAGTAATGCCACTGCCCCAGCAGACCACTCCAAAAGTGATGGCTGATGCCACCACCGTGTCATAGAATGACTTCAGCAGCGCCCCTTGTACACCAAAAGACCTGAGTCTCCTCAGCAGGAACAGCCTGCGCTGTCCCTTCTTGTAGAGTGCATCAGTATTGTGTGACCAGTCTAGTTTATTGTTCAGATGAATACCCAGGTACTTATAGGATGTCACCATCTCGATGTCTGTTCCCTGTATATTTACTGGTACTGTGAGGGGCTGCCCATGCCTGCGGCAGTCCACCACCAGCTCCTTAGTTTTCCTCGCGTTGATCTGGAGGCAGTTCCGATGGCACCAGTCCACGAAGTCCTGGATAAGCCCTCTGTACTCAGCTTCATCTCCATTGGAGATGAGGCCAACGATCGCAGAGTCATCAGAGAACTTCTGTAGATGGCAGTGTGTTGTGTTGTGTGAGAAGTCCGCAGTATAAAGAGTGAACAGGAAGGGAGCCAGCACCGTTCCCTGGAGGGCCCCCGTGCTACTGATGATCGTGTCGGACACACAGTCCCGGGTTCTCACAAACTGAGGCCGGTTCGTGAGGTAGTCCAGGATCCATGATGACAGGTGCTGGTCCACCCCTGCGCGCAGCAGCTTGTCCTTCAGGATCATCGGTTGGATGGTGTTGAAAGCACTGGAGAAGTCAAAGAACATGATCCTCACCATATTCCCGGGCTTCTCCAGGTGGGACAGAGAACGGTGAAGGAGGAAGATCACCGCATCCTCCACCCTAATGCCATGCTGGTAGGCGAACTGGAGTGGATCCATCGCTGGTTCCACCAGGGGGCGGAGGTGAGCAAGGAGCAGTCTCTCCAGGGTCTTCATCAAGTGGGACGTCAAGGCCACCGGTCTGTAGCTGTTCAGGTCTTTGGGGTGGGAAGTTTTTGGTACAGGTACCACACAAGATGTTTTCCACAGCTGTGGTACCCTCCCCAGTTTCAGGCTCATGTTGAAGATATACGTCACAATCCCACACAGCTGGTCTGCACAGGACTTGAGGAGCTTTGCGCTGATGCCGTCCGGTCCCGGCGCCTTCCTCGCCTTGATCTTCCTCAGCTCCTCAGCTCTTATCTTATATAAGATAAGATAAGCCTTTATTAGTCCCACAATGGGGAAATTCCAGGATTGCAACAGCACAGGGATAGCAACACTCAGAGCAACAATCAGAAGGCAAGAAAAAACAAGAACAGCTAGTAAACATATGTACATATTACTATAAATATATATATATAGACACACAGTGCGGAGCATTATGGTTGGTGAATGCGCAGCAGAAAGTCCAAGCTCTCTCTCCGCGGATGCGGCGGGCCAGCTGGAAGTCTTTAGGCATGATGGCGACCCCCTTAGCGAAGAAGAGACCCACCAGGTAGACCTCGCCGGCCTCCTGCAGAGCCACGACGGCGAAGCTCAGGAAGCGCAGGTCGGTCTTGGAAGTCCTAATATAGCGCGATTGTCTGCGAGTGTGAATGACCTGTTCCACGAGCAGGCGGAACGTTTTTAGTCCGTAGCTGTTCATCGCCATATTGGCCAGAATACTCGCTCGGTACTTGATAGAGCGAGCTGTATTTACAGCCATAAATACGTATTTACAGCCGTATTTACTGCTCCCGTTTACAGCTAAACGGGAGCAGTTTCGATGCCGAAGTTTCACATACAAATCCTAATATACGTGTTCTATACACCATCGGCTTTTGGGTATCGACTACCTCGCGAGGTAGACGGATCTGGGAATTTTTTTTTTTTATGCGTGCATGGAAAGAAAATCCTATCTATAGTCATTATAGACACATATAGCGCGATTGCGAGTGTGAATGACCTGCTTCACGAACAAATGTACGTTTTTTGGTCCATGGCTGTTTACATCGCCATATTGGCCAGGATACTCGTTCGGTACTCGCTTGGTACTTGATACGGCTCGCTCTCCGGCGGCAGCACCGAGAAGTAAACAGATGCCGGGACGCTTGAATTCTTTCGTCCCGAAAATATCATTTTTGAATATTAATTACAGCTAAACAGGAGCAGTTTCGATCCACGATCCATTGGCAGATAGTGGCGTAACTCGCTAGCAATTTAACTTTGAACGACCTGTTGACACCAATATAGCGGTTGGAGTTCTTTGGTTAATCCACCCGGAATGATGGCAAGCTCCGAATTAGTTTGCTTCACTTGGGTTTTGACAGTATCGGTGAGATGGGCGCGCATGGAGTGGCAGATCAATAGGGATGGAGATTTGCGGAAAAAGCCATCCGGCCATTATGTTGAAGCACATATTACTCCGCGAGGCTCCTGACTACCGTAATGCTCCGACAATCCATCAAGCGGTTCGGCTTCGTAGCTTACCAAAGTCGTACTAAAACATTTTTGACAGATTTTTGAGCACCGTGTACCACATAAAATCGGTTCGAGGTCAGTAAGCACAACCAGAATTAATACATAAGGCGCACCGGATTATAAAGCGCACTGTCGATTTTTGAGAAAATTAAAGGATTTTAAGTGCGCCTTATAGTCCAAAAAATACGGTAAGTGCCCAGATTTCATGACCTTGAGCACAACCTGGATGCAGACAAACCTGAGGATCAGTGTGACTTTGGTGACCATCAGGGCAAATGTCTAGGAGGAGTAGCAATTCTCATGAAATGTGGAAAGACGGACACTGTTATTGCATTAGCTCCTTTTGGTTTCACCAGAATGACCTGATAAGCCAGAATAATGCCTGGAAGCAAAATATACAGTGCATCTGGAAAGTATTCACAGCGTTTCTTTTTCCACATTTTGTTGTTACAGCCTTATACCAAAATTGATTAAATTCATTTTTTTCCTCAAAATTCTACACACAACACCCCATAATAGTGTGAACAAGTTTGGTTGTTGTTGTTTTTTTTTTTGAGATTTTTGAAAATTTGTTAAAAATAAAACACTAAGAAATCACATGTACATAAGTATTCACAGTCTTTGCTCAATACTTTGTTGCTGCACCTGTGGCAGCAATTACAGCCTCAAGTTTTTTTTGAATATGATGCCACAAGCTTGGCACACCTATCTTTGGGCAGTTTTGTCCATTCCTCTTTGCAGCACCTCTCAAGTTCCATCAAGTTGGATGGGAAGCGTTGGTGCACAGCCATTTTTAGATCTCTCCAGAGTTGTTCAATTGGATTCAAGTCTGGGCTCTGGCTGGACCACTCAAGGACATTCACAGAGTTGTGCTGAAGCCACTCCTTTGATATCTTAGCTGTGTGCTTGGGGTCGTTGTCCTGCTGAAAGATGAACCATCACCCCAGTCTAAGGTCAAGAGCACTCTGGAGCAGGTTTTCATCCAGGATGTCATATTCATCTTTCCTTCTATTCTGACTAGTGTTCCAGTTCCTGCCGCTGAAAAACATCCCCACAGCATGATGCTGCCACCACCATGCTTCACTGTAGGGATGTATTGGCCTGGTGATGAGTGGTGCCTGGTTTCCTCCAAACATGATGCCTGGCGTTCATGCCAAAGAGTTCAATCTTTATCTCATCAGACCAGAGAATTTTGTTTCTCATGGTCTGAGAGTCCTTCAGGTGCCGTCTTGCAAACTCCAGGTGGGCTGCCATGTGCCTTTTACTAAGGAGTGGCTTCCGTCTGGCCACTCTACCATACAGGCCTGATTGGTGGATTGCTGCAGAGATGGTTGTCCTTCTGGAAGGTTCTCCTGTCTCCACAGAGGAACGCAGGAGCTCTGACAGAGTGATCATCGGGTTCTTGGTCACCTCCCTGACTAAGGCCCTTCTCCCCTGATTGCTCAGTTTAGATGGCCGGTCAGCTCTAGGAAGAGTCCTGGTGATTTCGAACTTCTTCCATTTACAGATGATGGAAGCCACTGTGCCTATTGGGACCTTCAAAACAGCAGAAATTCTTCTGTACCCTTCCCCAGATTTGTGCCTCGAGACAATCCTGTCTCAGAGGTCTACAGACAATTCCTTTGACTTCATGCTTGGTTTGTGCTCTGACATGCACTGTCAACTGTGGGACCTTATATAGACAGGTGTTTGTGCCTTTCCAAATCATGTCCAATCTGAATTTACCACAGGTGGACTCCAATTAGGCTGTAAAATCAGCTCAAGGATGATCAGTGGAAAAAGGGCGCACCTGAGCTCAATTTTGAGCTTCATGGCAAAGGCTGTGAACACCTACAGTGGTGTGAAAAAATGTTTGCCCCTTCCTGATTTCTCATTTTTTTTTTGTATGTTTGTCAAACTTAAATGTTTCAGATCATCAAGCTAATTTAAATATTAGACAAAGATAACACAAAATGCAGTTTTTAAATGAAGGGGTTTATTATTAAGGGTAAAAAAAATCCAAACCTACATTGCCCTGTGTGAAAAAGTGACCCCCCCCCCCATTAAAACATAAATTAGTTGTGGTTTATCACATCTTTGGAAAGCTGAGTTCAATTTCTCTAGCCACACCCAGGCCTGATTACTGCCACACCTGTTCTCAATCAACAAATCACTTAAATGGGACCTGCCTGACAAAGTGAAGTAGACCAAAAGATCCTCAAAAGCTAGACATCATGCTGCGATTCAAAGAAATTCAGGAAGAAATGAGAAACAAAGTAATTGAGATCTATCAGGAAAAAGTTATAAAGTCATTTCTAAAGTTTTGGGACTCCAGCAAACCACGACAGCCATCCATCCATCCATCTTCTTCCGCTTAATCCTTTTCGGGTCGCCATTATCCACAAATGGCAAAAACATGGAACAGTGGTGAACCTTCCCAGGAGTGGCCAGCCAACCAAAATTACCCCAAGAGCGCAGCGACGACTCATTGAAGAAGTCACAAAAGACCCCACAACAATATTCAAAGAACTGCAGGCCTCACTTGCCTCAGTTCAGGTCAGTGTTCATGACTCCACCATTAGAAAGAGACTGGACAAAAATGGCCTGCATGGCAGAGTTCCAAGATGAAAACCACTGCTGAGCAAAAAGAACATAAAGGCTTGTCTCAGATTTGCCAGAAAACATCTTGATGGTCTTGAGACAAGAGTTGAACACTTTGGAAGATGTGTCCCATTACATCTGGTGTAAAAGTAACAAAGCATTTCAGAAAAGCAACATCAAACTAACAGTAAACTAGAAAAGCACTCGGAGAGCGCAGACCTCCGCCAAGCGCCACAGTTCCCCCCATACAGTGTTTGTGTGTACGTTTTCAGATTCCTTGACCATGAAAACATATGACTAGCAATTGGATTCACAATGATAGGATTAGTGGTTGAGTAGTTATTCACGAAAATTGCATTGTCCGTAATGGCGGTTTAGCGCCACAGTTCCCCCTATACAGTGTTTGTGTGTACGTTTTCAGATTCCTTGACCGTGAAAACATATGACAAGCAATTGGATTCACAATGATAGAACTAGTGGTTCATTAGTTATTGACGAAAATGGCATTTTCCGTAATGGCGGTTTTCTTCTCGGCGGTGATCCGGATCACCACCAAAATGTAATCATCTGTTGGATACCCCATTTCTGACAATCTGTGAAAATTTCATGAAAATCTGTCAATAACTTTTTGAGTTATCTTGCTAACAAACAAACAGACAGACAAACAATGATCAACAATGATGATCACATAACCTCCCCCTTTGGTGGAGGTAAATATGGTGGTGGTAGTGTGATGGTCTGGGGGTATTTTGCTGCTTCAGGACATGGAAGACTTGCTGTGGTAAATGGAACCATGAATTCTGCTGTCAACCAAAAATCCTGAAGGAGAATGTCTGGCCATCTGTTCATGATCTCAAGCTGAAGTGCACTTTGGTTCTGCAGCAGGACAATGATCCAAAACACACCAGCAAGTCCACCTCTGGATGGCTTAAGAAAAACAAAATGAAGACTTTGGAGTGACCTAGTCAAAGTCCTGACCTGAATCCAATAGAGATGCTGTGGCATGACCTTAAAAAGACGGTTCATGCTCGAAAACCCTCCAATGTGGCTGAATTGCAACAATTCTGCAAAGATGAGTGGGCCAAAATTCCTCCACAGCGCTGAAAAAGACTCAGTGCCAGTTATAGCAAATGCTTGATTGCAGTTGTTGCTGGCAAGGGTGGCCCAACCAGTTATTAGGTTTAGGGGGCAATCACTTTTTCAGATAGAGCCATGTAGGTTTAGATTTTTTTTCCCCCCCGAATAATAAACCCCTTCATTTAAAAACTGTATTTTGTGTTTACTTGTGTTATCTTTGTCTAACATTTAAATTTGTTTGATGATCTGAAACATTTAAGTGTGACAAACATACAAAAAATGAGAAATCAGGAAGGGGCAAACACTTTTTCACACCACTGTATGTACATGTGATTTCTTAGTTTTTTATTTTTAATACATTTTCAAAAATCACAAAAAAACTTTTTTTCATGTTGTCATAATTCAATTCAATTCAACTTTATTTATATAGTGCCATTTCCCAACAGTCATCTCATAGCACTTTCAACTATAGGGGAAACCCCCATAATTGCAGAAAGACCCCAGCAATCAGGCAATCCCCTGTGAGCAAGCGCTTGGCAACAGTGGAGGAAAAACTCCCTTTGAACAGGAAGAAACCTCCAGCAGAACCAGGCTCAGGGAGGGGGAGTCATTTGCTGCGACTGGCTGGGGGTTGAGGGGATAGAGAAGAAGAAGAAAAGAACAGACATGTAGAGAGCAAACAACACGGTGGGGACTCAATCTATGGGAGAGAACAAACAGATGCTAATGACCAGCAAAAATATTTCATTGAGAGTGAAGCCCAGTGCATTGTTGGAGGCCCCCGGTTGTCTTGTAGAGGCTGGGTTAATCATCTCAGACCATGCTTTTTCTGTGTATGACTGATGTGAGAGTGAATAAAGTCATCTGCTGCATAAATCTGCCTCCGTTATTTACACTCTCCACACTGGTGACCCCTTGACGAATTATGGAACACGAGGCAAGAACCCCGGAGTCGGCCCGGACGGGAAGCCCCAGCGACGCGGCAAGCATCCCAGAGACAGCCCGGACGGGAACCCCCAGCAACGCGTGCGCTGTTTCGGTCAAACTACCGGACTTTTGGCTGCACGACCTGTGGTCTTGGTTCCACCATACCGAGGCTCAGTTCGCCCTCCGGGGAATAACGGCAGACGACACCAGATATTACTATGTGGTTGCAGCGCTGGACGCTCGCATGTCTCAGCAAGTAGCGAGCCTGCTCCAACAGCCTCCAGCCCACGACAAATACGGGGCTCTCAAGGCCGCGTTGACCCGGCGCTACACGCTCTCGGACTGTGAGAGAGCGGAGAGGCTCCTGAGGTGCTCCGAGTTAGGAGATGGGTTGGTGGTCGAACTGATGGAGAAGATGTTGGCGTTGATGGGCACGGACGACGGGCATTTTATGTTTGCCCACCTTTTCCTCTGGAACCTCCCAACAGAGGCGAGAGCGGTTCTTGCAAATTCACCGTTGCTGACCGCGCGAGACTACCGAGCTCTAGCCCAGGAGGCAGATCGGATCATCCTCACCACCAGAGCCTTCACAGTGAACGCGGCAGCGTCGGAACCCAGCGAGACGACCAGCGGAGGCGAGGAGCCGGCGACGGTAGTGGCAGTGGGGGCCAGGAAGCGCCAGACAGACGCGCTTTGCTTCTACCACCGCTGCTTTGGGGAGAACGCACGCAGATGTGTGCCACTCTGCCAATTCAAGCGTTCGGGAAACGCCAAGGCCGGCAGTCAGTAGCAGCTGCAGCCGCCGGTGAAGAAAAAAAGCTGCTCTACCTGACGGTCTCGCACTCAGGGAGACGGTTCCTCGTAGACACCGGCTCCCAAAAGAGCCTCATCCTGCCGTCCTATGCCGACCGGCTAGCGGGAGCTAGCGGCCCCCAGCTGGTAGCAGTAAACGGCTCGGACATTAAGACTTTTGGTGAGAGGACACTGACTTTATCCCTACACGGCCGTGTGTATGAGTGGACTTTTGTCATAGCGGCATTGAGTTTCCCAATCCTGGGAGCTGATTTTCTGTGTGCACACAGGTTGCTAGTCGATGTTGCTAACAGATGCTTGGTTAATGCAATGTCTTTTGATTCTCTTCCCTGTACAGCTCGAGGGGCCAGGCCAATAACACAAGCCAACGTCACAGCTCCAGGCAGTAAGTTCCACACACTGCTCACTCAGTTCCCAGCACTCACGGTCCTGACGTTTTCGGTGGCCAGCACTAAAATCGGGGTGGAACACTTTATCACCACCACTGGGCCGCCCGTTTTCGCACGACCTCGGCGCCTGGACGCAGCTAAACTGGCCATAGCACGTGAGGAGTTTGCCAACTTGGAAAGGATGGGCATCATCAGGCGCTCAAACAGCCCATGGGCATCCCCGCTACACATGGTTCCTAAGGCCGAGGGATCGTGGCGACCGTGCGGAGATTTCCGCAGGTTGAATAACGCCACAGCGCACGACCGCTACCCGATTCCCCATATTCAGGATTTTTCCGTTCACCTCGCCGGGGCACGCATTTTTTCTAAAATAGACCTGGTCCGTGGTTACCACCAGGTCCCAGTGTGCGCGGAGGACATACCCAAAACAGCGGTAATAACTCCGTTTGGCTTGTTTGAGTTTTTACGCATGCCCTTCAGATTAAAAGGAGCAGCGCAGACATTCCAACGCATGATGGATGCGGTGTTGCGCGATCTGCCGTTTGTGTTCGTCTACCTGGATGACATCTTGGTGGCCAGTGCGTCCGAGGACGAACACGTAACCCACCTCAGGACGGTTTTCCGGAGATTGGAGGAGCACGGATTAATAATCAACCCGGCGAAATGCCAGTTCGGCGTGACGGGATTGATTTTTTGGGGCACCGCGTCTCACCGGAGGGAGCGATACCCTTGCCCGACAAAGTGCGCGCCGTGGCAAATTTTCCCCGACCTCAGACGGTCAGGGCGCTGCAAGAGTTTTTGGGGATGGTTAACTTTTATAACCGGTTCCTCCCCCGCGCAGCTCAACTCATGCAGTCATTGTACGCCGCGCTCAAGAAACGGAAACCCGCGGACAGAGTCGAATGGACTCCGGAGCGGGAGCAGGCATTCTCTGAGGTTAAAACAGCCCTGGCAAACGCTGCACTGTTGGCGCACCCAGACACGGCGGCCCGGATAGCGCTCACTACCGATGCCTCGGACGTGGCCATAGGGGCCGTCGTGGAGCAATGTGTCGCCGGTTCTTGGCAGCCGCTCGCTTTTTTCAGCAGGGCTTTGCGCGACAGTGAGCGTAAATACAGTGCGTTTGACAGGGAGTTGCTGGCTCTCCACCTGGCCATACGCCACTTCCAGTTCTGGCTGGAAGGGCACAGCTTCACCGCGTTCGTGGACCACAAGCCGCTAATGTTCGCGATGGCCAAGGTTTCGGAACCATGGTCGGGCCGGCAGCAGAGACAGCTGGTCGCGATCTTGGAGTTTACGACCGATATTCAGCATGTGTCAGGCAAACTGAATGTGGTGGCGGACTGCCTCTCGCGCGCAGTAGTGGCCCCGGTCTGCGTGGGGATAGATTATACAGCCATGGCCACAGAGCAGATTGGCGATGCGGATGTGTGCGCGCTCCAGTCTGGCCAACAGGGTTAGGGCTGGAGAGCAGAGTACTGCAAGACGGCAGCCCCCCCCCCCCCCCAATCTGCGACGTCTCCACGGGATGCCCGCGCCCGGTGGTCCCAGTTGCGTGGCGCCGCCGAGTGTTTGAGTCAGTTCACGCTCTGGTGCACCCAGGAGTGCGCGAGTCAGTCAAAATGGTGGGAGCAAAGTTTGTGTGGCCAGGCCTGTGCAAACAAGTGAAAGAGTGGGCTGCAGCCTGCATAGCGTGCCAACGAGCCAAAGTACACAGACACACGAAGGCTCCTTTGGAGCCATTTCGTATACCGGCGAAGAGGTTCGACCATGTTCACGTGGACCTCGTGGGCCCCCTCCCGCCATCGCAGGGGTGCACGCACCTTCTGACAGTGGTGGACCGCACCACACGCTGGCCAGAAGCAGTCCCGCTGGCGGCAACCACGTCCGCGGACGTGGCGCGCGCTTTTTTGACGACATGGGTGGCACGTTTTGGAATCCCGTCGGACATCACGTCCGATAGGGGCCCTCAGTTTGTTTCCGACCTCTGGTCCGCGATGGCCCGTTGCCTGGTTGTTGCAATTCATCGCACAACCTCGTACAACCCACAGGCCAATGGGTTATGCGAGCGTTTTCATAGGTCACTGAAAGCAGCGCTCAGGGATGGCTGACGGATGCAAATTGGGTAGACCGGTTGCTGTGGGTTTTGTTGGGGTTGATTTCCGCACCAAAAGAGGATTTGGAGGCTTCCCCGGCGGAGCTTGTTTTTTCTCAGCCACTGCGGCTGCCCGGGGAATTTTTGCCAGATAATCCCGTGCCAGACAACTGCCCGTCTCAGCGTTTGCAGCATAGCGCAGACACAGGCACGCTGCCCGGCCAACCACTGTTTTCCATGCGCTTTTGTGCCAAAAACTTTGAAGAACGCGGCATTCGTGTTTGTCAGGCACGATGCCCACTGCCCTCCATTGCGCCCACCCTATGATGGCCCGTTCAGAGTGCTGGAAACAGGGGACAAACATTTTTTGTTAGACTTGGGGGGGTCGTCGGGAGAAAATATGCATAGATAGACTTAAGCCCGCCTTTGTGGTGGCAGACGAGCAAGTGCTGTTGGCTCGGGCCCCTCAGCGTGGAAGACCCCCACTGAGAACTCCCCAGGTAAACGATTCATCAGAGCAGCCACACAGGCAAGTCGCAGACAGAAACACCCCCAGGAGCCCCCCGCCGGCACAGCAGCGCCGTGGAAGCGGAAGACCCCTGTTACAGCAGATATGGGAGGAGACTGAAGCCAAAAGAACATGAGGACTGAAACTCGGTCTGAGATTCGGGGGGGGGGGGGGTAGAGGCTGGGTTAATCATCTCAGACTGGATGCAGAGGGTAAACAGAGAAGGACAATAGGTATGGAGATGAAAGACATTATGGTGAGGTAGCAGGAAGGAGTTGGGGGAGAAGGGATGAATGTATTGTGATGCGAGATGTCATACAGATGTGAGATGGGCGGTTGATATATAAGGAGAGCCCCTGGTGTATTCAGACATGCTTTTTCTGTGTATGACTGATGTGAGAGTGAATAAAGTCGTCTGCTGCATAAATCTGCCTCCGTTTTTTACTCCCTAATTATAGGATCCCACCCTAATTATAGGCTATATCAAGAAGGAAGGTTTTAACCCTATTCTTAAAAACAGAGACTGAGTCTGACTCCCGAATCCAGATTGGCAGCTGGTTCCAAAGGAGAGGAGCTTGATAACTGAAGGCTCTGCCTCCCATTGTACTTTTGGAGATTCTAGGTATTACAAGTAATCCAGCATTTTGGGAGCGTAATGCTCTGTTAGGATGACAGGGTAATATCAGATCTTTTAAATACAAAGGGGCCTGGTAGTTTAGAGCTTTGTTAAGTGAGAAGAAGGATTTTAAACTTAATTCTAAACTCTATGGGAAGCGAATGAAGGGAGGCCAGAACCGGAGAGATATGATCCCTCTTTCTAGTACCTGTTAAAACTCTTGCTGCAGCATTTTGGATCAACTGAAGATTTTTTAAAGATGTTTTAGGACAACCTGATAATAAAGAGTTACAATAATATAATCTAAAGCTAACAAAAGCGTGTATTAGTTTCTCAGCATCACTGAGACAAGATGCTCCTAATCTTGGCGATATTACGCAAATGATAGAAGGCAGTCTTAGAAGTTTAATATGTGAATTAAAAAACAGATCTTGATCAAAAATAACTCCAAGGTTCCTCACAGAACTATTCAGAGAAAGAATAACCACATCCAAACTAAGAGTTTGATTTGGAAAGGTATTTCTAAGGTTTTTTTTGGACCAACTAGAATGATATCAGTCTTATCTGAATTTAATTGCAGGAAATTGCAAGTCATCCAAGCTTTGATTTCCTTAAGACAGGCCTCTAACCTTGCTAATTGATTACTATCATCTGGCTTCATTGACAGGTATAATTGTGTGTCATCTGCATAATAATGAAAATGTATACAGTGCTTTCTAATCATGTTGCCTAGTGGAAGCATACAGTGCATCTGGAAAATATTCACAGCGCTTCACTTTTTCCACATTTTGTTAAGTTACATCCTTATTCCAAAATGAATTAAATTCATTTTTTTTCCTCAAAATTCTACACAGAATACCCCATAATGACAACATGAAAAAACATTTTTTGAGACGTTTGCAAATTTAATAAAAATAAAAAACTAAGAAATCAAAATAATTTCAAAACAAATCACATTGAACCCTAAACTGTTTTTGTTGGGTCTGTATCCAGAAAAACATAACTTTAATAAGAGTGAAAGAGCATTCATAGACCTCGGTTTGCTTAATGCTAAAAAATGTATTGCACTACTGTGGAAAAAGACTCATAGACCAGATGTGACTCAGTGGTTAAGACAGATGTTAATAAACCTTCCACTAGAAAGAATAACATATATACTGAAATTAAAGGAAAATGTGTTTGAGAATATATGGAGACCTTTCATTGATTATGTAAAGAAATTAAACATAACTTCTGAAGAAGAAGGTGAATGATATGTGTGGACCTTGCAAATTCCAAACTGGTGAATGTATATTATGTATACTTATGTAATAGATTACCTAGACTAAACAGAGGAGCATTGTTGTTGACTAGCTTTTGTTAATGGTTGTTGTTGTTTTTAGTACATTTTTTTTTTTGTTGTTAGTGGGTTTTTTTTTAATTTTTAAATTACTTTAGTGTTAGTGTTTGACTGTTTGTGTCATGTTTGTAAAAAAAAAAAAAAGGTTCAATAAAAAATATTGTGGGAAAAAAAACCCCTAAGAGATCACGTGTACATAAGTATTCACAGCCGTTGCAATGAAGCTCAAAATTGAGCTAAGGTGCATCGTGTTTCCACTGATCATCCTTGAGATGTTTCTACAGCTTAATTGGAGTTCACCTGGGGTAAATTCAGTTGACTGGACATGATTTGGAAAGGCACACACCTGTCTATATAAGGTCACACAGTTGACAGTACATGTCAGAGCACAAACCCAGCATGAAGTCAAAGGAATTGTTCGTAGACCTCTGAGACAGGATTGTCTCGAGGCACAAATCTGGGGAAGGGTACAGAAAATTTCTGCTGCTTTGAAGGTCCCAGTGAGCACAGTGGCCTCCATCATCTGTAAATGGAAGAAATTTGGAACCACCCGTACTCTTCCTAGAGCTGGCAGGCTGTCTAAACTAAGCGATTGGGGGAGAAGGGCCTTAATCAGGGAGGTGACCAAGGACCCGATGGTCACTCTGTCAGAGCTCCAGCATTGTTCTGTCAAGAGAGGAGGATCTTCCAGAAGGACAACCATCTCTGCAGCAATCCACCAATAAGGCCTGTATGGTAGAGTGACAAGACAGAAGCCACTCCTTAGTAAAAGGCACATGGCAGCCCACCTGGTGTTTGCCAAAATGCACCTGAAGGACTCTCAGACCATGAGAAACAAAATTCTCTGGTCTGATGACACAATGATTGAACTCTTTGGCGTGAATGACATTCATCACGTTTGGAGGAAACCAGGCACCATTCATAACCACGCCAATGTTGGTAGCAACATCATGCTGAGAGGATGTTTTTCAGCGGCAGGAACTGAGAGTCTAGTCAGGATAGAGGGAAAGATGAATGCACCAATGTACAGAGACATCCTGGATGAAAACCTGCTCCTGAGTGCTCTTCACCTCAGACCAGGGCGACGGTTCATCTTTCAGCAGGACAAAGACCCAAAGCACACAGCCAAGATGTCAAAGGAGTGGCTTCAGGACAACTCTGTGAATGTCCTTGAGTGGCCCAGCCAGAGCCCAGACTTGAATCTGTCATCACCCGCAGCTCACGGGCTTCCACCTCAGCTGCGCGCACACCTGCTCCTCGTTAGTGTGCAGCTATTTATTCCATCCTGCCCTGAGCTGCAGCCTGGAGCCGTCTGTCTCCCTGCGTACTCAACTCACAGCAGCATCCTTTCCTCCAGGCCTGCTGACTACTCTTCAAGACACGTAAGCTGTCTGTTATTGCCTTACCTTCTCCTGTCAGCCTTCCCCTGTGCACAGGTGGATCTCTCGGCGGCGGACTCACACTCCCTCGTCTCGCCGCTCCTCTACCTTGCCGCATCATCCCGGACGCACAGCAGGACGCTGTCTCCCAGGCTTGGGACCTTGCCAACGCCAGCCACCACGTCACTACAAGTAAGCACAGAACTCTGTCACTCTCCTGTGTGGTTGCCCAGCTAATCCCTGCTCTCCTCTCGTTTATAGGGTTGCCTGGCCGCACGGCGTGCTGCTCTGTCCTGACCTGCATCCTCCACCCACATAACACTCATCTCTCACACACGCATTCATACACGAAACATTATTGTTGAATAAAGATTTCAAATCTGCCTGAGCCTGCGTGCGTGTTTCCTGGGCCGACAATATGTTAGTACGGCTCCAGCAAAGCGGCCCAGCGGACAGCGGGCTTGCATGCCGTTTTTCCACCCTCGAGGCTCGGGTGGATATGATTGCTCATCAACAGCAGGTGATACTAAATCAACTGACTTCGATTACTAACCGGTTAGACCGCCTGGACCCTCCGCGGGCCTTCCCTCCGGGTCCTCTTGGCGCTGCGGCTCCGGTTGCCTCTACAGCTGGCCAGCCTAGCCCGGGAGCGCCAACCCGTTTCACACCCATTCCAACTCCCGCTCGCTTCAACGGGAAACTCGGTGGAGAGAAGGGGTTTATCTTGCAGTGTGAGTCGGTGTTTCTGCGCGTTCCCGGGGATTTTCCCTCAGACCATAGCCGAATCGGGTACATGGCTAAACTTCTCGAGGGGCGAGCGTTAGCTTGGGCTTACGCCGTAATGACGAAGCCCAGCTACGCAAACCTCTCGTATGACCGGTTAGTGCGGGACTTTTTAGAAGTCTTCGATCATTCCCATCTCGACAGCGTCCTCGCTGATCGGCTCCTTAGTCTCCAACAGGGAAGCCAGTCAGCGGCGGAATACGTGGTCGACTTCCGGGTGGCAGCGGAGGAAGTGGGCTGGGGAGAGGCTTCTCTCTGCAGTATTTTCCTCCGTAGCCTCAATTCTGGTCTGAGGGATGAGCTCGCCGGTCGGGATCTCCCAGGGCGACTCTGAGTTGATCTCGCTCACAATTAGCCTGGACAACAGGCTACGTGAGCGGGCTGTGGAGCGGAAGTCTGTCAGCCGCTCGCGCGGAGCTTCCCTCCGCCCAGCTCAGTCTCGCCCCCTGGCGTTACTGGCTCCGGAGTCCGCCGATGAACCAGAGGCCATGGCGATCGGGCGCACTAGGCTCCCTCTAGCGGAGAGACAACGCCGGCGGGAACGGGGTCTCTGC
Source organism: Pholidichthys leucotaenia (assembly GCA_020510985.1). Classification (NCBI taxonomy): domain Eukaryota; kingdom Metazoa; phylum Chordata; class Actinopteri; order Cichliformes; family Pholidichthyidae; genus Pholidichthys; species Pholidichthys leucotaenia. The sequence continues at coordinate 158,635,431 of CM035838.1, read as the reverse complement.
ATGTATTGCGGAGACGACCAGCATCCCGTGGAGCTGTGCCCGGTTAAGCCAAATGGGGAGGTCCGCGAGTCACAGTAGGGGGCCTCGCGGACTCTAACCAGCCAAATCCCCTATCGTCATGCACACTGCCCATACGTTTCTGACACAACTCCACCGGGCATTCCACTCACGCACTGGTGGATTCTGGGGCAGAGCAGAGTTTTATCTCTAAGAGCCTGGCAACCCGTTTGGGCATACCCTGCCAACTGCTGCCTACCCCCCTGAACTTGGTGACGCTCTCTCGCTCTTCCCTGGGAACAGTTACACACCGCACTAAGCCAGTCCCCATCATCGTCTCCGGCAACCACCGGGAGGATCTGACCCTCTACGTCCTGCCCTCCTCGTCGGACCGTGTCATTCTGGGTTACCCCTGGCTGCGGCTGCATAATCCTGTCCTGGATTGGAGAACCGGCAGCGTCCTGTCCTGGAGGACCTTCTGCCTGGGCACCTGCCTCCAGTCGGCGGCTTGTGCTCCATCCTCTCCTCCGCCGGCTCCGGTCTCTGAGCCCCCGGACCTGACTCTAGTGCCGCAGGAGTTCCATGACTTGGGGGCAGCATTCAGCAAGTCCAGAGCCTTGTCCCTTCCTCTGCATCGACCATACGACTGTGCGATTAACCTCCGCCTGGGGGCCCCCCTGCCGTCTGGCCGCCTATACAGTCTCTCTGCACCGGAATGCGAGGCGATGGACACCTATATTAAGGAGTCGCTCAGCGCTGGGATCATCCGCCCCTCCTCGTCCCCGCTTGGTGCGGGTTTCTTCTTCGTGGGTAAGAAGGATGGGTCCCTACGCCCCTGTATCGACTTCAGAGTGCTAAATGACATCACTATTAAGGACCGCTACACACTGCTGCTCATGGACACTGCTTTCCACTCCCTCCAGGGGGCGACCTGGTTCACCAAGCTTGACCTCCGCAGCGCTTACCATCTCGTTAGGATCCGGGAGGGAGACGAGTGGAAGACAGCCTTTAGGACACCCAGCGACCACTTCGAATATCTCGTGATGCCGTTCGGGCTCACCAACGCACCTGCCGTCTTCCAGCGTCTCATTAACGACGTTCTGCGGGACTTCCTGGGAGTATTCGTCTTTGTTTATCTCGATGACATACTCATCTTCTCCAGGTCACGGGAGGAGCACCAGGCCCATGTGAGGCGGGTCCTGCAACGTCTGCTGGAGAATCGCTTGTTCATAAAGGCCGAGAAGTGCGAATTCTACGCCCGGACCACCTCCTTCCTGGGGTTCGTCATCTCTCATAATCAGATCCTCCCCGATCCCGCTAAGGTTAAAGCAGTGGTCGAGTGGCCCACGCCTACCTCTAGGAAGCAGGTGCAGCAGTTTATTGGATTCGCGAACTTCTACCGGCGCTTTGTTCCCAACTTCGGCGCCATTGTCTCCCCCCGACCCGCCTCACGTCATCGAAGGTGCCCTTTCAGTGGTCTGAGGAAGCAGCCACCGCCTTCAAGACTCTCCAGGCGGAGTTCTCGTCCTCCCGGGTCCTGACCCAGGTTGACCCCGTGCTTCAGTGTCTGGTGGAGGTTGACGCGTCCGACACGGGGGTGGGGGTGGTGCTCTCCCAGCGCTCACCGGTGGATGGTGTCAAGCGGCCCTGCGCCTTCTTCTCCAGGAAGCTATCGGCGGCAGAGCGCAACTATGACGTCGGCGACAGGGAGCTCCTCGCCGTCAAGCTCGCACTACAGGAGTGGCGTCACTGGTTAGAAGGGGCAGCCCAGCCCTTTGTGGTCTGGACGGACCATAAAAATCTCGAGTACTTGAGGTCAGCAAGGCGCCTGAATGCCCGCCAGGCGCGCTGGTTTCTATTTTTTGCTTGCTTCAATTTCACCATCACGTACCGTCCAGGCTCGAAGAATGGGTTGCCCGACGCCCTGTCCAGACAGTTTGCCCCAGAGGGTCCGGAGAAGTCCAAACATACCATCTTGCCCGATTTGTGCGTCGTGGGGGCGATTGCCTGGTCCATCAAGGACAAGATTCTGAAGGCTCAAGAGGCGGAGCCGGATCCTGGCGGGGGGCCGGAGAGGAGGCTCTTTGTTCCTTCAGCGGTTCGAGGTGAAGTGATCCACTGGGCCCATACCTCCAAACTCTCCTGTCACCCTGGCATCACCCGCCTGGTGAATTGGCTGCAACGCTCGTTTTGGTGGCCGGGTCTCCAGAAGGACGTGACCAACTATGTCCGGGCCTGTCCCCAGTGCGCTACCAGCAAGTCCCAGAACTCTCCACCTGCGGGTCTACTCCAGCCCCTGCCGGTTCCGGGCAGGCCCTGGTCACACATCGCCCTTGACTTCGTCACCGGACTCCCTGTCTCTAACACCTATGACACGGTCCTGACTATTGTGGACAGATTCTCCAAAGCCGCCCATTTTGTGCCTCTTCGGGGTCTCCCTTCGGCACGTGAGACGGCCGATCTTCTGGTCCAGCACGTCGTCAGGCTGCATGGGATCCCGCTGGACGTGGTATCGGACCGGGGCCCGCAGTTTGTCTCCCAGGTTTGGAGGAGCTTTTGCAACGCCTTGGGGGCTACAGTCAGTCTCTTCTCTGGTTACCACCCCCAGTCTAACGGGCAGTGCGAGCGCACGAACCAGGAGTTGGAGGCCACCCTGCGCTGCGTAACATCCTCAAACCCTTCGTTCTGGAGCTCCTACCTGACCTGGGTGGAATACGCCCATAACTCGGCCCGGTCCTCGGCTACTGGGGTGTCGCCCTTTGAAGCGTCCTTGGGGTACGATCCCCCTATTTTTCCTGAGCAGGAGGGTGAGCTAGCTGTCCCTTCCATCCAGGCGCACATCAGGCGCTGCCGGAGTGTGTGGACCAAAACCAAGGACGCGCTTTTACGCACAGCGGCGCGCAACAGCTCCACCGCCAATCGCCACAGAAGTCCGGCTCCTGTCTACCAGGTGGGTCAGCGGGTTTGGCTTTCGTCCCAGGACATCAACCTTAAGGGTGAGAAGAAGAAATTGGCACCGAGGTTTCTCGGCCCCTTCGTCATTTCTAAAATCATCAACCCGGTGGCTGTGCGTTTGGCCCTCCCCCCCTCCCTTCGTGTGTGTCCCACTTTCCACGTTTCCAAGATCAAGCCTGTCCTTTCCAATTCACTCTGCCCTCCTCCTAGGTCTCCTCCTGCGCCTAGGATGATCGACGGTGACCCGGCGTGGGGTGTTACTGCCATCCTGGACTCCCGGTGTCGGGGTCATGGGCTGCAATATCTGGTGGATTGGGAAGGTTATGGTCCGGAGTGGAGATCCTGGGTGCGCTCTTCATGGGTGTTGGATCGGGACCTCATCGCGGAGTTTCACCGGACACACCCAGGTAAGCCAGCGCCAGGAGGCGCTGGTGGGGGGGGGGAGTAATGTCATCACCCGCAGCTCACGGGCTTCCACCTCAGCTGCGCGCACACCTGCTCCTCTTTAGTGCGCAGCTATTTATTCCATCCTGCCCTGAGCTGCAGCCTGGAGCCGTCTGTCTCCCTGCGTACTCAACTCACAGCAGCATCCTTTCCTCCAGGCCTGCTGACTACTCTTCAAGACACGTAAGCTGTCTGATATTGCCTTGCCTTCTCCTGTCAGCTTTCCCCTGTGCACAGGTGGATCTCTCGGCGGCGGACTCACACTCCCTCGTCTCGCCGCTCCTCTACCTTGCTGCATCATCCCGGACGCACAGCAGGACGCTGTCTCCCAGGTTTGAGACCTTGCCAACGCCAGCCATCACGTCACTACAAGTAAGCACAGAACTCTGTCACTCTCCTGTGTGGTTGCCCAGCTAATCCCTGCTCTCCTCTCGTTTATAGGGTTGCCTGGCCGCACGGCGTGCTGCTCTGTCCTGACCTGCATCCTCCACCCACATAACACTCTCATCTCTCACACACGCATTCATACACGAAACATTATTGTTGAACAAAGCTTTCAAATCTGCCTGAGCCTGCGTGCATGTTTCCTGGGCCGACAATATGTCAGAATCCAATTGAACATCTCTGGAGACATGTGAAAATGGCTGTGCACTGACGCTTTTCATCCAACCTGATGGAGCTTGAGAGCTGCTGCAAAGAGGAATGGGCGAAAATGCCCAAGAATAGGTGTGCCAAGCTTGTGGCATCATATTCAAAAAGACTTGAGTCTATAATTGCTACCAAAGGTGCATCAACAAAGTATTGAGCAAAGGCTGTGAATACTTATGTACCTGTGATTTCTTTATTTTTAATAAATTTGCAAAAATTTCAAAAAAACTTTTTCAAATTGTCCTTTTGGGGTGTTATATGTAGAATTTTAAGGAAAAAATGAATTTAATCCACTTTGGAATAAGGCTGTAACATAACAAAATGTGGAAAAAGTGAAGCGCTGTGAAGACTTTCTGGATGCACTGTATATAAATTAACAAGAATACGGCCTAGCACAGATCCCTGTGGAACTCTGTGACTGAGCTTTAAGTTGGAAGATAACTCATTATTGACATAAACAAAGTGGAACCCATCAGATAAATAAGATTTAAACCACTGCAACAAAGTTCCATTAAGTCCAACATGGTGTTCTAATCTATCAAGTAGAATATTATGATCGATAGTATCAAAAGCTGTGGCATCATATTCAAAAAGACTTGAGTCTATAATTGCTACCAAAGGTGCATCAACAAAGTATTGAGCAAAGGCTGTGAATACTTATGTACCTGTGATTTCTTTATTTTTAATAAATTTGCAAAAATTTCAAAAAAACTTTTTCAAATTGTCCTTTTGGGGTGTTATATGTAGAATTTTAAGGAAAAAATGAATTTAATCCACTTTGGAATAAGGCTGTAACATAACAAAATGTGGAAAAAGTGAAGCGCTGTGAAGACTTTCTGGATGCACTGTATATAAATTAACAAGAATACGGCCTAGCACAGATCCCTGTGGAACTCTGTGACTGAGCTTTAAGTTGGAAGATAACTCATTATTGACATAAACAAAGTGGAACCCATCAGATAAATAAGATTTAAACCACTGCAACAAAGTTCCATTAAGTCCAACATGGTGTTCTAATCTATCAAGTAGAATATTATGATCGATAGTATCAAAAGCTGTACTAAGGTCTTCTTCTTTTAGATTTGATTGGTGTTAGACAACCAGCTTACAAATGCATTACCGCCACATACTTCACTCTATATCATCACTCTATATATCTTGGCCGTGGCCAGCCGTTTATCGTGTCTCCTGCACTAAGGTCTAAAAGGACAAGCACAGAAACAAGTCCATTATCAGATGCAATGAGGAGGACACTAGTGACCTTCACTAAGTCTGTTTCAGTACTATGATGGATTCTAAACCCAGACTGAAACTCTTCAAATAAACCATTTCCCTGCAAGTGGTCAAATAATTGTGTAGCAACAACTCTAAGATTTTTGAAATGAAAGGCAGATTAGAGATTGGTCTGTAGTTAGCTAAAACTCCTGGATCCAGCGTTGGCTTTTTGAGTAAGGGTTTAATTACAGCAGTTTTAAAAGTCAGTGGTACATGGCCTACAGTTAATGAAGAATTGATTATATGAAGAATAGCGCTACCAGTGAATGGGAAGACTTCTTTCAATAACCTGGTAGGAATAGGGTCTAAAATGGGGTATTGTGTGTAGAATTTTGAGGAGAAAATGGATTTAATCCATTTTAGAATAAGGCTGTAACATTACAAAATGTGGGAAAAGTGAAGCACTGTGAATACTTTCCGAATGCACTGTATGATCAAATGTGGATTAATAAATGTAGATGTCTGGTGGCGTGAGTAGAATCTATAGAGTAGCCATAAAAACCATCGACTGTCCACTTGGCCAACTAGGCCAGCTCGCTGTTGGTGTGGCTTCTGACACTCATGGGGACATGTCTACTCCCACTGCTGTTAAATTGAGTGGAGAAAACTGGTGGGGTGGTATCATTCCAATGAGCCAGAGGCAAATCTGAATGATTTTCTGAATGAGACCTAGTGGGGCCAAGGCGGATGCTAAAAATGACAGGGATGTGTTTTTTCTCCCTGAGTTTTTGCACTTGAAGTCACTCCAGACACCCCAAATCATGTGCAAAATACAAACACCTTCAAACCCCAGGAATGCATTGGCATTATTAGTGTAAAAGTATTATTACCATCTACATGACTGACAACATTCTAAAGTGAAAGAAAATCTGTCACACACACCACACTGTCTTTTGGTTTGTATGCTTCTTGTTGAGGAGGCAGCTATCAGAAACAGGTTTGAGCCGGTCACAGCATGTAGACACGCCGGGACAGCAAAACCAAACCAAGTAGCTCGAGGGTCTCTTGTTGTCGTCCTGCCTTTGTTTTGCTGGCCTCCTCCTGCTGTCTTCAGCTCCATGGGAGAGCTGTGTAGGGCTGCAGGGCTGGAGCCTCCGAGCATCAATAACAGAAACTTGCAGCACAGAAAACATTAGGAGTAGAGGCAGTGGGACAACTTAATACCATTCAGCTACTAATTAACTAATTGAGGGAGGACAGTCTCTAAATCTGGGAGTACAAATAAGTGATTATGCGTCTTTGTGCACGCACAGACAATGATCGTCCGTTTTAAAATGAGCCATAAAATCAAGTGTAGCGTGAGTGTACACTTGACGCTGTACAAGTTGCTTTTTAAATTAATTGCCCCTTAAGGGATAAATAAAGTTGTTTCAATTGAATTGAGTGTGAAATCTTGTATTTTTCAATGAGCTCTCTTAATACTGACAGAAACAAGAGCCCATAAAGACCTGATTTATTGTTAGCACCATTTTTTTTGTGCAGAGCAGTTGTAGGTGATGAGTGGCATGCACGAGGTCAATCACATGAAGCTGTAAAGAGATGTAACCCACATTCATAAGGGCCGGGGAGTAGCAGCGGGCAGGGAGAAGAGAGGAAATATATGGAGCAGGGAGCTTCAGTGGAAAGAAATGGACTCCATTTTCACAAGTCCTCCTCTCCAGCTGTCACCCCGCTCTGTGTCCCATGGGGGGTTGCCACGGTGACAGGAGGCCACATGTCTTGGGGGGTGTCGTTTTGGTCAAAGGACCCCATTGTTCTTGTGTTAAGCCGCCTTCAGTATGCCCGTCTGCCAGGAACGGGGCTTCACACCCCTCACGTACACACTCTCCCGCTCCTTCTCTCTCACACATACACAGGTTAAAAAAAAAAAACACCCAACACCACTTGTTACGGAAATAAAGGAGTTTATAAACATATTCACAAAAAATAAAAGTTTTAAAATGAGTCAGAATTTGACAAAAAATGTTGGAAGAAAAAAAAACAATCCCAAAAGCTTCAATTGACTTACAGATCATTAACACACAAAAAACACCTACTTTCTTTCACTCAATGACAGAATCAGTTCCTCGGACTTGTTTCTTCTCCTCCTGCTTGACAAAGTTAGCACACACCTTCACTCAGGTGCAATTCCCACAACATAACTCCAGATGGCAGCATTGCCCCACTTCATCAATGGCATCAGTGACTGAATGATTCTGTCCACCAGTTTTCCGGGGAGGGGTTGGGGTGGGGTGGAGAACAGCAAAGACCTTGGCAGACAGTGGGGGGTGGGGAGGGGCTAGGAACCTCCGGTGTCCTTCAGCCAAGTCACTCTGACTTGATGTAAAAGGAGGGAGTCAATTACCCAGTGATGGATAGATTACAGTCATGCATCATTCTGGGGGCCAATTTCCGTATGCGAACTGAATTTGAAACTCAATTTGTTACCGCTCTATCCCTTCCTGACCGACAGATGGATGGAGCCGCTATTGAGCAGATGATTTGAATCCATAACTGCTGGAACTTGAGGTTAGAGGTCAATTTACTTCCAGTCACTGGGCCGTGTTCAAAACGGAGATCAGAACAGTCACAGAGAATCACTCAAGTAATGGCCAAAAGGTCCTGGCTTATGAGGGAGGAAAGCTGCTGCTGCACTGCAACTGAGGCGACTGCACAGCTAGAATTACTGGATTAAATCAACACAATTTGTTCTTATGTGCTGCTGCTAAATGGAAGGTATGTTTTCACATTTTAGTAGTGTCAACTCTTTAGGTCATTTAGGAAAAAACACCCTAGGAGCCACAAATAAGCAGTACTATTTGAACGTAATAGTTTAGTTTCTCTGTGTAACGCACGCTCACCTAGACTGACGGATGGTGAATGCAGCAAAGTCATCTTCATCTGGTCACGAGAGGAGATGCTTGATCCAGTGAGTTTGGAGATGTACTGTGATTACCAGCTGAGTGGTGGGTTATTGATTAGATGGTCAGCAGAGATGATTGGGCTCTCACTGTATTGACTGGCTGGGCTACGCAGGGAAACAGAATACAGATGACAGAACCATCAATGTTGCAGATAATGTAAAACAATCAGCATCTTCTCTTGGGGATTCGGGGGCTGTATAATGATCTGAATCAATGGTAAACTTCAATCTCATGATGAGCTCTGCGTCTCCTTGGGGAGTGGAGGTTGGTCAGGTAGAGCAGCACTGAAGCGGCGGCCCCGGGTTCTCCTGCGGACCTGTTTGGACTCAGGGGAGGTATAAGGCAGCCAGGCGAGTCCTGTGCTGCTGCCCTCAGCCATGTTCCTGAGGCTGCGCCGCACTGAGCGCTGCCCTCTAGTGGCAACAGGTTTAAAGACATCCTCAAAATTAAAGTCGGCCTGCCACGGGGCGAGAACCACAGTGGTTCCCCCCTCTTCTTGATTATCAGAGCTAAACTGAATATTTTCCTGCTGGCTAGTTGGTTTGTCTTCCCGTTTCTTCTCATCTGCTTCAAGGCTGTTTTGGTGCTCTGAGTTATTGACTTGTATTTGTGCTTGCTCTGAGTTTGTTGATTCTTCAGCTGGAGGACGGCTGTATAAAAAGGGTGGGCTTCCATCCAGTTCTGAGCAGGGGGCATCTGCAGATATCGGGACATAAATTTCTCCAGTGTCAGCGTGTTTCACTTCCTGTACAGCTCGTTTTACTGGGGACACCTTAAGGTTTGTAATGGTTTTGTCTTCACACAGCTCTTCCAGCTTTTCTTCAGCCAGGGCTTCATTTTGCAGGTCACTGTCTGCAACACTGACCTTCCTCCTCTTTGTAACTTTTCCTCTGCACCCCGACAGCCTCCTGTTCTTCCCTGTGACTCTTTCTAAAATGGAGACAGTAGCTGTAACAGACTCTTTGGTAGCAGTCTGTAAGGCATTTGCCATGGAGACTTCACCCGTCACTTCAGTGTCCTGAGTTTCCTGGTTTGGGTCTGTCAAGAAAACAAAACAGAAAACGAGAATCTCAGGAGGGTAACTGGTCTAAGCTTCCATCTATAAATTTTAAGTTTCCAGAGATGAAAAAAGCATTTTATGACTGGTGACCACAGATTGATTTTACTGCTCAATACCATAGAGGCCAAATCAATAAGCCACCATTATAAGTTACAGTGAGCTGCTTACCATTGTGGCTCACAGGAATCTGCTCTGCTGCTGCTGATGTGTTACCAAGGGACAACTGCTCAGAGATCGGACTCAAGGTTGGAATCTTGGAGGCGTATTCACGTGTGCCGTACAGCGCGCGGTTCACTTCTTTGCTCCATCGCCGGTTTGCTGTAGTAGTTTTCTGGGGAACGACAAAGTGCAGCGTTAAGAATGTTTTGACTCACAGTACAACTCCACTGAATTTCTAAGGTTGGTCTGTCTACCCATATCCAGAGATTGATTACTTTTACACGAAATATCCAGGGGTCTGACAGTGATATTCTTACAGATACTAAAGCTAATGACTTCAGCAAAAAGCCAGGCATTAGCAAGCCTGGAGTCCAGAAAATGAAACAAGACTGGAGTGAGGTGCAGAGCTACTCTGACTTATTAAACAAAAAAAGCACTCTATTCACAAGAAGCATGTGTTAATGTGAACCATGCCTCGTTAAAAAAGATCTCCAAAGACCTACGATCAAGAATTGTTGATTTGCATAAAACTGGAAAGGGTCAGCTCCAAGACTATAGATATTCACCAGTCTACAGTTAAACTTTCTACAAATGGAGCTGATTTAGTACTGTGACTACTCTCCCTAGAAGAGGGCACTGAGCCAAGTTGATCCCAAAGGCATAATGCAGAATGTGCAATGGGGTAAAAAAAATTCTAGAGCGGGGGTCGTCAACCCGTGGCTCCAGAGCCGCATGCAGCCTTTCAGCCCCTATGCTGTGGCTTCCTGCAGTTATATCTCAAAACACATGGAAATTAATGAAGTTCATTCTAATTATTTTATTTTTCAAATTATTTATTGCAATTGGATACATTTTTCAATGGAAACGCATGCTTTTATGAATGTAAAATATATATATTTTTAAATTATTTATTATGTTGTCAATTATGTGTGACTGTGTCACATCTGATGGTGGCTGCACAGAGAGCCGCTCGGCCTCTCCTCAGTGCATGTGAAGAGAGCACGGAAGGCAGCACGGAGACCAGCAGCGTCTTACCCTCGGTAAAATATGAACAAATCCAGAAAAAGTAAAATCACAGATGAAAAAAGAGAGGTTAATTCTGTGTGGACATATTAATTTGCATTCATGTATGGTTGTTGTGGAGAGAATTCCTCCACAAGAACACAAACAATGAAAACCAGCCACCTCATTAGTGTCTACAGGTCCATAAAAAGTAATAAATGTGATTATCTAAAATCAATGCCTTAACTGTCCTTAAAAATGAGAAACAATCCTTGAATTCCTGCTCATTAACCTTAAAATTAGTCACCTGCGCTATAAATGCTGGAATCACCAGACATGACTGAAGTCTGAAGTAGTGTGAATTTATTTTCACCGTTACACCTCAATGCATCCTGAGTTATGTAACAATAAAAGCCCTCTACAGCGATTCAATTTTCAGAATAGTTGTGTCTGGTATGTGCTTTTATTATGAAACACTGCCAACCAGATATACTTGTTTAAAGTAAGATCTACAGCTAACAGTTTTTTCCTCACAATTTGTAACTAAAAAAAACAAAAAAACATGAGCACTCTGAGTCAAGTGCAATATCCCCTGCCTCCATTTTCTTTGAAGATTCCAATACTTTCTACCAGAAAGCAGTTTTGAACTTTTCAATATACACTACTCACAAAAAGTTAGAGATATTTGACTTTCGCGTGAAATTTCAGGATGCACCTAAAATGCACTATAACCTTTACAGGTGAACATAATTTGACCTTCTCTAACCTTTTGAATGCCCATGTCCAACTTTTCAGTGTTTCAGTACTTTTTGGATAACTTGCTGTTCTCTATCACGATGCTTAATGGCAAAATTCACAACAGGCGTTTGATCCATCAATCGACCAATAAATTTTCTGGTTCAATTAGAATTGGTATTTAAACAGTCCTCTTCATCATGCTGTTCACATTTTGACATCATGAGACCAAGACAACACCTAACAATTGATCAACAGTACCTTGCCATTGCGAGGTTTCAAACAGGATGTTCTCAAAGGAAAGTGGCCACTGCTTAGAGGGTCACAGAGTGTGATCAGCAGGTTGCAACATAGATACAGAGAGACTGGAAGAGTCACAGAAAGGCATAGAAGTGGACGTTCTTTGACCACATCCCACGCTGATGACTGCCTCACTGTGAACAGTGCCCTGCAGAACCAGATGATGAATGCCATTCTACTCCAGGCACATTCAAGGGAGGTCAAAGGCACCCAAGTGTCACGTTAGACCATTCAAAACTGTTTCCATCAGCGTGGTCTGCGTGCTTGATGACCTGCAAGGGTACTGACCACACCACCAGACACGGGCGTCATTGTCTTGCATGGGCCAGGGAGCATTTACGCTGGACAAGGGACCAGTGGGCCTCTGGGATGTTTTCTGATGAAAGTCGATTCACGTTGAGCAAAAATAATGGCCGCCAACAATGTTGGAGATGTCAGTAATACAGTAATAAGGCATAAGGAATGTTAACCTTGACCTTTGACCCCAAACTCATAGTCAGAGGTCAGGATTCCAAGGTGAACCTGTGTACCAGGTTTGGTGGCCCTAGCTTTACTTGTTTTATAATGTAGCATTTACCATAGTGCCACTGCAATGTTAACTTTGAACCTCTGACCCCCTGACCTCAGACCCATAGTTAGGTGAGGGTGTAAGCCGTCCAAGATGTATATTGAGTACAACGACTGTATTGATTTGAAAAGCCTACATCAGTTCTTCCAGTCTATAATACAATGAATCCATCGCTCTCACCTCAATGGCTGGGTAGGCTCCCAGCCATGTTCTTGAGGATGATGGCCAGCACTTATGCTTTGCAAGTAAAGTGACTGAGCCTTGTGGCATGGGTCCATGGTGCTTTCTTTGGGTCATCAGGTGGGTACCCTCCTTCATTGGTGTTTTGTCAATTAGCCCACAACACCTCCAGGGGCTTGACAGCTGACCCCAGTGTCCTGAGGCAGCCCCCTCGGGCCCATGGGTTCCACCACCACTGCTCTAAGGTGTTTCCTGTTTCAGTAGTTATTGTGTTTAGAAGATTAAGGGAAAAATCTGACCTCTGACCTCAAGGTCATCCGATGAGAGTGAAATTGCACTATGTGCATCATCAGAGTATATCAAACCATGGTGCCAAGTTTCAAAACAATCGGAACAAAACTGTAGGAGGAGTTGATTTCAGAAAAAAATTCCTGTCTATGAAGTGAGGTGAAACAGGAGGTCATAGGTCAGGGGCTACAATTCCTGCAAAAATCATCCGATCAGAACCAAATTGCAATATGCACATCCACAGTATATATCAAACCAAAACAATCAGACCAAAACTGTAGCAGGAGTTGATTTCACAAAAGTGGGACAGATGGACGGACTGACCCATAACATAATTCCCGTTCAGTGTTTGCCCAAAGGGCTCTCTGACCCCTTTGGGCTTCGACTGGTGGGGGATAAAAAGAGAGAAGAAAAGATTCTCTGAAAGTGATGTAGAGGTGAGCCTTTTATTTTAAGGATGTTTTCTGTTTTCTGTCTGTATGATAGCTGCTCGTTTCTTACCTGTAGGGTTTGGACAGTGAATTATAAATGCAGACTATCTATCAATGCCACACATATAAAAAAAATTATAACCAATATTTAGCTCAGCAGAGGAAGGTATTTTTTTGAATGTTTTTTTCCCACTCTGCTGTAATTATTTCTAATTGGCTTAATTTGCACCAAATGATTTTTAAAGTTATATTATTTAGAAAGTTTAGAATTCTTTTTGTTTTATTCCAAAATAAATAAAAAGAATATCAGACAACCAATTATCTGTGATGATCAGGTGAGCGTGCTCCCACTCACCTCCTGTTTCTGACTTCTCGGCTCCAGCGGATCAGCCACACCTGCGTGATCACACACCTGCTGCATCGTGATAACCCAGCATATTTAAGAGCCAGCGTATGGAGAACCCATAGGGTTTGCAACCACAAACTACTTTATTATTGTTCGATTGATCTGTGTTTTCACGTCTCTGTCCTTCTGTCTGTCACGTTTGCTCCCACCTGCAGGTGTGTGCTCCGGAGCTGATCACGCTTGACTGACCAAGAAGACCGATGCCGGACGTCCACCCAGGCCACCGTCTTCCCCCTGTTTCAATGGTCCACACAGGAGCTCCGTGCCAGGTTCCTCTGTTCATCAAATAAGAGTGCTCTCCTATTACTATTCTCCCCTTCAGGAGATTCTGTCCCGAATCAAATCTTTTTGCTCTCTCCCCATAGGCTGCGTGCACTCCAGGGCACTGGTTTTTGTATGAAATTTAAGTGCATTTTTGTGTTGCTCTTTTCCTTAGTTTTGCACTTTTACTTAGAGTTGTGTGTTTGGTTTAGTTTTCCACAATAAACTGGCAAACTTTTACATCTGTGTCTGAGTGTTCGTTCCGGCAGCTCTGCGTTTGAGCCTCACTTGCGCTGAGTCATGACATTATCAGAGAACCAATCCACTAGTTGTCAAAATTGAGAGTCTGGACAGCAGGTGAAGGATACAGATTTATATTATATTAATACATTTGAATAAGGAGCATTATGAGGAAACATATAAAGGATGAAAAGTAGCTTCTTCTAAATAAAACTTTCATCTCCAATTTATTAAAATATCAGGAACTAAAGCTGTGTGATCACTATTGAAAGTAGGAAATGGATGATATTTTTCAGATTTAAATAATTTATGAATGTGCTGATAATTTAAAAAAAAACTATACAAAAAATTATGGCCAGATATTGAGATATAACCTTTTCAGCACAAAACAATTTGTAATATATTTAAATGGTGTTCACTTATATAGCGCTTTTTTTCTCATCTCTAGATGACCAAAGCGCTTTACAGATCCTGCTACCCACCCATTCACACACTAATGCAGGCAGCGCTGCCATACACAGGCACTGGCCTGACCCACCAGGAACAACTGGGGGTTCAGTGTCTTGCTCAAGGACACTTTAACATGCAGATTGCAGACAAAGCGGGAATCAAACCACTGACCCTCCGATCAGTAGTCGACCACACTACACCTGCACCACAGATACTTTTATTTCATGAATGAAGCTATATATAAAGCTTCACAGTTTTTTTTTCCACTGTTGTAGTATGAATTCATTAATGCCACATAACATTCAGAGCTATGTATATGAAAAAAACTTTATAAGCAGCATAATCTTTATTTTAAAGGTCAAATTGCCATTGTGGCCCTCAGCTACTTCTATTTTAGTCGGAGACTGGCAAAATGGCTCGTCTGTTGGCAAAGGTTGCAGACCCCTGCTCTAGAGTAACAGCTAAAAGCTTGAAGCAATCATTGGAACTGGTTAACACCTCTGTTCATTAGTCTACCACAGGGATGGACAACTTTGGTGGTAGTGAGGGCCACAAAATTTTTTCCTCACTTCCCGAGGGCCAGATTTACATGTAAACCTACTGTGGGGGGGGGGGGGGGGGGGATTATTTCCTGCAAAGTTAAAAGTTTCACAATTAAAACTGAAAATGAAAATAAAAGCTACTCAGTGTTTCATCATATTAGAATTAAAATTACTGATAAAATTATATCTGCCCTACTACTGACTGGCGATCCGTCCAGCATGTATGTACCCTGAGGTTCCAACTCACACATGTGGTGTTTTAAAACAAAACAAACCACAATAATAGATGTGCAATGTTTGTTAATGTTATCAATCTTTTCTTGGGG
This sequence comes from Pholidichthys leucotaenia, assembly GCA_020510985.1. Classification (NCBI taxonomy): domain Eukaryota; kingdom Metazoa; phylum Chordata; class Actinopteri; order Cichliformes; family Pholidichthyidae; genus Pholidichthys; species Pholidichthys leucotaenia. The sequence continues at coordinate 158,620,261 of CM035838.1, read as the reverse complement.
GGGGGGTGTGCACTGAAATGTGTGACAGTTCTTTTTTTTAATTCAGCTAAATGCACTTTGTGATGTGCCAAGGTCAGTTTTGACCAGGATGTTGTATATTTGATTTCAAAAGGGAAACAAATGTTAATGCTACTAACAGTGCACTCTGAGTTTTTATGCACTTTGAGATATGCCTGAGTAAGATGTGACCAAAATGGTTATTTACAGAATTTTATTTTTTCCATTCTAGTTATTTAATTGTTGTTCAAGAGGAAAAATATTTCTACTACTTCAAGTTCTGCTCAACCCCAGCACTGTTATTGTTTTTCATGCACTTTTGATGTGCCTTTGTCATGTGCCAAGTGCACATTTAAAACCAAGACACTGAATAAAGAGTGCATATTTTTCATCATACTGATCTGTGTTGGTTTGAAATTTACTGTATTCAACAGATCTCTGAACATGTGCGGCCCAATACATGTCTTGATTTCAAATTGTGGCCTAACTGATTTTGTAACTGAATAGCCCTGCAGTAGAAGATGGATGGATGGATGGATAAAATTATACCATGACCTAATTTTTAAAACTCTCTCCATCAAAATGATGAGCAAAGATAAATTCTGGATGATAGTTAATAAAAGAAGCCAAGAAGAAAAGGAAATATGACGAGGCTTTGCTTGCTCATGGATTAATTGTAGGTGTGGAGGGGCAGAGAAATAGCTGTGTGGGCTTGGTAATGTCTGGCTCCCCAAAATGGAATATTGAAAAAAAAAGTTTAAGAACCACTGGTATAAATGAATACATGAATAAATAAAAATCAGCAGATTACAATGACTAGTCTCTGAACTTTTATTGCTGACGTGGCCTTCACGTACCAAACAAGAATAAATACTACAGCTCCTCAGCTGTACAAGCAGCCTACTTTGTACATTTAGTGCTGTTTACAGCCTATTAATGTGGTCTTAGCAGGCAAAACATACCTGACAACACTCCAGTGCACACTGCTGCTCCTGCTAGTGGCTCCCTCCCTCTCTTGCTAGAGAGGGAGGGAGCCACTAGCAGAGAGCGGCACTTAGGTTTTGATTAGAGCTCCCTCTGCTGGCAGACTCTATAACTGCATTTAAGAATGCGGCTCTAAACGTAATATAAATAAATAATTGATTTTTGGAAATGGACTGGCGGGCTGCAGTGGATGAGGGGGTGGGCTGCATGTGGCCCATGGGCCACCAGTTGTCCATCCCTGGTCTACCATATGCAAATCACTGAGCAGGAATGGTGTCCATGGTAGGATACCACAGTGGAAGCCACTGCTTTCCAGAAAAAAGCAAACATCACTACACCTGAAGTTTGTCAAAGAGCACACTGACACCCCACAACACTAATGTGAAAATGTTTTGTGGACTGATGAAACTAAGGTTGAATTGTTCGGGAAGAACATGCAGTGCCACGTATGTCATAAAAAGGGCCCCACATACAGTATCAACATGAAAATATCATCCCAACTGTGAAATACGGTGGCATGAGCATCATGTTTTTGGGGCTGCTTTGCTGCCTGGACTGCTTGCCATCATCAAGGGGAAAATGAATTCTCAAGTTTATCAAGGTATACTACAGAATAATGTTAGGGTGGCTGTCCGCCAGCTAAAGTTCAGTAGAAGTTGGCTGATCATGCAGCAGGACAATGACCCCAGGGTTTCCTCTGGTAACATTTCTGGGTGGCGGCCTGCCACACCTGAAAAATTTCCGCCACTCTATCAGGAAATATAAATTTAAGAAAAATATATGAAGCAATGACGGTCCGCAAGCGCGCACACGAACAACACTCGTGACCGTCATCCGCGCGGAGTTCAGAAGCACCCCGCCCACGTGTTGCAGTCAGCATGCAGAGTCAGTCTTGCCAGACGTATGATAATTTTGCCCTGTGTATGATCAATAATTTCAAAAATCCCTTAATGTACGATAATTTGACCCCTTCATTACATGGCTATGTTAATACATTAGCAAACACAATCAGAATACAGATCCTGCGGATACAAACTACGTTCGTTTTTACACATTGTCTCACGTGCGCGGGCTGTGTGGAAAAGAAGAGGAAGACTCATGTTGCAGTAGCAGAGAGGCAGCCTCGGATGGAGGTTAGTGATGGGATCCACAGTTCAATGAAACATGCCGAGTCAAGCTAAAAGATCCGTTATAAACAGTTGTACACCAAATCACTCAGTGCTGTACTGGAGCTCCAACTGCCTACCTCTCACTGGACTGAGAGTTGGCTGAACTGAGGGGACAGTGCTCGTTTGCTGCTCAGGCGGGGGATTCAGCTGCTGATCCCTGGCTTTCACTACAGCTCTGGTGAGTGATTCAGCACAATACAGTCACCCATAAAAAGTAGTACACTTGATTGAATCGTTCGTGTACGTTACAACACTAGTGCGAGGCACGGCACACTCAACAAGCAAGCAACATCATGAGCAGGTTGAGAAACGGGGGGGGGGGGGCAGATCCCAGTTTTATTGGGTGGTTCAAACCTGTTGCAATGTGCAAATGTCTGCAGAAATGTCACTGAATTGTAGTTCTCAGTAAAACTGAAACAGGTTTCTGCTTCAATCAGAGGCATTTTAGAAGTAGTTTAGGTGGATTGATTGTTTATTCCTAATGTATAAACAGAGTACTTCTCAAAACATTTATGAGGCAAGACCTTGATATACAATGATTCAACAGAAGACATAAGATAGTTAAGTACGACTGATATTTTGGGCCGTTCAGTACAGGCTCATCTTGTACTCCACACAAGTAGAGGTGCTTTTCCCCCCCCAATTGATCTGTTAGATTTATAGGTAAAACTGTGTTATAGGCTGTAATATGCACAATCTGTGATAATGTGTTACTGAAGCAGAAGGTCCTGAGCCACATCAGAATGAAAACTGGGTGGGTACGATAATTCTCCTCAAAATACGATAATTTGAAGTCGCTGGTACGATACTTCAACATTTCTCATCTGGCAACACTGAGCAGAGTGTCTCGATATGAGCGTCACTGTCTGAGAGAAACATGAGCTTACTGAAGTACTTCAAATGCAGGAAAAAAATCACAAAAGGTACAGTGGTGTGAAAAAGTGTTTGCCCCCTTCCTGATTTCTCATTTTTTGTATGTTTGTCACACTTAAATGTTTCAGATCATGAAATAAATTTAAATATTAGACAAAGATATACCAAGTAAACACAAAATGCAGTTTTTAAAATGGTGTTTATTATTAAGGGGAAAAAAATCCAAACTGATATAGTCCTGTGTGAAAAAGTGATTGCCCCCTAAACCTAATAACTGGTTGGGCCACCCTTAGCAGCAACAACTGCAATCAAGCATTTGCGATAACTGGAAATGAGTCTATTACAGCGCTGTGGAGGAATTTCGGCCCAATCATCTTTGCAGAATTGTTGTAATTCAGCCAAATTGGAGGGTTTTCGAGCATGAACCGCCTTTTTAAGGTCATGCCACAGCACCTCAATCGGATTCAGGTCAGGACTTTGACTAGGCCATTCCAAAGTCTTCATTTTGTTTATCTGAAGCCATTTAGAGGTGGACTTGCTGGTGTGTTTTGGATCATTGCTGCAGAACCCAAGTGTGCTTCAGCTTGAGGTGATGAACAGATGGCTGGACATTCTCCTTCAGGATTTTTTGGTAGACAGCAGAATTCATGGTTCCGTTTACCACAGCAAGTCTTCGAGTTCCTGAAGCAGCAAAACAGCCCCAAACCATCACACTACCACCACCATATTTTACTGTTGGTATGATGTTCCTTTTCTGAAATGCTGTGTTGCTTTTACACCGGATGTAATGGGACACACACCTTCCAAAAAGTTCAACTTTTGTCTCGTTAGTCCACAGAGTATTTTCCCAAAAGTCTTGGGGATCATCAAGATGTTTTCTGGCAAAACTGAGACAATCCTTTATGTTCTTTTAGCTCAGCAGTGGTTTTCATCTTGGAACTCTGCCATGCAGGCCATTTTTGTCCAGTCTCTTTCTAATGGTGGAGTCATGAACACTGACCAGAACTGAGGCAAGTGAGGCCTGCAGTTCTTTGGGTGTTGTTGTGGGGTCTTTTGTGACTTCTTGGATGAGTCGTCAGAAGCACTTCTGGGAAGGTTCTGGGAAGGTTCACCACTGTTTCATGTTTTTGCCATTTGTGGATAATGGCTCTCACTGTGGTTTGCTGGAGTCCCAAAGCTTTAGAAATGGCTTTATAACCTTTTCCAGACTGATAGGTCTCAGTTGCTTTGTTTCTCATTTGTTCCTGAATTTCTTTGGATCGCAGCATAATGTCTAGCTTTTGAGGATCTTTTGGTCTACTTCACTTTGTCAGGCAGGTCCCATTTAAGTGATTTCTTGATTGAGAACAGGTGTGGCAGTAATCAGGCCTGGGTGTGGCTTGAGAAATTGAACTCAGCTTTCCAAAGATGTTAGAAACCACAGTTAATTTATGTTTTAACGGTGGTGGTGGTGGTGGGGGGGGCAATCACTTTTTCACACAGGGCCATGCAGGTTTGGATTTGTTTTTACCCTTAATAATAAACACCTTCATTTAAAAACTGCATTTTGTGTTTACTTGCGCTATCTTTGTCTCATATTTAAATTTGTTTGATAATCTGAAACATTTAAGTGTGACAAACATACAAAAAAATGAGAAATCAGGAAGGGGGTAAACACTTTTTCACACCACTGTATATAAGCAGTGAAGGCATTTATCATGGTTTTAACCTGCTGGTAACGGGAGCAATAATGGAAGAGTCGCTTAGCTAACACTGTCATGGTCCGAGCGCCGATTCCGTCCGTACTTGGGCCATACATCATCTCCGCCAGGTTTGACAGCAGTGGTTACCTTCTGGCTCCCCGAGCTCTTATTGTGACAGCGCTCGGAGGGGCTTCCTGCTGTCAAAGCCTAACAGCTGTGCTGCATCTACTGCTCATCGGCAACCTGGCATTTAAGCGGGTGCTGGGAGCAATACTATGCAGCAGTCTCGTCATTATTCCCCTATAATTCCACGGAAATGGATCGTCAACGCTCATCCCCTGTTCGTGGTCAAGTGTAAGTGAGCTTCGTGTCAGCCTTACGATCTCCTGTATTTAGTGTTGTGTGTTTTAGCCCACCGTGGCTTATTACTTTGTATGTTATCTTGTGTTGTGATTAAAACATCTATGCAAACCTCACCGATGACTTTTGGCATCTTATGGTGGCTCGCGAGGGCCACCACATGACAGTAGACTGCTGCCAAGGCGCCTAAACGGAGACGCCAAACGGAGACGCCGTTCCCGGTGAGTTTGCTTAATTGGACAATTGTTCTTTCCTGTCTGGGTAACTGCGTGCTGGGAGAATGCTGTCGCGGAGGGGCCACGCTCGGAGTCGGGACTACAGGCTGGCGGAGGCTTTGGACTATGTGGACGAAACGCTCATCGCTGCCTCCCTCCTCGACTATCACAGCGACGTACGCTGGTACCTGGACTGCGCTGAGGATGTCCTTAATCGTTTCCCTCGCTAAGCCGACCATCCTGAAGTCGACGCTAGGAGGGCCGACGTCGCCGCACAGCGCGAGATACTCCGTATGGTGGAGGAGGACTACGGCAGGAATCCTCGCTCCCCGCTTTGGGATCCCGTTCCTGTCCTTGATCCAGTCCAGGAGGTTGCGCCATTGGGGGCCGTCGAAGACGTCGGTGCCACGGCCAAGGTAAACCTCAGCAAGATCCCCGTCCAGATCCAGTTCCGGGTCGTTGCAAGGACTCCACCTCTCAGACAACTGCCACTCCAGCGTCTCGTCTGGAGGCAACCCCCGCAGCCTCTTCCCCCGGGTCATCTTTCCCTGCTGTTCCGTCAGCTCATCGTGCCCGGTTCGGTTCGGCTCGGCCGTCACCCCCTCCTCCTCGACATCTTCCCCAGCTGCTGTGTGTGCCAAGAGTCCCGCTTCGGCGAGCCCCATCCTTGATCCATCGCAAGCGGCTTCTCCTCGTCCTTCCAGGGGGCCCTCTGTCACCATCCAGCAGGGAAAGGGAGGAACAACGTCCCCTACAGCAGGCACCATCCTCCCTCCAGGAAACAGGCAAGTGCAAGTTCATTCTTTCCATCATAATTGTGATCTGCCTTGTCTGAGTCTTGGGGGCGGAGTTCGGGGTTCGCAGTCCCCCGAGCTCCCACCACCTGCTGTAGCTCTAATTACTAAACCTGCTGCCTCTGTGTCTCCCTCCGCTGAGTGGTCCACGACGCCAGGCCTACGTCGCCGGATGAGGAGGGGGCCTGCAGTTCGGGAGAGCCTGGTTCCAGCCCCGCAGCCACGTCGTGGGGAGAGGAGAGGAGCGGACTGCAGCCTGGAGCCTGCGCCGACGATAAAGAGTCCCCGGGTCTCCACGCTGGAACGGTTCGAGCCAGCGGGTCGAGGGTCCCCTGCCACCACGCATTGCGGGTTATCGGCGTGGACGTCTGCGCCGGAGGATCCACACACTGCGGTGGCCATCATGCCGGCTGCGGAACCCACCGTAGCCGAGTGGGAGCCTGAGGATGAACTTCTCCGCCCTGAACCCGGATCGACGAAGTCCTGGATGGCGACAGAACCCAAGTGCAGGCAAGTGCTCTATCTTGTGTTTCTCTTTTCTGTCTTGGAGCATTTCTGCCTGCCTCTCGGGGAGGTGAGTCAGGGGCAGCCGCCTGCTGCACCTGAGCTCGCCTTGCTGGGCTCTGTCGCTACCAGTGATTCTGATCCCGGTTCTTTCTTGTCTTCCGAGCCTTCTTGCAGAGTCACCGGTGCGGAGCCAGTCGTGGTCGCTGTGCTGGAGGTTCCAGGTTCGGGGTCGGAGGTCGTCGTCGGTGCTGCGCCGACCCAATCGGGGTCCGACGCGGGTGCAGCCGAGACCCAGTCGGGGTCTGACGAGATCCAGTGGGGGTCCAACGCGGGTGCAGCCACAACTGCAGCATCGGTATGGGTCAAGGTCGGTGGAGGAGCTGCAGACCCTTCGCCGCCTGACATGGTGCAGGCTCGTCATCACCACCATCCCCCTCGTCTGAGTCACCAGCCATGCTCATCATCGCCGGGGGCCATTAGGGGGCCTCTACGCTCGGCCCGGCTCTCCCATGTCTTTCCCCCGCCAGGGAGGCCACCGCAGGCTGTCTCCCAACGGTTCTGGTTGCTGAGGAATGCGGGTCAGCCACCCAAGGGACTATTTCGCTGGTTCGGCGCCCCGGGTCGGCCACCCGACACACTGCGTTTGCTGCTGGGTGACCTGGTTCAGCCGCCAGAGGGTTGGACTTTCCCGGCCTGGGACTGGGGCAGGCCGCCCGATCATGTACTGTTCCCTGTGACCACCCGTCGGCCATTGGACGCAGGGAGACCGCCGGAACTATTCCCGTGGTTTTTGGTCTCAGCCTGTCGTCATTTTTCTGAACTGTCAGGGTTAAAGGTCATTCGGGGTGATAGTCTTGTTCTGTGTGTAATGTGCATTATGGGGTATGGTATTTTCCGTGAGTCATGCTCTGCAATTGCTTCATTTACGCCCTGTGATTGTCTCATTTGCGCTCTGCCTTAGTTATGAGTTGTGCATTTGAGAGCATTGTATTTTCTGTTATCATGCTCTGTGATTGTCTCATTTGCGCTCTGCCTTAGTATGATTTGTGCATGTGAGAGTATTGTATTGTCTGTTATCGTGTCCTGTGATAGTCTCATGTGTCCCCTGTCTTAATTATGATTTGTGCATTTGAGAGTATCATATTTTTTCTGGCTATCTGTGTGCTCCTGTTATCGTCTTGGGTTTTGTGGCTGTGCCTCTCCCTCCAGGCCTGCTCCCCCATCTGCCCACCCTGGGGGGGGGGGGGGGGGGGGGGGGGGCTTGTGTGTCATTGGGCGTTCGGAGCCTGCCCTTGGGGAGGAGGTACTGTCATGGTCCGAGCGCCGATTCCGTCCGCGCTCAGGCCATACATCATCTCCGCCAGGTTTGACAGCAGTGGTTACCTTCTGGCTCCCCGAGCTCTTACTGTGACAGTGCTCGGAGGGGATTCCTGCTGTCAAAGCCTAACAGCTGTGCTGCATTTACGGCTCATCAGCAACCCGGCATTTAAGTGGGCGCTGGGAGCAGTACTATGCAGCAGTCTCGTCATTATTCCTCTATAATTCCACGGCAACGTATCGTCAACGCTCATCCCCTGTTCATGGTCAAGATTGTAAGTCAGCTTTGTGTCAGCCTTACGATCTCCTGTATTTAGTGTTGTGTGTTTTAGCCCACCGTGGCTTATTACTTTGTATGTTATCTTGTGTTGTGATTAAAACATCTATGCAAACCTCACCGGTGACTTTTGGCATCTTATGGTGGCTTGCGAGGGCCACCGCATGACAAACACGTGTGGTTAGTTTTTTGTTTTTCTTATTTCAGACAAGAATAAAAAGATGTTTTTACCTTTACCTTAGTTAATATTAATTAACTCATTTATGTTCATTATTATGCACCTGGCAAGTTAAGATGACCGAAATTCATAAAGTCAATGACTTTAATCAGTCAGCAGCCTTCAGAGAAACTAAATGAGCCAATATTTGGATTTCAAAATAAGGGAGGTTTTTCCTAAAAAAAAACTAAAAAAAACAACAACAACAACAAAAACCCAACAAAAAACAACAACAAAAAAAACAACAAACTATAAATAAATAGAACTATTATAAGAGAAATAACTGCATCTTTGGTCATTTAAGTTAATTTATTTCATTAAATACAATTTTATTAATTTTTTCTTTGAAATCAGTTAAATTATTGCTCTGTTCTGGCTCTGCAAAATTGTGGTCTAAAATGTAAATTGTTGTAAGGAAAAAGTTAAAAAAAAAAATACCACAGTCTGTTTCAAATTTATTTAAAAAACAAACAAACAGTAATTTTATTTAAAAAAATAGACAAAAATTAGCCATAAAATAATCCACAAATGTATAATAATGTCTCAAATTTGAGGAAAATGGTTTCAAATTTAGATAAATTTACAGTGAAAAGTAGAAAACTATAAGAAAATTATTATAAATTTTTGGAGGAAAACCTCAAACCTTCAAGATTGAAGTCATTACTCAAGTTTTTAGGTGGGTGCTCTTTGTACCCTTAACTAGAAATTTTTGGTTGTCTACTTTTAATTTACATGACACTTAATATTTTCTAACCTGTTTGTATACCACCATAGACAGAGAGAGAACCTGAATTAGGCAGAGCTCAGAGAGGGCAAGATGAGACAGAAGAGAGGAGCCAAGGAGAGGAAAGTGTTCAGGCAGAGGGTCCAGGAGAGGTGAGAGCAGAGGGAGGAGAGAAGGATGATATCAGTAAAAAGTCCAAACACAGGACGTCCAGGTGGGACCCCAACTGGCCCAATATTCCAACATTCAAGCCTCGGTTGTGCAATACTTCAAATGGTAAGTTCCATATGTAAAGTTATTGTGTAGGACTTCCGGTCTGGACGCCATGGCGACTGCAGCTTAACACTGAAGCTCTCAGACCCAATCCAAGAAAATACCTTGAAAATCAAACAATGGATTTTTGGAGGAGTGAAAATCAAAAGACAAAATCATCATGTCTAAAGGAAAACAGAAGAAACTGAAATTTTCCAGGCCAGGACACGTATTGGCCGGAGAATCTGAACTGGAAGATCTCCGTTCAGAAGACGAGGAACTGGTTATAGCTAACAAAAAGGTTAGCTTGAAATCACTATTTGAAGAGCTACGACGATTTCGCCGAGAGGTTACGGCCGAATTTCGGGAATTCAGAGACGAATTAAAAAGGACAAACAGCAGAGTGGACCAGGCCGAGAACCGAATCTTGGAAGCAGAGGAACGAATAAATGTGCTCGAAGATTCTGTGCTGGACCTACGCAAAAGACAAGCATCTATAGAGGCTAAGCTAACCAACCAAGAAGGAAGACAGAGAAGAGACAATATAAGAATTCATGGTCTGATAGAAGGAGCCGAAAACGGTTTTAACTCAATGGCAGAATGCGTGGAATCTTTACTAAGAGAGAAATTGGATATTCCACAAACCACCGACTTGAAGATAGAAAAGGCACATCGTTCATTAGCCGCTAGGCCAGCGGTGGAAGTGCCCCAACGTTCGGTGTTGGTAAGATTTTCCAATTTCAAAATAAAACAAGAGGTTGTAAGACTGGCTTGGCAGAAAAAAGGATTTATGCACCAGGAGAGAAAAGTCTTCGTGGAACACGATTACGCCCCGGAGGGCCTTAAAAAGCGCAGGGAATACAATGACGCCAAAAAGGTACTACGTGAGAAGAAACTGCGCTTTCAGACGCCATTTCCTGCGAAGTTAAGGGTCTTCTACGGCGAAGAAACAACAGCTGACATGGCGAGAAGAGGGCTCCCGGTAACGGTATTTAAACCCGCAGCAGACCCAAGTGAGAAGATCAAAGCGCAAACATGGACAACACAGAGATCTTCAAAATCCACGGGCCAGCAGCGGGAAACCCAGCACCAGAGCGTCGCGGATAAACTGGCCGTTTTCAGGTTGGAATAGCGACCATTTTTTTTTTTTTTTTTGAGTCAATCTGAACATCCAACCCCCCTCATACAAGGTAACAAACATAAAAGGAGATGCGTATTCAGCATGTGGTAAAACATTTCATGGAACAGTCATAATATTTGAAACAAATAAGTCTTTTTAATTAAAAAAAAAAAAAAAAAACTTGTTAAAATAGAAATGTGACAATAATCCACATGTTCTCCTCACACTAACAAATACTGTTTTTGCGTGAATGTTTGCTGTGATGGGGGTGGGAGGGTGCACACAATTTCCCAGGGTATAGGCATAAAGGGAAAAAAAAAAATCATTACAAGTTCGGATTGGGTTCTGAAACTCACGTTAAAAGCATGGGACAACTTACAGGGGTAAGAGAGGGCCCTCAACACGTAACAGAGTTTGAGGAATTTCCCTCAGAGCCTTCACTCCATCAAGGCTCTTCCAGGGTCTTTAAAAAGACCCCAGTTCAGGAAGTTCTTTTGACAGTTTTTTGTTTTAAAGTCTTATACACTATGTTCTTAATGTTTTTCTTGTTCTTAATGTTCTTTCAGTTTCTGAGTAGCACAAAAGAGGGCCACCACACTGTTGTACTAAACAAAACAACACAATGGAGAAACAGGGTGTAACCAAAATAATTTCATATAATGTAAAAGGAATCCTGAATCCAGTTAAAAGATCCAAGATTCTAGGCAAAATGAAAAAAGACAAAGCAGGAATAATATTTTTACAAGAAACCCACCTAACAGACGTGGAGCACACTAAACTCAGTAGACAAGGGTTTAAAATGATCTCTTCATCTTCATATAAGTCAGGGAGGAGGAGGGGAGTAGCGACATTGATATCTACCAAAATTACATTTGAAAAAAAATCAGAACACAAAGATAAAGAAGGGAGATACAGTTTGGTAACTGGGCGGCTAGAGGGAGAAGATATCACCCTGCTGAATGTGTATGCTCCCCCGGGGGCTAACTGGAAATTTTATAAAAATGTATTTGACCTAATGATAACTAAAGCTCAAGGTTTAGTGATATGTGGTGGAGACTTCAATCTTAGACTGAATCCATACTGGGATGCTTCTGGTAATTCTCCACATCAAAATAACACCCAAAGCAGGAAGACTCGGATGCTACTAAAAGAAATGGGAATCTGTGATGTGTGGAGGGAACTCAACCCCAGTGTAAAAGACTATACATTTTACTCAACTCCACATTCATCTTACTCAAGGATTGACTATTTTTTTATGTTTAATAGAGACATTGGAAGAGTAGAAACATGTAAAATAGGACTGATGGATCTCTCTGACCACAGTCCGATCTACATGGACTTAAATATCCAAAAATACACAAATAATACATTTTCTTGGCGGTTAAATTCAAATGTCCTGAAAGGACCATTGAAAGATGAATTGGAATCAGATATTCTCAGATATTTGGAAGATAACGATAATGGAGAAGTATCCCCTTTAATACTGTGGGATGCATGTAAAGCTGTAATAAGAGGAAAGATTATTGCAAAACTGGCAACCCAAAAGAAACTAAGACAAGAAAAACTATCCACATTAGAGTCAGAACTTAAGAACCTAGAAAAAGAACACAAAGGCAACACTCATTCTACTGACTCGCTCAAGATTAAGGAAATTAAAAACCAAATAAATGAGATCTACACAATAGAAATCCAGAAGAAACTTACATTTTTGAAACAAAAATACTATGAAGCAGGCAGTAAATCGGCAAAATTGCTAGCCTATAAATTGAGGAAACAACAAACAGAAAGAGCAATCTACAAAATCAGAGACCCAGTATCAAAGGAAATAAAATTCAGAATTCACGATATTCTTAAAAGCTTCGAGAATTACTATAAGAACTTATACTCCCACAAAAAACATAAAAACGCATCCGAGGCATTCCTAAACACATTAAACCTTCCCCAACTTACGGAGTCACAAAATAAAACACTACTGTCAGAAATACAACCTAAAGAATTGGAAAAAGCAATTATGAAACTTAAAGCTAACAAATCCCCAGGAGCAGATGGCTATACAGCAGAGTGGTACAAAACCTTTAAACAGCAACTATCTCCTCTCCTCCTAAAAACATTTAATTATGTCCTCCACACAGGGGAAATCCCCCCCTCCTGGAGAGACGGGGTCATTGCAGTTATACCTAAACCTGAAAAGGATAAACTAGAGTGCTCCAACTACAGACCAATCAGTGTATTAAATCAGGACTATAAGCTTTTTACCATTATCCTTGCCAAAAGGTTAGAAAATATACTGACAGACCTAATTCATTTAGACCAAACAGGTTTTATAAGACAAAGACAGACACAAAACAACATTAGACGCACTTTACACATAATTCATCATATAAAAAAATATAACTTAAATGCAGTCATATTGGGATTAGATGCTGAAAAAGCATTCGATTCGGTTGACTGGTCTTTTCTATATAGAATCTTATCCAGTTTCAATTTTCATAACAACTTCATTAGAACTATACAGGCATTATATAAAAAACCAACAGCTAAAATAAGGATTAACGGTAATTTATCATCATCTTTTGAACTGGAAAGAGGATGTCGTCAGGGCTGCCCCCTGTCTCCACTGCTCTTTGCAATCTTCATAGAACCTCTGAGCCAATGGATAAGACAAAATCAAAAAATTCAAGGTATTACACTTGGTCAGAAGGAACATAAAATAGCATGCATTGCTGATGACATTTTAATATACCTAGGGCAGCCGGACACTTCTTTACCAGAACTAACCTCAGTTTTTTCAGAGTATGGAGATTTATCGGGGTACAAATTAAACATGCATAAAACCCAAGTTTTAACATTCAACTATGACCCAAATCATTATTCACTAAGCAAACTCAAAACTAACTGGGAGTCGGAATCTATGAAATATCTGGGGGTCAATATCCCGAAACAACTCAACAAAATTATATCACTAAACTATGATCCACTGGTGACAAAAATAAAATCTGACCTAGCAAGATGGAATATGATACCATTCTTGGGTACTGCACAAAGAATTGAAGCAGTCAAAATGAATATACTTCCACGTCTTCTATACCTTTTCCAAACAATACCGGTAGAACCTCCCAAAAAAACATGGCAGGAGCTGGACAGAAGGATCTCAAGATTCATATGGCAGGGCAAGAGACCTAGAATCAGATATAGAACCTTACAGCTAAACAAAGACAAAGGTGGGCTCGCGCTGCCAAATATCAGGGACTACTTTAAAGCCGCACAAATTAAAACTTTAGTAGAGATATGTAACCCAGTCTACACTGCACAATGGAAGGAGATCGAATGCCAAATAACAAGTGACATCCCCCTACAGGCGATAATAGGGAACAATGCCTTACCTAAGCTTTTGAATAACACTAACCCGTGGATAGAGACCCCGCTAAAAATTTGGTTTAAGATAGTCAGAGAGAATCAAACTAAAGAGCCCTATCGACTTCTGCAATGGATTGCCTATGATCAAGACTTTACTCCTAATAAAACAGACACCAGATTTAAAAAGTGGAAGGAGAAAGGGCTGATAAAATATTACGATTTTTTTAAAGGGCAAATTTTAAGAAGTTTTGAAAAAACAAGGTCTAATAAATCAAGACCTTTACAGGTTCTTCCAGCTTAGACACCACATAAACAATATACTTAAAAAGGAGGATTTGGAAAGGGCCCAGTCAGGTGTTCTGAAGGTCTTCTTAATGGCATATAAAGGGATCCCAGGGATCAGATACATCTCTAAAATATACCAAGGTCTTCATATGGGGTACCCCCCCACAGCAGCCACGGACAAACACAGCGCTCGACTAGAGCAATTAACAGGACAGTGAGATGTGTGTGTTGAGATCAATAGGCAGCCTTCCTGTGCTTAGTTCAGGCACCAGCATCCTGTGGATATGTATGACGCAAATGCAAACATTCATGCTTCCTGCTCGCATTGTGGTACAAATGTCACATGTCTGAATGCATTTCCTTTGATGATAAAATGCCTTTGATGTATTGTCCGTTGCTGGGTATTTAAGTGGCTGAATTCATATGTTCACCCTCTGTTCTTCTTCTGACTGCTTCTGACTACAGCTCATGAGAGCCTGAGAGCGATCCCCAGCATGCTTATACAGCAGCTGGGGTGAGCTCCGTGATGGCGATGATTTGATCAATAAACTTCATTAAAACTCCAGACGCCGTGTCTTATTATAACATCGCCACACTGGTGACCCCGCAGACGCACACGCTTTGTGCGACGCAACCTTCTGGTCTGGACAACCACGCTGGCGACCCGACGCTGAAAAGAACACGCTGCCAGCAAACGCAGCACCCGGCAGTGATTCTCCGACGACAAGCGAACGCGGCAGCCCGACTGATCTGCCCTTCCTTTCTGCTTTAGGGAGACTCTGACGCTCTTCGGAGACCACCCACGACCGGGAAAGCTGAGGAAATTTCATGGTGAGGTCTGCACGCCTAGATCGGCACATCCACGCTGGACCGGCCGCTCTCACGGCTCCTGACACACGATTCTGTGTCTCCACACGAGAGCGCACACACCTTGCCCTCTCTCCACGACGGTGGCCCATGGCCGACGGAGAACGCGTGGACCTGAACGCACCATGACCCGGCACGAGCGACGACCAACAGCCCGAACAGGGGACACAATCGGCGCCGACTGCGCAGATCTCCATCAAGCCCCCTGACCCTGATTCGCCTCGCGACAGCGGACCGGCCATGCACAGAAGCCTCGCATCAGAACAGCGCAGCTGGAAGGCACGTGGCCGCAGCGCGTGCCGCGCACCAGAGACAAGCTGGCTCTACAGACTTATACATCATCCTCCGCCGCTGCACACGGCTCTTCAGGACTGCTCACACACCTGAAGCACGCACGCAGCCCGTACACAGGATTTGGTGTAAGTCTCAGCCACGGCGCACGACGGGAATCCAGCCGTCAGCTGTCCCCGAGGGCTTTAGGGCCGCGAACGCACCTAAAGCCTAAACGCCAAGTCCCTCACATAGCTTCAGCTCCTGTTTTTCTTCATTGCCAGACTGAATCGCGAGAGGAATCAGAGACTAACTTTTCTTCCCACAGCCATGGACATCCCCCGCCACTTGCTACCCCCACCCTCCTCCCTTCCCCGGCACAGACTTTCCCCGCAGCTCGCCACCAAAGCGGGACTACCGAGGTCTCAGCTCCCCGCTAAGCCCTCTGGGGGGGGAGTGTATGGGGTACCCCCCCACAGCAGCCACGGACAAACACAGCGCTCGACTAGAGCAATTAACAGGACAGTGAGATGTGTGTGTTGAGATCAATAGGCAGCCTTCCTGTGCTTAGTTCAGGCACCAGCATCCTGTGGATATGTATGACGCAAATGCAAACATTCATGCTTCCTGCTCGCATTGTGGTACAAATGTCACATGTCTGAATGCATTTCCTTTGATGATAAAATGCCTTTGATGTATTGTCCGTTGCTGGGTATTTAAGTGGCTGAATTCATATGTTCACCCTCTGTTCTTCTTCTGACTGCTTCTGACTACAGCTCATGAGAGCCTGAGAGCGATCCCCAGCATGCTTATACAGCAGCTGGGGTGAGCTCCGTGATGGCGATGATTTGATCAATAAACTTCATTAAAACTCCAGACGCCGTGTCTTATTATAACATCGCCACATTCAAGACTTAAAAGGAGACAACACATCATATATAAAAGAGAGATGGGAAAAAGAGGGGAATTTCACTTTACAAATGGAAATATGGGAAAAGCTAAATAAACAGCAATCGAAAAGTACCTCATCCCTGCAGTGGAGAGAATTTGGATGGAAAAACTTGGTAAGATTTTTCAGAACACCTGCACAAAACAAATTTACCCATAAGGGATTGAACTGTTGGCGCTTGTGTGGTGAAAAGACTGCAAATCATTTTCATGTGTTTTGGTCATGCTCAGTTATCCACCAATATTGGACCAATGTACAGACAATATTGGGGAAAATATTCAAAATAACAGTTCCCTTTTCTTTTGTAACTTTGTATTTGGGCCTACTACCGGACTCACTTGAAAGACGAGGAGAAAAATACTTATTCAATGTTTTAATATTGGCAAGCAAAAAAGCTCTAACTAAAAAATGGATGTTGAAGGACTGTCCTACACCTGAAGATTGGATTAACGTGATCCAAGACATTTACTCGATGGAAAAGTTGACATTCGCACTGAGACAGGACATGGATGGGTTCATGAACTTTTGGCAACCCTGGATCGCATGTGTCTTCCATTAGATCTAA
The DNA here is from genome assembly GCA_020510985.1 of Pholidichthys leucotaenia. Taxonomy (NCBI): domain Eukaryota; kingdom Metazoa; phylum Chordata; class Actinopteri; order Cichliformes; family Pholidichthyidae; genus Pholidichthys; species Pholidichthys leucotaenia. The sequence goes on along the minus strand of CM035838.1, from coordinate 158,603,480 downwards.
TCTTTGACAAATACCATTTCAATAATGGTTCCGCTCTTTGTTCCAATGCTACTCAGATGCTCTTTTACCTTTATTTACTTAGTTTTTCTTTTTGTTTGTTTTTTGCTGGTTTGTTTGTTTGTTTTTTTTATTTTATTCTCTTTAATTTCACTTTTTCTTTCACTTTAAAAAAAAAAAGGGGTGTTGTAATAATTATTCTTCCAATGTTGTCAGATATCAGAAAATAAGGGAACATGTGATGAAAATGTAAACAACACATTGCTGTAACGACCTGTATACCCTTTACAAAAACTTAAATTAAAAAAAAAAAAAGTTACTGTGTAAAATTGAAAAAAAAAAAAAAAAAAGAAATAAACAGAATAAAATTAACATATTCCGGTTACAACAGCGTCATGTGTTTTCTGCCCCCTCCCATTCCCCGAAAAAATATGTTGCCACAGCACCAAGGTCTTTAAGCTAGAAGAAACACTGGACCCTAAACATCAAAGTAAATCTACTATAGAATAGTTGAAAAAAAATCTGCCTTTTGAAGTGGCCCAGTCAGAGTCCTGACCTGAAACCAGTAGTGATGCTGTGGAATGACTTCAAGAGAGCCATTCACACCAGACATCCTAACAATATAAAAAAGATGGCGGCAGCATGTTCATGCGCTGCGGCTAGAAGCTCCGGACTACTGCGCTCGTTTTTGTGTTTTTTCTGCCTTTTTCTGTGACAGACTGATTACCTACAGTTGCCAGGAACGTCTACGCATTGGTCGCCATTTACAGTGGTGTGAAAAAGTGTATGCCCCCTTCCTGATTTCTCATTTTTTTTGTATGTTTGTCGCACTTAAATGTTTCAGATCATTAAACAAATTTAAATATTAGAAAAAGATAACTCAAGTAAACACAAAATGCAGTTTTTAAAATGAAGGTGTTTATTATTAAAGAAAAAAAAATCCAAACCTACTTGATCCTGTGTGAAAAAGTGATTGCCCCCTAAACCTAGTAACTGGTTGGGTGACCCTTAGCAGCAACAACTGCAATCAAGCATTTGCGATAACTGGAAATAAGTCTTTTACAGAGCTGTGGAGGAATTTTGGCCAACTCATCTTTGCAGAACTGTTGTAATTCAGCCACATTGGAGGGTTTTCGAGCATGAACCGCCTTTTTAAGGTCATGCCACAGCATCTCAATCGGATTCAGGTCAGGACTTTGACGAGGCCACTCCAAAGTCTTCATTTTGTTTATCTGAAGCCATTTAGAGGTGGACTTGCTGGTGTGTTGTGGATCATTGTCCTGCTGCAGAACCCAAGTGCACTTCAGCTTGAGGTCACAAACAGATGGCCGGACATTCTCCTTCAGGATTTTTTGGTAGACGGCAGAATTCATGGTTCCATTTACTACAGCAAATCTTCCAGGTCCTGAAGCAGCAAAATAGCCCCAGACCATCACACTACCACCACCATATTTTACTGTTGGTAATGATGTTCCTTTTCTGAAATGCTGTGTTACTTTTACGCCGGATGTAATGGGACACACACCTTCCAAAAAGTTCAACTTTTGTCTTGTCAGCCTACAGAGTATTTTCCCAAAAGTCTTGGGGATCATCAAGCTGTGTTCTGGTAAAACTGAGACGAGCCTTTATGTTCTTTTTGCTCAGCAGTGGTTTTCACCTTGGAACTCTGCCATGCAGGCCGTTTTTGCCCAGTCTCTTTCTTATGGTGGAGTCATGAACACTGACCTTAACTGAGGCAAGTGAGGCCTGTAGTTCTTTGGATGTTGTTGTGGGGTCTTTTGTGACCTCTTGGATGAGTCGTTGCTGCGCTCGTGGGGTAATTTTGGTCAGCTGGCCAGTCCTGGAAAGGTTCACCACTGTTCCATTACTTCGTTTCTCATTTGCTCCTGAATTTCTTTGGACCGCAGCATGATGCCTAGCTTTTGAGGATCTTTTGGTCTACTTCACTTTGTCAGGCAGGTCCTATTTAAGTGATTTCTTGATTGAGAACAGGTGTGACAGTAATCAGGCCTGGGTGTGACTAGAGAAATTGAACTCAGCTTTCTAAAGATGTGATAAACCACAGTTACTTTATGTTTTAACGGGGGGGGGGGGTCACTTTTTCACACAGGGCCATGTAGGTTTGGATTTTTTTTTTCACCCTTAATAATAAACACCTTCATTTAAAAACTGCATTTTGTGTTTACTTTTGTCTAATATTTAAATTTGCTTGATGATCTCAAACATTTAAAGAGTCTGTGATGAAGAAGAGCGAGTTTGCTCTAACGAAGGACTGCAGCCCTATTTATTTGAACCATATCGTTCAGGAAGCAACGATGACTCGCACGTTTCAGAGGATGAAGGGTCCGATGGTGAAGGGTTAGAGACAGACATCAGTTGCCTTCAAAATACTGAATGGTAATATACAGATAGATCTAAAAGAACTGGATGTGCAACTTTGATCATGTACCTTTGCTATGTTGTAAATATCAACCATAGGCATTGATTTTGTGCATATATTTATGTAATTATTATTATTATGTAATTATTTTTTTTCCACATAAGGCGATCGTTATTTAATCGTTTGGTTTAAAGAAATTTTGGTTTCAATTTATTTTTTTATTTCCCTGATCGGGTGGCCGGGGAAATAAAAAATATGCTCAGATATTCAGTTTCGGTAGGCAATGAGATTTATAAAAATGAAAACTGAAAAAAGTAATATAACGTTTTTTAACACAGTCGTTCCATTTGGAGTAAAGTCAACTCTCGGCTTCAAAATTCATTGGGGAGGATTTTACTTTCGGCGGAAAAATATAATAAAATCAAGTGTGCTAATTTTTTTTCTCGTCGGGGAAATTCTGGTCACATTGGCGGGTTTGTAAGCAAAACTATTAAATAACAATCGCCTAATTGTTAAAAGTCTTGAATCATATATTACACAACATTATTTATGGGTCTTTACCATCATAATGTGCAGATATGTAGGTTGAAACATGTCGCTTGAAGATAAGCCTGCTTCTTCATGTTCCTCTTGAAGTTCTTCACTAGTGATTGTTGCTTCTGGCTTTTTTGTCAGCAGTTCTGAGACTTCCTAAATGAAATAATTAATTGCAATATTACACACTCTTAAGCAGGGACAAAAGCCCAAAAGAAGCAACAGTGTCAAAACTCGCCCGGAAAAGACTTTGTGTAATTGATTTTTTTTTTTTCCACATAAGGCAATCATTATTTAATCGTTTGGTTTACAAAAATTTTGGATTAATTTTGGTTTTTTTATTTCCCCGATGGGGTGGTTGGGGAAATTAAAAAAAATTAAAAAAAGCTCAGATTTTCAGTTTCAGTAGGCAATGAGATTTATAAAAATGAAAACTGAAAAAAGTAATATAACGTTTTTTAACACAGTCATTCCATTTGGAGTAAAGTCAACACTTGGCTTCAAAATTCATAGGGGAGGATTTTACTTTCCATGGAAAAAATATAATAAAATCACGATCGCCTTATGTGGGAAAAAAAAAAAAAAATTATACAAACTCTTTTTCCGGGCGAGTTTTGACAATGTTGCTTCTCTGCGCTGTTTTGATATGTTGATATCATCTTGAGCTGTGGGTTTTTGTTTAAAAACCATAGGCATGGCAGTCGGTTTTAGAACTCGTTTGTAACGAACTTTCATGCCTAAAGATTCCTGTATAGCAGGCGCCTCCTCAAAACTGTCTGCAGTGAAATGATCACTACAGAGTACAGAAGATGGTGCTGGTTGCCATTTGTCCCTTGTTCTCTGTATTTGCTTTGCCCATTTTTTAAGAAGATCGGGATCTTTTGGGAATGAGAACAGCTTATACGTTCACTGGAGCAATTAGAACACCCAGCCACCACGCAACGTTTCGGCATTTCTTCGCTGATACAGAAGCTAAACAGCTTGTTTACATTGACAGCACACGGATCGGCTGAGATTAAACTCCTCTCATGACGTCATATCCGGAAACGAGGCAAGTCTCTGGATATCGCGTTACTGCAACACGGCGCTAAATTTAAATTCACTTAGAAATATTTTTCCACTTATTTAGCGCTCTAAGTCAACAGAACCAACTACGTGGACGATTGAAGATAAATTCATACTGAATATTGAGCCATACTTCCTAAATCGTGTCACAGACACTTTAAGTGTGACAAACATACAAAAAAAATGAGAAATCAGGAAGGGGGCAAACACTTTTTCACACCACTGTACCGCTGACATCTTCAGTGTTTATTCCAGTAATCACCACCACATCCCTGAGGAGATCGCCAGACCTCCGGGTGCTCCATGGTTTGTTATCAGGCCCTGCAAACGGCGCAGATGACGAGAGAGAAAGCAGAAACGAGGCTGCAGGGCTGGCCTCCGTGCCCAGCTGCGCAATCTACGCACCAAACCACTGTTACCTTCAATTTTTCTCACCAATGCTAGATCCCTCGCCAACAAAATGGACGAGCTGCGATCGGAGATCGCCTACAATCGCTACGTCCAAGACTGTTGTATTCTGATCATGACCGAATCATGACTGCATCCAAGTATTCCTGACGCCGCTGTGGAATTATCTGGTGGAACCACTCACCACTTCGACCGCAATGCTGATTCTGGTAAGGGAAGGGGTGCAGGGCTCTGTGTTTATGTGCTTCAGACTTGGTGTAATAACAGCAGAATAATTCAAAGACACTTTTCACCAGCCTTAGAGGCCATGTCTTTCCTGTGCAGGCCGTTTTATCTTCCCCGCGAGCTTACGGTAGTAATTGTAACAGCTGTTTATGTTCCTCCAGATGCTAATGTTAGCTTAGCACTCAACCACCTCCAGCACATTGTCAGCAGGCAGCAAAGAGATTACCCTGACACAGTCCACATTATTGCAGGGGAATTTAACAAAGCATGCATAAAGACTGTACTCCCCAAATTCCACCAACATGTTAAGTGTCCCACAAGAGGGGAAAGAACACTGGATCATGTTTACAGCAACATTAAAAGCATGCCTACAGAGCCACCCCGCTCCCTCACCTTGGACAATCAGACCATCTCTCCCTGCTTCTAATACCTGCCTACATCCCCCTCACGAAGAGTTCCCCCCCAACCAAACAATTAAAACCTGGCCTGAAAATGCTCTCCTTCAGCTACAAGACTGCTTTGCCTGCACAGATTGGAACATCTTTGAACAGCAGGACCTGGACTCCTACACCGAGTCCGTCTGTTTGTACGTTAAATGCTCTGTAAAAAATGTGACAGTCACCAAACATATCTGGGTCTTTCCAAACCGCAAATCTTGGACGACCAGTGAAGTCCAGGCCCTGATCAGAGCCCACAACTCAGCCTTCAGGTAGAAGGACAGCTCTCTGTACATCACTGCTAGAGCCAACCTGAGGAGAGGCATAAAACTTGCCAGGAACGCCTATAGGAGGAAACAACAACCCTCGACAGATTAGGAGAGGCATCCAGGCCCTCACTAACTACAGGGGCCAGGGCCCCCTAACATCAGGCAGCATCCTCACTCTTACAGAGGAGCTTAACAGCTTCTTTGCCCAGTTTGAGCACAACTCCCCCCAAACTTATCCCCTCCCTCCTCCCCTCTCTCTCCCTCCTCCTCCCCTCTCTCGCTACAGGTGCACGAAGTGAAGAGGCTACTAAGAGCAGTGAACTCCCGCAGAGCTGCTGGTCTAGACGGCATCCCAGGAGTGGTGGTCAAAGCATGTGCAGACCAGCTGGCAGGGATCCTCACCAAGCTGTTCAACCTCTCCCTGATGCATACCACCGTCCCCTCTTGCCTCAAGGCCTCCACCATCATCCCCATCCCCAAAAAGTCAGCAATCGACAGCCTGAACGACAACAGACCCATAGCACTCACGTCTGTAGCCATGAAGTGTTTTGAGTGACTGGTGTCCCAGCACATCAGGGACTGTATTCCCCCCTCCTTTGACCCCCACCAGTTCGCCTACAGGGAGATCTGGTCTACAGAAGACACCATCCCCATCACTTTCCATATAGCGCTGAGCCACCTGGAGAACCCAAGGAGCTACGTGACGATGCTCTTTGTGGACTACAGCTCAGCTTTCAACACCATCATTCCGGACATCCTCATCAACAAACTGCACCTCCTCAAGATCCCCCCACCTCCCACCTGCTACTGGATAAAAAAACTTTCTCACCAACCACCCACAGTCAGACTTGACCAGAATCAGAATCAGAATCAGAATCAGAATCAGGTTTATTGCCATTGTTCATGTAGTACACAAACTAGGAATTTGTCTCGGTACAATGCTGCAACATTAAACATGATAAGATAAGAGAAATAAACTATACATGTAATAAAGTGTAGGATAAGATTAAGTGATACTGGTCAACAGTTAAAATATATATTAGCCAGCAGCAGATACTGTGGAGAACTATATAGTGCAGTCGGTAATGCAGGAAGAAAACAGTGATGATTGACATGAGTCTGGTTGAGCTGCTGTACATGGTGCACGAGAGTCACTTAGTGTTCAGCAGTCTAATGGCAGAGGGGAAGAAGCTGTTCATGTGACGGGAGGTTTTAGTCTGGATGGACCGAAGTCTTCTACCAGAGGGGAGGGGGGCAAACAGTACATGACCAGGGTGTGAGGGATCGGCTATGATCCGGCCAGCACGCCTCCGGGTCCTGGAGATGTACAGATCCTGGAGAGATGGGAGCTTGCAGCCGATCACCTTCTCAGCAGTGCGCACGACGCGCTGCAGCCTTAGTCTGTCCCTGGCAGTGGCTCCTGCGTACCACACGGTTATGGAGGTGGTGAGGATGGACTCGATGATGGCTGTGTAGAACTGCACTAACATCTTGGTGGGTAGCTTGAGCTTCCTCAGCTGCCGCAGGAAGAACATCCTCTGCTGGGCTTTTTTGATGAGTGAGCTGATGGTCAGCTCCCATTTGAGGTCCCTGGTGATGGTAGTGCCTAGGAAGCGGAAGGAATCAGCAGTGGTGATGGGAGAGCCTGAGAGGGTGAGGGGGGGCAGAGGAGTAGTGACTTTCCTGAAGTCTACAATCATCTCCACTGTCTTCAGAGCGTTCAGCTGCAGGTTGTTATTGCTGCACCAGGACGCCAGCTGGGCCACCTCTCTCCTGTAGGCGGACTCGTCGCCGTTGGAGATGAGCCCGATGAGGGTGGTGTCGTCCGCAAACTTGATCAACTTGACAGACTGGTGGCTGGAGGTGCAGGAGTTGGTGTAAAGGGAGAAGAGTAGGGGGGAAAGTACACAGCCCTGGGGTGATCCGGTGTTGATGCTAGTATAGTCTGAGACAGTCTTTCCCAGCCGCACATGCTGCCTCCGGTCCGTCAGGAAGTCGATGATCCACCTGCAGAGGGAGTCAGGCACGTTGAGCAGGGACAGCTTGTCCCGGAGCAGAGCGGGGCGGATGGTGTTGAATGCGGAGCTGAAGTCCACAAACAGGATCCTGGCGTAGGTTCCCGGGGAGTCCAGGTGCTGCAGGATGGAGTGGAGGGCCAGGTTGACTGCATCGTCTACAGACCTGTTGGCTCGGTAGGCAAACTGCAGCGGGTCCAGGAGAGGGGTGGTGATGGACTTGAGGTGGGACAGGACCAGGCGCTCAAAGGACTTCATGACTACAGAGGTGAGCGCTACAGGTCTGTAGTCATTAAGTCCAGTGATCCGTGGCTTCTTGGGGACAGGGATGATGGTGGAGGATTTGAGGCAGGACGGCACATGGCATAACTTAAGGGAGGTGTTAAAAATGTCTGTGAATACAGGAGCCAGCTGTTTCGCACAGAGTCTCAGGGTGGAGGGAGACACGCCGTCTGGGCCGGGGGCCTTGCGCGGGTTCAGTCTGGAGAACTGTTTGAGCACATCCTGCTCACTGATGATAAGGGGAGGGGGGGAGGTGGGGGGGGGTGCCTTAAATGAAGTAGGGAATGTGGAGGCTGTGGAGCTGGAGGGAGGGGGGGAGTTGGACACAGATGACGAGGTGTCAAAACGGGCATAGTGTTGGGACAGTCTCTGACAAAGGGCTTTGTCATCCTGACCTTTAGGAGCCTGAGGCCGATAGTTGGTGATCTGCCTCAGTCCTCTCCACACGGAAGCCGAATCATTAGCAGTGAACTGCTGCTGGAGTCTCTCTGAGTACACAGATTTAGCCCTCTTCAGCTCTCTGTTAAACCGGTATTTAACCTCCCTGTAGCAGTCCCTGTCTCCACTTTTCAGCGCTGCTTCCTTCTCCTTCCTGATCTGTCTGAGCTTAGCTGTGAACCAGGGTTTGTCATTAGAGTAACTCACCCTGGTGCGTGATGGAAGAATGTTCTCTTCACAAAAGTGGATATATGAGTTCACAGTGTCCGTGTACTCATCCAGATCATGCGTGGCTCCTTTAAGCATGCCCCAGTCAGATATTTCCATGCACGTTTCCAGCTTCTCCTCAGCATCACTGGTCCGTATCTTCGTAGTGCTCACAACAGGTTTAGTGAGCTTCAATCTCTGTCTGTATGTGGGAATGAGGTGAACCATCACGTGATCAGATAATCCCAGCGCAGCTCGAGGGACAGCGCGATATGCGTCTTTCACTGTGGTGTAACAGTGATCCAGTGTGTTTAATCCTCTGGTGGGGCATTTAATAAACTGTTTGTAGCGGGGGAGATCGTGGCTCAGATTGCACTGATTAAAGTCGCCAGCCACAATAATCAGCGAGTCTGGAAAACTCCGCTCTGTGTGTTGAATGTGATCCGCGAGCACGCGCTGAGCTTCGCGCGTGTCCGCGTCGGGAGGGGCGTACACAGCGATCAGTATAAAAGAAGCAAACTCCCGTGGGGAATAAAAAGGCTTGCAGTTGATAACAAGAAATTCCAAGGCAGGAGAACAGTGTTTGGAAATTTCCGTTACATCAGAGCACCAGCTACAGTTGATGTAGAAGCAGACACCGCCTCCTGTGGTCTTGCCGGAAAGCTCTGTGTCACGATCAGCACGGAAGAGCTGGAAGCCGTCGAGGCGCAGCGCGCTGTCCGGTATATTTTCCCGGAGCCAGGTCTCAGTAAAGCAGAGGACAGCTGAGGAGGCGAGGTTCTTAAAACGCATCAGCAGTCTCAGTTCATCCACCTTGTTAGAGAGAGAGTTGGTATTGGACAGAAATATGCCAGGCAGCGCCGTTCGCGAGCCTCTCCTGCGAAGTCGTACGAGAGCGCCCGCTCGTCTTCCTCTCTTCCGCCGTCTCACTTTCCGAGCCAAACAATAAACCAGATCGGCGGCAGGGGCTAGAAAAACTGGGAGGAGGTCCGTGGGGGTCAAAGTCCTGATATTTAAAAGTTCTTCACGGGTATAAGTGCAAGCAGACACACAATTGACAAACAAAAACAAACAAAGAGCGCAGCGAAGCACCATGTCGACCGCTGTGGGCGCCATCTTGGAAAAGATTCCACTCCTCCACATTGTCCCACAGAGCTGTGTACTAAGCCCTCTACTGTACTCCCTGTACACCTTTGACTGTATTCCAACCCACCCAACCATCAACATCGTGAAGTACGCGGACGACACCACCTTAGTTGGGCTCATCGCCGATGGCAATGAGAAGGCATACAGGGTGGAGGTAGAGAACCCTCTGCTATGATGCCAAGCTAACAACCCGAAAATGAATGTCCAAAAAAACCAAAGAATTCATACTGGACTTCAGAAAGAACAGACAGGACCACACACCCCTCCCCATAAATGGCAACCGCGTGGAAAACGTCCTCACCTTCAGGTTCCTGGGCACCCACATCTCCTCTGACCTCTCCTGGACTGTCAACACCAAGGCACTTGTGAAGAAAGCCCAGCAGCGGCTGCACTTCCTCTGTGTCCTGAGGAAGCACAACCTGGACCAGAAGCTGCTGCTGGCCTTCTATCACTGCTCAATGTAGAGTGTGCTCACCTACTGTCAGGGTGTGTGTGGTACGCCGGCTCTACGGCCAAGAACAGGAAGGCTGTGCAGAGGGTCATCAACACCGCCCAAAAAATTATCAGCGGCCCTCTGCCCTCCTTGGAGGACATCTCCAGATCCTCCTGTCTCAGAAAGATCAAGGCCATCACAGGAGGCCTCTCACATCCCACCCACCACCTGTTTGACCTGCTTCCCTCTTGATGACGGTTCACATCAATCAGGTCCCACACCTCCAGACTGACAGTTTCTACCCCGGGCCATCTGAGCTGCAAACAGTCACCGAACGCTCACATGCACAGAACTGAGGACCTTTCAATTATCACAATAACACACCTGTCTTTGCACTCCGCACTTTCATGTGTATTGACCCATCTGTGAAACCACTACCATGTATATTTTCCATGATCCTTGGGCCATTTTACTCAATTAAGTGTTCAATGGTGTGTTCTGCACTCTGCATTCTTATGTACATAGTTCCACCTGTGTAGCCACTACCATACATGTGTATATTTCCATAATCCTGGGCCATTTTTATTTTTATTTCAGTGGTGTGTTTAATCGTGTGCTCTGTAACCGTGTTTTATCTAATCCTTCTCTCATACTTTATTGTGCAGTATTCTGGTGGAGCACCCCAATTTTGTTGTACTGTACAACTGTACAATGACAATAAAGCCTATTCTATTCTTCTATATGGCTGAGCTGAAATAGCTCTGTAAGGAAGAATGGTCTAGAATTCCTCCTGAACATTGTGCAGGTCTGATCAGAAGCTACTGGAAGTGTTTGCTAGAGGTTATTGCTGCCAAAGGAGGTTCAACCAGTTAATACAAGGGTTCACTTTCTTTTTCCCACTAGCATTGTGAATGTTTAATGGATGTTTCCAGTGAAGACATAGTAATATAACTGTGTGATATTAGGTTAAGCACATTGTGTTTGTCTATACTTGGGACTTATATAGATCAGATCATATTTTATGACAAATTAATGCAGAAAACCAGGAAATTTCAAAGGCTTCACATACTTCTTGCCACTGTACATCCTACTGTGAATAAAAAAGTGGTTTATAAGATTTGCAAATCATTACATTCTTTTTTTATTGAGATTTAAGAGCATCCCAAACTTTTAAAAATCTGGGGTTTTTACATAATATTCAAATTTTTTGAACTGCAACTGTAATTCCCATGCAACAGCAACTGTAGGGCATACACTCATGCATAAATATCTTTTCCTGAACTCTAACTTAAGCTGCAGTCAGATTCACAGCCATCATTTCCATGACAGCCTTCCAAAAAGACATGTCTACAGAGCACTCAGTAAAGTGATGTAAAAGAGAAATTGAGCAGACTCATCCGGCTCACCTTCATCTTCCCAGAGGCCAACTTGGCACTAGAGCGTGACGACCTCTTCACAGGTTCACCGTCATCTTGCAGCTATGAAAACAGAGTTTGGCTGACATTATATGGACTGCTTCTCTCACAGACTCACACACACTAAGTGGAAATCCTTGAACACCATTATGTTCAGATCTAGCGGAATTAAACAGTAGATTAGATAGAAATGTGTTATGACCTCCACATGATTAAAAGGACTTTCTGGTGTGCTAACTGCAGATTTCTACAAGTGAATAAAGCAGTTTATTGTAATAGCCAACCTTTCTCTTTCGACTCCTTGAGCAAGTTGGAGCCTCACTGGTGGTTTCCTGCTCAGGTGTTGGCTGCAAAAAGCACATTTAAAAGAAAAGTTTTGGTAAATGAAATAGAAATGTCTCTCTGGAGCAGTGGGTCTAAAGAGGTAGTTTAGTGTATCTGCAAACCAAACAACTTGTGAAAGAAACTTGACCTTCTCCTTACGCTGCTGGCTGTGCAGGTTGTAGGGGTGGGAGAAATAATCATTTTTTTTAGATGCATTGATCACAGACATGGAAGATTCTGAATCGATGCAAAAATGTCAAAGAATTAATTTTTAAAAGTCCAGAGTCCAGCAGCAACCCATGTCTGCCTACTCACGGGCTGAAGAGGAAACAGCCATGTACTGCAGTACCTGTAGTGGGATATGTATCTATAAATGCAGGAAATCTGTGTGTGTGTGTTTGTTTGTCTGTCTGTTCCACGCATATCTCTCAAACCTTTTGTCAGACTGACCTCAGATTTTAAACGTGGTTTCCTGAGATTGCGAGGATGTGCATCCAATCAATAAAAATTCTAAATTATCAATAAAAATTTAGCCACCACTCTGCGACCGCTCTCTGTGTCTTCATGTCCTGGCTTCAAGAAGTGTGGGCGGGGTTTTTGGATTGACTCCATGTTCATTGGATTTGGATAATATGCCGCATCACGGCCATGCTGATTGGACAATACGTGGCATCACGACCACGCTGATTGGATTACACACACACCATCACAACCTGTCAGTCACCACAGCGCTTCGCAAACAAAGATTTTATAAGTGCTTTGCTGCTGAGGTTACAAGGGTGTGCATCCCCGAGTATGGAGTTGCTCAGTCAAAATATACACTATAAAGTTGCAGTGATTGATAATCTGGCATGAAGAACACCGGGGGCGGGGGGGGGGGGGGGGGGGCTGGCGGGTACCTGTGGTGCCGCAAATGACATCACTAGCACACGGGTATAAAGCAGTAGCTGAGACTCCCATTAACCGGGCAACACTGGTGTCCAATGGGGCGCTCCACAATCGTTCGTGGGGATACACACTCACCCTGCCCGGTCAGTGGTAGACGACAGTCCCAACTGCTGCTTCATTGTGGAGCGAAATGGCCAGATTAACTGCATATTACATGCGGGCACATATGCATGCTTTGACTAAACAACAAGAAGACGTAAAAATGTCCAAATAAAGAAATAAATCCTTTTTATTCAAATATTTACAGACAAATAGGCAACACTGATGCAAAACTTGCAGCCAAACAGCTCATTCTCCTGTGTGTGTGTGTGAATGGTGACGGGATCGGTGCCATATGCGGATACCCTGAATTTCCCTCTGGGGATCAATAAAGTATACAAGATACAAATACAAAAAAATAAATAAATAAAAATAAAATAATGTTCGTGTTTTTGGCTGCACGGTGGCGCAGTGGTTAGCACTGCGGCAGCACAGCTTACCCTTGGCCGGGGGATTGTGGGGATCGTGGGATCGATCCCAGCCCCCGACCAACAGTGATCTGTGTGGAGTTTGCATGTTCTCCCCGTGTTGCGTGGGTTTACTCCGGGATTTCTCCGGTTTCCTCCCACATGCCAAAGACATGCATGTTAGGTTAATTGGCTGTTCTAAATTGTCCCTAGATATCTGTTTCCTATAGGCCCTTAGAATAGAGGGTTAGTATTAATGAAAGCGCTTTGAGTGGTCTTTGTGACTAGAAAAGCGCTATATAAGTGCAGGTTAGTTAGTTAGTTAGTTAGTTAGTTTTGTACTTATTGTTAAAATAAGATAAGATAAGCCTTTATTAGTCCCACAATGGGGAAATTCCAGGATTGCAACAGCACAGGGATAGCAACACTCAGAGCAACAATCAGAAGGCAAGAAAAAACAAGAACATCTAGTAAACATATGTACATATTACTATAAATGTATATATATAGACACACAGTGCGGAGCATTATGGTTGCTTGGTGAATGAATGTGCAGCAGAAAGTCTAAGCTCTCTCTCCGCGGATGCGGCGGGCCAGCTGGAAGTCTTTGGGCATGATGGTGACCCTCTTGGCAAAGAAGAGACCCACCAGGTAGGCCTCGCTGGTCTCCTGCAGAGCCATGACGGCGAAGCTCAGGAAGCGCAGGACGGTCTTGAAGTCCTGAGCGATCTCCCTCACCAGGCGCTGGACGGGCAGCTTACGGATGAGCAGCTCCGTGGATTTCTGGTAGCGACGGATCTCTCTCAGAGCCACGGGCCTGTGACGGCGAGGCCTCTTCACTCTGCCGGTGGCCGGAGCGCCTCTCCGAGCAGCCCTGGTGGCTAGCTGTCTCCTGGGGGGCTTCTTCCTCCAGTAGATTTTACGGGCGGTCTGCTTGGTTCTTGCCATCGCTCTTTATTATTCTGTCTTATATTTCTTGCACGCCGCCTAAACTCCAGCCCGGCACCCGCGTCGTTTTCGCTACAGCTCCCGGTATGTCGAGTTTCCCATTAGCACCGGGCGGCGGCCAAGTGCTAGCTAGCACTAGCTTCTCCCCGCTGTAACGTCTCCCGCTGCAAACAGTGGCTCCGTCCGCCGACCCGGGAGACCCCCGGGGCGATCCGTGCGTCCATGATATATATACAGAGTGAAAGGTGTAGAAAGAAGAAGGATATAAAATATAAAAGGATGCACTACAGTGGGTCTCAAATATTTGTAAACGTGTCCTGTTATAGTACTGCATGAATTTACTGACGATAGACTATAAACTACACATAAACTAAATTATAATGATGACTGAATAACTCCCATTCCCTAAAGTGCAAGATAAACTATTATGAATAAAACTCATAAAAGATCACACAAATAAGTGATCTGACAAAAAATAAACAAGCGGTTCTTCTTCTTCTTTTAGATTTGATTGGCGATTGGCAACCAGCTTACAGGTGCATTACCACCACTGACTTGATTATCATCACTTTATATCTTTGTATAAGGAGTTCTTGTAAGGAGTTCTGAACAACTCGTGTGAAAAAATTATCCGTCCTTGGTGATGTCATCAGTTGATGTCCTACTGCCATCAACTGATGACAGTGGCTAATATTGCATGTCCCATTCATTTTCAATTATTCTGTAATTAATACTCACACAATCAAATCTCAGTTCAGTCCCTCTCATATCTGTCAGAGTCTAACATGTGATTGCCTACATATAGACGACACTTCTGTATTCCACCTTCAAACACAGCTTACATTTGGGTCTGTAAAGCCTGATTGGGCTACCTGTTTCAGACAGGAATACTTGCTTTCTACAGGCATGCACTAGTATGCCTAAATGCAACATTCAATTTGACTTGTCACATCTCTCTTTGATTTGATTTAATTGATAAAATATATTAGAAGCAAATATGTTATGGATTATTATAAAATGCTTTGCTTTGAAAGTACCAAGTAGTCATACAGTAAAGCCTATATCTCACTGGGCTGCGCCTGTGTGCAACAAATTGCGAATGACATTTGCAAAGGTTCTTAATTTCACATGAGTCTCGGGGCCTCGCTCTCGTGTTGCTAACATTTTTCTCAAAACAATGACATAGTTGTCGTGGGTGTTTCACACTCTTCTCAATTTAGTTTTGGACGAGGCACAACAGCATTAAGCCCATGTCTGTCGCAGCCCAGTGACACTTAGGCTTTACAAGAACAAAGAAATGAAGATACAACTTATGCAGGAGTTGTTTCAGCAAAACCGTGAAGACTGGGAGAAGATGCACAGCTCCCTGCCAACTGGTGAGTAGAAATTGTTCATTCTTATAGCATGATTTTACTTTAAAATTAAATCTGTCAAGGAATCAAATCTGTAGGCAAATCACTTTCTCCCTGAGTGTGTGGGCAAGAATTATTTTTATCTCCCCATTAATTGACTTTATTTTTTTCTCATATGATCTTATACATTATTTAGTACACCGATATCCGTGCAAGACAGGCGATGTTCACAAATGTGTTGTAAGGATCAATTCAGTGCGATTCCAAGTGAAAGGTTGCTAATTTGTGTATTCTCTTACAAATTTGTATCTTCAACTACTTGTGAGCTGTTGCAGCCCACTGACATGCAGGCTTAAGAGAAATTCTGTATAGAGGAAAAAAGTACCAGATTACAACCGAGTCATGATCAAAGGTTACAAGACATTCCCACCCCTAGCAGGTCGCATGCTGGATAGAAATCAAATGATGTAGAAACTTCAGAGCTGATCCTTATATTGATTTCAGAAATAAAGCACATTAGCAGTCAAAATACAATCAGGATAAAACTCTGGAACTGTTTTAGATTTTGATGAACACAAAACTTTCTTTAAATCCAAAATGTAAAACTGATCAAAGCAACAATAATCTGGCATATTTACATGATGAACCAGTTGAATTATAATGATTAATGTGCACTGCTAGAGGACAGCATTTCAGTATCTACATACAGTATCTCATTATACAACAGTCAGAAACAGTAAATGTTTTTTTCATTTAATGAGTAGATCCCTAAAAAGGAGCAGATCAAGAAGCAAAAACAAACTCACAAAATAGTGGCAATAAATACATGCTTCGTGCCAGATGGTACAAATGGGCTATCCAAAGTACTTTACATTAAACTAGAAAAACACTCAGAGAGCGCATACCTCCACCTAGGCTCCTTCCGTCCCTCATGGATCACCTCCAAAATGTAATAGGTTTGTGTGTATGCCACGAGCCAGTTCTGGTGAAAACTGCATCAAAGTCTATCCACTAGTTTTGGAGGATTCTTGCAAACACATTGTGAGAAGATAAGAGCCTTGGTGGAGGTATGCATTCTGGGATCATCACCAAACTGTTATGGGCTCCTCTCTAGCCCAAAGACCACCTCTGGTGAAAATTTCATCCAAATCCATGCAGTAGTTTTTGTGTAATCTTGCTGCACAAATACAAACAAGGTCCTTGGTGGAAGTATGCACTCTCAGATCATCCCCAAAATGTAATGGGTTCATCCTTGGTCCAACGGCTAACTCTGGTGAAAATTTCATCAAAATCCATGCAGTAGTTTCTGCATAATCCTGCTAACAGACAGACAGACAGACGGATAAACAGACAGGAAAACCATCCCGATTACATTACCTCCTTGGTGGAGGTAATAAAAGAAAAACAGATGACTTGTTAGGTAACAGGACATTTCAGTGGCTCTGAATGGAGGTGCAACTGGATGCAAAAAGGTGCTACAGAGGCAACACCAGTGTTTCCCCTACTATTATACTGGGGGGGGCGGCAGGTTGGATGGATGGCAGGCTCTTCAACCTGCAGAGGCTCCAAGCCAAAACCAAGGTGAGAGGGGACTCAGTGCATAACTTCCCGTTCGCAGACGACTGCGCACTCAAGGCCACTACAGAGGTCCAGATGCAGCAGAGCATGAACTGCTTGCGACAACTTTGGGCTCACAATCAGTACGAAGAAAACTGAGGTCCTGCACCAACCCGCACCACAGAAGACTCACGTGGAACCAGCCATCACCGTCAACGGGGAGACCCTCAAGGCTGTCGACAAGTGCATGTACCTCGGCAGCACACTCTCCAGGTCTGTCAACATCGATGACGAAGTTGATTCACGCATTGCCAAGGCAAGCTCAGCATTCAGATGGCTACGTGCAACAGTGTAGGAAAGGAGAGGCATCAGGCTGTCCACAAAACTGAAGGTGTACAAGGCAGTTGTCCTGCCGTCCCTATTGTATGCCTGCGAGACCTGGACAGTCTACGAGCGCCATGCCAGAAAGCTAAACCGCTTCCACCTCAACTGCCTCAGAAAGCTCCTGAAGATCACCTGGCAGGACAAAATCCCTGACACAGAAGTCCTCTACCAAGCTGAGCTGCCTAGCATCCACACCCTGCTCAAGAGAGCCCTGATTAGGTGGGCTGGCCACCTTGTTTGTATGCCTGACTCACGCCTACCAAAGAGACTGTTCTACGGTGAACTAGCAGAGGGCAAGTGCTCACAAGGTGGTCAGAAGAAGTGCTACGAAGACACTCTTAAGGCCTCCCTGAAGAGCTTTGACATCATTCCTGACACCTGCGAGACCCTAGTGCTAGACCAACCAGACTGGTGTAGCCGTACCAGCAAAGGTGCTGCCTCCTTTGAGCTGAACAGGATTGCCAAAGCCCAGAGAAAACATGAGCTTCGCAAGTCCAGAGCCACCCCTGTATCTTCTGCCTGCGCAGACCACCTGTGCCCGACCTGCGGCAGAGTCTTCCGTGCCCGCATCGGACTGATCAACCACAGCCGAATACACTGCATCCAGTCCTCTTCCTTGGTCATCATCGAGAACAGCAGACGAACAACAATGCCCCCTCCATCCCCCAACAGACCCCCGCCTCCAAGTGTCAACTTAATTTTATTTTTCTAGATAGCGCCAGATCACAACAGAAGTCATTTTAAGATGCATTCACTATAGAACAAGTCTTTACCTCGTCCTTTTATTAAACAAACTAAATATCCTTATGTTATTTATTTTATTTACATGACAGCAGCTGTCTCTTCTCCTCTACGCTCTGGTATCATGCGGAAGGGTGGAACTCTGCTGTGCTGTAACATGTGCTTGCACACTAGGGCTGCAATGATCGACACCATCAACAACATCGATCATCAAAATTTGTTGATACAGATTTTTATTGTCAACGAATCATTTAATTTTAAGGTTTATATGCATGCCGCTGAAATGTTCAGTTTAATTGCTCCAGTGAAGAAGGAGAGGAGCACGAACAAATGAAACAAGTCAAATGCAAACTCTATAAAGCAGAATTATCATCATCACATCAGCACTACAGTAACACGTCCATTTTCCTCCCTCCGCTCTGTCCGCCTGTCAGCAGGTCTCTGCTCTGCTCCGTCACGGTCATGATTTAAGTTGGACCACTTATAAACACTGCACTGGTAAGGTTAGCGAGTTTTAGCGAGTAAATTTGGCGCTTCTTATTTTCAATGAGGGACTGTCTCAACTTTAGAAAACTCATTAAACTGCTAGGATGTGCTGTTTATGTTAGTTTACCTGTCAGACAATAATCTCTCTTGGACGGTGGTTGCGGACAGCTGAGTCATTTCAGTTCTGCTGGCTAATGTGTTAATAGAGCTGTGTGATATGCCCAAAATTTCATATCATGATATAAGTACTCTTATATCGCGATAACGATATATATTGCAATATACATGTTCTGTAAATTCTACAGTTTAGAAAATCACATAAAAAGGACCATCTTTTTTTTTTTTACATTCACCTTTTTTCCCCTCATACTTTTGCAGGGCTGCTATAGTTTATAATGTGCATTTAAGACAATTTTCACAAATTTGAGGTTTTTCTTCTAAATCATATATGAATAAAAAGTAAACATCAACAAGTTAAATACTTCCTGAGCCAGAGGAGAATAGCAAAACAAACAAACAAAAAAAAAAACCCCAAAACACATAACATAAAAAATGTCTGAAAATGAGAAAATTACCTATCCCTGCCATCTACAGATATAAATTAGGTGTTAGTTTAAATCAATAAAAATTTAAGTGTCAACCTGCAGCCTGAAGATTCCATTCTGGCATGGTTTAACCTGTTTGCTTCTTAGTAAAATATTTCAGATTGGTCATGAGCTGAAAATCAAAGACACAAAAGGTAATGTAATAAAATACATCTGATGACTTTAACTTTATTCATTATCAATACTTGACTAATAAAAATTATTAGAAATCAAACAAAATTACATTAAGAGTCAACTTGCTCAGCCGACCCGTTTTTTTTTTTTTTTTCCACAATATCTTTATTGAACCTTTTTTTTTTTTAACAAACATGATACAAACAATCAAACACTAACGCTAAAGTACTACAAAAAAAAAAAAATGCACTAAAAACACCAACAACCACCAACAAAATCAAGTCTTCAACAATGCTCCTCTGTTTAGTCTAGACAATCCAATACATAAGTATACATATTATGTTCACCAGTTTGGAATTTACAAGGTCCACACACATCATTCACCTTCTTCTTCAAGAGTTATGTTTAAATTTTTTACATAATCAATAAAAGGTCTCCATATATTCTCAAACACAATTTCCTTTGATTTCAGTATATATGTTATTCTTTCTAATGGAAGGTTTGTTAACATCTGTCTTAACCACTGAGTCACATCTGGTCTATGAGTCTTTTTCCATAATAGTGCAATACATTTTTTGGCATTAAGCAAACTGAGGTCTATGAATGTTCTTTCACTTTTATTAAAATTATGCTTTTCTGGGTACAGACCCAACAAAAACAGTTTAGGATTCAGTATGATTTGTTTTGAGATTATTTTTTCAATTGTTACCCTCACCTCTTCCCAAAACATTCTTATTAATCTACATTCCCATAAACAATGAAATAGGGTTCCTTTACTTTCCATGCATTTTGTGCATGTATCTGGTATATTTTTGTTATATCTATTTAACTCCTCCGGTGTAACATACATCCGCATTAACCATTTGAAATGTATCAATTTAAGGCGTGCATTTATTGATTTGGTTTGAGCTTCTGTACAAGCCAATTCCCATTGTTCCTCCGAAATTTCAATTTGCAGATCTTCTTTCCAGTAGTTTAATCTTTTCAGTGAATTTTCACTTGAAGATAGTGTCAATGAGTTATAAAACTCTGAAATAATACCCTTTCTTTTACTATCTTTCATCATCATTTTTTCCAAGGATGAATAAATAGGTCGAGTGAGAGCTTTATTTTGATTTGATCGAATAAAGTTTCTAAGTTGAAGATATTTAAAAAAATGTGTTCTATTGAGATTAAATTTGATCCTCAGCTCTTCAAAAGACATTATGTTGTCTGCACATGGCAAATATAAATCCTGAATCTTTTGTATCCCTTTTAAATTCCATACTTTAAATACAGCGTCCGCTCTCCCTGGTTTAAAATATTGATTACCCCATATTGGACTAAATTGTGACAATAACTGTGGTTCTTTTAAATAGTTTTTAGCTTCACACCATATTTTGATCATATGCTTTACAAATGGATTTTTAACTTGTTTTTGTAATTTTTTTGCCGAATCTGAGTATATGAATATGGGAAGAGGTAAAGGTAAATTGTATGATTCCATTTCAGTCCAGTGAGGGAGATCATTTGATGAAAAATAATATGTCATAGACCTCAGTTGTGCCGACCAATAATACAACATAAAATTTGGACATTTCAGACCTCCACGATCAAATGGTAAATATAATAAAGACAGACGTAATCTAGCCCTCCTGTTGTTCCATATAAATTCCACTAACTTTTTTTTTATTCTTGAGAATAGATCTAAAGGTGGTGATAAGGGAATGTATTGAAATAAATAAAGTATTTTAGGTAAAATATTACTTTTAAGTATATTGATTCTCCCGATCATCGACATTGGTAGTGACATCCATCTCTGAGTTAACTCATTGATATCTGACATTAAGGCTTCATAGTTGACGCTGGCGACTGATTCTAGCTTAGGCATAATTTGGATTCCTAAATATTTAAACTGATTTACAACATTGAATTGATTTGCCTCAGGGGCTGGGTAATTTCTCTGGGTCTCATTTAGCATTAATATTGAAGATTTAGTTTTATTTATTTTATATCCTGATATTTCCCCAAAATTCTTTATTAAATTCAACAAGGTTGGAATTGATTTTTTTAGATTCGACATAAACAAAATTATATCATTGGCGTACAGGGAGATTTTATGTTCTGTTGGCCCAACTTTAATTCCATATATTTGTGAATGTAAACGTATCGCTATTGCTAAAGGTTCAATTGCCATAGTAAACAGTAAAGGTGAAAGTGGACAGCCTTGTCGACATCCTCTATTGATTTTTATTGGTTTTGAAATATTGTTATTTGTTAGGATTTCTGCTGTAGCATTATTGTATATTATTTGAACCCATTTTATGAAATTATTTCCAAGTCCAAACCTTTGTAGGACTTCAAAAAGAAAGGGCCATTCAACTCTATCAAAGGCCTTTTCGGCGTCCAATGATAGGAGAGCTGTATCCGGTGCTTCTTTATTAAAATAAATAATATTAAATAGTCTTCTTACATTATGGAAGCCTTGTCTTCCCTTTATAAAGCCATTCTGATCTCGATTAATAATATTTGGTAAAATTTCTTGTATTCGTCTTGCTAAAATTTTACAGATTATCTTAAGGTCGGCGTTTAATAGGCTTATTGGTCTCATATTTTCACATTTATTAGAGGGCTTACCTGGTTTTGGCAGCAGTATAATTAAGGCATTATTTATGTATGATGGTAAATTATTATTTTGAAATGCTTCTAAAACCATTTCCAAAAAAGGTTTTATTAATTTATTCTTAAATTTTTTATAAAGGTCAACTGGAAGACCATCTGGTCCTGCACTTTTTCCTGATTTCATATTATCAATGGCTAGCCCAACTTCTTCTTGACTAATTTTAGACTCCAATATCTCCCTGTTTTCATTTGGTATACACGGTATAGATAGTTCGTTCAAAAACCCATTTAGTTTTGTTAAATCAGGTTCATTTTTGGTATCATATAATTTTTCATAGTAATCTCTAAAGGCTCTATTAATTTCTAAAGGATCTATAACTACCTGTCCGTTACTTATAATACTGGTAATTGGTGTTTTAATTTCCAATTGTTTAATCTGCCATGCTAATAATTTTCCTGATTTTTCACCTTGTTCATAAAAAGATTGTTTCAATCTTAGAAGACTCGAGGCAGCTCTATTCGCTGATTTTTTGTCGTATTCAGCTCTCAAAATCAGTAATTCATTCTCCAACCTTGGGTCACTTCCTGCATACACTTTTTCCTGAAGACTTTTTATTTTATGTTCCAATTTAGCTCTCTCCTCTCGAGTCTTCTTAGATTTTGATCCTGTATAACTAATAATATGTCCCCTAATAAAAGCTTTGAAAGCCTCCCACTTTACACATGCTGATGTTTGTGTAGTATTGATGTCAAAGAACTCGTCTATCTGTTTTTAGCCGACCCGTTTTTAATGTATTTATTATTTATTTTGCATGTCTGTGCCACCATCATGCACTTTTGCATCTTTAATAATTTTTTTCAGACAAAACTAAGAAACTCAGCAGTAATTTAAACCAAAGAAACGATGGTCTCATACACTATAATGTTTCCAATTAGCACAACTTAGCATCGTCATTTAGCATTTGCCATTTTATAATTACAGTGGGGCAAAAAAGTAATTAGTCAGCCACCAATTGTGCAAGTTCTCCCACTTAAAAGATGAGAGAGGTCTCCAAATTTCATCATAGGTATACCTCAACTATGAGAGACAAAATCAGGAAAAAAAAATCCAGAAAATCACATTGTCTGATTTTTAAAGAATTTATTTGCAAATTATGGTGGAAAATAAGTATTTGGTCACCTACAAACAAGCAAGATTTCTGGCTCTCACAGACCTGTAACAACTTCTTTAAGAGGCTCCTCTGTCCTCCACTCATTACCTGTATTAATGGCACCTGTTTGAACTCGTTATCAGTATAAAAGACACCTGTCCACAACCTCAAACAGTCAGACTCCAAACTCCACTATGGCCAAGACCAAAGAGCTGGCAAAGGACACCAGAAACAAAATTGTAGACCTGCACCAGGCTGGGAAGACTGAATCTGCAATAGGTAAGCAGCTTGGTGTGAAGAAATCAACTGTGGGAGCAATTATTAGAAAATGGAAGACATACAAGACCACTGATAATCTCCCTCGATATGGGGCTCCACGCAAGATCTCACCCCGTGGGGTCAAAATGATCATGAGAACGGTGAGCAAAAATCCCAGAACAACACGGGGGGACCTAGTGAATGACCTGCAGAGAGCTGGGACCAAAGTAACAAAGGCTACCATCAGTAACACACTACGCCGCTAGGGACTCAAATCCTGCAGTGCCAGACGTGTCCCCCTGCTTAAGCCAGTACATGTCCAGGGCCGTCTGAAGTTTGCTAGAGAGCATTTGGATGATCCAGAAGAGGACTGGGAGAATGTCATATGGTCAGATGAAACCAAAATAGAACTTTTTGGTAAAAACTCAACTTGTCGTGTTTGGAGGAGAAAGAATGCTGAGTTGCATCCAAAGAACACCATACCTACTGTGAAGCATGGGGGTGGAAACATCATGCTTTGGGGCTGTTTTTCTGCAAAGGGACCAGGACGACTGATCCGTGTAAAGGAAAGAATGAATGGGGCCATGTATCGTGAGATTTTGAGTGAAAACCTCCTTCCATCAGCAAGGGCATTGAAGGTGAAACGCGGCTGGGCCTTTCAGCGTGACAATAATCCCAAACTCACCGCCCGGGCAATGAAGGAGTGGCTTCGTAAGAAGCATTTCAAGGTCCTGGAGTGGCGTAGCCAGTCTCCAGATCTCAACCCCATAGAAAATCTTTGGAGGGAGTTGAAAGTCCGTGTTGCCCAGCGACAGCCTCAAACATCACTGCTCTAGAGGAGATCTGCATGGAGGAATGGGCCAAAATACCAGCAACAGTGTGTGAAAACCTTGTGAAGACTTACAGAAAACGTTTGACCTACTGCCAACAAATGGTATACTGTAGATCCATCCATCCATCCATCCATCTTCTACCGCTTTTCCGGAGGTCCGGGTCGCGGAGGCAGCAGTTCAAGCAGAGAAGCCCAGACTTCCCTCTCCCCAGCCACCTGCTCCAGCTCTTCAGAGGGGATACCAAGGCGTTCCCAGACTAGCTGGGAGACATAGTCTCTCCACCGAGTCCTGGGTCTGCCCCGGGGTCTCCTCCCAGTGGGACGTGCCTGAAACACCTCAAGTGGGAGGCGTCCAGGAGGCATCCTAATCAGATGCCCATACCACCTCAACTGACTCCTTTCAATGTGGAGGAGCAGCGGTTCTACTCTGAGCCTCTCCCGGATGACTGAGCTCCTCACCCTATCTCTGAGGGTGAGTCCAGCAATCCTACGGAGAAAGCTCATTTCAGCCGCTTGTATCCGCGATCTCGTTCTTTCGGTCATTACCCAAAGCTCGTGACCATAGGTGAGAGTAGGAACGTAGATTGACTGGTAAATCGACAGCTTTGCCTTAGAACTAAGCTCCCTCTTCACCACAACAGACCGGTACAACGTCCGCATCACTGCAGATGCTGCTCCAATCCGTCTGTCGATCTCTCGCTCCATTTTCCCCTCACTCGTGAACAAGACCCCAAGATACTTAAACTCCTCCACTTGGGGCAGGAGCCTGTCCCCAACCCGGAGAGGACAATCCACCTTTTTCCGGCTGAGGACCATGGACTCGGACTTGGAGGTGCTGATTCTCATCCCAGCCGCTTCACACTCAGCGGCAAACCGTCCCAGCAAGAGCTGTAGGTCATTGCTGGATGAAGCCAACAGGACAACATCATCTGCAAACAACAGAGATGAGATCCTGTGGTCACCAAGCATGACACCCTCCATTCCCTGGCTGCGCCTAGAAATCCTGTCCATAAAAATTATGAACAGGACCGGTGACAAAGGGCAGCCCTGGCGGAGTCCAACTCTCACTGGGAATGACTCCGACCGAGTGTTGGCAATGCGAACTAAACTCTCACAACGGTCGTACAGAGACCGAATAGCTCGTAACAACAAGCCCGATACCCCATACTCCCGAAGCACCCCCCACAAAAATCCACGAGGGACGCGGTCAAATGCCTTCTCCAAGTCCACAAAACACATGTAAACTGGTTGGGCAAACTCCCACGAACCCTCAAGAATTCTCGAGAGGGTAAAGAGCTGGTCCGATGTGCCACGGCCAGGACGAAAACCACATTGCTCCTCCTGAATCCGAGGTTCGACCAACGGCCGGACTCTCCTCTCCAATACCTTGGCATAGACCTTCCCAGGGAGGCTGAGGAGTGTGATCCCTCTAAAGTTGGAGCACACCCTCCGGTCCCCTTTTTTGAAGAGAGGAACCACCACCCCGGTTTGCCATGCCAAAGGCACTGCCCCCGACCTCCACGCAATGTTGCAGAGGCGTGTCAACCATGACAACCCAACAACATCCAGGGCCTTGAGGTACTCGGGGCGAATCTCGTCCACCCCCGGGGCCCGGCCACCAAGGAGATTTTTAACCACCTTGGCGACCTCAGCCCCTGTGATAGGCGAGTCATCCCCCTCGTCCCCAAACCCTGCTTCCTCTGTGGAAGGCGTATCAGTGGGATTGAGGAGATCCTCGAAGTATTCCTTCCACCGCCCGACGATATCCCCAGTTGAAGTCAACAGTGTCCCATCCGCACCATACACAGTGTGGACGTAGATGTAGATGTTTTTTTATAATTAGCGTTACTTACCTCCTATTAAAACGAGGTTAGCAGACTATCCTTTGACACATTACGATGGAAAACAGTCCCACATCCCTGGCAAACAGAAGTAGCAGCTATTTGACCAAACCGGTACTTTGAAACTAGCAACACACGCACTGAAGCCTAGCCACCCACCGCACACCTGTTCCCCTGCGCACTGTGGAGGACAGGCGGGGCGCTGACAAGTAGTGTGTGAGGAGTTTTGCTCAAGAAAGGGGAGTATGTGCATTTTAAATCACAATATAAACGACAGAGTATTCTATGAAATGACAGACGTTTTTATATCGCCATCCGATATATATCGTCATATTGCACAGCCCTATGTGTTAAGTGCACTAAATTAGTGAATTACAGGAGTGGTTTAGTCTCTTATCTTCCCTCTTTTTGTTGTGGTAATACCAGCCCTCATTCTGAACATGAATGAATGAATGAATGAATGAATCTTTATTTTGGATAGATTAAAAGTAAAGATTAAAAAGAAACAGAATAATATAACAAAGGGGAAAAAAGAAAAAAAAATCCAACAAGGTCAAATTAAACAATAACTCCTCTGATTATACAGTTCACCATAAGTTATCCGAAATGGGTGATGGCTGAAGCCGCAACTTATATTGCCCACCCATATTCCATCCAAGAATTCAAAAGAAAAACAAAACAAGAGCGATTACAATTCGGAACAAAGCTAAGACAAAATGTGACAAAAAAAAAACCAAAGCAACAACACAACACAGACTGGATATGACAATCCTTATGTGATTTTACATGTCATCTTGTATATATGTTTGGAGTATTTCTTCCTTTAGTTTTTGTTTAAATTGTCCAAGCGTTGTACATGATTTTAATTCAGGTCCAAAATCGTTCCATAATCTGACTCCTTGCACTGAAACACAGTGTTGCTTGGTGGTAGTTCTCACTGAAGGCTTTTGAAATATACATGTTCCTCTGAAATGATATTGTTTCTCCCTTATTTGGAACAACTTTTGGATATTTGCAGGCAGTAATAGATTCTTCATTTTAAACATTATTACTGCAGTTTTAAAGTCAACCAGAGCTTTCAACTTGAGAGCCTTTAATTTAAGAAAAAGTGGGTTTGTTGGTTCCCTGTAAGCAGCTTTGTTTATTATTCTAATAGCTCTCTTTTGAAGCATAAAGACTGGATATATGTTTGTTTTATATGTATTTCCCCATACTTCAGTACAATATGTCATGTATGGGAGTATTAATGATTGATGCAAAGTATATAGTGTAGGTTGATTCAGCAAATATTTCACTCTGTGTAGTATTGCAATTGATTTAGATATTTTACCTTTAATATAATTAATATGTGACTTCCAACACAGTTTATTATCAATTATTACTCCAAGAAATTTAGTTTCGGATACCCTTTCAATCTCAACACCATTTACACTGAGTTTAGATACTAAGTTGTTGTGATGGTTGTTAAAAACTATAAATTTTGTCTTACTTAATTGAGCGTTAATTTGTTTGAATCAAACCACAGTTTAAGCTTTCCTAACTCCTATCCGAGTGTATCCAAAAGTTGTTCCAAATTGCTTCCACTGCATAATAGATTAGTGTCATCGGCAAACAATATTAAATCCATTTTTTTCAAAACTTTACATATATCATTTATATACATATTGAATATCAGTGGCCCCAAAACTGAACCCTGTGGGACTCCACAAGTAACCTTCAGTAACTGTGAGTTTTTGTTACCAACACATACAGTACATACTGATATCTATTCTTTAAGTAACTGCATAACCAGGACTACATAACATTCGTGCATCTATCTATAAATGCAAGGATTCTCTGTTTGTCTGTCTGGTCCTCGCATATCTCTCAAACCGTCCATCAGACTGACCTCAGATTTGATATGTGCTTTGCTGAGGTTATGAGAGTGTGCATCCCCGAATTTCAGCCTCCCCGGATATGTGGAAGTTTAGGAGGGGAAAACTTTAATGAACGTCCATAGGGGCGCTATTAACCCTCAAGCGACCAAGCTATTTTACGGACTGAAATGACCAAGTGGGGTCATTTATGACCCCATTGTGCTCTGTACAGGGATCCTTATTATAAATGGCTGGTTGGAGGTTTATCATACCAAAACTACTCCCTGTATTTAAGACAGGTATTTTATAATGATCTAATGTAAAATGTGTTTGCTAATAATACTTTTATTGCAAGAAATAACCAAAACGCAGACTGTAAGAACAACATTACATTTATTTAGACAGTCCTTGTCAGTTCACTCTTGGAACATCATCATCATCATCATAGTCATCATATCGTCATCACGATGATGATGATACCTATTATTGTAGTTACGATGATGATCATGATACCTATTATGGCATTTTGCGTAATGGCGGTTTTCTTGTGGACGGTGATCCGGATCACCACCACAATCTAATCATCTGTAGGATACCCCATTTCTGACAATCTGTGAAAATTTCATGAAAATCCGTCCATAACTTTTTGAGTTATCTTGCTAACAAACAGACAAACAAACAGACAAATCCAGACAAACAGACAAATGTAAATCTTGCTATCCTAGGTCTGTTAGCCATGGTTCACTGCAATACAATATGAAGTACTGATTAGAAGTGGAAACCGGAGTGGTGGCTCAGTTGGTAGAGCATCCGCCCCACACCCGGGAGGCAGGGGTTCAAATCCCGGCCGGGTCATACCAAAGACCATATAAAAATGGTGCTTTCTGCCTTCTAGCGTGGTGCTCCGCATAATGGAATGGGGAAAGTAAAGTTACACACAGAGCTACCAGAGGACTGACCCCCCGCTGTAGCTTTCACTACTTACAGTAGCTGTGTGGCCTAGGGTCAGAGAAACGGAGATGGGCGCCGCCCATATACACCTTCAGGTGTGAAGGGATTAACTAACTAACTATTAGAAGTGGAACATTTGAATAAAATTTATAAAACCAATGTTTAAAAACCAGTGCTTCTCTTCGGGGTCATAAATGACCCCACAAGAGTTTGCAATGTCTACGCCACACCAATTGGTTGATCCCTGCAAAAAACTATTAAAGTGTGTAGGATTAGTAGACTGACAAATTCATGCTAGGAAAGAAAATTTGGATAAAAAATAAAGAGACGGCACATTAAATTATATGGCTGGGGTCGTAAATGACCCCACTCGGTCGCTTGAGGGTTAAATGAACACAGAGGTGGAAAAGGTATAACTGCTGGGTTTTGGGGGCTGAAAATTTGGATTTACGGCTATAATATTAAGCCCAATAGCACCTGTAAATTTCAGCCTCCTTGGATATGAGGAAGTTTAGGAGTGGAGATCTTTATTGAACGTCTATTGGGGAGCTATTAAATGAACACAGAGGTGAAAAAGGTATAACCACTGGGAGTTGGGGGCTGAAATTCACAGAGCAGGCTCTGGAGGCTGGTGGGATAAAATAAAAATTTGGGCCCAATCTGAGCTCCGGAACCGGGTCTTACTTGGAACCAGGTCTTCCTTAGCGCCCCCCCCACACACACACACACACTCCATAAACCTAGGGGAAACACTGAACACTGACTTAGACAATATAAGTAAAAGGACCACATTTAGTGACTAAATAGATACAATGGATATAAAAAGTCTACACACCCCGGTTCAAATGCCAGATTTTTGTGATGTAAAAAAATGAGACCAAGAATCATTTCAAAACTGTTTCCACCATTAATGTGACCTATAACCTGTACAACCCTATTGAAAAACAAACTGAAATCTTCTAAGGTGAAAAACAAAAAACTTAAAATAACCTTGTTGTATAAATATGCACACCTTATTATAACTGGGGATGTGGCTGTGTTCAGAATTAACCAATCACATTTAACCTCATGTTAAGTAAGAGTCAGTACACACTTGCCACCATTTAAAGTGCCTCTGATTAACTCCAAATAAAGTTCAGCTGTTGTAGTAGGCTTTTCCTGACATTTTTGTAGTCACATCTTACAGCACAAGCCATGGTCTGCAGAGAGCTTCCAAAGCATTAGAGGGAGCTCATTGTTCAATGGTATCAGTCAGGAGAAGGGTACAAAAAAATTCCCAAGGCATTAAATATACTATGGAACACAGTGAAGACAGTCATCATCAAGTGGAGAAAATATGAAACAACAGTGACATTGCCAAGAACTGGACATCCCTCCAAAATTGATGAAAAGATAGGAAGAAAACTGGTCAGGGAGGCTGCCAAGAGGCCGACAGCAAGACTGAAGGAGCTGCAGGAATCTTTGGAAAATACTGGCTGTTTAGTACATGTGACAACAATCTCCCATCTTCTTCATATGTCTGGGCTATAGGGTAGGGTGGCAAGATGGAAGCCTTATCTTACAAAGAAAAACATCCAAGCCCAACTACATCCATCTATAAATTCACCAAATCTGTCTGTTTGTGTGTGTGTGTCTGTCTGTTCCACGCATATCGCTTGAACCGTTTGTCAGACTGACCTAAGATTTTATATGTTTGATTTTATATGAGGTTATGAGGGTGTGCATCCCTGAGTGAGTCACTCAGTCAAAATATGTAATTTTTATCAATAAAATTTTAGCCACCGCTCCGTCATCACTTGGTGTCTCTTCATGCCTGGCTTCAAGAAGTGTGGGCCCGGTTTTGTACTGACTCCGTGCTGATTGGATAACACACAGCATCACAACCTGTCAGTCACCACAATGTTCCCTGGACAAAACAAGGAAGTGAAAAACAACAAATCTGACTAGAAAAACATAATACTGAAGATTTAATGCTTAAAAAATGATACCATAAAGTTGCTGTGATTGTGTAGGTCTAAAGGATAATTCGCCATACTTCGAGAATGAAGTGCACGAGCTGACTAGGCAGAGCATCAGCGGGACCGGGTCTAATAAATCAACACAGAACATGCCGGGAGAAGCAGTGGCCAGACACGACCTGGCTCAAAGGCACGCTAACTGATGGCGATTAAAAAAAAAAAAAATGTTATTTTCAGTAAAGTGAAAAAAAACCCATAATGCATTAAGTGGACTTTTGCCCTGAGGCTGATTTATCATGGAAAACAGCTGAGCTCTGTGGTTTGAGCGATCAGCTGACTGGATCCACCTCCTCCGGTGTTCTGACATTTTGGCATATCTATCAGAACAGCATGGACAGCTGATGGTACAGACTGCAAAGGTTAAAAAAAAAAAACATGGGGGAAGGCCCTACAACCTTTGCTCCACAAATGCGGGACGTATCAACCATACCCTGGATACATCTGAAAATTTTCAGCATGGGGCACATAATTTTTCCAGTTTATAAAATTTTTCACTGGGTCTGAGGTGTGTGCGAAAAAAAAATTGCATTTAGAGGGTCAAAAATGCGATCGTTTAGGTCTACTCCTGCAGGGTGAGGGCTGGGTGGCCATCACCATGTGTAGAACCAATCAGGTTAACCAGTGTGTTCTAATTTTGCCGGTTTTGGGCCAGCTCCTCTGCATCGTCAAGAGTGACTCCAAGCTGTTGGAAGTCTCTCTCCACCACATCGAACCATCTGGTGCATGGCTTGCCCCGAGGTCTTTTCCACCCTGAGGTCAAACATGAGGATGGCTTTTGTTGGGTGTTCTGGTGGGAGGCGGAGGACATGGCCAAACCAGTGGATACGTCTCTGTATAATAAGGTGGGATGCTGCAGGCTGATGTGTGCGGGCTCGGAGCACATCATTTGAAGTGTGCTGATGCCACCCGATGCTCTCAATGGTTCTGAAGGCCCGACTATCAAACTCATCCACTCTCGAGGCCCGAGTCTTATTCAGTGGCCATGTCTCTGACCCATGGAGTAGGATGGAGAGGACTGACACATTGTATATGTGGAGCTTCGTCTTTCAGGAGATTGAACGATGGCGCCAGAGAGGTTTCCATAGTGCCTGCAGGGCTGATGCAGCGAGGCCATGTCTGCAGTTGATCTCTAGTTTCATGTCCCCGTTGTTGGTACTTGTGGAGCCCAGATACACAAAGGAATTGACAAACTCGACTGCATCATTCCCGAGCTATAATGGAGTGAGTGGG
This sequence comes from Pholidichthys leucotaenia, assembly GCA_020510985.1. NCBI lineage: Eukaryota > Metazoa > Chordata > Actinopteri > Cichliformes > Pholidichthyidae > Pholidichthys > Pholidichthys leucotaenia. The sequence goes on along the minus strand of CM035838.1, from coordinate 158,571,586 downwards.
TTTGGTTCGTTGCCAACATGCATTAGCTTAGTCTTCGTCCAGCTCACCTGAAGGCGCAGCTTTGCTGCTTCTTCGTGGTAGACAACTAGAGCATCTCTCAGCTGACTGTAGAATGGACTGAACAGGATGGTATCGTCAGCATATTCAAGGTTAGCCAGATGGTAGTTGCCAAACTGCATGCCAGGGACCCGGTCGCAGACCTTGGTCATCAGACTATGACACAATTGAAGAGATCAGGGGCGGCCACACAGTCCTGTAGGACCTCACTGTTGATGGGAAACCAGCCAGACTCCTTTCCATTCACACAGGCACAGCTATCCAAGCTGCTGTAGAGCTGCTTCAACAGGGCTATGATCTTGGGTGGGCCTCTGAGGGTCTGCAGGAAACTCCAATGAGAAGCGTGGTCCACAGTGTCGAAGGCAGCCTTAAGATCTATAAAGGCTATATAGAGATGGCGCTCCTTGTGGAATTCATAGGCCTTCTCTATTAATTGGTGAACAGCAAAGATGTGGTCTGAGGTCGAGTGGTTGGGCATGAAGCCTGTCTGCTGAGGGTGACGGCTGCCTCTGATGGCTAGAAGAGCACGAGCGAGGAGGATCCTGGTAAAGAGCTTACCAAGAATAGACAAAAGGGTGATGCCTCTGTGATTGCTGCAGACGAGTTTGTCGCCCTTTCCCTTCCAGAAGGGAAGGATGATGCCCCTGGTCCAGTCACTGGGGAGCTGGTCTGTCACCCAAACATGACTGATGATGTGGATGAGCCACTGGATTGTGCAATTTCCACCCATCTTCAGCATTTTGGTGGTTATAGCACAAATTTCAGGGGTTTTCCTATTGTTTAGCTTGGTCAGGGCAGCTGCGACTTCTTCTGGGGTGGCTAGATCAGTCCTGCAGGAATCATGGGAAGCAGCGGTATTGGCAGTGGCTATGAATTTGAAGTCAACAGGAACAGGAGGATGATGCAGGAGATGCGATCGTTTAGCTGAGATGAGATTGTTTGGAAAAGACTAACAATGTGAGCGCCGCAGCTCTATTGTAAGTGTTTTTATTTTTAATTGATGAGAGAAATTATTTATTATTATTATCATTATTATTATTATTCCACATAAGCGATCGTTAGGTGGAATAATAATAAATAATCTTCTCACATCAATAAAAACAAAACCGTTTACAATAGAGCCGCAGCGCTCATATCATTAGTCTTTGCCAGTCACGCCCTCAAGGTTCAGATCATTATTCAGATCATTATTTAGCCTCAGTATCGCACCAGCGCGACGATATAAGCACTGCCTCAATCTTAGAATTAAAGTTTTAAAAAAACTTTTAATAACAAAATATTGCTAAAATATAAAATGATGCACTACAATGGGTCTCAAATATTTGTAAATGTATCGTTATAGTACTGCATGAGTTTATTGACGATACACAGAAGAAATTCAATATTACACTGAACAGTGAAATAAACTAAAATAATTATAATGATGACTGAACGACTCCCATTCCCCAAAGTGCAAGATACACTATTATCTTGAATATAAGTGATAAAAAATCACACAAATAAGAGATATGACAAACAAATAAACAAGGGATCTGAAACAGTCGCTAATATTGGCTGTTCCATTCATTTTCAATATGTAGGTATTCTGTAATTAATATTCACACAATCAAATAAATGTTAGTGCCATTTATTCCCTTTTATATTTGTCAAAGTCTAACACATGATTGCCTACATATAGGCTACACCTCTTTGTATTCCACTTTCAAACACAGCCTACATTTGGGCCTATAAAGCCAGATTGGGATACCGGTTTCAGAGAGGAATACTTGCGTTCTACGGGCAATGCACTAGTTTTGCAAAAACACATTTGAAATCTCCCAAATGCATGTGGGAAAATGTGTGTGGTCTGATGAAACCAAGGTTGAACTTTTTGGCCATAATTCCAGAAGGTAGATTTGGCACAAACACAACACTGCTCATCACCAAAAGAACACCATACCAGAAGCATGGTGGTGGCAGCATCATGCTATGGGGCTGTTTTTCTTCAGCTGGAACTGAAGCCTTAGTCAAGGTGAAGGGAATTATGAACAGATTCAAATAATTCAATTCAATTCAACTTTATTTATATAGCACCATTTCACAACAACAGTCATCTCATAGCACTATCAACTGTAGGGGGAACCCCCACAGTTGCAGAAAGACCCAAGCAATCAGGCGATCCCCTGTGAGCAAGCACTTGGCGACGGTGGAGAGGAAAAACTCCCTTTTAACAGGAAGAAACCTCCAGCAGAACCAGGCTCAGGGAGGGGCACTCATCTGCTGCGACTGGCTGGGGGGTGAGGGGATAGAGAAGAAGAAAAGAACAGACATGTAGAGAGCAAACAGCACGATGGGGACTCAATCTATGGGAGAGAACAAATGAATGTTACTGACCAGCAAAAAAAATATTTCATTGAGAGTGAGAAAAGGAGTGAGGCCCAGTGCATTACTGGAGGTCCCCCGGCTGACTAACCTAATAGCAGCATAACTAAGGGAGGGTTCAGAAACACATGATCCCTCCCTAATTGTAGGCTATATCAAAAAGGTAGGTTTTAGCCCTATTCTTAAAAACAGAGATCGAGTCTGACTCCCGAATCCAGATTGGAAGCTGATTCCACAGGAGAGGAGCTTGATAACTGAAGGCTCTGCCTCCCATTGTACTTTTGGAGATTCTAGGTATTACAAGTAATCCTGCATTTTGGGAGCGTAGTGCTCTGTTAGGATAATAAGGTAGTATAAGATCTTTTAAATAAAAAGGAGCCTGATTGTTTAGAGCTTTGTAAGTAAGAAGAAGGATTTTAAACTTAATTCTATACTCTATGGGAAGCCAATGAAGGGAGGCCAGAACCGGAGAGATATGATCTCTCTTTCTAGTACCTGTTAAAACTCTTGCTGCAGCATTTTGGATCAGCTGAAGACTTTTTAAAGATGTTTTAGGACAGCCTGATAATAAAGAATTACAATAATCTAATCTCGAGCTAACAAAAGCATGGATCAGTTTCTCAGCATCACTCTGAGATAAGATGCTCCTAATCTTGGCAATATTACGCAAATGATAGAAGGCAGTCTTCGAAACAAATTTAATATGTGAATTGAAGGACAAATCCTGATCAAAAATAACTCCAAGGTTCCTCACAGAGCTATTAAGAGAAAGAGTAACCGCATCCAAACTGAAAGTTTGATTTGGAAAGGAATTTCTAAGGTTTTTTGGACCAACAAGAATGACTTCAGTCTTATCTGAATTTAATAGCAGGAAATTACAAGTCATCCAAGCTTTGATTTCCTTAAGACAGGCTTCTAACTTGGCTAATTGATTACTATCATCTGGCTTCATTGACAGGTATAATTGTGTGTCATCAGCATAACAATGAAAATGTATACAGTGCTTTCTAATAATGTTGCCTAACGGAAGCATATATAAACTAAAAAGAGTAGGGCCTAGCACAGATCCCTGTGGAACTCCATGACTAAGCTTTGAGTTGAAAGAAAACTCATTATTTACGTGAACAAACTGGAACCTATCAGATAAATAAGATCTAAACCACTGCAACGAAGTTCCATTAAGTCCAACATAGTGTTCTAATCTATCAAGTAGAATATTATGATTGATAGTATCAAAAGCTGCACTAAGGTCTAAAAGGACAAGTACAGAAACTAGTCCATTATCAGATGCAATGAGGAGGTCGTTAGTGACCTTCGCTAAGGCTGTTTCAGTACTATGATAGATTCTAAACCCAGATTGAAACTCTTCAAGTAAACCATTTCCCTGCAGGTGGTCAAATAATTGCGTAGCAGCAACTCTTTCTAAGATTTTTGAAATGAAAGGGAGATTAGAGATTGGTCTATAGTTAGCTAAAGCTCCTGGATCTAGCGTTGGCTTTTTGAGTAAGGGTTTAATTACAGCCGTTTTAAAAACCTGCGGTACATGGCCTAAAGTTAATGAAGAATTGATTATATGAAGAATAAGGCTACCAATAAGTGGGAAGACTTCTTTAAATAACCTGGTAGGAATAGGGTCTAAAAGATAAGTTGAAGGTTTGGATGAGTCAGTGTTGGCACAAAACCTTCAGGCTTCTACTCGAAAGCTGAAGATGAAGAGGAACTTCATCTTTCAGCATGACACTGACCCAAAACATACATCCAAATCAAAAAAGAATGGCTTCACCAGAAGAAGATTAAGGTTTTGGAATGGCCCAGCCAGAGTCCAGACCTGAATCGGATTGAACATCTGTGGGGTGATCGGAAGAGGGCTGTGCACAGGAGATGCCCTCGCGATCTGACAGATTTGGAGCATTTTTGCAAAGAAGAGTGGGCAAATATTGCCACATTAAGATGTGTCCTGCTGATAGACTCCGACCCCAAAAGACTGAGTGCTGTAATAAAAGCTAAATGTGCTGCAACAAAGTATGAGTTTAAGGGTGTGCATATTTATGCAAATAGGTTATTGTAAGTTTTTTATTTTTCCCTTTAAAAGATTTCAGTTTGTTTTTCAATTGGGTTGTACAGGTTATAGGTCACATTAATGTTGGAAAAAGTTTTGAAATGATTTATCCTGCTCTCATTTTTTCACATCACAAAAACCTGGCATTTGGACAGGGGTGTGTAGATATTTTATATTCACTATACGTCTCCCCTGGTCCTGTATTCATGTTGGATTTTCTTAACCCTTAATAATAAACACCTTCATTTAAAAACTGCATTTTGTGTTTACTTGCGCTATCTTTGTCTAATATTTAAATTTGTTTGATGATCTGAAACATTTAAGTGTGACAAACATACAAAAAAAATGAAAAATCAGGAAGGGGGAAAACACTTTTTCACACCACTGAAGTTTATTCATATTTTACCTTATATGCCCAAAGTGACCAACCCAAAAAAAGCAGATTTGAAAAACAGTGACAAACCTTTTTCCCTTTGTTTTTAGCCTTGGCTGGAGCTGGGCCTTCAATATTTGCTTCAGGCTTCTGCTGCTCTGCCAAAGATGCAGGCTCATCCAAAACATCCATCTGGGATGTTGAGCTGGATTTGATATTGGACTCTGAGAAAAAAATCTAGAATTACACTGCTGAATTGATACTGCCTTAAAATTTTATAGACACAGGTCATAATAATAATAATTCTATGGGTTAGCAGGGTAGCTAGCGACCAAACTTCATTTGCAGGACTTGACATGGCAAGTTACACTAACCAAGGTACTTTCTGTTTGTAGTACTATCTGCCAAAAGTGTTATATATTTAAATATTATATGAAAATTTGGGTTGATTACTGCTGGTGTCAAATGGGAAGTCTGACCTGAATGAGCTGCATGTATAGCCGTGGACAAAATTGTTGGTACCCCTCTGTTAATGAAAGAAAAACCCACAATGGTCACAGAAATAACTTGAATCTGACAAAAGTGGTAATGAATAAAAATTCTATGAAAATTAACCAATGAAAATCAGACAATGCTTTTGAATTGTGGTTCAACAGAATTACTTTAAAAAAACAACTCATGAAACAGGCCTGGACAAAAATGATGGTACCCCTAGAAAAGATTGAAAATGATGTGACCATAGGGACATGTTCAACCAAGATGTGTCCTCTAATTAACATCACAGGTGTCTACAAACTTGTAATCAGTCAGTTGGCCTATTTAAAGGGTGACAAGTAGTCACTGTGCTGTTTGGTGATATGGTGTGTACCACAATAAACACGGACCAGAGGAAGCAAAGGAGAGAATTGTCTCAGGAGATTAGAAAGAAAATTATAGACAAGCATGTTAAAGGTAAAGGCTATAAGACCATCTCCAAGCAGCTTCCTGTGACTGCAGTTGCACATATTATTCAGAAATTTAAGATCCACGGGACTGTAGCCAACCTCCCTGGACGTGGCCGCAGGAGGAGACGGATAATACGAATGGTAACAAAAGAGCCCAGAACAACCTCTAAACACATTCATGGTGAACTCCAAGGTCAAGGTACATCAGTGTCAGACCGCACCATCCATCATTGTTTGAGCCAAAGTGGACTTCATGGGAGACGACCAAGGAGGACACCACTGTTGAAAACAAATCATACAAAAGCCAGACTGGAATTTGCCAAACTACATGTTGACAAGCCACAAAGCTTCTGGGAGAATGTCCTATGGACAGACGAGACAAAACTGGAACTTTCTAGCAAGGCACATCAGTTCTATGTTCACAGACGCAAAAATGAAGCATACCAAGAAAAGAACACTGTCCCTACTGTGAAACATGGAAGAGGTTCTGTTATGTTCTGGGGCTGCTTTGCTGCATCTGGCACAGGGTGTCTTGAATCTGTGCAGGGTACAATGAAATCTCAAGACTATCAAGGTATTCTAGAGAGAAATGTGCTGCCCAGTGTCAGACAGCTTGGTCTCAGTTGCAGGTCATGGGTCTTGCAACAGGATAATGACTCAAAACACACAGCTAAAGACACCCAAGAATGGCTAAGAGCGAAACATTGGACTATTCTAAAGTGGCCTTCTATGAACCCTGATCTAAATCCTATTGAACATCTGTGGAAGGAGCTGAAACATGCCGTCTGGAGAAGGCACCCTTCAAACCTGAGACAACTGGAGCAGTTTGCTCATGAGGAGAGGGCCAAAATACCTGCTAAGAGGTGCAGAAGTCCCATTGAAAGTTACAGAAATCGTCTGATTGCAGTGATTGCCTCAAAAGGTTGTGCAACAAAATATTAAGTTAAGGGTACCATCATTTTTGTCCAGGCCTGTTTCATGAGTTTGTTTTTTTAAAATAATTCTGGTGAACCACAATTCAAAAACACTGTCTGATTTTCATTGGTTAATTTTCATAGAATTTATATTTATTACCACTTTTGTCAGATTCAAGTTATTTCTGTGACCATTGTGGGTTTTTCTTTCATTAACAGAGGGGTACCAACAATTTTGTCCACGTGTGTACATACATTATATTTCACTTAAGCCAAACATAAGTGTTAGGATTATCAAGTGACAGAAGAGGGTGGGGAAATAAACAGATCAGGACAGGAAGTTATAGCGACAGTTGTTTTTTTTAACCTGTTAAACTCTGAGAAACCGACTCTTCATGGAATGCTGAATTTAAATTCAATGGGTGGGCATCCCACGTCCACTCTAAAAATGACACAAATGGAAAAAGCTGTTATCATATCAGAGCTGGATTGCATTCCACTGGAGACAATGAGCCATTTCTCTCAGGGTCAATAAACCGTAATCAACCTGCATCACTCTCCACCACAGAGTCTATCTCCTCCAATGAAGGGAAAACAATCTGTGAGCAGAAAACAAAAAACAACAGGGTTCACTGATGACTGTAACATTCATAATCTGGACCAGATAGTGGGTCATATCCTGGTTCTTGCAAGTAATAGACAATTACTTACATAAATAGTGGATAACAAGACTGGAAGACATTTATATAGGACAGCAAAAATAAGAACAAAAACATAGCCTGAATGTTCTTGGATGTTTGAGAGAGAGAAAATTGGGGTCTTTAAGGCTATTTTAATAAAAAAAAACAAAAAACCATAATCTTTTACATGTAAAGTTTATCCATCCATCTTCTACCGCTTTTCTGGAGGTCCGGGTCGCGGAAGCAGCAGTTCAAGCAGAGAAGCCCAGACTTCCCTCTCCCCAGCCACCTGCTCCAGCTCTTCAGAGAGGATACCAAGGCGTTCCCAGACCAGCTGGGAGACATAGTCTCTCCACCGAGTCCTGGGTCTGCCCCGGGGTCTCCTCCCAGTGGGACGTGCCCGAAACACCTCAAGTGGGAGGCGTCCAGGAGGCATCCTAATCAGATGCCCATACCACCTCAACTGACTCCTTTCAATATGGAGGAGCAGCGGCTCTACTCTGAGCCTCTCCCGGATGACTGAGCTCCTCACCCAATCTCTGAGGGTGAGTCCAGCAATCCTACGGAGAAAGCTCATTTCAGCCGCTTGTATCCGCGATCTTGTTCTTTCGGTCAGTACCCAAAGCTCGTGACCATAGGTGAGAGTAGGAACGTAGATTGACTGGTAAATCGACAGCTTTGCCTTAGAACTAAGCTCCCTCTTCACCACAACAGACCGGTACAACGTCCGCATCACTGCAGATGCTGCTCCGATCCGTCTGCCAATCTCTCGCTCCATTTTCCCCTCACTCGTGAGCAAGACCCCAAGATACTTAAACTCCTCCACTTGGGGCAGGAGCCTGTCCCCAACCCAGAGAGGACAATCCACCTTTTTCCGGCTGAGGACCATGGACTCGGACTTGGAGGTGCTGATTCTCATCCCAGCCGCTTCACACTCAGCGGCAAACCGTCCCAGCAAGAGCTGTAGGTCATTGCTGGATGAAGCCAACAGGACAACATCATCTGCAAACAACAGAGATGAGATCCTGTGGTCACCAAGCATGACACCCTCCATTCCCTGGCTGCGCCTAGAAATCCTGTCCATAAAAATTATGAACAGGATCGGTGACAAAGGGCAGCCCTGGCGGAGTCCAACTCTCACTGGGAATGACTCCGACCGAGTGTTGGCAATGCGAACCAAACTCTCACAACAGTCGTACAGAGACCGAATAGCTCGTAACAACAAGCCCGATACCCCATACTCCCGAAGCACCCCCCACAAAAAAAACACGAGGGACGCAGTCAAATGCCTTCTCCAAGTCCACAAAACACATGTAAACTGGTTGGGCAAACTACCACGAACCCTCAAGAATTCTCGAGAGGGTAAAGAGCTGGTCCGATGTGCCACGGCCAGGACGAAAACCACATTGCTCCTCCTGAATCCAAGGTTCGACCAACGGCCGGACTCTCCTCTCCAGTACCTTGGCATAGACCTTCCCAGGGAGGCTGAGGAGTGTGACCCCTCTAAAGTTGGAGCACACCCTCCGGTCCCCTTTTTTGAAGAGAGGAACCACCACCCCAGTTTGCCATGACAAAGGCACTGCCTCCGACCTCCACGCAATGTTGCAGAGGCGTGTCAACCATGACAGCCCTACAACATCCAGGGCCTTGAGGCCTTGAGGCACTTAGGGCAAATCTCGTCTGCCCCCGGGGCCCGGTCACCAAGGAGATTTTTAACCACCTTGGCGACCTCAGCCCCTGTGATAGGCGAGTCATCCCCCTCGTCCCCAAACCCTGCTTCCTCTGTGGAAGGCGTATCAGTGGGATTGAGGAGATCCTTGACGTATTCCTTCCACCGCCCGACGAAATCCCCAGTCGAAGTCAACAGTGTCCCATTCACACCATACACAGTGTGGAAAGGGAGCTACTTTCCCCTCCTGAGCCGCCGGACAGTTTGCCAGAATCTCTTCGAGGCCGACCAAAAGTCTTGTTCCATGGCCTCACCGAACTCCTCCCATACCCGGGTTTTTGCTTCAGCAACCACCCGAGCTGCGCTCCACTTGGCCTGCCGGTACACCTCAGCTGCTTCGGGAGTCCCACAAGCCAACCAAGCTTGATAGGACTCCTTCTTCAGCTTAATGGCCCCCCTCACCACTGGTGTCCACCACTTGGTTAGGGGGTTGCCACCACGAGATGCACCGACCACCTTGCGGCCGCAGCTCTGGGCGCCCGCTTCAACAACAGAGGTGGAGAACATGGCCCATTCAGACTCCATGTCTCCAGACTCCCTCGGAATGTGGTTGAAGTTCTTCTGGAGGTGGGAGTTGAAGACCTCCCGGACAAGGGCCTCAGCCAGACGTTCCCAGCACACCCTTACTATACGTTTGGGTCTACCAGGTCTGAATGGCTTCCTCTCCTGCCATCGGATCCAACTCACCACCAGGTGGTGATCAGTTGACAGCTCTGCACCTCTCTTTACCCGGGTATCCAAGACATACGGTCGCAGGTCTGATGACACGATAACAAAATCGATCATCAACCTGCGACCTAGGGTGTCCTGGTGCCAGGTGCACATATAGACACCCTTATGCTTGAACATGGTGTTCATTATGGACAAACTGTGGTTAGCACAGAAGTCCAATAACTGAACACCACTCAAGTTCAGATCAGGCAGGCTGTTCCTCCCAATCACTCCCCTCCAGGTTTCACTGTCGTTGCCCACGTGCGCATTGACGTCCCCCAGTAGGACAATGGAGTCTCCAAGAGGAGCACCCCAGTCACAGACTCCAAAAAGGGTGCGTACTCTGAAACATCATTTGGTGCATAGGCACAAATGATGGTCAGGACCCGTTTCCCAACCCAAAGGCGCAGGGAAGCAACCCTTTCGTCTACCGGGGAAAACTCCAATATAGAGGCAGCAAGGTGGGGGGATACAAGAATATCCACCCCTGCTCGTCGCCTCTCGCCCGGGGCAACTCCAGAAAAGGCCAAGTTCCAGCCCCTCTCCAGGAGACTGGTTCCAGAACCGGAGCTGTGTGTTGAGGTGAGGCCAACTATGTCTAGCTGGTATCTCTCAACCTCGTACACCAGCTCAGGCTACTTCCCCACCAGAGAGGTGACATTCCACGTACCAAAAGCCAGTTTAGAAAGCTTGGGATCAGTCCGCCAAGGTCTCCACCTGTGACCGCCACCTAATCCACATAGCACCGGACCCCCATGATCCCTCCTGCAGGTGGTGAGCCCACTGGAGGGCGGACCCATGTAACTCCTTCGGGCTGAGCCCGGCCAGGTCCCAGGGTGGAATCCCGGCCACCAGATGCTAGCCTTCGAGCCCCTCCCCCAGGCCTGGCTCCAGGGTGGGGCCCCGGTAACCCCATACCGGGCAGGGTACACTGAATCCTTGATATTGAATTTATCATGAGAGTCTGTTGGATCGTTCTTAGTCTGGCCCTCCACCCAGGACCAGTTTGTCTTGGGTGACCCTATCAGAGGCAAATTGCCCTGGACAACATAGCTCCTGGGATCACTGGGGCACGCAAACCCCCCCACCAAGTAAAGTAAAGTTTATTCCCACTTTAATTTGTCAAACCTTTCCATCATCCTCTTTCTGAAGAAATCCTCTGCGACTGTGGGGTACAGCAAGTATTGGAGAAGCACCAAAATCAGGGCTGCTGAGGTCCGGCAGAGGTTGTGGTGTGTTGGATTCACTCCCCTGTGGGGTCTTCAGCACTGAACGTAGCTGTAATCCCCCACCGGGTGTGGGTGCTTGAGCTGGTGTTCCCCCTTTCAGTAATGGCGTGCTGGGAGGCAGGGATTTGTCAAAGAATTCAGGAGAAAGAGGACCACCAAATCGCACTTGCTTCTTTTTCTTCACTGTGGACATTGGGGCCTCGTCTGCTCCTGAAAGACAGTAAAGCCTTTAATCCACAAATAAGTCAATTATGTTTGCTGCTTTTTGTGACTAATGGATGGGGCCACACCTTTACTCATCACTAGCTCCATAAATTTTCATCAAACACATTTTCAATGTGTTTGCAATACTAACAAAGTATGCGCATACTAACATGTTCTTGCATGAGGCACAGTACATCTGTTATTCCTTCATTCATTTATGTGTTAACGCTGCCCCCCGAAGTTAAATAAAGCAAAAAATATTCACGAGTATTAGGATAATACTGCACAATTAAAAGCAATTAGCATATGTGGTTGGTGTATGATGTTTTTCTTTTTGTAAGCTGAATTTTTGGGATTGAACCATCACAGAAATTTTTTGGAATTTATTCAAAACCAGCTCTAGATACAGTAAAACATTTACATATACAATTAAAACAGGCTTGAACTGTTATTATTTAGTCATGGGACAACACAGAATGCAAATGCGGCCATCTGGGTATCCGACTTTAACAGGACCAGTCATTTGGGAAGAAAGCAACTAATGTGTGAGAAATGAGAGTGAAATGCAAGCTTAAGGGGCAGACTTAGTTACTGTAATCAATCATAATACACCTAGATAGTAGGGTTGTCCTGAATGACACTTTCAGAGGTCAGAATATTCGCCTGTAATTAACAGTCTGGTAGTAGGGGGCACTGAGTTAGAAATACACAATGTCCCTCAGAAAAGTTTCAGAAACTCTTTCAATAGAGTCAAAGTCATATTTTAATCGATATTGGAACAGCTGGGTTTTTCCAATGTATGCTGATAGAATACATCACTATTCTTAGCTTAACAGATGTGCCATTTGAAACAGCAATATCGCTGTCAGCTAAACCTGTAAAGGTGTTCTCCAGCAAATACAAGTCAGATGAAGTTAAACATTAATTTCTTCACTAAAAATATAACAAGGCAGTCTAGCTGTCTAAGTTACACAGAAACAAGCTTAGTACTATGTACTCTGAGCTTCAAAGGTATGACTAAAGGAAGATAAAAGGTCAGTAATTCAAGCAATGCCACAGGTAGCATTGTGTGTGTTTACCTGTGGGTTTCACCTCCAGCAGAGAGGAGAGTGAGGGGATGTGGAAGCGGGAAGAATGCCTGGGTGATGAAGGTGCTGCAGGATCATCAGGAGGTGGCTTTCTAGGGCTTTGAAGATCAAAAACACTGTCCTATTAAGAGAGAATACATGAAAGCTTCAGTCTGCTGGACAGCAGTTCAAGGACAAGGACAGAACAGGTGTAGAAAAAAAAAACAGACATTTTCATTTTTTGTCACGCAAACAAACTTTTTTTTGTACACAGAAGAGCAATGACATGAGGAATGATTTCAGTCAATTCATGTCATCAGTTCACAGTATAGGTATACAAGTATGTTCGTGGTTAAATTAAACAATACTAGATAAGGTTTCCAAAATCATTTTGATGGTACATAACTGTTTGACTGGAAGAACCTCATTTCCACTATTAAAAGAGAGGCTGCATCACCTGCAACATGATCACAACATAACTTTGCTGTTTGACTACAAACACTGAAAAGACCACAGCTGGCACGTTTAATGGGCTGAGCCCCAATAGCCAATAATATGGCATGGTGTTACCTAGTCGCTAACTATAGGATGAAGATAGCTAGCTTTTTTTAATTTATTTTTTTCCCAGAATGGACATCATGGCAGAATGAAGAGGATCTTGCAGGAGAAAAGAAGGAGAGAACCAAGCAGGAGCCCAGACAAGAGTCAATATCGGACTGATTCAAATTCATTGGTGAGACCTAAAAAATAAGAGGATGTCAGCCTTATTGCTTCTGAACTAGTAAGTCCTAAGGCTTTAGTGTGGTACACTGTACACTGGAGATTATGAGCCCTATTAGGACGATCATCCACAGACTTTTCCGACAGACTTCCCACTGTAGGGCGGTGTTTTTGTTAGTTTCTGTCAGCGCATTGTCAGTATTTTACACTTTGCGTCACATCATCAAATTACCAGTAGACAGTGCACTTGCTATGTGCTTGCAGGCGGAGACTCATTTCAAAGAGGTGTGGCGGCACGCAATCTAATGCACAATACTATTATAGTCCATTCCATGAGAATCTACTTTTGATCAGGAAAAAGGAGGTCTATCACCAGAAGCGCATTGTTTAATGATATTTCAGTGCCGTGTTTAGAAATCGTGCAGCTTTGGAACTCAGGAAATGGCATGTGCTGGGATCTTATTTTAATAGAGAGAGTTGTAATAGTCATCATATAATCGCACGTCATTTTAATTATATGATGATCACATGCTAGTTTTTTTTATTCCATATACACTCTCATTTTAATTGCGGACTTACCACTGGAATCTATAGATTAGCATTAATGTAGGATTTTTTTAGGGGAATGAATGAATGAACAGGCAGTGTGATGTGTGGTGTGGGGGGGCATGTCAGTATGATGATTTGTATTCCATTCACATTTTCGTTTTCATCACAGACTTATTAGGGATTAATGTGTTTATTTTTAGGGGAATAAATAAATGAACTAGAAAAGCACTCAGAGACCGCAGACCTCCGCCAAGTGCCACAGTTCCCCCCCATACAGTGTTTGTGTGTACGTTTTCAGATTCCTTGACCATGAAAACATATGACTAGCAATTGGATTGACAATGATAGGATTTGTGGTTCAGTAGTAAAAGCATTACCTCCTTGGCGGAGGTAATAAACTGAAGTGTTGGTGTTGTGTCCATCTCCTCCATCTCCAAACTCCCAGGCTGCGGACGTTGCAATTGAATGAATGAATGAATCTTTATTTCAGATAGATTAAGAGTACAGGTTAAAAGAAAGTGAATAATATAACAAAGGGGGAAATAAAATCCAGCAAGGTCAAATTAGACAATAACTCCTCTGATTATACAGTTCAACATAAGTTATCCGAAATGGGTGATGGCTGAAGCTGCAGCTTATATTGCCCACCCATATTCCATCCAAGAATCCAAAAGAAAAAACAAAACAAATCATGGCACAACCGCGTACAACCCACAGGCCAATGGGTTATGCGAGCGTTTTCATAGATCACTGAAAGCAGCACTGAGGTTCACTGACGGATGCAAATTGGGTAGACAGGTTGCCGTGGGTTTTATATTGGGTTTGCGCTCCGCGGCAAAAGAGGATTTAGAAGCTTCCCCAGCAGAGAGCTTCTTTGTGCGCAGCCACTATGGCTGCCCGGGGAATTTCTGCCAAATAATCCAGCGCCGGACAGCTGCCCGTCTCAGCTTTTGCAGCGTAGTGCAAACACAGGCGCGCTGCCAGGCCCTGCCCACCATTGGTTTCCGCGTGCTTTTGTGCCTAAAACTTTGAAGAAGGCGGAGTTTGTGTTCGTCAGACACGACGAGCAGCGCCCTCCACTGGGCCTGCACACATGTTGAAAATGGCCGTATGTCACAGTGTTAAAGAATCCTTTAAAAAATTCCTGTATCCAGACGGTGAGCCGGATCATCCCCAAAATTTAATCAGTTCTTCCTTGTACCATTTCCAACACGGCCTGAAAGTTTCATTGAAATCCGTCCAAAACTTTTTGAGTTATCTTGCTAACCAACAGACAAACAGACAGACAAACAGACAAACGCTGGCAAAAACATAACCTCCTCCTGGCCTCCGGCCTGGCGGAGGTAACAAGGAGTGTGTGGCATTTTACTTTTCACTGTAACTCCCCAGAGAGACAGGAGATGTGTCCACATCTGCGTCGGCCGCGTGCCCCAGATTTCCAGCCAGAAGGGACTAGGAGACTGGGACAGAGCCCGGCACAAGATGGGGAAGACCCTTGGTCGGCGAAAGCAACAGGAGAGGGAGCCTTCCATCTCCTCAGTAGCTGGGAGCGACTTCTGCGCCATCGTTAACGAAAGTTTCTGAAAGTTTGCACAAGCATCATCCTCTATCAGTGTCAAACCCATTCATGTCTGTGTTGTATCCGTGCGCACATTAAACAATTCAGCTGATTTTTCAGCCCATTCTTCACCGTTTGTTCTTTCTAGCGTAACTAACTGGGCATCAACTGTGATTGATGTCTTCCTTATTACCAAGCATCATTACTATCACATGCTTTTTGGCTCACACACATGGGCTTTGGTCAGCACAAAATCCGTCTTAAACCGTCATGATCACAATTCACTTTAGATAATGCATCTCTTTGCATTAAAGGGATGAGCATGAGCGGTTTGGATTGAATTATCCAAAACACACTTCTGAATGATCAGACTGGCCTCTTTACGTTATGCACCAGAGGAAAGTTCGTTTTTACACCGTTGTGATAAGGAAATGAACTTGGAAACGCACATAAACGCGTTCTACATCACTGACAACTGACTAAACGACCACGTCATTGTAATACGGCCCTATGTCTCTCATAACGTATGTACAGTGGTGTGAAAGTGTTTGCCACCTTCCTGATTTCTCATGTTTTTGTATATTTGTCACACTTAAATGATTCAGATCATCAAATAAATTTAAATATTAGACAAAGATAGCACAAGTAAACACAAAATGCAGTTTTTAAATAAAGGTGTTTATTATTAAGGGTAAAAAAAAATCCAAACCTACATCGTCCTGTGTGAAAAAGTGATTGCCCCCTAAACCTAATAACTGGTTGGGGCATCCTTAGCAGCAACAACAGCAATCAAGCATTTGTGATAACTGGAAATGAGTCTTTTACAGCGCTGTGGAGGAATTTTGGCCCACTCATCTTTGCAGAATTGTTGTAATTCAGCCACACTGGAGGGTCTTCAAGCATGAACCACCTCTTTAAGGTCATGTCACAGCATCTTAATCGGATTCAGGTCAGGACTTTGACGAGGCCACTCCAAAGTCTTCCTTTTGTTTTTCTTAAGCCATTCAAAGGTGGACTTACTGGTGTGTTTTGGATCATTGTCCTGCTGCAGAACCCAAGTGTGCTTCAGCTTGAGGTCACAAACAGATGGCTGGACATTCTCCTTCAGGATTTTTTGGTAGACAGCAGAATTCATGGTTCCATTTACCACAGCAAGTCTTCCAGGTCATGGAGCAGCAAAACAGTCCCAGACCATCACACTACCACCACCATATTTTACTGTTGGTATGATGTTCCTTTTCTGAAATGCTGTGTTACTTTTACGCCGGATGTAATGGGACACACACTTTCCAAAAAGTTCAACTTTTGTCTTGTCAGCCTACAGACTATTTTCCCAAAAGTCTTGGGGATCATCAAGATGTTTTCGAGCAAAACTGAGACGAGCCTTTATGTTCTTTTTGCTCAGCAGTGGTTTTCGTCTTGGAACTCTGCCATGCAGGCCATTTTTGCCCAGTTTCTTTCTTATGGTGAAGTCATGAACACTGACCTTAACTGAGGCAAGTGAGGTCTGCAGTTCTTTGGATGATAATAATAATAATAATAATAATAATAATAATAATAATAATAATAATGCATCGATTTTATATAGCGCTTTATCATATATACTCAAAGACGCTTTACAAATAGGTACATTATTCATTCACTACAGACAGACAATGGTAGTGGCAAGCTACTTCTGCAGCCACAGCTTCCCTGGGGCAGGCTGACGGAAACGTGGCAGCCAATCTGCGCCAACGGCCTTTCCGGCCACCACCGAACATTTTTATACATTTATACACATTCATACCCAGTGTTATGGACACTGGAGGCAATGCGGGTGAAGTGTCTTGCCCAGGGACACAACGACAGGATATCTGGGGAGAGCAGGATTCGAACCGCCAACCATCCGGTTATTAGACGACCTGCTCAACCTCCTGGCCACTGCCGCCCCTGGATGTTGTTGTGGGGTCTTTTGTGACCTCTTGGATGAGTTGTTGCTGCGCTCTTGGGGTAATTTTGGTCGGCAGGACACTTCTGAGAAGGTTCACCACTGTTCCATGTTTTTGCCATTTGTGGATAATGGCTCTCACTGTAGTTCGCTGCAGTCCCAAAGCTTTAGAAATGGCTTTATAACCTCTTCCAGATTGATAGATCTCAATTAATTTGTTTCTCATTTGTTCCTGCATTTCTTTGGATCACGGCATGATGTCTAGCTTTTGAGGATCTTTTGGCCTACTTCACTTTGTCAGGCATATCCTATTTAAGTGATTTCTTGATTGAGAACAGGTGTGGCAGTAATCAGGCCTGGGTGTGGTAAGAGAATTGAACTCAGCTTTCCAAAGATGTGATAAATCACAGTTAATTTATGTTTAAACAGGAAGAGGGCAATCACTGTTTCCACACAGGGCCATGTTGGTTTGGATTTTTTTTTTTACCCTTAATAATAAACACCTTCATTTAAAAACTGCATTTTGTGTTTACTTGTGTTATCTTTGTCTAATATCTGAAACGTTTAAGCTTAAATGATCTGAAACATTTAAGCGTGAGACCCTCAGAGATAGGGTGAGGAGCTCAGTCATCCGGGAGAGGCTCAGAGTAGAACCGCTGCTCCTCCACATTGAAAGGAGTCAGTTGAGGTGGTATGGGCATCTGATTAGGATGCCTCCTGGACGCCTCCCACTTGAGGTGTTTCAGGCACGTCCCACTGGGAGGAGACCCCGGGGCAGACCCAGGACTCGGTGGAGAGACTATGTCTCCCAGCTAGTCTGGGAACGCCTTGGTATCCCCTCTGAAGAGCTGGAGCAGGTGGCTGGGGAGAGGGAAGTCTGGGCTTCTCTGCTTGAACTGCTGCCTCCGCGACCCGGACCTCCGGAAAAGCGGTAGAAGATGGATGGATGGATGGATGGAAACATACAAAAAAAATGAGAAATCGGGAAGGGGGCAAACACTTTTTCACACCACTGTAGATGATCTTTTCAATTGGGGTGGGAATCACTAGCCAACTCACGATTTGATTATGGTTCAGATAACTGCAATGTGATAATAAAATGATTCTGGATTAATCTTTTTTTGATATGGTAAATGGCGTTCACTTATATAGCACTTTTTCTCATCTCTGGATGACCAAAGCGCTTTACAGGTCCTGCTATCCACACATTCACACACTGATGGCGGCAGAGCCGCCATACACAGGCACTGATCTGACCCACCAGGAGCAGATGGGGGTTCAGTGTCTTGCTCAAGGACACTTCGACATGCAGACTGAAGACAGAGCAGGAATCAAACCCCTGACCCTCTGATCAGTAGTCGACCACATCACACCTGCGCCACAGCCACCCCCTGACTATTTGATATTTTCAAAGCAAAGTATATAATGAATTTACTTCCTATTAGGGCTGTGCAAAATAACAATAAATATTGGTGATGCGATAAACGTCAACAGCTTCATATAAAACTATATCGTTTATATCGGGATTTAAAAGACACACACCCCATTTCTACTCATCATCGCCCACCTC
Source organism: Pholidichthys leucotaenia (assembly GCA_020510985.1). Taxonomy (NCBI): domain Eukaryota; kingdom Metazoa; phylum Chordata; class Actinopteri; order Cichliformes; family Pholidichthyidae; genus Pholidichthys; species Pholidichthys leucotaenia. The sequence continues at coordinate 158,552,934 of CM035838.1, read as the reverse complement.
TCCCCGCAGTGCGTTAGGTGTGTGCAATAGTGGGTTCCGGTGGTTAGCAGCTAACTGCAAGCTAATGTTTTGGTCGTATAGCCGCTACTTCTGTTTTGCCAGGGATGCGGGACTTTTTCCCCACTGTGCTGCGTCCGAGAGGATAGTCCTCTAACCTCGTGTTAATTGGAGGCAAGTAACAATAACACAATTGCCCTCTAATTATAAAACAGCAAATGCTAAATAACGATGCTATCTTGTCGTTAACCCCTTGCACTCCGGTCAATTTCCCTAAAAACGTCAAAAATTAACGTGCCCAAATTAAATCAAAAGCTGTTCTTCAACCCTTTGCAGCATCTTCATGGGGTTGGTCTCATTTAAAGTAGAACTGAACTGAACGGCATTGAACGGCACTGGGTGATAGTACATACAATTATAAAGATAATTTATCATTGGCACCCCCTCCACAAATCCCGGAATCTTGGAGAAAATCGCGATTTTGAATTTCCCGCCCTGAAAAATCAGACAAATCCGCCGATTAACCGGAAGTGCAGCCAGAGTTCCGCGTGACGTCACGAGTGTGACACAGTCCTCCATGTTTACCATTGCGAGCACGTCGACACTGGTTGTTTTTGGTGCATTTTGTCGTGATAGTCGACTACAAAACACTTCCAACACCTGGGAAGATCTGTTCAGTGGCCAAGGAAAGCTGTCATGGCGATGAAAGAAAAGAAAGGGGGAGGAAAAGCGACCGGGGAAGCGATGCGTTTCTAGATATAGATATTACAGTATTTATAAATAGCACAGTCAAATGCAGAGGCCAGTTCTGTTCATGTGTATTGCCACTATAGTCTGTAGAAGTATTGTAATACATAGCCCAATTTTTTGAATGAATGAATGAATTTATTTATTTCGGATAGTACAGTACAGGTTGAAAGAAACTGAATGATATAACAACAAGGTCAAATTGAACAATGACTCATCTGATTATACAATTCAACGTAAGTTATCCGAAATGGGTGATGGCTGAAGCCGCAGCTTATATTGCCCACCCATATTCCATCCAAGAATTCAAAAGAGAAAACAGGCAAGAGCGATTACAATTTAAAACAAAACTAAGACAAAATGTGACAGAGAAAAAAGAAAACTAAGCTACAACACAACACAGGCTGGATATGTTACAACTCGCCGCTCATTAGCGGCGCCAGCTGCGCGCACACTTGCGCCTTGTCAGCAGCGTGGGATATAAGCCACTCTGCCCTGGGCTTCGGCATGAAGCCGTCTGATTCCTTCAGCCCTCTTGCTGCAGAGGAACCCCCTCATCTCCCAGCAAGATCTACAGCGTAAGCATACCTACCTTTGCCTTTCCAGTCTCTCCCCTGTGCACAGGTGTATTCCCCGACGGCGGACCTCACCTCTGCATCGCCGTCTGCCAGCTGCTGTCACAGGTGCATCAGGTCGCTGTCTCCCGGGCTCGCCGTTGTGCACGCCTGCCACCTGCCACACTCCTGCATCCTCCTCTGTCTCGTCACCGATCCTGAATGCCTCTTCACTCTGAAAACTCTGGTGTTCTTGACTGCTGGAACTGCTATCATCTGCCATTGTTGTTTTGTTTAGGGATCACACTTGTGACGTCACGCAGCGTCGTCTGCACTACTTCCGGTTTGTTTGGCACTGCCAGCCAGAGGCAAAAGTTTATCGGCTTATAGCTTGGCCATCGCACGGCCTAAAAATTTCTTTTATGTGTTGAAAAATACAATAGGTAATAAGGAATTAATCTGCTATTCTACTTTTTGCGCCAAAAGGTGGGTTCAGTTCTACTTTAAAAGAAAACACTGAATTTTTTGGCAAAACAGTCATACTCTCTCTAAGTGCTCCGGCCACTGAGTTACAGTCATCTAAACATAGTGAACTTGAAGAAAATAAATTTGGCCTGGGTGTTTTTTTGGATACAAATGCTTGCAAATAACACACAGCTTCAGATCCGGGCTGGAAAATGCAACAGAAATGTAGAACCAAGTGTTATCCTGCTGAGGTCAAAATTTTGTAACAATACCACAAAAAATGAATATATTACACAGCTTTGTTCTCAGGTAGTTCCCAGGCGTTTTGGAACTGTGCCAAATTGTGCCAAATGGCACAGTTTGGAAAAACGTCTAACTTTTGAATGCTTCAATGTAGAAGCTTCATTTTGGGCTCTAATGAAAGGTCACACTCAGGGCTGTGTCTGTGTGTGTGTGGGGGGGGGTTTGTCCCCCCCCCCCCGCCCCTCGCTACAGAGGATGGACATCGGCCATCGCTACAAAACGGATTAGCCTCATGTGGCGATGTGGGACAGCATCGCAGTCACCGCGGCTCCCCCCCCCCCCTCGCTACAGAAGAATAGTGGGGGTGGGGGGGCGGCGTTCACGGTCTGGACGCGGCGAACAACCCCTTGTACCGCGGCGTACGAACTTCAGACTTCGTGCACCGCACAGCTGTAATTTACCAATCGGTTAAAAGTCATTTTGGATTACAATTTTCAGGAATAAAGAATAATTTAGCTTATAACACCTTACCTCTTCACAGCAGTGTCCTGGCGAACTTCTCTTCCCCATTGTCAGACGAACGCGATGCTGGTCCGCTCGTGGTTCTGGTCTCGCGACCCGATCAAAACATAATTCCATTATTGCGGTTTTGTGCTTCCATGATTGCGGTTTTTGGCGAACGATTTTTCAAAACAAATAACAGTAGTAATTAAAAAAAGACTGGCGAAGGCGTGTGTGTCACTCAGCCTTCGTCGTCAGCCTCCGTCGGTCTATGACCATGGAAGAAATCATAACGTCTACTCTGCTGGAACAAAAACAAAATAAGCACCGCCTGTGGCCGAACATGCCGATGCGCGAATGGCACTCCCTGTCACACAGGTTGCATTTGTGGATGGTCTCCGTGCTGCTGGGTCTGTGGGGTTCTTCCTGCGGGTCCTTTTTTTGATCCGCTGCAGCAGTCAGTCTTCACCCAGCCTTAAAAAAAACAGCTTGCGAACTTCTCTGCTTCAATTGGCTCACTGCATTCACAGCGTTGGGAGGCGGGTCCTTCTTGTTAGGTTTTCAGTCATTGGTTCTTCAAGGTTTCAGAAACCCAATTCAAGGCTCTTATTAGTCGAATGAGAGGTCAATCAGATGAACTAATCTGTTTGCGGCTGTGTCTGCAGCTTTTATTTTCAGTGCGCGCTTGGACGCCATACACCACCTATATCACAATCTCCATCATGCGTCCTAGAGCGCACGAGGGTGCTCTCGTGCGCCCTCGTGCGCTCTAGGACGCAGAGACTTGCCCGTCCGCGGTACAACGGAGTGCAAGAGGTTAACAAGCAACATTATAGTGTATCAGACCATCATTTCTTTGGTTTAAATTACTGCTGAGGTTCTTAATTTTGCCTGAAAAAATACTACTCAAGCTTTTTTTTTTTTAATTACTTATTTTGTACCCGTAGGTAGATTTGTTTTGCAGTCTGGTGACAAGCCACCAGCTGCCGGTCGCTGCGTGCGCAAGCGCCCCTTATCCCTAACCTGCATGTTTTGGCATGTGGGAGGAAACCCGAGAAATCCCGGAGTAAACCCACGCAACACGGGGAGAACATGCAAACTCCACACAGATCACTGCTGGCCGGGGGCAGGGATCGAACCCACGATCCCCGCGATCCCCCGGCCGAGGGTAAACTGTGCTGCCACAGTGCTAACCACTGCGCCACCGTGCAGCTACACCGTGCACCATAAGCTGCAAAAGTGCGTGACAGCAGCCGCATACACACTAAATAAATAATAAATTAAAATGTGTCAGAGGAACAAACTGGCTCTTAATGTAACTTGATTTCTAGTAATTTTTAATTTGCCAAGTAGTGATAATGAATAGTTGAACTCATCTCAAATGCACATTATAAAATCAGCCGGAAAAAGGTAGATTGTCCTCTCTGAGTTGGGGACAGGCTCCTGCCCCAAGTGGAGGAGTTTAAGTATCTCGGGGTCTTATTCACGAGTGAGGGGAGAATGGAGCAAAAGCTTGACAGACGGATCGGAGCAGCATCTGCAGTGATGCGGCCGTTGTACCGGTTTGTTGTGGTGAAGAGGGAGCTAAGCTCTAAAGAAAAGCTGTCAATTTACCAGTCAATCTACTCTCACCTATGGTCACGACCTTTGGGTAATGACCGAAAGAACGAGATTGCGGATACAAGCGGCTGAAATGAGCTTTCTCTCTAGGATTGCTGAACTCACCCTTAGAGACAGGGTGAGGAGCTCAGTCATCCGGGAGAAGCTCAGAGTAGAACCGCTGCTCCTCCACATTGAAAGGAGCCAGTTGAGGTGGTTTGGGCCTCTGATCAGGATACCTCCTGGACGCCTCCCACTTGAGGTGTTTCGGGCACGTCCCACTGGGAGGAGACCCCGGGGCAGACCCAGGATTTACTGGAGAGACTATGTCTCCCAGCTGGTCTGAGAACGCCTTGGTATCCTCTCTGAAGATCTGGAGCAGGTGGCTGGGGAGAGGGAAGTCTGGGCTTCTCTGCTTGAACTGCTGCCTCCACAACCCGGACCTCTGGAAAAGCGATAGAAGATGGATGGATGGAAAATAATTTTATAACACTGCAAAACTAAGAGGGGAAAAAGGGTGCATACAATTACTGACAGATGAATTTATACAACTGATTTTTTTCACTGTTATTTAAAATGTAGAAAAAGAGATGGTCCTTTTTATTGGTTAATATATATAAACTACAGAATTTACAGAAAATGTATATCGTCTCTCTCTCTCTCTCACACACACACACACACACACACACACACACACACACACACACACACACACACACACACACAGTGGTGTGAAAAAGTGTTTGCCCCTTCATGATTTCTCATTTTTTTGTATGTTTGTCAGACTTAAATGTTTCAGATCATCAAACAAATTTAAATATTAGATGTAACACAAGTAAACACAAAATGCCGTTTTTAATTGAAGGTGTTTATTATCAAGGGTAAAAAAAAAAAAAATCCAAACCTACACGGCCCTGTGTGGAAAAAGTGACTGCCCCCCTGTTAAAACATAAATTAACTGTGGTTTATCACATCTTTGGAAAGGTGAGTCCAATTTTCTAGCCATTTATAAAGCTATGGTACTCCAGCCAACCACAGTGAGAGCCATTATCCACAAATGGCAAAAACATGGAACAGTGGTGAACCTTCCCAGGAGTGGTCAGCTGACCAAAATTACCCCAAGAGCGCAGTGACGACTCATCCAAGAGGTCACAAAAGACCCCACAACAACATCCAAAGAACTGCAGGCCTCACTCGCCTCAGTTAAGGTCAGTGTTCATGACTCCACCATAAGAAAGACACTGGGCAAAAATGGCCTCCATGGCAGAGTTTCAAGACAAAAAAATAATGCTGAGCAAAAAGAACAAAGACTCGTCTCAGTTTTGCCAGAACACATCTTGATGATCCCCGAGACTTTTGGGAAAATACTCTGTGGACTGACGAGACAAAAGTTGAACTTTTTGGAAGGTGTGTGCCCCATTACATCTGGCATAAAAGTAACACAGCATTTCAGAAAAGGAACATCATACCAACAGTAAAATATGGTGGTGGTAGTGTGATGGTCTGGGGCTGTTCTGCTGCTTCAGGACCTGGAAGACTTGCTGTGGTAAATGGAACCATGAATTCTGCTGTCTACCAAAAATCCTGAAGAAGAATGTCTGGCCATCTGTTCCTGGTCTCACGCTGAAGCGCACTTGGCTTCTGTAGCAGGACAATGATCCAAAACACACCAGCAAGTCCACCTCTGAATGGCTTAAGAAAAACAAAATGAAGACTTTGGAGTGGCCTAGTCAAAGTCCTGACCTTAATCTGATTGAAATACTGTGGCATGACCTTAAAAAGGCAGTTCATGCTCGAAAACCCTCCAATGTGGCTGATTTGCAACAATTCTGCAAAGATGAGTAGGCCAAGATTCCTCCACAGCGCTGTAAAAGACTCATTGACAGTTATTGCAAACACTTGATTGCAGTTGTTGCTGCTAAGGGTGGCCCAACCAGTTATTAGGTTTAGGGGCAATCACTTTTTCACACATGGCCATGAAGGTTTGGATTTTTTTTACCCTTAATAATAAACACCTTCATTTAAAAACTGCATTTTGTGTTTACTTATGTTATCATTGTCTAATATTTAAATTTGTTTGATGATCTGAAACATTTAAGTGTGACGTTTGTACAAAAACATGAGAAATCAAGAAGGGGGCAAACACTTTTTCACACCACTGTGTGTGTGTGTGTGTGTGTGTGTGTGTGTGTGTGTGTGTGTGTGTGTGTGTGTAAAAATACCGTCAAATAAAATTACTTGTATTGTGATATGAAATTCTGGTCATATCGCACAGCCCTACTTCCAATATTTTTTGTTAATAAAAGAAATACCAGACAGATAAGACAAGTTAACTGGATGTTAGATTTACTCAGACTATCACCCACCACAGATACTGCAGGATAGGTTACTTCCTTTTCAATTCTGGCTGAACTCTGGACATTTAAAAATTGATTCTTAGACATTTGAGCATTGATACAGAATCTTCCACATATGGCCATCCATCCATCCATCCATCTTTCACCACTTCTCCGTAGGTCCGGGTCACGGAGGCAGCAACTGAAGAAGAGAAGCCCAGGCTTCCCTCTCCCCGGCCACCTGCTCCAGCTCTTCAGAGAGGATACCAAGATGTTCTCAGGCCAGCTGGGAGACGCAGTATCTCCAGCATGTCCCGGGTCTGCCCCGGGGTCTCCTCCCAGTGGGACGTGCCTGAAACACCTCAAGTGGGAGGCATCCTGATCAGATGCCCAAACCACCTCAACCACCTTTCGGTCATTACCCAAAGCTCATGACCATAGATGAGGGTAGGAACGTAGATTACCTTTAAATTGACAGCTTTGCTTTAGAGCTTAGCTCCCTCTTCACCATGACAGACTGGTACAACGTCCGCATCACTGCAAATGCTGCTCCGATCCATCTGTCAATCTCTCGCTCCATTCTCCCCTCACTCGTGAATGAGACGATATGGCGATTCAATGTATCTACAAAGCGATTATTTCCCCCAATAGAGTGGTAGCCTAGGGGTAGAGCATCTGCCCCACACCCGGGAGGCTGAGGTTCAAATCCCAGTCAGATTTGGCCGGGTCATGCCAAAGACCATGTAGAAATGGAACTTCCTGCCATCCAGCTTGGTGCTCAGCAATAGTGGAATGGAGGAGGGAAATGTTCGGTTACCCAGCCACAGTGGGTGCACAAGTCAAGTGTACTCCCTGCGCCAGTCCCAAGCCTGGATAAAATTCGCAGGGTTGTGTCAGGAAGGGCAATCGGTGTAAAAACTCAGCTTCAACTGTAAGAGGACCCACCCCAACTGTGGGACTAATTGCATCCTGTCAAAATAAATACAGACAATGACGATGACCCCTACTTTTGAAATAAAAATTTTAAAAATTAAATGAGTTATGGCAAAAAAAAAAAAAAAACACCTGACTTGTTTATCTATAATGTGCAAAAATAGGAAATTGAAATTAATAGTGACCTTAACATCTAAAATTAAATAAAATCAACAGTTTGTAGAATCTTGACACTCGTAAGCCTGATTATTGAGAAAAAGGATTATTAAAAAATTATCAACCCCTGATCAGAATTATCCCAATTTCATCTGGATTTAAGTGCTTCAGAGACACAATGGGGCTAAGGCTGTGCCATGGAAATGTAATGAATGTGTCTTTGCTAAGTGTGTGTGCTGCAGTGGTGCCCTAATCTGAATATCCTGAGTAGGGGACTCAGACTTGAGCTCCATTTCAATATTAAGTTCAACCTGGACCTCTTCCACAGCCTTGCTTAATAATGGTGGCGCTTTTGCTACAACCTGCATCACCGGTTGTTCACACGCCTGTTAAGAAGAAATGCTTTCAATCTCTGTTGCACTTCAACAGCCAGAATACTAATACAGACAACAAAAACCACCTCTTGAGCATTTAAACTGATACTAGAGACGCAGAATTTCATAAACATTCTGCGGGATAAGAGGTGGAAACAGAAAAACTGTTTAAAAAAGAAGATAAAAAGTGCAAATTACAAATAGCAGCTCTTGCACAAACTTGATATGCTTGGGAGTGTTTGTTTATCTCTGTCTTTTTTAAGGCTTGCAGTCACAAAAATCCTGTTTAGCATAAAGGAGTTAAAAATAATCAGCAGCGTCAAAGGAAGCAAAGCAGACAGAGGTAAAGCCTTTTATTTAAATTATTTACAGCAGTCAAGTAAGTAAGTGAGTGAGTGAGTCAGAGTGAGTGTACCTCCTGCTCCTTCAAATTAGAGTGGAGGACAGGAGCACTGGCCTCTCTAATCTCTCTGCAGCTTTCAAGAGGGCCCAGGCGCCTCCTCTTGCTGGGGTTGGGAGCCGTTGGTGGATTGTTCTCTTTCCCTTCGCCGTGGCCGTTCCCATCTGAGGAGGAGGGGGAATCATCAAAAAGGCAAATTACATAAATGAACAAAAACAAATGGGACTTGGGGCCAGCTCGATTAAATAAAATGAAATATTGCACATCAAATAAATACAAGATGAAATACCCGGGAAACATTTGATCAGAGCAATGGAGATAAAGTCATACTTCAGCAACAATCGGCTTGGAAATGGGGGCGTTTAAAGAAAATGACCATAGTTTGTCACAGTCAAACTTAGACTGTGCAGTGCATTAATTCAGAGATTTCTGAGCAGTGCCTCCAGACATCATAAAGAGATCTGACTGGCAAAAATCCTCACTGAAAAATCTAACTATTAATCCTGTGGCAATGAGGCAGCCTCACCAGACAGATAATCTCTTGTCTCAATGCATCCTCCAGTGCTGCCGTCCTGCGCTGATGTTGGATCGCAGGCGTCACTCTCCTCCACATCCATCAGGCTCTGGAAGGAGGCCATCTTCTGCCTCAGCGTGGAGGCGACCCGGGGAAAGCAGGGGCTACTTCTGACAAGCTGGGAGATGAGACAGCAAAAAAATAAATACATCTGCCCAGTGATGCAGCGCGACAGGTCATCAACTTCTGGAGTTACACAAGTGGTATTACTGAGAGGTGGCGCATCTATCACAAGGTGCTTCCACTCAGCCCGGGAGCATTATGGTTTGCTTAGTGGTGCATCATCAAAGAGGAAAATCACAGTAGGTCATTACCATTCACACAGCAGCAGAAGCGCTGCGGCAAAAAAGATGCCAATTAGAAATAAATGTGCTTCGTTTAGAGCCATTATATTTAAAAAGCAATAAAAACTTCACACAAACAGGAAGGTCGCTTTCAAATGAGACCGTAGACTGTCTCCTTTGTGTTATGTGTGTGAATCTATTCTGCTAGCAGAAGGACAGATAGACATCCAGATCCTGAGATTTGTAAACTCGGGGCAAAAAAGAGAGAGAGAAAAATGTGAGACGCAACCTGGTCACTACATTGTAAGATATGATTGCTTAAACCTCACTGGTCCTTACTTTGAAGGGAATAAAATTAAACCGTGTTGGGGAAAGAAAAAAGTTAGCAAAGCAGAAGTTCTTGGTACTTTACATAAAGACATTAATATTTTACATTGGAAATTGACTCTTCAAGTATGAGGGATGAGGGGAATCAGTGAATGGGGCGATGACAAAGACACACCAAACCCAAATGGGTGAGAATAAGTTAAACGGGGCATTGAATTCAAAAGTCAGCTTAAGAGATGAGTTTGCTTTTCACTGGTCATAACAATTATAGTACTGCGCAACAATGTTGAGCAACCCCAACCTCATTTCTATTTTTTATTAGAAAAATTTGAAACAGGAGCAGTGATTGATTAAAAGATGTGAAAATAGGGGAAAAAATGGAACAAATTCTAAATAGCTTAAAAGTCAGTATTTGTCATGACCACTTTTATTCTTCTACACAGCCTGAACTCTTCACCTTCCTTGTATTTCTTTAAGTAGTCTTCGGGAATAGTTCTCCAGGCTTCTGGAACGATATTCCAAAGCTCTACTTTGAATTTTAGCTGCTTTTTGCTCTATTTTATTTTATTTTATTGGTCAAGATGATCCTATGTTTCAAATCTGGAGTTTTCACTTCATAAGACCTGCTGCCACTGAGTTTCACTCTAGTTCTTGTGTAACTTGGCATAGCTCAGCCTTTAATCCGTGTTTCCCTTCCTTAAGAAGGGCTTCTTGACAGCTACCTTTCCTTTGAGACCATTTCTAATGAGTAGATGGATTAACTGAAGGGCCGAGTGCCTATCTCAGGTTCTCTGTCAGGTCTTTGCTGGATTTATTTTCCATTTCTTGAGGACATGACTTTCAGATACTGTTCATCTGCTGTGAATATTTCTTTTAAGCTGCTCCTTCTTTTGACATCCACTTGCGTAGTTTCCTCAAACTGAACAATCGTCAGGTACAAGAACAATACGAACAACAGCACTCTGAGGTGAGTGCAATATCCCCCGCCTCTGTTTTCTTTGAAGATCCCAATATGTCACTGGAGGAGAGCAGTTTTCAATTTTTCAATTACTGGGGCAGAACCAAATTATGATAAGCCTATCGTCCATGAATATAAAACAAAAATAGCTGTGGGGTAGGATCCCAAGGAGAACCTGTGGACCAAGTTTTGTGACCCTAGTATTACTCATTCTATACTAACAGGGCACAGGGAATGCTAACCTTGACATCTGAGCTTTTGCACCAAAACTCCTGCAAAAATCATCCAATCGGAGCCAAATTGCAATATGCGCATCATCAGTGTACGGTATCTCACAAAAGTGAGTACACCCCTCACATTTTTGTAAATATTGTATTATATCTTTTCATGGGACAACACTAAAGATATGACACTTTGATACAATGTAAAGTAGTCAGTGTACAGCTTGTATAACAGTGTAAATTTGCTGTCCCCTCAAAATAACTCAACACACAGCCATTAATGTCTAAACCGCTGGCAACAAAAGTGAGTACACCCCTAAGTGAAAATGCCCAAACTGTGCCCAATTAGCCATTTCCCTCACCAGTGTCATGTGACTCATTAGTGTTACAAGGTCTCAGATGTGAATGGGGAGTAGGTGTGTTAAATATGGTGTTATCGCTCTGACACTGTCTCATACTGGTCACTGGAAGTTCAACATGGCACCTCATGGCAAAGAACTCTCTGAGGATCTGAAAAAAAGAATTGTTGCTCTACATAAAGATGGCCTAGGCTATAAGAAGATTGCCAACACCCTGAAACTGAGCTGCAGCATGGTGGCCAAAACCATACAGCAGGTTAACAGGACAAGTTCCACTCAGAACAGGCCTTGCCATCATCAACCAAAGAAGTTGAGTGCACGTGCTCAGCATCATATCCAGAGATTATGTTCTGAAAACAGATGTATGAGTGCTGCCAGCATTGCTGCAGAGGTTGAAAGGGTGGGGGGGTCAGCCTGTCTGTGCTCAGACCATATGCCGCACACTGCATCAAATTGGTCTGCATGGCTGTCGTGCCAGAAGGAAGCCCCTTTTAAAGATGATGCACAAGAAAGCCCGCAAACAGTTTGCTGAAGACAAGCAGACTAAGGACATGGATTACTGGAACCATGTCCTGTGGTCTGATGAGACCAACATAAACTTACTTGGTCAGGGATGGCAACAGGAAATTCTGATTTCAGCTGAAATCTAATTTGGTCGATTGACTTATGGGGGGCCGGGGGGGGGGGCAGCCCCCCTGAAGCTGGGAGGTTTTCAGTAAAACATAAGTAATTTAGACTGAAAAAAATGATTAAAAAAAATGAAATACTAGACTTAGATAAATCATTAAATTTAATGAAAAGTTAACTTACTTTTTCTTCAATGTTGTCTCACTGTCTTTAGTCCAACATATTTAACAGTTCTATAAGACTTTATTACACTATTTACACTGGTCACCAAGTCACTTCTAATGTGAAGCTTTCTTCCTTTTGGCAGCAAGCTGTGTCAGTCTCTGAACTTTGAACTTCATCTCCTTTTCTGTTTTCTTCAGAAACTGTCCGAGTGTTTCTGTTACCTCGTCGAACTTTGAGCCAATTGTCAACTTTACTGTCACTTTTCTCTCAAGCCAATTCCATCGGAACTTATTTTTGACACTTTTGTCTATTTCTAGCACTGATGACTCCTGATCCTTCAATAAAAATCTCATAATTCCGCTGAAAACAATACCGAAAGCTCAGAATTCCAACATGAACCAGGGATGTGATTTGGGGTTGGGGAAATTATCTGAAAATTTAGCAGGGCCCCGGATGGGGGGGGGGGGGGGGCAAGGGGGGCCCCCGAAGCTCCTGGGTTTTTATGATTTTTAAGTACCAGAACTGTGGTTAAATGACATAAAACAAACAGCTGAATGCCACTTATTACTGTATAATATTGACTTGTGTTCCAAGAAGATAGCATTCCTAAAATATTCCAACAAGCATTATCCATCACATGCTTTAACACTTGATCAAATCAAAATCAGTTAATTTTATCTATTCCATAATAGAAATAAAATTCCAACATACCATTACTTTTTATAATTTCAGCATTCATTTCAGATCTCCAGTTTCAATCTCCATTGAGTCTTGAGCAGTTCATTTTGCACAATCACTGATGCAGCCAAGTCTTAGAAATATTCAAAAGTTATGAGTCAATATCCACTGTGCACTGTCAATTTCAAACTGTTTGGAATCATAAAAGTAATGTAACTAAATTGTTTTGCCATTTTTTTCTCCTCAACATCAATGTCAGGGCGCTGCGGGAGTTTTTGGGGATGGTTAACTTTTATAACCGTTTCCTCCCCCGCGCAGCCCAGCTCATACAGCCGTTGTACGCCGCACTCAAGAAACGGAAACCGGCGGACAGAGTCGACTGGACTTCTGAACGGGAGCAGGCGTTCTGAGGTTAAAACAGGGCTCACTACCGATGCCTCGGACATGGGCATAGTGGCTGTCGTGGAGCAATGCGTTGCCGGTTCTTGGCAGCCGCTCACCTTTTTAGCAGGTCTTTGTACGACAGTGAGCGTAAATACAGCGTGTTCGACAGACAGTTAATGGCTCTCCACCTGGCCATATGCCACTTACAGTTCTGCCTGAAAGGGCACACCTTCACTGCGTTCGTGGACCACAAGCCGCTAACGTACTTAATGTACTTTATCTTCCTGGAAGATAAAATAAAGCGGAATTTGGCGAATTACTGGAAAAATCACATCCCTGAGAACAAGCCGCCATGAATTTTTGACAAAGCATACAACAAGCCATTTGATTGGTCCAATCGTTTGCAACTATCCAATCGCAGGGCTGTTTACAATACAGCAGTAGCTTGAGTACATCCGGGTTATCGCGGGAGACTTGACCCGGGTAAACGCCGAGCGCTTACGTAATCGTGTTGATTTTCACTAAAATCGGTAACAATAAGGTACCTTACCCCCCCCTAAAATTTTCTCAATGGATTTAGACGATTCACAGAAATGATTAATTTGAAAATAACAGGGATGGCAACAGGAAATTCTGATTTCAGCTGAAATCTAATTTGGTTGATTGACTTATGGAGCTCTCCTTTTCTGGTTTCTTCAGAAATTGTCCGAGTGTTTCTGTTACCTCGTCGAACTTGGAGCCAATTTTCACCTTTACCGTCACTTTTCTCTCAAGCCAATTCCATTGGAACTTATTTTTGATACTTTTGTCTATTTCTAGCACTGATGACTCCTGATCCTTCGATAAAAATCTCATAATTCCGCTGAAAACAATACTGAAAGCTCAGAATTTTAACACGAACCAGCAATGTGATTTGGGGTTGGGGAAATTATCTGAAAATTCAGCAGGGGGTCTGGGGGACACAGTCCCCCAGCGTGGTCCGGGGCAGAGCCCCGGTTGGGGAGGGGGGGGCAAAGCCCCCCGAAGCTCCTGGGTTTTTATGATTTTTAAGTACCAGAACTGTGCTTAAATGACATAAAACAAACAGCTGAATGCCACTTATTACTGTATAATATTGACTTATGTTCCAAGAAGATAGCATTCCTAAAATATTCCAACAAGCATTATCCATCACATGCTTTAACACTTGATCAAATCAAAATCAGTTAATTTTATCTATTCCTGTTCCAAGGTTGTCATAGCCAGGAGCGGCACTGGGGTTAAGCTCCCAGTGCTCATAAAATGCTCCTTACGGCGTGCGTCTCGAAAAGCCTCTGACAACTAAGTCCAACTCCTAGCCTGCCTGTGTGGTTTAGTCTCTAAGCCCGGCGGAACTGCTTTTACTAATAGGAGAAGGGGCAAGGGCGGATCTCTGGCGCCTTAAAACCAGATGCTTCGGGTAGATGGTGGCTCGTCAACCTGGGAAGGTAGCCCATCTAGGGGAAGGTAAACCCTGATTTCAAACCTCCGCTGCCTTGCGGCACACCCGGTCACAAGAAAGGCTTCGGGAGTCAACCCTGAGGAAAAATCCGGAGTCGGAGCCCCTAAGGCAGTTCTCTGTTGTGCTCAACATCGTTCTGGCAGCTCCTGCAACGGCGCTGGTGCCAAACTATAGCAGCCCTGCTGTTCCTTTGGATTCATCAGTGACGTGGAGAGGGGGGACATGCTGCATGGGTAATATCTTGTCCTCCATATCTTCCTGCCCAGGCTTGAATCGTACCAATGCCCAACGCTGGAAGGTAGAACACCGGTGCGCATCGGCCTGTTCAGCCACAGGCGGTGCTGTTCCAGCAGAGTAGGCGTTTAGGATTCTCTTCCATGGTCATCATAGACCGACGGAGGCCGCCGCTGCCGATATCTATTCCATAATAGAAATAAAATTCCAACATACCATTACTTTTTATAATTTCAGCATTCATTTCAGATCACCAGTTTCAATCTCCATTGAGACTTGAGCAGTTCATTTTGCACAATCACTGATGTAGCCAAGTCTTAGAAATATTCAAAAGTTATGAGTCAATGTCCACTGTGCACTGTCAATTTCAAACTGTTTGGAATCATAAAAGGGGATGGTTAACTTTTATTACCGTTTCATCCCCCGCGCAGCCCAGCTCAAACAGCCGTTGTACGCCGCCAATAACAGAGTTAATGGCTCTCCACCTGGCCATACGCCACTTCCGGTCCTGCCTGAAAGGGCGCAGCTTCACTGCGTTCGTGGACGACAAGCCGCTAACTTACTTAACGTACTTTATCTTCCTGGAAGATAAAATAAAGCGGAATTCGGCGAATTAGCAGAAAATCACATCCCTGAGAACACGCCGCCATGAATCTTTGAAAAAGCATACACGAGTCATTTGATTGGTCCAATCGTTTGCAACTATCAAATCGCAGGGCTGTCAAGCTACTGCAATACAGCAGTAGCTTGAACACAACACATCCGGGTTATCACGGGAGACGACTTCCGGGGAAGCGCCGAGCACTTATGTAATCGTGTTGATTTTCGCTAAAATCGGTAACAATAAGGAACCTTACCCCCCCTAAAATTTTCTCAACGGATTTAGACGATTCACAGAAATGATCAATTTGAAAATAAATCGGCGGAAATCCGCGGATCGGCGGAAAATTGCCATCCCTGTTGGTTCAGATGGTGTCAAGCGTGTGTGGCGGCAACCAGGTGAGGAGTACAAAGACAAATGTGTCTTGCCTACAATCAAGCATGGTGGTGGGAGTGTCATGGTTTGGGACTGCATGAGTGCTGCTGGCACTGGGGAGCTACAGTTCATTGAGGGAGCCATGAACTGTGACATACTGAAGCAGAGCATGATCCCCTCCCTTTGGAAACTGGGCTGCAGGACAGTATTCCAACATGATAACGACCCCAAACACACCTCCAAGATAACCACTGCCTTGCTAAAGAAACTGAGGGTAAAGGTGATGGACTGGCCAAGCACGTCTCCAAACCTAAACCCTATTAAGCATCTGTGGAGCATCCTCAAACGGAAGGTGGAGGAGCACAAGGTCTCTAACATCCACCAGCTCCGTGAAGTCGTCATGGAGGAGTGGAAGAGGATTCCAGTGGCAACCTGTGAAGCTCGAGTGAACTCCATGCCCAAGAGAGTTAAGGCAGTGCTGGAAAATAATGATGGCCACACAAAATATTGACACTTTGGGCATTTTCACTTAGGGGTGTACTCACTTCTGTTGCCAGCGGTTTAGACATTAATCGCTGTGTGTTGAGTTATTTTGAAGGGACAGCAAATTTACACTGTTATTCAAGCTGTACACTGACTACTTTACATTATATCAAAGTGTCACTTCTTCAGTGTTGTCCCATGAAAAGTCATAATAAAATATTTACAAAAATGTGAGGGGTGTACTCACCTTCGTGAGAGACTGTGTATCAAACCCTGGTACCAACTTTCAAAACAATTGGAACTAGAAAAGCACTCAGAGAGCGCAGACCTCCGCCAAGCGCCACAGTTCCCCCATACAGTGTTTGTGTGTACGTTTTCAGAGTCCTTGACCATGAAAACATATGACTAGCAATTGGATTGACAATGATAGGATTAGTGGTTCAGTAGTTATTCACGAAAATGGCATTTTCTGTAATGGCAGCCACCGGATCAACCCCAAAATTTAATCAGTTCTTCCTTGTACCATTTCCAACAACGCCTGAAAGTTTCATCAAAATCCGTCTAAAACTTTTTGAGTTATCTTGCTAACCAACAGACAGACAGACAGACAAACCCAGGCAAAAACATAACCTCCTGGCGGAGGTAATAAAACCAGAGGAGGAGTTGATTTCAAAAAAGTGGGACAGACAGACGTTCTTTGACCCCTTTGGTCTTCGACTGGCGGGGGATAAAAATCTGTGAAAAAGCCGCCAATGTAAAAAAAAAAAAAAAAACAACTTTTAAAAAGCTCTTAATACCCCCTTTACACAAAGGCAGAGATCATTGAGAGATCACTGAGTTATGACAAAATGGCCAGATCTTTCACCAATCTCTTAGCAATCACCAAGATATCCCAATGATCTTCAATGACCTCTACAGTCCTCAAAGTTTTGACTTATTCCAAAACGATCTCTCAACAATCACCAAAGGGAAGTAATCTCTCAACAATCTCATCGATCTCTCAGCAATCTTTCAATGAACTCAACTGGTCTTTCATCAAACTCTCAGTGATCCCTCACTGATCTCTCAGCCATCTCTGCCTTCAGGGTGGAAACATTTGGTGTTCACTGAAAGACTGCTGAGAGATCAATGGGAGATGGAAGAAATTGTTGAGTGCTCCTTAAGCTCTCCTCAACTACTCAACAATCTCATCATCATCATCTTCAATGAATTTCAAATTTTTCCATCCTGAAGCTAGAGATGGATGAGAGATCTGTGAAGGGTCGCTTATCATTCGATAAAAGACCAATAGAGTTCATTGAACGATCGCTGAGAGATCAATAAGAATACTGAGTGCTCCTTGAGAGCGAGAGATTGCTTTTGTTTGGCGACTAAAACAATCTCTCAACTTTGACAACCATGCAGATCACTGGAAGATCATTGAGAGACCTTGGTAATCACTGAGAAATCACTGAAAGATTGTTGAGCGATCTGGCAACTGTTTCATCTTTCCATGATGTCCCAATGATCTCCACGCCTGTGTAAAGGGGATAGAAGAGCACTAGAAACCTCTCAAATATATACAGTGAGGAAAATAAGTATTGAACACATCAACATTTTTCTCATTAAACATACTGTGGTGTGAAAAAGTGTATGCCCCCTTCCTGATTTCTCGTTTTTTTTGTATGTCAGGCTTAAATTTTTCAGATAATCAAACAAATTTAAATATTACACAAAGATAACACAAGTAAACACAAAATGCAGGTTTTTTTTTTTTTTTATTTAAGTTTTTGTAAAGGGTATACAGGTCGTTACAGCAATGCATTGTTTACATTTTCATCACGTTCCCTTATTTTCTGATATCTGACAACATTGGAAGATTAATTCTTACAACACCCCCCTTTTTTTTTTAAAGTGAAAGAAAAAGTGAAATTAAAGAGAAAAAAAAAACAAAAAACAAAAAAAACAAACAAACCAGCAAAAAACAAACAAAAAGAAAAAGTAAGTAAACAAAGGTAAAAGAGCATCTGAGTAGCATTGGAACAAAGAGCGGAACCATTATTGAAATGGTATTTGTCAAAGATTAGATCTAATGGAAGACACATATGCGATCCAGGGTTGCCAAAAGTTCATGAACCCATCCATGTCCTGTCTCAGTGCGAATGTCAACTTTTCCATCGAGTAAATGTCTTGGATCACGATAATCCAATCTTCAGGTGTAGGACAGTCCTTCAACATCCATTTTTTAGTTAGAGCTTTTTTGCTTGCCAATATTGAAACATTGAATAAGTATTTTTCTCCTCGTCTTTCCAGTGAGTCCGGTAGTAAACCCAAATACAAAGTTACAAAAGAAAAGGGAACTGTTATTTTGAATATTTTCCCCAATATTGTCTGTACATTGGTGGATAACTGGGCATGACCAAAACACATGAAAATGATTTGCAGTCTTTTCACCACACAAGCGCCAACAGTTCAATCCCTTATGGGTAAATTTGTTTTGTGCAGGTGTTCTGAAAAATCTTACCAAGTTTTTCCATCCAAATTCTCTCCACTGCAGGGATGAGGTACTTTTCCATTGCTGTTTATTTAGCTTTTCCCATATTTCCAGTTGTAAAGTGAAATTCCCCTCTTTTTCCCATCTCTCTTTTATATAAGATGTGTTGTCTCCTTTTAAGTCTTGAAGACCTTGGTATATTTTAGAAATGTATCTGATCCCTGGGATCCCTTTATATGCCATTAAGAAGACCTTCAGAACACCTGACTGGGCCCTTTCCAAAACCTCCTTTTTAAGTATATTGTTTATGTGGTGTCTAAGCTGGAAGAACCTGTAAAGGTCTTGATTTATTAGGCCTTGTTTTTTCAAATCTTCAAAACTTCTTAAGATTTGCCCTTTAAAAAAATCGTAATATTTTATCAGCCCTTTCTCCTTCCACTTTTTAAATCTGGTGTCTGTTTTATTAGGAGTAAAGTCCTGATCATAGGCAATCCATTGCAGAAGTCGATAGGGCTCTTTAGTTTGATTCTCTCTGACTATCTTAAACCAAATTTTTAGCGGGGTCTCTATCCACGGGTTAGTGTTATTCAAAAGCTTAGGTAAGGCATTGTTCCCTATTATCGCCTGTAGGGGGATGTCACTTGTTATTTGGCATTCGATCTCCTTCCATTGTGCAGTGTAGACTGGGTTACATATCTCTACTAAAGTTTTAATTTGTGCGGCTTTAAAGTAGTCCCTGATATTTGGCAGCGCGAGCCCACCTTTGTCTTTGTTTAGCTGTAGGGTTCTATATCTGATTCTAGGTCTCTTGCCCTGCCATATGAATCTTGAGATCCTTCTGTCCAGCTCCTGCCATGTTTTTTTGGGAGGTTCTACCGGTATTGCTTGGAAAAGGTATAGAAGACGTGGAAGTATATTCATTTTGACTGCTTCAATTCTTTGTGCAGTACCCAAGAATGGTATCATATTCCATCTTGCTAGGTCAGATTTTATTTTTGTCACCAGTGGATCATAGTTTAGTGATATAATTTTGTTGAGTTGTTTCGGGATATTGACCCCCAGATATTTCATAGATTCCGACTCCCAGTTAGTTTTGAGTTTGCTTAGTGAATAATGATTTGGGTCATAGTTGAATGTTAAAACTTGGGTTTTATGCATGTTTAATTTGTACCCCGATAAATCTCCATACTCTGAAAAAACTGAGGTTAGTTCTGGTAAAGAAGTGTCCGGCTGCCCTAGGTATATTAAAATGTCATCAGCAAAAAGTGCTATTTTATGTTCCTTCTGACCAAGTGTAATACCTTGAATTTTTTGATTTTGTCTTATCCATTGGCTCAGAGGTTCTATGAAAATTGCAAAGAGCAGTGGAGACAGGGGGCAGCCCTGACGACATCCTCTTTCCAGTTCAAAAGATGATGATAAATTACCGTTAATCCTTATTTTAGCTGTTGGTTTTTTATATAATGCCTGTATAGTTCTAATGAAGTTGTTATGAAAATTGAAACTGGATAAGATTCTATATAGAAAAGACCAGTCAACCGAATCGAATGCTTTTTCAGCATCTAATCCCAATATGACTGCATTTAAGTTATATTTTTTTATATGATGAATTATGTGTAAAGTGTGTCAAATGTTGTCTTGTGTCTGTCTTTGTCTTATAAAACCTGTTTGGTCTAAATGAATTAGGTCTGTCAGTATATTTTCTAACCTTTTGGCAAGGATAATGGTAAAAAGCTTATAGTCCTGATTTAGTACACTGATTGGTCTGTAGTTGGAGCACTCTAGTTTATCCTTTTCAGGTTTAGGTATAACTGCAATGACCCCTTCTCTCCAGGAGGGGGGGATTTCCCCTGTGTGGAGGACATAATTAAATGTTTTCAGGAGGAGAGGAGATAGTTGCTGTTTAAAGGTTTTGTACCACTCTGCTGTATAGCCATCAGCTCCTGGGGATTTGTTAGCTTTAAGTTTCATAATTGCTTTTTCCAATTCTTTAGGATGTATTTCTGACAGTAGTGTTTTATTTTGTGACTCCGTAAGTTGGGGAAGGTTTAATGTGTTTAGGAATGCCTCGGATGCGTTTTTATGTTTTTTGTGGGAGTATAAGTTCTTATAGTAATTCTCGAAGCTTTTAAGAATATCCTGAATTCTGAATTTTATTTCCTTTGATACTGGGTCTCTGATTTTGTAGATTGCTCTTTCTGTTTGATGTTTCCTCAATTTATAGGCTAGCAATTTTGCCGATTTACTGCCTGCTTCATAGTATTTTTGTTTCAAAAATGTAAGTTTCTTCTGGATTTCTATTGTGTAGATCTCATTTATTTGGTTTTTAATTTCCTTAATCTTGAGCGAGTCAGTAGAATGAGTGTTGCCTTTGTGTTCTTTTTCTAGGTTCCTAAGCTCTGACTCTAATGTGGATAGTTTTTCTTGTCTTAGTTTCTTTTGGGTTGCCAGTTTTGCAATAATCTTTCCTCTTATTACAGTTTTGCATGCATCCCACAGTATTAAAGGGGATACTTCTCCATTATCGTTATCTTCCAAATATCTGAGAATATCTGATTCCAATTCATCTTTCAATGGTCCTTTCAGGACATTTGAATTTAACCTCCAAGAAAATGTATTATTTGTGAATTTTTGGATATTTAAGTCCATGTAGATCGGACTGTGGTCAGAGAGATCCATCAGTCCTATTTTACATGTTTTTACTCTTCCAATGTCTCTATTAAACATAAAAAAATAGTCAATCCTTGAGTAAGATGAATGTGGAGTTGAGTAAAATGTATAGTCTTTTACACTGGGGTTGAGTTCCCTCCACATGTCACAGATTCCCAATTCTTTTAGTAGCATCCGAGTCTTCCTGTTTTGGGTGTTATTTTGATGTGGAGAATTACCAGAAGCATCCCAGTATGGATTCAGTCTAAGATTGAAGTCCCCACCACATATCACTAAACCTTGAGCTTTAGTTATCATTAGGTCGAATACATTTTTATAAAATTTCCAGTTAGCCCCTGGGGGAGCATACACATTCAGCAGGGTGATATCTTCTCCCTCTAGCCGCCCAGTTACCAAACTGTATCTCCCTTCTTTATCTTTGTGTTCTGATTTTTTTTCAAATGTAATTTTGGTTGATATCAATGTCGCTACTCCCCTCCTCCTCCCTGACTTATATGAAGATGAAGAGATCATTTTAAACCCTTGTCTACTGAGTTTATTGTGTTCCACGTCTGTTAGGTGGGTTTCTTGTAAAAATATTATTCCTGCTTTGTCTTTTTTCATTTTGCCTAGAATCTTGGATCTTTTAACTGGATTCAGGATTCCTTTTACATTATATGAAATTATTTTGGTTACACCCTGTTTCTCCATTGTGTTGTTTTGTTTAGTATAACTGTGTGGTGGCCCTCATTTGTGCTACTCAGAAACTGAAAGAACATTAAAAACAAGAAAAACATTAAGAACATAGTGTATAAAACTTTAAAACAAAAAGCTGTCAGAAGAACTTCCTGAGCTGAGGTCTTTTTAAAGACCCTGGAAGAGCCTTGATGGAGTGAAGGCCCTGAGGGAAATTCCTCAAACTCTGTTACGTGATGAGGGCCCTCTCTTACCCCTGTAAGCTGCCCCATGCTTTTAACGTGAGTTTCAGAACCCAATCCAAACTTGTAATGATTTTTTTTTTTCTTTTATGCCTAAACCCTGTGAAATTGTGTGCACCCTCCCACCCCCATCACATCAAACATTCACGCAAAAACAGTATTTGTTAGTATGAGGAGAATATGTGGATTATTGTCACATTTCTATTTTAACAAATTTTTTTGTTTTTTTTTTTATTACAAAGACTTATTTGTTTCAAATATTATGACTGTTCCATGAAATGTTTTACCACATGCTGAATACGCATCTCCTTTAATGTTTGTTACCTTGTATGAGGGGGGTTGGATGTGCGGATTGATTCAAGAGAAAAAAAAAAAAGGTCGCTATTCCAACCTGAAAACGGATAGTTTATCCGCGACGCTCTGGTGCTGGGTTTCCCGCTGCTGGTCCGTGGATTTTGAAGGTCTTTGTGTTGTCCATGTTTGCGCTTTGATCTTCTCACTCGGGTCTGCTGCGGGTTTAAATACCGTTACCGGGAGCCCTCTTTTCGCCATGTCAGCTGTTGCTTCTTCCGCCGAATTATAGAGACACGTTTCTTCGCCGTAGAAGACCCTTAACTTCGCAGGAAATGGAGTCTGAAAGCGCAATTTCTTCTCTCTTAACACCTTTTTCGCGTCATTGTATTCCCTGCGCTTTTTAAGGACCTCCGGGGCGTAATCGTGTTCCACGTAGACTTTTCTCTCCTGGTGCATAAATCCTTTTTTCTGCCAGGCCAGTCTTACAACCTCTTGTTTTATTTTGAAATTGGAAAATCTTACCAACACCGAACGTGGGGGTGCTTCCGCCGCCGGCCTAGCGGCTAATGAACGATGTGCCTTTTCTATCTTCAAGTCGGTGGTTTGTGGAATATCCAATTTCTCTCTTCGTAAGGATTCCACGCATTCTGCCATTGAGTTAAAACCGTTTTCGGCTCCTTCTATCAGACCATGAATTCTTATGTTGTCTCTTCTTTGTCTTCCTTCTTGGTTGGCTAGCTTAGCTTCTATAGATGCTTGTCTTTTGCGTAGGTCCAGCACAGAATCTTCGAGCACTTTTATTCGTTCCTCTGTTTCCAAGATTCGGTTCTCGGCCTGGTCCACTCTGCTGTTTGTCCTTTTCAATTCTTCTCTGAATTCCCGAAATTCGGCCATAACTTCTCGGCGAAATCGTCGTAGCTCCTCAAATAGTGATTTCAGGCTAACCTTTTTGTTAGCTATCACCAGTTCCTCGTCTTCTGAACGGAGATCTTCCAGTTCAGATTCTCCGGCCGATACGTGTCCTGGCCTGGAGAATTTCAGTTTCTTCTGTTTTCCTTTAGACATGATGATTTTGTCTTTTGATTTTCACTCCTCCAAAAATCCGTTAAGTTTGATTTTCAAGGTGTTATCCTGGATTGGGTCTGAGAGCTTCAGTGTTAAGCTGCAGTCGCCATGGCGTCCAGACCGGAAGTCAGCACAAAATGCAGGTTTTAAATGAAGGTGTTTATTATTAAGGGTAAAAAAAAAAAATCCAAACCTACATGGTCCTGTGTGAAAAAGTGATTGCCCCCTAAACCTAATAACTGGTTGGGCCACCCTTAGCAGCAACAACTGCAATCAAGCGTTTGCAATAACTGGCAGTGAGTCTTTTACAGCGCTGTGGAGGAATTTTGGCCCACTCATCTTTGTAGAATTGTTGTAATTCAGCCACACTGGAGGGTTTTAGAGCGTGAACCACCTTTTAAAGGTCATGGGAACGATCCCTAATTTCCAGAATCGATTTGATTCCGATTCTTGAGATTCTGAATTGATTCCATTCCGATTCGATTCGATCCGATCCGATCCCAATTCAGTCTGGGAAATTACCATTTTAACTGCCATTTTACTCGCCAGGAAAAAAAAATCTTCTGAGACCTAATGCTGCAAATTGTACCAAGAATATTCTAACTTTGTTAATACATAAATTATCACATAAAGAACTGACCCAAAATCTGTTACAATAATGCACTTTTTATTATTTAACTAATGATTTCACAAAGTGCTCACAAGTGCTTTCTTTAGTGCAAAGGGTGTGTGGTGTCAAGTTAACAACCCAGCTTCAGTACACAAATTCAATGTATGAAACATGTATACATAATCTCACTGTATTTCAGTCCCTCCAGGATTTCATCAGCTGTTTTTGTGATTGTTGTGGCCCAAAAAGCCTGAATTTGTGGGAGCTTTTCCCAAAAGTTGTGACATTTTTAGAGGGGTTTTTTTTTGCACTCAAAGTTGTGTGAGGAAGTACAGCTCTTACGCAGTTGCTTTTTCCATAGTTTACAGTGATGCTATTCTATGAAACACCACAAGAAAAGAACAGGATTGCCAAAATCTCCTGTTACACAGTGATTTATGTGGAATTAAATGCTCAGTGAAGTTATCAAAAAAATGACAAAACATTGAATTCTTGCTGAGAACTTAAAAAAAAGGTATAAAAGAATTAGTCATTACAACAACTAAATTGTACTGAATGCATGTTAGAGTATGGAGCAAATTATGGCAGCACCTTCTTGAATCTTGAATTTGAAAACACTGAAAAATTTGAGCTCTTCTTCTGTGCTGAAATCCACAAGGAAGCAGGGATGGCTCCTCCACTGACAACCTCTTCCCTTCAGAAGGTCTCAGTGCAGGATGGATCTTAGAGTGAAAACCCAGTCTTCATAGATGTGAAGGAGGAGATAAGATAAGATAAGCCTTTATTAGTCCCACAACGGGGAAATTCCAGGATTGCAACAGCACAGGGATAGCAACACTCAGAGCATCAAAAGAGAGAGGAAGGGGGAAAAAAACTCGGAATCGAGCCGCTGTTGCAAAAGGCAGCCGACTGGTGTGGCGCCGAGAGACGAAGATGAAAAGGAGAATAGATTTCAAAGTAAAATTAATCATTTAATTAAGTAAAATGAATCATTTTAAATCCCCACACCACAGTAGGGTTTAAGAATTTAGTTTCTTTTATTTTTTTTTGTTTATATTTTAGCTACAAATTAACTTTCAAATTTTGAAAAGGGTTTCAATTCATTTTCTGGGAAGATTTGTTCATTTCAGTTTAGTTCTATTGAGTAAAATGGCTCGTACTGCAGCCTTTATTAATTCTGCCATTTTCATTTTATTGTGATTTATTATTATCTTCAAATCTCTCACTTAAGTGCTAGAAGTCCATAATCTCATAAAATATACCTTTATTCTGCATTTATTCACAGTGCTTAACCAACAGTAAACTACTGTATCCATAGTTTGTAAAAGAAAACACCATGATGCTGGATGAATTGTCAATTTACGACACAGATAGATAGATAGATAGATAGATAGATAGATAGATAGATAGATAGATAGATAGCCTTTATTGTCATTATACAAACAAATGTACAATGAGATTTAAGCATCTCCTTCAGTGCAACATATGTAAAAGAGAAAAATAGAAAACATAAAAACAATAAATTCCTACAATAAATAATATATAATGTGTACAGTGTACGTAATCTAAGATAAAAATAAGTTATATATACAATATAAAAATAAAAAAAATATTAAAAAGATTGCACAGCATTCTGGACCGTAAATATCAATTACACAGTAATGTGTTTAGAGGTATACTGGGGGTGGGGGGTCAGGGAGGGTTGGACTGAGAATTCAGAGCCATGATGGCTTTTGGAAAAAAACTGTTCTTGAATGAATGAATGAATGAAATGGTTTATTGTCAATACTACCATACGTGCAATACATACAGGAGAATTGAAATTTGACTTGACATTGGGCGCGCTCTATAAGCGCATCCCATAGCCGAGGCAGCCCGAAGGCACCAGTCGAACAGGAGGGTAAAGAGGGCAAGGGTCAGGGTCAGGGAAATCACAATAGGCAGAGAGAAAAAAACAGTTATCAGAATAACGCTCGTATAAGCTCATATAAGCTCAAATGAGCCAAATTATGATTACACAGAAAAAAAACCCTCTATGCATAATTAGCAGACAATAGATCACACATTACAAAGAGTTGAGAGAGACAGTATGTGTATATTTGTGTCAGTGTACATGTATCAGTCATGTGATGTTGTATGCAGTGTGTAGTGTAGGTGTGTCATTGCTAGTGAACAGCAGAGGGTACCCTTTGGCAACGGATAGATATTATTCAGTCATGTGTTCTATAGTCCAGACACATGGTAACGCTGTCCTTGGAGCTCGGTCTGCTGAAACAACAGCAATTGTCGATTGTTTGGGTTAGCCGCTTCTTCAGCCTTATTTTCATCGAGGAGGAATGTAAACAGGGCACCAAAAAAACAAGGTCAAATCTGCACAGTGCACTCAGAGAATAGAATTTTCCACTCTCATGCGATTCTGTGCTTCATAATTTCCATACAGGCTTAAAAAAACATTCTCTGGAGAGCACTAGCGACTTCAAGATGTATTCCACCATCTGAATCAATTACCATTCAGTTCACCATACCGCCTCGTGCACTCCCCAACTGGTCGAATTGGTGAAGGAGCTTGCCTGGGTCCGCATTTTGAACAGCTCTCCACCTTCCTCAATTTCTGAAACATCAGGAAACTCCAAAGCCAAAAAATAGAAGTCCTGTGATCATAGCCAATAGATGTCTTCTGCATCTCCAGTCGAATCATACAGACACATGAGTTCCAATGTCCATGAGTCTTCCCCTTGGGTTCCCCCTGACCCAATCTTCTTCTTTTAAAGTGGTGACAATCGCATATAAGCCGCTTTTCCAGATCCATAATTTCCGTTTGGATTAAGATTCAGCCAGAAGAAGAGCGAAAAACACAGACATCGCAAGCAGGGAATAGTATCAGGGAGGAGAAGAGGAGAGGAGAGAAAAAGCGTCTGCTCTCTCTGAAAGCCGGAAGTGAAGTCTTCTTGAGTCTATTTGTCCTGGCTCTGATGCACCTGTAGCGTCTCCCTGAGGGCAGCAGGTCAAACAGGTCAGCTCCAGGGTGGTAAATGTCCTTGATGATGCATTGTGCTCTACTAAGGCAGCGAGTGGTGTAAATGTCTGTCAGGGAGGGGAGAGGGCGGGCGATGATCTTCTGTGCTACCTTTACTACCCTCTGCAACCTCTCTCTGTCTACCATTGTGCAATTCCCGTACCACACTGTAATGCAGTATGTGAGTAGACTCTCAATGGATGAGCGATAGAAGGTCAGCAGCAGGGTGGAGTTAAGGTCGTACTTCTTGAGAACTCTCAGGAAGTGTAGCCGCTGCTGAGCCTTCTTAATAATCGCTGAGATGTTGTCTGTCCAAGAGATGTCAGAAGAGATAAGGACGCCGAGGTACCGGAATGTGTGGACCCTCTCCACACACTTGCCGTTGATGAAGAGAGGGGCTGGGTCAGTATTGGTCCTCCTGAAGTTGACAATGATTTCCTTGGTTTTCTTGGTGTTCAGAGTCAGGTTGTTTTCTAAACACCAAGTTGCCAACTTCAGGACCTCCCCCCTATAGGCTGTCTCGTCCCCTCCTGAAATGAGTCCAACCACAGTGGTGTCGTCAGCAAACTTCACGATGAGGTTGTTGTTGTAGGCCGGACGACAGTCATAGGTGTAGAGACAGTACAGGAGGGGGCTCAGCACACAGCCCTGTGGGGAGCCAGTACTCAGCATCCGTGTGGCGGAGAAGTGGGAACCAAGTCTCACAGTCTGGGACTGGTTAGTGAGAAAGCTCTTTATCCAAGCACATGTGAAAGGTGGGAGGCCAAGGGTGTTCAGTTTGGTAATGAGAATGTCCGGAATGATTGTGTTGAAGGCTGAGCTGTAGTCCACGAAGAGCATTCGGACATAGCTGTGCTGCCGCTCCAAATGGGACAGCGCAGAATGGAGGGCTACGGCGATGGCATCTTCAGTGGATCGGTTTTCACGGTATGCAAACTGGTAGGAGTCAAGGTCCGGGGGAAGATGGCTCTTAATGTGCTGGAGAAGCAGTCTCTCGAAGCACTTCATAATTACCGGGGTGAGGGCCACAGGACGGTAATCATTTAGGCTGGTGGTGGGAGATTTCTTTGGTACCGGGATGATTATGGCAGATTTCAGACAAGACGGGATGACTGCCTGGGCCAGGGAGAGGTTGAAAATCCTGGTAAAGATGGAGGTGAGCTGGGAGGCACACGCCCTAAGCACCTTACCAGGAACTCCATCTGGGCCGGCAGCCTTCTTGGGGTTCACTGCCAGGAGTACCCATCTGACGTCATGCTCACTGACAGTGAAAGTGGTGGTGCAGGAGCTGGGTGGGGGTGGGGGCAGGGCTGAGGCTGATAAGTGCTGCTGTTCAGTTATTTCAATGCGAGCAAAGAAGCTATTTAGCTCATCTGCCAGCGGTACACTCAGGTTCTCTGATGTTGTAACACAGCCTCTATAATTCGTGATGTTTTGAATTCCCTGCCACACCTCCCGTATGTTGTTGCTGAACAAGTAGGACTCTATTCTCATCTTGTAATCCGCTTTAGCTTTTTAAACTCCTCTTTTCAGATCGGCTCGAGTAGACCTATAAAGGTCTCTGTCACCTGATCTGAAGGCAGCATCACGGGCTCTGAGGAGTGTGCGGACCTGGCTGGTCATCCAGGGTTTCTGGTTGGGAAAAACCCTAATATTTTTGTCCACAGTCACATTACCGATACAAAACTTAATGTAGTCCAAGGTTGTATCAGTGGATGTTTCCAACTCCTGTTGTCCAAATGTTAAAACAAATGATATTTTACTTACAATCTCAGCAGCTCCAAGTCTCTCTGTTCACGAGTTTCAGCCAGTCTCTCTGTGCTTTCCGTTTCAAGTGTTTATCAAGCGTAGACTTTATGTTCCAACACAGCGCTGCACGTAGTACAAAACCGTCTATCCCCGATTTAAAAAAAACATTAGGAAACTGTTGAGGATAGTCTTTACGGTGACTTTTGTTGATAAATTAAGAGACAAGCACGTCAACTCCGCGCATGTAAACACGGAAGTAAAGACGTGCGCCGCAGGAAACTCTTGCTGGATAAAAACCGTTTTAACACCACAGAAGAAGAACTAGCATATCCGTTAGCTTGTTAGCTGCTAGCTCCGTTGGCGCGCTGGGCGTTTCTGGTTCTTCACTGCTGTTCCGGCTCATTGACCCGGTTTCAACCCGATCAGACTTGGCAGACGTTCACAGACGTAAAAGCATTATATTAAAAGATCAATAAGCGGATTTTGTGGATCGATATCGGCTCAGTCAAACGTGGATCGATCCAGATCACTGTATCGATCTTTTGAACCCACCCGTAGTTATAAAGCCATTTCTAAAGCCGTGGAACTCCAGAGAACCACAGTGAGAGCCATTATCCACAAATGGCAAAAACATGGAACAGTGGTGCACCTTCCCAGGAGTGACAAAAGTTGAACATTTTGGAAGGTGTGTGTCCCATTACATCTGGCATAAAAGTAACACAGCATTCCAGAAAAGGAACATCAAACCAACAGTAAAATATGGTGGTGGTAATGTGATGGTCTGGGGCTGTTTTGCTGCTTCAGGACCTCGAAGAACCTTGGTCGAACCTCGGATTCAGGAGGAGCAATGTGGTTTTCGTCCTGGCCGTGGCACATCGGACCAGCTCTTCACCCTCTCGAGAATTCTTGAGGGTTCGTGGGAGTTTGCCCAACCAGTTTACATGTGTTTTGTGGACTTGGAGAAGGCATTTGACCGCGTCCCTCGTGGATTTTTGTGGGGGGTGCTTCGGGAGTATGGGGTATCGGGCTTGTTGTTACGAGCTATTCGGTCTCTGTACAACCGTTGTGAGAGTTTGGTTCGTATTGCCAACACTCGGTCGGAGTCATTCCCAGTGAGAGTTGGACTCCGCCAGGGCTGCCCTTTGTCACCGATCCTGTTCATAATTTTTATGGACAGGATTTCTAGGCGCAGCCAGGGAATAGAGGGTGTCATGCTTGGTGACCACAAGATCTCATCTCTGTTGTTTGCAGATGATGTTGTCCTGTTGGCTTCATCCAGCAATGACCTACAGCTCTTGCTGGGACGGTTTGCCGCTGAGTGTGAAGCGGCTGGGATGAGAATCAGCACCTCCAAGTCCGAGTCCATGGTCCTCAGCCGGAAAAAGGTGGATTGTCCTCTCCGGGTTGGGGACAGGCTCCTGCCCCAAGTGGAGGAGTTTAAGTATCTTGGGGTCTTGTTCACGAGTGAGGGGAAAATGGAGCGAGAGATCGACAGACGGATTGGAGCAGCATCTGCAGTGATGCGGACGTTGTACCGGTTTGTTGTGGTGAAGAGGGAGCTTAGTTCTAAGGCAAAGCTGTCGATTTACCAGTCAAGCTACGTTCCTACTCTCACCTATGGTCACGAGCTTTGGGTAATGACCGAAAGAACGAGATCGCGGATACAAGCGGCTGAAATGAGCTTTCTCCGTAGGATTGCTGGACTCACCCTCAGAGATAGGGTGAGGAGCTCAGTCATCCGGGAGAGGCTCAGAGTAGAACCGCTGCTCCTCCACATTGAAAGGAGTCAGTTGAGGTGGTATGGGCATCTGATTAGGATGCCTCCTGGACGCCTCCCACTTGAGGTGTTTCAGGCACGTCCCACTGGAAGGAGACCCCGGGGCAGACCCAGGACTCGGTGGAGAGACTATGTCTCCCAGCTGGTCTGGAACGCCTTGGTATCCCCTCTGAAGAGCTGGAGCAGGTGGCTGAGGAGAGGGAAGTCTGGGCTTCTCTGCTTGAACTGCTGCCTCCGCGACCCGGACCTCCGGAAAAGCGGTAGAAGATGGATGGATGGATGGATGGATGGACCTGGAAGACTTGCTGTGGTAAATGGAACCATGAATTCTGCTGTCTACCAAAAAATCCTGAAGGAGAATGTCTGGCCATCTGTTTGTGACCTCAAGCTGAAGCGCACTTGGGTTCTGTAGCAGGACAATGATCCAAAACACACCAGCAAGACCACCTCTGAATGGTTGAAGAAAAATAAAATGAAGACTTTGGAATGGCCTAGTCAAGGTCCTGACCTGAATCCGATTGAGATGCTGTGGCGTGACCTTAAAAAGGCGGTTCATGCTCGAAAACCCTCCAGTGTGACTGAATTACAACAATTCTGCAAAGATGAGTGGGCCAAAATTCTTCCACAGCGCTGTAAAACTCATTGCCAGTTATTGCAAATGCTTGATTGCAGTTGTTGCTGCTAAGGGTGGCACAACCAGTTATTAGGTTTAGGGGGCAATGACTTTTTCACACAGGGCCATGTAGATTTGGATTTTTTCCCCCTTAATAATAAACACCTTCATTTAAAACCTGCACTTTGTGTTTACTTGTGTTATCTTTTTCTAATATTTAAATTTGTTTGATGATCTGAAACATTTAAGTGTGACAAACATACAAAAAATGAGAAATCAGGAAGGGGGCAAACACTTTTTCACACTACTGTAGATTCACAATGACTCAGTGTCATGGTATACAGAACATATTACAAGCTGTTTGATAATTACATCACATCACATTAGGCAGAATGTTTTCTGACAGATATGGTGTCTCTGGCCTCAGTCATTCAGATCTGGCAGGCTGCCATGCTTTTCACTGACAGTCATCCTTTGTATGCAATACTACTTTAATCAACACAACTTGCCAGAAGTCATTCTGTCATTAAAATGGCACTGTCACAGCAGGAGTGCCTTCCATTTCTGTCCATTTGCTGGATTCTGAAAATGTTGACGCATAAAACCATGCTCCTTTCTTGACTGTGTTTCACGGGCTGATTCTCGCAGCACACGGCAGCTTAGTGATGGACGAAAAACCAGCACACCATCATGATCAGTTGCGCGTTACATGTGTTGGCCCAGTAGGACATGATGGCCTGTCTAGCCTCAAGTCGTGCCATGTTAATTTTACTGAGGCTGATTTAATGTTCTACCATCTAAGCAGGGGGACTCCGCTAACAGAAAGCTCATTTCAATCCATTCTTTTCATGATTGTCAAACAACCGTGGCTGACAAAAAGGGAAGGGAAGCAAGTTTAACAGTAAATAAATTAAAAGACAATAAAACTAAATGGTGTTTATTAATCTATTTTTGGATAAAACTCAGCAAAAATACACATTAATTAGGATAGCCGTTACAGTCAGAGTTATTTAACAGTTGAAGAGGTGTTTTTAATTACAGGGAAAAAAACATTTATACTGACGACAATAACAATTTACAATAATTAGCAGTCACACCTCTGAAATGTCTGATATTTTCAATATTAGCTCACATCATAGACACCCAAATAACTCAACTCTTGGGATCTGCAGTTAATAAAGTAAAGTTTAAGACTTTTTAAGGCAATTTGATGAAATTTAAGAACTTACATAAAAAACAATGTGAAGACATTGCAGTTAGCTTTATCCAATTAATTACTTGAACTGAAGTCACTGCAAATTTTGGATCATCAGTCCAGCACACAATAAATTGGGACTTCCAATAATTAAGTAAAATACCTGGAACTAAAGCTTATTTACTCAACCAAAAGTAGCAAACTTGTAAGAAATATGTTTTTGGGGTTTTTTTTGTAAATTTGTGGAAAAAAAATCACAATTTTAAAACAAAAGGCTGTACTTTTGCTGGAAAAAATGTGACAATTTTACTAGAAAAAGCCATGAATTTACTACGAAAAGTCATAGATTTATGAGAAAATAATCAGAAATAACTGCCGTTCATTTCACTTTGTTATGTTAAATACAGTGGTACCTCTACTTACGAACGTCTCTACATATGGAATTTTCAGGTTACGAGACGCCTCAACGGGAAACTATTGCCTCTAGTTACGAACGAAATTTCAGGATACAAAAGGCAAAAAAGTACGCGCTCCTCGCAGCTTCCGTAGTTTACCGAACGTAAACATACCTGTAGCTGCTCTGCCATTGGCTATCGCCTAGCATCTTCCTGGTATCCCATTGGCCACAAAGTTTTTTTTTTTTCCCCAAAAAACTTTATTAAGAACAAGGTGAAAGTTTTACGTGTGTGTACAGTACAGAATTAACATTTATTCGCTATGGGCCCCAAGAAAGTGACGGAGATAAGTGGAAAAGGAGAAAAGAATAGAGTTTTTTTGTCCATACAAAGAAAGAAAGGAGATAATCGAAAGGTATGAAAAGGGGATGCATCTTGCGTTTGGATGCGTTTGGTTGATCTCGCCAAAGAATATGGCCGTAATACATCAACGATCAGCACGGTATTAAAACAAAACGAAGCACTTACAAGCCGACAAAAGCAAACGTCCTTGGATCAGAACATGAACCAAAGAAGGCAAACGTCGACGACGATAGCAGTTAAAGGGTAAATGAACATAATTTTTATTATTCTTTCTCTTTTATTATTCTTTCTCTCATTTTAAACTCTCATTTTATGTTTATTGTGCAGTAATCTAATTGTAACATGTATTTGTTAAATGTTTTGATGCGTTTTTACGATTTATAAAAAATTTATGCCCGAATTTTGGGGGCTTGGAACGGATTACGGCATTTACATGTAAAACGCGCCTCTACTTACGAATTTTTCACGTTACGAGAATTCTTCCGGAACGAATTAAATTCGTAAGTAGAGGTACCACTGTATAAAAAACACCAACCACAACTCAGCAAAACAGAGTAAAGGGTTTT
The DNA here is from genome assembly GCA_020510985.1 of Pholidichthys leucotaenia. Classification (NCBI taxonomy): domain Eukaryota; kingdom Metazoa; phylum Chordata; class Actinopteri; order Cichliformes; family Pholidichthyidae; genus Pholidichthys; species Pholidichthys leucotaenia. The sequence goes on along the minus strand of CM035838.1, from coordinate 158,519,176 downwards.
CATCATACACCACAGACAGATAGACAAATATCATGTTTATCATGTCTGTGGTACTTTTAGGACCTTTGAAAGGCAAATTTATGGATTAATTGCCCTTTTTCTAAGGCTACTGAAGGCCTTAATTTTGGATAAAGGAATTTATTGTAAGACTTTTAAGGAGCCCTGCACACCCAGTCAGTCCTGATTGTGCTAAATAATGGCAGTTTTGAGGCTGGTGTACTTTGTCAAACTCACCTTTGGAGTTTGGGATGTTGGTGGAGTATTCATCTTTTGCTGTGCTCTGAAACGAATGAGGGAGTTTGTCTCTGGGGAGCCTCGAACACCAATGCTGGACCGCCGCCTTTCCTTTAATTGTGCTACACGTGACATATCTTTTGTAAAGAGAAGATATAAAGAGGATATATGTTAGAAGGGTAGTATTTATATGTACGATTCACTATCATACCTGCCAACTTTTCAAACCTGAAAAGCCTAGTAGCTAGCCGGGGTCCAGGGGCCTGTGGCTCCGGTAGATCCAGGACAAAGTCCTGGTGGGGGGTTCAGGGGGGCGAAGCCCCCCAACGCCAAACAAATATTAGCATTCAATCAAGTTAAAATGTGGCTAACAACCTCATATTTCTTCAACAATCATGTTTCTATTTTCCTTAAATTGTCAATGCAGATATGCTGATGGAAAAGATCAAGGACAAACTCTATGGTAATATTCTCTTAGTACACAATCATGCATTTAACAAATATTGATAAATGACATTTCTCTTGACCTTTTCCCTCAGCAAATGTCAAAGGTGTAAAAATTAAAAAAAAAAAAACACAAAGGGGAAACATTTCACAATCAACCAAACATTTAATATATAATTATTGTTTAAAAAGTACATTGGGGGGGCAAGGGGGGCAAAGCCCCCCTTAGCTCCTGGGTTTTTATGATTTTTAAGTACCAGAACTGTGCTTAAATGACATAAAACAAACAGCTGAATGCCACTTATTACTGTATAATATTGACTTATGTTCCAAGAAGATAAAATCTCTGAACTTAGTTCAGAGATTTTTTAATCTCTTCCATTTCACTCTACAAGAAGGGAAGGCGCAGGCTGTTCCTACTGAGGAGACTCAGGTCTTTTGGTGTACAAGGGGCACTGCTGAAGACATTCTATGACACGGTGGTGGCATCAGCCATCACTTTTGGAGTGGTCTGCTGGGGCAGTGGCATTACGGCAGCCGATAGGAAGAGACTGAACAAACTGATCAAGAAAGCTAGCTCTGTCCTGGGGCAGCGCCTTGACCCAGTGGAGGAGATAGGAGAGAGAAGGACGGTGGCTAAACTGTCATCTCTGCTGGAGTCCGAGTCCCACCCTATGCAGGACATACTGAATCAGAATCAGAATCAGAAAAAGATTTATTGCCAAGTACATTAACAGATCACTGATAACATATGAGAGAATTTGACTTGACACAGAAAATGAACCTGCATTTCCAGTGACACGGCTGCATCTGGAACGCGCCTGCCAACAGGATGGTACAGATAAGAAATCATACAATGGGAAGGAGCAAAAAAATCATTGAATTCAGAATATTGACCATAAGTAATCGATATTATGATTACAAAGACAAAAAAAGCCCACAATGCACATTCAAGACCAGAGATCACAGGACACAAGGAGAGCAGTGAATGTTATCTTGTTGTCAGTTTCTGGGTCAGTGTGGATGTAGTGTTGAAGCAGTGTTGTATCAATAAGAGCACAAGGACACTTTGGCAGAAGATGTTTTGTCTGGCTGCAGCAATTGTCCTTGGCAATTGTCCCAAGCAGCTGCTGTCCGGAGGCCGTGTGCTCAGTGTTTTGAAAAACAAAGACTGGGGATTATCAGGAGGATTTTTGTAAGGGAAATTGAGCCAAATAGAACTGATCACAGAGAAAGAACTTTATTTTCTTCTGCAGATTCAGTGCTTAATCCTTCATTGCGGGGCTTTGAGTCCGTCGTGGATAGACTTAAGCGTAACCATGATGTAATCCACCTTCCGAGACAGTTCTCCATTTGTCGCTATCAAAGTCTTCTCCATTTTTTCAATTTGATGGATGCACCTCGCGTGGCCAGCATTTTGATAGGTTGTATCCATCTTCAGCAATTTGCGGTACACCAGGACAATCCCAGTTCCAATCAGAACGATCCCAGTCACCATTATTACGAAGATATACAAATCTTCAATATCTTCGATAGAGAGATTACTCAGGCACAAGATCCTCCAAACACTTGTCACCCGTAAATAGCCCGCTGGAGCCGTCCCTGCGGGGCAAACAGCTTCCCCCGGAGCACTATTCCTTGTTGAAAAAATAGTGTCAATTGCGTTCAAAGCCCAGCTTATCAATTCCATAATTTCTTTCGATAATCAGCAGTAGACGCAGACAGACGACAGCAAGCTGGGATCCAGTTAGTTAGAGAAGTGGGGAGCTAGAGCAGAGAGAAAAGAGAGAAACGTCTACTCTCCTTGAAGAGCGGAAGTGAAGCACCGAGGAGCTCATTTAGCAGCAGACTACATCATCCTAGGTGCACAACCAAGAGGTTTCGCAGGTCCTTCCTACCAACGGCTGTCAGACTGTACAACCTAAGCAGGGCTGCTCGCAGAGATAGCAAAAAGACGTAACAACCTAAAAGTTTTGAATGCAAAAGACGCAATAGACTTACACAATGGTCCCCTCCGGCATACAACTAGGAAAATACCGGTCGCTATGGAGGGTGAGAATATGTATGGGTACATAATCATACCATGTAGGATAACTAAGTAGACGGTTGTGCCGTTTCATCCCATCTAGCTACAATGCTTCGCACTGTGTGTTTATATATCTACATATTTATTCCATCTAGCTACAATGCTCCGCACTGTGTGTTTATATATCTACATATTATTCCATCTAGCTACAATGCTCCGCACTGTGTGTTTATATATTTACATATTTATTCCATCTAGCTACAATGCTCCATACTGTGTGTGTTTATATATCTACATATTTATTCCATCTAGATACAATGCTCCGCACTGTGTGTTTATATACTCATATATTTATTCCATCCAGCTACAATGCTCCGCACTGTGTGTCTCTCTCTCTCTCTCTCTATATATATATATATATATATATACTGTATATATACAGTATATGTACATATGTATACTTGCTGCTCTTGTTTCTTTTTTTTCCCTCTTGCCTTCTGATTGTTTCTCTGAGTGTTGCTATCCCTGTGCTGTTGCAATCCTGGAATTTCCCCATTGTGGGACTAATAAAGGCTTATCTTATTTCCTCCTTCTTTGGTGGCATTTTTACTGACCTGTTGATAGTAAAACAATCTCTGCTGTGACGCCGATATCCGATCCGACCGACCTCGAATCCAGCTGGGCCTCAGCTAGCCCCCTCCGCTGCTAGTCCCGCTGCTTACCACCGCTGCAATTGAGCTCCTGTCCAGCCGGGGTATCGGCAACTCCTCCACCGTGTCCCGCCGCCCACCGCCGCTGTAGTTGAGCAATCACCGGGGATGGAGTCGCTTCTTTGTATCGGCGTTAGGTGCTACGACTAGCTATGGCGTTAGCTATAGCGATAGCGTTAGCGTAGCAAACGCTTCAGGTAAATTTAGATACGATTCCTAGCGATCTCGTGTTTGGAATTGCTTTCGTGTTTTTTTTATGATTTAAAATTTTTGACTGAATTTTTAGTGAAAAACCGTAATTTTGATTAATAAAGCCGTAATGGGGTCTTGAAAACCGTAACCATTACGGCAAAACCGGAGTAGTTGGCAGGTATGCACTATGCTCACTCTGGGACATTATGGGACACTATGGAATGGTGGGTGGGACAGCACTGTGTATATCTGTGTTGTTTGAGGCTGGTTTTGATGTATGGACATCAATGTATGCTAGGATGGATGGGTGTTAATGTTGATATGTAAAAAATACAGTTAATTGTTTACTTGGGGTCTTAAAGGTGGTAATTTGTATATAATTCCCATGGGTGTATTTATGGAAAAGAGGAGATGGAATTAATAAGTGTTCACTTCTTCCTTCTCCCTTTCGAACACTGTATACTGTTACTTTATTGCATTTGTCATTTGTTTTGTTCTTGTTATACTTTTTTGTTCGAAATAAAGTATCTATCTATCTATCTATCTATCTATCTATCTATCTATCTATCTCTATCTATAAAATAACAACATGCAGTCTCCATTGAGTGGTTTGGCCTGAAACCAAACTGCATGGGATGTAGCAGCTGGGCAGATTTGAGATGTTCTACCAGTTGTCTGCTACCACTCAATGGCTTTTGACAAAACAGGAAGTATACTTATTGGCCTATAATTACTAATTTCCTGTTTGTCTCTGGCTTTGTGTATGGGGGTTACAATGGCAGGTTTCAATGCATCAGGGAAGATATTTTCATGTATTGATTGATGTATTAGTTCTGTAATTGGAATTATTAAAGTATCTATTAAAGTATCTAAGAATATAACACGGTAGTAACACTTCATCTATACCATGGGGGGGGGGGGGTTCTAACTAGTTACAAGTAACTTTTCCACAAAATTGTACTTACATGAGTGGCTTTATAACAGAATGATTTTTAGTGTTGAGGTTTTGTTTTTTTGTTTTTTTGAGGGGGGGGGGGGGTAAACTGAGGCCAGTTGGGTGGAGCAATGTGGTTAGCACTATGGCAGCACAGCAAGAAGGTCAATCCCACCCCTGACCATCGGTGACCCTTCTGTGTGGAGTTTGCATTCTCCCCCCCGTCTACGTGGGTTTTCTCCAGGTACTCTGGTTTCCTCTCACAGGCCAAAGACATACAGGTTAGGTTAACTGGGATTAACTGGGGATTCTAAATTGTCCTTAGGTATGAACATGAAAGTGAATGGTTGTCTGTCACTCTGTGTTGGCCCTGTGATGGATTGGTGATCTGTCCAGGGTGTACCCTGCCTCTCGCCCATAGATGCTGGGATAGGCTCCAGCCCCCCGCAGCCCGAAAAGGATTAAGTGGTAGAAGATGAATGAATAAAAAAAAGCACTTTAATTCAAGTAAATTTGTTCATACTCTCTGGGTTACTTTTGATTTTACCAATTAAAAAACTGGTTAAGAATGTGCCTGTTGTTCCGGTTATGGCTGCCACGTAGGACGGATGTGTCTCACTCCGCTCTGCTCCTGGAGAAAAAAAATCGGCAAATAACTCTCTCATTTGGGACAGAACGTATCCCAGCGTCTGGGCAAGGATATGTCGGCGAAGCCTAAGTCTGGAAAACCAGGTAAAGGAAAAAGCGAGCCGCCGAAACAGTCCAAATTAACGGACTTTCAGGTCTGTGACGCAGCAAATAAAACTCCATATATGGCGGAGGAGGCTGGCAACGGTGCGATGTCTGCGGGGAGAGGCGCAGATGCGCTGATGGCTGCTATGAGTTCAATGAGAGCGGACTTTTCCTCTAGATTTGATGGGATTATGACAGCGTTGGAAGGAATAAGAAAGGAATTGGGTGACTGTGTAGAACGAACGGCGCAGATGGAGCTCCGTCTCGCTAGTGCTGAAGATGACGTCACCCGTCTTCAATTAAAGGTGCGCACTTTGAAAAAAAAAAAAAAATCTCTGGAAAATAATATTTTGGATTTGGAATCTCGGTCGAGACAGAATAACTTGAGGCTGGTGGGTCTTCCAGAGGAATCAGAAGGTCGGGACGCATGTTCCTTTCTGGAAAAGTGGATTCCGGAGGTGCTGGGCAGCGAGGAGTTGCAATCAGCAGTGGTTCTGGAAAATGCACATCGTATTGGCCCACGGAGAGATAAGGGACCGCCGAGGACCTTAATTATGAAGTTTCTTAGCAACAGAGACAGGATGAAGATCTTCAACGCTGCACGAGCTAAAGGAGAGATTAAACACCAGGACCAGCAGGTGCGGTTCTACCCAGATTTGGCCACAGGAATCCAACAATTGAGGAAGCAGTTTGATCCCATACGTAAGGAGCTGCGCAACCTTGGGATTCGTCATGGTGTAATCTATCCTGCGAGACTGCTGACCACGTATGAGGGCAGAACCCACATCTTCAAGACCCCAGAGGAGGCGCAGGAGTTCATCAAGAAGATCAAAGAAGAAGAAGAGACTGGTGGGAGCTAAGCATGAACAAAATATAAGGTAGAATAATTAAGCATTTGCACAGGCATCTGACTGACTTGAAGTAAATAGTAAGTTTACAAAATATAGATTGTATTATATATTTAAAAAAAAAACAAAAACAAAACAAACAAAAAAAAAACTATGATGTACAAAGTTGTTAAAAATTTTGGAGTTAAGTTGGAAAACTACAGAGGAGAGTTAATGTTATGTCATTAAAAGCAGTAGAGTTAGGGTGATTGGGAGGATGAAGAAGGAGTGGCTTAGGCTGTTCCCCGTGGGTATGGAGCGGTCGATGGCTATATCGGGAGACGGAATTTTTCTTTTGATTTTGGGGGGTTTGCCACAAGTGTGGGAAGGGGAAATTTGTTTGTGTGTAGTTTGTAGGATGAATGTTCAACCACTCATGTTTTTGCTTCTCTGTATGAGCATGTTTACACTGCAAGGTAATCCCAAACTCTCTATTGATCATGGACCAAAGTGTTAATCTTAATTTAACTTCATGGAATTGCAGAGGTCTACAAAATTTAAAAAAACTTAAACAAGTTATGAATAAAATAAAGGACATGGGTTCAAGAATTGTGTTTTTACAAGAAACTCATCTGATAGAGGAGGATGTTAAAAGAATTAGGAGTAGATGGCAGGGAAGTGTATTCACCTCTTCATTTTCATCCCGAGCCAGGGGAGTTATGACTCTCATACATAAATCAGTTCCTTTTCAAGTGAAAAATGTAATTGGAGACAAATTTGGAAGATATGTAATCATTCAAGGTTCTTTGCTATTAGAAAATATAAATCTTGTGAACTTATATGGTCCCAATATAGATGATCAGAAGTTCTTTGCTAATTTATTTCTCATCTTATCATCACTTACAGGGCAACATATAATAGCAGGGGATTTTAATTGTACATTGAATCCAGGTGTGGATAGATCAACAGGACTGGATTGTACGCACATTGGATGTAGGATGACTATTAATCATTTTATGAAAGAATTGAGATTGTTAGATATATGGAGAGAAATGAAACCACAAGTTAAAGCCTATTCTTGTTATTCCAGTACCTACAAGACATTCTCACGTATTGATTATTTTTTGATTTCCACAGAATTAAGGTCCAAGATTCAAAACTGCTTTTATGATAACATCGTGATCTCTGATCATGCACCCTGTTGTCTAATATATGTAGATAAAAAATTGACAAAGGAATCAGGTAGATGGCAATTTCAGCATAAATGGCTTCAGGATGAGGAATTTGTCAAGTATATAGAAAAACAGATAGACGAGTTCTTTGACGTCAATACTACACAAACATCAGCATGTGTAAAGTGGGAGGCTTTCAAAGCTTTTATTAGGGGACATATTATTAGTTATACAGGATCAAAATCTAAGAAGACTCCAGAGGAGAGAGCTAAATTGGAACATAAAATAAAAAGTCTTCAGGAAAAAGTGTATGCAGGAAGTGACCCAAGGTTGGAGAATGAATTACTGATTTTGAGAGCTGAATACGACAAAAAATCAGCGAATAGAGCTGCCTCGAGTCTTCTAAGATTGAAACAATCTTTTTATGAACAAGGTGAAAAATCAGGAAAATTATTAGCATGGCAGATTAAACAATTGGAAATTAAAACACCAATTACCAGTATTATAAGTAATGGACAGGTAGTTATAGATCCTTTAGAAATTAATAGAGCCTTTAGAGATTACTATGAAAAATTATATGATACCAAAAATGAACCTGATTTAACAAAACTAAATGGGTTTTTGAACGAACTATCTATACCGTGTATTCCAAATGAAAACAGGGAGATATTGGAGTCTAAAATTAGTCAAGAAGAAGTTGGGCTAGCCATTGATAATATGAAATCAGGAAAAAGTGCAGGACCAGATGGTCTTCCAGTTGACCTTTATAAAAAATTTAAGAATAAATTAATAAAACCTTTTTTGGAAATGGTTTTAGAAGCATTTCAAAATAATAATTTACCATCATACATAAATAATGCCTTAATTATACTGCTGCCAAAACCAGGTAAGCCCTCTAATAAATGTGAAAATATGAGACCAATAAGCCTATTAAACGCCGACCTTAAGATAATCTGTAAAATTTTAGCAAGACGAATACAAGAAATTTTACCAAATATTATTAATCGAGATCAGAATGGCTTTATAAAGGGTAGACAAGGCTTCCATAATGTAAGAAGACTATTTAATATTATTTATTTTAATAAAGAAGCGCCGGATACAGCTCTCCTATCATTGGACGCCGAAAAGGCCTTTGATAGAGTTGAATGGCCCTTTCTTTTTGAAGTCCTACAAAGGTTTGGACTTGGAAATAATTTCATAAAATGGGTTCAAATAATATACAATAATGCTACAGCAGAAATCCTAACAAATAACAATATTTCAAAACCAATAAAAATCAATAGAGGATGTCGACAAGGCTGTCCACTTTCACCTTTACTGTTTACTATGGCAATTGAACCTTTAGCGATAGCGATACGTTTACATTCACAAATATATGGAATTAAAGTTGGACCAACAGAACATAAAATCTCCCTGTACGCCGATGATATAATTTTGTTTATGTCGAATCTAAAAAAATCAATTCCAACCTTGTTGAATTTAATAAAGAATTTTGGGGAAATATCAGGATATAAAATAAATAAAACTAAATCTTCAATATTAATGCTAAATGAGACCCAGAGAAATTACCCAGCCCCTGAGGTAAATCAATTCAATGTTGTAAATCAGTTTAAATATTTAGGAATCCAAATTATGCCTAAGCTAGAATCAGTCGCCAGCGTCAACTATGAAGCCTTAATGTCAGATATCAATGAGTTAACTCAGAGATGGATGTCACTACCAATGTCGATGATCGGGAGAATCAATATACTTAAAAGTAATATTTTACCTAAAATACTTTATTTATTTCAATACATTCCCTTATCACCACCTTTAGATCTATTCTCAAGAATAAAAAAAAAGTTAGTGGAATTTATATGGAACAACAGGAGGGCTAGATTACGTTTGTCTTTATTATATTTACCATTTGATCGTGGAGGTCTGAAATGTCCAAATTTTATGTTGTATTATTGGTCGGCACAACTGAGGTCTATGACATATTATTTTTCATCAAATGATCTCCCTCACTGGACTGAAATGGAATCATACAATTTACCTTTACCTCTTCCCATATTCATATACTCAGATTCGGCAAAAAAATTACAAAAACAAGTTAAAAATCCATTTGTAAAGCATATGATCAAAATATGGTGTGAAGCTAAAAACTATTTAAAAGAACCACAGTTATTGTCACAATTTAGTCCAATATGGGGTAATCAATATTTTAAACCAGGGAGAGCGGACGCTGTATTTAAAGTATGGAATTTAAAAGGGATACAAAAGATTCAGGATTTATATTTGCCATGTGCAGACAACATAATGTCTTTTGAAGAGCTGAGGATCAAATTTAATCTCAATAGAACACATTTTTTTAAATATCTTCAACTTAGAAACTTTATTCGATCAAATCAAAATAAAGCTCTCACTCGACCTATTTATTCATCCTTGGAAAAAATGATGATGAAAGATAGTAAAAGAAAGGGTATTATTTCAGAGTTTTATAACTCATTGACACTATCTTCAAGTGAAAATTCACTGAAAAGATTAAACTACTGGAAAGAAGATCTGCAAATTGAAATTTCAGAGGAACAATGGGAATTGGCTTGTACAGAAGCTCAAACCAAATCAATAAATGCACGCCTTAAATTGATACATTTCAAATGGTTAATGCGGATGTATGTTACACAGGAGGAGTTAAATAGATATAACAAAAATATACCAGATACATGCACAAAATGCATGGAAAGTAAAGGAACCCTATTTCATTGTCTATGGGAATGTAGATTAATAAGAATGTTTTGGGAAGAGGTGAGGGTAACAATTGAAAAAATAATCTCAAAACAAATCATACTGAATCCTAAACTGTTTTTGTTGGGTCTGTACCCAGAAAAGCATAATTTTAATAAAAGTGAAAGAACATTCATAGACCTCAGTTTGCTTAATGCCAAAAAATGTATTGCACTATTATGGAAAAAGACTCATAGACCAGATGTGACTCAGTGGTTAAGACAGATGTTAACAAACCTTCCATTAGAAAGAATAACATATATACTGAAATCAAAGGAAATTGTGTTTGAGAATATATGGAGACCTTTTATTGATTATGTAAAAAATTTAAACATAACTCTTGAAGAAGAAGGTGAATGATGTGTGTGGACCTTGTAAATTCCAAACTGGTGAACATATGTATACTTATGTATTGGATTGTCTAGACTAAACAGAGGAGCATTGTTGAAGACTTGATTTTGTTGGTGGTTGTTGGTGTTTTTAGTGCATTTTTTTTTTTTTGTAGTACTTTAGTGTTAGTGTTTGATTGCTTGTATCATGTTTGTTAAAAAAAAAAAAAAGGTTCAATAAAGATATTGTGGAAAAAAAAAAACAAGTTTTTTTTTTTTTTTATTACAAAGACTTATTTGTTTCAAATAATATGATTGTTCCATGAAATGTTTTACCACATGCTGAATATGCATCTCCTTTAATGTTTGTTACCTTGTATGAGGGGGGTTGGATGTGCGGATTGATTCAAGAGAGAAAAAAAAAAAAAAAAAAAAGGTCGCTATTCCAACCTGAAAACGGATAGTTTATCCGCGACGCTCTGGTGCTGGGTTTCCCGCTGCTGGTCCGTGGATTTTGAAGGTCTTTGTGTTGTCCATGTTTGCATTTTGATCTTCTCACTCGGGTCTGCGGTGGGTTTAAATACCGTTACCGGGAGGCCTCTTTTCGCCATGTCAGCTGTTGCTTCTTCCGCCGAATTATAGAGACACGTTTCATCGCCGTAGAAGACCCTTAACTTCGCAGGAAATGGTGTCTGAAAGCGCAATTTCTTCTCTCTTAACACCTTTTTCGCGTCATTGTATTCCCTGCGCTTTTTAAGGACCTCCGGGGCGTAATCGTGTTCCACGTAGACTTTTCTCTCCTGGTGCATAAATCCTTTTTTCTGCCAGGCCAGTCTTACAACCTCTTGTTTTATTTTGAAATTGGAAAATCTTACCAACACCGAACGTGGGGGCGCTTCCGCCGCCGGCCTAGCGGCTAATGAACGATGTGCCTTTTCTATCTTCAAGTCGGTGGTTTGTGGAATATCCAATTTCTCTCTTAGTAAGGATTCCACGCATTCTGCCATTGAGTTAAAACCATTTTCGGTTCCTTCTATCAGACCATGAATTCTTATGTTGTCTCTTCTTTGTTTTCCTTCTTGGTCGGTTAGCTTAGCCTCTATAGCTGCTTGTCTTTTGCGTAGGTCTAGCACAGAATCTTCGAGCACTTTTATTCGATCCTCTGTTTCCAAGATTCGGTTCTCGGCCTGGTCCACTCTGCTGTTTGTCCTTTTCAATTCTTCTCTGAATTCCCGAAATTCGGCCGTAACATCTCGGCGAAATCGTCGTAGCTCCTCAAATAGTGATTTCAGGCTAACCCTTTTGTTAGCTATCACCAGTTCCTCGTCTTCTGAACGGAGATCTTCCAGTTCGGATTCTCCGGCCGATACGTGTCCTGGCCTGGAGAATTTCAGTTTCTTCTGTTTTCCTTTAGACATGATGATTTTGTCTTTTGATTTTCACTCCTCCAAAAATCCGTTAAGTTTGATTTTCAATGTGTTATCCTGGATTGGGTCTGAGAACTTCAGTGTTAAGCTGCAGTCGCCATGGCGTCCAGACCGGAAGAACTTAATATTATTTATTTTAATAAAGAAGCACCGGATACAGCTCTCCTATCACTGGACGCCGAAAAGGCCTTTGATAGAGTTGAATGGCCCTTTCTTTTTGAAGTCCTACAAAGGTTTGGACTTGGAAATAATTTCATAAAATGGGTTCAAATAATATACAATAATGCTACAGCAGAAATCCTAACAAATAACAATATTTCAAAACCAATAAAAATCAATAGAGGATGTCGACAAGGCTGTCCACTTTCACCTTTACTGTTTACTATGGCAATTGAACCTTTAGCGATAGCGATACGTTTACATTCACAAATATATGGAATTAAAGTTGGACCAACAGAACATAAAATCTCCCTGTACGCCGATGACATAATTTTGTTTATGTCGAATCTAAAAAAATCAATTCCAACCTTGTTGAATTTAATAAAGAATTTTGGGGAAATATCAGGATATAAAATAAATAAAACTAAATCTTCAATATTAATGCTAAATGAGACCCAGAGAAATTACCCAGCCCCTGAGGTAAATCAATTCAATGTTGTAAATCAGTTTAAATATTTAGGAATCCAAATTGTGCCTAAGCTAGAATCAGTCGCCAGTGTCAACTATGAAGCCTTAATGTCAGATATCAATGAGTTAACTCAGAGATGGATGTCACTACCAATGTCGATGATCGGGAGAATCAATATACTCAAAAGTAATATTTTACCTAAAATACTTTATTTATTTCAATACATTCCCTTATCACCACCTTTAGATCTATTCTCAAGAATAAAAAAAAAGTTAGTGGAATTTATATGGAACAACAGGAGGGCTAGATTACGTCTGTCTTTATTATATTTACCATTTGATCGTGGAGGTCTGAAATGTCCAAATTTTATGTTGTATTATTGGTCGGCACAACTGAGGTCTATGACATATTATTTTTCATCAAATGATCTCCCTCACTGGACTGAAATGGAATCATACAATTTACCTTTACCTCTTCCCATATTCATATACTCAGATTCGGCAAAAAAATTACAAAAACAAGTTAAAAATCCATTTGTAAAGCATATGATCAAAATATGGTGTGAAGCTAAAAACTATTTAAAAGAACCACAGTTATTGTCACAATTTAGTCCAATATGGGGTAATCAATATTTTAAACCAGGGAGAGCGGACGCTGTATTTAAAGTATGGAATTTAAAAGGGATACAAAAGATTCAGGATTTATATTTGCCATGTGCAGATAACATAATGTCTTTTGAAGAGCTGAGGATCAAATTTAATCTCAATAGAACACATTTTTTTAAATATCTTCAACTTAGAAACTTTATTCGATCAAATCAAAATAAAGCTCTCACTCGACCTATTTACTCATCCTTGGAAAAAATGATGATGAAAGATAGTAAAAGAAAGGGTATTATTTCAGAGTTTTATAACTCATTGACACTATCTTCAAGTGAAAATTCACTGAAAAGATTAAACTACTGGAAAGAAGATCTGCAAACTGAAATTTCAGAGGAACAATGGGAATTGGCTTGTACAGAAGCTCAAACCAAATCAATAAATGTACGCCTTAAATTGATACATTTCAAATGGTTAATGCGGATGTATGTTACACAGGAGTTAAATAGATATAACAAAAATATACCAGATACATGCACAAAATGCATGGAAAGTAAAGGAACCCTATTTCATTGTTTATGGGAATGTAGATTAATAAGAATGTTTTGGGAAGAGGTGAGGGTAACAATTGAAAAAATAATCTCAAAACAAATCATATTGAATCCTAAACTGTTTTTGTTGGGTCTGTACCCAGAAAAGCATAATTTTAATAAAAGTGAAAGAACATTCATAGACCTCAGTTTGCTTAATGCCAAAAAATGTATTGCACTATTATGGAAAAAGACTCATAGACCAGATGTGACTCAGTGGTTAAGACAGATGTTAACAAACCTTCCATTAGAAAGAATAACATATATACTGAAATCAAAGGAAATTGTGTTTGAGAATATATGGAGACCTTTTATTGATTATGTAAAAAATTTAAACATAACTCTTGAAGAAGAAGGTGAATGATGTGTGTGGACCTTGTAAATTCCAAACTGGTGAACATAATATGTATACTTATGTATTGGATTGTCTAGACTAAACAGAGGAGCATTGTTGAAGACTTGATTTTGTTGGTGGTTGTTGGTGTTTTTAGTGCATTTTTTTTTTGTAGTACTTTAGTGTTAGTGTTTGATTGTTTGTATCATGTTTGTTAAAAAAAAAAGGTTCAATAAAGATATTGTGGAAAAAAAAAAAAAGAATGTGCCTGTTTACACTGTAATAACTTCTTAACCAAAATGACTACATCTGTGATCATTTTAGTAAATTTATAATTTTATTTCACTGAGATCAGTGCTGAAATAGTTGTTAATCTATTCTGGCTCAGAGAAAAATACAATTTTATGAGAAAAAAGTTGCAAATTCATGTGAAAAAGGTCATAATGGCATTAAAAAGTAAAAAAAAAAGAAAAAAAAAAGGCTGAAATGTATGAGGAAAAACTCCCAAATTAATGAGAAAAAAGTTACAGATTTGAAAGAAGTTGCTAAAGTCATAACTGGGTTAAGATGGGTTCTCACAATAAGTTTACAGAGCAAAAATAAACTTATCTCTGGATGTTGAGGCCCAGTGGCTAAACTCTTCTGTCAGGGATTAGTTTGCTTGAATTAACAGCAGCAGTTTGACCCAAAAACAAAGATCAGCTCCGTTACCTTTGCGGATGGATGATGGTGCTGAGGTAAAACTCTGGATGGTGATGCCAAACTGATCCAGTGTGAGTTCAGAGAAATTCAGGGGGGCTGAAGTTTCATTGGTATCAGGGTGGTTGTCTTCTGAGCAGGTTAACCATCCCTCTCTCTCAGTCTCAGTAGTGTTCATTTCTTCAGCAGCCATCTGTTTCTATAAAATAAACCCAAGTTACAGTACATGTAAAGAAAAATGACATACAGGACATAGTAATGACATTGTAAATATGACGAACAGGGGGTGGCACATTAGTCACACGTCTTCGAAAAACACTTTCTCTCCACAAAAATGTTGCGAGGTTAAAAACATTGGCAATGGCTATGGATATGGAACCGTACCCATAGAATTCTTGCTACAGATATGCTCGAATCCGACTGGCCAGTACATTCTATTAATGCATATCTTAAAAGCAGCAGGCTACAGGTAGTGATGTTATGCTTGACACCGCCTACTCGATACTGATTCAAGCAATATGAAGTGGAAGTTTCGTGAAACTGTGTATTGAGCGCTGTTTCAGCACACCCACAGTCACGTGACCGGAGTGAGCGAGGCCTCGTTATGTCACATCACGTGACTTGAGGCCTCGCGGGAAGTTTGAGAGGGTTGGGCGTTTCAATACTTCAAAGATTTAAAAGGGGTCTGATTCACTGCTCAAACTGTGGGTTTTTTGAGAGGAGCAGATTTGTTGTCATTATTGTATTCGCTATTTGAATATAAGTCAGGGAGAGTATTACACAAGTGAGAATTAGGTTTAGGTTCAGTAACATTAAAAAAAACCATTACATTTACTAAATATTACATACTGTACATAACACAACACACTCATTCACACAAACACAAAAGATAGACAGACAGACATAGATAGATAGATAGATAGACAGACAGACAGGAGAGTTGTTTGTGTGGTTGAGAGACTGTCAGTTTTTTGGAGAGTGCAAGGTGTGTTTTTGTGAGTGTGTGTAGTAAGGGAGGGACATGGAGGAACAACCAATGCTGAAAAGAGCTCTTATGCATGGGGGCACTTTGACATTGTCAACCCCAAGAAGGTCAAGTGTCTTATCTGTGATGTGGAGCCAAAGTTCAACAATAACATGTCTTCAGCGCCATGACACCTGCGCAACAAACACCCAGAGACAACACCCAGTACAAGTGCTGCTGCTTCTGGTTCAGTAGGGACCAAACAAGGTAAGCTTAATGTAATTTCTATAGGTTAAATCCAAGCACACAATAGTATTATATACCCTATAATTTACAGTTTTTGAATGATAATTTTGTATACTTTCATTGTAAGGTCAACAAGCAGAGTTGGACGAGGCACTGGTTGATACGGTTGTGCTTGATGCTCAACCATTTAAAATGGTGAAGGACAGAGGCTTTCTTAATTATAAAAGATTTCTAATTACATGTTTTTCTTTTTTTTTTTTTTTTTAGGTGAAACACAGCACTCTCAAAGTGCAACAACAGATGCTGAAGGTCAATGATATTTGTCTGAGCCCTACCTCTCCAGAGGAGAAAAGACCCACTCTCTTACTGGGCAACACGCAAAACCACATACCCAAACTTTTACAAAACGGCAAAAAAGTATCTCCACATGCCAGGAGCTTCAGTGCAATGTGAGCAGGTCTTCTCCAAAGCTGGAGAGGGAGCAAGCCACAAGAGGAGCAGACTGAAACCACTCACTGTTGAAATGCCTCTTTTTTGAATAAAAATCTTTAAACACACCCCATTTAATCAGTCCCTCCAGGATTTTGCGATGTTGCGATCGCATTAATTCACACAAAATCAGCCAATCAGTGCAACTATTGCACGACCTTTCAACTTTGTCCAATCACCGCAACTTTCGCCAATTTCACCAATCAAATTTGTCTGACTGGCGCTGAAACGCTGAGTCTAACCAATCAAATGAATCGCTGCACCGCGTTCACGTCCGTGTTTACATTGAGTATTAACGGAACACATCAGCAAACAGAGTGTGTGATTTAACCCCCCCCCCCCCCCCAAAACAATCACCCCTGAGGTTTCCAACACTGTCCCTTCCTTTGTCTCCCCCAGCCTGCCGGTGGGCGTCTCATCACGTCTCCATCCTGACCGATGGGTCAGGGTTTGTGTTGAAAAACATCCACCTGCCCCAAAAGCACTCCGTTGTGGGAGTGCGCGTGAGGAGAAACGCCAAACACAGCGAGCAAATCTAACACTACAGCCAGTGTTTGAACATTTTATACATCTTTAGAGGTAAAATCATTACTACTGTACATCTGGTCAATGAGATTTATAGCTGTGGATCTCTGGTCTGGATGGACAAATGCACCCCCCGCCCCTGCTGTAAATGAAAGATGTGTGTGTGTCAAGACCGATGTCCAGCACACAGACAGGTAGGAGTTAGGCATGGAAAGAGAGAGAATATTGTCTGTATATATATATTTTTTTTCAGAAAAACACAGACTCCTGTAGATAATACAGAGCAACAGAATAAATGATTTATTTTTTTTTTCCTTTCTGCTCGGTACCGAGTGGTTGGGGACCGTAGGGAGTTTTCAGATGAAGGTGCTGCCAATAATTTCCAAATCTATACTCTTGAACATGCATTCAATGCAATTTAGCTGTTGTAATGGATATTGTGTTAATGTTTGTATTTGCTCTTGCATAAAAGAGTTTCTCTGTATAGCAGAAGTTTCTGCTTAATTTAGAGATTGTGGGGATCGTGGGATCGTGGGTTCGATCCCAGCCCCCGACCAACAGTGATCTGTGTGGAGTTTGCATGTTCTCCCCGTGTTGCGTGGGTTTACTCCGGGATTTCTCCGGTTTCCTCCCACATGCCAAAAACATGCATGTTAGGTTAATTGGCTGTTCTAAATTGTCCCTATATATCTGTTTCCTATAGGCCCTTAGAATAGAGGGTTAGTATTAATGAAAGTGCTTTGAGTGGTCTTTGTGACTAGAAAAGCGCTATATAAGTGTAGGTTAGTTAGTTAGTTAGTTAATTTACAAATCACTATAATAGGAAATTTTTGACAATCCTGTGCTTTTCTTGTATTGTTATATAGAATATTACTGCAGTAAACTGGAAAAAAACCATCTGCTTTAAAATTTGTAATTCTTCCCACAACTTTTAGTGCAAAAAACACTCTTAAAACATCACAACTTTTTAAAAAAAGCTCCAACAAATTCAGGCTTTTTGGGCCGCAACAATCATAAAAACAGCCTGCGAAATCCTGGAGGGACTGATTTAATAACACTCCGCAGTTGCAGAAGCACCAGCAAGTTCCCTGGGGTTCCACAACATAGATTTTCCCATCTCCCTGTAGGGCTATGTGATATGACCAAAATTTCATATCACGATATAAGTAATCTTATTTGACGATAACGATACATATCACAGCACAGGGTTTCCTCTGGTAACAATTCTCAATGGCGGCCCGCTGTGCCAGAAATTTTACCGCCTCGCCAAGGAGATATGAATTTATTAAGAAAAATATATGAAGCAATGACTTTTCGCAAGCGCGCACACGAACAACGTGCGTGGCCGTCATCCATGCGGGGTTTATAAGCGCCCCGCCCACGCAAGTTTTCCAGTCAGCCAGCAAACAGTGTCTCGCTAAGCGTGACTGTCTGACAGAAACATGAGTTTGTTAAAGTACTTTAAACGTGGAAAAAATCATTAGAGGTATGTAAGCACTGGAGGAGTTTATCATGGTTTTAACCCGCTGGAAACAGGAGCAATAATGGAAGAGTCGCTCAGCTAAGAGATGTGGTTAGAATTCATACGCAGCCAGCTTCATATGAAGGGAAAGGCAAGGGGGACTGATGAGCTGCTGAGGATATATTTCACCAGCCACTACAGTATTAAGTTATGTTCTGTAGGAATTGCAGGAATGAAGAGACTGGCAATTTCTCTCTTTTCTCGCACGAACAGGCGTGCCGTTTTTATTCTCTGGCGGCAGTGACAAAAAGCAGCAGCTGAAAACGCTAGCTCTCTTCATTCTAAACTGAGGTCTTTCAGCGGCTGCCTAGAGAGGTGCCTGACGAGAAAGCCTGAGAGCACAACTATAACTGCCTAAAAAGATCATTCTGTACATGAACATACTGTATATTGTGGTGAATTATGTCTTTAGAGTCCGCTACAGTTCCCTATTATGTACCTGGCAGGTTAAGATGACCGAAATTCACCAAGTCAATGACTTTAATCTGTCAGCAGCCTTCAGACAAAGTAAACGTGCCATCATTTGATTTCAAAATAAGGGAGGTTTTTCCTGCTGTCTGGGTGGTGAGGAGATTTCTAAAAAAAAAAAAAAAAAAAAAAAATATAAAGAAATATTAGAAATAACAGCATCCTTGGTCATTTAAGTTAATTTATTTCATTAAATACAATTTTATTAATATTTTTTCTTTGTAATCAGAGTTAAATTATTGTTCTGTTCTAACTGCAAAGTTATGGTCAAAAATGTAAATTGTTATAAGGAAAAAGTAAAAAAAAAATTACCACAGACTGTTTCAAATTTATCTAAAAAAAAAAAAACCCAGTAATTTTATTTTAAAAACAGACAAAAATTAGTCATAACATAATCCACAGATTTATAATAAAGTTTCAAATGTACAAGAAAAGTCAATTTTACAAGAGGAAATTACAAATTTGAGGAACACAGTTTCAACTTTAGATTTACAGAGAAACCTAGAAAACTATAAGAAAATTATAAATTTTTGAGAAAAACCTCAAACCTTCAACACTGAAGTCATTACTCAGGTTTTTTAAGTGGGTGCTCTTTGTACCCTTAACTCAACTAGAAATTTTTGGTTGTCTACTTTTAATTATTAATTTCAAAGCACTGCTTTTACATGAGTAGAATTTCTTGTTACTATACCCACCTGATCATATAATTTAAGTGTGCATGAGTACATTACTATTAGGAATGTTTCTTTCCCTTCCTTACTCTCTCAATGGAAAAAAAGAAACACTAGAATAGAAATACAAAAAATACACATATTTTTGTCATTTATTTATTTATTTTTTTTCATTTTTCTTTCATTTTTTTTGGGGGGGGGACTTATTTTGTACCCGTAGGTAGATTTGTTCTGCAGTCCGGTGACAAGCCACCAGCTGCCGGTCGCTGCGTGCGCAAGCGCCCCTTAAACTCCCTAACCTGCATGTTTTGGCATGTGGGAGGAAACCGGAGAAATCCCGGAGTAAACCCACGCAAACACGGGGAGAACATGCAAACTCCACACAGATCACTGTTGGCCGGGGGCAGGGATCGAACCCACGATCTCATGATCCCCGCGATCCCCCGGCTGAGGGTAAAACTGTGCTGCCGCGGTGCTAACCACTGCGCCACCGTTTTATGTAAACCATGACAAAAAAAATCCTGCAGGCCAAAACATGACACTTGATATTTTCTAACCTGTTTGTATACCACATTGACAGAGAGAGAACCTGAATTAGACAGAGCTCAGAGAGGGCAAGATGAGACAGAAGAGAGGAGCCAAGGAGAGGGAAGTGTTCAGGCAGAGGAAGGAGAGAAGGATAACACCACTAAAAAGTCTAAACACAGAATGTCTGGGTGGGACCCCAACTGGCCTAATATTCAAGCCTTGGTTGTACAATACTTCAAATGGTAAGTTCCATATGCAACGTTACTGTGTAAAATTTTTAAAAAGAAATAAATAGTAAATTAACATATTGGGGGGGATATGTTGCCACCGCACCAAGGTCTTTAAGCCAGACGAAACACTGCAGTATACATTTTCTATAAATTCTATAGTTTATATATGATAACCAATAAAAAGGACCATCTCTTTTTCTACATTTTAAATTACAGACTGGAAAAAATCAATTGTACAAATTCATCTGTCATTAATTTTATGCACTTTTTCCCTTTTAATTTTGCAGTGTTGTTATAAAATTGCTTTTTAATGTGCATTTGAAATTACAGTGATCCCTCGCTACTTCGCGCTTCACCTTTCGCGCCCTCAGTGCATCGCGGATTTTTCAAAAATATTCATCAAAAATTCAGAATTGAGAAATAATGGGCGGGCGCTAGCAGAAGGCAGGGAGACTACATTAGACCATCAGGTGTCAACACGGAGAGCAGCACAACTCTCTGTTCGCTGTTCTCGTGTTTGCTCGGCTCGGAAATCTCGCAAGCTGATTGGCCGAGACATTTCACCCCGCAAGCTGATTGGCCGAGACGTTTCACCCACCTCCTCTCCCTGCCAAGCACCCATGAAGGGAAGGAAGACCACATTCATTGCTTTTTATCGCTCGTGTTACTTAGTCTCGCCGCGTGGAACTTTTTGCTGTTCTCTTGTGCCATTTTGTGCAAAATAGTCTTCCCGTCGAGCCACTACGCCGCCTCCTGCAGCTTCAGCTCTATCGGAAGCTGCCCTCGATGATCCTGAGCCTCCAGCACCTGATGATGAGGCGTCACCTGAGGAGCAGTAAAGCTCTCATTAACCTGTGCAGTAAATCACTTTCATCTTGAGTTACGTATCTTGTTATAAGAATAAAAGAGTTCTAAAAACATATTTATGTATGCTTTGTTTACATCTACGCATGTATGTACACGTACACACACACACGTATCATATGAGAGAGAGAGAGTGGGAGAATGAACGTACGTATTATTTATGGATGGCGTCATTAGGGGTGACGCTACTTCGCGGTTTTTCACTTTTCGCGGTCGGTTCTGGAACCCATTAACCGTGATAAGTGAGGGATCACTGTACTTCAACTTTATTCTTTATATCTACTGGACTAAATTATTAGAAATCAAGTTACATTACGAGCCAGTTTGTTCCTCTAACACGTTTTAATTAATTTATTATTTATTTAGTGTGTATGCGGCCGCCGTCACGCAGCTTTAGTAATATTTTTTCAGACAAAATTAAGAAACTCGGCAGTGATTTAAACCAGAACGATGGGCTGATACACTATAATGTTTCCTATTAGTTTATTAGTTAGCATCGTCATTTAGCGTTTGCCATCCTACAATTTGAGAGAGATGGTGTTAACCTTCCTTACCTCCAGTTAAAGCGAGATTAGAGGACTATCCTCTCTGACGTAGCATGGTAGGAAAAAGTCCAACATCCCTGACTGGTAGGCTCCACAGAAGTAGCAGTAAAACATTAGCTTGCAGTTAGCTTCTGTGACACACCTGCTGCACTGCAGGGGAGAGGCGGGGCAGGGCCAAGTAGAAACGGGTATGTCTCTTTTAAATCTTGATAGAAACGATGCAACTTTATATAAAACGGTAAGTGTTTTTTACTGCGTTACCAACAGACATCATTATATCGCACAGCCCTATCTCCCTATACTGTATATACCAGAGGTTTTGTTCACTGAAAATTGTCTGACATAATTTTTTCAGCAATGACTGAAAATTCTGAAAGCTATTTATCATTTGACAGATTACATGAAAAGTGATCTAATTAAAGTAAATTAAAATAATAGATAACAGATTATGACTTTACAAGCCTGTCTGTCAAAATGATGGATAAAAAAGTGTAGTGCAGCCTCTTATGTAGAGTACTGAGGCTTTTTCAAGGTCTTCCACTCAGATGCAGTTCTGATATTCAGCCAGCTGATGTCACAATGTATTAAATGCTTCATAACGCTGTCGTTCATGAAGCAGTTGTCTCAAAGTTATTCACTGGTTCATGAAGCTTCAGTTTCACCACCACGAGCTACAGGTACAGAAATCTGAGGCATTTATTTGTTTCAAAATTTTAATTAATATCTACTTACTCCCTTTTTAACCTTACCCACTCCCAGATCCTAAGGCTAACATCTTTTTTGTCTAAATTTTATCTCATATCAAATAAAATGGTTTGCACAAGGTGCTGATAGAAGGATGTGAACTAGCAACCTTCCGATTACAGACCCACCATACTATCTACCTAAGCTACAGTGGCAACTGGCCTGGAGTTGATCTGAAAAGACTTTGTGGGGTTGTCAACTCTTCTGTTGCAATAGACATTCCATATAAGGATACAGCTTCCGTATCCATAGCCACTGCCAAAAAAAGATTTCCCTAACATACACTTAGCTCGATGCTTATGAAGTTAGCCGTCTAATCCAGGTCTTTCCATGTGGGTTTTTATAAATTGTGGGCTGAAATGTACAGTTGGTGTGTAATATCTGCAGCAGTATACGTTACTTTTATCAGTTATGAAGGAAAAATAAAAGTCAATTTATTCCTCCAAGTCCTCGGCGGCTAACAGTAGAGCCACTACAGGTGGCTCTAGCTAACAGTAGCAATGTTAAAAATGGCAATTACCTTACCTTGTGGATTAATGTTGAAAATGCGAATGTCAGCCGTTAAAATAATAACAAAAACATAAAACTGGTCGTTACGTGTTATAAAAAACTCCCAACCGCCTCAATGAAGGTGTGTAAAAATTATAAAACGATAAAAATAAAAACAAGAGCAACAACCGGATTCAAATTCACCCTCCAATACAGGGGCGACCTGCTGCTCACGGATCCCTCCGCCAAACAACAAACGTGCGTTCACAAAAACATATGTCATCAAAAACGCAAAATGTGTCTACGGGTAGCGTAACGTTTTAACCTCCTGTAAAATTTGAATAACAGTAGTACGGCTGAAATGTCGCCATAAAGTACGAAATTACATCGTATTTGCTGGAACTAACTTCTGTGCGTGTAAACACATGAAATGATCGGGAACTCATTCAATATGAATTGGCCAATAGAAGTTTCAGATGGTGTACCATGTGACCATAATATCAGTACGGCGCTGATACGTAGAGCGTAGAGATATGGTAGAACTCCGTGGTCAGTATGTTTGACGCAGTAAAATTAAATATTTTCAAGGTTGGAGTGAAATGAAAATGTTTTTTTTAACTTCTCATTTATAACCATTACTGCGGGACATTCCTGATTCTGCCTCGGCTGCTGCTGTTGGAGGTTAGAACATGATTAAGTCACGCCCCCTCTACTTCCGCATATGGATCAGAAAAGTCTCCACCGAACGGAATGGCAATCAAAATTACCTTTTAATCCCGATCGAATGTTACCACGAGTTACGTACACATATGATGTTTGTCAGTTTAAAAGATAATTTTCCACGTAATTAAAATTGTCGACTGTC
This sequence comes from Pholidichthys leucotaenia, assembly GCA_020510985.1. Taxonomy (NCBI): domain Eukaryota; kingdom Metazoa; phylum Chordata; class Actinopteri; order Cichliformes; family Pholidichthyidae; genus Pholidichthys; species Pholidichthys leucotaenia. Next base: position 158,495,383 of record CM035838.1, on the reverse strand, counting down.
GTATAATAACAGCAATATTTAGTTTTTGTGAAAACATTTACTACACAACAATTCCCATCATCCCAAATCACCAAACCCGATCATGGCGGGAGACTCACCTCACCTGCTCTTTCCTGACCGATGAACGAAGTCCAAAGAGGAGAAAAACAACACAAATGTATGGTTTTGTATTTTGAGAGCTGGAGCTGATCCAGAGAACTGTTAAATTAGGCTGTGTGGTCTATATTAATCATATATCCCATAACCTTCATATGTATAAGCATGTGAAAATGTTTGGTGATTACATATGTAAAGCGACTTCACACCTCAGAACAGGACAAAAGGGTCTCAACCGCCAGTGAAGATTAAAGAGCATCCAAGGCGCTGCGGTGGAGACCAGATGGGTCGCCCTGACCCCCCAGGGCCAGGTGGAGGAGTACGAAGACAAAAGAGGGGATTAAGATAGTGAGGGATGTCAGCTTTTGATATGCATGTCTTTTGTTATGTGCGAGTATAAGTTCGTAGAGCCGAAGGTGTTCGCTCTCTTCCTTCTTCTGCTGCTGCACCTAGATGAGACTTGTTAGAGGAGCTGATAATAAACTTTGGTTTATGAATCACATCGCCTCGTTATTTCAAGCTCCACTACAGGCTGTATTCATACTTAGTAATTATTAGTTTGTATTATTAGCCTTCCTCAGTTTTGTATCCTCATCCTCTGCTATTGTTTTGGTTTCCACGTATATTATATTATTTACATTTCCTGTTGTATTATCTTAAGTTGCATTATCTTAAGCCTTAAAAAATCAATATGGCTGCAGCCATGCACTGCTTATTAACAGTAGTTTAAAATGTACTATTTGTACTGTCTTCCCCCAGCCCAAACCATGTCTTCCTTGCTGGGTTCTTAGGATGAGTTCTTGGTATTTTAATCTTTTTTTTTACGTTTTTCCTCCGTTCTTCAGTTTGTATCTCTTCATTTGTAAAGGACATTTCAAGGTAAGACAGCTGTGTTTTATGTTAAACTATTGTGACGTATTAGGGGTTCACACTGTGGAAGATGTGAAAATGACGAGGCAGCGTTCTTTCTCAGAGTCAGCTTTATTCACATCTCCATCATTTAAAAGCAGAAAAAAAGAGTGAATGAAACAGTAACTCTCGTCCTTAAATATCAGGGACTTCACACCTCATAGATCACATGTCCCACAGACCACCTTGCATAATAAAGACAGTCACAATGCATTTCACCACCTGGCATAATAAAGACAGTCACAATGCATTTCCCTCCATTGATATCACTTCCACTGTCTCCCACGCATCCTTTAATCGACCCCCCACAGTCTCCAGCCTTGCATAACAAGGCTAAGCTTCCTGCCTTTGTTCTGACCTAAAATGCGAGTCACAGAACCGGTCCAACAGGTCCATTGAGTGTTCACCACAACACAAGAAAAGGAGAAGATGGCTGTGACGAAACAGACTTGATTGAAACACACTTACTCAACACAGACAGGAGGGGAGGTCATTCTCACCGACCTCCGTTTCAATAAGGGTTACACAGACACATAGTCATTCCTGTTCTAATTCTACCTATAACATTGCTGGGTCATTATAATGCAGTTATAGTGACATAGCAGTGTAATGACACAGTAATAACAGTTTAACACACACAAACATTAACGTCCTCTGCTGGTAAAGCATGCTGGGAAAATCCCCGCCCCCCTTAACACAGCCCCAATGTTACACTGCCCCCCCCCCCAGACTGGTTTCTGTCCCAAGAAAAATGAAAGTCCAACTCAAAAGTCCAACACAAATCCATCCAGGTGTCGGGGCGACGTCCGTTGCCGATGACCAGCACGTACAGGCCCGCCAGTGTCCATCTGTGTCTCGATCGGGGTATCTGGTCCGGATGAAGGCTCCGGCTCAATCACCAGCGGGGCGGATGGCTGGTACGGGGCGAGACGGTCACGGTGGAGTACACTGACCCGGTCCCTTTTCCTAAGCCTCACCCTGTACACCACAGCCAACAGTCTCTGTAGACCCACGCACGGTCCCGACCAATGGCCCGCCAATTTCGGTAACCGTCCTCTTTTTCCTGTCCGGGCAGAAAACCCAGACCCGATCTCCTGGTGCACAGGGATGGCAATTTTCCGCCGATCCGCGGATTTCTGCCGATTTATTTTCAAATTGATCATTTCTGTGAATCGTCTAAATCCGTTGAGAAAATTTTAGGGGGGGTAAGGTACCTTATTGTTACCGATTTTAGCGAAAATCAACTCGATTACATAAGCGCTCGGCGCTTCCCCGGGTCAAGTCTCGCAATAACCCGGATGTACTCAAGCTACTGCTGTATTGTAAACAGCCCTGCGTTTGGATAGTTGCAAACGATTGGACCAATCAAATGGCTCATTGTATGCTTTGTCAAAAATTCATGGCAGCTTGTTCTCAGGGATGTGATTTTTCCGGTAATTCGCCAAATTCCGCTTTATTTTATCTTCCAGGAAGATAAAGTACGTTAAGTACGTTAGCGGCTTGTGGTCCACGAACGCAGTGAAGGTGCGCCCTTTCAGGCAGAACGGGAAGTGGCATATGGCCAGGTGGAGAGCCATTAACTGTCTGTCGAACACGCTGTATTTACGCTCACTGTCGTGCAAAGACCTGCTAAAAAAAAAGTGAGCGGCTGCCAAGAACCGGCAACGCATTGCTCCACGACGGCTGCTATGCCCATGTCCGAGGCGTCGGTAGTGAGCACTGTTTTAACCTCAGAACGCCTGCTCCCGTTCAGAAGTCCAGTCGACTCTGTCCGCCGGTTTCCGTTTGAGTGCAGCGTACAACGGCTGTATGAGCTGGGCTGCGCGGGGGAGGAAAATGAACTGCTCAAGACTCAATGGAGATTGAAACTGGTGATCTGAAATGAATGCTGAAATTATAAAAAGTAATGGTATGTTGGAATTTTATTTCTTTTATGGAATAGATAAAATTAACTGATTTTGATTTGATCAAGTGTTAAAGCATGTGATGGATAATGCTTATTGGAATATTTTAGGAATGCTATCTTCTTGGAACATAAGTCAATATTATACAGTAATAAGTGGCATTCAGCTGTTTGTTTTATGTCATTTAAGCACAGTTCTGGTACTTAAAAATCATAAAAACCCAGGAGCTTCGGGGGGCGAAGTGACAGTAAAGGTGAAAATTGGCTCAAAGTTCGACGAGGTAACAGAAACACTCGGACAGTTTCTGAAGAAACCAGAAAAGGAGATAAAGTTCAGAGACTGACACAGTTTGCTGCCAAAAGGAAGAAAGTTTCACATTAGAAGTGACTTGGTGACCAGTGTAAATAGTGTAAATAGTGTAATAAACTCTTATAGAACTGTTAAACATGTTGGACTAAAGACAGTGAGACAACACTGAAGAAAAAGTAAGTTAACTATTCATTAAATTTAATGATTTACCTAAGTCTAGTATTTCATTTTTTTTTTAATCATTTTTTTCAGTCTAAATCACTTCTGTTTTACTGAAAACCTCCCAGCTTCAGGGGGGCTGTGCCCCCCGGCCCCCCCGTAAGTCAATCGACCAAGTTAGATTTCAGCTGAAATCAGAATTTCCTGTTGCCATCCCTGTATTATGACATTCAGCAGATGTTCTCTTGTGATTATATGACTGACGATGTATAAAAAGTCTCTGAATTGTTAAACTCTTCAGTGCTGAAAATTCTGTTAAAGGTATGCACTCCTGCAGTAAATATATATGAGAACTAATATTCTGTGTCATGAATCTTTATTGAGGTAACGAACTGACATACGATCACTCCGAGTTTTCAGATTCTGACAACAACCCATTCACAAGGTGGCGCTACCAACACAGCATATAAAGACAAAGTAGACGAGGAAGACAACGAGGCCACAGAAGACGAGAATGAACATACATGAGTGAACATATACGAGTCCTTTTGCAGCAGCAGCAGTTTGAGCAGAGAAAAGCACTGGAAAAAAGTAATTAAGATAAGATAAGATAAGCCTTTATTAGTCCCACAATGGGGAAATTCCAGGATTGCAACAGCACAGGGATAGCAACACTCAGAGCAACAATCAGAAGGCAAGAAAAAACAAGAACAGCTAGTATGCATTTGTACATATTACTATAAATATATATATATATAGACACAGTGCGGAGCATTGTGGTTGGTGAATGTGCAGCAGAAAGTTTAAGCTCTCTCTCCGTGGATGTGTCGGGCCAGCTCGATGTCTTTGGGCATGATGGTGACCCTCTTGGCGTGGATGGCGCACAGGTTGGTGTCCTTGAAGAGACCCACCAGGTAGGCCTCGCTGGCCTCCTGCAGAGCCATGACGGCAGAGCTCTGGAAGTGCAGGTCGGTCTTGAGGTCCTGAGCGATCTCCCTCACCAGGCGCTGGAAGGGCAGCTTACGGATGAGCAGCTCCGTGGATTTCTGGTAGCGACGGATCTCTCTCAGAGCCACGGTACCGGGCCTGTAACGGTGAGGCTTCTTCACTCCGCCGGTGGCCGGAGCGCTTTTCCGAGCAGCCTTGGTGGCTAGCTGCTTCCTGGGGGGCTTTTTCCTCCAGTAGATTTGCGGGCGGTCTGCTTGGTTCTTGCCATCGCTCTTTATTATTCTGTCTTATATTTCTTGCACGCCGCCTAAACTCCAGCCCGGCACCCACGTCGTTTTTGCTTCAGTTCCCCGGTATGTCGAGTTTCTCCGTTAGCACCGGGTGGCGGTTGAGTGCTAGCTAGCTCTTCCCTGCTGTATCGTCTCCTGCTGTAAACAGTGGCTCCGTCCGCCAACTCGGGAGACCTTTGGGGCGATCTGTGTGTCCGTGATATATATAGAGTGAAAGGTGTAGAAAGAAGAAGGAAGATAAAAAAAAAAAAGGCAGTTGCAAAAGGCAGCCAACTCGTGTGGCGCCGCCGTTCCCCCACTTCCTTACGACAGACCTAGGTGCTTTCTCTCAGCAAAGTCCCAGTCCGGGCTGGATCAGTTCCAGCATTACGGCTTGGTCTGGGGCAGCCGCTCTTACCTTTCACAGATGGCTGGCATGCCATGGCTCGAACCCACTGGCCATCTGGAAGGTGGCTGGCCCCAACTGCACGGTGACCATCATTGGCGGTGACTGGAGCATCTGCAGGTCCTGGCGCTTGGATCAACGTATCCAACCCCGTTCTAGCACTGCGAATGGTGATCAGTTTGGCTGCACTTGTTGTTGTGGCTATGGCAGCGGGGCCTTTCACGCCGGTGGCAGGATGTGCCCTCTGCTGGCGTTGCTCTGCTGGGTCCTGCTAGGCCACAAACTCTCTATCCTGCAGCGCTGCGGCAGCTCCCTGAGGCTTATTTCAGGCAAGGATACGAGATGAGTCCGGCTTCTGCACCCTCTCTCCTGATGCTGATTGTGGTCGCAGCAATGTGTCATTGTCACCGGTGATGGGACACGCGCCGGGTTGTCGTCGTTTACTGGGGTCCCCAATGGCCACGAACTCCCTCTCCTGCAGCTCTGTGGTGGCCAGTAATGATCAAGTATACCCACAATCCAAAGACATGCATGTTAGGTTAATTGGTGACTCTAAATTGTCACCAAGATATCGTAGGCCCTAGATATCGTAGGCCCTTAGAATAGAGGGTTAGTGTAGCTACTAGTTAAGCACTTTGAGTGGTCTTTGTGGAAAAAGCACTATACAGGTCTGTAGAAGCATCAAGTCTCAACTGCTTTAAAAATCATTTTAAGGATCACCAGAAAGAGCAGAAAATTCAGTTTACTTATCTAGCATCTATAGAAAAGAAACATGTAAGAAGTGACATAGGACTCAGGGTCTTGTTGCCACTATTTCTTAAGTTAAGGATGTCAAAACCTGAAATTAATCCATGGAAAATGGATAATATGGGAGTTTCTGCTATAAGCCTAAACCCATTCTTAAGCCTAAACAGGTGTGTGAACTGTGAGAGGCTCGGTAAACCCTATCCACACACCCTCAGTCTCTCCTTCCCTTGTGAGGTTCCAAAGTCTGTGGAGCAGCTGAGTATACATCAGATGCAACTGTGAGCCTCTCTCTCCACAGCTGGGCCTGCTGACCACATGAAGCCTTCCTATTGGAGGGCTCTGCAAGTGGAGGAAGACCTGAGGACGCAAACCATTTCTGCACAACAATAATCATGCCTGTAATATGCTGAAAGACTGACTGCTACCTTGAAACTACATAAATTATTTAAAAAATACTCAAAGTCAATGGATAAGCAAAATCTTAATTGCAAAAGTTAGAATATACCCACAATATACAGTATAACTACACCATCTCAATTTGAGTTATGGATTATTTATGTATCCACTTTGTTTTTATTATGCTGTGTGTTTTTAACAGATGATTTCAGTTTCAGCTTTATATTGGTGCAAAACCATATTTATTGTGATTGTTATCTCTGCTAAGGAGGTCAGGTTTCAGAGCTGACTGCCTGTCCACATGATCTGTCCATCTTTGCAGGATTACAAAAAAAAACCCCACTGACATGTCTCAATTAAATTTAGTGGAGCTTGGGCCTTTGGGGGGGCAGAATTGTATTAAGGAGCAGGTCTAGGTTTTCTCAATAATTTGTCAAAGAATTAGAACTTAATGAAAAAATTCAGGTGTGTATATGAGATGGTATCTGTGAGTGAATAGAAGACAGTACTGCGTTCATAACTTACTGTTATTAACTACTGTTAATAACAGTAGTTATTAACAGCTGTAATTAGGCTTTTATTTTCTGTTAAAAAGGCTGATGTGAAACAGGTCTATATGGTAACTAACAAAGCTGTTTCCTCCATAGGGCAGTGTATGCAAATGCTGTGGGCCCCAGTAACCATGATGTACAAAACTTTTAATGGTGCACCAAAGTTATTACATCTATTGTGGCACATATATTGAGTTCATATCTCCCACAAATGTATGGCTGTATGTGTATTGGGGGCTTCACGTCTCGTCTCGCGGGACAAAGAAAGTCTGGGTCTGCAGAGATCTACAGGAGATGACAAGGAGGTGCGAGTTTTGGCCTTTGTCTCAGAGAGGATGCCCCAGAAGGATTCCCAGAACATCAAGGGATAAGAGAGGGACATCAAAGAGTTGCATTGTGACTGGGAATTAAATGCCATGTGATTGTATGTTTGCTAAAGCACCATGTGACTTAGGCAGTATAAGAGTGTGGTATTTCATTGCTCGGTCTCTTTTCTTGTTTAGAGATTGCTAGAGATGTGTTCTCATAATAAAGCTGAACCTGAGAAATAAACTCAGCCTCATCCTTGAATGCATTCTCTACACTATTAAACCATGGACATATATCTGTAATGGTAATATACAGTAAAATTACAGTGTAATTAAGGAGATGATGCTTATTTTCCAACATTGAAATGGGAAGTCTGTTTTAAACTCTATACCAGACTGATGCATATAAGACCCCCCAAAAGCAGGAAATGGCCCTGGTAACTAACTATGACATAACTGTAGATGCTTCCTAATGTGAAGTCTCCCAAACAGGTGGTTAACTTGACTAGATTCAGCTTTTATTTACAGCCAGTTTTGCTTTATGTACTCTCAACCATTTAGCTGTTTATTCCAGGCAATGTTGTGCTTGACATGCTTTGCACTGGAATAATCCTTGCATTCTCATGCAGTAATTGGATAACAATTCAAGATAGCAGACAGAATCAGTGGTCACTTTTCTGCTCTTTCAGAAATAACTCACAGAGACAAAAGGTCATGCTTGAACTGCACTGCTCAGATTTTAATTTTTTTTTCTGCCATTGGCTAAAAAATAAAAAGTTACAGGCTAAAGGAGTATTCAAGCCTATAAGTCTATAAATATGGAGTTCCAAGAAAGACTAAAATAAGAATGATCAGAATTTAGTCACCCAGAATTGAGATAATGTGACTTTTGCTGTCAACTGCAGAGTATCTGCTGCTACATTGTCACATTTATGAATGAATGAATGAATGAATGAATGAATTTATTTCGGATAATACAGTACAGGTTTAAAAGAAACTGTATAATATAACAACAAGGTCAAATTAGACAAAGACTCCTTCTACTAAACAATTCCACGTGAGTTATCCGAAATGGGTGATGGCTGAAGCCGCAGCTTATAGACTTTTAAAGATCTTTTAGGGCCACTTGATCAGGTTTAAAGGTCCCATTCATGCAAATATGGCATGTTTATGGGTTTTAACCTTCCAAAATACTTTCTGGGGCCATATGACTACAGTAAAAATGTTAAAATCTCTCTTCACTTAGAAATAATTGTATTTTTAACATTTCAGCAGAATGGGCATGTTATATATGGGAATTACCAACACAATGATACTGCTCTAGTTGGAGCGTGCTCCGTTTAATCACACTCAGCTTAAAGGCGATGGACAGACGAAAATTCAATATTGCCAAATCATATCTCAAATTGTTGTCTGAGACGAGCTAATTTGAACCCCACATGTTTTGGTGTCAATGTATGTCGCATAAGGTGACAATGCGCTCTTGAAGTACGCTGTTGTGGAGAGCTGTCTGACCCAGCCAAGCGATCAGCGGCTAAGATGGCCACTGACTGTGTGACGTCATTTCGGTAAGGCACACGTACACGGTCGGTGGACATTGCTGTGTTTTACTTGACGTTTACGTTTTAAAATCGGCGATTACAGATATTTCTCGGAATACTTGTGGATTACAAATAGATTATTTATTAACATTAGGATTTCAGGAATCAAATTAATTATGGTTTGTCGTTGTGTTGTCTACGGGTGCGACGTTATACCAGCGGAGCATGCTGTGAGTGTTTTTGAATTTCCCGTCCCTGGGAAAATCAGAACGGCATGGGTGAAATTCGTTCAGAAAACGCGAAAAAATTGGACTGATGTCGGTAAAACACCCAACATGTGCAGTAGACATTTCGTTGACAGCGATTTCGAGAATAAGATGCAATTTGTGTCACAACTCGCCGCTCATCAGCGGCTTCAGGTGCGTGCACACCTGCGCCTCGTCAGCAGCGGACTATTTAGCCCACCTGCAGGACGCTGTCTCCCGGGCTCATCACCTGCCGACGCCAGCCACCTGTCCCTGCAAGTAAGCAACATTATCACTGATTATCCTTGTCTCGGTGTGGTGCCCGTTACCCTTGTCCTCTGCTCTTTTCCGGCTGAACGGCGCGCTGCTCTGCTGCCTGCGCATCGGTGTTCACCCCAACACATCCCCATACCGCACACATCCATTCACACACACCTGCTTGCTGAATAAAGCTGTTAAATCTATCCTGAGCCTGCGTGCGTGTTTCCTGGGCCAGACATTAGGTCAATTTGAAATGAAATTTGCAAAAAGATTGGTGATAAAGAAAACGGCTATTCCAACTATATATGCCTCAATTCCCAAGTGTGACTCTGAGAAAGGGGTCAGTGGCAGTGGCGTGAAAAGCAAGGGTGATCTACCGATGCGATCAGCTGTCAGAAAACGAGAAGTAAACAGGGTAAGTTTTTTTATTTTTAATATTCACTGCAAATGTTTACTAAACATCTTAAATGAATTCCAAGCAATGGTTTGCATTGCCTTACCAACTTATCAAATATTAGCATATCAGGGTGTTCATACTAATCAAATATGAAATATTCAGTGCTGTATAGGGAGGCGGTTGCGCCTGTTTGATCAATTTATATTTCTATGTATGTAATCCAATTTGAGACCTCTGGGATAAAATTATGATCTACTTTTTTTTGCAGATTTTATCAACTGTCACTCAACCTTCAAATAGTGTTGATGTTTCTGACCAAGCAGAGGAAGCTGATGAACAGGACTTTGATGTAAATCCAAATTTATACCATAAAATGGTAGAAAAATTATTGAAATGTATATGACATGCGACTTTGATGAATGCTGAACTATGAGAATTATAACATTGACATGAACATTAATAAACTCAATATATGATTTTACAAAACTTTATTTAAATAACATTGTTCACATATCTAATCTTGGTAGGCAAAATCCCTTGTAGTGATGAGATGGGAAGGTTTCTCTGATGAGGCTCACAGCACAGACAGGCAACATCACCCTCACTTCTTCCCCAAAATAATCCCCAACACCACCGGACCAGTTGCCTGTAGGCTATGAATCTGTATCGCCTGAAAAATATGGGGTTGGCATTGATTATTCCGTTTGCATTGATTATTGAATGTATTGAATGATTTCTTCATAATTCATCTGGAAAACTAAATCAAATGAATAAATATTGTTTATAAACTCACTCGTGTGGACGATGACGGCCGCTGTCTCATCAGCTCCAGCTGCGCACAGACCAGCAGGTGCTAATCAGTGGCTGTTAAAAGTATTGAAGATGATGATTGACAACATGTCATCAGGCAGCGAGTGACCAATGGGTAGTTTTAGTTTGAAAATTAAGTGTGTGACCATGCATGTCGCCAAAGAAAAATATTTCTAAGCATCTTTTACCAAGATAAATCTTCCAGCCGATCGTCGTCAACGTGGTCTGTTCCCGTCTGTGTTGTGTCTTCCTCCTCTCCCTCTGGCTCGAACAAATAAGGCTGACAGGCCACACACCACCCACACACTACCCAAAATCATCATCAGATTCTTCATTTTCAATGTCATCATTTATATTGAGGTCGTCAAACTCGAGAAAATAATCGCTGTCCGAATCACTTTGCTCTCGTTCTGCCATTTTCTTTGTCTTACCGAAATGACGTCAAGGCTGCACGCACGTATCGGGAGATGGCGGTACTGCAGCATCAGTGAGTGAAAGATGGGCTATGACCAAATAATGTCATTTATGGAGGATGGTGACACATATTAAATCAGGGGAATGGGAAGAATGGAATATTTTCATACAATCAGTTGATTGGTTCAATAAAAAAATGTCACTGTCCGTCGCCTTTAACAGCAACTAAAATTCACTGGCGCAAAGCTTATAACTGCCATCAAGCGTGCTGATGCAAGACATAAAAACGGAACTCGGCATGTCGTAACCATGGCAACCTTAAAGCAGCATTGCCGCAGCAATGCCAAACATAACACCACCACCCCCCCCAAGCATTTATGCATGATACTCAGTCTCAGAGTCCTGCAAGTGCCTGGGCCAGGTCTGTGCGCAGGCTGAACGAGGCTCATGTAGAGCACTGGCCTCTGGGTTTGGATCCGGGGCTTCTGGTGGGGTGGGGGCGGTGGCACATCACTTTGTGGGGGGTTTGATACTAATGAGGGGTCTGGCCATAGGGCTGGTGGAGCTGTTGTGGGGGCCATACTCTGGTCTGGACCAGACGGAGGGGGAGCCAGTACCTTGTGTAGATGGCTGACATGCTAGCAAGTACCATCCGTGAGTCTGAAGGTGGCGGGGCTGAGCTGCTGGCTGACCTGCATTGACTCTAACCATAATGAGAGCAGCTTGTCATCCTGGTGGGGTTGCCGGACCCTGACCCAGTCATAGACAGCGATGATAGAAGGTTTTGCCACTGAGGAGGCAGGCGGTGCAGTCCTTGACCAGAGTCTCAATATCTCTGTCAATCCCCGGGTTGTGTGCAGGAGCTGGGGACTGAGGCATGGGTTGTGTGGTGATTGAATGAGACAACAGGTCAGCCACCACGTTGTCCCGTCCTAGTGTAAATTGTAGCTGAAAATTGTATGGCTGTAGGCCGTCAGCCCAGCAGTGTAGCCTGAGTGGTTTTTGCCCGGTGCCTGAGGTGGCTAGGAGGGTGGTGAGTGCTTAGTGGTTGGTCCTTAAGGTGAATTCTCTTCCATACAAGTACATATGCCAGTGCTCGCAGGCCCAGAGGCATGCTAGCGCTTCTCTATCTCCAACTGAGTACCGTTGTTCTGTTAGGTTGAGTGCCCAGGAGGCAAAAGCGATTGGCCTTTCCACACCGCCCTGGAGTTGTGCCATAACAGCACCTATGGTGATGGCGGCGGTGTCGCATGTCACCAGTGTGGGGCTGGTTGGGTCAAAGTGTGCCAGGATTGAGGGTGAAGTGAGTTGCATCTTTAAGCTACGCACAGCCTCGGAGCAGGCTGGTGTCCAGAGCCAGGGCTCATCAGTTTTCAGCAGTTTGCGCAGTGGTGCAGTAGTCTCTGAATACTAGGGGATGAAGCAGCGGTAGTATGTGGTCATGCCCAGGAAAGAGGCAACTTGTGCCGATGATGTTGGCTCCAGGACACGCTGGATGGCCTTTGTGTTTGAGTAAAGTGGGCTTATACCCTCAGCTGAGAGGCGAAACCCACATATTCGATTGCTGAGGCTGCAAAGATGCACTTGTCGCCATTCAGTGTGAGGTGATGCTCAACCAGGGTGGTGAAAACTTTGTGGAAGCACTCGTTGTGAATTGCGGTGTTGGCTCCATGGACCACAATGTCGTTGAGATAGATGGCAATACCCGGAATCCCTGCCAGGATGGAGGCTATAATTTTCTGGAAACAACTTGGTGCTGAACTCAACCCAAAAGCCATTAGTTGCGGCTCTCAGGGTGTAAAGGCACCTGAAGATATCCCTGGCGCAGGTCCAGTTTGAAGAAGATTGTGGACCCATGAAATTGGGCTGTGAGCTCCTCTGTGGTTGGCAAGGGGTTACAAATCTGTTATCATGGCTTTGTTTACCGTTCTAAGGTCCACACAGATACGCAGCCCCCGGTCTTCTTTTGTGCTATGACTATGTTAGATACAGTACCCATGGTGAAGCATCCACCTTCTGTATAATGTCATCATTGAACATGCATTGGAGCTCGACTTAAATGTCATCTTGCAGCGTCGGCGGCGAGCGGCAGAGTTGTTGAACCATTGGCGGGACATTAGGGTCCGCCAGGGGCTGGTGAGCAAAGGCTGTGAGGCAACCCAGCCTGTTGAATAATGCCAGCCACTGCAGCTGCCATGAGGTGGTGACGGTGTGGATCTCTGAGCCTGTAGTGTCCAGTAGGGTGAATCCAAGACTGTTGAAGAGATCAAGACTAAATAGGTTAGCCCCATGGTGTGGCACGTGGAATGTGAAGGTCGACAGAGCCTTTCCCCCATAGTGTACTGGTAGTTGGACTGAGCCCACAATGTCAATTTCAGAATTGTTGCCATAGCCCCGCAAGGTCGTGGAGGGCGGTCTCAATGGCTCATGGGAGAAGAAGCGTTTCCATGTCTCTAAATTTAGTAGCGACAGTGGCGCCTGTGTCAAGGAGGAGGGGTATGGTGACTCGATTGTTAGTGAGCAGGTTTTGAGTGAAACTCGTTCTGAGTGGACGCTATGAATGACAGTCGGTAGGGGCTGCTGGGTGCTGTCGGTCGCCTTTGGCTGGAGCGGATCTGGACACTTTATGAAAGTGGTTAAGCTTCCCACAGTTGGAGCAAATTTTGCCACGTGGTAGGTAGACTTGTGCTCAGGAATTATATGTGGATGAGCCACAGTTCGCACACAGCTGCTGCAGGCAGTCACAGGGTCGTGAGGCTACTTGTACACTGTCCAGGGGGCTAGCAGAGCTGGTAGTGGTTGTTTTTGACCGTGGCCTGATTGCATCAGATGGCGTGTCGTTTTGGGGCGAAAAGGTGGAAGGTGATAGGCTTGCCACACAATCCAATGTAGAGTCTACTTGTAGTGCTATCTTAATGGCCTGGGCTAATGTCAGATCATCATTCTCTAGCAGCAGTTTGTATCTGATTTTGTCACAGTTCATGTATAGGATGAGCTGATCCCTTATCATTTCATCTTGCAGTGTCCCAAACTTGCACAGCCTAGCTAAGCCACGTAGGTCAGCCACATATTGGGAGACTGACTCACCAGCTTGTTGGTGTCGGTGACTAAACATGACCCAGTGTAGAAGGGCTCTCTACGGGGCTGCAAGATGTTCCTTGAGTTGTTCAACAGCGTCTCCGTGTGTAGAGGTGTCAGTGAATGTCCTGAACACCCGCTGTCCCTCTGTCCCCGGGCAGTGCAGTAGCAATGCACGTTTCCTCCCGTCGGAGATGTCATCCAAGCCGGTGGCTAAGAGATATGTCTCAAAAGCAGCAAACCAGCGAGTCCATGGTACAGGTGGCTCTCCGGGAAGGGCCAGGAAAGGAGAGGGCGAGGGCAGGGAACGGTCAGCCATTCTCATCGCCAATGTTATTGTGACGTAGTGGGGGTTCACACAAGAAAGGAGAGATGACTGTGACGAAACAGGCTTAATTTAAAACACACTCCCTCAACACAGACAGGAGGGGAGGTCATTCACACAGACCTCCGTCTCACTAAGGGTGATACAAACGCATGATCAGTCACTGCTCTGATTCTTCTTATAACACTGCTGTGTCATTATAGTTATAATGACACAGCAATAACACTTTAGAACACAAGAATGATAACACCCTTTGAATCCTCAGCGGCCAAAGCATGCCGGGAAAATCCCCGCCCCCTTAACACAGCCCCGACGTTACACTGTCCCCCCCTGGACTGGTTTCCGTCCCCAGAATAATAAAAGTCCAGCTCAAAAGTCAAACACAAATCCGTCCAGGTGTTGGGGCGGCCTCCGTTGTCGACGACCAGCATGCACAGGCCCACTAGTGTTCATCTATGCCTCGGTCAGAGTATCTGGTCGGGGTGAAGGCTCCGGCTCGACCACCCGTGGGGCGGATGGCTGGTACGGGGCGAGATGGTCATGGTGGAGTACCACGACCCGGTCCCTTTTTTTCAGCCTCACCCTGTACACCACATCCGACAGTCTCTGTAGGACCACGCACGGTCCCGACCAATGGCTCGCCAGTTTTGGCGACAGTCCCCTTTTTCGCTCCGGGCAGAAAACCCAGACTCGATCTTCTGGTGCAAAGTCCCTCCCCTGGCAGCGGGAGTCATATGCCCGCTTCTGCCAGCTCCCCACCACTGCCAGGGCCTCCCAAGCCAGTCCGTGCACCGTGTGGAGATGTTCCTTCAAGCAAAACAAATAATCCAACCCTGGTTTGCCCTCCACCTCTGGCTTGGGAAGGGGGGGGGGTGAATACCAAATCCACCGGTGTGCGCAGCTTGCGTCCAAACATCAGCGCTGCAGGGGTGCACCGGGTGGATTCCTGTGCTGCTGTCCGGTACGCCCACAGAACAAAGGGCAGATGCAGGTCCCAGTCTCGCTGTCGCTGGTACAGTAGGACAGCGAGCTGGGTGGTGAGAGTCCGGTTGAACCGTTTGACCAGGCCGTTGCTCTGTGGGTGCAGTGGGGTGGTCCGGGTCTTCCGGATGCCCAGCCGCTTGCAGACCTCCCCGAAGACCTCTGCCTCAAAGTTCCGACCCTGATCGCTGTGCAGCTCCTCCGGTGCGCCAAACCGACAGAACATCTTGTCCACCAGCTTTGATGCCGTGGTGGCGGCGCTCTGATCAGGGACCACGTACGCCTCTGGCCATTTGGTGAAATAATCCATTACGACCAGCACGTAGCGGTTCCCCCGGTCCGTGGTCAGGAAAGGGCCCAGAATGTCCACCCCTACCCGCTCCATCGGTGCTCCCACCTGGTACTGCTGCAAGGGAGCGTGGGATCGCTGAGTCGGCCCCTTCTGAGCCGTGCAGGTGTCGCAGCAATGGATGTGGAGCTCTACATCCTGGTGACATCCGGGCCAGTAGAACCGAGCTCAAAGACGCTGCAAAGTCTTTGTCACCTCGAAGTGGCCCACTCCTACCGCCCCGTGGACCAGCTGGAGTACGCTGGGCTGGAGCCGCCGGGGAACCAGCAGCTGCCAGACATGACGCTGCCCAGCTGGAGTCTGCCACTGCCGATACACAACACCCTTGTGACAGCGGAGATTGGCCTACTGGGAGTGTAGGGCCTTGGTCTCTGGGTCCAGCGCACACAGCCTCCCAGGTGGGCTGCTGTCCCGCGTCCAGCCACTGCCGAACCCGGGAAATGACCGGATCTCTGTCCTGCTCGCTCTGCAGCTGCTGCGTGCCGAGGGCCTCTGTGACGTCATCGCTGGGGAGAGCTGCCTGATTATCCGAGGAGGAGCTGTGCACCGCTGCGTTATTCCTGCTCACAGCAGTGCGGAGAGCAGCAGCCCATGGGACGGCTTGGTCTCAATCTTCTGTCAGCTGGCAGTGGCGACAGTCCTCCGCTGCACAGGGATGCCGAGACAGCACGTCAGTGTTGGCATGGAGGCGGACTGCTCGATGCACAATCTGAAAATCATAATCTTGCAGTGCCTCCAGCCATCTCGTCAACTGTCCATCCGGCTCTTTAAAGTTCAGTAGCCAGGTCAGGGAAGCATGATCCGTCCTGAGCTGGAACCTCCCCCCGTACAAATACGGGCGAAAATGGTGAAGCCCCTGGATGACAGCCAACAGCTCTCTGCGAGTAACGCAATAATTCCTTTCGGCTCTGCGGAGAGTGTGGCTGAAAAAAGTAACTGCCTGCTCTCTGTGTTCTCCCTCCTGGGATAATACCGCCCCGATGCCCTGGTTGCTGGCGTCCGTGTCCACGATGAAAGGGCGGTTCGGGTCGGGATACTGCAGGATGGGGGCTCCGATGAGCGCTGAGCAAAGCTGGGAAAAAGCAGCAGCACAGTTCTCACTCCACTGAAATGCACGGCCTTTCTGTGTTAGCTGATGCAGCAGGCTGGCGATGGTGGCGAGGTCTTTCACAAATCTCCTATAATAGGAGGCCAGTCTGAGAAAACTCCATAGCTCTCCCACATCCTGCGGTGCTGGCCAGTTTCTCACCGCTGCCACTTTCTCTGGATTGGTGGCAACTCCCACTGCGCTGACGATGTGGCCCAGGAAGGTGGTCTCCCGCCGAAATAGGTGGCATTTCCGTGGGTGTAGCCACAGCCCGGCCTGTCGGATGGCATCCAATACTTCCCGGAGGTTGGACAGGGTGCTGTCAAAATCACCTGCGTGAACCAGCAGGTCATCCAGATAAGCAGTGCAGTGGCTCCGGGGTATGTGAGCCAACACTCACTCCACCAGACTTTCAAAGGTGGCCAGGGCGTTGCAAAGTCCAAACGGCATCACTTTGAACTCATACAGTCCCTGCCCAATGGAGAAGGCTGTTTTCTGGCGGGCCTCAGGTGACAGCTCTACCTGCCAATAGCCGCTGTGGAGGTCCAGCGAGCTGAACCAGCTGGAGCCGTCGATGTGGTCCAGCGCATCATCGATGCGGGGCAGGGGGTAGGAATCCTTGCGGGTGACGTCATTCAGGCGTCAGTAATCCACACAGAACCGCCACGAACCGTCCTTCTTCCTAACCAGCACCACCGGTGCCGCCCAGGGGCTGCTGGAGGGCTCAATAATGTCTGCCTCCAGCATTTCTCGTACTTTTTGTTCTTCTGCCGCCCGCCTTGAAAAAGGCAGATGGCATGGGCGGAGCCGGATCGGCCTGGTCTCACCGGTGTCGATCCCGTGCTGCACCAAGCTGGTTCAGGTGCACTCTTCATCCTTGGCAGTGAAGACGTCCATGTAGCAGTCCAACAGCTCCCGCAGCTGGCATCTCTGTCCCGATTCCAGTCCGCTGCAGCTCTGCTGGAACAATTCCTCAACTGCCTGCTGCGTTTCTGCTGACACATTGACCCGCTCTGCTGTGGCCCTCCCCCTTGCTGTCTTTATCGGCGCTCGTGCTCCCTCTGCTCGTGCTGGTGGCGCCGTTGGGTTCAGTACTTGCGGTGACCCACCAGGTTTGGCCCGCCCTGGCGGTCCCTCGATCACGCAGGCCTCCAGGTTCCTCCTCTGGGCCCTGCTGCAGAGCGTGATGGTCCGAGTTCCCAGCAGGAGGGACGATCTGGCGGTGCCAATTTTTGCACTCCATGCTGCGAGCAGATCGAGTCCAATAATGCAGGGGTCTTGGATGTCAGCCAGCCAGAACGGGTGGTTTGTGTTCTGGCCAGCCACCCCCACTACAAGAACTCTTTGCCCTCCCAGTCTGGTGCGCTCACCGGTAGCTGTGGTGACGCAGCGCCTGGTGGGTTCCCACCCCTGTGGTGCCGTCTCGTCCGTTCCTGGCAGCACACCGGGTCGGACCAAGGAGATGGTAGAACCGGTCTCGATCAGGGCCCGGATCGGCTTGTTGTCCAGGCTGCACTATAGGTACATCCCTGGCGAGTGTTCAATTCGGCCCACACATGGTGACAGTTCATTGGGGAAAATGTCTGTGGGAGGCAGCAGGTCTCCGTCCATGCCACCTCGTTCTAGTTTAACGTTGGCAAGGGGCCGGTTTGTGGTTGGGGTGGGTGCCGGGCAGTACTGCACGATGTGTCCTGGCTCCCCGCAGCGGAAGCACCCTTCCTCATGCAGCCGCGGCCGTCTTCTCCGTGGGCGCACTGCCGTGGTCTGCTGCAGCTCCTCCTCCTCACTCTCAGCTGTGGCCTGGAAGGCTCTCTGTCTCGGTGCCGATGCATCAGCTGTACAATCCATTAGCCGTTCCACCCGCTCCGCTTCTGCCACAGCCGTCTCCCAGCTGCTCACGGCGTTAATCCGGATGTGGCTCTGGAGCTGGGCCGGGCGGAGACCCCGGATGAAGTTCCAGAGGGCGAGCTTCTCCACTACTTCTGGCTCGAAATCCGGGTAGCTGCACCATGTCAGCAGCCGTATGTCCGCTGCGTAGGCTCCCAGGCTCTTTCGGCTGCCTCACCGGCGGTTGGCCAGCTGTTCCTCGGCGTGCTCAGTGTTGGCCGCTCTCCCAAACCGCCTCCGGAGCGCTCCTTGTAGCGCTGGCCAGCTGCAGCATTCCTCGGGCTGGAGATCGGACAGTGTGCAGAGAGCCCTTCCCTCCAGGGCCAGCGCGACCTGCATGGCGGTCTCTCTGGGTGGCCAGCTGTTCAACGCAGCAGCCAGCTTGACCTGGACCAGGTAGTCATCCAGCAGGGTTTCACTGTTAAAGCAGGGAACCTTGGCCTGCTGCCAGATGGGTGGGACGGTCGCCTCTCGGTCGATCGCCGCCCCAGTCACAGTGGAATCGCCAGCCCGTCCTGCCCTGAAAAGGGTGGGGAGTGGTGCTGATCTGCTCTGCTCAGCCCGCCCTGCCTTGAGAAAGGCAGAAGGCGGGGTACGCTGGTCCTATTGGGTACGCTGCTCCGTTCATCCTGGCGAGCAACTCTGGGGGTTGGTGTATCAGCTCTGTCATCCATTCCTAGCTGAGTGATGAATCGCTCCAGCTGCTGGATCTCTGCTCTGATCCTGGCTTCCATCTGCTCCATATCCCAACTTCTGACACCAGTGTGACGTAGTGGGGGTTCACACAAGAAAGGAGAGATGACTGTGACGAAACAGGCTTTATTTAAAACACACTCCCTCAACACAGACAGGAGGGGAGGTCATTCACACAGATCTCCGTCTCACTAAGGGTGACACAAACACATGATCAGTCACTGCTCTGACTCTTCTTATAGCACTGCTGTGTCATTATAAGCAATAACACTTTAGAACACACGAATGATAACACCCTTTGAATCCTCCGCTGCCAAAGCATGCCGGGAAAATCCCCACCCCCTTAACACAGCCCCAACGTTACATTATATATGGGAATTACTGACACAGCAATACAGCTCTTGTTGGAGCGTGCTCCGTTTAATCACACTTAACTAGACAACAGCTAAAATTCACTGGTGCGAAGCTAATAACTGCAGTCAGCCATGCTGACGCAAGACATAAAATCGGAACTCGGCATGTCGTAACCATGGTAACCTTAAAGCGGCATTGATGCTGCAATGCCAAACATAACAGGGCAGATGGTGGTTTTGATTGTGGATGTTTTTCTCCCTACATCACTAACAGATGCTTCATTTTCAATTACATCTATCATCATATTTTTGTCTGTGATGATCCAGTTTCTGCCCAGGGTTTTTCAGCCCAAGATTTTAGCTTCAGAGCTAACAGAGCTACAGAGTTTACCAAGTGTAGTTATTATTGTTATTTTCTTCAAATTTCAACTACCTTCACTAGTCCACAGTTGGTAATAAATCTTGCATCAATCTGGATTATTTTGTTATATTTTTGCCATTATGGTACATTAAACTATTAGCATTAGCTTGGCTATGTGGTTGGAATCAGTCAGTTTAAGCACTTCTCAGTATGGAGAGGCTGATTGACATGCCACCTGTCATTAGCTTAACAGTTGATCTGTTTTTTTTTCCTATAAATTCTATTCACCCCACTGGAATCCTTGCCCATCTTTTAACATCTGGCCATGTATGTCATTCTTTGATATTATTTTAGCTTAGTTTACTATTGCTTAATTTTCTCAAACCAAAACCCAAGGCAGCTAGCTGACACTAGCAGATAGCTAGCTTCAGCATGCATTCATTCACAAATGTTTTGTTTGCTTATTGTACTCCAGGGACTGGTCATATCACATTGACCACTGAAACCACACACTGCTGTCCATCAGAGATACTTTATTTTGTTCATTTTTAAAGACAAATTTGCGCTAGTTGGCTCAGACCCACTGTCTGAGCTAGGATCTAGCCAGCTCTGATTAACGATAGTGATGAAAGAGGGAGGGTGGAGTGTTGTAAGTAATAATCACAGACGCACATTCAGCTTCACTCAACAGCCCTGCATTCAGTTGACTGCAATCAGTTGATTCCGTTTGCAACCGTTCGGAATTGTTCGTTAGTTTACGTAAATGAACGACATGGTAGCCGCGAACTGTTTTCTCATTGGCCGAACTCCTCAGGGAGGTGACTCAAATAGCGAACAAAGATGGCGGCTAGGTAAGATAGTTTGTTTTCTTTTCTTTTTGGAGCAATTCCATCATTTTAAGAGTAGAGGTTATGTCAGTTTGTAAGTTAAACAATACCACACATAAAATATTGTTTTTGGTGGGGGTATAATGGAGAATTCTTAGGTAATATGAAGTTGAAGTAGGCTACAGTCTACACTGTAGTTACCATATCCTCTAACCGGCTGACAGAGGATCATAGATCTACACAACTACAGAATGCGTGAGCCGACCAGAAAAAACGTTTGCCGAGAACTGCCCGTTCATTTAGGTTACTTCGCCTTGCAAACTATGTTCGGCGAACTGTTTCATGAACTGAACTCGTGTCAGGGTCCACTTTACTTCTGTTCTCTACTCTCTATACACAGGCATTACTCTGTATTCTTAAATCACACCACCACCTATTGGCCTGTAAGATATACCACATATCCCCTCTTTTTAAAGAATGCCAAGAACACCATCCAATTTTTTTTTTCAAAGAACCAGAACTTACAGCACATCATAGAAGTAGTAAATGCATATCAACATAACATCATGTTTTTTCTATTAATGAACTGCTTGTCTACTTCATTCATCCCTTCTCTTTTAGTGTCTATGTCACAAAGTCTTTGAGCCACTTTGGAGCACGAGCAGTTCTCTGATTTGGCACTGCAGGGTCTGGCTGTGGCTGTGGTGGTGTACCCGCCCATAACAAACATGTCCCCTCTTGCGGTGTTGCAGTGGAAGGAATGTCTGTGTAGGAAGGGGCCAAACGACTGACATTCCAGACCTTCCCGTCGGAGAGAAGAAAGGTTTCTGGTCCATTCTGTGCCATGACCTGGAGTAGTTTTGTAAACTTGTTTACACCTTTCTTGATCAAGCCAGGTTTCATTATGTGAACAAACCCACCAATCTGCAGGGTTGGGGTTCGCACACCTTGACGACTATCTGTGTATTGTTTAGATTTCAACTGCTTCTTTTTAACAGTCTCTTAACCCTTTTTGGTCAACCTGTGTTTTGCGCATTGGTGACCCCCTGATATTTAGCTTGATATTCAGTGGACGGCCATGGAGAAGCTCAACAGGTGAGACTTGATTGCATGAGGAGTAGCACGGTACGAGCAAAGGAAGTCAGTGACAAACTGTTTCCATGGTTTCCTTTCAATGTCTGCCATCTGGAGACAGTCATTGAGAACTCTGTTCCATCTTTCAATCTCTCCACTGCATTGGGAATAGTAAACTGAGCTGCGGTAGGGTTTGATATCTCTGCTGGCAAGGAAAGTGTCAAATTCAGCCGAGGTAAACACTGTTCCATTATCAGATACTAACTCGAGTGGATTTCCTTCACGGCCAAAGACGACAGTTAAGAACTGAATGACTGCTGAAGATGTCACCTCAGACATGAATGCAACCTCGGGCCATTTGCGGTAATAATCCAGGGGTGTTACTGCATAACGGCAATCAGCTGGAACTCTGTAGTAAGGTCCTACAATATCAATAGCCACCTTTTCTCATGCAGCATTAGGAAGGCTTACAGGTGTCAGTGGGGCTGGTCTAATCACCGCAGTTTTGTCATGTTGAGCCCAAGTAATGCATGTTTTAATGGCAGTCGGTACATCAGCATCCATGCCTGGCCACCAATACAGTTCCTGAAGCCTCTGCTTCGTACGCACAGTTCCTTGGTGTGTATCATGGGCAAGTTGCACCAGCTTGGGGCGAATGTTAGGCCGGCACACCAACACAGTATGTGCCATGGATGATGCAGTCATCATATTCTGACAGTTCAGAGTGAAGTCTGAAGTATGGCACCAGAGCTGGATCCAGGCCTTTGTTTGTACGGGGCCAGCCTTTCCTGATAAACTTTGCCACTTGTTGTGAAATGGAGCAGTCTGTGTATGCAGCTTGCAGTTGGTCAGCTGTGACAGCAGCTAAATCATCAGAAATCAATGCCACCATTTCAACGTCAGTATCCAACTGAGACTCAGTAGCAGGCAGTGGCAAATGTGAGACAGTCAGCAATTACATTGTCGTATCCTGGTTTGTATTCGATTTCATAGTTAAAAGCCAACAGTCTTGCAGACCACCTGGCGATTCTCATACCTGCTTTGCCAAGGCCTTTCGTGGTGAGCAGCGTAGTCAGTGGGCTATGGTCTGTACGGAGAGTGAAAGTGTTACCCCAAAGGTAAGTACGCCAGTGCTCAGTCGCCCACACACAGGCAAGAGCCTCCTTTTCAACTATTGAATATTTCCTCTCACAATCTGTAAGTGTACGTGATCCAAAAGCGACAGTTCTCTCATTGTCTCCATGAAGTTGACTAAGCATGGCATCTATGCCATAGTCAGAGGCATCAGTTGTGACAATGGTGGGTAACTTCGGATCGTACAATACAAGGGCTGGGCTATTGGTTATCAGCTGCTTAAGACGAATGAAAGCCTCTTGTGCACTGTCAGTCCATTTGTATGTACAGTCTCTTCTCAGAAACGCTGTTAAGGGCTCTACTACTGATGCATAATTTGGAATGAACTTGGAGTAGAATGAAGTGAGACCCAAGAAAGAGCGAAGTGAAGTAGCATCTTGTTTTGTAGGAGCATCTGTAACAGCTTTGACATGCTCTGGGTCAGGCGTAAGGCCAGATGCGGATAACACATGACCTAGGAATGGGAGTTTCGACTTTCTGAATTGACACTTAGACATGTTTAGTTTAAGGCCGCTGTCCTGTAGGTGCTGGAGAACCACTTTCAGATGACGTTCATGCACGTCTGATGATTTGCCAAAGACAATAATGTCATCGAAGTAGTACTGAACCCCATCCAGTCCAGCTAGAATTTATGACATAAGTTGTTGAAATGCACTTGAAGCAGATGCCAAGCCATATGGGACTTTGGTGAAACAAAACAGTCCATCATGGATTATAAAAGCAGTGAGGTCCTTGCTCTCCATGTGTAATGGAACCTGATGGTAAGCATTCTGCAAGTCTATTGTGGAGAACATTTGTGCACCCCTGAGTTCATTAAACACTTCTTCAATGTGTGGCAATGGGTGGCTGTCAATGATGACCACTTTGTTTGGTTCCCTTAGGTCGACACATAGCCTGAGCTGTCCATTCTTCTTCTTTATAGCTAATAATGGTGACACCCAGGGTGATGAATCGATTTTCTCAATGATGCCATCATTCTCAAGTCTACATAGTTCAGCAGACATTGCATCACGTACAGAAAAAGGCAAGCAGCACAGCTTTTGTTGGATAGGTGGTATGTCAGGACGGACCTTAACTTTGTGGACAAATTTCACAACCCCACTCGGTACAGGAAAAGCAGAGGTCTGTTGCATGGATGTGGAATGACCTGAGGGTGTGCAGGATTTTATTATTGTAATGTCCAAGCACAAAGCAGTCACTGGATTCATTCCTAAAAATGGGTGTTCCTGATGGCACAACATAGAATTTGGATTGAGCAAGTTTAGAATTGCATGTAACAGTTAAGGAAAGACAGCCCAGTACAGGTATTGAAGTCTTTGTGTAGGTCATGAGATGCACAGCTCATTCAGTTAGGACAGAATCTCTGAAATTGTCATTGTAAAAGTTCTCTGGAATTATGGACACAGCTGATCCAGTGTCAACGAGCAACTTTGTGTTTACTTCTGTGCTTTGAACAGCTTTAAGTGAAACATTGCACCAGAGTTTGACTGCATATCCTCTGCTTTAGCAACACTGACAACAGTCACATCAGAAATGTCTGCAATTTCTTTTACTGTGGCCGCAGGAGCGCTTCAACAGACATGGGCAAAATGGCCAGATTTGTTGCACTGATTGCAAGTAGCAGACCTAGCAGGGCATTTACAATTGTTTGTTAAATGATCAGATGAGCCACAGCGGTAACATTTCTTACCAGTTGTATTCTCAGTTGTAGTATGACTGTGCTGTGGCATTCGCTCATCACTCCCTTTTTGTTGCGGGCGTTTTACCTTTTTGTCCACCGTGAAAAGTAGTCCCTTGAACAGCCCTAACCATTGTGTCTTTATTTCCCATCACCTGTGCTTCGGCAAGTGTAGTTTCAATTTGTCCAGCAATCATCATAGCTTTCTATAATGTAAATCCAATTTCCAAAAGCAGCCGTTCTCTTATCCTTGCACTGTTTATCTTCTCATCTAACTGATCTCGGATCATCTCATCAGATGCATCTCCAAACTCTCATGTTGATGCTTGCTCCCACAAGGCAGCCACATAAAGCAAAGTGGACTCACCAACGTTCTGTGCATGCTGATGAAACTTGGCTTCTTTCAGCTACTAGTCCCTCTGCGATTTCGCGATGCTGTAATTGCACCAATTCACGCGAAATCAGCCAATCAGCATAACTATTGCACAACCTTGCAAGTTTGTCCAATCATTGCAACTTTCCCGCAATTTTGGCCAATCCTCGTCAACTTCCGCCAATTTCACTAATCAAATTTGTCTCCAACTGGCGCTGAAACGCTCAGTCTAACCAATCAAATGCATCATTGCACCGCATTCACTTCTGTGTTTACAGTGAGTAGTGAGTTTATAGTTTACATTGAGCAACGGAACACATCTGCAAACAGAGTGTGTGATTTAAAAAAAAACACTCACCCGCGAGGTTTTCAACACCATCCCTTCCTCCGTCTCCCCCAGCCTGCCTGTGGATGCCTCGCCACATCTCCATCCTGACCGCATGTGTGAAGCGCTGGGTTTGTGTTTAAAAACATACGCCTGCCCCAAAAGCACCCCGTCGTGGGAGCACGCGTGAGAGCCAGTGTTTGAACATTTATACATCTTTAGAGGTAAAATCATTATGTGGGGAGCCTTGAACAACGAAACTGAGTTGCATTTAATCCAAGTTTATTTCAAGCAACATTCCCACAGTCTGCTCTCATCCCTGAGCAGAGAAAACAAGAGACTGGAACACAGCAAAGTGCTCACCTTTAAACATTCTCACATCAAACAAACTCCCTCGCAGGGGAAGTCACACATCTCCACCATAAACCTTTTGTTCACATTAATCAACCTTTTATTTACATTACTCCCCCCTCTCTCCTCTCGAGCCTCAGATGTCAGGAAGTCTTCTGTTCACACCTATAGGCTCCTTCATCGTGAGGTTAAATCACATATGCAGTGTCCAACATATAAATGTACCACAACACAGCCATATAACCCCCCCCCCAAACGATGAAGAACTGACTATTCCCTAAAATCCAATAACATCTTACTGACTACTGTATAATCAACATCAACATTCAGTCTGTGCGCCGCCTGGGCTTCAACCGTCTGCCGAATCTGCTGTGAGTTGGCCCCGCCTTGCCTGCGGCGCCTTTCTGCTGCGGCTCTGTTGACTGAGGGAGAGAGTGATTATTTGCCCTTTGCGGGGGCCTGCCTCGTCGAGGGGCCACCGCGACCGGCACAGACTCGTCCTTCATGACAAAAGCAGGTTTTAGTCTGTCAATACTGACTGTCTCTTTTCTGTCTCCAAAATCTAGCACAAATTGCTTATCACCTGCCTCCAGCACTCGAAATGGCCCTTCGTAAGGTGGTTTGAGCATCGCTTTAAGGGCTTCGCGCCTGACAAAAACGAAGTCGGCATTTTTCAAAGCCTTGGGGACGAAAACTCGCGGAAAAGCGTGATGAACTGGACCCGGAAGCGTGTCTGCTCCCATGCCAACTAACGGTCCTAGAGCAGAGAGAGGTGGAGGCTCCGGGTGCTCTGGTAAAAACTCGCCTGGCAGCCTAAGAGTTTGTGCGAATACCAGCTCCACTGGAGAGGCGTCTAAGTCCTCTTTGGGTGCAGAACGCAACCCTAATAAAACCCATGGCAGTTTATTTACCCAATCTGCATCCGTGAGCGACGCTCTGAGTGCTGCCTTCAAAGACCTATGAAAACGCTCGCATAAACCATTAGCCTGGGGGTGGTAAGCCGTAGTGCGGTGAATTTTGGCTCCTAAGCCATTGGCCATCGCTGACCACAGCTCAGAGATGAATTGAGGTCCTCTATCGGACGTAATGTCCGACGGAACCCCGAAGCGCGCCACCCAAGCCGTTAAAAAAACGCGAGCCACCTCCGCGGCCGTGGTCGTCGCAAGCGGGACCACTTCCGGCCAACGTGTGGTTCGGTCCACCATTGTCAAAAGATGCGTGAACCCCTGCGATGCCGGTAGGGGGCCCACAAGGTCGATGTGTATATGGTCGAACCTTCTGGCTGGAATGCGAAACGGTTCTAACGGGGCTCTTGTGTGCTTGTGAATTTTGGCCCGTTGACAGGAAATGCAGGCTTTCGCCCATTCCTTCACGTGCTTGCGTAGGCCCGGCCAAACAAACTTTTCTGCCACCATTTTCACCGACGTGCACACCCCCGGGAGCGCCAGCGAGTGGGCCGAGTCAAAAACACGGCGGCGCCACGTGGCCAGAACCACTGGACGCGGGCGCCCTGTCGACACGTCGCAGATCAGGGGGGGCATACCGGTTTGTAAACACTTGCTCTCCAGCCTTAACCCTGTTGGTCCAGACTGGAGCGCGCACACGTCTGCGTCCACTCCCTGGTCCGCTGCCATGGCTGCATAATCTATACCCACGTGCACCGGGGCTGCGCGCGCCACCGTGCCGCTCTCCTGCGGCGCGGTCACGGTGGCCCTTTCTGCCTCTGCGCGTGGTGGAGTCGTGAACGCGCGCGAGAGACAGTCTGCTACAACATTGAATTTGCCCGCAACGTGCCTAATGTCAGTGGTAAATTCCGAGATCGCGGCCAGCTGCCTCTGCTGCCTGCCGGACCACGGGTCTGAAATTTTAGCCATGGCGTATGTGAGCGGCTTGTGGTCTACATAAGCGGTGAAGCACCGTCCTTCCAGCCAGAACTGGAAATGACGAACAGCCAAATGCAGCGCCAGCAGTTCTCTGTCGAACGTGCTGTATTTGCGCTCGGCCGCGCTTAAGGATTTGCTAAAGAAAGCCAAAGGCTGCCAAACTCCGGCGACCTGCTGCTCAATAACGGCCCCTATGGCTAAATCTGAAGCGTCTGTCGTCAGCGCGATACGTGCTGCAGGGTCTGGGTGGGCCAGGAGCGCAGCGTCAGCCAAGGCTTTCTTAACCTCTGTGAACGCGCGCTCCTGCTCCGGGGACCATTCAACCGCCTGGGTCGGTTTTTGCTTTTTGAGCGCGGCATATAACGGTTGCATGATTTGAGCTGCGTGGGGCAGGAATCGGTTGTAAGAATTCACCATCCCCAAGAATTCCTGTAGTGATTTGACCGTTTGTGGCCGGGGGAAATCCGCTACCGCGCGTACTTTATCTGGTAACAGAACCGCTCCCTCTGGGGAGACGCGGTGACCCAAAAAATCGATCCGCTCGACGCCGAACTGGCACTTGGTTGGGTTAACTATTAAGCCGTGCTCTCCCAGCCTCCTAAAAACTGCTGTGAGGTGCTTTTCATGTTCGTCCTCTGAAGTACTCGCGACCAAAATGTCGTTGAGGTACACAAACACGAAAGGGAGATCGCGTAACACGGCATCCATCATCCGCTGAAACGTTTGCGCCGCCCCTTTGAGACCAAAAGGCATGCATAAAAACTCGAAAAGTCCGAACGGGGTTATTACCGCTGTTTTAGGAATGTCCTCCGGCTGGACTGGGACTTGATGATAGCCGCGAACCAGATCAATCTTTGAAAAAATGCGCGCCCCCGCCAGGTGCACCGAAAAATCTTGAATGTGCGGGATGGGATAACGATCGTGCGCCGTAGCATTGTTTAGCCTGCGGTAATCACCGCACGGTCTCCAGGAGCCGTCGGCTTTCGGTACCATGTGCAGCGGCGAAGCCCACGGGCTTTTTGACCTACGAACGATGCCCAGCCTCTCTAGGCTGGCAAACTCCTCGCGTGCAATGGCGAGCTTAACTGCATCCAAGCGCCGAGCTTTTGCAAACACGGGAGGACCAGATGTAGGTATAAAATGTTTCACTCCGTGCTTCGCGACTGCCGCTGAAAAAGTGGGCACGGTGAGCGCTGGAAATTGGGTGAGGAGTGTGTGAAACTTACCACCTGCTGTAGCGACGTGGGTCTGTGCTGGTGGTGGGGACACTCGAGCTGAACAGGGGAGAGAGTAAAAAGAGAGTGCATTTACCAGCCGTCTATTAGCAAGATCAACTAACAGATTGTGTGAACACAAAAAATCCGCGCCCAACATGTTGAAACTCACCGCCGCTATTACAAAAGTCCATTCATATGTGCGGCCATGTAAGCATAAAGCCAAGGTCCTTTTCCCGTAGGTGTTGATGCTCGAGCCATTTGCCGCCGTAGCTCCGCTACCGTGGGGTCCAGCCACCCGGTCCGCGTATGTTGGGGTGATGAAGCTCACTTGGGCTCCGGTGTCTATGAGGAACTCTCGTCCGGAGTGCACATCTGCGATGTAGAGCAGCTTGTAACCTTCACCGAGAGTCGAAGCTGCTAGCGACTCTCGGTCTTGCCGTTTCCCGAACTCCTGAAGTTGCAGGGTGGCACACACCTGCGTGCCCTCTCAGCGAGCCTCCGATGGTAAAAGCAGAGATCCTCTCCTCCGCTGTGCCGGGGCCGCGCCTCTGCCACCGGCCCAATGGCTCCACCTCGTCGCGGCCGTGCTGCCGCCGTCGTCGGTCAGCCTGGGTCTGCCGCCTCTGGCCCCCCGCTGTCGTGGGTCGCCGCTGCGGTTGCTTGGCCACCGCAGGCGTCCAGAATCCCATCTGCTTCCTGGGCCAGCTCCCGGAACTCCTCCAGGGTGTGACATTTCTTGCCAGCCAGCGTGCTTCTCGCATGCGTCGGGAGGGTGGAGAGGAAGATGAACTGGAAAAGGAAATCATCCTTGTCCAACCCTCTCAGCTGTATCATCTCCTCCATCAGGGCGCTCGGCCTGTGTCCTCCCCGGTCTAGCAAAGACAGGAGCCTCCTCGCCCTCACTTCGGCCGAGGGGGTGAAAAACTTAATGAGGGTGGATTTCAGCTTGTCGTACCTGCCGGTCGCGGGTGGCTGCTCCACCAAACTCTGCACACACCGAGCTGTAGTGTTATCCAGTTTAGCGATGACATGGTGGAATTTAGTGTCATCCACCGTTACTCCTGTGAGGGCGAACTGCGACTCCGCTTGCAGGAACCACGACCGTGGGTTATCCTGCCAGAAATCCGGCAGCTTGACGGCCACAGCGTTCGCCAGCTCTGGACTTCGTGAGTCCGGGACCCTGAGACCTTCTCCGGTCATTCTCAACGTCGTTAGTCACCAATGTGGGGAGCCTTGAACAACGAAACTGAGTTGCATTTAATCCAAGTTTATTTCAAGCAACATTCCCACAGTCTGCTCTCATCCCTGAGCAGAGAAAACAAGAGACTGGAACACAGCAAAGTGCTCACCTTTAAACATTCTCACATCAAACAAACTCCCTCGCAGGGGAAGTCACACATCTCCACCA
Source organism: Pholidichthys leucotaenia (assembly GCA_020510985.1). Lineage (NCBI taxonomy): Eukaryota > Metazoa > Chordata > Actinopteri > Cichliformes > Pholidichthyidae > Pholidichthys > Pholidichthys leucotaenia. The sequence continues at coordinate 158,465,329 of CM035838.1, read as the reverse complement.
TAAACCTTTTGTTCACATTAATCAACCTTTTATTTACATTACTCCCCCCTCTCTCCTCTCGAGCCTCAGATGTCAGGAAGTCTTCTGTTCACACCTATAGGCTCCTCCATCGTCCTCTGGAGCCTCTGAGATCAGGGAGTCTTCTGTTCACACCTATAGGCTCCTTCATCGTGAGGTTAAATCACATATGCAGTGTCCAACATATAAATGTACCACAACACAGCCATAATTACTACATCTGGTCAATGAGCTTTAAAACTGTGAATCTCCGGTGTAGACTGTGGACGGACAAATGCACCCCCCCACCCCCGCTGTAAATGGAAGATGTGTGTGTGTAGACCAACATCCAGCAGACAGATAGGTAGGCATGGAAGGAGAGAGAATATTCTCTGTATTTTTTATTTTTTTTTTCAGAAAAACACAGACTCCAATAGCCAACACAGAGCAACAGAATTAATTTATTTTTTCTTCTCCACTTGGTACCAAGTGGCTGGCGACTGTCGGGAGTTTTCAAATGAAGGTGCTGCCAATAATTTCCAAATCTCTGCTCTTAAACATGCATTCAATGCAATTTAGCTGTTGTAATGGATATTGTGTTAATGTTTGTATTTGCTGTTGTACAAGCATTTTTCTGTATAGCAGATGTTTCTGCTTAATTTACAAATCACTATAACAGGAAATTTTTGACAATCCTGTGCTTTTGTTGTATTGTTATATAGAATATCACTGCAATAAACAGGAAAAAAGCATTTGCTTTAAAATTTGTAATTATTCCCACAACTTTTAGTGCAGAAAACACTCTAAAAACATAGCAACTTTTATCGCAACTTTTTAAAAAAGCTCCCGCGAATTCAGGCTTTTTGGCCTGCAACAATCATAAAAACATCCAGCGAAATCCTGGAGGGACTGAAAAAAAAATCCTTCAATGCAGAAAGTGCCTCAGCATATGAAGTCCCAGTCTCAAGAGTATGAAATATCCTTTGTGCCTCTACGCCAATGCAGTGAATAAGCAAGGCACACTTTTGCTTATCAGACAAGTCTTTGTCTGACGCAGCAATGATATTAGTGTCAAAAAGTATGCAACCAGTTGTAGTGCTGGGATTTACTGTAGTGTGCAGTGTGATGACGCAGCCTGCGGGTGACGTCATCATGCCACTATGCAGTGGTGTGAAAAAGTGTTTGCCCCCTTCCTGATTTCTCATTTTTTTGTATGTTTGTCACACTTAAATGTTTCAGAGCATCAAATTTAAATATTAGACAAAGATAACACAAGTAAACACAGAATGCAGTTTTTAAATTAAGGTGTTTATTATTAAGGGTAAGAAAAATCCAAACCTATATGACCCTGTGTGAAAAAGTGACCCCCCCCCCCCCGTGTTAAAACATAAATTAACTGTGGTTTACCATATCTTTGGAAAGCTGAGTTCAATTTCTCTAGCCTCACCCAGGCCTGATTACTGCCACATCTGTTCTCAATCAAGAAATCACTTAAATAGGACCTGCCTGACAAAGTGAAGTAGACCAAAAGATCCTCAAAAGCTCGACATCAAGTTGCAATCCAAAGAAATTCAGGAACAAATGAGAAACAAAGTAATTGAGATTGATCAGTTTGAAAAAGGTTATAAGACTTAGACTTAGACTTAACTTTATTAATCCCTTTGGGATGACTCCCTCTGGGAAATTTAAAAAGTCATTTCTAAAGCTTTGGGACTCCAGCAAATCACAGTGAGAGCCATTATCCACAAATGGCGAAAATATGGAACAGTGGTGAACCTTCCCAGGTGTGGCCGGCCGACCAAAATTACCCCAAGAGCACAGCGGCGACTCATCCAAGAGGTCACAAAAGACCCCACAACAACACCCAAAGAACTGCAGGCCTCACTTGCCTCAGTTAAGGTCAGTGTTCATGACTCCACCATAAGAAAGAGACTGGGCAAAAATGGCCTGCATAGCAGAGTTCCAAGACGAAAACCACTGCTGAGCAAAAAGAACATAAAGGCTTATCTCAGTTTTGCCAGAAAACATCTTGATGATCCCCAAGACTTTTGGGAAAATACTCTGTGGACTGACAAGACAAAAGTTGAACTTTTTGGAAGGTGTGTGCTCCATTACATCTGGCGTAAAAGTAACACAGCATTTCAGAAAAAGAGCATCATACCAACAGTAAAATATGGTGGTGGTAGTGTGATGGTCTGGGGCTGTTTTGCTGCTTCAGGACCTGGAAGATTTGCTGTGGTAAATGGAAACATGAATTCTGCTGTGTACCAAAAAATCCTGAAGGAGAATGTCCAGCCATCTGTTTGTGACCTCAAGCTGAAGCACACTTGGGTTGTGTATCAGGACAATGATCCAAAACACACCAGCATACCTGCCAACTACTCCGGTTTTGCCGTAATGGTTATGGTTTTCAAGACCCCATTCCGGGTTATGGCTTTATTAATCAAAATTACGGTTTTTCACTAAAAATTCAGTCAAAAATTTTAAATCGTAAAAAAACACGAAAGCAATTCCAAACACGAGATCGCTAGGAATCATATCTAAATTTAGAACATAGCAACACGTGATGGCGGCCAGGATGGTCACACTTTTTCAATGCTGAGACAAAGTTGCTGATTTTGCCACTAAAATAACTAACCAACAGCGAATATCGGATCAACATTTGTGACGCACACGCACAGGCTGAATTTCCACCTTGGTTGAACCAGCTTTTGAAGTAGAAATACCCCTTTATTCGCCTTTCACCGGGCTCTGTGAGTAAACTGAGTAGCGTTTCTTTTCGTGGTTCGCTGCTACGCTTTACCTGAAGCATTTGCAAAGCTAACGCTATCGCTATAGCTAACGCCATAGCTAGTCGTAGCACCTAACATCGACACAAAGAAGCGACTCTGTCCCCAGTGATTAGGGCTCGCCGGAGGAACTAACCGAGGCAACAGTTGGACGGGAGCCGGATCAGAGTTAAAGTACAGCGGTGGTAAGAGACAGGGACCAGTGGAGGACCACCGGGGCCCCAGCTGGATAAGAGCCGGAATCGGAGCCCAGTTACAGCGGCGGGGCTCGGCGGAGTCGCGAAGGAATTAGGTCAGCATTGTATACGTTTTCATCATGGAATCTGCCGGAGAAAAATCACAAATGAGCGTGAAACCCAAACGAAAATTACAGTCTTTTCGTGAGGAATACTCCAAAGCATTTCCAGGAATTATTATTCGCTCAAGAAAGGGTGAAAATTTCACATTTGCTGAGGGAAAAGGTCAAGAGAAATGTCATTTATCAACATTTGTTAAATGCATGATTATGTACTAAGATGTAGAAGAGCTTGGAAGAATGAGGCGATGTGATATATAAACCAAAGTTTATTATCAGCTCCTCTAACAAGTCTCATCTGAGTGCAACAGCAGAAGAAGGAAAAAGAGACCGAACACCTTCGGCTCTATGAACTTATACTTGCACATAACAAAAGACATGCATATCAAAAGCTGACATCCCTCATTATCTTAATCCCTCCATTATCTTCGTACTCCTCCTCATGGCCCTGGGGGGTCAGGGCAGCTCCTCCGGTCTCCACCGCAGTGCCTGGGATGCTCTTTGATCTTCACTGGCGGTTGAGACTCTTTGTCCTGTTCTGAGGTGTGAAGTCGCCTTACATATGTAATCACTAAACACTCTCACATGCTTCAACATATGTAGGTTATGGAATATATGATTAATATAGACCACAGCCCCCCCCAAACGACTAAGAAAAGGACAATAGAAAAATTCACAGTTTAAGATAATTACTAGGACATACTAACTGCTACACCTCTTGCCACAGAAGAAACTTTCCAGCAGCCATGCTCCTAAGAGAGTTCAGTGGTAATCATAACAGCATAGTAAAATCACAAGTCAGTCCTAAACTGTTACAGCACAATTAGTGAACAACTGTTGAGTAGTTTGCATCAGTCCCTGTGCCGTCTGGGTTTTAATCTTCTCCCGAATCTGCTGTGGGTCCGCTTGGGCATCCTGCTGGGACCTTCCTGTAAGGAATCTGCAGCTTGGGGAGGAGAGTGATTATTTGTTCCCTGCAGGGGGGCTGAGTCTTTTCTCTTGGGGGGTCTACCCCGCCGAGGTGCTCTCGCCAACCGTGCAGGCTTGTCTCTCAACAAGAAGGCAGGTTTAAGTCTGTCAATGCTGACTGTTTCTTTTCTATCCCCAAAATCAAGCACAAAGTGTTTATCACCAGGTTCCAGCACTCTGAATGGCCCATCGTATGGTGGGCGGAAAGTTGGTTTTAAAGCTTCATGCCTAACAAAAACGAATTCAGCGTTCTTTAAAGCTTGTGGGACAAAAACCTGTGGAAAAGAGTGATGTGCCGGTCCGGGGAGAGAGTCCGGTCCGTTGCTGCCTAAAAACCTCGGGGCTGGAAGATGCCCTGGCTCTGGGTTCTCTGGTAAAAATTCACCTGGGAGCCTGAGAGGTTGTGCAAAAACTAATTCTGCTGGAGAGGCGTCTAGATCCTCTTTGGGTGCAGCACGCAACCCCAATAAAACCCAGGGAAGTTTATCTACCCAATTTGTATCCGTTAGTGAGGCTCTGAGGGCGGCCTTTAAAGATCTGTGAAACCGCTCGTATAACCCATTAGCCTGAGGGTGATAAGCGGTGGTGCGGTGAATTGTCACCCCTAAGCTGCTGGCCATGGCTGACCAAAGCTCCGAGACAAATTGAGGCCCCCTATCGGACGTGATGTCCGATGGGACGCCGAAACGTGCCACCCAGTTTGTCAAAAAAACGCGAGCGACTTCCTCCGCTGTGGTTGATGCCAGAGGGACTGCCTCTGGCCAGCGCGTGGTGCGGTCTATCATTGTTAACAGGTGTGTGAAACCTTGGGAGGAAAGTAGTGGCCCCACGAGGTCGACATGAACGTGGTCGAACCTTCTAGCAGGGATTGGAAAAGACTCCAGAGGGGCTTTTGTGTGTTTGTGTATTTTGGCGCGCTGACAAGAAATGCAAGTTTTTGTCCATTCTTTTACGTTTTTGCGCAGGCCAGGCCACACAAACTTTTCGGTGACCATTTTAACCGAGGCGCGCACACCTGGGTGCGGGAGGGAGTGAATTGAATCGAAAATATGGCGGCGCCATGTAGCTGGGACTAACGGGCGAGGTCGGCCGGTTGAGATGTCGCATATTAGGGGGGGCACGCCGTCGCGTAAACCCCTTTCCTCCAGCCTTAACCCTGTTGGTCCAGACAAGAGTGCGCGCACGTCCACGTCACTACTTTGCTCTTCTGCCATGGCTGCATAATCTATCCCCGCATGGATTGGGGCTGCGTATGTGTCCGCGTTGGCGAAGAGTTCAGCGGCTGAGGTAGTATAATCTGTCTCCTATAGCTAGGTCCGAAGCGTCTGTGGTTAGCGCAATGCGGGCCGAGGGATCGGGGTGAACCAACAATGTGGCATTAGCTAGGGTGCTTTTTACCTCCGCGAAGGCGTGTTCACGCTCCGGGGTCCATTCGACCGCGTTGGAAGCTTTTTGTTTTCTGAGCGCGTCATATAGGGGCTGCATGAGCTGAGCTGCGTGGGGGAGGAAACGGTTGTAAAAATTAACCATTCCTAAAAATTCTTGCAGCGATTTGACCGTTTGTGGCCGTGGGAAACTTTTTATCGCGTGAACTTTGTCTGGAAGTGGGACTGCCCCCTTCGGAGAAACTCTGTGTCCTAAAAAATCAATTTGTGACACGCCGAATTTGCATTTGGCTGGATTGATTATTAACCCGTGCTCTTCTAGTCTCTGAAAAACCATAGTGAGATGCTGCTCGTGTTCTTCCTCAGACGGGCTGGCTACCAGCATATCGTCGAGGTAGACGAAAACAAAAGGGCGGTCGCGTAATACTGCATCCATCATCCGCTGAAAGGTTTGAGCCGCGCCTTTGAGGCCGAAAGGCATTCGCAAAAATTCAAAAAGGCCGAAAGGGGTTATTACAGCTGTTTTAGGAATGTCCTCTGCTTGAACTGGGGCTTGATGATAACCGCGGACCAGGTCTATTTTTGAAAAAATGCGTGCACCCGCCAGATGCAGTGAAAAATCTTGAATGTGAGAAATTGGGTAGCGGTCATGCACTGTCGCATTGTTTAATCTGCGGTAATTGCCGCACGGTCTCCAAGAACCGTCGGATTTCGGAACCATGTGAAGTGGTGAGGCCCAGGGGCTTTTCGAGCGTCTGATAATGCCTAATTTTTCGAGGGTGGTAAACTTGTCCCGAGCTATGGCGAGCTTGGCCATGTCTAAGCGCCAAGCTTTGGCAAATACGGGTGGGCCCGTTGTGGGAATAAAATGTTCAACCCCGTGTTTAGCCACTGTGGCTGAGAATTTGGGAATTGTGAGTGCTGGAAATTGGGTGAGTAGTTGATCAAACTTACCTCCTGCTGTGGTGACGCTAGCCTGCACGGGTGGTGGAGAAAGTCGAGCTGAGCAGGGAATAGAAGCAAAGGACAGTGCATTAACCAAGCACCTGTTCGCTAGATCAACTAATAGATAGATAGATAGATTTGTTTATTTGACAGGGACAGTGCAATAAACATAGACAATTAATCAATGACAATCAATCTGATGTGTTGCACAGAGTGTATAGCTATTAGCTAATTTGCAACTCTTGTCCCTGGATGGGCTTTAGAAAGGAGAAACAAGTAAAAAGAAAGAAAAAAAAAAGGAAAGAAAAGGAATACACAATAACCACATACATCAATGCAAAAAACATAAATACATTATAAATACACAATTATAAATATTATAAATACACAAATATAACAACCTGACACACATTTGCCTATTTCAGGCCTCCCTCCCTTCGTCACTCACTATAAACAAACACATTCATTCCTTCCCTTCACTCTCACCCTGCAGACAATCATTTCATACATGGGTACATTCTTGTTTATTTTTCAGCCAGTTTTTAACCTTTTTAGTGAATGTTTTAAAGTCCATTATTATTTTAATTTCATTTGGCATTGTGTTCCAGATGTGACTGTCCTTTATAGAGAATAACCTATGTGCACACAAAAAATCTGCGCCCAACAAGTTAAAACTCACCGCCGCTACAACAAATGTCCATCTGTAGTTGCGGCCGTGGATGCAGAGGTGCAGGCTCTTTTCGCCAAAAGTGTCGATGGTGGAGCTGTTGGCTGCCACCGCTCCATTGCCCCGGGGGCCCATGGCCCGGTCTGCTTGGGAGGGCATGACAAAACTTAGTTGAGCTCCCATGTCGATAAGGAACCGCTTGCCGGTGTGTCCATCCGTCACATATAAAAGCTTGCTTTTTTCGCCGAGAACCGCCGCTGTTAACGGCTCTCGGCTTCGGCGTTTTCCCGAAATTGTGAATTTGCAGGGGGGAAGGCATTTGTAAGCCTTCTCGGCGAAGCGGTGGTGGTAATAACAAACGTCGCTCCGTCTGTTGCGTCCTGGCCATGTCGCTGTCACCGCGGGCTGATTCTGCTCGGTGATTTGTGGCTCCTCGTGGCTCCGGACATCAGCGTTGAGGTCTGCGGATGCTGCTGTGGGTGCCTGCTCCTTGCAGGCATTGACGAGCCGTTGAGCTTCGTGAGCTAGCGTGCGGAAGTCTTGCTGGGTGCTGCATCACATGTTGGCCAGCGTCCCTCTCATGTGTGGCGGCAGCGTACTGAGGAATATGAAATGGAAGAGGAAATTGTCATTGTCCTCTTCTTTAAGTTGCAGCAAGTCCTCCATGAGGGCCTTGGGTCTGCCTCCTCTGTGGCCGTAAACCGCCAGTGATCCTCTCGGCTCTCTCCTTGGCTGAGGGGACGTAATTTGCCACGATGGTCGCTTTCAGCTCTTCATATTTGTCCTGGGCCGGCGGCCACTGGATTATGCTCCGCGCACATCTCGAAGTGGCGGTGTTGAGTTTGGCGACGATGTGATAGAACTTTGTATCGTCAGCCGTGATGCCCACAAGTGCAAACTGGGCTTCAGCTTGCTGAAACCACGAGGCGGGGTCTTCCTGCCAGAAGTCCGGCAGGTTGACGGTGACGGCGTTTGTGTAGACCGTCACTGCTGTGTCCGCAGGGTGAGAGTGCCTTGCTTTGGCTCTCTCCGCGGCGCTGGTGCTCGGTTGAGCCCTCTCTATCACTTCTGCCGTGGGGGAACGTCGTCCAACTGTTCCCCTGTCTGCATGGGCGCCGGCGTCTGCCTGGGTCGCCACAGATGAGTCGATCGCGGGGGAACGCCTCTGGTCCATACTCGCGTCAGGGTCACCAGTGTAGAAGAGCTTGGAAGAACGAGGCGATGTGATATATAAACCAAAGTTTATTATCAGCTCCTCTAACAAGTCTCATCTGAGTGCAGCAGCAGAAGAAGGAAAAAGAGACCGAACACCTTTGGCTCTATGAACTTAAACTTGCACATAACAAAAGACATGCATATCAAAAGCTGACATCCCTCATTATCTTAATCCCCCCATTATCTTCGTACTCCTCCTCATGGCCCTGGGGTGTCAGGGCAGCTCCTCCGGTCTCCACCGCAGTGCCTGGGATGCTCTTTGATCTTCACTGGTGGTTGAGACTCTTTGTCCTGTTCTGAGGTGTGAAGTCGCCTTACATATGTAATCACTAAACACTCTCACATGCTTCAACATATGTAGGTTATGGAATATATGATTAATATAGACCACATAAGAGAATATTGTAGCCGCATGTGGGGAAAACATAATGAGTAGCATCTTAGATAAGAACAAAGAGCAGAGTTTCCTTGGAGATAATGGGAAGTTGTGAAAGTGTGATCTTTTGTGTGTCAGAGACTGCTAGCAGGATCCTTTGTGTGTCAGAGACTGTGAGGGGGATGTTAAAGGATTAAGGAAGTGAATGCATTGTGACCTTTGATGTGAATGCAATGTGACTTTTGATGTGTAGAAGCGGCTGTAGGAAGACCTGAGTATTTAAGAGAAGAGTTTTGTCTGAGATGCTCTCTTTCTACTATGCTTATGTGTGAGACGTGTAATAAACTACCTGAGACAAATCTGCCTCATCATTTACACACTCCACACTGGTGACCCAAGACGAAGCATGCAACACGAAGAGAGTTCCTCGGAGCCAGCCTCGTTGGGAGCCCCCAGCCAAGCGTATGCCGTTACAATCCAGCTACCGGATTTTTGGCAGCACAATCCGCGCTCCTAGTTCCATCTGGTCGAGGCGCAGTTCGTCCTCCGGGGGATATCGGTGGATGGCACAAAATTCTACCATGTGGTCGCAAAGCTCGACACCCACACTGCTCAGCATGTGGAGAGCCTGCTGGATCAGCCACCAACCAGCGACAAATACGACGCGTTGAAGGCCGCACTCATCCAGCACTACACACTCTCGGTTGAGGAGAGAGCAGAGAGACTCCTGACACGGACCGGGTTAGGAGATTGCACGGCTATTGACCTGATGGAGAGGATGCTGAGATTGAAGGGCTCGGACGACGACCACTTCATTTTTACCCACCTCTTCCTCCGGAACCTTCCGTCAGCGACGAGAGTGGCCCTGGCCAATTCGCCGTTGCTGGCCAAGCGGGACTATTGTGCGCTGGCCCGGGAAGCACACCGGATCATCATGGCCAGCAGAGAGCTCACGACCACGGCAGCAGCGACGAAGCTCGGCGTGACGGCCAGAGAGGGCGAGGAGCCATTGACGGCGGTAGCAGAACCACCGACGACAGCGGCGGCGGGGGCCAAGGAACGCGGAGGAGACATCCTTTGTTTCTACCACCGCCGCTTTGCAGAGAAGGCACGCAAATGTATACCACCGTGCCAGTTCAAGCGCTCGGGAAACGCCAAGACCGGGGGTCAGTAGCAGCTGCGGCCCTCGGGGAGGAGAACAAGCTGCTCTACTTGATGGACGCACGCTCGGGGAGGCATTTCCTCGTGGACACCGGCGCCCAGTTGAGTTTCATCATGCCGTCCTACGCCGACCAGCTGGCAGGTTCCAGCGGCCCCGAGATGGCAGCAGCAAACGGCTCGGAGATTAAGACCTTTAGTGAGAGGACTCTACTTCTGTCGCTACATGGCCGTGCATTTGAATGGACTTTTGTCATAGCAGCATTGAATTTCAATATATTGGGGGCTGATTTTTTGTGCTCACATGGTTTGTTGGTTGATGTCGCTAACAGGCGCCTGGTTAATGCACTGTCCTTTGATTCTATCCCCTGTACAGCTCGAGCGTCCCGGCCAACAGCACAAGCCAATGTCACAGCTGCAAGCGGTAAGTTCCACACACTGCTCACTCAGTTCCCAGCACTCACGGCCCCGACATTTTCGGCAGCCGTCGCTAAACACGGGGTGGAACATTTTATTACCACCACCGGGCCGCCCGTTTTTGCAAAACCTCGGCGCTTGGACGCAGCTAAACTGGCATTAGCGCGCGAGGAGTTCACCAACCTGGAGAGGTTGGGCATCATCAGGCGTTCAAACAGCCCATGGGCTTTCCCGCTACACATGGTCCCTAAAGCTGACGGTTCGTGGCGACCTTGCGGGGATTTCCGCAGGTTGAACAACGCCACAGCGCACGACCGCTACCCAATTCCTCACATCCAGGATTTTTCCGTTCACTTGGCAGGAGCACGCGTTTTTTCTAAAACAGACTTGGTCCGCGGTTACCACCAAGTCCCAGTGCGCGCTGAGGACATACCCAGAACAGCGGTGATAACTCCGTTTGGTCTATTCGAGTTTTTGCGCATGCCATTCGGGCTTAAAGGGGCTGCACAGACGTTCCAACGCATGATAGATGCGGTGCTGCGCGATCTCCCTTTCGTATTCGTCTACCTGGACGATATATTGGTAGCCAACGCGTCCAAAGACGAACACGAAACCCACCTCACGGCCGTCTTCCGGAGGTTGGGAGAGCACAGTTTAATAATCAACCCAGCGAAGTGTCAGTTCGGGGTGACGCAGATTGATTTTTTGGGGCACCGCGTCTCTCCCGAAGGAGCGGTTCCGCTGCCTGACAAAGTGTGCGCGGTAGCAGATTTTCCCCGACCGCGAACGATCAGGGCGTTACAGGAGTTTTTGGGAATGGTGAATTTTTATAACCGTTTCCTCCCCCGCACAGCGCAGCTCATGCAACCACTGTACGCCGCGCTCAAAAAACAGAAACCCGCGAATAAGATCGAATGGTCCCCGGAGCGAGAGTGGGCGTTCTCGGAAGTCAAGGCAGCCCTGGCAAATGCTGCATTGTTGGCACATCCAGACCCAATGGCCCGCATAGCGCTCACTACTGACGCGTCAGATGTGGCCATAGGGGCGGTCGTGGAGCAGCGTGTAGCCGGGGCTTGGCAGCCGCTCGCCTTTTTCAGCAGGACTTTGCGCGATAGTGAACGTAAATACAACGCGTTCGACAGGGAGTTGCTGGCTCTCCACTTGGCCATTCGCCTTTTCCAGTTCTGGCTGGAAGGACGCTGTTTCACCGCGTTCGTTGACCACAAGCCACTAACATTCGCGATGGCCAAGGTTTCAGAACCGTGGTCGGGCCGGCAGCAGAGACAGCTGGCCGCGATCTCAGAGTTTACTACCGATATTCAGCATGTGTCGGGTAAACTGAATATAGTGGCAGACTGTCTCTCACGCGCCGTGGCGGCCCCGGTCCGCGTGGGAATAGATTACACAGCCATGGCCACGGAGCAGGTTAGTGACGCGGATGTGCGCGCGCTCCAGTCTGGACCAACAGGGTTAAGGCTGGAGAGCAGGGTGCTGCAAGACGGTATGCCCCCACTAATCTGCGATGTCTCCACTGGGCGACTGCGTCCCGTGGTACCAGCCGTGTGGCGCCGCCGCGTTTTTGATTCGATTCATTCTTTAGCGCACCCGGGAGTGCGCGCGTCGGTCAAGATGGTAGGAGAGAAATTTGTGTGGCCGAGCCTTCGCAAACAAGTGAAAGGGTGGGCAGCAGCCTGCATGGCGTGCCAACGAGCCAAAGTACACAGACACACGAGAGTTCCCTTGGAGCCATTTCACATCCCGGCTAAGAGGTTCGACCATGTTCACGTGGACCTCGTGGGCCCCCTCCCGCCATCACAGGGGTGCACGCAGCTTCTGACAATGGTGGACCGCACCACGCGCTGGCCTGAGGTGGTTCCACTGGCGTCAACCACAGTCGAGGAGGTGGCACGCGTGTTTTTAACAGCATGGGTCGCGCGTTTTGAAGTCCCGTCGGACATTACATCCGACAGAGGCCCTCAATTTGTTTCCGAACTTTGGTCTACAATGGCCCGCAGCCTGGGTGTCACAATTCACCGCACAACCGCGTACAATCCACAGGCTAATGGGTTATGCGAACGTTTTCATAGGTCATTGAAAGCAGCTCTCAGGGCGTCACTGACGGATGCAAATTGGGTAGACAAGCTACCGTGGGTTTTATTGGGGTTACGTTCTGCGCCTAAAGAGGACTTGGAAGCTTCCCCGGCTGAACTCATTTTTGCGCAGCCACTTCGGCTGCCCGGGGAGTTTCTCCCAGATAATCCTGCGCCGGGCAGCTCCCCGTCTCAGCTGTTGCAGCGTAGCATTGACACGGGCATGCTGCCGGGCCCTGTTCACCACAGTTTTCCGCGTGTTTTTGTGCCTAAAACTTTGAAAAACGCGGAGTTTGTTTTTGTCAGACACGATGCACATCGCCCCCCACTGCGCCCACCTTATGATGGACCGTTCAGAGTGCTGGAAACAGGGGACAAGCATTTTTTGCTAGATTTGGGGGGTAGGAGGGAAAAGGTTGGCATAAACGTAGACGTAACAAACTAATAGTTTTTTGAATGCAAAAGATGCAATAGGCTTACACAATGGTCCCCTCCGGCATACAACTAGGAACATACCGGTCGCTATGGAGGGTGAGAATATGTATGGGCACATAATCATACCATGTAGGATAACTAAGTAGACGGTTATGCTGTTTCATCCCATCTAGCAACAATGCTCTGCACTGTGTGTGTTTATATATTTGCATATTTATTCCATCTAGCAACAATGCTCAGCACTGGGTGTGTTTATATTTATATATCTATATATTTATTCCATCTAGCTACAATGCTCCGCACTGTGTTTTTATATATCTACATATTATTCCATCTAGCTACATTGCTCCGCACTGTGTGTGTTTATATACTTGCATATTTATTCCACCTAGCTGCAATGCTCCGTACTGTGGGTGTTTATATATTTACATATTTATTCCATCTAGCTACAATGCTCTGCACTGTGTGTTCATATATTCATATATTTATTCCATCCAGCTACAATGCTCTGCACTGTGTGTCTGTGTGTGTGTGTGTGTGTATATATATTTTATAGTAATATGTACATATGTATATTAGCTGCTCTTGCTTGCTTGTTTTTTTTGTTTTTTTTTTCTTGCCTTCTGATTGTTGCTCTGAGTGTTGCTATCCCTGTGCTGTTGCAATCCTGGAATTTTCCCGTTGTGGGACTAATAAAGGCTTATCTTATCTTATCTTAAACAGACTCACACCTGCTTTTGTGGTGGCGGACGAGCAAGTGCTGTTGGCGAGGGCCCCTCGGCGTGGAAGACCCCCACGGGGAGCTTCCCAGAGTAAAATTTCCCCAGAACACCCGCAGGGACAGGCAAAAGGTTTTCACCCCCAAATAGCAGCTCCCCAGCATGACAGCGCCGCGGAGGCGGTGAATCCTGGTTACAGCAGATACAGGAGAAGACAGAAGCCCAAGCAGCATGTGGATTGATGTTTAATGATTCTATCACAGCATACAGACTGTTATTCTTTTGTTCGATCCAATATGCTCGGGAGGGGGGGGCTGGTGTAGCTGCATGTGGGGAAAACATAATGAGTAGCATCTTAGATAAGAACAAAGAGCAGAGTTTCCTTGGAGATAACGGGAAGTTGTGAAAGTGTGATCTTTTGTGTGTCAGAGACTGCTAGCAGGATCCTTTGTGTGTCAGAGACTGTGAGGGGGATGTTAAAGGATTAAGGAAGTGAATGCATTGTGACCTTTGATGTGAATGCAATGTGACTTTTGATGTGTAGAAGCGGCTGTAGGAAGACCTGAGTATTTAAGAGAAGAGTTTTGTCTGAGATGCTCTCTTTCTACTATGCTTATGTGTGAGACGTGTAATAAACTGCCTGAGACAAATCTGCCCCATCATTTACACACTCCACAATATTACCATAGAGTTTGTCCTTGATCTTTTCCTTCAGCATATCTGTATTGACAATTTAAGGAAAATAGAAACATGATTGTTGAAGAAATATGAGGTTGTTAGCCACATTTTAACTTGATTTAATGCTAATATTTGTTTGGCGTCGGGGGGGGGGGCTTTGCCCCCCCCTGAACCCCCCGCCAGGACTTTGTCCTGGACCTACTGGGGCCTGCGGCCCCTGGACCCCGGCTAGCTACTAGGCTTTTCAGGTTTTAAAAGTTGGCAGGTATGCACCAGCAAGTCCACTTCTGAATGGCTTAAGAAAAACAAAATGAAGACTTTGGAGAGGCCTAGTCAAAGTCCTGACCTGAATCCAATAGAGATGCTGTGGCATGACCTTAAAAAGGTGGTTCATGCTTGGAAACCCTCCAATGTGGCTGAATTACAACAATTCTGCAAAGATGAGTGGGCAAAAATTCCTCCACAGCGCTGTAAAAGACTCCTTGCCAGTTATCGCAAACACTTGATTGCAGTTGTTGCTGCTAAAGGTGGCCCAACCAGTTATTAGGTTTAGGGGCAATCACTATTTCACACAGGTGAAGAGGATGATAAAATAAAGGCAGCGTTGGATTTTTAAATAGCTTTATTATCATCCGCCTTCATCAGAACTCGGCTGCAGCCCATGGCTTGAGCAGGCTGCAACTTCGTTCCTCCAGCTCTCACACAGTATGTGTGTCTCGCAGCAGATGCAGGAGTGAGAATGAGAGGCAGATTTACAGCACAGTGCAGCATATATATTCAACTCAGACAATACATCAAAGACATTCACAGCGGTCAATCTGGGCATTTGCATATCAGAGGTACAGACAGGATGCATGAACACAATGCATGGATGACACTTTAACCTCACAGCTGTAAACGCAGCATGCAGCGGAAAAAACCCAGGAGTGCGAGCTGACTGTCTCTGTGTATTGTGGGGGGGTTGAATTCAACCCGCTACACAGGGCCATTTAGGTTTGGATTTTTTTCCCCCTTAATAATAAACACCTTCATTTAAAAACTGCATTTTGTGTTTACTTGTGTATTGTGTTATCTTTTTCTAATATTTAAATTTGTTTGATGATCTGAAACATTTAAGTGTGACAAACATATAAAAAAACGAGAAATCAGGAAGGGGGCAAACACTTTTTCCACACCACTGTATATGGGGGAGTCCGCCATCTCATGGCATGAGAGTTGGCATGAGTGTTAGTGAGTCCTATAGGCCCTTAGAATAGAGGGTTAGTGTTAGTGAAAGCGCTTTGAGTGGTCTTTGTGATTAGAATAGCGCTATATAAGTGTAGGTTAGTTAGTAGTTAGTTAGTTAGTTAGCGCAGGAGTTACAAATAAGTGTCCATGTGTGCAGTGTACCATTGAATGGTGTGTAATAAAGTTCAGTTCCAGCATGGCATCCTTGTCTGTCTTCATTCCAGGTTTGTGGACATACCATTTGGCAACTAGAATTTTGAACCATGGAAGCATGCCTAAGACCACTAAGGCCTTTCCTCAAGTATCCAGGTGAACTGGATGCCCCGTGGCCACAATGGCTGGACGCGCTGGGGACCTGCGTTGCAGCATTGGACCTTGGAAAGCTGGATAAAGTAAGGAAGCGGGCACTACTTGTCCACAACCTGGACATAGAAGGTCAGAGGATTTTTCACACGCTTGGTCACACGGACTCGTATGTGGCTGCTGTTGAGCTACTTGCTAGCTACTTTGCTACACCAGACAACATGGTAGCACGACGAATTTGATTTCACCAGAGGCAACAGGGAATTGGTGAGTCCATCCAACAATTCGTTGCCGACTTAAGACATCTGGTTAGCATGTGCCGCTTTGGACTGTTAGAGGACGAGATGGTACGGGACCAGTTTGCTGAGCACATGAGTAACCCGAGGCTAAGGGCTAAGATGCTAACGGCACCAATTGACATGACGCTAGCTAGCACAATAGAGCTAGCATTCCAGCTTGAGTCAGCAGAGAAGCTAGCATTGGAGCTAGGTGAGTGCCAACTACAGAGGTTACCAGGACAGACGATGTTAGCCAACACAGTGGGCATGGAGATATATGATGACACGGCAGACGAATATGAGACGAGCACCATTAACCGAAGGACCACTCCGAGAGGCTCCGCCTGTGGTAGTTGCGGTTCTCCGACGCACCATGAGAGAGCACGTTTTTGCCTGGCAAGAGGACAACATTGTAACAAGTGTGGATGTTATAACAATTTTGCTAAAGTGTGCCAGTCACCGGTGCCATGGAGCCCGCCAAGCAAGCAAAGCCGCCCGCCGATAACCACCATCCACGCAGTAAGCCCTGACATCAATGTTTATGCATACAGCATGGTTGAATTAGACGGCGTGGCTGTACTGCTACTGCTCGACACGTCGGTGGTTAGGTCAATGTTAAACTGGGCCACAGTGAAGAAATATTTTCCCAACCACAAAATAAAGAAGAACCCAGTGGAGCTGTATGGATTTGGCGTTCACAGACTCAGTAACGTAGCAACAGTCGAGCCAACGGTCTACTACAAGTTGAAGATTGTGTATGACTTCACGTTGCAAGTGGTGCATGGTGACAATATTATGGGATGTGACCTCTTCTACAGACTGGGCTTCACTATCTGCGACAGCACCAGGTATGAATGGTCCAGTCGTGGCAACTGGGACATGATGGACATCTGCGACGATGACGTGGTGTGGGACGAGAAAATTCAGGGCGACACTGACACCAAACCGACTACCCCGTGCACACAGGAGGAGAGCTGCCCGGGAGGGGGGCAGTGGCCAGACCCGCCTCAGATCCTCGCCCAGTCAGAGGCTGCTGTGGATTCGCAGGAGAGGGAGCGCTTGCACACAGAGAACCTTGAGGCACAACAACTGGGCACAGACATTGTTTATGATGCAGCACAACAAAATACATCAGATGAGAGACAGGAGGAACCAGCCTGCTTCAGTACCCACGCTCAGCGTCAGTCTGCAGGGGTTGCGACAGAGCCAGTGAGTGAAGAGTCCACAACAATGAATGACATGGGAGAGACGCTGGACACCTTCCGTACACACGACCAGCTTCAGACTACAGAAACGGCGACGGTGAAGTCGGGTGAAGGGTCTGCGATGAACACGGTAAAGACAGAACTGTTACGACACGACGGAGGTCTCAAACTGGATGAGCACACAGCACCACAGCGATCACAGTGGCACATGAGAGCGAGCAAGGTGCAACTCAAAGTCATGGACTGGGTTCGAGTCCGCACCAACGAGAGACTGGGACAGCGGCTGACCAAGTCATAACTGACGGGACAGCGAACGCCACTGAGGATCATGGCGAAACTAGGATCAGCGTGTTTTCGACTGACAGATAGTTCGGTTCAGCACACAAATCAACTCCGGCATGTCCAGGTGGCAGCTCCAGATGGCGAGGCTTTGTGGGAGCTAGTTGATGCAGTGAGGGACCCGGGCCCCAGCGTTATGAAGATCGGTCCTGGCTCCGGGGCTCCAGCATCTCCAGGGGCTCGTCTACTGCGGGCATGCTGTAGGGCCCCTCCGGCAGAACCACCTTCCCCATGGAAGACTTTAAAAAACAAAAGAAGACAATGACTGTTTAGGTAGGAGCGTGGCTAAGAGTAGGTGGCAGAATAATTCACCTAGCCACGTCGGGTCCAGCAGTGGTCTACCTGCTGACTCTAGTTTGTGGTTCTGAACGTTAAAGTGTTAAAATTACATAAATGTACCAAATTGGGGAGGGCTGATTAGTATATGTTCTGTTTTGCAAGGGGGGGTATAGTGTTGGGATTTACTGTAGTGTGCAGTGTGATGACGCAGCCTGTGGGTGACGTCATCATGCCAGTATACATGGGGGAGTCCGTCATGGCGTGAGAATTGGCGGGAGTGTTAGTGAGTTAGCGTTTCTAAACTCGTTGGTTCACCTGGCATTTGTAGAAATGGGGGAGGTGGTGACAAACCAATGAAAGCCATTCTCGTCACCAAATATGTTGTAAAGTAATAATTACAGATGCACATTCAGCTTCACTCAACAGGTTCTACTTTACTTTTCTCTACTCTCTACACACAGCCATTACTCTGTATTCTTAAATCACAGTGCCACCTACTGGCTTGTAAGATATACCACATTGACTTAGGTACAACTCTTGGGCATTTAAAAAGACATACATTGAAACACACCCTTATGAGGAAGGCTGCAAAAGAGGATTCTCCATTATGCTTAATGTAATGTGTATATTTCCATAATTCTGGGCCATTTTTTTTTTTATTCTATTTTTATTTCAGTCATGTGTTTAATGGTGTGTTCTGTTAGTGTTTTATCTACTCCTTCTCTCTGACTTTATTGCGCAGTAGCCTGGTGGAGCACCCACAATTTCGTTGTGCTGTACTATTGTACAATGATAATAAAGCCTATTCTATTCTATTAAATAATTAAAGGTAATTTGGTCAAAATATGTCACAATTCATTAAGACCTGTGGGAACTGTCAAAATGTGGAAAGGGTGCAGTAGATGGGACCTTTAAGAGCTTAAAGTGTGCAGCTGCATTGCAATTATTTTGTGTCTTCAATCCAGCTGACAAATTTCCCTAGGATCAAAGCTGAATGTTATCAAGTATCTGAAATTAAACCCCACCGCCACAACCAAATGTCCAAATTTAATAGGAAAAAGTAGCAAATTTACTGAAAAATAAAAAATAGCAAAGGAATGAGGAAAGTTAATGAGAAAAGTATGCAAATTTACAGGAAAAGTCGCAAATTTGAGAAAAAAGTCACAAGGAGAAACAGCTGCAAGTTATAAGAAAAAAATCTCAAAATTTACAAAGTTCCAAATTAGCAAGAAAATGCTGCAAATTTAAAAGGAAAAAATAAAATTTGGCTCATTTCATTGTCATGTTAAAATGCGAAACAAACAAACGACTACTGTGTTTCATATCTGTAGTATTTTTAAGACCATTTTACACAGTTAAGGGTTGTTTTCTAAGACTTTTTTTTACCTTTATTTGTATGTGGAACAAACAGACTCACACACCCAAAGTATATCTCTATCTTTATTTGTGTATATATACACATATAAAAAATAAGGACATTATGTACAATGATAATAAATATCGACATGTTTGTACAAGTGAAATAAGTTACTTAACATTAAAAACAAATATAACATACCAAAAAAAAGACAAGCAAAAACGGGGCAAAATTAAAGAATGATGAAAGAATTATTCAAAACAATATGTATGAAAACAGCAGAACTTAAAGCCTAATGTGAGAGAAAAAAAAATATGAAACTCAACAAACACATGTAAAAAAAACACCAGACATGCATTCTATTCAAGCTTGAGATGTATCTTTTTTCTTTTACTTTTCAGCGAGATATATTAAAATAAAAGTTTGACTGTAAAAAAAGGAGGCATATGAAGACAAAGTACCAGTGTAAAGAGCTAATGTATGATTAGCGTTCTTCTTCGGGGGATTTAATACTATAATGTGGATGCATTGTATCACAAATCTGCTTAAAAGCAGCAGCTTCTTTTGGTTCCCAGGGGCTAAAAAATAAACAAATTACGTAAATACAGGTTTTGGTATATTACTCAGCCTTCCATTAAGTGAAAAGATAAATAATTCAGCAGATCATTACTGACATGTAAACAGGAAGTCCATCAGTCTCAAGTCTATTTTTTTTATTTTAAATTTTGCTTGAGGGGAAATTCAGCTGCAGATAAAATAAGCAGAAAAGTTGCAGACATCAGCTTGATGTGTCAAAGTGGACGGACTGCACGGACTTAAATATTGATCTGGAATCAAATAAAATAATTTAAGTATTTCAAGAAGAACAAAAAGCAACTGCAGTCTACTTTGGCTTATCCAAAAGGTGAAGAGGCATATAAAAGGTAAACGTGTTGAAATGCAGCCATGGATTCCTGTACAACTCTGAAGCCATAAAATCAGACATGTTTTTGTTTCTTTTCTGTTTTTTTTTTTTTGTTCAAAGAGAGCATTAGTGTTGCACAATATTAGTGTCTGTTAAAAGTCCAACAAAATGATGTACAGTGATGATCATATCAAAGATGAAAAGTCCACTTGCAGAGAATCATGCAACATTAGGATGGAGTGAAGAGGCCAACATTCTACATCTCTCCAAGGATTCTGTACACAGTTGGGGGTGGGGGCAAAGCAAAGAACTTTTGTCCTCCCCTTTCCTCCTTGTTGTCCTTCTCTGCTTCCAACAGACACATCCCGTAAATTAAAACAGCCATCCCTGATGGACAAAGCACAGAGAGAGGACAAAAAGTCATGCAAAGTGTGACTTCACTGCTCTTATGTGCAAAGTTGTGATTTTTATGTTAGGCAGAATTTAACAGACAAGTGATATACAGTAAGTAACTTGTAGGAGATGTAATGATAAAGCTAGCATCTCACTGGGTGGGGAATGCTGACCAACGTTGCGGTTTCTGAGTTTCATCAGGGTTCAGAATAGGTTGCAAAACAGTTATTAAGATCGCAAACAGTTTTTTCTGTTCTGTTTAGTTTTCCACAGTTGCAAATGTTTGCAAAATAGTTGCAAGTGTTTGCAAATGGTTGTAACAGTATCTCATGGCACTGTGAATGCCAGAACTTTCACAAACATTGAAATTGTTGGGGTTTCGTCTGGGTTCATAAAAGGTCGCACAACAGTTCATCAACAATTTTTATGATGGCAAACAGTTTTTCTTGTCGCAGAAAAATTTTGAACATGTTCATGACAAGATAAACAAGAAAAACTTTCTGTGACAAGAAAAAACGTTTGCCATCGTAAAAACTCTTGGTGAACTGTTGTGCAACCTTTTACGAACCCTGACGAAACCCCTCAAAGTGCAACGTTCGTGAATGTTCCTTAGCATTCGCCGCTCCATGAGATACAGGCTTAAAGTTCTTTTTGGTTTGCCAAGTAGTGAAAACTAGCAGTTGTTTAAAAACCTTTATGAACCCTTGAAATCTGAATGCTGGGGTGGGTTTACTCACCCTTTTTATAGGGTTGGGTCCAAGATTCACCTGACATTCACCTGATATTTACCTGGATCTGGCTAAAGGTCCCAAAGAGTGTCAAGTAGTTGCTAATCGCCACAAACACTGTTGCTAACATTTGCTAACAGTAGCTAAGGTTCGCCGACTGTCTTTAGCAAACACTTTCACAAATATTGCTAATTATTGCCAAATGTCACTAACTTTTTTTATTTATTTTTTTAAATTTTATACATTTTATTAATCCCCAGAGGGAAATTCAGAGCACCCACTTGGATGGATGAGGCAGCCACAGTACGGCGCCAATCCCTTCGCCATTCACACACACATTCACACCTAGGGTCACTTCAGAGTCTCCAGCTAACCTAACCTGCATGTCTTTGGCCTGTGGGAGGAAACCAGAGTACCCAGAGTAAACCCACGCAGACACGGGGAGAACATGCAAACTCCACACAGAAGGGTCACCGATGGTCAGGGGGTGGGATCGATCCCACGATTGTCAGGGGTGGAATTCATCCTGTGACCTTCTTACTGTGCTGCCGCAGTGCTAACCACTGCGCGTCCCTAATGATAAAGCCGAACCCTGATTTTTGCCAACATTCATCAGAAAAGGTGGCAAATCCAAAAATCGCAACATTCATCAGCATTTGCCAATCTGTGAGATACTAGCTTAAATGTTAGATGTGACAACTTTAGAAAGAAGCAGCCATTTCTATTGTCATTCAGTCTATACAGCCAGTCATGTACAGTATAATGAAATTACGTTTCTCCTATCTACAATGTCAATCACATGTAAAATCAGAGGGGTCGCTGCCATGCAATGCGCCGTCACAAACAGCTTCTCCTTTCCCCATTCTGTTACGCTCAGCACCAAGCTAGAAGGCAGGAAGTACCATTTTTATATGGTCTTTGGTATGACCTGACTGGGACTTGAACCCCCACCCTCCTTGTTGTGAGGCAGATGCTCTATCCACTAGGCCACCACTCCGAAAGAGAGTGTAGTCTATCTGAAATTATTGTTTCTATCCCAAAAAGGTCTTCCTGGGTGACATATTTTAATGCTTGTCAGGCTGACACATTTTCAGTTAAATAAGACATTTTAGCCAGAAGCTTAAGCTTCTGTGGGTGCACTTTTTTCATCTTTTGCCAGAAGAGTAGCTTTTATGGTGTACCTGGTCCTTAAGGACTATCAGAAAAGAGTTGACAAGGACGGCTGAAGACACAAATGCTCTTAAAAGTGTGAGAAATACTCTGAGACTGAGTTTCTACAACCGCCCTCCCAGCTCTGTGGAGCTGTGCGAACAGCCGGGACTGTAGGGGTGGTCAAGATTTTTTGAATATTCAAATAGTAGCGATAGGAACTAGCTATGATTACTCAAGTACACGTACTTGTAACTTTTACTTATTAGTTCTGTGAGTCGATACTTTTTATTCTTACTTCAGTAGATTTATCAAGGAAAAAATACTTTTACTCATGCATTTCCTACTCTTCAAGTTACTTTTGAAGTCATGGATTTGAAAGCCGATGAGAGATGTGGTTTTATAAATTGTTCTTTGCAGAAATTACTGCACCTTTAGTCATTTTAGTGAATTTATAATTTTATATCATACAAGGAGTGCTCAAGTTGCGCCCAAAGTCATAACCATGTTAAACTACTTAGGATATGTTATTTATTTTATTTGAAAAGCTCTAATTATTATTATTTAAACTTTTTTGAGAGAGTGAAGCCAACTTCATCCTCCTGCTGAGTTTATGCTAGGTTAGGCAAACCCTTTCTATAACTTAGCGTATTATTTAAAGGTACTGTAACCTTTACAGTAATGACTGCATATGTGAGTAGTTCAGCATTTTATGTATTTTTTTGTACAGCAGCACTAAACCCAAAGCACCCTCACCAAGAACAACGGCTGTTACCATGGTACCTCAATAAGATGGCAGTGTGAACATGCCCATTCTTTACTGTATATGGAGACACCACAACATAGATATAAATGGCACATTCTATGAGAATAAAAACAGCAATTCATTAGGAAAAGTAATTGGATAGCAATAGAAACATAGCTTTTATTAATATATTGTTTAATTATTTCTCAGAGACCTTTGGTTTAGTTTACATGTTCTACCTTTAAAGGTGCAGTTTGTAAAATTTTGGGGTTATTCGAATAATATCTTCACTTCAAAAATCACTCCTAAGTAAAAGTTGTTGCTTTTCTGTATCTTAAGCTTTTTAATCCACATAAAGGAGGCCCTTCTCCATATAGGTGGCCATCTTGGACCAGCTGTGTTTCCAATTTTTTTTTTTATGCCAAAGTTTACAAATGACTTCTGCAGGGTCTTCACAGGCTTTGGAAGAGGGCTGCGCTGAATGTGACACACTGCACCTTTAACTGATGGATGTGGTAGTTACGTGAGTTTTCTCATCTCAGTCACAGTGGGATAGTAAATGCGTCTGCATGCAGTTCAGACTTCAGTGCAGCGTCGAATGGGATGCATAAACATTACTGGGTCTGGCCTAATAAGACTGTGGATTTTAATGAAACAGTGAGCAAAAGCCTTATTTGGATTTGAAGCTGATGCCTTCAGCCACCAAATTAATGGAAAGTTAAGTGCCTCAATGAGGCTTAAGTGAATTTTCCATAGTGCAGAATTATTCACTTAACTGACAGGCTGGGCACAAGGACTGCTCAAGCAGCCAAATAAATAGACGGAGTATTTTGGTAAATGGCATTCACTTATATAGTGCTTTTTCTCATCTCTGGATGACCAAAGCGCTTTACAGCCCTGCTATCCACCCACCCATTCACGCACTGATGGCGGCAGAGCTGCCATACACACACAGGCGCCAGCCTGGCCACCAGGAGCAACTGGGGGTTCAGTGTCTTACTCAAGGACACTTCGACATGCAGACTGCAGACAGAGCGGGACTCGAACCCATGACCCCTCCGATCAGTAGTCGGTCACACTACACCTGCACCATAGCTTGCAGCGCTAAGCTGAGCGGCACTGAGAACCAAAACGCTAAATAGGAAATCGTTTAAGGTTGGGACTATGCTTGATGTAATGTAATCTACTTTATTTATATAGCCCTTTAAAACAACTCATAGGTGACCAAAGTGCTTAATGGAAAATTAAACAACACCAGAAACACACACAGCATAAAAACAAATTACATAAACTAAGAGATAAGCATAAATACCTAAAAATAATAATAAAAAAATAATAAAAACAAGATGAACAGAATAATGAGAATAAATAAATGTCACCACTACTGGGTATTAAAAGCCATCCTGAACAAATACACTTTAAAGTTCTGATTTAAAAAGGGCCAGGTCAGAGATAGCACGTAGGTCAGGGGGGAGATTATTCCAGAGCCTGGGGGCAACAACAGAAAAGGCTCGGTCACCCCAGTGTTTGTCCCTCGACCTGGGCACATGCAGCAAAAGCTGATTGGATGACCTCAAAGCTCTGCCTTGGTCACGGACAGTTAAAATCTCAGATAAATAAACCGGAGCAAGGCCACTAAGAGCTTTAAAAACGAAGAGTAACCATTTAAAATTAACTCTAAAATGGACTGGAAGCCACTGAAGTGAAAAAGGAATGGGTGTAATGTGCTCTCGTCTATTGTGTTGGTTAAAAGACGGGCCGCTGCATTTTGCACAAGTTGAAGGTGGCCGAGAGAAGACTGAGAGATGCCAACATAAAGTGCATTGCAGTAATCAAGTCGACAAGTGATTAAAGCATGGATGGCTATCTCAAGGTCATGACGGCTCAGGAAAGGTTTGGCTTTGAATAACAGACGTAACTAACAGAAGCTCATCTTGACTACACTGTCAGTCTGTTCAGATTTGCTTTAATCTGTTTGCATAAATTTAATTAAGTGGAACAATACCTTTCACTGGTTTACAGCCTCTGCTAGCCTGGAGTCAGCTGCTTGTCGGTGAGGGAGCAATCCATCCATCTGTCTGTCTGTCCATTCCTCCACCAGCACCGTGTGTGTTCTTTTCATGTTGGCTTGTTTTACACTATTCTCCATCTGTATGAGTCCACAGTAGCCCCGGGTCAGTCTCTGGGCATCGGTAAGAGAGAGGTCGGGGAGGTAGAGGGTTTCACAAACACACTGTAGTCCACGATGGTTGGGTATTCAGAAAACTGTGAGTTTGTCTGAACGCGCGCGTGGGAGGGGTAGTTTTCTTCTTGGCAGTGCAAGTTACCACCCTCACCAAGCACGTGGAATATAAAGCACTTATTGAGACATCCACAGCGGTCACAACAGTGAGGGGCTCAGCTACATTCTCCATGCCAAATGTCTTCATGTCAACTTCAATTTGGAATTAAGTGTGCAATTAATGTTCTGCTGCGATGGGCTGAATGCAAATAGCCTGCTCTCTTCAAAGGAGGCGAGCAAACGTCCAAACAGGCCCGACCAAAAACACCTATCTGTCACACTGGGAGACTCCAATAAATGTCGTACGGAGTGCATTTGTTGTAAATTGGAGTTAGAGGCGTGTTCGAAGGTCACCGTGCAGGGGCCGCCGGAGGAGCGACGTAATACTTGCTTACTTGCGCTCGCCCTCGCATTGTCATTCATAGAACAGGGGGGCCATTAGTCACTTGAGGACTAATAGAACAGTTTGTAAGACACAGAAAAAAGAGCAACAAGGTAAAAATGTCTTAGTTCCAAACAGCAATCACAAATTAAAGTGGAAGGGATTGAAGATTTTCTCCAGGGTAAATACAACGTGGGAGAGGGAAAAAAAACCACACAAATAGAGCAAAGATTGTCCTTCATTCAAAAGAAGCCCCCCCCCCCCCCCCGTGTCTCTCACTCCAGTACACTTCATTTTCCATTTAATTTCCTCTCTTTGTCTCTCTCTCCTCTACTTTCTCTCCTGTACAGAGCTCAGGGACATGATTGTCGTCTTGCTTAGAGATTAGTCCTTTTATACCGCTCTCACACTCTTGACTCACCGGTACATAAACAAAGGAAGACATGCTTCCAGTCTTTCGGTGCAGTAAGCCGGGAAAAAAAAAGTCTCAAAGGTACACAAGGACATAGTTTCAGTTCAGTATTACTAGTTGCACATGTCGTTTGTCAACTAGTTTGAACACAGGAGCTGAGTGCCACTCTGTTCGATCGAAGTAATGCGCACTCCTGAAAACGGCATGTGTTTGATTTCCGTGCTTGAGGTGTTCTCCTCTGCGTCCATCCTTTTTAAATACAGAATTTACAAAAAAAAAAAAAAAAAATGGTGATTGCACAGTGGAAGCAGAAGAAAGTCACAAGCATGGCTGCTTGTTGCTCAAAAAACACAATAACTACAGGAGTGCATGTTGGCAAACACAGTGTATGAGTGTGTATATTGAACATGCTGTGTGCTATAAATGACTACAGGGAGCCAAGCAGGCATTGGCAGAGTGAGAGAGAGAGAATGGGAATCGACAGCATGTCATTAAGAGAGAGAGAGAGAGCAGGCATCCTTCAAAGGATGGAGGTAGGTTGGTTGCTTTCTCGTTCCAACTTGGCCAATGGCGACGGAGGCTGGGCCCTACACGGACGACTCCTCCGGGTTGGCGTCGGGGAGCACGCTCCTCTGCTGCAGGGTGCGCCTCAGCTCTTCCTTAAAAGGGCTGGAGTAGTCGTTCCTGCCCATGCCGAGGCCTCCCAGCCCGCCGCCTCCAGCGCCAGCCCCGCTAGGCCTTTCCTCCCCCGCCGTGCTCAGGTTGAGGCGGATGTAGCCGTTGCTACCGGAGCCTCGGATGTTTGTGAGGCTGAGACGGCTGGGGGAGTGGATGGGCTGGCCGGGGATGGCGCTGGGTGACGCCGTGCTGCTGACGCTGCTTGGCCCCAGGGCGTGACCGGGAACGATCTTCAGGGAGCCGTCTGAGTAATAGTAGTTGGCGCCTGTTTCCCAGAAGCGGTCCTCATCGCTCGGCATCTTGCTGGGCACAAACGTCGGCGGCTCCTTGGGCAGGGTGATCGGGTAAACCAGGGTGCTCTCGAGGGGTTTCATGTCAGCTCCTTTTCCGAGTGCCAGCTTCAGCCTCCTGCGCAGGTAAAGAGCTGCTACGAGAAGCAAAAGGCACGCCGCACCGAGGGTGATAACCAGCACCCAGAAGAGCCCCATGCTGCTGTCTGGAGCCCGGGCTTCCATGAACACCGGAGCACTGGCGACTACAGCCACCTGGTAGCGCTCTGTCTGAAACTTGACCCCCTGCTCCTCGGAATAACAGATATATCGGCCTGCTTGCAACTGGCCCGCATCGGGGACGACAAGGGCTTTGAGGGTGCGGTCGAAGCGCGGCCCTCCTGTTTCTGGGTCGCCCAGCTGGAGCTCCCGATCATTGAGGACCCAGCAGGGCTGAGCCAAGTTGGAGACCAGCTGGCAGGGCAGCACCATGTCAGAGCCCACCACCACCGTGACATTCCTCAGTCGGGAGTGCTCTGCAGAGGAACAAGAGAGAGGGAGGAGGGATGGAGGAGGAGACAGGAGTGGGGGTTAGGTGTCATCCATAATAAATCCAATTCATTTTCTTCAAGGCACACTCTCCTGCTTAATTCAGTTTATTCAACTCAATCCAAATGAATTCACCAAGTCCAGCTCAGGGCCGTTCGACTTTCCTGCTCCTGCACTGAAAGTCAACTCCCACAAGGGGCCACTAGAGAGGTGCGGCCCCATACTCACCGGGGCTGGGGATGGAGACAGGTTTATCAAACTTGGCTTTGCCTCGGTTGAACCTCTCCAGCATGAGGTCCTGTGAGAGGGAGGAGGTGGACCTGGAGACAAGAGGGCAGAGAGCAGAGTGGGTGATTAATATTGGTATGAAGGAAATACATGAGGCACATTTCCACATGGAAAGCTACGGTTACGGTTAGAGCCAACGTCTGGCAACGTCTGCAAATGCAGTTTGTTGGGTGCAGATCTTTTAAGGGTGAAACAGACCAGCTTTTCTCCTCAATGTTTTGTTTCCTTAACCTCATGTAGACAAAATCAAATCTGTAGAACTCAACTGTACATGCAGTTGAAATCAGAAGCTCACATACACTGTATAAAAAGACACATAACCTTTTTTTCCCCTCACTGCCTGACATTAAAACAAACTTTATCTGTTTTAGGTCAGTTAGCATTATCAAAATTGTTTCTATTTGCTAAATAATTTTTTAGAGAATTTTTTTAAAATTATTTTCTCCAAAGTCAGAAGTTTACATACTTTTTCTTAGTGTTTGGTAACAATGCCTGTATACTGTGTGACTTGGGTCAAACATTTTGGGTATCCTTCCACAAGCTCTTCACAACAGTTTGCTGGAATTTTGGCCCGTTCCTCCTGACAGAACTGGTGAAACTGAGTCAGGTTTGTAGGCCGCCTTGCTCGCACACATCTTTTCAGCTCTGCCCACAAATTTTCCGTGGGACTGAGATCGGGGTTTTATGATGGCCACTCTAAAACATTAACTTTGTTGTCCTTGAGCCACTTTGTAACCAATTTGGCAGTATGCTTAGGTTCACTCTCCATTTTGAAGATCCATTTGTACCCAAGCTTTAACTTCCTGGCTGATGCAGATGTTGCTTCAGTATTTCCACATGATGTTCTTTCCTCATGATGCCATCTATTTTGGGAAGTGCTCCAGCCCCTCCTGCAGCAAAACACCACCACAACATGATGCTGCCACTCCGTACTTCACAGATGGTGTTCTCAGGCTTGCAAGCATCCCCCGTTTTCCTACAAATGTACCACAGGACATGTCTCCAAAATTAAGGTCTTTGTCCATGTGTGCATTTGCAAACTGTAATTTGGCTTTTTATGTTGCTTTTGGAGTAATGGCTTCTTCCTCACTGAGAGGCCTTTCAGCCCATGTTGGTACAGGACTTGTTTCACTGTGGATGATGACACTCTCTTACCAGCTTCAGCCAGCATCTTCCCAAGGTCTTTTGCTTTTGTTCTGGGGTTGATACGTACATGTCGCGCCAAAACACGTTCATCTTAGGGACACAGAACCTGTCTCTTTCCTGAGCAGTATGATGGCTGGACATTCCCATGGTGTTTATACTTGTGTATAATTGTTTGAACAGGTGAACGTGGCACCTTTAGGGATCTGAAAATTGTACCCAAGGCTGAACCAAACGATTCTTTTCCTGATATCTGGGCTGATTTCTTTTGATTTTTTTCATGATGGCACATAAGGAAGCAGTGTGTTTGAGGTGTGCCTTAAAATACATCCACAGGTGTGCCTCCAGTTAACTCAAATGTTGTCAATTAACTAATCAGAAGCTTCCAAAGGAATGACATCATCATCTGGGCTTTCCCAAATTGTTTAAGAGCATATCAGTCTTAGTATTTGTAAACTTCTGACTTTGAAGAAAGTAATAAAAAATCTCTAAAATTTTTTTTATCAAATATAAAAATTATTTAGGAAATAAAAATAATTTTGGTACTCCTGAATGACTTAAAACAGAAGGAGTTCAGTCTGATTTATTGTCAGACTGTGAGAAAAAATGGTTATGTGTCTTTTTACATATAGTGTACTGTATGTAAACTTATGGTTTCATTTGTATATACTGTATGTCTTTGAAGATAGTTAAAAAGAAAAAACAAAAAAAAAATGAAAAATGCACAAAATGGGATCCTTAAGCTCTTATAGTGTTACAAAATCAAAAGTTGCGGTACTGGAGGCTGGGTATTGAAACATTAGTCCCAGATCATTGTATCTAGATACTGTTTGTACTGTATATGATGAGTTCATTTTCAAATATCAGTGCTATGCCATTTTAAATATAGTACTAACACATACTGTAGGACCTAACTTACCCTCGGTGGAGGTCGATGCGGACACAGGCCCGACCCTCGCTGTCCCAGGCGCAGTAGGGGTCCCGGGCGAGCAGACAGTCTGGCTGAGACTGATAGCGGCTGCAGTTGGCCAAGGGCAGCTGGAGAACCTCTGAACGGGATCCAATGTACAAGTACTTCTGCAGAGAAGGAAGTAAGAAAGAGAACCAGAGGTTGAAAAACAAGGCACAGCCACCCACCAAGAGACAAAAAACAGAGAGAGATGGAAAAAGAAAGATAAACAGAGAGAGAGGGGGTTAGAGGAGATAATGGGATAATCACTCTCAATTACAATAACATTCACCCCCGACCCTCCTCCAAATCCAATCTGGTTTGCGCTCTTTTCGCAAAAAGCTGTTATAAAACCTCTGGTCACAGCTAAGCCAGTATTAATGAGATAAGCTGTGGGCTTTCGAGTTTTGAACGCCCCCTCGAAACCCCATCGATTGGCGGACATGTCGCTGTAGAGCCACGGGGACATGGCTGCTGTCAACACTCAGGCTCAGATGACAGGGCAGAGAGAGGCTGAGCAAACAAAGGGGCCAGAGGTTCAATTCCCCCACTGCGGTGAAGGATTGTAATCACTGTTATTGTGGATGCAGTTTGGGGATTCATGAGGTGACACTCGATCTGAAAAAAGGGTCGAGATGTTAAAAACATCTGCTCGGTGGCAGTGGAGCAACAGCTCAGAGCCGCTGTCGATAGATCTGTGATGGGACGTGTTTGGCAAAAGGGTATTAACAAATCAACAGAAGACAAAGCAGCGCAGCTGTCCCCGAATACCAATGGATGAGTGACATGACAGCAGAGAAATCAAGAAGAGCTCTTGAAGAATATTATCAGACGAAGTATCGCAACCTACTAAGCTGTGCTGGCATGATGACAGAATTTCATAGCAAGGGAAAGAGCAAGAAACCATTAACAGTTCTCATCTTTCAAAAAGACAGAAAAACATTACAGGCTCAAGTCCACAGTAAATCCTCCAGTGACTCAGGTGGGAATTTGCTCTGAGCAAAAAGTGAATCCTTACAACAAACCTAGACTGTTTCCCGTCTCTACAGCAAAGCCTATTGGAGCGTATACATGTATCTAACTACTGAGTCAATACACTGCCAAGCATGAATGGTCACTGGACATTTTGCCCTTGAATGGACTGACAAATGAATAATAATTCAAGTGCAAACATTTTTTTTTTCACCATTCTTTCCCGCCAATGTTTTTCCGATAAATGCTCTTCTGAGAAATGAAGGGTTCCTGTGCGATTAAAGGCTAGGGACCGGTCAAATTAAAATACCAACTACTCAGCTGATGTTAATGGCGCAGTGCATTCATCTCAAGAGTGTGTGTACTGAGTGAAAGCTTTATATTTCTAACTAAAATGAACATAGTTAGAAAATAATAGATTTCTTCTAATAAAGCCTGCTTTAAACCAGACTGTAAATGACGGAGTTACTCATTCAGGTTGATAAACACACACTAAGGTCACAAAGAGCTGTTGTCTAGCTATATACAGTGGCGTGAAAAAGTGTTTGCCCCCTTCCCGATTTCTTATTTTTTGTATGTTTGTCACACTTAAATGTTTCAGATCAAACAAATTTAACTATTAGACAAAGGTAACTCAAGTAAACACAAGACACAGTTTTTAAATGAAGGTGTTTATTATTAAGGGTAAAAAAAATAAAATAAATCCAAACCTACATGGCCCTGTGCGAAAAAGTGATTGTCCCCCTGTTAAAACACAAATTAACTGTGGTTTATCACATCTTTGGAAAGCTGAGTTCAATTTCTCTAGCCACACCTAGGCCTGATTACTGCCACACCTGTTCTCAATCAAGAAATCACTTAAATAAGACCTGCCTGACAAAATGAAGTAGACCAAAAGATCCTCAAAAGCGAGACATCATGCTACCATCCAAAGAAATTCAGGAACAAATGAGAAACAAATTAATTGAGATCTATCAGTCTGGAAAATGTTATGAAGCCATTTCTAAAGCTTTGGGACTCCAGTGAACCACAGTGAGAGCCATTATCCACAAATGGTGAAAACATGGAACAGTGGTGAACCTTCCCAGGAGTGGCCGCCCTACTAAAATTACCCCAAGAGCACAGTGACGACTCATCCAAGAGGTCACAAAACCCTACAACAACATCCAAAGAACTGCAGGCCTCACTTGCCTCAGTTAAGGTCAGTGTTCATGACTCCACCATAAGAAAGAAACTGGGCAAAAATAGCCTGCATGGCAGAGTTCCAAGACGAAAACCACTGCTGAGCAAAAAGAACATAAAGGCTTATCTCAGTTTTGCCAGACAACATCTTGATGATCCCCAAGATTTTTGGGAAAATACTCCATGGACTGACAAGACAAAAGTTGAACTTTTTGGAAGGTGTGTGTCCCATTACATTTGACATAAAAGTAACACAGCATTTCAGAAAAGTAACATCATACCAACAGTAAAATATGGTGGTGGTAGTGTGATGGTCTGGGGCTGTTTTGCTGCTTCAGGACCTTGGAAGATTTGCTGTGGTAAATGGAACCATGAATTCTGCTGTCTACCAAAAACTCTTGAAGGAGAATGTCCGGCCATCTGTTCGTGACCTCAAGCTGAAGCGCACTTGGGTTCTGCAGCAGGACAATGATCCAAAACACACCAGCAAGTCCACCTCTGAATGGCTTAAGAAAATCAAAATGAAGACTTGAGTGACCTAGTCAAAGTCCTGACCTGAATCCGACTGAGATGCTGTGGCATGACCTTAAAAAGGCGGTTCATGCTTGAAAACTCTCCAATGTGGCTGAATTACAACAATTCTGCATAGATGAGTGGGCCAAAATTCCTCCACAGCGCTGTAAAAGACTCATTGCCAGTTATCGCAAACGCTTGATTGCAGTGTTGCTGCTAAGGGTCACCCAACCAGTTATTAGGTTTAGGGGGCAATCACTTTTTCCACACAGGACCATGTAGGTTTGGATCTTTTTTCCCTTAATAATAAACACCTTCATTTAAAAACTGCATTTTGTGTTTACTTGTGTTACATTTGTCTAATATTTGAATTTGTCTAATGATCTGAAACATTTAAGTGTGACAAACACAAAAAATGAGAAATCAGGAAGGGGGCAAACACTTTTTCACACTACTGTATACACCTTGAACATAATGTGAAAGCAGACAGGGGTTGGGTGATTAACTGGAATAAAACCAAAACCAACACTGGGGATGTAAAACTTACATAGTCGTACTCATGTCTGTTTTTTTGGTTTTCCCCCTCTTCCTGTTGTGTGCGTTTGCATATAAGAGCTTTCACATCCTGCTCCTTTAAAATATGTCATGGTGGTCATGTGACTCTGCACCACGGAAGCTGCAGAGTCTGTGCTATTTGGAAGAAGTAAAACACGTTGGAAAAATTAGAAAGGCTTGTGTCGAAAGGAAATGCGGTGTCCGTCCTCATAGTATGTGATAACTGAGTCTTTATTTCATTTGAAGATGCCAAGAAAAAGCGAGCAAAGTGGACTTTAACACATAAATGCCCCAAAGCTAAATCAATTACCTGCTAACTGTTAACTGCTATCCACGTCAGCTAAGCCGTTTTATAGTAGGAATGGACGACAAAATGGACAAGCTGAAGTTGAATTCAAAGTGCCACTCTGCCAAAAATGTAATTTTCTTTCTTGTTAACATGTTTGAAATGTTTTTTAATCACTTACAAGACATCAAGAGTGAAATCACTCAAATTTGTCATATCTGTGTTTTTTGCTTTGAAATTTAAGTTAAGCTCCCCTTGGAAAAAGGCACGTTTCGATAGTGTTTTTGGTGATGTCTCTCCTCCTTCAGCTGTCAACGTTCCTCCAGCTGCTGTGAGGCTGGCTAGGGCCGCCCCGGGAACGCCCACCTCTGTCGCCAGGGAGACGGCTTCTCCTCAATCCTTAGAAGGGGCCAAGATCACCATGGACATGGAGAGAGATGACAATCGACCCGCTGCAGCCGTGAACATCACACACCGGGATGACAGGCAAGTGTTTTTTCGTTCTACTCAATTAAATGGTAAATGGCATTCACTTAAGCCTTGATAAACCTTGTCTGTCTCCTGAGGGAGAGGCCCGGTCTCAGCAGTTGGCTGGGTCCTCTCCTCTGGCTGCAGTTATAGTATGCTCATCCCCAATTTTCTCTGTGTCTCCTCCTTTTCTCCCAGAGCGTCCACCGGCCCCGGAACCAAGCCGCCAGATGTTGGAGGAGCTCGGGGCCCTGGAAGATCTTGCCCAGAGGTCCGCACAGAGATGTTCCTCTGCAGCCATGCCGGAGGAGTTGCCAGCGTTAGAGCCGCTGCAGGAGAATTATAGGACTGCAACAACCATCTCACCTGCTGTGGAGGCAACGGCGGCGAACTGGGAGCCTGAGCTGGACCTCTTGGAGGCCGGTCCCGAGACATCGCCAAGCTCGTCGGAGTCCTGGACGGCGGTGGAGCGCAAGCTCAGGCAAGTTTTCTCTCTCGTCTTTCTAATATCAGTTTTAGAGAGATCTTGTCTGGCTCTAGGTGAGGAGAGTCAGGCGCAGCTGCGTCTGAACTCCCTTCGCCAGGCTCCGCCGCTGCCGGCGCCCCTAACCACTTTGTTTCTTCTCCCATACCTGAGAATTCTTCTAGGGTCACCGGAGAGGAACCACCATCTCCAAGGGTCTCCGCGGAACCAGTCTCGCCACCTGATGACGTCATGGGTCCAGCTCCCCTGCTGCCTGAGGCCATCGTATGGGTCCCTCCACAGGTTGAGTCTCCGTGGGTGTGGCATGCTGGCTTAGGACCCTCGTGGGGGCTGCGCCCCAGGATCAGCCCGACGTGGGTGCTGCGCTCCTGTCCGGACCGTCATGGACGCCACACTCCAGCGCGGGGTCCACCATGGGTGCTGCGGAGCTCCAGCTGGAGTCCACTGTGGGCGCTGCAGAGCTCCAATCGGGAGCTGCCGCGGGTGCTGCAGAGCTCCAATCGGGAGCTGCCGCGGGTGCTGCACAGCTCCAATCAGGAGCTACCGTGGGTGCTGCAGAGCTCCAGCCAGGGGCCGCCGCTGAGTGCAGCGTTGACCCGGTCGGGGTCCACCGTGGGTGCAGCGTTGGCCCGTTCGGAGTCCACTGCAGGTGCAGCGTTGGCCTGGCCGGGGTCCACCGCGGGTGCAGCTGTGTCCCAAGCCGGGACCACTGTGGATGCGGCGGGTCAGCTTGAGGACACCGTGGCCCCCTTCTCCTCCCTGTCCAACGCCATGGGGGTTCCCTCCCTACGGTCTGGTCACCCACCAGTGAGCCTCCTGGTGGGCAGGACGCCTCCTGCTTCACTCCTTCGGTCCTGGTGGCTTAACAATGCTGGCCGGCCGCCAGAGGGACTGAGTCTCTGGGCCAGATGGCCAGTGTTTTCCGGCAGGCCACTGGACTCTGTTCGCCGGACTGCCTGCTGGGCCTGGGACTCTGGGCAACCTCCCGAGCCTCCACGCCTTGGGACTTGGGGGGATTAATTGTGGGCCCTGGGCAGGGTGTATTGTGTTCCCTCCTTGCCTGTTCCCCCTACCTCCCACCTGGGTTCCTGGTTGTTGTTCCTGCTTGGGGAGGGGGGGGGGGGGTTCCTTTCCTTATGATGTTGCCGTGGGTGTCTGGACCACCCCTAGAAGGGGGGGCTCTGTCATGAACGAGCTGGTGTTTCCTGTAGGCTTGGTTCTGACCATTCCCTGTGGCTCGGGTGTTGGGTGATTTATGTATTGTGTTATCTTTTGAGTTCTTGTGGTGTTTATGTCTTTGTTCTTTTTCTTATCCATGCCTGTAGCCACTGCTCTGGCTAGTGGCTGTTAGGCAGCCTCTTTGACCTACTTTCATGTGGGCGTTGTCTAACACTCACCGGTCTGACCACGCCCCCCCCCCCCCCCTTGACAGCCAGCTGATTTCTCCCCGGTAATTGTCATTCCTGCGCCTCGCCCAGGTGTTCCTAATTTGTGGACCCAGCAGTGCTTGTACTTAGGCAGCCTTTGCCAGTCAAGCACTGCTGGACCATTGCGCTTGTCTTATGGTTGTTATCGCCGTATGACTGCCTGTGTATGTGAAGGATTGTGTTTTTCACACTGGAGGCTTTGACTACTCCTGGACTGTAAGGTAATCTGTTGTGTTTCTCCGTGCAGTCGACTGCTACGCTTCCGCTCCTGAACTGAGGGCTAATCTGTTGGCATTGCTCTGTGCAGTCGACTGCTACGCTTCGGCTGGTTGCCCAGGGTTATCTTCAGCCAGTTGAGCCTCCTAGAGGTCTCCTAGTTTGCAGAGCTTAAACATTATTTGTATTGTTTGTTTTTGTGGCCACTGTGCACTGTGGTCTGCCCGCGGCACGTATCGTGTTATGCCCTTAAGTGCACCCTGTTCCCTTTTTGTATGTCTTTATTTTTGAACTGTCTGCCCTTGTGTTTAATAAATGTGTTGTGGTGAAATCCTGCTCATAAATCCATTCTTCCTTCTCCTCCTCCGTGCGCTGCGTAAAAGCGCACGGGGAGGTTTGTGACAGTAAGTCTTTTTATCACAGCATTTATTCTGTTAATGTAGTGCTAGCTACCATTAGCCTTGTGGGATGTGGGTGGGCCTATTCACAGATTCTGGCATTTGAAGGGGGGTAAAAGTGAAAAGACAATGAAAGGTTTTCTTGCAGAAAAAAGGGCAAAAGATACCATTTTAGACTATGGAGATTTGTTTAATAAGGATTTATATCCACTGGAGTGCATCTTTAAGAACTCAATCAGAGACGATATAATCATAATCACGGATGCAACAACAAGCTAACTGGCCACTGACGTGAGTCCCATGACTACAAACCCTCAAGAGGTATGTATATGAACACTGACTTCTGTACTGGACAATATTTAATTTGGTTACGTGTGTGAAATTATTATATTATGCTCATTTAATACCATATTACAGCAGTGACATATTCACAGATACCACACTCTTGTGTAATATTGATTAATTGTAAGCTTTGTCAGTGACCTATAAGGGAAGATAGGATGAAAAAATGACTAAAAACCAAAACTGATGTGAAAGGTTCAAATAACAGTGATGCTGATTTGAGGTCAAATTGCCCAGCCCTTATGCAGACCCACAGGGGGATCATTATGTGTGAGTCTGGTGAACATCTGGGCAATTGTCTCGGAGAAGTGGTGATTCCTGTGACGCACAAATGCAGCGCCTTGGCATTAGCTCGTTTTGCTTTTGCTGGAATGCTCAAACAGCATGCATACATCCATCCACTTTTTAACAACTTATTCACGGCTGTTACAGACTCATAACCACTAAGTAATAATAACGACCACATGCTTGTTACATGTTTTCACCACAACAAGCTTGTTGGTAACTCTGGGAAGAGAGTGTGGTTCTGCTCCCTATGTGGACAGGGAAGCCTCATTCAAAAACCTGCATGGTGGTTCTTCACTGCATTCTTTTTGTGTCAAATTTGCTCAGCAGTAAACAAAAAGCAGTGGTCTGCATTAGTTTTTAATGTTAATCTACACAAGCAATGAAAAGGCTAGAAAGGACAAAAGCTAGAAAGGAGAAAGAGGTGCCAAAATGACTGTAAATCCCTTTCTAAAGACCCCCTTTATGTGAATATAAAGGGGGTCTTTATCTTGTATATCTTGGCCAGTAATAGAGAGTTGACAGGCTTGGATGAAACAGAATTACACAATATGGGCTCCATATTAATGCATATGGATTTAGAACGGGATGTGTATGTGGCCTAATAGTTTTGTCCATTTAATGTAGTTAAGACTGAATAAAAATGTCATGAACTGCTGTTTAGGGCCTTACTAAATGTGACTGGCGGATGAGGATTTTCTTATTCTGATTGAATAGTTATATTTACACTCCTTTAACTCCAAAAAATGTTTTCTTCAAAGCTACAAAGGACACTATGAACAAAGTGCTCCCTTACCTTGGAGTGGGAGATGGTCAAGACGTCGACTGGCTGGGCCGTCTCAAACAGCTGGATCTCCTCAATCACATGGGCCTCAGATCCCAGCATCACCACTCTCTGCAGCCAGCCCTCCGCTGCAGCAAGAGAAGAACAGGGAGGTGGATTGAGCCCATTTTGTTTTTCCTTTTGTCAACAAAATCCACTTGGGTGCAACAGACATTCCACTTTGGTGATGGTATGCATTAATATTCCAAGTTTTATCATATACAATTTAAATGGATGGCTTTGGGACTGGCATTTGGGACCAAACAAAATATAGGAACTCATTTAAATATCACTGAATATCACTGATATGAGGAACTATTTACCAAGCCACCTGTGACAGCACACCACTTCTATAACACCTACAAGCTTTAATGAATTCATCCATGAATCTGTGATTGCACAGCAGATTTAAATATTAACACTCTGGACACAAACACCTGTGAATGCGCAGTTTTTTACTTAAATATTCATGTTATGCACACATATCCACAAACGCACACCTGCTGCTGCATAAGGACTTATTTAAATTGATACATTTAATCAATTAATACATTGAGTTGCTAGCTGTTAGCATGAGGCCTACATATCTCCCGAGAGAACACTCACACGTGATCTGCATTGTTGTTTATGCAAATCCGACGGCGAACGCTGGGACAGCACGTGACGTCATCCATTCAGTAACCAGCAGGCTGCAGACAGAACACCCAGATGCTCTTCTCCTCATCTCAGGCGATTTCAACCATGTTTCACTGTCTCCCATTCTACCCACGTTCACCCAGTATGTCACATGCCACACTAGAGACAATAAAACACTGGATTTATTCTACGCAAACACTAAGGAGGCGTACACCTCATCACAACTCCCCCCACTCGGGAGATCGGATCACAACTTGGTTCATCTCCGGCCGGTGTACAAACCCCTAGTGCACAGACAACCTCCGGCCATGCACACTGTGGAGTTATGGTCTGAGGAGACAATGGACACCCTAAAGGGCTGTTTTGAAGCCACCGCCTGGAAGCAGCTCTGCGATCCACATGGTGAGGACATCGATGGCCTCATTCACACCTTCACGGGCTACCTCAGCTTCTGTGTGGACAAATCCGTTCCCACCAAGACCATACGGCGTCACTCAAACAACAAACCCTGGATCAACCCTGAGATAAAAACACTTCTGAGAGAGAAGAAGAGGATCTTCAGGTCAGGGAACAGGGAGATGCTGAAGTCCGTACAGAGGGAGCTGAGGAGAAAGATCAGAGAAGGCAAGGACAGCTTCAGGAAGAAGATGGAGGACAAGCTGCAACAGAGCGACATCAGCGGGGTCTGGAGAAACCTCAAAACCATCTCGGGGCTCCAGAATACCTCCCCCCAGGCCACAGGGGGCAGGGAGTGGGCGAACAACCTGAATCTGTTTTTCAATAGATTTGACCAACCGCCCTTCCCCCTGACTGCACAACAACCACTGCTGCCTCTAAAGAAATCAAGTCCTGCTGCCCACTCCCCACTCCACCAACACCCCCCCACTCCCAACACACAGCCCCCCATCCTGACCCTGACCAGGACCCAGGTGAGGACGGAGCTGAGGAAGATCAAGGCGAGGAAGGCGCCGGGACCGGACGGCATCAGCGCAAAGCTCCTCAAGTCCTGTGCAGACCAGCTGTGTGGGATTGTGACGTATATCTTCAACATGAGCCTGAAACTGTGGAGGGTACCACAGCTGTGGAAAACATCTTGTGTGGTACCTGTACCAAAAACTTCCCACCCCAAAGACCTGAACAGCTACAGACCGGTGGCCTTGACGTCCCACTTGATGAAGACCCTGGAGAGACTGCTCCTTGCTCACCTCCGCCCCCTGGTGGAACCAGCGATGGATCCACTCCAGTTCGCCTACCAGCATGGCATTGGGGTGGAGGATGCGGTGATCTTCCTCCTTCACCGTTCTCTGTCCCACCTGGAGAAGCCCGGGAATATGGTGAGGATCATGTTCTTTGACTTCTCCAGTGCTTTCAACACCATCCAACCGATGATCCTGAAGGACAAGCTGCTGCGCGCAGGGGTGGACCAGCACCTGTCATCATGGATCCTGGACTACCTCACGAACCGGCCTCAGTTTGTGAGAACCCGGGACTGTGTGTCCGACACGATCATCAGTAGCACGGGGGCCCCCCAGGGAACGGTGCTGGCTCCCTTCCTGTTCACTCTTTATACTGCGGACTTCTCACACAACACAACACACTGCCATCTACAGAAGTTCTCTGATGACTCTGCGATCGTTGGCCTCATCTCCAATGGAGATGAAGCTGAGTACAGAGGGCTTATCCAGGACTTCGTGGACTGGTGCCATCGGAACTGCCTCCAGATCAACGCGAGGAAAACTAAGGAGCTGGTGGTGGACTGCCGCAGGCATGGGCAGCCCCTCACAGTACCAGTAAATATACAGGGAACAGACATCGAGATGGTGACATCCTATAAGTACCTGGGTATTCATCTGAACAATAAACTAGACTGGTCACACAATACTGATGCACTCTACAAGAAGGGACAGCGCAGGCTGTTCCTGCTGAGGAGACTCAGGTCTTTTGGTGTACAAGGGGCGCTGCTGAAGTCATTCTATGACACGGTGGTGGCATCAGCCATCACTTTTGGAGTGGTCTGCTGGGGCAGTGGCATTACTGCAGCCGATAGGAAGAGACTGAACAAACTGATTAAGAAAGCTAGCTCTGTCCTGGGGCAGCGCCTTGATCCGATGGAGGAGATAGGAGAGAGAAGGACGGTGGCTAAACTGTCATCTCTGCTGGAGTCCGAGTTCCACCCTATGCAGGACATACTGAATGCACTGAGGAGCTCATTTAGCAGCAGACTACATCATCCCAGGTGCACAACCGAGAGGTTTCGTAGGTCCTTCCTACCAACGGCTGTCAGACTGTACAACCTAAGCAGGGCTGCTCGCAGAGATAGCAAAAAGACGTAACAAACTAATAGTTTTTTTTGAATGCAAAAGATGCAATAGACTTACACAATGGTCCCCTCCGGCATACAACTAGGAACATACCGGTCGCTATGGAGGGTGAGAATATGTATGGGCACATAATCATACCATGTAGGATAACTAAGTAGACGGTTATGCTGTTTCATTCCATCTAGCAACAATGCTCTGCACTGTGTGTGTTTATATATTTACATATTTATTCCATCTAGCTACAATGCTCAGCACTGGGTGTGTTTATATATTTACAGTATATATCTACATATTATTCCATCTAGCTACATTGCTCCGCACTGTGTGTGTTTATATACTTGCATATTTATTCCACCTAGCTGCAATGCTCCGTACTGTGGGTGTTTATATATTTACATATTTATTCCATCTAGCTACAATGCTCTGCACTGTGTGTTCATATATTCATATATTTATTCCATCCAGCTACAATGCTCTGCACTGTGTGTCTGTGTGTGTGTGTATATATATATATTTTATAGTAATACGTACATATGTATATTAGCTGCTCTTGCTTGCTTGTTTTTTTCTTGCCTTCTGATTGTTGCTCTGAGTGTTGCTATCCCTGTGCTGTTGCAATCCTGGAATTTCCCCGTTGTGGGACTAATAAAGGCTTATCTTATCTTATCTTATCTTAAATATTAATGAACAATTATGATAATGCATAAATGCTGCTTTGATGCCAACAATTTAAATAATAACGCACAGGCTGCAAAACATACCCAGTGAGGCAAACACTTGAGCTGCAGTTCATCAACTATTGATTGCCAAAATCACACCAACCGCGTTTCTCACCTGTTCTCATTTCATGCTGGGCCTCAAAGGCTGGTCTAAAATTAACCAGAGGCTCTTTTTTATCAGGTTTAAAGCCTTTTTTTTTTACTTGTCACAGCAGAGAAACCACAGGTGAACCTAAACTAATGACATTAATCGTATTTGGATGACCACTGATTTGTAATCAGCATGCAAATAAGCATGGAGCGACCAACTTAAATAGAGCCTTATTCAAAGTTACTGATTACACCAATGTTTAATGTGGTTTGCAGACTGTTTAATAGATTTTTTCTCCACAGATCAACAGAAACAATATTATTACACCATTAGGGTCTGAATATTTGGAAATTCTTTTGCCTTCTTTTTCTACTTTTGTCTTTATTGTACACATCTTTTCTGTCATCCATTTTCAGTGATGGTTTTTTTGTTCACAGAATTTAAAGGTAAGTTTGCATTTTGATTTTGAATAAAAATGTATATTGTGGAGATTGTGTGGAAAGGGTGAGGCAGAGTTATTTCTCAGGTTCCATTTTATTCACAACACACTCTCCAACATTCAAAAGCAGAAGAAGGAAAACCCCCCAACATCTGCCAGTCTTATACCCCTGACATCAAAGTACAAAATCCCATTGTCTTTAAATCCCAAACACAATGCATCCCCCTGCAGTTCCTCTCTCTTCCACCCAAACCTGGGTGGTCAGGAAATCATTCATGTCCATCTCTTTGCATATCAAAAGGCCAACTCTCTCGTCCTCCTCTTATCCCCAGGAGGTCCAGACCTTGTTCCTCTTCAGACGTGAAGCCAAAATAAGCACACAGGAATATACATGAGAGAATATGAACAGTCATATACATGTGAGCCCGTAAAACTACATATGTGCACCACAATATATTCATCTAGATTGTACTGTCCAGCTGTGATAAAAAAGGATAATAAATAAATAACATTAAGGGATACTGTTATGATCTTTACATTCTGTCCATGCTTTATTTTTTTTTTTGAACTATTGGCACAATTCTGTTATCATTAGTAGTTTGTGTATCCTTAGCTTCTTATTTCAGCTATTGTCTTCTAGTTTCTCCCGTCA
Source organism: Pholidichthys leucotaenia (assembly GCA_020510985.1). Classification (NCBI taxonomy): domain Eukaryota; kingdom Metazoa; phylum Chordata; class Actinopteri; order Cichliformes; family Pholidichthyidae; genus Pholidichthys; species Pholidichthys leucotaenia. Next base: position 158,422,527 of record CM035838.1, on the reverse strand, counting down.
TTCTCACATTCCTCCAGCCACTCGTGTGTTTTCATTTGACTCATTAGTTACCCAGCTGTCCTGTGTTAGTTAATTTCTGTGTCCCTATATATACCCGCTGTTTTCATTTCTCTCCGTGACATCATTGCAGAGCATTCCCTTTGGTTCGTTGTCATCATATGTTCTTTGTAAGTGTTTAGTCTTTGACTTTTTTTGTGTTTGACAGCCACCGAGCTGCATTTATTTTCTTCAGTCATTAAACAATGTTACACTGGAGTTCTGCCCACATTGTGAGCACAGTTCCTTCTTCATTTGCTGGAGGTGTATCTGACAGATATATCTAAAACAGGACAACTCACACCAAAACACCAATACCTTTAAATGAACAATTTAATCAACCTCAGGTGTTACATGGAAAACCAATTATAATAATTGCCAATGAACTGATGATTCACCACAAGGTAAATAACCCATCAAATTGATTTAATTGAAGATAATTTTGTCAGCCTTTTCAGAGCAGGGTTGCACCCCAAACACACCTCTGTCATGCTCTTGTCACTTTTTCTCCACACCACAAAAATGAAAAGTCATAACTTAAAATGTATTGCCAGTATAACTTCCAATATGGCAATGTGGCTGCCTCATCCATCCAAGTGAATGCCCTGTAATTTTCCCAATGTGGGCCTAATAAGGATTATAAAAAATAATAAATAGTTGAAACTAGAAAAATTATTCCATATAAATTAGGGTTCAATATTAACTTTTTCAATTAATTTGGGCCAGTTAAAGCATTTAAAAAAATCATGCGTCCTGTCACTCTCTGAGGTGGTGTCGGCTGTGGTGACTGGTTTGTTTCAGCAGCTGGTTCACCTTAAAACAAGACTAGGTCTTGTTTTTCAGCATTTAAATTTACACTACACCAAACTGATCCTCCGGTACTCAGGAGGACCTCATCCTGCGCACACACCTAACCCCCCACCCCCACCCCGTTATGGCTTTATTGATTGGGGCTGCTCGCACAAAAGTATGAAAAGATAAAGCATTTCTGTCAGAGTGAGTGGAGAGAAACACACACACACTCCAATATAAAGCGAACAAAAGCTTTAAACTCACAAAAAAGGTCAGGAGCTTTGAATATAATTAAGTGTTCCCTTTGTTCTTTTAAAGGCTGAGATAATCAGGAAGGTTACCTTAAGTAGAAGCCCTAACTTCCTCTTTGATCATTTCAAAATAAAACAGGAAATGTGACAACAATATTAACAAGAGCACTCTGAGGTGAGTACAATATTCCCCGCCTCCATTTTTGACGATCCCAATACTTACTGACAGAGAGCAGTTTTCAACCTTTCAATATAATTACTGTGGCAGAACCAAATTATGATAAACCCATCATCCACGAATATACAACGTAGTATACAATTCATAGTTATAGGTCAAGATCCCGAGTTGATCCTAGAGGGCTTTACACATTCTATAGTAAGCCAGCATAGGGAGTGCCAACCTTGACTTTTGACCCTAAACCTGTAGTCAAAGGTCATGGTCTCAGAGTGAACCTGTGTACCAGGTTTGGTGACCCTAGCTTTCTTTGTTGTTGAGATATAGTTTATAAGCCATTTTGATGTTTACCTTTGAGCTCGAAATCCCCAAACCACAGTCACACTTCAGGGTTGCAAGGTGAACCTCTATACTAAGTTTGGTGACTTTACTCGCTGTACCATAATGAGGCATAGAGAATGTTAATGTTGACCTTTAACCTTTTAACCCCAAACCCATAATCAAAGGTCAGGATCCCAAAGTGGACCTCTGTACCAGGTTTGGTGGCCCGAGCATTACTCGTTTTATAGTAATAGTAAATGTAACATTTACCATAGTGCAACTGCAATGTTAATTTTGACCTTTGACCCATTGCCCCCAAACCCATAGTCAGGTAAGGGTGTAAGCTGTCAAAGATGTGTATTAGATACAACTATTGATTTGAAAAACCTACATACTTTCTTTCAGTAGTTATTGTGTTTAGATTATTTAGGGAAAATCTGACCTTTAACCTCAAGGTCAGCCAGTCAGAGTCATATTGCAATATACGCATCATCAGAGTACATCAAACCATGGTACCAAGTTTCAAAACATTTGGAACAAAACTGTAGGAGGAGTTGATTTCACAAAAGTGGGACGAACAGACGGACCCACAATATAATCCCCCTTCGGGCTTTACCCAAAGGGTTCTTTGACCCCTTTGGGCTTCGACCGGTGGGGGGTAAATATGGTAGTTTTGTTGAGAAATTGACTCTGTCTTTACTAATGTTGGGAGTTACTCCCAACACTCCCAATACTTTGTAACGCACTACACAGTAACTGTGACGCCACTACTTTTGCAGTAACGCGGTGTGTAAAGAAATGACTGTTTAAATATTCAGTAATGCGTTACAGTTACTGAAATTTGATTAGATGCCTTACTCGTTTTATTAATATGGATAGATATTTTTAGCGCAAATAAATGAATATACAAACTGACCCTACTCTAACTGAGACGAGCTGTCAGTCAATGTGACCTGTTGCAAAGTGCCAAGTCTTCATTACTGAGTGGAGGAAGAGATGAGGCTACTTTGTTTTTGTGGACATACACAGATTATTTTTCCTTTGTCGCGGTTAAGGATAAAATCATATCGGTGGGTTGCAAACTAAGTGCCGATGGGAGTCCTCTTCAGAACCGCCTGAAAACAGCAACAAGCTCCAACAAAGCTAGCGCTAAGTAACTGCTAGCTATGCTAACAACCAATACCGTGAAGTGGATCTCACAGCAGGATGTAAAGTGGAAATTCTTATCTGAACACCCACGGTTGGATTTCAATCACAGGTATGCATCTAGACAGTTTGTGACCCAGCAAGAATTAAACCAACTGATTGCAAGATACGTCGTTACAGAATGAAGACATGACAACAGTCACTTTCCATCAAACAGCTGGACTGCGATCCACTGACTTTAAAACACATTTACCTGCTACCTGGATAAAGATTATTCAAAAATGGATTTTGATCTCAAAAATGCATTTGAGAAACTGGATCATGTATCTGTCACAGCAGATGTTTTGGACTGTGGAAAATTAACGTTTTCTTTGGATCACTGCACATCAGATGAATCCATAACATAAAGGTAAGAAACATGGACAGCTTTCATGTCCCACACTGACAGGTGCAACAACACCAGCATTAAAAAACTGTCTGGACGCCATGGCGACTGCAGCTTAACACTGAAGTTCTCAGACCCAATTCAGGATAACACCTTGAAAATCAAACTTAACGGATTTTTGGAGGAGTGAAAATCAAAAGACAAAATCATCATGTCTAAAGGAAAACAGAAGAAACTGAAATTCTCCAGGCCAGGACACGTATCGGCCGGAGAATTCGAACTGGAAGATCTCCGTTCAGAAGACGAGGAACTGGTGATAGCTAACAAAAGGGTTAGCCTGAAATCACTATTTGAGGAGCTACGACGATTTCGCCGAGATGTTACGGCCGAATTTCGGGAATTCAGAGAAGAATTGAAAAGGACAAACAGCAGAGTGGACCAGGCCGAGAACCGAATCTTGGAAACAGAGGATCGAATAAAAGTGCTCGAAGATTCTGTGCTAGACCTACGCAAAAGACAAGCAGCTATAGAGGCTAAGCTAACCGACCAAGAAGGAAAACAAAGAAGAGACAACATAAGAATTCATGGTCTGATAGAAGGAACCGAAAATGGTTTTAACTCAATGGCAGAATGCGTGGAATCCTTACTAAGAGAGAAATTGGATATTCCACAAACCACCGACTTGAAGATAGAAAAGGCACATCGTTCATTAGCCGCTAGGCCGGCGGCGGAAGCGCCCCCACGTTCGGTGTTGGTAAGATTTTCCAATTTCAAAATAAAACAAGAGGTTGTAAGACTGGCCTGGCAGAAAAAAGGATTTATGCACCAGGAGAGAAAAGTCTACGTGGAACACGATTACGCCCCGGAGGTCCTTAAAAAGCGCAGGGAATACAATGACGCGAAAAAGGTGTTAAGAGAGAAGAAATTGCGCTTTCAGACACCATTTCCTGCGAAGTTAAGGGTCTTCTACGGCGAAGAAACGTGTCTCTATAATTCGGCGGAAGAAGCAACAGCTGACATGGCGAAAAGAGGCCTCCCGGTAACGGTATTTAAACCCCCAGCAGACCCGAGTGCGAAGATCAGAGCTCAAACATGGACAACACAAAGACCTTCAAAATCCACGGACCAGCAGCGGGAGACCCAGCACCAGAGCGTCGCGGATAAACTATCCGTTTTCAGGTTGGAATAGCAACCTTTTTTTTTTTTTTTTTTCTCTTGAATCAATCCGCACATCCAACCCCCCTCATACAAGGTAACAAACATTAAAGGAGATGCATATTCAGCATGTGGTAAAACATTTCATGGAACAATCATATTATTTGAAACAAATAAGTCTTTGTAATAAAAAAAAAAAAAAAAAACTTGTTAAAATAGAAATGTGACAATAATCCACATGTTCTCCTCATACTAACAAATACTGTTTTTGCGTGAATGTTTGATGTGATGGGGGTGGGAGGGTGCACACAATTTCACAGGGTTTAGGCATAAAAGGAAAAAAAAAAAAAAATCATTACAAGTTTGGATTGGGTTCTGAAACTCACGTTAAAAGCATGGGACTACTTTCAGTGGTAAGAGAGGGCCCTCAACACGTAACAGAGTTTGAGGAATTTCCCTCAGAGCCTTCACTCCATCAAGGCTCTTACAGGGTCTTTAAAAAGACCTCAGCTCAGGAAGTTCTTATGACAGCTTTTTGTTTTAAAGTTTTTTACACTATGTTCTTAATGTTTTTCTTGTTTTTAATGTTCTTTCAGTTTCTGAGTAGCACAAAAGAGGGCCACCACACAGTTATACTAAACAAAACAACACAATGGAGAAACAGGGTGTAACCAAAATAATTTCATATAATGTAAAAGGAATCCTGAATCCAGTTAAAAGATCCAAGATTCTAGGCAAAATGAAAAAAGACAAAGCAGGAATAATACTTTTACAAGAAACCCACCTAACAGACGTGGAACACAATAAACTCAGTAGACAAGGGTTTAAAATGATCTCTTCATCTTCATATAAATCAGGGAGGAGGAGGGGAGTAGCGACATTGATATCAACCAAAATTACATTTGAAAAAAAATCAGAACACAAAGATAAAGAAGGGAGATACAGTTTGGTAACTGGGCGGCTAGAGGGAGAAGATATCACCCTGCTGAATGTGTATGCTCCCCCAGGGGCTAACTGGAAATTTTATAAAAATGTATTCGACCTAATGATAACTAAAGCTCAAGGTTTAGTGATATGTGGTGGGGACTTCAATCTTAGACTGAATCCATACTGGGATGCTTCTGGTAATTCCCCACATCAAAATAACACCCAAAACAGGAAGACTCGGATGCTACTAAAAGAATTGGGAATCTGTGACGTGTGGAGGGAACTCAACCCCAGTGTAAAAGACTATACATTTTACTCAACTCCACATTCATCTTACTCAAGGATTGACTATTTTTTTATGTTTAATAGAGACATTGGAAGAGTAAAAACATGTAAAATAGGACTGATGGATCTCTCCGACCACAGTCCGATCTACATGGACTTAAATATCCAAAAATACACAAATAATACATTTTCTTGGAGGTTAAATTCAAATGTCCTGAAAGGACCATTGAAAGATGAATTGGAATCAGATATTCTCAGATATTTGGAAGATAACGATAATGGAGAAGTATCCCCTTTAATACTGTGGGATGCATGTAAAGCTGTAATAAGAGGAAAGATTATTGCAAAACTGGCAACCCAAAAGAAACTAAGACAAGAAAAACTATCCACATTAGAGTCAGAACTTAGGAACCTAGAAAAAGAACACAAAGGCAACACTCATTCTACTGACTCGCTCAAGATTAAGGAAATTAAAAACCAAATAAATGAGATCTACACAATAGAAATCCAGAAGAAACTTACATTTCTGAAACAAAAATACGATGAAGCAGGCAGTAAATCGGCAAAATTGCTAGCCTATAAATTGAGGAAACATCAAACAGAAAGAGCAATCTACAAAATCAGAGACCCAGTATCAAAGGAAATAAAATTCAGAATTCAGGATATTCTTAAAAACTTCGAGAATTACTATAAGAACTTATACTCCCACAAAAAACATAAAAACGCATCCGAGGCATTCCTAAACACATTAAACCTTCCCCAACTTACGGAGTCACAAAATAAAACACTACTGTCAGAAATACATCCTAAAGAATTGGAAAAAGCAATTATGAAACTTAAAGCTAACAAATCCCCAGGAGCTGATGGCTATACAGCAGAGTGGTACAAAACCTTTAAACAGCAACTATCTCCTCTCCTCCTGAAAACATTTAATTATGTCCTCCACACAGGGGAAATCCCCCCCTCCTGGAGAGAAGGGGTCATTGCAGTTATACCTAAACCTGAAAAGGATAAACTAGAGTGCTCCAACTACAGACCAATCAGTGTACTAAATCAGGACTATAAGCTTTTTACCATTATCCTTGCCAAAAGGTTAGAAAATATACTGACAGACCTAATTCATTTAGACCAAACAGGTTTTATAAGACAAAGACAGACACAAGACAACATTCGACGCACTTTACACATAATTCATCATATAAAAAAATATAACTTAAATGCAGTCATATTGGGATTAGATGCTGAAAAAGCATTCGATTCGGTTGACTGGTCTTTTCTATATAGAATCTTATCCAGTTTCAATTTTCATAACAACTTCATTAGAACTATACAGGCATTATATAAAAAACCAACAGCTAAAATAAGGATTAACGGTAATTTATCATCATCTTTTGAACTGGAAAGAGGATGTCGTCAGGGCTGCCCCCTGTCTCCACTGCTCTTTGCAATCTTCATAGAACCTCTGAGCCAATGGATAAGACAAAACCAAAAAATTCAAGGTATTACACTTGGTCAGAAGGAACATAAAATAGCACTCTTTGCTGATGACATTTTAATATACCTAGGGCAGCCGGACACTTCTTTACCAGAACTAACCTCAGTTTTTTCAGAGTATGGAGATTTATCGGGGTACAAATTAAATATGCATAAAACCCAAGTTTTAACATTCAACTATGACCCAAATCATTATTCACTAAGCAAACTCAAAACTAACTGGGAGTCGGAATCTATGAAATATCTGGGGGTCAATATCCCGAAACAACTCAACAAAATTATATCACTAAACTATGATCCACTGGTGACAAAAATAAAATCTGACCTAGCAAGATGGAATATGATACCATTCTTGGGTACTGCACAAAGAATTGAAGCAGTCAAAATGAATATACTTCCACGTCTTCTATACCTTTTCCAAACAATACCGGTAGAACCTCCCAAAAAAACATGGCAGGAGCTGGACAGAAGGATCTCAAGATTCATATGGCAGGGCAAGAGACCTAGAATCAGATATAGAACCCTACAGTTAAACAAAGACAAAGGTGGGCTCGCGCTGCCAAATATCAGGGACTACTTTAAAGCCGCACAAATTAAAACTTTAGTAGAGATATGTAACCCAGTCTACACTGCACAATGGAAGGAGATCGAATGCCAAATAACAAGTGACATCCCCCTACAGGCGATAATAGGGAACAATGTCTTACCTAAGCTTTTGAATAACACTAACCCGTGGATAGAGACCCCGCTAAAAATTTGGTTTAAGATAGTCAGAGAGAATCAAACTAAAGAGCCCTATCGACTTCTGCAATGGATCGCCTATGATCAGGACTTTACTCCTAATAAAACAGACACCAGATTTAAAAAGTGGAAGGAGAAAGGGCTGATAAAATATTACGATTTTTTTAAAGGGCAAATCTTAAGAAGTTTTGAAGATTTGAAAAAACAAGGCCTAATAAATCAAGACCTTTACAGGTTCTTCCAGCTTAGACACCACATAAACAATATACTTAAAAAAGGAGGTTTTGGAAAGGGCCCAGTCAGGTGTTCTGAAGGTCTTCTTAATGGCATATAAAGGGATCCCAGGGATCAGATACATTTCTAAAATATACCAAGGTCTTCAAGACTTAAAAGGAGACAACACATCTTATATAAAAGAGAGATGGGAAAAAGAGGGGAATTTCACTTTACAACTGGAAATATGGGAAAAGCTAAATAAACAGCAATGGAAAAGTACCTCATCCCTGCAGTGGAGAGAATTTGGATGGAAAAACTTGGCAAGATTTTTCAGAACACCTGCACAAAACAAATTTACCCATAAGGGATTGAACTGTTGGCGCTTGTGTGGTGAAAAGACTGCAAATCATTTTCATGTGTTTTGGTCATGCCCAGTTATCCACCAATATTGGACCAAGGTACAGACAATATTGGGGAAAATATTCAAAATTACAGTTCCCTTTTCTTTTGTAACTTTGTATTTGGGTTTACTACCGGACTCACTGGAAAGACGAGGAGAAAAATACTTATTCAGTGTTTTAATATTGGCAAGCAAAAAAGCTCTAACTAAAAAATGGATGTTGAAGGACTGTCCTACACCTGAAGATTGGACTAACGTGATCCAAGACATTTACTCGATGGAAAAGTTGACATTCGCACTGAGACAGGACATGGATGTGTTCATGAACTTTTGGCAACCCTGGACCGCATATGTGTCTTCCATTAGATCTAATCTTTGACAAATACCATTTCAATAATGGTTCCGCTCTTTGTTCCAAAGCTACTCAGATGCTCTTTTATCTTTATTTACTTACTTTTTCTTTTTGTTTGTTTTTTACTGGTTTGTTTGTTTGTTTTTTTTGTTATTTGTTTCTTGTTTTTTTTTCTCTTTAATTTCACTTTTTCTTTCACTTTAAAAAAAAAAAAAAAAAAAAGGGGTGTTGTAAGAATTAATCTTCCAATGTTGTCAGATATCAGAAAATAAGGGAACATGTGATGAAAATGTAAACACTGCATTGCTGTAACGACCTGTATACCCTTTACAAAAACTTAAATTAAAAAAAAAAAAAAAAACTGTCTGAAGTTCTATCTGAAACAGTCTGTTTTCAGCCTGTTATTAATACAGTAAGCCCGTAATGTAATCCATTAATTAAATTATCTTGCTATGTGTGCAAAATGGTTTAAGTATGCATTTAAAAGCAATGTGAAAGTTACTTTTCCAAGTAACTAATTACTTCAATCATGCAGTAATTGGTAAAGTAACAATTACTTTTGAAAAGAAGTAATTAGTAACTGTAATTAGTTACTATTTTTAGTAACTTGCCCAACACTGGTCTTTACAATTAACTGAAAAAAATCCAAGTATTCTCAGTTTGTTTTAAATCATCACAGCTTGTTTTTTCAAGTTCAGTTAACTTACAATTTTATGGCGACCAAGTGACTAACTTTTTAAACTTGAAAACAAGTTATTTCTTAAATTGAAAGTGTCTACTTTCTCCAGAGCCAAAGAGTCACGGCATCCAAATATATCGATTCGAATCACTTATGTCCACCGCCTCCTCCATACAACTTCCACTTCTATCTGATAATAACATCACATCTAATTTGGGGTTGCCGTCCTACCTAGTGAAAGTTGATTTTAAAAAGTGTAGATGCCCTTTAACACATTTAGTAACAGGTCAGAGACATTTAAGGATGTCACACGCTGATAGCTGGAGGAGAAGGGAGATGAGATTCTGTGCTCCTTTCATGTAGGGCATCGTGAACAAGTTTAGATCCCTGGTGATGAACGGTATTTCAGGCACAGCTGGTGGGGTGACCTTGATGTGGGTATGTGAGTCTGAGTGTGTGTTTATGGATGGAACAGTGTTACATGCTGACATGTGCTTTCTTCTGTGGTCCTCTTGATTACGGGACTGTCACAGATAATACAGAAAGCTAGCCCGATAGCCGAAGGCAGGTGCGGGAGAAGGAAATACACACGCAGGCAGAACGAACAGAAGGCATATCATCAGTCTCGTCTCTCACAGCGTCATAGACCAGAGTCGGCTAATCCCTCAATCTTATACCTCCTTTTTTTTCCCTGAAAAACTGTCTCGACAAATGTGCACCCCCCCCAATCTGTCACACACAAGCACACACACACAGCTGTCACTATGCTGCAGCTAATGGCTAATCAAGCCCGCAGCCCAATTGGCACTACGAGCACACGTCTGCCAAGGGCCCTGTTGAGTTTGTGCTGTGAAGCACGACACGCGGGGATGACTGCACTTGGCTCAGTGAGTGTGAGTGTGCACATCGGTGTGTGTCAATTTGTAGGGCGCGTGTGCCCATGCACGTGTCAGTGCGTCCATGTGTGTGTCCGGATTGGCCTCCCCGCTCCCCCGCCAGAGAAGCCCCGAGTCCGCTTTTGTCACACTGTGAGAGTCGTTCCAGTTACTCTGGCTCTGCAGTGATCTGAATGGCAAGTAGTCCAGACTTTCTCTTTCTCCATTCATGAGACGGCCACATTCAAATTCACATTCCCTGGAATCCACTGATAGAGCTGCGTTATCCAGGATTAAGGCTCCGGGAGGGCGGAGTGATTTCTGATCCGTGCCAAAACAGGACACCTGTGTATGGGTCCAATGGCCAGTGACTGGAGATATTAATTAAGTCGCTCGTACAAAGATGTTCCCTTTGATGCATGAAGATGGATCTCCGCATGCAAATCGAGCCCTTAATTGAAACCCAGCTGAAGTCTGGCCAGATGGCATGTTGTTTTTATGCCGCCGTACCTTATGCCAGTACCTGTCGCTGTCTGCTGCCATGGATTGTAAACTCTTATCTCTTCAACAAACAGTGTGCCCTACTCTCTTTACTGTGCGCACACGCTGGCTCATAGCAAATGTGGAAATACAAGGGAATAATGTGGACATATGAACTTTTTTACTGACATTTTTAGGAAACCAGGTCAAAGAATGGAGCAAAATAGCAGGAACAACCGCAGATTGTATATAAATGTGAACAACATGCAGTCACTTACTTTCATTGGAGAACAATTCAATTCACTTCAACTTTATGTATATAGCACCATTTCACAACAACAGTCATCTCATAGCACTTTCAACTGTTGGGGAAACCCCCACAATTGCAGAAAGACCCCAGCAATCAGGCGATCCCCTGTGAGCAAGCACTTGGCGACAGTGGAGAGGAAAAACTCCCTTTTAGCAGGAAGAAACCTCCAGCAGAACCAGGCTCAGGGAGGGGCAGTCATCTGCTGCGACTGGCTGGGGGGGTGAGGGGATAGAGAAGAAGAAGAAAAGAACAGACATGTAGAGAGCAAACAGCACGACGGGGACCAGCAAAAATATTTAATTGAGAGTGAAGAAAGGAGTGAAGCCCCGTGCATTGTTGGAGGTCCCCCGGCTGTCTAAACCTATTAGCAGCATAACTAAGGGAGGGTTCAGGGGCATGTGATCCCACCCTAATTATAGGCTATATCAAAAAGGAGCCCTATTCTTAAAAACAGAGATCGAGTCTGACTCCCGAATCCAGATTGGCAGCTGGTTCCACAGGAGAGGAGCTTGATAACTGAAGGCTCTGCCTCCCATTGTACTTTTGGAGATTTAGGAGCGTAGTGCTCTGTTAGCATAATAGGGTAGTATCAGATCTGTTAAATAAAAAGGGGCCTGATTATTTAGAGCTTTGTAAGTGAGAAGAAGGATTTTAAACTTAATTTCAAACTCTATGGGAAGCCAATGAAGGGAGGCCAGAACCGGAGCGATATGATCTCCCTTTCTAGTATCTGTTAAAATGCTTGCTGCAGCATTTTGGATCAGTTGAAGACTTGTTAAAGATGTTTTAGGACAACCTGATAATAAAGAGTTACAATAATCTAATCTAGAGCTATGGATTCGTTTCTCAGCATCACTCTGAGAAAAGCTGCTTCTAGTCTTGGCAATATTAAGCAAATGATAGAAGGCACTCTTAGAAACAAGTTTAAAATGTGAATTAAAAACCAGATCTTGATCAAAAGTAACTTCAAGGTTCCTCACAAAACTATTAAGAGAAAGAGTAACCACATCCAAACTAAAAGTTTGATTTGGTAAGGTATTTCTAAGGTTTTTTGGACCAACTAGAATGACTTCAGTCTTATCTGAATTGAATAGCAGGAAATTACAAGTCATCCAAGCTTTGATTTCCCTAAGACAGGCCTCTCACTTGGCTAATTGATTACTATCATCTGGCTTCATTGACAGATATGATTGTGTGCCATCTGCATAACAATGAAAATGTATACAGTGCTTTCTAATAATGTTGCCTAGCGGAAGTACATATAAACTAAAAACAATAGGGCCTAGCACAGATCCCTGTGGAACTCCGTGACTGAGCTTTGAGTTGGAAGAAAACTCATTACTGACATGAACAAACTGGAACCTATCAGATAAATACAATCTAAACCACTGCAACGAAGTTCCATTAAGTCCAACATGGTGTTCTAATCTATCAAGTACAATATTATGATCGATAGTATCAAAAGCTGCACTAAGGTCTAAACGGACAAGTACAGAAACAAGTCCAAACAAGTCCATTATCAGATGTGATAAGGAGGTCATTAGTGACATTCATTAAAGCTGTTTCAGTACTATGATGGATTCTAAACCCAGATTGAAACTCTTCAAATAAACCATTTCCCTGCAAGTGGTCAAGCGCAGCAACAACTCTTTCTAAGATTTTTGAAATGAAAGGCAGATTAGAGATTGGTCTATAGTTAGCTAAAACTCCTGAATCCAGCGTTGGCTTTTTGAGTAAGGGTTTACTTATAGCAGTTTTAAAAGCCTGCGGTACATGGCCTAATGTTAATGAAGAATTGATTATTTAAAGAATAGAGCTACCAATAAATGGGAAGACTTCTTTAAATAACCTGGTAGGAATAGGGTCTAAATAGGACAGTGAGCGAGAACAGTGAAGCTCTACTTCCTGTATTTATGGTGCTGCAATGTTTTCTTTATGACCACCTTCAATCATGACCACACACCCATTTTAATAGCATTAAACAACTAATTAAAAGCAAACTGATCCAAAAAAATGAACACTGGCCATGAATCAGCTTGATAAGCACTACTTATGAGGACAGAAACCTTGTTTTGGAAAAAAATTGTTGTAGGTATAATTTTGCTTTTCATTTTGACAAAGTGCCACACACACAATTACGGGGCAGGTGGGGCTTCGGTTTACTGCAGTCAGCCACTGGAGGGCGATCACGATTCACTTTTAGAGAGGAACAACATACAGTGTGATGCAATCAAATGCAACAATCATAATCTAAAAATAAAAATACTGGTGGCTTCCAGTACCCTCAGCCTACTGGCATTAAAGGGCACTTTCTGGCTGAATTTTTGTTCAAAGTCACCCAAAATCAAAATTGTTGCAGATTTTTCATAGACACAACTATGGTATTAATATGAAAAGTCTGCATTCTTTCATTCACATTATCATATGTGAGAGAGTTGACCTCTGACCTTGACTTCAAGCTCAACCAAATTCAAAGTCGTCTCAGAGTTGTCATAGATACAACTTTGGTATCAATATCAAAAGTCTCCCTTTCTTGAGTTACCATGTTCAAGAGTTATGGAAAATCTAACCTCTGACCTTGAGGTCAAGGTCACCCAAATTATAACTCGTCCGAGAGTTTTCATAGGTATATCTATGGTATGAGTATGAAAAGCCTACATCATTCCCTTCTCAAGTTATCACGTTTACAAGATTGAAGGAAAAACTGACCTTGACCTTGAGTTTAAGGTTACCCAATTTGAACTCGTCTGAAATTTCTCACAGATACGACTACGATATTAATATCAAAAGCCTCCTTCATTTCATTCTTGAGGTATGTTTACAGAAGTTATGAAAAATCTGACCTCTTACCCTGAGGTCAAGGTCACCCAAATTCAAACTCATCCAATTTTTCATATATCTATGGCATCAGAAGGAAAGCCTACATCATTTCCTTCTCAAGTTACAATGTTTACAAGATTTTGAAAAAATCTGACCTTGATGTCAAGGTCACCCAAATTCAAACTCATCCAAGATTTTTCGTAGATGTAACTATGTTATCAATTTCAAAAGCCTACATCATTTGTTTTCTTTAGTTACTGCATTCATAAGATAGGTGTTGACATCGCTGCCGCCACCATTACCACAATCCATCCACCTGGCAGGGTGACGACAATACCCCATCAGCCTTTTAGAGGCTGAGGAGTAAAAAGAAAGAAGCAGGGACAGGCCAAAACCTTTAAAGCTTAATGTATTGTGTGATTTATTTTACAGATAATTGCAGAAAGGTGCCCCTCCATGGATCGCCACCTTATCGTGGTGGAGGGGTATGTGTACCCTAATGATCCCAGGAGCTATGCTATTGGGGGCAATTTGCCCCTGGTAGGGTCTCCCAAGACAAATTGGTTCTGGGTGAAAGGCCAGATGAAGAACGGTCCAGTAGATCCCAATGAAAAATGTTACATCAAGGACCTAAAGGAACCGCATGAGTCCGCCCTCTAGTGAGCTCACCACCTGCTGGAGAGATAATTCAGATCATGGTGCTATGTTAACTGGATGACAGTCTAAACCTCTCTGTTTAGACGGTAGCCCCTGTGACCCAGATCCCCAGATAAGTGGTAGAGGATGGATGGATGGGTGTATGGATGGATGGAGGTGTCATCTATCTGCTGATTGCGGAAAAGATCATAACTGAACATATTTGGGATTATTACCTCTGCCAAGGGAGGAGGTAATGTTTTTGCGGGCACTGGTTGGTTGGTTTGTCTGTCTGTTTGTTAGCAACATAGAACTCTAAGAGTTATGAATGGATTTTGATGAAATTTTCAGGAAAGGTGTGTAGTGGCATGGGAAACAGATGATTAGATTTTGGTGATGATCAGAGTGCATACAGTATCTCCACCAAAGGCTTTGTTTGTATTTGTGCAGCAGGATTACACAAAAACTACTGGATGAATTTGGATTAAATTTTCACCAGAGGTGGTTCTTGGGCTACAGAGGAAGCCATTACATTTTGGTGATGATCTGAGAATGCATGCCTCCACTGAGGCTCTTATCTTCTCACAGAGTGTTAGCAACAATTCTCCAAAACTACTGAATGGATTTGGATGAAATTTTCACAATTTTCCAAAACTAATGGACAGACTCTGATGCAATTTTCACCAGATGTGGCTCTAGGCCTACACACAAACCCATTACATTTTGGAGGTGACCCATGAGGGATGGAAGGAGCCTTGGCAGAGGTATGTGTTCTGAATGCTTTTCTCATTTTACGTTTTGTAACTGTACTAAATGCTACAAAGAAGTATTATGCAGACCTATGTAGACCAACTTTAGAGCTGCTGGTAATCACTGAGACAATGAAAGTACCGAGGTGCTGATGCCTTGGTGCCTGTGGCAGGGAGGCATGGGGAGGGGGGTCTGTAAAAAAGGCGCACTACCACCTGTATTGGCCTGGCATATAGTTCAAAGATTCAAAGATTTTTATTTGTCAATACTTCCATATGTACAGGACATACAGGAGAATTGAAATGCTGTTTCTCTCTCTCTTAGTGGTGTGTGCAATATATAAGAAAAGAAGGAATAAGAATGAAAAACAACAACAGCAGTCTATGTACAGTCATGATACCTGTAGTGCAAATAAAGATAAAATGATAACACCCAGCAATCCTACATACAGAAAAAGTGGAACCGTAATAGCCGTAATTGTAAGTTCAATGCGGTAGTGGAGGAGCAGACAGTGGCCGATTGGACAGCACATGATCAATATTTCAATAACAGACAGACAGCAGCAGGTATGGCATTTGTGCAAATGGTTGCAGTAAGGTGCAGAGACATCCAGCAGCAGATGTAATTACTGTTGGTGTGCCAAGTCTTTCTGTGCAAACAGCTGAGGTAGTTATTGTGTGGGTGAGTGTGTTATGGTCCAGAGGTGGGGGTGGGGGGCAGTGGGCAGAGTTCAGGGTCCTGATGGCCTGGTGAACGAAGCTATTTAGCAGTCTTGTGGAGCGGGTCTGAAGGCTCCGGTACCTTTTCCCCAAGGGCAGAAGGCTGAAGAGGGAGTGTGAGGGGTGGGAGGTATTGCCTGCAATATTGATGGCTCTGCGGGTGAGTCAGGTGAGGTACTCACCCCCCCCCCCCCCGATATCAGCAGTGTTGAGTGATATATTCAAGAATTACTTAATTTTTTTTTATCCCCCACCGGTCCCAAAGGGAGGTAGATCGTAGCTCCACGGGGGGACTTTTGTTGTGTTGTGGTGTAGAATGTCAAAAGCTGGTCATACTGTTGGGTCTTCCATGGTAGTGAAAAGTCCTGCCAGCACGTCCAACTCACATGACTGATTTAGGACGAGGTAGAAGCAAAATGCAGCATCGCCATTTCAACTGTTGTTGAAAGTGCAGATTTAAAATTCTCTCCCAGTTTTTAAATTGTGTTGATAGGTCAAGTAAAGCCAGAGTTATGATAAACAATTTCCATCATGTTTTTCCAAATATTTTTGTCACGGTTGGTGTACATTTGGAGTGGCAAAAAACTTTAAAAACAGAAAGTGAAATTGAATGTGTGAATTCTAAACACTATGTTTGTTTGATGACAGATGATGTAAAGTTGCAAACACTGAGATATGGTTTTAATATTATAGGAGAAAAATATTTACCTGTGCGTAACAGTGGGATTAGCAGGCGTCATTTATTTTGATATATCATTTTACAAAACGGAAAAAAGTGGTCAGACCAGCTGGGCGGGGGTTAATTTGGCCTGCTACACCGGCATGTTTTAGAGGCGAGCAATGTGGGACTTGTAGTTTCTACCAATGAGAAAAATAATGTGATGCAACATAAGCTTTAAAAAGTTAAATGTTGCTGTTGTAGGAGTTATTAGTGTTTTAATATAGAAATTACTGTATAATTTAAGCAGAAAACTTTCTTTTAAAGGGTTTTTTGCTTTTTTCAGCTATCTGTTGGGAGTCCGCCATGTTTAGGAAGTCGTCCATCGGCTGTAAAAAAAAGTTACACTGCCGCCTCTAGTGGCCCAGCATAGTTATTACAATACATTTTTCTGTGACTCCATTACACGGCAATGGTGAATTAAATTTGTGTTTATTTTGAAAACAAAGCCTTATCTCGAAATTCTGGCAAATTAAAAGTCGAGAAAATATGGCAATACAATGAGAGCACTCTGAGGCGAGTGCAATATCCCCTGCCTGTTTTCTTTGAAGATCCCAATACAGAGTGACAGGGAGCAATTTTAAACTTTTCAATATACTTACTGTGGCAGAATCAAATTATGATAAGCCCATCATCTAGGAATATACAACAAAGTATACAACCCATAGTTGTAGGGCAGGATCCCAAGGTGAAGCCGTGTAGCAAGTTTGGTGACCCTAGAGGGCTTTACACATTCCATAGTAAGTGAGAATAGGGAGTGCTAGCCTTGACCTTTAACTTTTTGACCCCAAACCCATAGTCTGAGGTCAGGATCCCAAGGTGAACCTGTGTACCAGCTTTGGCAGCCCTAGCTTTACTCGTTGTACAGTAATAAGGCATAAGGAATGTTAACTTTGACCTTTGACTATTTGACCCTAAACCCATAGTCAAGAGGTCAGGATCCCAAGATGAACTTGTGTAGGAAGTTTGGTGACCCTAGCTTTCTTTGTTGTTGAGATATAGTTTATACGCCATTTTGGTGTTGACCTTTGACCTTGCGATCCCAAACCATAGTTACACTTTAAGGTCACAGGGTGAACCTGTGTACCAAGTTTGGTGGCCCTAGCTTTACTCGTTGTACAGTAACAAGGCATAGGGAATGCTATCTTTCATCTTTGGATCCCAAACCCATAGTCTGAGGCCAGGATCCCAAGGTGAACCTGTGTACCAGGTTTGGTGCCTTTTTACTGTACAAAAGGCCATAAGGAACGTTAACCTTGACCTCTGACCTTTTGACTCCAAAACCATAGTGTGAGGTCAGGATCCCAAGATGAACCTGTGTACCAGATTTGGTGGCCCTAGCTTTACTTGTACAGTAGAAAGGCATAGGGAATGCTGACCTTGACCTTTGACCTTTTGACCCCAAACCCATGGTCAGAGGTCAGGATCCCAAGGTGAACCTGTGTACCAGGTTTGGTGGCCCTAGCTTTACTCATTTTATAGTAATAGTCAATATAGCATCTGCTATTTACCATAGTGCAACTGCAATGTTAACTTTGAATGCTGACCTTTGACCCCTTTATCCCAAACCCATAGTTAGGTGAGGGTGTAAATCATCCAAGACATGTATTAGATACAACTACTGTACCTATTTGAAAAGCCTACATTTCTTTCAGTAGTTATTGTGTTTAGAAGATTTAGGGAAAATCTGACTTTTGACCTCAAGGTCATCCAATCAGAGTCAAGTTGCAATATGCGCATCATCAGAGTATATCAAACCATGGTAACAAGTTTCAAGACAATCGGGACAAAACCGTAGGAGTTGATTTCACAAGACAGTTACTGTGAAGTGAGGTGAACTAGGAGGTCATAGGTCTGGGCTACAATTCCCACAAAAATCATCCGATCAGAACCAAATTGCAATATGCACATCCTCAGTGTATATTAAACTATGGTGCCAAGTTTCAAAACAACTGGAACAAAACTGTAGGAGTTGATTTCACAAAAGTGAGACAGATGGACGAACTGACCCATAACATACTGTAATCCTCTTTTGGTCTTCGTCCAAAGGGCTCTTCGATCCCTTTGAGCTTCATCCAGCGGGGATAAAAATCATTACAGTAAAACTGTAGATTGCAGCCTGCATTTTTTAAATATAATTAATGTTTATTTTGTGTTTCACTGTTTTCATGATAATAATCTTGTGTGATTCTCTACCATGCTTTCACAGCTAATCAGCATTCGTCGTACACAAACCATAATCCGTGCCTGACAGTACAAAAGCAGCTCGTGGGTTCAGTTGTAATCATACTTCTCTCAACATGCAACACAAACTGACACCAGTGAGCGAGAATGAATCACACCTAAAGCAGTGGACCTGAAAGACCAGAATGAAGAAATCCACTGAAGCCTCTCAGTAGCCTCTCAATCAGGGGTGCCCAACATGCTGCCGGTAAGCAGCTTTTAGCCCGCAGAGACTCAACAAGTAGGGCACAAAGATTCCTTCTGAGAAAGTGTAGGTCGCCTATAAACATGTTTATCTACATGTTTGCAGGTGAGAATACTTAGAAATATATCTACTGTATGTACTCAGCAGCAGTTACAGTCAGAAGCTGTGAGTAGTAACCAAAAGAATCAGGTCACAAATACAAGCAACTGAATTGAGCTTCCTTAGTAGAGTGCCTTAAATGAGAGGCATAACCAGTGTCTATCTGGAAGGAGACCCTGGGGTATACTGAGAACTCTCTGCAGTGACTATATATCTCAATGGAGGGATTATATATTTCAGCAAATCATTACTGAAAAGTTGGACATCTGAAAATACCTTTCTAAACCACCTTCTTCACCAGTTTGATCTCGCCTCTGTATAAACTGAAGGGAACTGATTGATGGATGGTTCCTCGCAATGTCGTCTTTGTGACATTGGCTACATTTGGTCTGGCTAAGTTTGGTTTCATACTGCTCCTTATCCAAGCCAACCAAACATCTTTATATGATGCACCTCCATCTTACTGTCATAACAACGTTTGTGTTGTTAGCACAGACTGGTACTTAGCAAACATGCTACTCACCATCCAAGGGGTTTTCTGTGGCTCTGGACATATTGGTAAGTGCATTTTAAATTGAAACTGAGGAAGACTCAATCATATTAAGAGGTGAACTAGTTTTGTGAGGTCAGAAAGGTATTCAGGTCTTCATTAAAAAGGACCTTTATCATGATGATTTTCAAGTGGCATTGCTTGTCCATTTAAAAAAAACAAAACAAAAAAAAAACCTGTCACATCCTCTCCAAAACTACATTATATATTGAAAAAGTATTGGGACACTCCTCCAAATGACTCTGCACCAATGGACCTAAAAGCAAGGTATATAAAAACATGGATGAGCGAGTTGACTCGCCTGACCTCAACCCAATAGAACACCTTTGGGATGAATTAAGAGTGGAGGTTGACTTCCGGTTATGGCTGCCACGTAGGACGGACGTGTCTCGCTCTGCTCTGCTCCTGGAGAAAAAAAAATCGGCAAATAACTCTCTCATTTGGGACAGAACGTATCCCAGCGTTTGGGCGAGGATATGTCGGCGAAGCCTAAGGCTGGAAAACCAGGAAAAGGAAAAAGCGAGCCGCCGAAACAGTCCAAATTAACGGACTTTCAGGTCTGTGACGCAGCAAACAGGGCTCCATATATGGCGGAGGAGGCTGGCAACGCTGCGATTTCTGCGGGGAATGGCGCAGATGCGCTGATGGCTGCCATGAGTTCAATGAGAGCGGACTTTTCCTCTAGATTTGATGGGATTATGACAGCGTTGGAAGGAATAAGAAAGGAATTGGGTGACTGTGTAGAACGAACGGCGCAGATGGAGCTCCGTCTCGCTAGTGCTGAAGATGACGTCACCCGTCTTCAATTAAAGGTGCGCACTTTGGAAAAAAAAAATAAATCTCTGGAAGATAATATTTTGGATTTGGAATCTCGGTCGAGACAGAATAATTTGAGGCTGGTGGGTCTTCCAGAGGAATCAGAAGGTCGGGACGTATGTTCCTTTCTGGAAAAGTGGATTCCGGAGGTGCTGGGCAGCGAGGAGTTGCAATCAGCAGTGGTTCTGGAAAAAGCACATCGCATTGGCCCACGGAGAGATAAGGGACCGCCGAGGACCTTAATTATGAAGTTTCTTAACAACAGAGACAGGATGAAGATCTTCAACGCTGCACGAGCTAAAAAAGGAGAGATTAAACACCAGGACCAGCAGGTGCGGTTCTACCCAGATTTGGCCACAGGAATCCAGCAATTGAGGAAGCAGTTTGATCCCGTACGTAAGGAGCTGCGCAACCTTGGGATTCGTCATGGTGTAATCTATCCTGCGAGACTGCTGACCACGTATGAGGGCAGAACCCACATCTTCAAGACCCCAGAGGAGGCGCAGGAGTTCATCAAGAAGATCAAAGAAGAAGAAGAGACTGGTGGGAGCTAAGCATGAACAAAATATAAGGTAGAATAATTAAGCATTTGCACAGGCATCTGACTGACTTGAAGTAAATAGTAAGTTTACAAAATATAGATTGTATTATATATTTAAAAAAAAAACAAAACAAAAACAAAACAAACAAAAAAAAAACAAAAACTATGATGTACAAAGTTGTTAAAAATTTTGGAGTTAAGTTGGAAAACTACAGAGGAGAGTTAATGTTACGTCATAAAAAGCAGTAGAGTTAGGGTGATTGGGAGGATGAAGAAGGAGTGGCTTAGGCTGTTCCCCGTGGGTGTGGAACGGTCGATGGCTATATCGGGAGACAGAATTTTTCTTTTGATTTTGGGGGGTTTGCCACAAGTGTGGGAAGGGGAAATTTGTTTGTGTGTAGTTTGTAGGATGAATGTTCAACCACTCATGTTTTTGCTTCTCTGTATGAGCATGTTTACACTGCAAGGTAATCCCAAACTCTCTATTGATCATGGACCAAAGTGTTAATCTTAATTTAACTTCATGGAATTGCAGAGGTCTACAAAATTTAAAAAAACTTAAACAAGTTATGAATAAAATAAAGGACATGGGTTCAAGAATTGTGTTTTTACAAGAAACTCATCTGATAGAGGAGGATGTTAAAAGAATTAGGAGTAGATGGCAGGGAAGTGTATTCACCTCTTCATTTTCATCCCGAGCCAGGGGAGTTATGACTCTCATACATAAATCAGTTCCTTTTCAAGTGAAAAATGTAATTGGAGACAAATTTGGAAGATATGTAATCATTCAAGGTTCTTTGCTATTAGAAAATATAAATCTTGTGAACTTATATGGTCCCAATATAGATGATCAGAAGTTCTTTGCTAATTTATTTCTCATCTTATCATCACTTACAGGGCAACATATAATAGCAGGGGATTTTAATTGTACATTGAATCCAGGTGTGGATAGATCAACAGGACTGGATTGTACGCACATTGGATGTAGAATGACTATTAATCATTTTATGAAAGAATTGAGATTGTTAGATATATGGAGAGAAATGAAACCACAAGATAAAGCCTATTCTTGTTATTCCAGTACCTACAAGACATTCTCACGTATTGATTATTTTTTGATTTCCACAGAATTAAGGTCCAAGATTCAAAACTGCTTTTATGATAACATCGTGATCTCTGATCATGCACCCTGTTGTCTAATATATGTAGATAAAAAATTGACAAAGGAATCAGGTAGATGGCAATTTCAGCATAAATGGCTTCAGGATGAGGAATTTGTCAAGTATATAGAAAAACAGATAGACGAGTTCTTTGACATCAATACTACACAAACATCAGCATGTGTAAAGTGGGAGGCTTTCAAAGCTTTTATTAGGGGGCATATTATTAGTTATACAGGATCAAAATCTAAGAAGACTCGAGAGGAGAGAGCTAAATTGGAACATAAAATAAAAAATCTTCAGGAAAAAGTGTATGCAGGAAGTGACCCAAGGTTGGAGAATGAATTACTGATTTTGAGAGCTGAATACGACAAAAAATCAGCGAATAGAGCTGCCTCGAGTCTTCTAAGATTGAAACAATCTTTTTATGAACAAGGTGAAAAATCAGGAAAATTATTAGCATGGCAGATTAAACAATTGGAAATTAAAACACCAATTACCAGTATTATAAGTAATGGACAGGTAGTTATAGATCCTTTAGAAATTAATAGAGCCTTTAGAGATTACTATGAAAAATTATATGATACCAAAAATGAACCTGATTTAACAAAACTAAATGGGTTTTTGAACGAACTATCTATACCGTGTATTCCAAATGAAAACAGGGAGATATTGGAGTCTAAAATTAGTCAAGAAGAAGTTGGGCTAGCCATTGATAATATGAAATCAGGAAAAAGTGCAGGACCAGATGGTCTTCCAGTTGACCTTTATAAAAAATTTAAGAATAAATTAATAAAACCTTTTTTGGAAATGGTTTTAGAAGCATTTCAAAATAATAATTTACCATCATACATAAATAATGCCTTAATTATACTGCTGCCAAAACCAGGTAAGCCCTCTAATAAATGTGAAAATATGAGACCAATAAGCCTATTAAACGCCGACCTTAAGATAATCTGTAAAATTTTAGCAAGACGAATACAAGAAATTTTACCAAATATTATTAATCGAGATCAGAATGGCTTTATAAAGGGTAGACAAGGCTTCCATAATGTAAGAAGACTATTTAATATTATCTATTTTAATAAAGAAGCACCGGATACAGCTCTCCTATCATTGGACGCCGAAAAGGCCTTTGATAGAGTTGAATGGCCCTTTCTTTTTGAAGTCCTACAAAGGTTTGGACTTGGAAATAATTTCATAAAATGGGTTCAAATAATATACAATAATGCTACAGCAGAAATCCTAACAAATAACAATATTTCAAAACCAATAAAAATCAATAGAGGATGTCGACAAGGCTGTCCACTCTCACCTTTACTGTTTACTATGGCAATTGAACCTTTAGCGATAGCGATACGTTTACATTCACAAATATATGGAATTAAAGTTGGACCAACAGAACATAAAATCTCCCTGTACGCCGATGATATAATTTTGTTTATGTCGAATCTAAAAAAATCAATTCCAACCTTGTTGAATTTAATAAAGAATTTTGGGGAAATATCAGGATATAAAATAAATAAAACTAAATCTTCAATATTAATGCTAAATGAGACCCAGAGAAATTACCCAGCCCCTGAGGTAAATCAATTCAATGTTGTAAATCAGTTTAAATATTTAGGAATCCAAATTATGCCTAAGCTAGAATCAGTCGCCAGTGTCAACTATGAAGCCTTAATGTCAGATATCAGTGAGTTAACTCAGAGATGGATGTCACTACCAATGTCGATGATCGGGAGAATCAATATACTTAAAAGTAATATTTTACCTAAAATACTTTATTTATTTCAATACATTCCCTTATCACCACCTTTAGATCTATTCTCAAGAATAAAAAAAAAGTTAGTGGAATTTATATGGAACAACAGGAGGGCTAGATTACGTCTGTCTTTATTATATTTACCATTTGATCGTGGAGGTCTGAAATGTCCAAATTTTATGTTGTATTATTGGTCGGCACAACTGAGGTCTATGACATATTATTTTTCATCAAATGATCTCCCTCACTGGACTGAAATGGAATCATACAATTTACCTTTACCTCTTCCCATATTCATATACTCAGATTCGGCAAAAAAATTACAAAAACAAGTTAAAAATCCATTTGTAAAGCATATGATCAAAATATGGTGTGAAGCTAAAAACTATTTAAAAGAACCACAGTTATTGTCACAATTTAGTCCAATATGGGGTAATCAATATTTTAAACCAGGGAGAGCAGACGCTGTATTTAAAGTATGGAATTTAAAAGGGATACAAAAGATTCAGGATTTATATTTGCCATGTGCAGACAACATAATGTCTTTTGAAGAGCTGAGGATCAAATTTAATCTCAATAGAACACATTTTTTTAAATATCTTCAACTTAGAAACTTTATTCGATCAAATCAAAATAAAGCTCTCACTCGACCTATTTATTCATCCTTGGAAAAAATGATGATGAAAGATAGTAAAAGAAAGGGTATTATTTCAGAGTTTTATAACTCATTGACACTATCTTCAAGTGAAAATTCACTGAAAAGATTAAACTACTGGAAAGAAGATCTGCAAATTGAAATTTCAGAGGAACAATGGGAATTGGCTTGTACAGAAGCTCAAACCAAATCAATAAATGCACGCCTTAAATTGATACATTTCAAATGGTTAATGCGGATGTATGTTACACCGGAG
Organism: Pholidichthys leucotaenia; assembly: GCA_020510985.1. Taxonomy (NCBI): domain Eukaryota; kingdom Metazoa; phylum Chordata; class Actinopteri; order Cichliformes; family Pholidichthyidae; genus Pholidichthys; species Pholidichthys leucotaenia. The sequence goes on along the minus strand of CM035838.1, from coordinate 158,397,597 downwards.
GAGTTAAATAGATATAACAAAAATATACCAGATACATGCACAAAATGCATGGAAAGTAAAGGAACCCTATTTCATTGTTTATGGGAATGTAGATTAATAAGAATGTTTTGGGAAGAGGTGAGGGTAACAATTGAAAAAATAATCTCAAAACAAATCATATTGAATCCTAAACTGGTTTTGTTGGGTCTGTACCCAGAAAAGCATAATTTCAATAAAAGTGAAAGAACATTCATAGACCTCAGTTTGCTTAATGCCAAAAAATGTATTGCACTATTATGGAAAAAGACTCATAGACCAGATGTGACTCAGTGGTTAAGACAGATGTTAACAAACCTTCCATTAGAAAGAATAACATATATACTGAAATCAAAGGAAATTGTGTTTGAGAATATATGGAGACCTTTTATTGATTATGTAAAAAATTTAAACATAACTCTTGAAGAAGAAGGTGAATGATGTGTGTGGACCTTGTAAATTCCAAACTGGTGAACATAATATGTATACTTATGTATTGGATTGTCTAGACTAAACAGAGGAGCATTGTTGAAGACTTGATTTTGTTGGTGGTTGTTGGTGTTTTTAGTGCATTTTTTTTTTTTTTTTTTGTAGTACTTTAGTGTTAGTGTTTGATTGTTTGTATCATGTTTGTTAAAAAAAAAAAAAAGGTTCAATAAAGATATTGTGGAAAAAAAAAGAGTGGAGGTTGAGAGCCAGGCTTCCTTGTCCAACATCAGTGCCTGACTTCATAAATGTGCTTCTGGAAGAATGGTTAAAAATTCCCATAAACACACTTTTTTGTGGAAAGCCTTCCCTGAAGAAGCTTTTCACAAGGTTTAGGAGTGTGTTTATGCACTTTTTTGACCATTCTTCCAGATCTGGTAAGTCCCTGCATTCTTTTGATTTTATTTTCACGTGACTATTTGTAAAACTAAGGACCATATTTCAGTTAAAAACTAGGTCTCTTCCTCTTCCTGAGTTTTAGTACTGCTCATTTGCCCTCTTTTTTGGATGCCTACCACCTTATGATTGGTCCAAAAGTCCGAAATTTTCTGAAAATTGCTTTCACACTCTAAATGAACTGAACCAAGGTTCAGCTTGATCCGGACTGAGAACATCTCTTTTTGCTGGACCAAATTTCGGCTCTTTGGTCCAAGCCATGGTTCATGTGAGATTTCACACCTAAAATTTTGGTCTGGATCAAACTGAAAAGTCTGAAAGTTTGGGGTAGGTGTGAAAGCACTCTTAAATCAATAGGAAGGTGGAGATTACCATCAGCTAACATGCAGCTGGCTTATTTCTGTAATAGAGCAATGAGAAAATATGCCATCTTGTGGCAGAATGTAGTAACTGCACTTTAACTCTAAGCCAACTGATTTTATAGGGAAGCAATCATTCAGAATGATTCAAAATACAGAAAACCTGACAGGTTGCCACAATTTTCATTTAATCCCCCCATAGATGAATCATTTCTAATGCCTTATTTAAAGCTGGAGAACATGACGGCCTGTGGGCCTGCACTGCAGTGTGCTGAGATAAGTGAAGAATTGTGAATAGCTGTCTTGACAGTTGGTGTGTAAGCAGTTTAAATGTCACAACATTTGTTGGGTGAAGAGCAAAAATTAGTTGAAGTGACAGCTGAAGTGCGAGTGCTGATAGCAGCTGAGATGTCGCTGGAGGAACGAGACATTTAAGGGCATAAATTATGACTAAAGTGGAAGAGAAGCAATGAAAGCGATCAAAGTTCTTTGTTGAAGTTGAGGTGTTCAGTGTAATTAGCTGAGTCAGAATAACTGGGTTCAATAGCTGACGTGCACCTCTAACTACCAGAGATGGTAGTTAGCCAATGTGATTTGTACCTGTGCCAATAAAGAGCATGTTGTATGGCCGCAGGTCCAGAGCGCTAACCCGGTCCACTGCCAGCCTTGTGAAGTTGACGCCTTTGGTGAGCAGCAGGGGGCGACCCAGAGCTTTGTCCTCCATCAGCGGGTGCTTCTTGGCAAAGTTGAGTGTGGCGTCAGGCAGTTGCAGGGAACTATTGTAGCCGTTCTCCCTGTCGGAGTTGGTTATACACTGCAGCAAGGAGAGAGGATGGAGAGATGGTAGGGAGGCAAATGGAGCGTTGAGGAGAGGATGAAGAGAGGAATGTGCATCAGGAAGGAGAAAGGGGAGGAACACGGGTTGGCAACGGTTAGTTGGCTTGGCTATGACTGCCGGCTCCCCTCCTTCCCTCCTCCCCACTTTGTTTCTCTCTTGTTCTTACCTCCTTCCTTCCATCAGGCCCCTTCTGCTTCCTTTTCTTTTGTGCCAAATTATTACACCCTTTGCGTTTCGACTTGCACCAGTTTTCCACCTCCAAGCAACTCCACATTTCCAATTTATTTATCACACTCCCTTACTCTCTTTCCATCACTTTTACATCCTCTTATCCCTCCTCATAAGGATACAGATTAAACCCAGACATAATTTTCTTCTTTAAGTCTTGCAGAGGTTCCCAGTTCCTTACCGATCCAGGCTGCGGGCTGGGGACCGGACCGGTGTAGCGTCCCCACCTCTGAGATGCCTCTCTGTATTCCTTGTAGGGGCCTTCAAACACCTTCTTCACATCGCCAATCTGGTACTGACACACAGCTGACACGTCCACATCACCCCTAAACACAGCAGAAAGCATTTAAAATGTATGGAACGTAAGCTCAACCTGTAACAGTCTGCAATGAACGTGCTTTTACAAACATTCACAGAAATCAGAAAATTTACTCCACATGCCTCCACTGTATCTGTGCTGAAATACATGTTAAACGGCTTCCTTCATACGCCAGTGAAATCAATCAATTATCACCCTGAGTGGGGAAATACATTTCATTTAATAGTGAGGTCAGGGGGTGTGGGAGCTCTTAATTTTTTTTCCTCCCACCACAATTTCAGACCCCAAGTGGGACTAAAATTGAGTATTGATGTCTGACCCAGACACATTAAATGATGCTTGTGCTCGTCATCTCGCAAATACATTTCATTTCCAGGCTCGCTCACCGGAGAAAAACCATCTTGTTTTTCTTCCCTGTTCACATCTCAAAATGATCTCACACCAACAGGTAGACGTGCAGTTTTGAATTAATTTGTAGCTCAGTAATAAGGATTTATTCCAGTTTACAGTCAATGTTTGTTCCAACATGCATGCCAATGACATGCTACGGTCATTTCTATCTGTATTTCTTTTCACTTTTACATCATCTACAGCAGCTTTGGATCATTCATATTTCAAAATAATCATTTGTTATATCTTATACTCAGCCAATATCTAAAACAAGATGTTTAACGCCATCATCTTCCTTTTTTATGATTACTAATGCATGCCCGTAGAAAGCAAGTATTCTTGTCTGAAAAAAGGGAGCCCAATTAAAGCTTTACAGGCCCAAATGTAGGCTGTGTTTGAAAGTGGAATACAAAGAGGTATAGCCTATATGTAGGCAATCCCACGCTAGACTTTGACAAATATAAAAGGGACTGAACACTAAGATTTATTTGACTGTGTCAATATTAATTACAGAATTACTGAAAATGAATTGGACATCCAATATGAGTGACTGTTTAAGAACCCTTGTTTATTTTTTTGTCAGATCACTTACTTGTGTGATCTTTTATGACTTATAATCATAAGTGTTGTGTCTTGCACTTTGGGAAATGGGGAGTTGTCCCATCACCATTATAACTGTTTTAGTTTATATGTGTAGTTTATAGTGTATCATCAATAAACTCATGCAGTACTATGCAGCGGGAAAATAAGTATTGAACACGTCAATATTTTTCTCTTTAAACATAATTGTGATGGTGCCATTGACCTGAGATCTTCACCAGATATCAGTAACAACCCAAGTAATCTATCCATACAAAGAAATCAAGGAAACTGTGTTCACAAAACAAGTTATACTTAATAGAGTAGATGGCAACAGGTTCTTATCAAGGATGTCTCTGTACATTTGTCCATTCATCTTTCCTTCAATTATATGAAGTCTGCCTGTACCATGTGTAGCGCATCTGCCCTACAAACGGAAGGTTGTGGATTCAAATCCCAGTCGGGTCACACCAAAGACCATATAAAAATGGTACTTTCCACCTTCTAGCTTGGTGCTCAGCATAAAAGAATGGGAAAAGGAAAGTTACCGCACAGAACTACCAGAGGACTGACCCCCCACTGTAGCTTTCACTACTTACAGTAGCTGTGCGGCCTAGGGTCAGAGAAACTGAGATAGGCACTGCCCCTATACACCACCTTGTGTCCCACATGCTGTGAAGGGGGGGGGGGCTGTACCATGTGCTGAAAAACACCCACACACCATGATGCTCCCACCTCCAAACTTAAGTGTTGGGATGGTGTTTTTGGGCTGATGTACAGTGTGTGTTGTAGCATCCAAAAAGTTCAATTTTGGTCTCATCGGCCCAGACTAGTCTCCCAGTATTTTACTGGCTTGCCCAAATGTTTAAACAAGCTTCAACATGCTTTTTCTTCAGCAATGGAGTCTTGCAGGGTGAATGGGCATAGAGCCCATGTCGGTTGAGTGCATTACTTAGCGTTTTTTTTTTTTAAAACAGCAGTACCTGCTAACTCCATGTCTTTCTGGAGCTCTCCATGAGTGGTCTTTGGCTTTTGGATAACTCTTCTGATAATTCTTTTGACTCTTGTGTCAGAAATCTTGCAAGGAGCTCCTGTTCATGGCTGGTTTATGGTAAAATGATGTTCTTTCCACTTCCGAATGATAGCTCCAACAGTGCTCACTGGAACATTCAGCAGTTTAGAAATGCACCTGTAACCAATGCCATTATTGTTTTACAACAATAAGGTTGCAACGGTCGAGAGTGAGCTCTTTGCTTTTACCCATCATGAGTTCTTTGTGGTGTGACAATCTGATATTCACAGACCTTTTTAAAGGCTATCAGTCAGGACTTAACCAGCTGAAATTAATTTGCACTGATGGGGGATGGGACGGCTTCCTAAATTCTGATGGATTTCATTTGGTTTCTTAGCTTTTGTGTACACAGTTGCCTTGATTTCTTTGTGTTTATGGATTACTTGGGTTGTTACTGATATCTGGTGAAAATCTTAGGTCAGTGGCTCCATCAGAAATATGTTTAATAAGAAAAATGTTGACATGTTCAATACTTATTTTCCCTGCTTTAACAGGACAGGTTTACAAATATTTGAGACCCATTGTAGTGCATCCTTTTATATTTTAGCAATATTATAAGTACAAAACACCCAACATTATTATATACAGCAGAATGAGCTGTTTGGCTGCAACTGTTGTATCAGTGTTGCCCATTTGTCAGAAAATATTTAAATAAAAATGATTTATTTCGTTATTTGGGCATTTTTGTGTCCTGTTTGGTCATGGTCGTCATTTAGTCAAACTGTACATATGTAGCGGCATATGATATGCAGTTGATCTGGGCATTCTGCTCCACAGTCATGGTGGTATTATTATTAGCTCTTAATTTTTAGATAGCTGTGAGAGTACACAGAGAGGAGTGCCATTGGCGACGGTGACTCACGGTCCTGCAAAGGCCCAGCCTGCCCGCTGATTGCGCGGGCTGGGCTTGCTTCCCTGCGAAGGACTGTGTTCCCCTGCTGCTTCTCCAACACTGGTGTTCCTTGTCAGACCCTGGATCCCTGCTGGCCTTCCCTGAATTATCCTTTAGACCTCCGCAATCATGGCAACATTATAGTATAATTTTTTAACCATTAAATTTTCAGTATTCTCTTTTTCTGGTTAAATTTGTTGCTTTTCACTTCCTTTTTTTGTTTGCGGAGGGCTGTGGTGAGTGACTGGTCGTGATGCCGCGTATTATCCAATCAGTATGGAGTCAATCCGAAACCCTGCTCACACTTCCAGAAGCAAGAGCATGAGGAAACACAGTGGTGGCTAAACTTTTATTGATAAAAATTACATATTTTGACTGAACAGCTCCATACTCGGGGATGCAGACCCTCGTAACCTCAGCAAAGCACTTATAAAATCTGAGGTCAGTCTGATGACTGATACAGTGCATCTGGAAAGTATTCACAGCACTTCACTTTTTTCCCCACATTTTGTTATGTTACAGCCTTATTCCAAAATGAAATAAATTCATTTTTTCCCTCAAAATTCTGCACACAATACCCCCATAATGACAATGTGAAAAAAGGTGGGGTTTTTTTTTTTTTTTTTAGATCTTTGCAAATATATTAAAAATCAAAATCTAAGAAATCACATGTACATACACTACCGTTCAAAAGTTTGGGGTCACTTAGAAATTTCCTTATTTTTCAAAGAAAAGCACTTTTTTTCAATGAAGATAACTTTAAATTAATCAGAAATACACTCTATACATTGCTAATGTGGTAAATGACTATTCTAGCTGCAAATGTCTGGTTTTTGGTGCAATATCTAAATAGGTGTATAGAGGCCCATTTCTAGCAACTATCACTCCAGTGTTCTAATGGTACAATGTGTTTGCTCATTGCATCAGAAGGCTAATGGATGATTAGAAAACCCTTGTGCAATCATGTTAGGTCTGCAATGCTGTAATTGCTGCAAATGGAGGATTCTTTGACGAAAGCAAAGTTTGAAGGAAAAAATTATTATTTCAAATACAAATCATTATTTCTATCCTTGTCAATGTCTTGACTATATTTTCTATTCATTTTACAACTCATGGTGGTAAATAAGTGTGACTTTTCATGGAAAACACAAAATAATTGTCTGGGTGACCCCAAACTTTTGAACGGTAGTGTAAGTATTCACAGAATTTGCCATGAAGCTCAAAATTTAGCTTAGGTGCATCCTGTTTCCACTGATCATCCTTGAGATGTTTCTACAGCTTAACTGGAGTCCACCTGTGGTAAATTCAGTTGATTGGACATGGTTTGAAAGGGCACACACCTGTCTATATAAGGTCCCACAGTTGACAGTGCATGTCAGAGCACAAACCAAGCATGAAGTCAAAGGAATTGTCTGTAGACCTCCAAGACAGGATTGTCTCGAGGCACAAATCTGGGGAAGGGTACAGAAAAATTTCTGCTGCTTTGAAGGTCTCAGTGAGCACAGTGGCCTCCATCTTCTGTAAATGGAAGACGTTCGGAATCACCAGGACTCTTCTTAGAGCTGGCCGGCTGTCTTGAGCGATTGGGGGAGAAGGGCCTTAGTCAGGGAGGTGACCAAGAACCCAATGGTCAGTCTGTCAGAGCTCCAGCATTCCTCTATGGAGAGAGGTGAACCTTCCAGAAAGACAACCATCTCTGCAGCAATCCACCAATAAGGCCTGTATAGTAGAGTGGCCAGATGGAAGCCACTCCTTAGTAAAAGGCACATGGCAGCCTGCCTGGAGTTTGCCAAAAGGCACCTGAAGGACTCTCGGATCATGAGAAATAAAATTCTCTGGTCTGATGAGACAAAGACTAAACTCTTTGGCGTGAATGCTAGGCGTCATGTTTGGAGGAAATCAGGCACTGCTCATCACCAGGCCAATACCATCCCTACGGTGAAGCATGGTGATGGCAGCATCATGCTGTGGGGATGTTTTTCAGCGGCAGGAACTGGGAGACTAGTCAGGATAGAGGGGAAGATGAATGCAGCAATGTACAGAGACATCCTGAATGAAAACCTGCTCCAGAGCGCTCTTGACCTCAGACAGTTCATCTTTCAGCAGGACAACGACCCTAAGCACACAGCCAAGATATCAAAGGAGTGGCTTCAGGACAACTCTGTGAATGTCCTTGAGTGGCCCAGCCAGGGCCCAGACTTGAATCCAATTGAATTGGTGAATTCAAAAAGGGCCCAAGTCCACACTTTTTCAAAGGGGACTTGGGCCCTTTTTGAATTCACCGATTCAATTGAACATCTCTAGAGACATCTGAAAATGGCTGTGCAGCGACACTTCCCATCCAACCTGATTGTGGCATCATGTCCAAAAAGACTTGAGGCTGCAATTGCTGCCAAAGGTGCATCAACAAAATATTGAGCCAAGGCTGTGAGTACTTATGTACATGTGATTTCTTAGTTTTTTATTTTTAATAAATTTGCAAAAATCCCAAAAAACTTTTTTCATGTTGTCATTATGGGGTATTGTGCGTAGAATTTTGAGGAAAAAATGAATTTATTCCATTTTGGAAAGAGGCTGTAACATAAAAAATGTGGAAAAAGTGAAGCACTGTGAATACTTTCCAGATGCTCTATATGTGAGGATCAGACAGACAGACACAGACAGAGATTCGTTGCATTTATAGATAGATAGATTCCCCAGCAAAATAAATTTGAACAACAATTGTGCTCAAAACTGGATTTGTACATTATCTGTACAATGTCTACACGAAACAGATAAACTTAGTGATATCACCAAGTGGCAGGAGAAGGAAAAAAAGTATTAAAGGAATCATTGACTGAAAAAAAATGTTTTTGTAGGTTTCAACCTCCTAAAATGGTCAAGTGACTATCAAAACATTCACTTCTCTTAATAAACCCAGAGCCTTTATTTCATTTTGATCTCCAAGAAGCCATTCTTCTGGGTATTTTCCTTTGCAACAAGAAATGGGAAACGTGGCTAAAAGGCAAACATCACTAGCCTTGATACCTGCCTGCTGCTCTATTATTGGCCAGCCTAGCTGTCTGTCATGTACAGTAGATGGGAGGGGAGCCGAAGGTATTAGCCTCAGAGCTAACAGTGGTACTAGGAAGCTCGCATTTATATTGTTATCTACTTTTGATTTCACTCACCCTAACGGACATCTCTGTTTCCACCTGGTTCACTAATCCACAGTTGGTAAGCTACTGTATCTCGTGTCATTCTGGTGGAGATCGTATGTTGCTGCCCTACATACCAGGAGGCATAATGGGCATGAGTGAGTGAGTGATTCTGGTTTATTTTGTTACTTTCTTGCCGTGATGCTACATTGAACTGTTGGCGCCACCAAGGCGGCCACCTAAAGCTAGCAGTTTAGCCACTAGTTTTGGCTCATTCACGTATGTTTCTGTGCTCACTGCACTTCAGGAACTGGTCATATCCTATCGACCACTGAAACCACACACACCTGCGCACCAGTGATGCATTTTTTCATTCATTCTTTAAGACAAATTTACATTATTTGGCTTCAAGTTAGGAGTAGGATCTAGCTACCTAACATTAGCAATAGTGACATAAGAGGGAGGATGGAGTTAAATGCGGTCTTAGAGATTTAAAGAGACACTGCACTGAAACCAGCCATTCTCAGATAGGCTGCAAAAGACAATTCACACTTGGGCAGCAATAAGAATTAAAGAAAATTTGACCAAAATATGTTATAAACATTTCGGTAAGACATACAGTATGTGAGCTGTTAAAATGTGGAAAAAGAGCAGTCAATGACCCCTTTAAGCTGAGCTTTTGCTTCACTGGAATAACTTTTATGTGCATTATATGAAACTTTGACCATGTTTACATATGAACCTCCATCATATAACAGTTTACAATTCAAAGTAAGAAGCATAACAGTTCCATTTTAAAGGTCCCATATTGTGCAACATTGTGAGTTTTAACCTTATAAAATACACCCATGCATCACACATATACTGTTAAAATATGAAAATGATCACTTCACACAGAAATATGCACCGTCTTTATTAAGTTAAACTCTTACAGAAAAGAGGGTATTGCACTTCCTGGTTTTCATGATATCACAAATTAACAGGCTCCGTCTTCAGTCCTTTAAGTTGGCAAAACACACAGTTTTCTGATGAGTTGTAAAACAGTACACAAATTTTTTTGGTCTTTAAAGTGACATATTTACACCGTTGAGGGTGTTAAAACTTGAAAACAATCCCTGAAAAAAATGCTCAGTATGGGACCTTTAAGTATTGCATGGTTTTGGTTTAATATCAAAAAGAATTGTTATCTTTGGGTGTAACGGCGGGGCGTGCAGACACAGCAGCCCAAAGCTCTCCTAGTCTAGGCAGTGTTTGCTTTGTTCTGTACTGCCAATCTGATAGCTGTCAAACAGTGTTTCGTTGTTTTTAATAATGACAATAAACTTTATTCTAGTCTAACTGCCGATCACTGCCATTTTTATTAGCATTTTAAAATAAGGCTGAAAAGAACACAAACAAACAGGCAGCAGGTCACACAGGAACTGACCCGCCCTGATCATCAGGCTATCACAAGTTCCCAGATGGACTGCAGCCAGCAACACAAAGTCCAGTTGAAAAGGCTCTGCATTATCCAAGACTGGTTTTCATATCTCAACAAAACCCTCCTCATACTGGAGTGGTGGCCTAGTTGAAAGAGCATCCGCCACTCAACCAGGAGGTTGGAGGTTCAAGTCCCAGCCGGGTCATACCAAAGACCATATAAAAAAAAAGATACTTCCTGCCTTCTAGCTTGGTGCTCAGCATAACAGAATAGGGAAAGGAGAAGTTGTTTGTGGCGGTGCCTTCATGGCAGCGACCCCTCTGATTCTACATGTGATTAGCGTTGTAGATCAGAGAAACGTAATTTTTTTCTACTGCACATGATTGGCTGTATGGACTGAATGATAGTAGAGCTGGCTTCTTCTTCTCATTGTCATGGAGGGTGAAAGTCAGTTTCCTTACACCAGTTGTCCACTTTAGGCCTGTCCTTGGATATCCAGACAGCAGAATAATTTTTCTTGTACACACACACACACACACACAATATATATACTGTGTATATATATATATATATATATATATATACACAGTATATATATATATACCGTATGTGTATATATATATATATATATATATATATATATATATATATATATATATATATACACTACCGTTCAAAAGTTTGGGGTCACCCAGACAATTATTTTGTGTTTTCCATGAAAAGTCACACTTATTTACCACCATGAGTTGTAAAATGAATAGAAAATATAGTCAAGACATTGACAAGGTTAGAAATAATGATTTGTATTTGAAATAATAATTTTTTCCTTCAAACTTTGCTTTTGTCAAAGAAGCCTCCATTTGCAGCAATTACAGCATTGCAGACCTAACATGATTGCACAAGGGTTTTCTAATCATCCATTAGCCTTCTGATGCAATGAGCAAACACATTGTACCATCAGAACACTGGAGTGATAGTTGCTGGAAATGGGCCTCTATACACCTATCTAGATATTGCACCAAAAACCAGACATCTGCAGCTAGAATAGTCATTTACCACATTAGCAATGTATAGAGTGTATTTCTGATTAGTTTAAAGTTATCTTCATTGAAAAAAAGTGCTTTTCTTTCAAAAATAAGGAAATTTCTAAGTGACCCCAAACTTTTGAACGGTAGTGTATATGTATGAGGATTTCAGTTTTTCATTGTTTGTTCCTTGCACTGACCACTTTAGTACTTTAGAACACAGAGAGAAGGTGAAAGCGCAAAGTCAAATCCCATGTGTGTGTGTTTCCAAAGCTATAAAAAACAAAGGTTGTTCTCATTAAGGCGCATCATGTGAAAATGTCCTGTGAGGAAAGCACTTTTTTCAGTCTGGAACAGTAGGCCTACTGTTAATACGAGACACTGCCACAGGTTTTATAAGGTCAATGTTAAAATTAAAGGACGACACTGATGTCTTAGCCAGTTAAATAGACAGCCTATTCAGTCACATTATGACTTGAACTGCGAGTCATCATTTACATAATGCCCAATTATCTTAATGTTATCTCTATCAAAGCCAGCGGGGGGCTTTAAGGAATCCCCAGTGAGTCACTCAGAGAGAAGGGATTAGTCCTTTTTTTTATTCCAGCAGCAGAAGGAACCCTGAAAGAAGAAACAAAGCTGGAAGTTCAAAGCTTGTTCACTTTGTGATATGATATCTGACTGAAGAACACAAAAGACTCACATCAAAGGGCGCTGCCTGGAGATGGAGCGCGTCTCCAACTTCCCTCATGGAGGCAACCTTCTGCCCTCGCTCAGATTCCTTTGTTGATAAGTAGCTCATTAACATATTGCAGTTGTGTAGTGGTCCAACAAATGCCAGTCTTTATACCACTAATAATGCAAAAATAACTTCCACTGTAGTCAATACACTCCAAATTGTCCGTTTGCAGTATTTTTTACTGTACAGGTGAGATGCACCTGTATATTAGTTTTCCCTGTAGCTACTTTATCTGCTGCCATAATACAAAGTAATACTTTAAAATGGACTGAATAACAGCAATAATCAATAGAAATAGCTTGATTTTACCACTGATTCTAAATTACTACAGTATCACCCTTCATATATAAAAGTTTTTAAGGAGCCTTGCAATGCAAATCTGTCTCACTTTTTCATGTTTTATGATCAAGAAGTTAATGTCATCTACTTCATTCATTTAGCAAATAAGTTTAATATCATTTAAGGGTAAATTCGATCCACGAGATGTTCAATAGCCAATAAAAAGCAATAAAACATTTTTTGAAGCACACTTGAGCTCTGTCTAACCAAAATAACTCACATTAGTGTCAGTCTATTATATTAAATGCCCAATTACCCAGAAAATACCTAATCAGACAAAGTACATAATTAGCCACCATATCAGAGTGGGTGTCTGCCCGTTGGTTTTAATAAAGAGTTCAGTACCTGACATGTTGGCAGATCATCACAGCAGATGAGACGTGCAGTAATTAAGTCACGGTGATCTGTGGTTAAAATGGAGACATATCTACAGCCCTCTATGCCAGGCTTCACACGGTTCCCACCGCCAGGGTCATCGTAAGGAAAAAACACAGCAGTCCAAGAACTTGGCAATTAAAGGAGCAGCAGTGATTTAGGTTCCAAAGGGAAAGCGGTACCACCCTAATAAAGGGTTTGTAAATAGTTTAGAAGTGTTATTAATTAGGCTGTAAATGCTTTATAAATCATTAATAAGCTGCTATACAATAGCTGGTTCTGACCAAGCAGTTTGATCAGACAATCAGTATTCCAGGAAAGTGTGGTTCCCAATAACCAGAGAGGGTATGCACTGGAACACAACTCATGGTAGTTACAGGGCAGTTACCATAGTTACACGAGTGGCAGCTTTAGTTTGTATGCAGCAAAATATAAAATCCACACACAATATATAGTAACAGCACTACATGGAGTGCCTTTTTTTTTTACTTTAGATCCTCATACTACACCCTTTACTTGACTGTATATGTGTGGGTTAAGAACAAGGGGCACACACGTAAGCGAAGAACTGGTGCTGAGCCTTTAATTAATGAGCTATTTATCTATTTAGTCAATAATACAAGATGGAGTGATAGGAGGACCTTCTCTGCAATACAAGTAGGATCTCTGTTTACGGCTGTGACTGAATATTGTGTGTTTTTTGAGTTTTATTGCATGCAAAATAAAGCTACCACTCATACTTTTGCCACTCTGTGCTGAGTAACTGCCATGAGTTCTGTTCCGTGACATCATGTGCATACCCTCTATACTTGGACATTTAGCATATGTATCACTCTGTTTCACAGTCGTTAAATATGGTAACAGATGTTTACTTCATGGAATGTGAGAATTCTAATGTTGTATTGTGCATCTTCAACAACGAGGAGTTATATGAAAAGAGACAGCCTTCACATTGTAGAAATTGTGTTGCTGTGTTCCAGGCTCCTGCTAATGGTTAGCCCAGTTCGCTGTGTTTAACTTTTAAATCAGTATGGCTGCCTTTCCACCAAGAATATTTTTTGTCACCTGGAGCACCCTGAAGCTCTTTTTCAAGTATATCTGCCTTGTACCCTAGCAACCACTTGACCTGTCACTCACAGTTCGCCATTGACATTTCACTAACTACACAAAACCACATCAAACTGGTAAGAAAACACACATCCCTCCAAACTTATGCTTTCAAAAACTGATCATGGCATCATTTTTTTTTCCACAATATTTTTTATTGAACCTTTTTTTTTTTTTACAAACATGGCACAAACAATCAGACACTAACACAAAAGTAATTTAAAAATTAAAAAGAACAATAACAAAAAAAAATGTGTAAGAAAAACAACAACCATTAACAAACACAAGTCAACAACAATGCTCCTCTGTTTAGTCTAGGTAATCTATTACAAAAGAATACATAATATACATTCAACAGCTTGGAATTTGCAAGGTCCACACATATCACTCACCTTCTTCTTCAGACATTATGTTTAAATTCTTTACATAATCAATGAAAGGTCTCCATATATTCTCAAACACATTTTCCTTTGATTTCAGTACTGTATATATGTTATTCTTTCTAGTGGAAGGTTTGTTAACATTTGTCTTAACCACTGAGTCACATCTGGTCTATGAATCTTTTTCCACAGTAGTGCAATACATTTTTTGGCATTAAGCAAACTGAGGTCTATGAATGCTCTTTCACTCTAAGTTATGTTTTTCTGGATACAGACCCAACAAAAACAGTTTAGGGTTCAATGTGATTTGTTTTGAAATTATTTTTTCAATTGTTACCCTCACCTCTTCCCAAAACATTCTGATTTTTCTACATTCCCATAAACAGTGAAATAGGGTTCCTTTACTTTCCATACATTTTGTGCATGTATCTGGTATGTTTTTGTTATATCTATTTAATTCCACTGGTGTAACATACATCCGCATTAACCATTTAAAGTGTATCAGTTTAAGACGTACATTTATTGATTTGGTTTGAGCTCCTGCACAAGCCATTTCCCATTGTTCTTCTGAAATTTCAATTTGCAGGTCCTCTTTCCAGTAATTCAGTCTTTTCTGTGAGTTTTCACTTGAGAATAGTGTCAATGAGTTGTAAAACTCTGAAATAATACCCTTTCTCTTACTATTTTTCATCAAAATGTTTTCAAAAAATGAATAAGTAGGTCGGGTGAGAGCATTATTTTGATTTGATCGAATAAAATTTCTAAGCTGAAGATATTTAAAAAAGTGTGTTCTATTAAGATTGAATTTAATCCTCAGTTCTTCAAAACAAATTATGTCATCTGAGCGTGACAAATATAAGTCTTGAATCTTTTGAATCCCTTTTAAATTCCATATTTTAAATACAGTATCCGCTCTCCCTGGTGTAAAATATTGATTACCCCATATTGGGCTAAATTGTGACAGTGAGTGTGGTTCTTTTAAATATTTTTTGGTTTCACACCATATTTTGATCATGTGCTTTACAATTGGATTTTTAACTTGTTTCTGTAATTTTTTAGCTGAGTCTGAGTATATGAATAAGGGAAGAGGTAAAGGTAAATTGTATGATTCCATTTCAGTCCAGTGAGGAAGATCATTTGATGAAAAATAATATGTCATAGACCTCAGTTGTGCTGACCAGTAATACAACATAAAGTTTGGACATTTCAGACCTCCACGATCAAATGGTAAATATAGTAAGGACAAACGTAATCTAGCCTTCCTATTGTTCCATATAAATTCCACTAACTTTTTTGTAATTCTTGAGAATAGTTCTGAAGGTGGTGGTAAAGGAATGTTTTGAAATAAGTAAAGTATTTTGGGTAAGATATTACTTTTTAGCATATTAATTCTCCCGATCATCGACATTGGTAGTGACATCCATCTCTGAAGTAACTCATTAATATCCGTCATTAAGGCTTCATAGTTGGCATTGACGACTGATTCTAGCTTAGACAAAATTTGAATTCCTAAATATTTAAACTGATTTACAACATTGAATTGGTTTACCTCAGGAGCTGGATGATTTCTCTGGGTCTCATTTAACATTAATATTGAAGATTTTGTTTTGTTTATTTTATATCCTGATATATCCCCCAAGTTCTTTATTAAATTTAACATGGTCGGAATTGATTTTTTAAAATTCGACATAAACAAAATTATATCATCGGCATACAAGGAGATTTTATGTTCTGTTGGTCCTACTTTAATTCCATATATTTGTGGATGTAAACGTACTGCCATCGCTAAAGGTTCAATTGCCATAGTAAACAGTAAAGGTGAAAGTGGACAGCCTTGTTGACATCCTCTATTGATTTTTATTGATTTTGAGATATTGCTGTTTGTTAGGATTTCTGCTGTAGCATTATTGTATATTATCTGGACCCATTTTATGAAATTATTTCCAAGTCCAAACCTTTGTAGGACTTCAAAAAGATAGGGCCATTCGACCCTATCAAAGGCCTTTTCGGCGTCCAATGATAGGAGAGCTGTATCCGGTGCTTCTTTATTGGAATAAATAATATTAAATAGTCTTCTTACATTATGGAAGCCTTGTCTTCCCATTATAAAGCCATTCTGATCTCGGTTAATAATATTTGGTAATATTTCTTGTAGTCGTTTTGCTAAAATTTTACAGATTATTTTAAGATCAGCATTTAATAGGCTTATTGGTCTCATTTTTTCACATTTATTAGGGGGTTTACCTGATTTTGGCAACAGTATAATTAAGGCATTATTCATGTATGGTGGTAAATTACCATTTTGAAATGCTTCTAAAACCATTTCCAACAGTGGTTTTATTAATTTAGTCTTAAATTTTTTATAGAGGTCAACTGGAAGACCATCTGGTCCTGCTCTTTTTCCTGATTTCATATTATCAATGGCTTGCCCAACTTCTTCTTGACTAATTTTAGACTCCAGTATCTCCCCGTTTTCATTTGGAATACACGGTATAGATAATCCACCCAAAAACCCATTTAGTTTTGTTAAGTCAGTTTCATTTTTTGTATCATATAGTTTTCCATAATAATCTCTAAAGGCACTATTAATTTCTAAAGGATCTATAACTACCTGTCTATTACTTATAATACTGGTAATTGGTGTTTTAGATTCTAATTGTTTAATCTGCCATGCCAATAATTTTCCTGATTTTTCACCTTGTTCATAAAAAGTTTGCTTCAATCTTAGAAGACTTGAGGCAGCTCTATTCGCTGATTTTTTGTCATATTCAGCTCTCAGAGTCAGTAATTCGTCCTCTAACTGTGGGTTACTTCCTGCATACACCTTTTCTTGAAGGATTTTTATTTTACGTTCCAATTGGACTCTCTCGTCTCGGGTCTTCTTAGATTTTGAACCTGTATAACTAATAATATGCCCCCTAATAAAAGCTTTGAAAGCCTCCCACTTTATACATGCCGTTGTTTGTGTAGTATTGCTATCAAAGAACTCATCTGTTTTTCTATGTACTTAACAAATTCCTCATCCTGAAGCCATTTATGTTGAAAATGCCACCTAACTGGGTCCTTTATCAATTTCTTATCTACATATATTAGACAGCAGGGTGCATGATCAGAGATCACAATATTATCATAGAAACAGTTTTGAATCTTGGACCTTAATTCTGTAGAGATCAAAAAATAGTCAATACGTGAGAATGCCTTATAGGTATTAGAATAACAAGAATAGGCTTTGACTTGTGGTTTCATTTCTCTCCATATATCTAGCAATCTCAATTCTTTCATAAAATGATTAATGGTCATCCTACATCCATTGGGCATACAGTCCAGTCCTGTTGATCTATCTATACTGGGATTCAATGTACAATTAAAATCCCCTGCTATTATATGTTGCCCTGTAAGTGATGATAAAATGAGGAATAAATTAACAAAGAAGTTTTGATCGTCAATATTGGGGCCGTATAAGTTCACCAGATTTATATTTTCTAATAACAAAGATCCTTGGATGATTAGATATCTTCCAAATTTGTCTCTAATTACATTTTTCATTTGAAATGGGACTGTTTTATGTATGAGAATCATAACTCCCCTAGCTCGGGATGAAAATGATGAGGTGAACACATTACCTTGCCATCTTCTCCTAATTCTTTTTACATCCTCCTCTAATAGATGAGTTTCTTGTAAAAATACAATTTTTGAATCTATGTCTTTTATTTTATTCATAACTTGTTTAAGTTTTTTAAGATTTTGTAAGACCTCTGCAATACCATGAAGTTAAATTAAGATTAACGCTTTGATCTATGATCAATAAGGAGTTTGAGATTACCTTGCAATGTGAACATACTCTTACAAAGAAGCAAAAACATGGATGATAGAACATTCATCCTACAAACTAAACAAAAACAAATTCCCTTTCCCCACATTCAAGGTAATCCCCCCCAAAATCAAAAAATTCCATCTCCCGTTATAGCTAGTGACTGTTCCACACCTGCGAGGATCAGTCAAACCACTCTCTCTTTCTCCTCTCAATCACCCTGACTCTACTACTATTTTTATGACATTAACTCTCTTCTGTAGTTTTTTCAACATAACTTCAAAGTTTTATAGCAACTTTGTACATCATAGCTTTTTTTTTAATACAGTCTGTATTTTGTAGACATGTTATATGTTTCAGATCAATCAGATGCCTGTACAAATGCTTAAAAGTTCTACCTTTGTCATGTTCATGCTTAGCTCCCACCAGTTTCCTTTTGGATCTGCTTGATGAGCTCCTGCGCCTCTTGAGGGGTCTTGAAGGTGTGGGTTCTCCCCTTATATGTGACCAGCAGTCTTGCCGGATGAATCACTCCGTGACGAATCCCTAGGTTGCGCAGCTCTTTGTGGGCGGGGTTGAACTGTCTCCTTAATTGTTGTATTCCTGCAGCCAAATCCGGATAGAACCGCACCTGTTGGTCCTGGTATTTAATTTCCCCTTTAGCTCGCGCCGCATTGGTGACTGTCATCTTGTCTCTGTAGTTGAGGAACTTCATAATCAGCGTCCTCGGTGGTGTCTTATTATCTCTCGGTGGGCCGATTCGGTGAGCTCTCTCTAAAACGACGATGACTGCAGATCCGCGTTATTCAGCGCTTCTGGAATCCACTTTTCCAAAAAGGAACATGGGTCCCGTCCCTCCGCTCCCTCCGGGAGGCCCACCAGCCTCACATTATTCCGTCACGAGCGGGATTCCAAGTCTAGGACGTTATCTTCCAGACGTTTACATTTTAATTCCAGTGTTTGCAGATTAGTTTGTAGGCTGGTGACGTCATCTTCAGCACTTGAAATTTGGAGCTCCGCCTGCGATACTCACTCCATACAGTCGCTTATTTCCTTTCTCATTCCTTCTATCGCTGCTATAATCCCATCAAATTTAGACGAAAACTCTGTTCTCATGGAGTTGATGGCAGTGAGCACTGCGTTTGTCCCCTCTTCAGCAGTTCCCGCTCCGCCGCTGGCTCCATCCTCCGCCATTGTCTCTGGAGTTTTTTCTGTTTTGCCTCAAGCGTGGAAGTCTGTTAACTTGGGTTGTTTTGTCGAGTTACCTTTTCCTCCACCTAATTTCCCAACCTTGGTCTTTACCATATCCGTGCCAGAACGCTGGGATGGGTTTTTGTTCCAATTAAGAGAGTTTTAGTAAACTTTTTATTTTTAGGAGCAGAGCAGTGTGAAACACGTCTTCCTACGTGGCCGCCATAACCGGAAGTCCAATCATGGCATCATTTTACTCTAATTCTGGTTGGCTGATGAGCGATGCGGCACTCCAAAAGTTGAACTTTTTTCAACTTTAAATGCTCTGAGGACAGCAACAAAAACTGCTAACTGCTTAAAATTTTTTTGCACCCAGTGCATTAAACACTCAACTACATAGAAAATGAACAAATAGATGCTCTCGGAAAAAAAACACTCTCTCTGGACACACAGCTTTATTATTCATGTCTGTGACTCTTTACTTCATCTGAAGATGACAATAAAAAGACGGCAAAGAGAACATAAATAAAACAGAGGTACTGAGGTAACCCTAGCTTGATGCACCACTGCTCTCTAGTCTTTTTTTTAAAAAAAAGTAAGACTGCTATGATGATGATGATGATGATGGAGATCCCTTACAAACAAAATGGACAAGCTGAAGTTGGGTTTATTATCGCGATCAGCTCCTCGGACTAGCTGCATGATGATAAAACTAGTGGCTTCATTGAGGAATCCCAAACACAGCTACCAAGACTTTGTTAGCTAGCTAGTTAGCTAGCAGGCTGTTCAACCAAATCCAATTGGAGTTTACTCTGGAAAGGCATACTTAAGAATAATGACTGATGGACTATATAGCAAATTTCATCAAACATTTTATACCAAAGACCATGAAAATGGTACTTTCTGCCTTCTAGCTTGCTGCTCAGCATAAATAGAATGGGGAGAGGAAAGGTGGTTACCCAGCCACAGGGGGAAGCACAAAACCAGTGTACTCCTTGTGCTGGTCCAAAGCCTGGTTAAACGGGGAGGGTTGCGTCAGGAAGGGCACCTGGTATAAAATCCCTGACAAATCAATATGCAGACCCAGGATCTGTTGTGGCGACCATGAACAGGGAGCAGCCGAAAGGCGTGTCTGTGTGATATGTGCAAAATGGTAATAAAGCTATCATATCTATAATATTCTATATTATGCTCACTGTTTGTGCAACATTCAAGTTTAGCAGTCAGGCAGTGCTTGTTTATTCAAAACAACACTAGTCTTGGCAGAACAACATAACATTAAATAAAGAAGTCAGCTGTCACCTAATGAATTGCATTTGTTGAACGACTATATAAAACCAATATTGAGGTTGTGCTTTATCTTCAGGATGATGTGCACTGAATCACTGCACATTGATACTGCACTCCCTCTAGTGCAATACTGCTTAGTTATAACACTCTCAAATCTCAGATATCAGTTTATTTAGATTATTTTGTCTTTTTGTCATTGGCTACATTTTCTCTATTAGACATTTGTTAATAAGTTATTAACATTTAAGGACTTTAAACATTTCAAGCCAAACACTGAGCCTGCATCGATGTGGGAAATATGTCCTGTGAATTATTTATCATGCTTATTATGATTTATAAAGCATATATAGATAGATGTACTTTACTGATCCCAAACTGGGAAAAATTACAGATAATTTATAACCTATTTACAAGCTAGTCATAAATCCTCTATTAGGGTAGTCTTATATTGTAACGTGGTACTGGGAAAGAAAAGTATGATGTTTTTGAGATACTGAACTTTTCGGGCACATTTTGTTCAGAAATGATGGGCAAAACCCTGTGACTATTAAAACTAATATTCATTTACATAAAGCCTATCCAATTTTCCTGCGCTGCCATCATTTTTACAACTCTTTATAACTGTTGCAGGACTGCAAATTAGAAAGCACTTACATGAGTCATATCTTCTGAGAATCATGGTGTGTGTTGTTGGAATTGGATATTAGTTTGACTTTTTTTTTTTATTTTGCAGGTAGAATGTGCAGGAAAGAACATGGGCTTCTTCAATTCAGATACAGTGGATGCTTAAAGAATATCCAAATAAGTGCTCGGAGAGGATACTGAAATTGCGGCTGAATGGAAAGATTTCTTCTAGAAGAATTTTTTTCTTACCACTGCGCGTGAAAAATGCCGTAGAAGGTGGTCCCCCGCCAGTCTTGCCCCGGCAGCGTGAACACGGCCCTCAGGTTGTTGAAGGACACATGGCGCTCTGGGAGGGAACACTCCAGCCGGGCTTTCTGGAAGGTGGTCCACTTCTTCTGCAGGGTCCTGGTACCACCCATGTCCCCCTAGGAAGGTGCATGAATAGATATTGTCAGTGATTGATGGTGACCTTTAGGAATCATTAAAGCTCACTAAATAAATAACTGTTGAATGTTCGGTATTTTTTTTTAGGCTTCACTGAGCAGAGCTGGATGTATATTTTTTTTTAACCTCTTTTTAATTAGGGGAAGGGAAAATGTTCAATCTTAGTTTAAGCTGCATATGCATGGGAGAAACTCTGTGAGAGCAACAGAGGTGAGTAAAGAAGACAAGAATTTTCTCATATAAAAGCATTACCCTTTGATATTTAGTATGCAAATATAAGTGAGTAGTCATCCAGAAAATTACTTGAGTAGGAGACAAAAAGTATCGAGTTTTTCTCATAAATTTGTGAGTTTTTATTACCTCCACCGAGGAGATAATGAGATCGTGGTGGTTTGTTTATTGCTAGCAGGATTACGCAAAACCTACTGGACAGATTTTGATGAGATTTTCACCAGAGGTGGCCCTCGGTCCACAGATGAACCCATTAGACTTTTGAGGTGATCTGGGTTAGAATCCAGGTTCTGGATCTTTATCATTGCAAGGTAGGGCCTTGGTGGAGCCATGTGTTCTCTTAGGGTCCTCTAGTTATAAATGCACTACTTTTTCCTTGTAATTTTTAAGCTTTTTATATGCCCGTCTTTAAAGTTGGGACGCATTATGGTATGATGATGTCCGTCCGTCCGACTCATCTGGCTAACTCCTTGCACAGTTTTCAGGCTAAGGCATTTTCATTTCACACAGTGTTTGTACATGTATTGAAGATGTGCCCATTACAAGGATTTTTATTTTGGATCATTTCTGTCATTACATGATTTTTTGAATGAAATTTCAGTAGAGGGTAGATGGTTTGCCCGACAAACTCCTCCCACAGTTTTAAAGCAAGGATATTTTCATTTCACACAGTGTTTTACATGTAATGAAGATGTGCATGCTACTGGGGTTTCGATTTTGGATCATTTTTATGAAAATTACAGGTTTAACAACTGTCATTTTTGGAATGACATATCATTAGAGGTTACATGCTTGTCTGGCTAACTGATCCTAAAGCTTTCAAGCTAGGATGTTTTCATTTCACACAATAAAAATTGATTCTTTATTTTTGTGAATCCATGTTTTCCAACACCCTAGTAAAGACACATAAAACACATAACTATAATTATAACTGACAGTCTGTCTTAATCTGCCTTTTTTTTGGGGGGGGGGGTGGCAGTTTAAGCAGACATTCACAGCAGAAAAACACATGCTTGGGAGTTTGGAATGATTTTTCTTTTGATATGTCTTGTAAATTACAAGATACATGCTACAGACATGTTAACAACAGAAAAAACTTGATTTTTGCCGCAGTGTCACTTTAAGGCAGCCTGGACACAAACTTTTTTAAGTAGAATAACCCTAGTTATTTTTCACAGTGTAGTGTCTTCATTGAGTTCACCTGTACCTTATTATTGCTCCTTATTATCAATAAATCAATCAGACTTTATTTATAAAGCACTTTTCATACAGTGTAGCAGCTGAAAGTGCTGTACAAAATAATAAATAACATACACCAAAAGCCAAAACATAGTCTCACTCATCTACACACAGATGCACTCACAACACACAGACTTGTCATGATCAGGTGAGCGCGCACTCCCCCTCCCTTCCTGTGGGAGTTTCCCCGGCTCCGCAGGTAATCACTACACCTGTGTGAGTGGACGCACCTGCTGTCTCTTTGCTGCCAGTGCTTAAAAGGACCAGTTTGTGAATGCTCCAGTGCTGGCTCGTTGGGTATACTGCCAATATAGCAAAGCAAGTAAGTGATTGCTCCTTTTTCTAGGAACCCTATTCTTATCCCTGTTCTCCTCCTCTTCCCCAGGTTGCGGCCATCTTTGCAGTGCGTCTCCGGGGCTTGTTGTGCGCTCACCTGCTCCATCATCTTTGTCATCGCTCCAGGCTGCTTCACTCTACCCGGTCAGACACTTCACCCAGCTCCACGCCTTCCCCACTCCCTGCCAGCTTCATCCCGCAGGTTCGTCTGTTTCTGCTGGGTTCTTCTGCCAGGCTCTCTGCTCACCTCCCGTAAGTTGCTTTCTTGGAATTCCCATTCCAGACTCCCTCCTCACACTAATCAGCTCTCGTCTTCCCATTACAGGCTGGGTTCTCCTCTGGCGAGTGGCATCTTTTTCTAACTTTGTGTTCTTTTGATGAATAAAATTATGTTTAAAAGTAGCTTCTCTGTGTCGTGTGTGTTCGCTGGTGCAAGATCCCTGCACGTGAGCTAATCATTCTCGCTATTATGACACGACTAATCAACCTACCATATAAAACCATGTAAAAAAAAAAAACACCATGTGAAACATTGCTGAACTGAGGAAGCACTATCAGTGAGGAAAAACCAGAGGTATTAAGACATAAAACCAAGCAATAAGTTAAAAAAAGTTAAAACAGGGTAAATGCAAATAAAAACAGGATAAAAAATAGATAAAACAGGATAAACAGGTGTAAGAAAAGGTAAAAGGGGGAAAAGCGCAACATAAATTTAAATAAAAGCCAGGTCAAAAAGGTGGGTCTTTGGTTTTAAAAGTATCAACATTTTCTGCTGCCCTCAGGTCTTCAGGAAGGCTGTTCCACAGACGTACACCATAATGACAGAAAGCCGTCTCACCGTGAGTTTTAGTTCTGACTTTAGGAATGATTAAACAACCTTGACCTGAAAACCAGAGGGTTCTTGAAGGCTCATAATGTAAAAGCAATTCTGATAAATAATCTGGGCTAAGACCATTAAGAGCCTTAAAAACTAATAAAAGAACCTTAAAATCTATTCTGAAGCTGACAGGAAGCCAATGCAGAGACTTTAAAATGGGTGTTATGTGTGCTCTCTTTCTGGTCTTGGTCAGAACCTGGGCAGCTGAGTTCTAGAGTAGTTGTAGTGGAGCTATAGTCTTTTTAGGAAGACCAGAAAAAAGAGCATTGCAATAATCTTTTCTAGAAGAAATAAAAGCATGTAAAAGTGTCTCTGCATCGGCTTGAGAGAGAAACTGCTGCACTCTGGAGATATTCTTTTGATGATAAAAACCATCCTTAGTTACATTTCTAATATGTTGTTTAACCTCTTGCGCTCCGTTGTACCGCGGACGGGCAAGTCTCTGCGTCCTAGTGCGCACGAGGGTGCTCTTGCGCACCCTCGTGCACTCTCGACGCATGATCCTGATGGTGCAGATGGAGATGGTGATGGCGTCCAAGCGCGCACTGAAAATAAAAGCTGCAGACACAGCCGCGAACAGATTAGTTCATCTGATTGACCTGCCATTCGACTAATAAGAGCCTTGAATTGGGTTTCTGAAACCTTGAAGAACCAATGAATGAAAATCTAGCCAGAAGGACCCGCCTCCCAACGGCTGCGAGCCAATTGAAGCACAGAAGTTCGCTGAGCTGTTTTGTCTAAAGCTGGGTGAAGAGAGACTGCTTCAGCAGCCACTGGCAGTGGTTTATTTATTTATTTTTTTTTAATTCCAGCAGAGTGTTTAGGATTCTCTTATATGGTCATCATAGACTGACGGAGGCCAGCGACGAAGGTCGTAAATCATTCGCCAAAACCGCAATCATGGAATTATGTTTTGACCGGGTCGCGAGACCAGAACCAGAGCGGACCAGTGTCGGTTCGTCTGACAGTGAGGAAGAGAAGTTGGCCAGGACTCTGCTGCTGTGAAGAGGTAAGGTGTTATAAGCCAAATTATTTTTTATCCTTGAAAATTGTAATCAAAAATGACTTTTGACCGATCGGTAAATTACAACTGTGCTTCGCAGTGCAGTTCGTGCGCCGCTGTACAAGGGGTTGTTCTCCGCGTACAGACTGTGAACGCCCCCCCGCCCCCCGCTATTCTTCTGCAGCGAGGGGGGGGGGCGCGGTGATTGCGCTGCTGTCCCACATCACCACATGAGGCTAATCCGTTGTGTAGCAATGGCCGAAGTCCATCCTCTGTAGCGAGCGGGTGAGTGTGACCTTTCATTAGAGCCCAAAATGAAGATTCTACACTCAATTATTCAAAAGTTACAGACGTTTTTCCAAACTGTGCCATTTGGCACAATTTGGCACAGTTCCAAAATGCCTGGGAACAGCCTGAGAACAAAGCTGTGTAAAATATTCATTTTTTGTGGTATTGTTACAAAATTTGGATCTCAGCTGGATAACACTTGGTTCTACATTTCTGTTGCATTTTCCAGCCCGGATCTGAAGCTGTGTGTTATCTGCAAGCATTTGTATCCAAAAAAAACACCCAGGCCAAATTTATTTTCTTCAAGTTCACTATGTTTAGATGACTGTAACTCAGTGGCCGGAGAACTTAGAGAGATCATGTTTTTTTTGCCAAAAAATTCAAAGTGTTTTCTTTTAAATGAGACCAACCCCATGAAGATGCTGCAAAGGGTTGAAGAACAGCTTTCGATTTACTTTGGGCACATTTTTTTTTGGCGTTTTTAGGAAAATTGACCGGAGTGCAAGGGGTTAAAGCTAAGATCCTGGTCAAAGATCACTCCTAAATTTTTTCACAGTTTTGGAGGACTTTGTTGCCAGTATCTGTAAATGTGCTAACAGTTTCTCTCTCTGAGCTTCCGTCCCAATAACTAAAACTTCTGTTCTGTCCTGGTTGAGCTGTAAAAAGTTGTCTGCCATCCACTGCTTAGTATCATAAATACAGTTTAAAAGAGAATCAATGGGTCCAGGGTCATCAGGAGACACGGCCATATACAACTGGGTGTCATCAGCATAACTATGGAAATTTATGCCATGCCTCTTGATGACCTCACCCAGTGGAAACATACGTATAAAAATTAAAAAGTGATGGACCTAAAATTGAACCTTGCGGAACACCGTAATTTATCTTATAACTTTTAGATGACTCGCCCTCAATATTTACAAAAAAACTCTGTTAGTGAGATATGATAAACAGAAAGGCCTAATAAAATGAAGTCTATCTAAAAGAACTGAGTGGTCCACAGTATCAAAGGCTGCAGTTAAGTCAAGTAGCACTAAAACAAGGCTTATTCTGATCCATATTGAATCCGAGTTATTATCTTTTTATTATTTTGTTTTATTACTTTATTATTACCTCCCTAGTGTGTGTTTAGTCTCTATTTTCTCTTTTACTCTTCAGCAGGTTATTATTTTGCTTTTCCTCTCATCTCAGTATACTATGTCTCCAGTTGACATCCCTGCTCTTATTTTTGTTTTTGACCTTTTTTTGTCTTGCTTAGTTAGCTGTTCGGTGTTCTCCAGCCATCACTGTGTAACAGCTTTGTTTTCTTTCTGCTGTTATAAAGATCTTTTGTCTACATCTGGGTCTCCTTTGTGAACATTATTACTGCTGTGATGGTGTGCATGTTCTCTGATGGTGTAACGAGCCCACCAATAAATATCCCGTTATGAATAATGGCAAACGTGCAGAGGCGGGACAGTAATGAGGCGTCTTATGCAGAAACATTGTGGGAAGATCACTGTGGGATCGCTCTGTCTTTTTAATGAGCTAAATGGACTGATGGAGTCCACAGAGGATACAGGCACAGCAGACCTCTACTTTGGTTGTCTGATTAGTGTAACAGGCCCTGTGCTTGCATGCTACACATGGACCTGTCTCCAAGGTTACCAGAAGGTTTGCATTGTTATACAGCTAAGATGAACCTACATTATTTCCTAGCAGCCATTCTGACATACTACACTAAGAAGTCACAGGTTTTCCAAATGTCTTTACAATTAAAGCCATATAGCAGAGGTCTATAATTTGCAAAACAGTCACAAGCAGCTGGTTTGCGCTTAACAAGTGGTTCCCTATGGCTTTGACAAAAAGGACAACTTTATGATGAGAAAAGTGGCAGATTTCCCCTCCGTGATTTCCCACCTTATTGTTGTGGAGGGGTTTGTGTTCCCTAATGGTCCCAGAAGCTATGTTGTCAGTGCAAATCTTCTGGTAGGGTCTCCTAAGACAAACTGGTCCTGGGTGAAGGGCCAGAGTAAAAGAGTGGTCCAGCAGATGCCCATAAAAAGAAGTTACAACAAGGATCCTGTGTAACTGCCCGGCATGGGGCTACTGGAGCGGGAGTTGTTGTTTGATGGCAAGGGCACAGTGAGTAGATTTCTACCCATAGGACCTGGCAGCGGTTCAGCCTGAACGAGCCACATGGGTCCGCTCTCCAGTGGACTCACCACTTTCATTGACTTAAAGTTTTGTGTCAAAATCTTTTCACTTTTCCCCCTCCTTCAAATGCCAGGATCTGTGAATAGGCCCACCCACATCCCACAAAGCTACTGATGGCTAGCGCTACATTAAACAGAATAAATCCTGTGATAAAAAGACTTACAGGTTGAAGGACACACCCATTTGTATGCACGGTGGCCCAGGATAATGACCAAAACTGAATTGGTCCTTATGGCGGTGTGGTGGAGCAGTGGTTAGCACTGTGCCAGCACAGCAACTCACCCTTGGCCATGGGATCCCTGGTTCGATCCCAGCCCCTGACCAACAGTGATCTGTGTGGAGTTTGCATGTTCTCCCCGTATCTGCGTGGGTTTACTCCGGGATTTCTCCGGTTTCCTCCCACAGGCCAAAAACATGCAGGTTAGGTTAATTGGAGAATCTAAACTGGCCCTAGGTGTGAATGTGTGTGTGAATGGTTAAGGGATAGCGCCGTACCGTGGCTGCTTCATCCATCCAGGTGGATGCCCTCAATTTCCCCTCTGGGGATCAATAAAGTATACAAAATCAAAATCAAATTAAAAGCAGTTTAATGGTGAAACTCATCTAAATTTGGGTCAGGTTTTCAAAGCAGCTGTCCAAAATACTAACTGGTCCTGGAGACTGACTTCAGTCAGGCCCCAGACAGTTCTTAGTCCTGGTTGGTGCAACACTATGGACCTGTTATAGTGATGTCACTAAAAACGCTCTGTCTAAATTTGTCTTTTTGAAAGAGGAGGATCTTGACTGAAATTTCGCAGCAAAAAAGACCCCCCAAAACAAAAAACAATAACAAACCCCCCCCCCCCCACAGACATGACAAATCTGTGATTTTACTCTTGATATGACTTGAACGTCATAAAAAACATGTTAGACATATTAACAAGAAGAAAAATTTGATTTTTGGCAGAATGCCACTTTAAGAGAAAACAAGTGAAAGTTGTGAACTTACAAGTATATAGTTGCAAATTAGTAAAAAAAAAAAATGTTGAAAATTTGCAAGGTAAAAAATTGCTTAAGGCCGTGTGTCCACAGAGTGCAGGTCTCTAGCAACTGCTTGGCCTGCCACTCAAAGCTTGCAGTCAGATTTTACACATTTTGCTCAGAAATTCTCTACTAACTGGACTAAACTGCATCAAACTGGCAAAAAGGCACACGCCCTTTTGAGTTTTTGCTGGTAAATTGATCATGGAATAATTTCAGCCTGACTCTGATCGGCTGGTTAAAGACATGTGCCGCTGATGAGCGCTGTGGCAATCCAAATGCTAATCTTTTGTCAACTTTCAGCGCCCTGACAATAAACGCTCATCAATGAGACTGTGTTTGCACCGAGGGCACTGAGCACATTAAATGCTGAACTACATAAAAAAATGAACAGTAAATAGATGCTTGGAGCAGAAAAACAATGCACTTGGTGGACACGTAGCCTAAAAGTGGCATACTTACAAGGAAAAAGTTGTTAAGTTAACTCTCCGTTAACGTTTGCTCTCTTTATGTCTGGTCTCTTCTTCTTCTCTATCCCCTCACCCCCCAGCCAGTCACAGCAGATGACTGCCCCTCCCTGAGCCTGGTTCTGCTAGAGATTTCTTCCTGTTAAAAGGGAGTTTTTCCTCTCCACCGTCGCCAAGTGCTTGCTCACTGGGGATTGCCTGATTGCTGGGGTCTTTCTGCAATTGTGGGGGTTTCCCCTACATTTGCATGGCACATTTGAAAGTGCCATGAGATGACTGTTGTTGTGAAATGGCGCTATATAAATAAAGTTGAATTGAAAAATTGAATTGAAAAAAGCACAAATTTTAAAGAAACTAAGAAAAAAGCTGTCAATTTAAGCAGGCAGAAACGTCACACAAAAAAAGAATGTTATGTGAATAAAGCTGAAAAAAGCCACTAGTTTACATAAAGTAGCAAAGTTCAATAAAAGTTTTAAATTATGGAAAAAAATACAAGGCACTAATATTTGAGAGAAAGTTTCATTTTTAAAACAATAAAGGCTCTTCTTTCAGCAATATTAGACCAGTTTTCTCCTGCACCTCTGCTTTTTTACGGTAAAGCAACACTACAGAAGATTTTCATCAGAAAATAATATTCTCAAAATTATTTTGATGGCTCATCAGGCCCGCATTACCTGCAGCAGCTCTGTTCTGGGTGGAGACACTGACAGGACTACAACTATGGCGGCTTTGACCTCAGACCCAACAGCCAATCACAGAGTTATTACTTGTTGGTGACTAGAGTTGTGTCCTGTGACTGGCTGTTGGGACTGAGGTTACAGTCGCCATTTTTGTAGTCTTTTCAGTGTTCCTACCCAGAACAAGAAAGTTACATACCGCTGCTTTAATTTCAAGGCGCAAATATGTTTTGTAGCTCCCATGCTGATTTTTTTTTTTTTTTGGGCGGGGGGTTTGCTCAAAACGACTCTTTACATACACGAGGTTGCAGACCCCTGTGTTTTTATAGCATTAGATGACAAAATGGCAGCTGTGAAACGTGTATTACTTTTAAACGTGACGTGAATTATTTAGTGTATCAACAGTCACAGAGTCAAGTGAAAATCTTCCCCACAGGGTGTGCTGCTACGCTTTAAGCTGACAGCGCTTTGCTAACCTTTTCTCCTGTGTCACGCCGCCGTTCATGTTGCATTTCATTAGCCTCACCTTCACCCTCATGAACGCCTGAAAACGCACCGCACTCTGTCTGCTCAAAAGAAAATCAGTTCGCCGTCTGTACAACCTTAAAGGAGCCTGAGATGTTCACGTTTAGTCTGAGAGGAAGATTATGACAATATTACACTGTATTATTGATAAATTATGCAATTCAGGTATAACTGTGGGCGAAAAAAAATAGCCTGAGTCTTCTCACTCCTATTGTCCTTAGCGATTGTAGAATTTGTAAAAGAAAGAAATTTAAAAAATGAAAATGCTTGCAGTACACCAATAAGACATGAGGCTCCAGCTGCAATGGCACTTTAAGCCAAATGCACCGTTATTCACTACTGTAGCACACATCATGTGAGAGCATCTGTTTCTAATTTCATTCACAGAGCTTTATTGCTCATCCCCATGCAGACATTAAAGGGCTCGTCCCATAAACCGATGAGCATATTGTACAATAAGTCGCACACATCTCCACCCACTGTTAACAATCAGCCTGTACTGTGCCCCCTCTGCTCAGTTTAAAGGGTACAGAAATTACACAGTTGCACATGAAACTAAACTTTTGTCGAGCAAAAGAAGGATCACTGAAATTACGCAAAAACCAAAAGAAACTGCTGAGCGACTATCCTCCCAGCAACTGTCCGTGTATAGCTATAAGTGATGTGGTGTATCAAATCAAATCAGTTGTCCTAATGAGGCCATTAATAAATCAAATGATGCATTTATTACCAGATAGATCTTTGTAAATGTAGCTGTCTCCACATAATGCACCATTAGTGCACGGGTGATTAGGGTTGGGCGATTACACCAATATATCAGCTTTTAGAGATTGACCGAGCTGATCAGTGTGTTTTTTTTCCCCCCTCGGTCTCTCGTTTAATGGCCCAGTAAATAATTAAGTTTTAAAGTGCAACTGCTAAATACTGTCATAATTGGGTCCCTGTTTTGTTTTTGTCAAGATGAGCCAAAGATGAGAGGGAGTTACATGCAGTGAAGGAAATTCTGAAGGAAATCCTGGTCATAAAGCACTTTCCAGGAGTTGTACTTGGGTTGGATTTTCTCACTCAGTCACTGAAAGTTGTCAAATGTCACGCCCCATGGAGTCGGATTTCTGACAATAAGCGTGTTACGGCACAAAATTTTTTATGAAGTCAGAAAAGCAAGATAGATGACTCCACGAAAGCTGTTATTGTGCTAATAAACCAGTCCCTCCAGGACTTTGCGGGATGTTTTTATGATCGTTGCTGCCCAAAAACCCTGAAATTGTGGGAGCTTTTTTAAAAAGTTGCGATAAAAGTTACAGTGTTTTGAGTTTTTTTTTTGCACAAAAAGTTGTGGGAAGAATTACAAATTTTAAAGCAGATGTTTTTTCCATAGTTTATTGCAATGATATTCTATATAACACTACAAGAAAAGCACAGGATTGTCAAAAATTTCCTGTTAAACATTGATTTGTAAATTAAGCAGAAACTTCTGCTATACAGAAAAACTCCTTTGTGCAACAGCAAATACAGACTTTTTTTGTAACTTAGATTTTTATTCATTTTTCATCATATATAATGCATTCAGATCACATTCTACATTTAAAAAACAAAGGGGTTAGGGTAGGGAAAAATAAAAAAAAATAAACAAAATAAAAATAAAAAATAAAAAATAAAAGGGGGGGGGACAAATGTTGGAGCATCAAGTTTTTAGTTTCCATCTCTTAATTCTTCTGGTTTTTTCAGTGTCTTTGGTTATTCTTTCAATTTCTGCCTCGTTGTTGCACTTTGTAGTGTGTCCATTTCCGCCATTTTTTCTCCCATATTCCTTCTTGCATTCTTCGTCGATATGTTAGTTTTTCCATCATACGTATGTCCTCAACAATGTCAGCCCATTGTTCTTGGTCAGGAAGAACTTCTGATCGCCATTTTTTTGTGATAGTTTTTTTACATGCAATCAACAAGATTTTAACTAGATATCTGTCCTCAGCCTGTATAACACTGTCTTTTTTAAGATCACATAAGTACATCAGGTTACAGTTCATTGGTATATTACATCCTAATATCCTCTGTATTGTCACATGCATAGATTTCCAAAATGATGATATTTTGTAGCATTTCCAAAACATATGTGAGTGGTCTGCATTTTGAGCCCCACATCCCCTCCAGCATAAAGATTGGGTATTTGAATATTTTCCTTGAATCTGTGGTGTAATGAAAAAGCGAATCAGGTTTTTCCATCCAAATTCCCTCCATGCCCTTGAATTTGTTGATGTGTGTTGTGTTTTCCATATTTCCTGCCAGCTTTCTTCTGTTATGTTTAAATTGAGCTCTTTCTCCCATTTCTCCTTTATATAGTTACTTGTATGATTGTTTGTCATAAGTTTCTGATATAGTTTTGAAATAATTCTTATTTTATTTCCTGCATATGAGCTTAAAATAAGTTGTATAATCTCGTTCACATCTGTTTGGAGGTTATGCCTAATCTTCTTCATATAGTAATCTCTCATCTGCAGATATCTGAAAAATTCCGATCTTTCTAATTTAAATTTTCTCCTGATATTTACAAAGCTCCCGAGATCTTTTTTTCCGATATTGCCCCATGCTGTGATTCCCTTGTTCACCAGATTTTTGTATCCCCTATCTTGTTTTGCCGGTTCAAACTGACTGTCAAATGCTACCCATTTCAATAGTTTTATGTCTTCCCTTATATTATATTTTTGTACTATTTTATACCACAGTTCTAAAGTAAATTTAGTGATTGGGTCTATTTGTTTGATTTGCTTATATGCATCTTTATCCCCTATTATGCTTTGTACTGGGAGTCCCTCAATTTCCTTTTCCATTTCTTTCCATTTTGCCTCATATCCCTCGTCGCACCAACATATGATATATCTTATTTGTGCTGAGTAGTAATATTCCTTTAGACTCGGTAGGCCCATGCCTCCTTTCTCTTTTGGTAATTGGAGGGTTTTATATTTCACTCTTGGTTTTTTACCTCCCCAAACAAATCTCGATATCATCCTGTCCCACTTTGAGAATTGGGCATCTGGAATCTCTGTTGGTATAGCCTGGAAGAGGTAAAGTAATCTAGGTTGTATGCTGATTTTGACTGTCTCAGTTTTTGAATTCAGATCCATATTTAAGATTGACCATCTATCAATATCTTTTTTTATTTCTTGTTCCAACCTATCATAGTTTGCTTTATATATTTTGCTTAGGTCTTTAGGTATGTTCACTCCAAGGTATTTTATTTCTTTTTGCTTCCAGTTTAGTTTGATCTTATCAGTTATCTGGTTTAGAGGGTTATAGTGGAATGTCAGTATTTGTGTTTTTGTTATGTTTATCTTGTATCCTGATAATTTTCCAAAATTTTCTATCAAGTTCATCATTTCCATTATTGATTTATCTGGTTGTTCAAGGTAAACTATAATATCGTCTGCAAATAGCCCAATCTTGTGTTCCGCCCCCTTTATTGTTACACCTTTTAATTTCTTATTTTGTCGTATCGCTTGAGCCAATGGTTCTATGAACAGAGCAAACAAGGTGGGCGATAAGCAGCATCCCTGCCTAGTTGATCTTTGTATATTTACTTTGTCTGTTAAGCTACCGTTTATCTTGATTCTTGCCACAGGTTCTTGATATAGCGTCCTTATGCATTGTACTGATTTTTCGTTAAATCCAAAGCGCTCCAGTACACTATATAGGAATTTCCAGTTAACCCTGTCAAATGCTTTTTCTGCGTCTAAACTCATTATTACTGCGCTTTTCTTTTCTTTATGTATTTGGTTAATTATATGTATTGTTCTCCTGATATTGTCATGTGTTTGGCGTCCCTCTATGAATCCAGTTTGATCATCTTCTATCAATTCCGTCAAGAATGTCTTTATTCGTTTACATATAATTGTTGTGTATATTTTATAATCTACATTTAATAAAGAGATTGGTCTATAGTTTCCGCATTGTTCTTTATCTTTCCCTGGTTTTAAAATAACTGAAATGATTGCTTCGTTCCATGTTGGAGGTATTTTGTTGTTGTTCAGCGTCCAATTAAATGACTTTAGGAGTTGTGGTGTGAGTTCTTCTATAAACAGTTTATAAAACTCAGATGGGTATCCATCACTACCTGGTGATTTACCATTTTTAAGTGACTTAATCACATCTCTGATCTCTTGTGTTGTTATTTCTGTTGTTAGTTTTTCATTTTGTTGATTTCCTATTGATGGCAAGTCCAATGTGTCTAGAAATTTTTTGATATCTTTAGTATTTGTTTCTTCAGGTTGCGAGTATAGTTCTTGGTAGAAATTATGGAAAATTTCTTCGATGTTTTCTGGGTTAACTGTGGTTTTATTTGTGGTGGGGTCTTTAATCTTGTATACATTATTCATTGTTTGTTGTTTTCTTAACCGTTTTGCCAGCAGTTTTGTGGCTTTTGGCCCCGTTTCATAATATTTTTGCTTTAGATATCTATTTTTCCTTTCAATTTCATCCATTTGTGTTTCTTTTATCTTTGTTTTTTCTTCTTTAATTTCTTGATATATTTTTGGATCATTTGTGCTTTGATGTTTACGTTCTAATTCCCTCAGTCTCTCACATCTTTGTTCATACGCTTCCAGTTTAGTCTTATTTGCTTTTCCTGTTTCAACAATTAATTTACCCCTTAACACGGCTTTTAGTGCGTCCCATAGTATTGTTGGGTCCACTTCTTCATTGTCATTCTCTTGGATATATTCGTTTATGTTTATTTTTATTCTTTCTTTCATTTTCTCATCATTTAACAGTCCTACGTTAAGTTTCCATGTTGTTTGTCGTTTTCTATTGTTTAAATATATTTCCATGTATATAGGATTATGATCTGATATTTCTGCCCCTCCAATCCAACAATTTCTCACCCTGTGTCTGTCACCTTCATTCATAAGGAAGTAATCTATTCTAGAGTGTACTTTATGGGCTGCTGAATAATGTGTATAGTCTTTTTCGAGTGGGTGTAGGTCCCTCCATATGTCTACCATACCCATTTCTGCCAGTGAGGTTCTTATGAACTTTGTTACATGTTTTTTTGTCTTCTTAACACTTGTTGTGTCAACTTCATGATCCATGACAGCATTTAAGTCTCCTCCACAAATTAGGACTCCTTCACTGTGTGTTGCTATGAGATCAAACAGATGTTGAAAAAAACCCTTGTCACTTTCTGGTGGGGCATAGATGTTCACTAATGTGATCTGCATACCATCTATTCTTCCCTTTATTATTACATACCTGCCTTCTTTATCCTGGATTTCCTGTTCACTTTCAAATTGTATTTTGTTTGAGATTAGTATCATAACCCCCCTTTTTGCTCCTCCCTTAAATGAACTGTAGTAGGAGTTCTTATAGCCAAATCTCTTTAGTTTCACATGTTCTGCCTTGCTCAAATGTGTCTCTTGCATAAATATAATTTCAGCTTTTTCCTTCTTGAATTTTCTTATTATTCTTTCCCTTTTAACAGGTGAGTTCAGACCATTCACGTTTAGTGTCATTATCTTAAGATTTTTACCCATATTCATGTTTTTCCATTTTTTTAACTTGTGCTCCTAGCCCCTTTAACAACAAAAATAACACATATTTATATAAAAACACATTAAAAAAACTCGACCTCCGTACTTTGGGCCTTTCTTCTGCCCACTGGTCCCTGTTGGTGGGTGGGGGGTTTGTCTTCACAGAGTGAAGGGCCCTCCCTAGACTTCTAATTACTATCAAAGTAATAGTCATAAGTCTAGAAATGTCCAACAAATATCACTTAAACCTCTCCTAGCCGTCTGTTTCTCTTTTACCTTGTCTTCTTGGCCTTCATTTCTTCTGTGCCTTTCTTAATCTTTGTTATGATCTAGGCTTTCAGTTGAAAGCCTTGTAGCTTGTCCTGGGCCCGCTGCTCTACGTCTCTCCCCCTTCTTCCGCCGTTCACTCGTCTCCACTCCGTCTGTCGTGGTGCGTTCAGGGCCGCCGCTGCTCCAGCCGTCTCCTTCGGCACGCTCACCTCAAGGCCCCGCTCCATCATATCCCGCGCTGCCTCTTCGGCCGTGTTGTAGGTTCTTGTGCCTTCCTCCCAATGAATCCTCATTTTCGTTAGCGGCGTTTGGAATCTAATTTTTTTCTCTTTCAGCGTTTTTTTAATATTGGCATATTTCTTCCGCTGCTGCACGATTTCTGTCGGGTAGTCATGGTCAAAAAATACCTGTTTGTCGCCGATTCGTATCTTTTTTTTCCATGCTTGCGTCAGGATTCTTTCCTTTATGTCATATTTCACAAAGTTTACCACAACTGACCTGGGTGGAGAGTTTGTTTTCGGGTTCTGTGCCGGTGTTCTGTGCGCCCGTTGAATCTGCAGATCCGTTTCTCCGGGTATTTCCAGTTCTTTTTTTAAGAACTGATCCATGAATTTTGTCATCGAGTTGCCTTCAATGCCCTCCGGAATTCCAAAGATGCGCATATTGCTTCGTCGGGATCTGCTCTCCAAGTCGTTTATTTTCTCCTGCATCCTCTGCGTTTGCGTCGTCAGGGTCTGTAGTTGTTCGTTTGCCTCGCTTTTCCAATCTTCTAGTTCCGAAATTCGGGTCTGCGCTTCTGTCATACACGCCCGCTGGGAGCGCAGCTCCTCCATGTTTTCCGTTAATTTACGCTCCATTTCTCTTCGGAGGTCCATGATTTCCTCCTTAATTTCTTTTTTCAGTTCCTCCTTAAGAGCCGCTAAATCCTGTTGTAGCTGTCGCTTGAATTCTCTCAACTCTTCACCCAAACTGGCGATGCCAGCGTTCATGTTGTCGAGTCTGGTGTCCTCCATTTTCTCTGCTGTGGACATCTCGTTTTTTTGGGCTTTGCGTACAGCGGTTTTTCCTGCGTTGTTGGAGAGGAATTCTTCAATTTTACCCTGTTTTTGTCCTTGTGCCCGGTTCCTTCGTGTTTTCATCCCTTAGTTTATTGATTCGTTTATGTCGAGTTGGCCATTTACCGATGATTTTTAATCCGGCTAGGGAGAGCTCTTTGTTTAAGTGTTATGTCTCTCCGCCATCTTCCCGGAAGTGCAAATACAGACTTTAACATAATACCCATTACAACAGCTAAATTACACTGAATGCATGTTAAAGAGTATCCACCTTATTCCTCGGCCCCATGATGCCTTGCATAAATTATGGTAGCAACTTCCGGTACTAGTTTAGAATGTATGGTCGTCACTGAAATGGGACACTTTTCCTTGTTAAAAAACAATGACTTCGGCATCAGAAATGCGGGAACACGGCCATTTGGCCTCAAAAACAGTAATATAATCATACCACTTCCCACGACTATCTATGGATAAGAAGATGACCTTAAAAAGTGGCCTGGCAGACTGTAGCTCCATTTGTTAGCGCCGCTGCTAATATGCTAACGCTGTAAACAAATAAAAGCTCTGAGATATGTGACCCGTGCTGGCAAAATGAGTCACTTTGAGGAAATTATCAAAACTGAGGTAACGTTTTTTCCATATTCTGTATTGAAAGACCTTCAAAATGATATTTAATTTGTAGGAAGTGTGCAAAAACGGACCCGGAAAAAGCCAATTTGTTTATATTTTGGCTAGGTTTAAAACTCGCGTTCTATCGGTCGGGAGGCACATCTTCCACCAAAACATATATTTTTACAAAGTACGATTTCTAAGCTTTACAATGATACCAGGCACTCATGGGGGTTTTCCCGGGACTTGCCGCTAGCAAACAAAGCAAGAGTCATGATTTATGACTTCTTGTGCCTGTAGCTCGTAACGACGCGGTGCACATTCCGACTCATTCTGCCAGCATGAGTCACATATATCAATATCTCCACCACAATAAAGTCGGCTGCATTTTGTTAAAATATGTGGGACATAATCAGATTTACCTCAGAGCAGACGTAGAATCTAGTCAGAGCCACAAAGAAGCCTCCGTTTATACAGTCTATGGCACAACCACAAACACCAGTGACAAGTATCAGAACTACGCCAAAACATTCAAAAAATACAAAAACTACAAGTGCTGAAATTAGCTGCCACTTGAGTGCAAAACACGTATGTGGACTATACATTAAAATGAATTTGAAAAACTTTTAAAAACGCTATTTTAAATGCCCCTGCTACTCCACTCTGACTGATTTAACACTACCTCAGCCAAAACCGGAAGTCCCGCCCATAATCATTCCGACAGCGGCACCCCCAGGAATAAGGTGGATAGATTTGGAAATTATGGCAGCACCTTGATTTGAAAACTCCCTAACCGCAGCGGTCCCCAACCACTCAGTACTGAGCGCAGAGAAAAAAGAAAAATTATTCTGTTGCTCTGTGTTGTCTATCCAAGTCTGTGTTTTTCTGAAAAAAAAAAAAATCACGGAATATTCTCTCTCTTTCTGTGCCTGACTCCTACCTGTCTGTCTATCTGTCTGCACGTCTTGACACACACGGAGAGTCATACCAGGAGATGGGACTGTCCTTGGGGGTTTGCCGGGGGCACATGTTGGTCCGTGTCCAGACCGGAGAGTCACAGCTTGACAGGATGTAGTAATGATTTTACCTCTAAAGATGAATAAAATGTTCCAACACTGGCTATAGTGTCAGGCAGGCAGACTTTTTTCAACACAAATCCAGCACTTTGTACATGCAGTCAGCACAGAGACATGGGGAGACGTCCATCAGCAGAAGATATGGTATGGGAAAACTCGCAGGTGAGTGTTTTGTGTTTTTTTTTTTAAAATCACACACGCTTTTTTTGCTGATGTGTTCCATTAATACTCACTATAAACACGGAAGTGAGCGTGGTGCAGAGATGCATTTGACTGGTTAGACTCGGCGTTTGCACGGTACTCGGGGACAAATTTGATTGAAGAAATTGGCAGACGTTGACGAGGATTGGCCAAAATTGGGGAAAAGTTGCAGTGATTGGAAAAAGCTGCAAGGTCACGCAAAAGATGTGGTGATTGGCTGATTTTACGTGACTTAGTGCGATTGCAACATCGCGAAATCCTAGAGGGACTGATAAATAGGTAATTTTAATTAAGTTTCCACTTACTTTTGACACTGGGTGCAGTAATTTTGAATCCTTAACTCCTCCTTATTTTGGGTGTGGTCCTAGCTGCCCAGTCAGTGTAGTGGAATTTCACAACTTTTCATGACTGGCTGAAAAAAACCCAACCTAGGGTAACTTCTGGAACATGCTAAAAGGTGACTCTAGAAAACGTTTTTTAGTGACACCTGAGCTCATTCTCTCCATTTATCTCCACACAACTGTGGGTCTTTTTTTTCCCCTAAAGGTGCAGTATGTAGTATGTAATAATCAGGGAAATCTAGCAGTGTGATTTAAATATGCAAACAAATCACTTTTATTTGTCATTATTTTCTTCCAAAGCTTAAAAGAGAGCCTACATGGAGGACATTTTTTTTCTGTGTGTGTATATACTGTATATATATACTGTATATATATACTGTATATATATATATATATATATATATATATATATATATAAAACTTATCTTAAGCTACTGATAATATAACAACTTTTACTTGTAAGTGAATTTACTATAGTGAAAACTAGTGCCCCACTAAACGTTTGAGCTGTGATCCCTCTGTTAACTCTCAGTTCACCAGCTTCTTCACATTTGCTCACATTTGTCTTTATTTATTTATTTATTTTTTTTATTTATTCATTTTTTGAAACTGTCACATAATATCATGGCAAATTCTGCTGGTGAGCTCTGATTGGCTGAGGTGAGGACAAAGGCTAATGTCACTTATGCAGCTCGGTCAGTCAGAGAGACATTCAGAGCAGCCAGAACAGCCGTGTTAAACCTAAC
Organism: Pholidichthys leucotaenia; assembly: GCA_020510985.1. Classification (NCBI taxonomy): domain Eukaryota; kingdom Metazoa; phylum Chordata; class Actinopteri; order Cichliformes; family Pholidichthyidae; genus Pholidichthys; species Pholidichthys leucotaenia. The sequence continues at coordinate 158,357,465 of CM035838.1, read as the reverse complement.
CCTGGGTTTTGGGGAACAGGAGATGTTTTTACTTTCTTTGTAGCATCTCTCTAAGGCTTAAACTATTCAACTGTGAGCACTAAGGCTGCAGGAGCTGGCTGGTAAGCTTGTGTAAACGTGAGTGAAGATGGTTCATAGCCGCTTACTGAAATATTGAGAAAAAAAACAGAGCCAGTGGTTATTTGTGCTGACCCCCCACCCCCGCCCTGCTGTCTCCCTTTTTAGGATTACTTACAATTATAATAATAGTCACCCGGAGGTAACCGCTACTTGGACCAGTTTGTCCAGTTTGAACTAAAACTGTGCCAGTGTTTAGTGCCACACTGGTGCTCATTTGTGCCTTTAAAAGAATCATTTGCATTATTTCCATTTTTGAAATATTTACAGATATTAAAGGCCATCTAAGGTCACAGATGAGTCAATTTACCCAATTTAAACAAAACAGCTCTATAAACCACAAACTATTTTTGTAATAGGAAGGAAGATGCTCTTAAGGTGTGTTCACACCGAAGTCAAACAGGTGGCGCAAATCCATACAAAGTGAATGGGAAGACGCGAGTATGCGCAAATTTGTGTATTTGCGCATTCGCGTCCGCTAGCTTTGAGATTCTGCTGTCACCGGAGTAAAATTATCACCACTGCAGAGTAAACTAGTTAGAAAATGAAACTCACTCACTGGGAGACAGGAGGACCGGGAACTCTTCAGCTGAATCGGGACTTTAGAGTTATTTACCCACAGTTTCCGGCCATGGACGTCCTAGCAAGCTAGCAACGTAAACACCCATCATCTGTGACGTTTTGGAGGCTTGAGACGACATTTTCTGGTGAGGCCCCGGGTCAGATAATGTAAACCTAAGCATGAAGTTATTTTGGGAATTTCCACAGCAGGTTGAACATAGCTGCAAAAGTTTTAAAGACAACTTTGCCTGTCTGCATCTCACTATTCATGTCTGTTGCCGTGTTTACGTTGATTTATAATGCAATCGTGCCGTGCGAAAAATTTGCCTATCCGCATTTGGTATGAACGCACCTTAAATCCTTCTTTTAAAGGTGCAAATCAGTCGGAATTAAGCACTGGCTCCTGCAGGGATAGGCAATCATCTGTCATGGAGGGCCAAACTTTTGACTGATCAGCTTCAATGGTTGCCGATCAGTGAAGACACCTGCTGAAGACACTGGGTGGAACAGAAACCCTGCAATGCACCGGCCCTCACAGCAACCCCTTCCCCCGTCCACCCTGGGCTACTGGCACAGTTTTGGCTTTAAATACAAATTGTTAACACTGTTAATTTATCACAATGTTCACAGCACAAGTGATTTTTAAGCACAAATGCAGCACTAACCACATGCATTGGTTTCCACTATTTAAAGGAAGTGGTTGAGCCAAACTACAAGGTGAAACGACCTGGCGGAGAAGACCAACCAATGCTCATAGAGAATGAGCCTCAACTATAAGGAACATTCTCTTCCCATACATGTAGCCAGCTGAGTTTTCTGTAAATTCCTTAAAAGTCTCCCTAGACTGCCAGCTGATAGGTATACAATGTGGTGAGTTTTCAGGGCATGTAACAATGCAATCAAAAAAATAGTGAACGCATATAAATAAACTGCTACTGTGTTAAATCAGACTTGTAATCCATGTCTTTTTTAGGTATACACACTGTGTACTGCCACAAACATTTCTACCAGTTGCTTCCTTATATGGGGATCTCCTATGTCTATAATCCCCAAACTGTTAGAAACCGCTGCCTCACATTATGAGGTATGCTGCAACAGCTGCCAAAACAGCTGGAGAAAATGGAAAACAGCTGATTTCCAGCCAAGAGAGCGTGAAGCTATAACTCTGCAGTCAAATCTGTCCCCGTGCACTCATATTCACTTCCAGACTGATTGCTGTTTGAATAACTTTGTTGCTGTTCCCTTTACTGAACAGATGCAACACACACACACACACACACACACACACACACACACACACACACACACACACACACACACACACACACACACACACACACACACACTGTAGTTTTAGTGGATTCCAAACCGAATCTGTTCGTTGATCCCCGTCTGAAGCGTTACCTTGCAGACGCGGGCCACTCTGGCCACGGTGAGCTCTGTGTCGCAGTCCAGTTCCAAGGCTCGCTCACTGAAGAAGAAGTAGATCTTGTCGTCGTCGCCGTTTTTACTGCCGCTGCTTTCCCTCACCAGGGCCGAGCCCACGAAGTCAGGCTCTGCACACAGATGGGTAGAATCAGGGGGAAAAAAAAAGTGTTGTGGAGACACAGCACGAATAAGGCGGGCCATACAAACAAATTCATTTTATTCCCTGCCACCTTTTCCCATCTCTTTGTCTATTTCCACTCATCTTTCATCCTTCGCCTCACTTCTTCTCTCCAGTCTCTGCTAATGGTCCATTTGTGTTTTCTGCTTCCTCCAGCCACCACTGCGTTTTTTTCCCCCCCAGATTCTCTCAAGCCAATTCTCACTAGGTTGTGAATCTATTTATTACTTCAGCTGCCGACATTTTGGGCACGGGGTGCCAGGGAGCTTTAACTCAAATAATTTTAATAATAATGCACATTTCTTTTTAAAATAAATTACACGGAGCTGCTCCCAGAGATGGACTGGTCATCTCAGCATAAAAGCTTCTAACGCAGCTTTTTAAATCATCACTGGACACGGCTGCTCTCCACTAAAACCCCAGGTCAATTAGATGCTTTTAGGCTGGTCAGAAACTGCTTAAATGAAAATGTGACCAGTTTCATTCACAGGTTTAGTTTATAAATAAGAGCAAACAATAAATGGACAAACCGGTCCAAACCTCTGCCTCATTTGTATGTTCCGCTTTCTCCCTCTCCCTTGATCCTTCCATCGCCAATCCTAAAATCTACTCCTCCATCACATATTTTTCCCCATGCCGTGATTTCATCCTCTCCTCTCCTCTTCACTCCTCTCGAAGTGGCGCTCCTCTCCCACACCTCCCTCCTCCCCCAGCTGATAATGATCCTTCGCTGTAGCTGAGGCCCTCTTTTCATTTCCTGCAGCTCAATTCCCCTTCTCTTGTTCTTTTTGCATGTTTCCTGCACTTATTTTATAACGAATCTCTTAGAAAAAAAAAAGAAGCCAACGCTATCAGGACTTCAAAAGAAAAACTGGAATACAGATTTGATTTGTCAGTATCATAAACATAAACTGAAGCTGAATATTGTAGATTAATTATACAGAAACATGGCTCAGCTGTCGTTCTCCATTAAAGTTTAGGTTTCTTTGAAATTTAATTACAAAATGAAAAAAAAAATAGACTGAGCTAGGCATAGTGTGTATAAGATTCAAAGTATATAAGTGGGTAAGCTGAGTTAATTGGCTAATTAGCTGCAACTGGTAAAATAAGGAAGAAAACTGTTCATCACAAACTCGTACCATGGCAAATAAAGAGATTACACACCACATACAAAAACTTTACTATATACTAATGATGGGCAAATTAATGTGTTATTGTGTGATAATGCAATGCCTCTTTGGCTGTGAAAATTACTCACAGTTAATTGCAGAGGAAAGAAAAAAGCAGAACTCTCGAAATGTGGGTACTGTTAGTACGGAGATGCGTCAAAGTTCAAGTCATGGCACAATCTAGACATTCTCTGCAATTATGGGTGATCAATTCAGTTTGCTGGAGTACTGCTGCCATACTATGTGGAGATTTGGACCGTATCAATGCACGCTCTCCACCTGAACGCGTGAGAGAAGAGAGGAGGCCAATGCGGATAACGAGGAGGACTTACAGTAAGCTAAAGGCTAACAGGTAAGATAACAACTGGTGTAATAAGTGTTTTATTATTATATTATAATTTAAATTTTCTGCAGTACTTATGAGGCTTTTATGGCAAATATTCTGGGCAGCTGGCATTTTTGATGTGTTGAAAGCTTTAAACAAGCACATTTGTCCACTCCCATGTTAATGTTAAGACTATGGAAAACTTGAAAAATGACAGTTTTAAGGTACATTACAATGGGGGATTAAAAAAAAGAGTGCCTTTAATCGCAATTAACCAGTTTTGGTTGATTAGTCACGATTAATTGTGATTGGATTAATCATGACTGAGATATTTATTTATATACAAGAATGAAACGCCCCCAAAATTCCAAACCCAGATCAATGCACTGCTGATCTTCAATTCCACATCAATTTAAAAAAAACAAAACAAACCTACTTAACTGTGACAAATGCACCCCGTGACACAAAATGAATAAAAATCATGAATTACATTTATATCCTGGGCTATGAAAACATCGTGTTGTTGCTTTCAGCTGTTTGATGGAGTCTTCTCATTAAATCCAAATTATTCACCTTCAGGATCCATACAAGTGTCTACCAAATGAGTAAATAAGTGTAGGCACTTTTGAGTGTAGTTTACTATTGAATCAAATTATCTTTTCTACTCCAGGTAATAGCAGAAAGTTAGCAACCCTGGATAAACTCGGCAGGCACGAGTCAATTTAGACAACAAAATTAATGTCCTTTTGCATAAGAAACATGAAGCTTATAGTATTTACTGTTACTTTAATTGTTTATAGGGTTTTTCAGCAGTGAATTATCATTACTACTGCAAAACAGGTACAAAAAGACAAGTGTTGCAGTGTAAGTGGTAAAGCTCAGTGAGTAGTGCTATCAAGAAGCATTCGTTTCCTCCTCATCTCCATCTTTGCTGGCAGTTGTACCACTTTTGTCTTTCTCACATCCTTTTTTTCTCCACTTACCATTGAGCCAGGCGGGCAAGAATTCACTCTTCATGCTGTAATACTGTAGACCCAGGTTCCTCAGAATGACTGGCTCTGTACCCAGGAAGTTGTTGAGCGTTGCAGAGTACAGCTCCTTATCTGCACCAACAAAAAATATGCAAACTTTACTTTTTTTTTGTTTTTGTTTCCCAGCCCCAAATGTACATCCTCACAATGATAGGAGGTCAGCGATTCAGTGGGGGGGAAACAGCCCAGAATGGTGAATGCGTGACTGCAGTTTCAGTGAAGCTGCCCACAAAGAAGTGAATGCAGCGTGCGAGTTAAAGTGGACCTCTGGACTCTCGGTGCAATTGTATGGTAACAAAACAGATGGGAAATTCCACATGAGCAGTTTGGGGAGATTTGATGGACATTTTATGTTTCTTTCAGAGCTATGTAAACACAGGGCTGTCCCCCCCTTTGTATGCAAAACCATTGAGATGGAACAACAGAGGCTGGTTCTGTGTCTTTACTGATAATAGGAGTCAAGAAAAGGATTTTTCTTTCCTTCTAAATAAATAATTATCATTAAACCCTCATGTGGACTTTATATCCTGCAACAGTGGAAGATAACAATGTTAGAATTATGTGTTTTGTAAATGGTATCTGCAAAACAACAGTGAATGGCGACAATTCAGAGCCCCGGCATGGTAAACGATGTGCGGAGTGAATAATGGCTCTCACTGCACATGGCGGACAATGATGGAAGCTGTCAACAAGAGACAGAAGCAAAAACATACCGCACATGCTCGCTCTGACCATATGCAAATTGATATAAAACAGAAATTATGCCTTTTAGAAATGACTATCTTGCTGCTTTAATAGATCTACTAAATACAGACTCACTGTGCTGTCACAATAACATCAATTACAATGGCATTCGGCTGCTACGATCAAATATTCATCCCTAATTATCAGTAGTGTGGACTATTTAAAATACATAATGGTGTTCATATGAAAGTGGAAAAAAAAAGTTGTGTACAGCTTAATGGAACCTCGTCCACTGACAACATTTTCTTGAGTCATGTGTCAAGCCTGTATGTGCACTGTTGATACACTCGTCTTCTTTTGGCTGCTCCCTTTTGGGGGTCGCCACAGCGGATCATCACCTGATACCGCGATGATCCTCATGTCGATTTGGTGAGGATTTTTACACTGGATGCCTTTCCTGATTCACCCCTCTCCATTTATCCAGGCAGATTTCAGATTGTTTTTTTTTCTTTTATTGATGTTTAACCCTATAAATGACAATGAGGGTGAAAATTCCCAATGCAGATACAAAGGCGACTGTGGTGCAGGTGTAGAGTATGGTTGACCTCTGATTGGAGGTCAACCGCTTTGGCCCTTCCTGGAGCTCCCGGGTGAGCCGCTTGTGCCCTGGCCAAGATGGTTTGCCGCTTTTCAAAGCTACATTGAGGCGCTCGACCTGGGTAGGCTCGATAAACTGAGGGCATGTGTGCTTCTGGTGCATAATTTGGGGTTTGAGAGCCAGCGTATCCTGTGTACACTAGGGGCTTCCGACTTGTATGAGGACGTGGATGAGTTGCTAGCGCGCCATTTCAGCACCCCGGACAGCGTGACCGTCTGGAGGATTAGGTTTCGGCAGTGACACCAAAGGGCAGGTGAGCCTGTCCACCAGTTCGTCGCCGACCTGAGGCAGCTAGCTAGTGAGCGTCATTTTGGGCCACTGGAGGAAGAAATGGTACGTGACCAGCTGGTGGAGCACACAACCAGCAATGCTTTATGAGCTAGGCTACTCTCAGCGCCGAGTGACCTGATGTTATCCAAGGCTGTTGAGTTAGCTCTCCAAGTGGAGACCACAAACGAGCTAGCTTCAGAGCTTAAGTGGCATCAATCACAACGGCAGCTGGGGCCTACCGCTGCAGCATTAGTTGTGGACCCAGACAGCGAGGATAGTGTGACCGATGACAACACGGAAACCAACACCATCAGCTGAAGGTCTGCCCCAAGAAAACCCTTGTGTACGGGTTGCGGGTCTGCAAAGCACCAATACAAGGCTAGGGAATGCCCGGCTAGAGGGAAGCGCTGTAGCAAGTGTGGAAGCTTGAACCATTATACCAGGGTGTGTCGTATTTCCAAGCCAGAGAGCCCACGGAAAAAAACAACATCACCCACCCCAGCAACTGTCCATGCGCTGTCCCCGAGTACCAACGGGTTCACGTTCTGCAAGGTGACGGTGGATGGTGACGAGGTGCCACTGCTGGTCGACATGGGGGTGGAGGGATCGTTACTGAATTGGGCCACGGTGAGGAAATTTTCTCCCCACTACAGAATAAGAGATAACCCAGTGCCGCTCTACGGTTATGGAGGTGGAAGGCTGCGCATGGTTGGAACATTGGAGTTAACGGCTGACTTCACGTCCCACGTGACAGCCCGAGGCGACAACATCATGGGCTGTGACCTGTTTTATGGACTGGGGTTCACCATTAAAGATGATGCTGGGGAAGAGTGGACTGGTTGTGGCCAGTGGAAACATCTGGTTCCGGTGGTGGAGGACGATGCTGTGTGGGACAAAGATTTATCGGGCACCACGGTGGTCAAGCAGGACCAGCCTCACTCAGGTTCGACACAGGAGGGTCTCAGTGCCAGTGTTCGGGGTACTGTGGAAGAGGGTACTGAGCGTGGCGGCGAGGTGCCTGCATCGGTGGGTGACGCCGAAGAGCTAGTCTCAGTTTCCTCCGGAGCTCGGCCACAGTGGGCTGGAGGATCTGGAGCTACAACGGCGACCACTACAGCAGCTTTACAAGAAGTCGGAGCCAGACCGACAGGCACGGAGGGATCGCGTGCCGATCAGCAACACTGCAGGCCGAGCAGAGCTCCTCTGAGAGTTACGGACCTGGTCCAGACTCGAGGGGAGGGACATCCACGGTGAATGTGGGCCAAACGACAGCCAGAGGAACACCAAGAGCGGCTGTGCATCGTGGCTGAGTGGGGCGCAGCCTACTTCCAGCTGTTGGACGGCTCATGGAGGCACGCCAATGAGCTGCGGCGTGCCCGGGAGGAGGCTTCAGATGGCCGGTCCATATGAGAGAGGTGGTTGATGGCGAGGAGAAGAGGCGCTCTCATCTATGAGGTCAGCTGTGATCCTGGTGGCATGCCGCTTCCAGGGGTGGGTCTACTGAGGGGCTGCCCTGGGCAACCCACAAGCCAGTTCTACCCCTTTCTGCCAGAAGGACAGTAGTGTGTGTTTGAAAAAAAAACAAAACAGAAGAGTTCTAATGTTCATATGTTTGTATGTGTTACAAAAAAGACATTTAAACTGTTATTGTTCTGGGTGTGTTTTATTTAGTTTAGGAACATGGTAATGCTTTTAAGTTATTTATTGATTTTATTTGTTTTACAGGTGGCAGAATAATCCACCTTGCCGTGTGGGGCAGGACGGTAGTCCACCCGTCCTCCCTATTTTAGGATTGTTGTGTGAATGTGTTAGGCCATTTAATAATTTCGGTTTCAGTTTTCCTAGTGTGGGATTCAGGTCCTAAATTTGGGAGGGTCTTAATCGTGTGTGTGTTTTTGGACTTTTCTACGGGGGGGGGGGGGATGTAATGTTGTATTTGTGCCATTATTGTGAAGTGTGGTGTAGTGGCGGCCACTTCCTCTTTCCGTCACTGCACCACCCTATAAATGCCAGCGGGCATCTCTGTTCGGCCCCTTTAGCCGATGCCCCTGCCTGGTGGCTGTATTGTGTGTGACCAACCCTTTTAATAAAGTGAGCTTCAACTGTGCACCTGGCCTCGTCATTACAGCAGTAATTCCGACATAACACAACCATTGTGTGGTCTGAAGGTGGGCACCAAGGCTCATTATTTGATTTTTATCAAGTCAGAATGAGCCAGTGTTATGCAGCTATGTTTGTCATCCATCTGTCTACATGTTATGGAAATTACTCCTCCTCCTAGCCAACTGCCTGGATGCTCACCAAACTCACACAATGGGATCCTCCAGTGAGTCTGTGTCCAGGTTGTGTTAATGGTCAAGGTGTACGTTAAAAGTCATACGCTATGAGTAGCAGTTATTTCAACTTTCAGTAAGCCTGGGCTCTTCGAGACCTTGTGGTGGGTTCACCAAGCCAGAGTTAGTGGTCAGGGGAAAAATCGATGCAGTGTAATACTGTGATATAGGGCTGGGCGATATGGCTTTTAACATGTATCGTGATACATTTAGGGTTTTATTGCAATACATGATAGATATCACGAGATCTTGAGATCTCCTCCAAGCCACTGTATAACTGTAAAACCTTTGCATAAAGTGACACCGGCGTGATAACAGAAAGAGACCCATGCATTACATTGTTTTAAATTGCATACAAAAAGGATAAAATCAAGTTAAATTTAGCAAACTTTATTGAACCAGTCAGACCACCCCACTCATAAATTTGCAACAAACCAGAATAAATAATGGTAGGCCTTCCTATTATGGCCTGTAATGAACCCATTACAAACAAAACCAAAAAGGACTCAACACAGTGAAAAGTGCATTAAGCCGGAATTCTAGAAAAAGATATTTTAAAACCATATAAACTAAAGTCCACTTTTTCTGTTTGGTGATGTTTTTTAACAATACATTAGTTAATTCCCTTCCACAGCATGTGGGACACCATGTGGTGTATGGGGCGGCGCCTATCTCTGTTTTGCTGACCCTGGGCCACACAGCTACTGTAAGTAGTGAAAGCTACAATGGGGGGGGGGGGGGGGGTCAGTCCTCTGGTAGCTCTGTGAGTTAACTTTCCTTTCCCCTTTCTATCATGCTGCGCACCAAGCTAGAAGGTGGAAAGTACCATTTTTATATGGTCTTTGGCATGACCCAGCCAGGATTTGAACCCACAACCTCCCGGTTGTGGGGCGGATACTCTACCAACTAGGCCACCACTCTGGTTCTTTTTAACAATAAGAGCCATGTTTTTGGCAGTATAATTTGTGACTGTAGTTGTGACCTCTTTCTATTTTGCACTTTTGTTGACCATCCATCCATCCATCCATCCATCCATCCATCCATCCATCCATCCATCTTCTACCGCTTTTCCGGGGGTCCGGGTCGCGGAGGCAGCAGTTCAAGCAGAGAAGCCCAGACTTCCCTCTCCCCAGCCACCTGCTCCAGCTCTTCAGAGAGGATACCAAGGTGTTCCCAGACCAGCTGGGAAACATAGTCTCTCCAACGAGTCCGGGGGTCTCCTCCCAGTGGGACGTAGCCAAAACACCTCAAGTGGGAGGCGTCCAGGAGGCATCCTGATCAGATGCCCAAACCACCTCAACTGGCTCCTTTCAATGTGGAGGAGCAGCGGTTCTACTCTGAATTTCTCCCGGATGACAGAGCTCCTCACCCTATTTCTAAGGGTGAGTCCAGCAATCCTACGGAGAAAGCTCATTTCAGCCGCTTGTATCTGCGATCTCATTCTTTTGGTCATTACCCAAAGCTCATGACCATAAATGAGGGTAGGAACATAGATTGACTGGTAAATTGACAGCTTTGCCTTAGAACTTAGCTCCCTCTTCACCACGACAGGCCGGTACAATGTCCGCATCACTGCAGATGTTGCTCCAATCCGTCTGTCAATCTCTTGCTCCATTCTCCTCTCACTCGTGAATAAGACCCCAAGATACTTAAACTCCTCCACTTGGGGCAGGAGTTTGTCCCCAACCCGGAGAGGACAATCCACCTTTTTCCGGCTGAGGACCATGGACTCGGACTTGGAGGTGCTGATTCTCATCCCAGCCGCTTCACACTCAGCAGCAACCCATCCCAGTAAGCTCTGTAGGTCATTGCTGGATGAAGTCAACAGGACAACATCATCTGCAAACAACAGAGATGAGATCCTGTGGTCACCAAGCATGACACCCTCTGTTCTCTGGCTGCACCTAGAAATCCTGTCTATAAAAATTATGAACAGGATCGGTGACAAAGGGCAGCCCTGGCGGAGTCCAACTCTTACTGGGAATGAGTCCGACTGAGTGTTGGCAATATGAACCAAACTCTCACAATGGTCGTATAGAGACCGGATAGCTCGTAACAACAAGCCCGATACCCCATATTCCTGAAGCAGCCCCCGCAGAAAACCCAGAGGGCCGTGATCGAATGCATTCTCCAAGTCCACAAAACACATGTAGACTAGTTGGGCAACCTCCCACAAACCTTTGAGGATTCTCGAGAGGGTAAAGAGCTGGTCCAATGTGCCACGGCCAGGCCGAAAATCATAGTGCTCCTCCTGAATCCGAGGTTCGACCAACAGCTGGACTCTCTCCAGTACCTTGGCAAAGACCTTCCCACTTTTGTTGTATAGGATAAATTTTCCAAATGAAGAAGCCATATAGTCATTTTCTTTGGGCTGGTTCCTTTATTATTATTATTTTTTGGGGTAGGGGCTACCTGGGATGTTGAGAGCGATTCTTTAATGCATTCTTCATATTATAGTGGATGACATCTCAATGGTGAAATAAATTAGTGGTCGTGCAAAACTGTATTTTGTTCAATTTTTACCTTCGGAGCTGGTCCTTTTTTCTCCTTTCGTTCAAGTCTGCTGCACTGCAGCTGTTATGTGTGTGTATCATTTCATTTTTCCTCTCTCCCCACACTCTGCTAGTGTTGCCAGATTGCGCATAAAAAAACAAGCATCTCTGCTCCATGAAAACGGGCTCAAAAGAAGCAGTTTCTAATGAACAAAATTGCGTGAAAAAAAGAGACCTGGCAATGACCCTGAAATTAAACACAGCGGGTAGAGATGGGGGGAAGCGCCTGAGTGCAGCTCTGTGGTGCAGCTGTGTAAGAGGAGAAAGGAGAGGAGAGAGACGCTAACAGCCATGAAAATGCTCGAGCTTCACGATAAAAACATTTTTTGCATCGTGTGTAGTAGAATGTATCGATATAACAAATATATTCATTGTATCACCCAGCCCTATTGTGATACTTTGTGGGGGTGATACTGCATCAATTCAGAGACACCAGTATTATAAAGTAACAATTATTAATGCATTTTGCACATACAAACTTACCTATTTAGGTACCAGAGTAATAAAAACTAGTTGACTTTTCAGTCCACTAGATGATGCTAAATGCTTACTGACTGGTTAGGTCAGGACAGTGAAGGTGTGACTCCTCTAGACAGGACTTGAACAAGGCAGAGATCTGGATGGGAAATCACACTCAGGGTACTCAGGGTATTGCAAGATTGTGATAATATCACACCACGACCCAAGTATTGTGATAATATGGTATCATGGGGCCTCTCACCCCTATCCAGAATGACTTATTTTATTATTGATGGTCTTTTTTTTTCAGTGAACATCATTCGTAACTCTAATATACATAGTCCAATAAAAATACATATTAAGTTTGAAAGAAACATAACAGCTGTCCTTAAATGGGTTTCGGTGTGCTTTAGGTACTCACCCACAATCAGGCCTGTGTGCCCTTTGGCGGGGTCGTATGGGCATTTTCCCTTCCCATCTTCCAGCGGGGCAGTGCTCAGGGTAAAATCCTCTGCATTCTACAAACACACGCACATCCAAACAAGCAAACATGAGGAACACAGGTGCTCCGTGATCAGCATGTATTGACCTACATTGTGATGCTGCGAGCTCTATCTGTCCGTTGTGAGGGCCGTATCTTCACCCCTCGCTGTGTTGTCCTATCGCATCAGTGTCACATACACACAAACGCACACAGGCCTTCGCACATTCAGCCGACCCTGCATGAGATTCCTATTTTCTATTGCGTTTATTTTTATTTTGTCACACAGCAGTCGTAGCCTCGGGTCAGATGGCAGACATCTGAAGTTGACACCTGTCAGGAACCACTAGGCGTAAGTCTATCTAGGGAAATGTGCACACGGACAAAACCCCACAGACACAAGTAAAAGCGTATACGTACCACATAAGTGCATTTGGGCTGGAAAGCGTAGGTGCCGCAAGTGTAGAGGTAAGTGTAGTTGTAGCTTTGCAGGAAACGGATGTAGTTGAAGCACTCGGTCTGTGAAGAAGCAAGAGGAATGATCAAAACAATGTAATCGTTATTTTAATTTTAAAAATGTAAAGATTTATTTTACTCATATCCGTATTTGCCAGTGCCATGAGAAATCTGTCAGTTTTGGTGAATTATTTTATAAAAGCCAATATCTGTTGGTCTGACACTGTCACTTCAAGTTTTTAGTTTTGTTTTTTTTGCTTAAATGCTAATTAACACATGAAAAAGTGTGGCTAAAAATCACACAATTAAAAGCAGTATTGTCTTGCCTTTTAGCTTAAGTGTGGTAAGCAGTAGGCAATTCATTATTTTTTAATGGGAGGTGGGGTTGTAAAAATAAAGCTGCAAAATTATGATAAAAGATGTTAATTTACCATATACAAAGTCATATATTTATAGGTCAAAAATTTATGAGAAAAAATTGCCCATTTAAGAGATAAAGGAAGTAAATTTTCGAGACAAACTTTGCAAATTTAAGTAAAAAAAAAGTCATACATTTATAAGGCAAAAGCTGAACATTTGCAAAAAAAACCTTGCAAATTTACAAAAAAACAAGCAAATCTACAAGAGAAATTTCAGAGAATTTCTTGTAAACTTGCAACATTTTTCTTGGAAATGTATAACTTTTTTGTTTTCTTTTTGTGACTGTTCTAATAAAGGGAGTACTTTTTTTCCCATAAATTTGCCACTTTTCTGTGACAAATTTGTTACCTTTATATTCCGCACAAATTTACAACTACAGTATATACTCATAAACCCAAACTTTTTTCTCTTAAGCTTGAAATGTTTTTTTCTGATACATTTTCAACATTGCTCTTGTACATTTGCAACTACAGTATCCTTTCCCTGACATTTTCTATTGTACTTTTATCCCTGCATGGTAACAAGGGGCATAGTTTTCGGTCATTTAGCTAACAAGGGGGATGGCGTCCCCCCCCCCCACCCCCCCTCAAATCACCTCCTGGTAGCATGCCAGCTCACATTTCTCCATCATGTGTGCAGCTACACAGTTTCCACTGTGCTACAACAGCAAAGAAGCCTGAAAACTTTCTTTAAACAGCCAAACAGTTGCGATGTCGTTGATCAGAATGGTGAATAACAGCGACCGGCGTAGTGGAGAATGAAGCACAAACATGCAGTGAGTAAAACTGAACATGTGAAGAAAATCAAAAACTGAAATGACAGGTAATATTAGCTTATGACAACCCTGTCTGTCAAAATGATAGATGACGAGAAGGTGTAGTGCAACGCCTGTACCTGAGTCTACACTGTCATTAGAATTAATCATCTGGCTTTGTGCAAAGGGAAAAACAGCAGTATGATGAAAATACAGCAATGACTGGCCCATCAGCATCAAGGGCTGAACTAACATTATTATGGAGTTTTTCCTGAGCTCTGTCAAGCTGTGCACCACGGCTGAATGCTTTACTATGAATGGTGTGTGCCCACTGATTAACGGTGCGACATGATGAAGGGTTTTTAGCCACTGGTGCTCTGAACGATGCAGGCATGCTCCAGTAATGACTAGAAATGATTATGGTCTCTCTTAAGTGTAAATGAAAAACAACACCCCTGCTTCCTCGAAACTTGTGAGTGGATGCATCTACAGAGTCAAGATGGAAAAAAAAATTGTAACGAGTTGACAAATCTTTCTGATACTACAGTTATGTGCAGTTTTTTTTAAGAATTTATCTTGAATTTCCCAAGAAAAAATAAGCAGGTGAACACAGGTGCTACTAATCATAGTAAGTCTGTGTCTAATTGGAAGCGAGCCTCTGTTAGTTTAATTAATGCCACCTGTGTTTTCCTCATATTATGCCACACGGGTGCCTGATATGAAATCAGCCAGTTGTAATTTGGACAAAAAAGTAATAAAGCATACACACACAGCTAGAAAATCTATTTGGAATTAGCTTTCTCCATGTCACCAACTGGGTTTGTATCAAACTTTTCTGCACCTTAAAAGGTGCAATATGTAAAATTTTGGGGTAATTTAAAGTGTGAAATTTAATGCTACATAAAATCATTTAATTTTTTACACACAGGGAGAGGGTCCTTCTCCATGTAGACAGCCATCTTGGAATATTATAAGGCCTTTCCACATTTTTAATGTTAAACTTTAATTGAACAATTGACTTTTGCAGCTTCTTCTTTATGCCTTGAAAGAGGGTGATGACTGCTAAAATGTGAATTGGTTGCATTTTGTAATGTGAAAGTTAGCTTGTGCTGAATACAACACACTTCAGTTACATTGTGGAAATGATCGAGGATGGTGTATGTAATGTTCTGCACAATCAAAGGTACTAAAATGAAGATGAAAACTGAAATAGCAATTGTACTATTTACCGTGGGAAAATTACTGAATAACATTCATGTTGCTAATCACGGAACAACGCTTGTTTCTTTGTTTGTGTTTGCAGCCATTATTACATTTGCTGTACCAGACTGGAAATAGTTTTGCAGGATGTGTCCAGTTACCCAACTCAAATCTGTACTGTTTTATGGACAACCAATAAAATTCTTTGAATGAAAATGGAAGCGGGTGCTCGTATGTGAAGCATACTACAGGACTGAATAATTCAGTGAATCCAGTTGATGCTGCTACCGAAGCAGTAAAACAATATCTTTATCTTTAGGCTGTAATATGAGCAATGCGGCATTTGAAAATGCAGCTTAACAACCCTTGAAATCACAGCACATGTTCGGGAGGAGATGTCTGGCAGACAGACCGCTTTCAAGCCCACAACGACAACATTACATGAAATGACTAGCAATTAAATGTAATGACGGGCACTGTAAACACCATATGGCTATTTTTGCATACTAAGTGAATTCTGTTTAAATATGTAAATACTTCTATGTGCTATTGGAATGACACGTATCAGTTAAAACAAATGTTCATCATTTCAGATCAGTCAGATCACAGCGCATATTTGAACAAAAAAACTGAACTGATCAAATTTTAGGAAAAAAAAAAGTTTAAACACACATCAACTTGTGATGAAACGCGTGGTGTTTTTAAAGCTTGAATTTCTCCATATCTCTTTTATTTCAGTTGGAGGCGATGTTAGTTAAAGTAGTGCTTCTGTTGCTACTGCACTCCAGTGAACTATTACCACTTCATTTTTGACACCCCATCAAAAGTTAAAGTCGTGCTCCAAGAGAAGTTTTAGCTCCATTTCCAAAAGCTGTGCGTCTTTATAAAATATTCAACACAGCTTCTTGCAAATGCACACCATGCCGCCTAAGCAGTTATGGTAAGAAATGGAGGATGCTGAAGTTAATATCATCATACTATATTTTGGAGGGGGGGGGGAGCATCATCGTTGTGAGATTTCTCATTTTAAACACAGGACTATTTCTAGGACTGTGTTACATAATTTGCACATTATTACAAGTATCAAATGAGTCAGAGGTCGTTTCTGGTTGAGGATTAGTCAGAAATTTCAACAGTGTATCAATATGTTAAACAAGTCAGGCAGTTAGCTTTAGCATGAAGACAAGCAGCCGTGTGGAAATCTGAGAGCTAAAAATTCACATAAACCCAGGGACCCTAAAAACAGGAATCTTTTTGTAATCACCAAACTCATGCAGACACACATTTGCTTCCATTTGTTTTGTTTTGTATTGCATATACAGTATATATATATTTTACTATCAGATTAGCTAGAGTATATTTTCTGGTTCTACTCATTATGCTAAGCTAAGCAAAAAAGCAGCTAGCTTACAGTGTTTTACCATAAGGACTAGAGATGTTTTCATCTTTCTAACCTCCATCCATCCATCTTCTAACGCTTTTCCGGAGGTCCGGGTCATGGAGGCAGCAGTTCAAGCAGAGAAGCCCAGACCTCCCTCTCCCCAGCCACCTGCTCCAGCTCTTTAGAAAGGATACTAAGGCGTTCCCAGACCAGCTGGGAGACACCGTCTCTCCAGCGAGTCCTGGGTCTGCCCCGGGGTCTCCTCCCAGAGGGACGTGCCCGAAACACCTCAAGTGGGAGGCGTCTTTTTAAAGGTCCCATTCCCTCAAACATGGTGTGTTTGTGGGTTTTAACCTTCTAAAATGCTTTTTGGGGTCTTATGACTTTAGTAAAAAAAAAGAAAAGTTAAAATCTCTCTTTGTTTAAAAGTATATTTTAACATTTCAGCAGAATGAGCAGAATACTCATCAATGGCTATATTTACATGCACACTAATAAAGTGATTGTAACACTGGTCAACACCAAATTTCTAAGTTTTTTTTTAGCTGATTTAGGACAATTTTGATTTGCTGAATCCAAAAATCACATTGGTTTTGCTCAATCAGATCAACTTTTTGAATTATGGCCACATGTTGTTTTATACGTTTTTGTTTACATGTATGGGTATTTTTGCTTTATATGATGCAAAATTCTTTTTTATGTCTTGAAATTCTCTGAATTTTGAACAATGATGACATAACACTCAATTTACATGTACTTACCTTTATATAAAGGTAAGTACATGCACAGTACAAAGTAAGTACTAAGTAAGTACAGGTTTTTACTTGGCACCTGATCGAGAGAAATGGATGTCATTTTCGGATTCAGTGGTGCAAAATTGTCTTAAATCAGTTGAAAAAACACAGACAACTTACAAAAAAATAATTTTTGCAACCCTGTGTAATCGGACTTCTGTAGTTACCTTGCTATTCAAGTAGTCATATACACAGAATAACTGGATAAAGGTCATTATTGGGTTGAGCAGTCACAGAGTACACACATAGTTTCTTGCCTAATAATTCATTTATTCAGCACATGTAAACACAGGAAATCTGGTTATTACCATCACCTGATTACTTGGTTATCAGATTATTGTGGTCGTGTAACCGGGCTCACTGGCGAGTGCTTCGGTCTTCAGTTACAACCCATCACCAAGCTACTGGCTGTGACGATTCAGTCCCTGCCCAGATGAGTGGGGAGCTCAAGGCGCTACCTTCAGAGCTTGCAGTGCTACTAGGGAGTTAGCTTACCAAGCATGGTTTATATTGTTATTTTCTTTAAATTTCAGTCACCCTAACAGACATCACTGTTTCCACCTGGTTCACTAATGCACAGTTGATAATATATCTCATGTCCTTCTGGGTTATTTTGTTATATTTTCATGGTGATGCTACATTGGACTGTTAGCAATAGCTTGGCTAGGTGTGAGTCAGTCCGCAGTCATTAGACTGACCGTCTGGCATTAGGTTACCTGTCAATCCAGCCAGTTTTGATCACTATTTTCTATAAATTCTATAAACCCCCATTGGAGTCCTTGTCCATCTACATACCAGCACATGACCATATATGTATGCCATTCTTTATTTCTTTTCTTTTAGTTTAGTTTACAAATTTTATTTTATCTAACCGAGACCCAACGCGGCTAGCTGGTGGTGGCAGCTAGCTAGCATCGGCTATCTGCCTTGGGCCACCATTTGCAAATGTTTCTACGTTTATTGTACTCCAGATACTGACCATATATTATCAATCACTGAAACCACACACCCCTGTCCACCAGTGATGTTGTTGGTTTATTTCATTCATTCTTTAAGATGAATTTACTTTAGCTGGCTCAGGCTTGCTACCTCAGCTAGTAGCTAGCCAGCAACGTTTAGCAATAATGATAAAAGGCTGTTGAGGTTACTGGGCATTTAAAAAGATGTGCACTGAAAGGAACTGTTCTGAGGAAGGCTGCCAAAGATGATTCACAACAATGTTGCAATAATTAAATATATAAGGCAATTTGGAAAAGTATCATTAAGAGCTGTGGGAGCTGTCAAAATGTGGAGAAAGTGCAGTAAATGGGATCTTTAATCAAAGGTTGTGTAAGACTTATTTTTGCTATCTATCATTTTGACAGACATGGTTGTAAAAATTCTGCCATAATCCATTAATATCTGTCATTTTAAATGATTTTAATTAGATCACCCTCAGTGTAATCTGTCAAAATGATAGTTATCTTTCAGAGTTTAACATCGCTGATGAAAAAAAAAATCTGTCAGTGAAGGAGAATTTTCAGTTAACACAACGCCTGCCTTTAATATGAAAACATAAACTATATGGAACATTTATATGGAACCTTTACTTTCTCAAACAATAATGTGGAAGCCTTGTGTGATATGAGTAAAGAAATATTATGCTGTACTGCAGGGCAGTAACACCATTCATCACATTCTATCCTTTTTGGGGTTCCAATATTCTTATTCTTGCTCAAGGCAAATCACATCCTGCATTGAACCACCTTAAAAGTTGCTGACCCTGTCTGAATGATGCACTTCACTTTGTGTGTGTGTGTGTGTGTGCGTGCGCTAATGTAATGACTGGAAGGTTTCCAGTTTGAAATTCCAGACTCACTTGAGAAAATACAAATTGAGTGAGTAGTGATGTGAGTAATGTTCTTATGTTCTCTCAGAAACAACTGTCTTTGAAACACCATGCTGCCCTTGTGCAAGGTAAGCGCAGTGACTGAATCACTGTCGGCAGAGATCCACATTACCTGGTTGTTCTTTCCCTTGGCAACACACTCCCGCTTCTTATCCTGTGGAGCCGGCCAGTCGATCTGGAGAAAAGATAGATGTGATGGGATGAGCTGCAGGAATGTAATAAAACTGCAAATACCGCATATGACATTGCATAATTTATTGTATATATAGCACATTCTATAAATAGGAAATGGCATCTCCTGTCTCTAATAAAATTCAAATTCATGCTTGAAGTTGGTGACTATGGTAACAAAAACACTGCTACAAACCCCAATTCCAATGAAGTTGGGACAATGTGTAAAATGTAAAACAGAATATGATGATTTGCAAATCCTTTTCAACCTATATTCAAGTGAATACAAAAAGACAAGATATTTAATGTTCAAACTGATAAACTTTATTGTTTATTTGCAAATATTCACTCATTTTGAATTTGATGCCTTCAACACATTCCAAAACAGCTGGAACAGGGGCATGTTTACCGCTGTGTTACATCACCTTTCCTTTTAACAACACTCAGTGTTTTGGAACTGAGGATATTTATTATTAAAGCTCTGTAGGTGAATTCTTTCCCATTCTTGCTTGATGTACAACTTCAGTTGCTCAACAGTCTGGGGTCTCCATTGTCGTATTTTGCACTTCATAATGCACCACACATTTTCAATGGGAGACAGGTCTGGACTGCAGGCAGGCCAGTCTAGTACCCAAACTCTTTTACTACGAAGCCACGCTGTTGTAACACGTGCAGAATGTGGCTTGGCATTGTCTTGCTGAAATAAGCAGGGATGTCCCTGAAAAAGACATTACTTGGACGGCAGCATATGTTGCTCCAAAACCTGTATGTATTCTTCAGCATTCATGGTTCCTTCACAGATGTGCAAGTTACCCCTGCCAAGGGCACTAACACACCCCATACCATCGCAAATGCTGGCTTTTGTGTCATAATCCAGTGCACGGGTGGGGGCTGTGCTTAGTTATTAGAATTATTTTGTCTTTTTCTGTTTGTTTATTTTTCTGTTTGACTGTATTTGGTTTCTGTTTTTGGTTATTTCGTTATTTGAGTCTGTATTTCCTTCTTTGGGTCTTTGTTTTGATTGTTGCTGTCACTGTGACAGTTCGCACGTCACTTCCTGCTGTCAAACTCTGCTCGCACTCTGTCACGGCTGCCAGGAATAATCGCCACTCATGACCCCGCAGGTGTTTGTGATCATGAGGGGCCTATTTAAGCCGTGGGCACCATTTCCCTGGTGCAGTGGCGTCAACTACCTTTCACGTCTGGAATCCCCTGGTCATCCTGTTTAAGTCAAGTCATTGTTTATCTTGTTCCTGCACTTCCTCGTTTTTCGCATTTAATTGCTCCAGCCTCAGCGCTGTGTTTTTCATTGGTTCATGTTCTGCACTTTGTGTTCCTTTTGTTAATAAAACTGAAAACTCATGGTCTGCGTTTGGCATCCTGTTTGCCCTCAGGGAGGGCCGGTTTATGACAGAATGCCGCTGCCACTCGGATGCCAGCAGACTGAGTTTGTTTTCGTTTCCCTCCCGTTTTTTTTTTTTTTTTTTTTTTTTTAGTGTGCATTTTTCTGCTGCCATGGCAGCATCATTGGACTTCTTCGAGTTGAGCTTGACGAGGAGGAGTGTTGGGCGGCAGAAGAATTGCTGGCTATAATACCAGATGTTCGCTTCACCCACACTCTGGAGGAGCTGCTATAGGTCTGGGACTGTGCGACACAGGTGATTGAGGGGTTCCCCCTCCTGTGGAGCGTCTCGGAATTCACAGACCTCCTCATCTCTGTTTTTCGTGCTCAACACTGGCTTCGCGGGCTGGGGAGAGCCCCTCTGCCACCTGAGCCTGTGTGGCAGAAGAAACGCTCCAGGAGTCGGAAGCCCCGAGCTTGGGGCTACTGCTCAGCTGCTGTCCCGCCTCCCTTGTCCGAATCTAGTCCTGAAGTTGGCTGCATTGGATTTGCAGCCTTCATGCCTCCTGAGGGACCCAGCGCGGAGGAGCTGGAGGAGCGGCAATGGGTGGTGGCAGCAGAGATGGAGCTTCTGGCGGGTTACAGGTCGTGGCTCCTCCCGGAGCTGCTGCCACAGCTGGAGAGAGCACCAGCAGCACTGACGGAGCCCGAGCCAATAACATCGGCCATCGCCAAACCCCGGGAGTTATGGCAAGTGTCTTTTCATTCCTTAACAACTAATGATGAAACGCCTTGCCTTATTTCCAGTGGGGAAGCCCAGCTTTCACCATCAGCTGCCGTGACTTTTACCTCTCCCGTTCCCCTTCTTTCTTCCCCGGAGGGTCCGCTGGCCCTGGGAGGGAGGTGGCGTATGGTGGAGAGGCCTACAGCATTGGAGAGTTCAGCGCCAACCTTCCAGCCGGAAGTCCGAATCGCCACGGTGGAGTCGTCGGAGTCCTGGACAGCGGTGGAGCTCAAGCGCAGGCAAATTTCCTTTTGTAGCCCTGAAAAATCTTGGCTGGCTCTTGGTGGAGAGAACCAAGTGCAGCCTTCAGCCCCTGGTCATCCTGTTTAAGTTAAGTCAGTTTATCTTGTTCCTGCACTTCCTCGTTTTTCGCATTTATTGCTCCAGCCTCAGCGCTGTGTTTTTCATTGGTTCATGTTCTGCACTGTGTTCCTTTTGTTAATAAAACTGAAAGCTCACAGTCTGCGTTTGGCGTCCTGTTTGCCCTCAGGGAGGGCCGGTTTATGACATTTTGAACTTTGTGCTGAAAACAACCTGGATGGTCTTTTTCCCATTTAGCCTGGACAACACAATGTCAATGATTTCCAAAAACAATCTGAAATGTGGACTCGTCAGACCACAACACTTTTCCACTTTGCATCAGTCCATCTCAGATGAATGATTACAGCGGCCAGAGCCAGCCGCGTTTCTGGTTCTTGTTGATATATGGCTTTCACTTTGCATGGCAGAGTTTTAACTTGCACTGACGTGTTCCTGAGCCCACGTGGTAATATCCTTGACAGAATGATATCGTTTTTTAATACAGTGCCGCCTGAGGGATGAAAGGTGATGGGCATTCAGTGTTGGTTTTCAGCCTTGCCGCTTATGGACAGACATTTCTCCACATTCTGAGAATCTATTGATGATATTACGGACTGTAGATGATGAAATCCCTAAATTCCTTGCAACTATGTATTGAGAAATGTTCTTAAACAGTTGGATTATTTACCCACGCAGTTGTTCACAAAGTGGTGAACCTTTTGCCATCCTTGCATGTGAACAATTGAGTCTTTCAGGGATGCTCCTTTTATACCCAATCATGATACTCACTTGTTTCCAATTAACCTGTTCACCTGTGGAATGTTCAAAAAAGGTGTTTTTTGTTTTGTTTTGTTTTTAGCATTCCTCAGCTTTCCTGGTCTTTTCTTGCCCCTGTTCCAGCTTTTTTGGAACATGTTGCAGGCATCAAATTCGAAATGAGTGAATATTTGCAAAAACAAACAAACAAAAAACAATAAAGTTTATCAGTTCCAACATTAAATATCTTGTCTTTATAGTGTATTTAATCAAATATAGGTTGAAAAGGATTTACAAATCATTGTATTGTGTTTTTATTTACATTTTACACAGTGTCCCAACTTCACTGGAATTGAGGATTGTATTTTAGAAAATTTTCAACAAAGAATGTTTAAAGAAAGATAGGTTGTACAAGTTCAGCAAGCTGAGAATAGAAGTTAAATAATCTGTTTTGAAGTAAACCATACAGGTGGTACAGAGGAAAAAGCTCTACTGCAGTGAACCCGGTTCATCTCCCGCTACTTCTGTTTCTGCAATGGCCAAATCAAACATGGTTTGTGGTAGGCAGCAAACTGTGAGGTCCTTACATCAGAACAAATCTCTGATAATTATACTTTTGTTTCAAGGATCAAAGACAGACTGCGACAAGTGAACTGCAGTGTACCTTAAAAAACACTTAAGCAGCTGTGGGCTTTTATCCATTAAAAGGAACAACTTTTCAACAAAAAAACCCCCATGTACTTGGAAATATGTCTAGTCTTTGTACATATATGAACAGTATCCTTAACTATGTATTTACAGCAACTTTTTTTTTAAAGAAAAATGTAACACGTGAATGACCCCTGTTCAGTATGAACTGTGTTTCCTTGAGGTTTCCATACCATTAAAAATAATTATAGTGGTCATTACAGGCAGGGAGCAGCAAACTCAAAATTAAACTGATTTACTTGACTGGATTTAAATCAACGGCAATTCAATAATGGGCTATTGCCATGTAATGTCCTGGTGGATAGATTACACATTAAGATCAAGGGACACAGGATAACAATAGTGGCTTTTAATGATCTAAAACAATAATAACAATAAAACATACTTATTTGGTTGCACAAATGAGCCTTGTTGTCAGCCAAAATTCATCAAAATATGAGCTTTACATACATATAACAATATGCTACATCAAAGATTAGTCCTGAGAAAATTATTCACCTTCCCTGCTGCTATCCAACGAATATCCACATTAAATTTTCAGAGTTCCCCATGTTCGCTAGAGACAGGAGGAAGTTGGAGTGGTTAATAACTGGACTAATAATCAGGATCAGTGGCTGTGAAGTAATACCCTCTAGACCAGAGGATTTAGCTTCTTAAAGCAGTTAAGGTTTTTTTTTTAAAGACCATTGTTAATCAAGCAAAGAAATGTCAGCTGTTTATTATTACTTCTGATGAGTGGGGCAATGGATCAGCGTTCTCGTCGCGCCCTCCGCCAGTACCCGGGCTCGCCTGGGGAAGCTAATGATCCTACCAGCAGACTAAATTCGAAGAGACGACGCCTCTGTGCCAAGTCAAAGAAGAATCCTAGTCACAGTCCTAAAGCCGAAAGCAAACAGCCCCAAGAGCACTTTGTGGTAGGATCGGCCCTTCGCATATTACAACTAAACGTTGAAGGCCTATCTGCAGCCAAGCGAAGCCTTATCGAAGTCCTCACCTTCCAACATTCGATTGACGTAATCTGCCTCCAAGAGACTCATATTGGCACAGAGGAAGCTGGCCGCTTCACCATCAAAGGCTTTGACCTCCTGTGCTATGTTCTACATGCTAAACATGGACGTGCCACCTATGTGCGTTCTGACATAGTTGAAGCAAATCACCTGATAACAACACATTTCTCAGACACCATAATCATTGGTGGCTTCCATATTGTCAATGTGTACAAGCCCCCTAATGCCAACTGGGATCTGCAGGTCTTACCCACCCTACCCCACCCTGCCATCTATGTGGGGGACTTTAACAGCCATCACCCTGACTGGGGGTACCCAGCAGTGGACAGTGATGGGAAGGCACTTTCAGACTGGGCATCCAGAAATGACCTCGCTTTGATATACGACCCCAAACAAAGAGGAACCTTCCACTCTGCTAGGTGGAAGAAGGACTATTCTCCTGACCTGTGTTGGGTCAGCTCTTTGAATGGGGAGCCATATCCTACACAGATCCTCATTCTTGATGATTTTCCACACAGCCAACACCGGCCCCTGCTTGTACACATTGGCCTACAACTTCCAGTCATATACAGCCCAAGGAAGATGCGCTGGAACTTCCGCAAAGCCAACTGGAAGAAATTCAGTGAAACTCTGGACCGGAGCGTTGTTACCATCCCACTCCACACCATCACTGTAGATGAAGCATACAACCGCTTCTGCAGCGCAATCTTCAAGGCTGCCCATACTGCAATCCCACGAGGCTACCGACCCCTCTATGTCCCATGTTTGGACGGAGAAAGTGCTGCCCTCCTACAATCCTATCAAACATCAGGGGACCCAGAGATAGCAGACCATCTCATTGAATCGCTAAATACAGCTCGGCGAAAGAAATGGGAGGAGACAGTTGCTGACCGGAGCTTTACCCACTCTAGCAGGAAATGTTGGAGCCTCATCCGTCGCCTAGGAGCTGCACAGAAGCCCCCTAGCCAAAGCCGAGCATCCGTCACACCCAACCAAGTTGCATCCCACCTACTGACTATCGCCAAAGCACCCCAAGACAAAGACACCAAAAGAGCAGTTACAACTGAGCTAAAAAAACACCAAAAAATGCCTGTAGAGGAAACGAACCCTGAACCCTTCGAGGCTGCTGAACTGGAGAAAGTCCTACAGAGCCTGAAATGTGGAAAGGCAGCAGGATACGATAACATCTTCCCAGAATTCATGAAAAATCTTGGCCCCCGAGCCCTAACCTGGTTGACACAATTCTACACAAGGATCACACAAACAAACTCGATCCCAAAGAAATGGCGGACAGCAAAGGTCATTGCCATCCCAAAACCTGGCAAAGACCACAAATTACCAGCAAGCTACCGCCCAATCTCCCTACTCAGCGTTCCTTACAAAATCATGGAGCGCCTAATTCTGCAACGCATTTCCCCAGAGGTAGAGGATATTCTAAGTGTGGATCAAGCAGGTTTCCGCAAGGACCGCAGTACAGGAGAACAAGTACTGGCCCTAACCACCTTCATCGAAAATGGCTTCGAGAGCAGACTGAAGACAGGGGCTGTGTTTCTCGACCTTACAGCCGCCTATGATACGGTCTGGCACAAAGGCCTCCTCCTGAAACTTATAAAGGCGATCCCTGCTTGGGCAACAGCAATTATAAAAACCCTGCTGACCAACCGAAGGTTCAGAGTCCACCTCAGTCAGAAGACAAGTGCATGGAGAATGCAGAAAAACGGACTCCCACAAGGCTCAGTTCTAGCTCCAACTCTGTTCAACCTCTACATAAACGACCTGCCTACTACAAAATCCCGCAAATTCACCTATGCAGACGACATCTGTTTGGCATTCCAAGCACCAGACTTTGAACCACTGGAACGGGTGCTCACGGAAGATCTTGCCAAACTGGACCAGTTCTGCAAAATCTGGCGTCTAAAACCAAGCCCAGCAAAAACCGTCTCCAGTGTATTCCATCTCCACAATGCAAAAGCTGCCAGAGAACTAAACATCCACCTGAGCGGACTCAAGCTTAAGCATGCCCCAAATCCAACTTATCTTGGAGTGACCCTTGATAGGACCTTATCCTTCAAGGAACATCTAAAGGGGACGGCTGCTAAGGTGAAGGTACGAAACAACCTGCTCTGCAAGCTCGCTGGTGCAAAATGGGGGGCGGCAGTCTCCACCCTGCGCACCTCAGCACTGGCCCTTTCATACTCTGTAGCAGAATATTGTGCCCCTGTCTGGTCCAGGTCATCTTACACACACCATGTAGACACCCAGCTCAACACAACCATGAGAACTATAACTGGAACAATCCGCTCAACACCACTCCCCTGGCTCTCTGTACTGTCAAACATAGCCCCTCCACACATCCGGCGAGCAGCATTAACTCAAAGGATGCTCCAAAAAGTTAAAGATTCTCCTCACTTACCAATCCATGCAGATATCTACACTCCACCCACTGCCCGACTTTCATCCAGACGGCCGATTTGGAAAAACCCTCCCCCAGCTGACTTTACCATCCAGACAGCTTGGCAAGAGGAATGGGAGACCAAGGAGGTCCCAAACAAACAGCTGGTGATAAACCCCAACCAACAGGTCCCGGGCACCAACCTCCCAAGGAGACAGTGGTCTACACTCAATCGCTTCAGGACTGGACATGGCCCCTGCTTGGCCAGCCTTTACAGATGGGGCAGTAGCCCTAGCCCTCTGTGCGCATGTGGAGAGGAGCAAACAATGGAACACATCATAGAGGCTTGCCCGCTCCAAAGACTGGAAGGAGGATTACACACCCTCCATACAGCAAACCAGGAGGCAACTGCTTGGCTTAAGGACTTTGCATTCGCTAAATAAATAAATTACTTCTGATATTTTCTAAAAGGATTCTCAATAAATAACATTCACATGAAGAAAGTCCATATTAGTTACAGTCAATATATACATACAGCAGAAATGGCTATAAAAGACAAATCCTATAAATCACACTACTGCACTGCACAGATAATAAGCTCTTAGACATGGTTCATAACATCCTCTGCAAATAGATCACAAACGATACAAATTATTAAAATGCCCCTGTCCCTGGTGTCCAATTTTCCAAACCCTGTATGTATCTACTTCACTACTGCAGCACGCATTATCACCAGGATCTACTCTGACCCACAACTCAACATGAAATTACAAATACAGCTAAGTTGCTTCTACAGCTCTGGAAAAAATTATGAGCCCAAAGAGACAACTGTAAAATTATCACTTTATCTGGTTTTACTATTTATACATATGTATTTGAGTAAAATGAACTCATGATCCTAGGGCACAGGGGGCGCCGTGCCCAACTTCCTGTTTAGTGTTTTTCTCTCTGCTTGTTTTCATCTCTGCTATATTTGGTTTCTGCTTTATCCTTGTCATTTGGTGTCTGTAGTATTATTATGTTCATTTCTGGGGTTCTGTTGTGTTTGTATCATGATGGTTTCCGGTTATATTTTATTTTGACAGCGCTGTACAGCTTCCGGCTGTCAACTGGCTGGAGCTGCACACCTGTTATTCATTCTGTTATTTTCTCCACTCATGCATCCACACCTGTTTGTGATTATGTGAAGGGTATTTAAGGGGCACGACAACCTTCCCCGTTGTCACGTCCTACTGATACGTCCTCTGATGTTCAGTTGCTGTCTGAGCGTTGTCTGCCGTCACCGTTGAGGAGAGTGCGTTGGGCTCCGACCAGGTATCGTCCTCTTCCACATTTCCCTCAGCCGTGAGCCCTGCTGCTTCCCAGGCAGCCTCTGGCTGTATTTGTCTCTTGCTCCCTGGCGTCCTGGTGCGCCTCAGCCGCGGTGTCCCCGGGCTGTTCTGCCTCCCTTGGTTGTGGGCTCTGCCCTCCTCCGGTACGTGCATTTTCCCGTTTTGTTATTAGTCCTGTTTTCCTTGTTCATGTGTTTTTACTTTAATAAATATGCCAACTCACGGAGAGCATTTGGTGTCCCTGTTTACACCCTTGAAAAGGGCATTTTGTGACATGAACAATTTTTTCTCAACATGTATAGCAGCCATTCATTTTGAGTATCTGTTGAATTCTAACAACACACCTCAATCTTAAAGTGACACTCTGGCAAAAATCAAGTTTCTTCTGTTGTTAACATGTCTAACATGTTTTTGTGAGTTACAAGACATATCCAGAGCAAAATCTCACCGTAGTCCCACGTTTGTGTTTTTTTGCTGTGACTTTCCAGTTAGGCAACACCCCCACCCCCCCACCCCCCCAAAAAAACCAAAAACGGGCGAGTTTGGACAGACCGTTCCTAGCTACATAAGCATTCCTGCTTAGTCTGATTGGTTATAACATTAACCAATCAGACGGATACTCTTGGCCACCTCGGAAGAAGAGGGAGGATCCGAGGAGCAGCAGAGAGGGAGAGAGGCACAGAGAGAGTGAAGAGAGGCGGAGGGAGAGGGGGGCTTGAATGTGGCTCCGAGCCCTGTCTGCCAGCGAGCACTGTGCCGGGAGCTCCCAGCCATTTGCTCTTGGCAACACCACAGGCTCACCACGCTCCTCTCAGTCGCCAGCAGATGAGGTGCTGCTCGCCTCTCAGCGGGCTCACAGTCTCGGCGAGCTGCTCTTAGCTCACTTTGCTGGCGGACAGGGCGCCGCGCCACTCACCTCTGAGCTGCTCTCAGTTTAGGGGGATGAAGGCGTCCGTTTTGCATAGCAAAGCAGTCTTTGGGTCAGAGGAGAGGGGAGGGCTGGCCTTGCAGCACACATTACTACTGGTGGGCATGAGTAATTAGAATATTCATAGATCCACACATACTTAAGTAGGTGGAAGATATAAAAGCTCTTTCCAAGCAATTCCAAGCCAATGAAAGGTTTTTTTGTGGGTAAAAAGCCACAATATACTATTTTGGGCAATACATATTTGTTTTTGAGGTAGTTTTAGAGCTGCCGGAGTGCACCTTTAAGGAGGTACTGATTAGGTGATCATCTAAGCATGGTAAGACACATGAAAGCTGTGAATAATAAGAGTTATTATATATATAATAATAACATTTATATAATTTATAACATTTATATAATAATCAGAGTTATTATATAAATACAGATTTCTGAGTTAAAACTTAAGTATTGTAGTGTGAACACAAACTGGTTTTCTTTGCATTATTTGCGTCAGGAGCCGAGCTGGCTTTGTTTTCCCCGGCTCGGCCCTGATCTCTCTGTGGGTTGTGGCTTCACTGTCTATGTGCATTTTGCGTATGCATTTCGTCTTAGTCACTGCCCGACCGGCAGCTGTTAGTCAGCCTCTGATCTTTTTCCCACGCTGCTGACAGTCTGTCGGTCCTACCACGCCCCCTCACTCTCCATATTCCACCAGCTGTTCCAGCCCAGGTAATTATCTTTCCCGCGCGTCAGGTGTTCCCAATTAGAGTGACCAGCGGCGTTTGGATTTAAGCAGCTCATCGCTGCAAGCTTTTCAGCTAAATCAAGATGTCGGAGTTATTTACCCATGGATTCCTGCCACAGACGTGCTAACAAGACTAGCAAACATCATCTTATTAAGTTTTGGAGACAGGGACAACTTTTTCAGGTGAGCCCTCTGTCGGATAATGTAAACCTAAAAGCATGATGTTATTTTGGGGATTTCCACAGTAGGTTGAACATTGCTGCAGAAGTTATAAAGGCAACTTCACCTGTTTGCATCTCACTCAGTCTGTGAATTCATGTCTAGTCGCGTGTTTACATTGAGTTGTAATGTAATCACACTGCGCAAAAAATGTGCCCGTTCGCGTTTGGTCTGAACACACCTATAGACAGAAATCTTCTGAGATATATGAAAAACTGCCTGTCACCTGAAGCCACTCTCCATCTGAAGTGCACGTATATGAAATGTGTCGACTTTTGTAAAGCAGGCAACAGAAAAGCCTCTGGCTGGTGAGACTTATGACTGGTCAAAAAAACCCAAACAAAAACAATCACAAATGTTAAACCTTCTGTAGGCTAACCAGAGTAGGAGGAGATGCTGTGGTACAGTTTTCCTGTCAGTAAAATTGCTATAGGATGATGACTGATTATTTTTCAGTTTTAAACTAAGATCATTTCTGATTTTACATTTAGAAAGAGTAGGGAGGGCTCTTATGACTTATTTAGATGCAGCTTTTAAGACATTTTCCAAATTAACACAATAATAATGGATTAGATTTATATGGCACTTTACATGTCAAGTGACATCTCAAAGCGCTTACAGTGAGTCCATTATTCATTCACTCCATACAGACACTGATAAGCTACTTCTGTAGCCACAGCTGCTGTGCGGCAGACTGACGGAAATGTGGCTGCCAATCCATGCCAATGGCCTCTCCGACCACTACCCAACATTTATACACATTCATACCCAGTGTCATGGACACTGGAGGCAAGGTGGGTAAAGTGTCTTGCCCAGGGACACAACAGCACGATGGCTGGGGAGAGCAGGATTCGACCCGCCAACCTTCTAGTTATTGGACGACCCGCTCTACCTCCTGAGCCGCTGCTGCCACAATAGGACTATATATACACATTAAAATACATATACAGCATTGTCACAAGGAATACCACACACTGTTAAAAGACTGATTTTATTTCCAGGTATAAAAAGTGACAGGCAATTTTTTCCACATATTTTTCACATTAATGCCTTTAGAAGTCCTTGCAACCAACAAAATACATCAAAGAAAGTGAAGCTGAAACTGGAACAAACCAGCAAGTTACTCTAGAAACAGCACTATTACAGCACTATTACATGGCCATTTGCATTCAGCATTTTAAACAATAGCCCCCGATATTTATCTCCATGTATGTCATCAAGAAAAATGCAGCCACGCTTTGGCCATTAGCAACTCTTCCAAAAAAAAAAAAAAAAAAAAAGAACCTGGCTCCCAAGTAATTTAAGAGTTGAAATTCATCGAGAAAGACAGGAGGATGCAGTTTGGGACAAACTCATCTGAATTTGCTGTGTGTTCAACTGTTCGAATGAATGCTGGAGGAAGGACTGTGCTGTGTGGGAGTGAGCACTAACACTTGGAACAAAGGTGAAGCGGTGCAGAAATTGAACAAATTCATAAAAGAAAATTCACACTCGTCACGAGAGAGAGAAAGTAGCTACTAAATAATGCAGAGCTGGGTACTGCTCGTCTCAGTAAATATACGAAGAAACTCCAGAGAAAACATCAGCAAAGGGGCAGAAGGGAGAGGGAGGAAGACAGCGATGGGCAGACGGTGACAAGGGGGTGGACTGTTCCCTCATCCTTGTTCAGTCATTTTTCTGCAGGTCTTGCTTCTCCTGTATTGCACGCTTGGGGGGGGGGGGGGGGGGGGGGCTGACAACAGGTGATCTTATCATTACTGTGAGAGTCATAACCCTCACTCAAACAGCCAGCGTCTGAGCTGTGCGAGCGCGTGGGGGGTTTGGGGCGTGCGCGTGTGCATCCAATAATAATCTCTCATTACAGCAGTAAATCAGACGTTGTGATCCAAACCACTTCGGGCTACTCGCTTCACCTTCATTGCATTGCTGTAATTGTATTGATCGCAATATGGACCAATTATTGAGGGAGCAAAGCAAACCCAGACCGAGCCTCGGCGGGTTCACCGTCCCTGTGCATGCAAGTGTGCGGCTGTGCGTATCAGGCCGCGTCGAGGGTATTTATGGGGACCTTTTAAGATACATGTTTGCCCAAGAGTGCTTTGCAGAAAAACAAGATACACAAATTAAAAGGCAGACGATAAGAAAACACGATTGAATAAGTGCATCATGAACTGTGGGAAAGGGGACGAAGGCTTGTGTAAGTGTTTGTGTGTGTATGTCAGTGGGGGTCTTTCTTCACCCACACATTGCAGTGGACATGGCCGTGCTGGTAGAAGAGAAAGAGTGGAGCCAATTGCTGCACACATTATAATCGAAATATTTGGCAGCTCGCTCACACCATTACAGCTTGAGGCTTTTAGCAACAGATAGCGTAAAATCATCCAAATACATTTAGCCTAATAGCCTGGCAAAGAAACAGAAAAGCATCTCTCTAGAATACTTAGGCTGAGATATTAGAAAAATATTTTAGCTAATTGACGAGTTTATTTTTGACTACCCTCACCTAAAGATCTGATTAAAGCATTAATGCAAACTTTTGTTAGTTTTGTAACATCCTAAATATATCAGTAAATTATATTGTTATAAAAATTTAAGAAAAAACAATGTGCATGCTTTATTTTAATTTATTATAAAAGGACAATTTATCTTTAGCACCTAGCTTAACTAAAAACAGCTCAACATGCTAAATCACTATTAGCCACAACAGAAGCTGGCACCAAAATTTGTCATGAAGTCATAGCAGGCAGCAACCTTAACCATCATTACTGGACTGTCCCTGTGCAACGGTGGCAAAAATGTTAGCTCATAATACCCACAAAGTAAGCTAGCTTGGAAATAAACAACCAACATTCATTTCTTTACATCTTATTACACATGTACAAATGTTCATGAAATCAGACTTGCCTCATTATAGTAATCCCTTGTATGATAATGTTTTACCACATAGTTTCATTTCTGGTTTGGAAAAAATTACTGGCTGTACACATCACGCATGGGGCATTAGACATATCACGCCTGCAGTTACTATATTCAATGATACCGTACAACCTCGAGTGTAATATTGCTTTTATACAAGAGTTCTGCAAGCACAGTTTATTAAATGACAGCAATACTGGACAAAATATTATGATTTGTTTGTTTAACCAGTTATTTTGCACAGCTGAGAAAAGCATAGTCCCTTCTAAATGTACCCAGTAACTATTGCTAAGCACCTAAATGCAAACCAGTCACCTGTTGAGTCGGTACCGCAGAAGGGCCGAGATCAATGCCGGTGGCTAGTTAGCATGCTAGCGATTTGGCATTCGGCACACTTCACTAGCTTTTCTTGGCATTTTCAGATGAAATAAAGAGTCCATCACCACAAAGGTAATGTTATTTGTTAATCAAGACAATAAATCCAACTCTAGCACTGCCTATTTTTTTAAATAGACATGAAATAACAATGATGTTTATACAAGGGCAGACTTTGTAAACTCAATAAAGTTTTTTTTTTTTCCAGAACGGTGGGACTTTCAGGTCACGGATATATAATTCTTTTCAAACAGCGTCTCACTGTGGAAATTAATGTATACAACACAGTAGTGCAATTCTCAAGTCTGCAGATTTGGCAGTAAATTACTGTTAGTTATTAATGGTTACTAGAACACCTCTGAAGCGGACTGATAAGATAAGATAAGATAAGATAAGATAAGCCTTTATTAGTCCCACAAGGGGAAATTCCAGGATTGCAACAGCACAGGGATAGCAACACTCAGAGCAACAATCAGAAGGCAAGAAAAAACAAGCAAGCAAGAGCAGCTAATATACATATGTACATATTACTATAAAATATATATACACACACACACACACACAGACACACAGTGCAGAGCATTGTAGCTGGATGGAATAAATATATGAATATATGAACACACAGTGCAGAGCATTGTAGCTAGATGGAATAAATATGTAAATATATAAACACCCACAGTATGGAGCATTGCAGCTAGGTGGAATAAATATGCAAGTATATAAACACACACAGTGCGGAGCAATGTAGCTAGATGGAATAAATATATAGATATATAAATATAAACACACCCAGTGCAGAGCATTGTAGCTAGATGGAATAAATATGTAAATATATAAACACACACAGTGCAGAGCATTGTTGCTAGGTGGGATGAAACAGCATAACCGTCTATTTAGTTATCCTACATGGTATGATTATGTGCCCATACATATTCTCACCCTCCATAGCGACCGGTATGTTCCTAGTTGTATGCCGGAGAGGACCATTGTGTAAGTCTATTGCATCTTTTGCATTCAAAAAAAAAAACAAAAAAAAACTATTAGTTTGTTACGTCTTTTTGCTATCTCTGCGAGCAGCCCTGCTTAGGTTGTACAGTCTGACAGCCGTTGGTAGGAAGGACCTACGAAACCTCTCGGTTGTGCACCTGGGATGATGTAGTCTGCTGCTAAATGAGCTCCTCAGTGCATCCAGTATGTCCTGCATAGGGTGGAACTCGGACTCCAGCAGAGATGACAGTTTAGCCACCGTCCTTCTCTCTCCTATCTCCTCCATCGGATCAAGGCGTTGCCCCAGGACAGAGCTAGCTTTCTTAATCAGTTTGTTCAGTCTCTTCCTATCGGCTGCAGTAATGCCACTGCCCCAGCAGACCACTCCAAAAGTGATGGCTGATGCCACCACCGTGTCATAGAATGACTTCAGCAGCACCCCTTGTACACCAAAAGACCTGAGTCTCCTCAGCAGGAACAGCCTGCGCTGTCCCTTCTTGTAGAGTGCGTCAGTATTGTGTGACCAGTCTAGTTTATTGTTCAGATGAATACCCAGGTACTTGTAGGATGTCACCATCTCGAAGTCTGTTCCCTGTATATTTACTGGTGCTGTGAGGGGCTGCCCATGCCTGCGGCAGTCCACCACCAGCTCCTTAGTTTTCCTCGCGTTGATCTGGAGGCAGTTCCGATGGCACCAGTCCACAAAGTCCTGGATAAGCCCTCTGTACTCAGCTTCATCTCCGCTGGAGATGAGACCAACGATCGCAGAGTCATCAGAGAACTTCTGTAGATGGCAATGTGTTGTGTTGTGTGAGAAGTCCGCAGTATAAAGAGTGAACAAGAAGGGAGCCAGCACCGTTCCCTGGGGGGCCCCCGTGCTACTGATGATCGTGTCGGAAACACAGTCCCGGGTTCTCACAAACTGAGGCCGGTTCGTGAGGTAGTCCAGGATCCATGATGACAGGTGCTGGTCCACCCCTGCGCGCAGCAGCTTGTCCTTCAGGATCATCGGTTGGATGGTGTTGAAAGCACTGGAGAAGTCAAAGAACATGATCCTCACCATATTCCCGGGCTTCTCCAGGTGGGACAGAGAACGGTGAAGGAGGAAGATCACCGCATCCTCCACCCCAATGCCATGCTGGTAGGCGAACTGGAGTGGATCCATCGCTGGTTCCACCAGGGGGCGGAGATGAGCAAGGAGCAGTCTCTCCAGGGTCTTCATCAAGTGGGACGTCAAGGCCACCGGTCTGAAGCTGTTCAGGTCTTTGGGGTGGGAAGTTTTTGGTACAGGTACCACACAAGATGTTTTCCACAGCTGTGGTACCCTCCCCAGTTTCAGGCTCATGTTGAAGATATACGTCACAATCCCACACAGCTGGTCTGCACAGGACTTGAGGAGCTTTGCGCTGATGCCGTCCGGTCCCGACGCCTTCCTCGCCTTGATCTTCCTCAGCTCCGTCCTCACCTGGGTCTTGGTCAGGGTCAGGATGGGGGGCTGTGTGTTGGGAGTGGGGGGGGTGTCGGTGGAGTGGGGAGTGGGTAGCAGGACTTGATTTCTTAGAGGCAGCAGTGGTTGTTGTGCAGACAGGGGGGAGGGCGGTTGGTCAAATCTATTGAAAAACAGATTCAGGTTGTTCGCCCACTCCCTGCCCCCCGTGGCCTGGGGGGAGGTATTCTGGAGCCCCGAGATGGTTTTGAGGTTTCTCCAGACCCCGCTGATGTCGCTCTGTTGCAGCTTGTCCTCCATCTTCTTCCTGAAGCTGTCCTTGCCTTCTCTGATCTTTCTCCTCAGCTCCCTCTGTACGGACTTCAGCATCTCCCTGTTCCCCGACCTGAAGATCCTCTTCTTCTCTCTCAGAAGTGTTTTTATCTCAGGGTTGATCCAGGGTTTGTTGTTTGAGTGACGCCGTATGGTCTTGGTGGGAACGGATTTGTCCACACAGAAGCTGAGGTAGCCCGTGAAGGTGTGAATGAGGCCATCGATGTCCTCACCATGTGGATCGCAGAGCTGCTTCCAGGCAGTGGCTTCAAAACAGTCCTTTAGAGTGTCCATTGTCTCCTCAGACCATAACTCCACAGTGTGCATGGCCGGAGGTTGTCTGTGATACGTATCCAGTGAAACATTAGAGTGCAACTATTGCGGAATATAGCAACTCCTAGAATTCCTGTTGTACAATCAAATTGCTCGGTCAGAACTAACTGCTGTATAATACGTTTTATCCAACAGTTACAACTGAGCAATTTGATAGGACAATAGGGATTCCATAAACACACCTGAACATTTCACCAGATGTAGCACTGCATTTCTGCTATGTTCTTAGGCTTTAATCACAGTAACTGTCTGCTTCTTAAGGCTGCATTCCCACCAGGATAGTCTGGGGTCAGTTCAATTGGGCGGGGAATGCTGAGAATTTTCGCACCTTCGGTTGGTTTGCTTTGCATTCACGCTGCAGCGGACCAAACTGCCTGGACAACATCATGCAGTTACAACAACTGCTTGTTTGGGGCGCTGTAGCCAAAACCACCAATGACCAGGAAGAAAAAATCTCGGTGAAGAAGAAAAATCAGGCTCATCGATTGGCCAGGACCGTAAATGGAAATCCGTTCCCTTCAGATGGGTGGTTTGTCCACCACAAATAAAACATTTTTTTTTTAACTTTTCTTCTCTGCTTTCTCCAGTAAAAGGATTTCTCAGATTTGCTCGGTTGTCTTTATTGTTATTTTCTACCCAAAACGCCACTTCCTCTTCTCAGCTGCTATGTTTACACAAACGCCGAGGGACACTTCCGCCCTTTGGTCTGCTGGATAGTCTGTTTGCATTCACAATGCAAGTGAAACAGTCTCGGTTCATGTGCAACTGAACCAAGACCCCCGTTTTCAGGCGGACCAGAGTTCGCTTGTTTGGTGCGCACAAGAGTTCAAATGTGCGTTCAGACTGCACCAAACAAACCGAACTATTCACGGATGGTCATTTGGTCTGGACCAAACAGTGGCCATGTGAATGCGCCCTAAAATGCAGTATATAAGAGTTGAAAGGTGTTGTGTACCTTAATTTTCACAGTGGAGTGCTGTTTGAAAGTCTTCACAACCTAGAAATTGTATTGTTGTCTTCTGGGTTAATAGTTAGTCCCATTAGCCCAGTTAGCTGAGATTAGCTAAATTTTAAACTTAATTACTCCAAAGTTTAGCGTAGTACCTCACAGCATACAGTTTCTGCTGAAGCCTAACAATGTAATGCATGCTTCTGACTCACGATTTTATCTGCAGACACAGTACATGGATAGTGATGAGAATCTAAGAAAAAAGGGGAGGTACCGATCAACTGCTAGCTAGCTAGCAGGCTGCTTGACCAAAAGTGAGTGAGTCAGAGATCAGGTATCAAGGCATTAGGACAGCAGTGGGGTAAACTTTAGGATGTCTCTTGATGAAAGCATAATCTATTGTCGTTTATTAATGCCAACTCACAAATCTATTGCTTAATTAAAATAGTCAAGCAGGACACTTCAGCTCATTTTGTTAGAAGTATTAAACCCAAGATAGGCTGACAAAAGACCTGGTGTTGTTTTTAGTTGACATTGTACTAGGGTTGTAGTTGAGACCTCTTCAAGACCAGAGTCTCTCAAGATCAAGACCAAGTCGAGACCAAGACTACTGTGTATATAGGTCTTGGGAGACTCTGGTCTCAGTCTGGTCTCGACTACAACCCTACTTTGTACTACTACTTTGATTATCTGTTTGATTTTTTTTACTATGTGAGCTCTCAAATGTCCTAGAATAAAAAAGTAAAAAAGAAAGAAGAATAAAATAAGGTCATACTGCAGCGTGACAACCAGCCAAAGCGTGTGGCAGAAGCAAAGATTATGTTTAATGTTTCTTTCCCTGATCATCCAAGCCGAGCCGTTGTAGTATTTAAAGACTTTCTACAATAATTCTATCACAAGTGATATCATAATTGAATTTGGTCTATTTAAATTAACTATTTGAAATGGGTGTTTATCTCTGCAGCGGGGCTGTGTGGAGGATGGTTTTTTTTTGTTCCTGAACTGTCTGTCATGTAGCTGTGTGATATTAAATCTAATGTGTTATCATTTAATTTGTTGCATTTCTACAGAAGCCTTTCAGAAAGTGTGGGCGTTTGCAGGGATGGCTGGGCAGTCATTATTTTTCTTGAAATCCTACCTAGTCAATCCTGAACTTTTACACATTTTAATCCCTCTTAACAGCAGAAAAAAACCCCCACATCTTTGCACTGTGCTTGTGTTTTATGTGTGTATACCTGTGGCCGCAGCTGTCTGCTGATGTCATTGGGGTCCAGGGCAAAAAGGGCCTCCCGTGCTCCGACGTACAGAATCCTCTCGTGATCAGAGAGAGTCAGGATGCTGTAGTTGGACACTCCCTGAATGCTGAACCGTGCCATGCTGTCCAAGACATCTGGAGAAAAACACAGAAACATTGATCTGTCAGAAAAAAAAAAAGAAAAAAAAACTGAGAAAAACATTTCACACATTCCTTGTTTAAATTTGTTGATAAGTACACCAGTTCACACATTAGAGTCTCACCATCTCTGTCACCTATAACTCATCCTCACAGTGCATCTTTACCACAACAAGAGATGGGTAGAGCTGCCAGAAATTGTACTCAAGTAAAAGTAATGTTATCTTATTATATTAATTACTCAAATATGAGTAAGAGTTGTCATCAAATAAAGTGCTTGAGTAAGGGTACCCACTAAAAATTACTTGACTAGTGAGTAACAAATTTAGTCTCACGGATTTATGAGGTTTTTCCCTTTAACTTTTTTTTAAAAGAAATTCTCATAAACTTCATACTTTGTCATATATTTTAAACTTTTTTGCACAAATTTGTAACCTACCCTTCACATCTGTTATAAAAATAGACAAGCCAGAATTGTATTGTCTTAGCAAGACACAACACCTCTGTAGTGATCTGCTCTTCATTTCATCTGAAAATGCCAAGAAAAAAAAACAAGTAAAGTGTGCTGAAGCCAAATCACTAGTATGCTGTCTAGCCCCTGGCGCAATCTCACGGTGACCACAAACCCTACTCAACAGGTGACCGGCATGTATTATAAACACTGACTTCTGCACTGGACAATATTTAATTTGTTTACATGTGTGTGAAATGTCAATAGACCAATTCTTTTCGGTATTATGCTTATTGAGGTGCTTGGCAACAGTTAACCACTTGCGCTCCGTTGTTCCGCGGGCGGGCAAGTGTCTGCGTCCTATGACGCACGAGGGCGCGCGAGAGCGCGCTCGTGCGCCCTCGTGCGCATGACGCATGATAAGGATATTGATGGTGATGGTGTAGGTGGTGTGCCCTCCAAGCGCCACTGAAAAAAAAATCTGCAAACACA
Source organism: Pholidichthys leucotaenia (assembly GCA_020510985.1). NCBI lineage: Eukaryota > Metazoa > Chordata > Actinopteri > Cichliformes > Pholidichthyidae > Pholidichthys > Pholidichthys leucotaenia. The sequence continues at coordinate 158,318,006 of CM035838.1, read as the reverse complement.
GCCGCGAACAGATTAGTTCATCTGATTGACCTCTCATTCGACTAATAAGAGCCTTGAATTGGGTTTCTGAAACCTTGAGGAGCCAATGAATGAAAATCTAGGAAGGAGGACCCGCCTACTGTGAACGCAGGAGCCAATTGAAGCACAGAAATTCTGGCTGGGTGAAGCGATGTTTACTGCTGCAGAAGGACTCTGTACAAATCTACTACAGACCCAGGCTCACCCAGCAGCATGGAAAACACCCACAAGTGGGACCTGCACTCATTCCAGCAGAATAGACGGAGGCCAACGACAAAAGTCGTAAATCATTCGCCAAAACGGCAATAATGGAATTATGTTGATCGGGATCCACGAGCGGAGCAGCGTCGCGTTCGTCTAACGCGTGGGAAGAGCTGTTCGCCATGACTCTGCTGCTGTGAAGAGGTAAGGTGTTATAAGCTAAATTATTATTTATCCCTGAAAACTGTAATCCAAAAATGACTTTTGACCGATCGGTAAATTACAACTGTACTGCGTACGAAGTGCGTGCGCCGCAATAAACGGTTCATTTGCCGTGTTCAGACCGTGAACGCCCTTCCCCCCCCGCTGCAGAAGAGGAGCGGGGGGGGGGGCACGGTCCGAACGCTCCCCGGTCCGCGGGAGGAAGCATATCAGTCTATTCCATCATGTAGCGATGGCCCTCTTCTGTAGCGAGGAGGGGGGGCGTTCACGGTCCGTTCACGGTTCCCCCCCACCCACACACACACACAGTAGCGAGGGGTGGGGGGCTGCTGTGAAAACATGCAAGGAAAAAAAAAAAAAAGAAAAAAGAGTGTATTCCGTCATGTAGCGAGGGCCGAATTTGGTCCTCGGTAGCGGGGGGGGGGGGGGACGACCCCCCGCCCACACACACACACACAGACACAGCCCTGAGTGTGACCTTTCATTAGAGCCTAAAATGAAGATTCTACATTGAATTATTCAAAAGTTACAGACGTTTTTCCAAACTGTGCCATTTGGCACAGTTCCATAACGCCTGGGAACTACCTGAGAACAAAGCTGTGTAAAATATTCATTTTATTTGAATATTTTACACATTTGCCTATTTGAAATAGGCAAATGTGAGTTATGTTATATGTGTTAAATGTGAGTCAGGCTGTTATATTTGTGTATTTATAATATTTATGTTAAAGGTGAGTCAGGCTGTTATATTTGTGTATTTATAATATTTATAATATTTATAATTGTGTATTTATAATTTTTCTGCATTGATGTATGTGGTTATTGTGTATATTTTTATCTTGATTCTTTTTTCTAAAGCCCATCCAGGGACAAGAGTTGCAAATTAGCTAATAGCTATACACTCTATGTGCAACACATCAGATTGATTGTCTTTGATTAATTGTCTATGTTTATTGCACTGTCCCTGTCAAATAAACTAATCTACTACTACTTTTTGTGGTATTGTTACCAAATTTGGATCTCAGCTGGATAACACTTGGTTCTACATTTCTGTTGCATTTTCCAGCCGGATCGGACAGCTGTGTGTTATTTACAAGCATTTGTATCCAAAAAAACACTGTGTCCAAATTTTTTTTCTTCAAGTTCAGTATGTTTAGATGACTGTAACTCAGTGGCCGGAGCACGTAGAGAGATTATGTTTTTTTTGCCAAAAAATTCAAAGTGTTTTCTTTTAAATGAGACCAACCCCATGAAGATGCTGCAAAGGGTTGAATAACAGCTTTCGATTTACTTTGGGCACGTTTTTTTTTTTGGCATTTTTAGGAAAATTGCCCGGAGTGCAAGTGGTTAACTGTGCACATTTAGAAGAGATTATTTTTCCTGGGCAGAGCAAAACAACTGGTTAAACAGAACATATTTTTTCCTGTATTTCTGTCATTTAATAAACTGTACTTGTGAAACTGTTGTATAAAAGCAATATTAATATTACTTAATTATACTGGAACAGCTAATATCATTAGGTAACTCTACTTTTACTTGAATACAATTTCTGGCTATTAAACAGCCTCTACAACCTACATTACTTCACTGAGATCTGTGTGTTACATTGCATTGCTTTAAGACTGCAAGAACTCCAGTATTTTGAACAAATAATTTTCTCGTGAACTTTAGCTATCTCCAGTTTCTATCTACAGGGTCCCCTGAGATAACTGTTTTTAACCCCCGTTCCAGGGCAGGCAGCATGTTTTTGGTGTACTGGACAGAAAATCTATAATAGATACCATTTCAGAACATCGGAGTTGAACTGGTGTGAAAGGGACCAGGACTACTGCAAATCCTCTGGGCTCTGTTTATGGATTTTATAAACCACAAATGGAAATTTTTCAGCAAAAAGAGCTCTGCATTAAAACACAAAACAAAACACAACAAACAAAAACAAAAAAACCATTGGAATGATTTGAGTGTTTCATCAGGGAGAAAATAGTCTGAATGGTCTATGAGGGCAAAAAAAAAAATTAAAATAACATAAAAAAATCACTGGTCCTTGATAAATAAATGGTTGATTTTGACATTTTGTTTTCTTTTTTGGCTACTCCATGTTTTCCAATAATACAACTCCGAAGCTGCGGCTTAAGCAATGTGAAATATGCAACTTCAAGCGATAAAACAGTAGAGAACCCCCAATCAGACAACTGACCTGCAAAGCAAATCACCGTGTTTAACAGCTACCGAAGAAGGCATGTGTTCATGAGTTGATGGATAAAATTGGGTTAAAAAAAATAAAATATGTGATTAACATTTAAGCATTGAGGTAGCAAGAACCCAGATGCTCCAAGACTCTCAGAATGTGTGGACAAACGCAAATGTTTGCAATGCTACAGTGGTGTGAAAAAGTGTTTGCCCCCTTCCCGATTTCTCATTTTTTGTATGTATGTCACACTTAAATGTTTCAGATCATCAAACAAATTTACATATTAGACAAAGATAACACAAGTAAACACAAAATGCAGTTTTATTAAAGGGAAGAAAAATCCAAACCTACATGGCGCTGTGTGAAAAAGTGATTGCCCCCTAAACCTAATAACTGGTTGGACCACCTTTAGCAGCAACAACTGCAATCATGCATTTGCGATAACTAGCAATGAGTCTTTTACAGCGCTGTGGAGGAATTTTGGCCCGCTCATCTTGGCAGAATTGTTGTAATTCAGCCACATTGGAGGGTTTTCGAGCATGAACTGCCTTTTTAAGGTCATTAAGGTCATACCACAGCATCTCACTTGGATTCAGGTCAGGACTTTGACTAGGCTACTCCAAAGTCTTCATTTTGTTTTTCTTAAGCCATTCAGAGGTGGACTTGCTGGTGTGTTTTGGATCATTGTCCTGCTGCAGAACCCAAGTACGCTTCAGCTTGAGGTCACAAACAGATGGCCGGACATTCTCCTTCAGGATTTTTTGGCAGACAGCAGAATTCGTGGTTCCATTTACCACAGCAAGTCTTTCAGGTCCTGAAGCAGCAAAACAGCCCCAGACCATCACACTACCACCACCATATTTTACTGTTGGTATGATGTTCCTTTTCTGAAATGCTGTGTTACTTTTACGCCAGATGTAATAGGACACACACACCTTCCAAAAAGTTCAACTTTTGTCTCGTCAGTCCACAGGGTATTTTCTCAGAAGTCTTAGGGATCATCAAGATGTTTTCTGGCAAAACTGAGACGAGCCTTTATGTTCTTTTTGCTCAGCACTGGTTTTCGTCTTGGAACTCTGCCATGCAGGCCATTTTTGCCCAGTCTCTTTCCTATGGAGGAGTCAAAAACACTGACCTTAACTGAGGCAAGTGAGGCCTGCAGTTCTTTGGATGTTGTTGTAGGGTCTTTTGTGACCTCTTGGATGAGTTGTCGCTGCACTCTTGGGGTAATTTTGGTTGACCGGCTACTCCTGGGAAGATTCACCACTGTTCCATGTTTTCGCCATTTGTGGATAATGGCTCTCATTGTGGTTCGCTGGAGTCCCAAAGCTTTAGAAATGGCTGTATAACCTCTTCCAGACTGATAGATCTCAATTACTTTGTTTCTCATTTCTTCCTGAATTTCTTTGGATCGCAGCATGATGGCTAGCTTTTAAGGATCTTTTGGTCTACTTCACTTTGTCAGGCAGGTCCCATTTAATTGATTTCTTGATTGAGAACAGGTGTGGCAGTAATCAGGCCTAGGTGTGGCTAGAGAAATTGAACTCCGCTTTCCAAAGATGTGATAAACCACAGTCAATTTAAGTTTTAATGGGGGTGGGGGGTCACTTTTCCACACAGGGCCATGTAGGTTTGGATTTTTTTTTACCCTTAATAATAAACACCTTCATATAAAAACTGCATTTTGTGTTTAGTTGTGTTATCTTTGTCTAATATTTAAATTTGTTTGATGATCTGAAACATTTAAGTGTGACAAACATACAAAAAGATGAGAAATCAGAAAGGGGGCAAACACTTTTTCACACCACTGCTAGATTTGCAAAAGTGTTAATTTGACAGCTTCCTGTTTAGGGTTTATTAAGTTTGAGTGGTTAAAAAAAACATTTTAGCGATGGAAAGATATGTTAAAAGATATGGGAAAGAGTTGCTGACGAAAGGTTAAGAAGAGAGGTGACAATCAGCGAGCAACAGTACGCTTTCATGCCAAGAAAGAGTACTACGGATGCAATGTTTGCTCTGAGAGTGCTGATGGAGAAGTATAGAGATGGTCAGAAGGAGTTGCACTGTGTCTTTGTAGATCTGGAGAAAAAATAAGATAGGGTGCCAAGAGAGGAAGTGTGGTACTGTGTGAGGAAGAGGCTGAGAAGTATATGAGGGTGGTGAAAGACTTGTATGAGGACAGTGAAACAGCGGTGAGGTGTGCTGTAGAGCTGTTTTTAAGTTCAGGATTACATCTATAAATTTAGCAACAACACAGACAATGTAACAAATTTAAATGTAGTGACTTTCAAGTCTCTCACTGTTATAATGCGTCAGGTTTTAAAGAGTTTGCAGTAGCTTTCCTCCATATCTAGCCTACATCTGCTGTAAATTATTCCTTCAGGACGGAGCGCTACACAGAAAGCCTCCCAAGCCCCGTATTTACTTTAAGAACCTGGGTAAGTCTCCGGGGAAAGTCTAAGTTTCAGATCTGCATGTCAGAAGCAAGATAAGGCAGCCGTCTATTTAGAAAACTTGTGCAAATAAACAAGAGGCAATGACGCTCACTCTCAGACTAGCCCTTGTTTTGATGAAATGTGCAGCGGGGTGAAGACATTACGCCCACCATTTAGGAGTCTAATCATATAAGCTCCCTGGAATCGGGAGTTTTTAAAGTGGATGCATATTGATAAACACAGATGATATCACTGTGATCTCTGGCTGATATCAAGGCAGCGAGGGAACACCATCTGCAGCATCACAATCCCTCCATCAATAAAACAAACTAACCTTCAGCAGCTCCCATCAGCCAGCGCTTTAATGCAAGCTTTAAAAGGGAGGTTGTTTTGAGGCAGATGTCATGATGTTTGCATTCATGCAATTGTTCAATAAAAATTCCATTAAGATGGGCAATTCTTAAAACGGAAAAAAACCCTAACTAATCTTGTTTTGGAAAACAACTTAAACTGTGTTTGTGTCAGTTTAACAGCTTTTATAGTCAGCACCTTAACATTAAAGAGACTCATTCTTCTCCTGAAGAAGATGCTTAAGTCAGGCTATACAGAGCACCTATACACAACAAAGGAGGGCTTTAGTCACATTGATGCAAATGGTAAAGCTAATTCAAAATGAGATTAGATTGTTCACTATTGATGTAGCCTGTTAATCCAGAAGCAGACAGTATTTTATTAGTGCAAGGCTTAAAATTCTCAAACTCTGCTTCTTTTGTTCCTTTCCTTAAGTTTATTAGGTGACTTCTTGTGCACCAAAATGTGCTCCAAAATTCTTTCAAAAGTGAGCAACATTAACAGCTGGCATAGATTAGAAAACCCACCCAGTGGCAAAGCATACGAAGTGTTCTATTGAGAGAAGACATGAATCTTTATCATGAATCGCTTTTGTTCTTGATGACAAATAAAAGTGGGGGGAAAGATTATTGTGGTAACAATTAGGTGTCTTATTTTTTATTCCTGTTGGAAAGAGCTGACAGAGGCTACGCATGTGCCAGATTTGCTGTTCATTTTTCACATGAAGTAAGACATTTGGTTGGCCATTTCCATTTAAAACACTTATAAAGAAAGTGATCATGAGGTGAGAATGAGTCAGTGAACTCCCTTTATTATAAACAATGTGTGCATGTCTGGTTTATGCACTTGATCTTCCTCTTATTTTTTTTAAGCCTGTTGCCAGCCCGGTGGGGGTTTTCGTTGAACCAGTGGTCAAGGAAAAACTGGCTCGGATGACATCAATAAACCAGCAGTACATCAATATTGCACCACAGGGAGGGAGAATGTGAAAGAGCGCATTTAATTTGGCAGCATTTTAGACTATGATGAAGAATAAACTAATGACTATTACTGTTAGCATTCTCTGAAAGTTACACATTTGTCAAGTCGATTAAAATGCCCATTTTTACAGTTTCTATCGGCTTTGGTTGAGACAAAGTTTATAGTGAAAAATTAACAAGATCTGCATCAGAATTTGTCTTCAGTACAGTAGCTCCGTTAAGGCAGCCACACGCCAAAAATCTGGCTAATTTTGGTGTGACTCCCCCCTTCTGACAGCTACAATCAAGCACCAGTCTTGGTCATGAATCTTGTCAGATTGTCCTGTGGTGTGAGGAGGGACACAAGTGATCCATTCTGCTCAGAAGAAGGTTGGGGCTGCTCCGATCTCAAATCCTAAACATCCAATATGCCACAAATTTATGATCCGGTATTCTGCCACGTGTGGGCATCCCCGAGGGCAGACGACAACTGTGGATTGTCATGTGAACTAAATGATAAATCAGAGAGACAGCCGATGAAAGTCAATAAATAACGAGGCACCAAAATGGACAAAAGTTTACCCCCTCCCCCCCAAAAAAAGCCTGCTCAACACGTATTAAATTGACGCTCCTGGGAGAGTCTGAAAGTGCTTGTGAGTCATCCTCTACAGGCACGTTTTCAAAGCTTGTTTGTTATGTGAAATCAGGCAAAAGTGATCAGGATTCGGGTTGTTTGTGAAGGGAATAGTCCAGCCCAGGGGTCGGCAACCTGTACCACACCAAGAGCCACTGTGAGTGATTTCAGCTACGATCTGGCCTGAAAACATCAGGATTAAGAGTTTTCTCTTATACATTTGCAGCTTTTTTTTTTATTGTAAATTTGCTACCTTTTTCTCACAAAATTTATACTTTTTCTGGTAATTTTTTTGATTTGTAAAAAGTTTGTCTTTTTTCTTGCAAAATTGTGTGGGTATTTTTCTTATTAAACTACATTTTTTTTCTCATTTGTTATATTTTTGGCATAAATCTGTTTTGTTTTTTCTATTTATTTTTTTTTTGCAAATTTAATACCTTTTTGAGTAAAATTTAAGATATTTTCTATGTAAATTTGTGACATTTTAACCAAGAATGTTCTAAATTTTTTTCATAAGTTTTTTTAATATAATTTTTTGCTTTTCTCATAAGATCGTCTGATCTAATTGTTACCTTTTTCAGGTAAAAATGCTGCCTTTTTCATATAAATTTGCAACTGTTTTCTAATAAATTGCAGCTTTTCTGGTAAAATTGTGACTTTTTCTTGCCAATTTGTGGAGGTTTTTCCTCATAAAAATGCAATTTTTTCCCCCTAAATTTCAAGTATTTTTGACCAATTTCAGTAGTTCTCATAACTTTATTATATTTTTCTTTGTAAATTTAATTACCATTCATGGGTAAAACTGCAGCATTTCTTATGTTCTTAAATTTACAATATTTTTCTCATAAAACTCCATTTTTTTCCCAGTAAATTGGTGACTGTTTTCTTGCAAATTTATGGGTATGTTTTCCTCAGAAAATTGCATTTTTCTAAATTTGTGAGGGTTTTTTGGCATAAATTTTCAGGTTTTCTCATAAATGTTGCAACCTTTTTTCTAGTAAATTTATTTCTCCTTTTCTTGAAAAGTCTTTTTTTTTCAAAGCCTCACGGAGCCACTATGCATGGGCAAAAGAGCCACATGTGGCCTCAGAGCCACAGGTTGCAGACCCCTGGTATAGCCATGCACCATAGCAGCTTGTCATTTAAACACTAGCCACAATTTGAAGCACAGTAATATGCTTTATAAGCCTACTAAAATTGGGATCATAATTTGAAAATGTGCACTATATTGATAAAAACATGAAAAAACAAGAGTAACCTTGAAATGGAAAAGAGAAAAATGTCCAGAGTTTCTGAAAGAGTGTGATGACTATCTGTTTTTCTCCAACAGCTATCATAATTTCAGGAGTTGACTCTCAAAATATGAACCTAATATCAGTCTCCTTGCCAGCCCAGTTATTGGCCCCTTTGAAGTCAAATAGCTTAATCGGCACAATTTATCGCAGGACTGCTTCGTTTGTTTAAGGATTACCCTCCTATTAGGGTTATTTTTTCATTTCTGCAGCCGAGGCAAACAATCACAAAGAAAAAAAAAGATAAGAAAATCACACAACGTTCTCTCCACGCCCGTATCTGCAGGGAGAAATCTAAAAATTCATAAAAATTTCAAAAAGATCCAGCCGCTGTTTGGCTGCACACTCTAACCCCCCCCCCCCCCCCCCACACACACACACACCCCAGTGGAATCCCCTGACAAGCATGCAGACAAACTAGTGGTGCAGAGCAGAAGCGAAAGCAAGACATAGACAGGAGGGAAAAGGGGGAAAAAAGGATGGCGTTTAGTTTGCCTTATCCACACTCTTGTTGCTTGCAGTGTCACCTTGTTCTGCCGCCCCTCCCCGCTTTCACTTTATCTGCGCTGATAGAATGTGTGCAAAATCTGAAGAGACGACAGCCCGCGCCGCACATAATGCGATCTCATAAACCAAATGAGAATATTTCTGTTTTTGTCTTCCACGCCAGGCAAATTTGCACATCTTTTGCCATTTCCTTTTTCCTTTTTTTTTTTTTTTTTTTTTTTTTTTGTCTGAGACTGAAAATAGCAGCTGAAATCCGGGGAGGGAACGTCAGGAACCGGTGTGATTTATGGTGTGACTAACTGCTCATGTGATGCTGTGGCCTAGTTGGGACTGAATAGACTCATATACATGATAAGTCTGATCTTGCTGAAGGAGCTGCATGTATGTGTGTGCACGTGCGTGCGTGTGCGTGTGTGTGTGTGTGTGTGTGTGTGTGTGTGTGTGTGTGTGTGTGTGTGTAAGTCAGAAAAGGATGAGCTGGTAGGACCATGTAGTGCCTCTGACGCTTCTCAACCTGAAGCTTTTCTGGCTGCTCTCTTTCTTTCAGCCACATGATGCCAAATAATAGCTTTTAGTTAAAAGTCAGTGAACCACCAGTGACTACTAATATGACATCATGTCACCAGTGATGATTTCAGAGTCAGTACAAATGTGCTGACCGCTCTATAGCAGTGATAGCACGAATATGAAGAAAAACAAGCTTCACCAGGACTGAAAAAGATCTATACACAATCTATATGGGGCATAATGTCAATGTTACTAACTCTCAGAGTGGATGAGTATAATGTAATACTGATGAAATGGCTGAGTGGCAAATAAAGTTGTGTTCAAAACACATTATAGCCAAACTGCTGGTGAGGGTTTGGGATCTAGTGGACACTCTGGACACAGCTGGACGACCTTGATTTTGCAGATGACCTGGCACTACTGTCCCACAACCATCAGCAGATGCAGGATAAGACCACACACACACACAAAAAACAAGATTATGAACCTGAATGCAGCCAGCACAGAACCAGTCATGCTTGATGGAAGCCCAGTGGAGGAGTTGGGAGTCTTTCGCCTATCTAGGGAGCGTCATTAACAACCAGGGTGGCACAGATGCAAGGAACGGCAAAGCTAGAACAGTCTTCCTACAGCTGAAGAATGTGTGGCGTTCCAGAGAGTTCTCACAACACATCAAAATCCAGATTTTCAACCCAAATGTAAAAGCAGTACTACTTCACATTGCAGAGACATGACGTATGACAAAAACCACCATCAGCAAAGTGCAGTCCTTCAACAACAGCTGTCTGAGAAGAATCCTGAAGATCTACTATCTAGAGAAAATCAGCGACATCAGCCTATGGGAGAGGACACAGCAGATACCAGCAGAACAGGAAATCAGAGGAAGGAAATGGGGATGGATTTGACACATGCTGAGAAAGGCGGCTTCCAGTACCACCAGGCAGGCCTTGTCTTGGAAACCCCCAGGGGAAATGGAGTAGGGGTAGGCCAGGAAAGACCTGGTGCCAAGACCACCAGGCAGACATAAAGAAGCTGGGCATCACCTGGAGCCAGCTTGAAGCAAATGCACAGGACAGAAAGCTCTGGATGACTCTTGTCAATGGTCTTTACCCTGGGAGGGGTGATAGGCTCAACTAACTAACCTACTAACTGGTAGTTAGCCACTGAAAGCTACATAGCTGTCCCAAGAGCCAAACTGTAGAAGGTTATAAATTTGACAATAATTGAGAAATGTCATCTAATCACTTTCCTGGTGTTTTATGGGTACATTTTAAGCATTATAGTGCAACTACTAGGTTTACCTAGCTGGATCAGACCAAAGACCAGATGAAAAAGAGTACTTTCTGCCTTCTAGCTGGCTGCTCATCATAACAGAAAGTGGAAAAGAAACTTACCACACAGAGCTACCAGAGGACTGACCCCCACTGTAGCTCTAGGGCAGGGGTGTCAAACTCATTCCATGGAGGGCCAAGACCCTGCGGGTTTTACTTCCACCCAGTCTCTTCAGCAGGTGTTTTCACTGATCAGCAATCAGTAGAAGAAATTCAGAGAAATCACCTGTTGAAGACACTGGGTGGAGGTAAAACCTGCAGGGTCTTGGCCCTCCATGGAATGAGTTTGACATCTGTGCTCTAGGGTCATAGAAACAAAGATAGGCACTGCCCCAATACATCACATGGTGTTCCACATGCTGTGGAAGGGAATAAACTGAGTGCACCTTAGCAGTACATTGGTACGTGTAACTTATGAACTACATATCAGACATTCAAAAACTGCATACTGAATTCCCTGAAGGGGATATATTGTACCCTTTGCCACATGTTAATATACATAGTTCCCAGATGTTGTAATGTCTGTGACATGCTCTGGTCAAAATACTTCAGGGTTTAAATATTGCTGCACTGTTGTCCATCCAGAATGAACACCCTTCTTCTTCCCAGTGACTGGATTCACTAAGGTTGAGGCAAGCTCCGATTGTTGGACATCTAGTAGTGGTCATAGCATATCTGGTTTATGACCTAATGCCTGAGGCGCTTCATTTCTTTTCTTCTATTGCCATCCCTTTCAGCAAAGGATACATGGACCATCCAAAAGGACAATACTCTGAAGAACTACACATTTTTCTGTAGTCCAAAGGAACACATCTGGGCTCCACTGCAACTAAATCCCAGACTCAGAATCCCATTTTCAGGCAGCAGAAACTAATGAACAGAATTTAACATTTGCTGTCATGGTCTGGTGAGCGTGCGCCCCCTCCTTCCCGTTTCTCTCCTCCTCAGGTAATCGACGCACCTTGGAGACTGGACGCACCTGCTGCCTCGGCTCTGCCAGTGCTTATTAGGACCATCTCTTCGATGCCTCAGCGCTGGCTCGTTTGGGTATACTGCCTCGCAGTGATAATGTAGCAAGTATTGTTCGAGTTTTCGGTGAAGTTTAAGCACTCACCTGTTTTTCCTTGTGTCCCTTTGTTCTCAGGTTGCTGCCATCAGTGCGGGTGCGTCTTCGGGGACTGCGTGAGCTCACCTGCCCCTCCATCCACACTTAACAGCAACTGTTCTCCACCCGGTCAGTCACCATCGGCTCCATTCCATTCCCTCTCACAACCAGTCCCATCCTGCTGGTTCATCTCTCCCCACTGGGGTCCCTGCCAGGGTCCCTGGGGTCCAACACCTTGGCCGAGTGTTCGCCGTCTCTCCCCATCTCCTCTCCTCTGGCTGAGCCGCCGGACCTCAGCCTCGTCCCGGAGGTCTATCATGATCGGGGGGAGGTCTTCAGCAAGTCTAGAGCGCTGTCGCTTCCGCCTCATTGCTCTTTGACTGTGCTGTGGAACTCCTCCCGGGGGCGCGGTTGCTGTCTATCTGGCTCTATAGTATTTCTGGCCCCGAGAGAGAGGCAATGGAGAAATACATTAAAGACTCTCTGAACATCGGCCTTATTCAGCCATCTTTGGCTCCCCCCGGAGCAGGTTTCTTTTTTGTTGGACAAAAGGATGGGTCATTGCATCCATGCATTGACTACTGTGAGCTCAATGCGATCATAGTTAAAGATAAATATCCTCTGCCTTTGATCAACTCCGTGTTTGAGCTCCTTCAGCGCACACGGGTATTCACCAAATTAGATCTCTGCAACGCTTACCATTTAATCCATACACGCGAAGGAGATGAATGGAAGACGGCATTTAAGACTCACTTGGGGCAATTCAAATATTTGGTCATGCCGTTTGAGCTCACTAACGCCCCCGCTGTCTTCCAGCAGCTCATTAACAATGTCCTTCGCGATATGATTAACCGGTTTGTTTTTATCTAGATGACATACTAATCTTTTCCCGCTCGCCAGAGGAATATGAGGTACATGTTAGGGCCGTTTTACAACAGCTTTTGGAAAACCAGCTCTACGTTAAAGCCGAGAAGTGTGAGTTCTCCACCAACACCACCTCCTTCTTGGGCTTCATAGAGGCTGAAGGGGAGCTAATTGCCGACCCTGCCAAGGTGAAGGCTGTGCTTGACTGGCAAACACCCCACTCCTGTAGGGAGCTTCAGCGCTTCCTAGGGTTTGCAAATTTTTATCGCAGGTTCATTCAGAACTACAGTGGGGTAGCACAGCCTCTTGCACTGCTGACCTCTGTTAAGGTACCATTTCGCTGGTCCGAGGCAGCTGAGCAGGCCTTTGTTAAATTAAAAGGCCTGTTCTCTTCTACACCCATCTTGGCACAGGTAGACCCTCAGCTCCAATTTATCCTCGAGGTGGATGCTTCCGACTTGGGGGTGGGCGCCGTCCTTTCACAGCGTTCATTCCCCAACCAGAAGCTCCACCCATGCGCGTTTTTCTCTCGGCGGCTCATGCCAGCCGAGAGGAATTACAGCATAGGGGATAGAGAGCTCTTGGCCATTAAGTTGGCTTTGAAGGAAAGGAGACATTGGTTAGAAGGGGGCTATTCACCCCATAGTCATGTGGACCGACCACAAAAACTTAGAATATCTTTGGTTGTCCCACCAACTCAATGCCAGGCAGGTCCGCTTTGCCTTGTTTTTCTTTTTCTTTTTTTTCCTTTTTTTTCTTGTTTTTTTTTTTTTTTCCCTTGTCCTGTCAGGCAGCTAGGCAAACAGAACATGGATCTGTCACCCTACTGTGCCAAAACAGATTTACTTTGCCAAGAGGAGTCTATACAGTGCCTAACTTTGCACTGTATATTGTTTGCACTGCCTTGTTTTTCAATAGGTTTAATTTCACAATCACCTATCGGCCTGTCTCTCGGAATACCAAACCAGACGCGCTCTCCCACCAGTTTGATTCCGAACAGGTAGTAGTCCCCCCCCCCCGCCCCTTCCCGCGGGGGCTATGGCCCGGAAAAATGCTCATGGATCCCCAAGTCGCACTTCCACAACAAGGGAATGGTCTGGGCCTACCATCGAGCCCACCCAGAAGCCTTGTGGACCGCCAGGAGGTGCTCCTTGGGGGGGGGGGGGGGTACTGTCATGGTCTGGTGAGCGCGCGCCCCCTCCTTCCCGTTTCTCTCCTCCTCAGGTAATCAACGCACCTAGGAGATTGGAAGCACCTGCTGCCTCTGCTCTGCCAGCGTTTATTAGGACCATCTCTTCGGTGCCTCAGCGCTGGCTTGTTTGGGTATACTGCCTCGCAGTGATAATGTAGCAAGTATTGTTCGAGTTTTTGGTGAAGTTTATGAACTCACCTGTTTTTCCTTGTCTCTTTGTTCTCAGGTTGCTGCCATCAGTGCGGGTGCATCTTCAGGGACTGCGTGCGCTCACCTGCTCCTCCACCCACACTTAACAGCAACTGTTCTCCACCCGGTCAGCCACCATCGGCTCCATTCCATTCCCTCTCACGACCCGCTCCATCCTGCTGGTTCATTTCACTCCGCTGGGGTCCCTGCCGGTTCTCTTGCTCAGCTCACGTAAGTGGTATTTTGGCTAGCCATATCCCCGTTCTCCGTTCCTCCTCTCACAACTCTCGTTTCTCTCTCCACAGGCCACTTCTTCTGGCAAGTGACGTTTTCTGTAGCTGTTTCCCGTGTTCTTCGAGATTTAATAAAGATTCTCAAACATGTTTTCTGGTGTTCCTTTGTTGCTGCATTCTGCACGTGAGCTGTCAGCCTATTAATCATAAGATTTGCAACTGACTGTATCCCACAAACCTCAGATTGAGACGTTTTAGTCTGGGCCACTTGAAAAGAGGACACAGTTGATATATAAAGTATATAGTTTTACAAAGTCCTCAGCATTATCTGACAAGGTAGGACTATAAAACAGCACTTGGTTCATGGAAACCCTCAAATCTGGGCAAGTTCAGTAAAACCAAATCCCAAGAGGCTACATGCTCTGAGACGTGCAGATGGATGGAAGGCAATAGAGGAGTAGAGGGCGATATAACCAAAGGAAGGAAGATGGATAAGTATTGAAGTCAGCTTATTATCTGAAGGGCAGCAGCGTATAAACATTGGGGGGTTTGTGCGGCTGAGCAAGCTAGATGAGAGTGAGTGAAGAAAAAGAGGCGTCTTCCTCAGGGGAGAGCAGAGCACATCTGCTGCGTTCCACACTGCCAGGCAAAAAAAAAAAAAAAGCCCTCCTGTGCTGATATGCTGCATGTGTACACATGCATACAAACTCACACTCATGACTGTGTAGCAGTGCGTGGCAACTCAAATCAGCGCACAACTGTGTATGCCTACACAGCACGAGCACAGCGAGAGTTTAGTCACATCCCATCCATGCACACGCATGCACAATCCTGAATTGCTCTCCTGGGTATCTGCTCAGTGACTTTAACATCTTCCCACCAGCAGATGGAAAGTTGGGTCCAAACGATCAGCCGCTCTGTCGTTAAGAGGCGGTATGGGCAGATGCACTTTCTACCTTCCACCACACTGTGGCAGCCCTGAGGTTTGCTGTGGTGTGTGTGTGTGTGTGTGTGTGTGTGTGTGTGTGCATGTGTGCACTCCCATGACTTCACAGATGAAGTTAACATGTTTACAACCAGACTCAACAAATGGTCTTTGTATTTGGAGTGGTATTTATCTTTCAGTACTCATGGTGTCTGCTGTCACACAGATGCTAGCTTGGGCTCAACTGAAGACTTTCCACCCCCTACTTTTATTAGGAGTGGGACTCACCAGAGCCCCCACGATACTGTATTATCCCAATACTTAGGCCACGATACAATATTATCATGATCCTGGAATATACTGAGTATTGCAGTATAATATACTGCGACTTCCTATCCTGATCTTTGTCTTGTCAATTTCCCAGCTTGATCTCAGGAGTCACTTCTTTGCTGCACTGACGTAACCAGAAACTGACCATATAGCACCATCTAGAGGATTGAAAAGTCAATGTTTTTTTTATTCCTCTGGTACCTTAAAAGCTAAAACATTTTTAACACTTTTATCAAAATATCACAATAACGGTGACTCTGGACTGATGCAGTATCGTCAATGCAAAGTATTGTGATACTTTTCCCCCCACCCTCTACATTTATTAACCTCTTCAGAACTCAACTGCATGCTAGCTTTAGCAATGTGTTTATAACTCATGAGTAGCCAAACTCCAGCAACAAAGAACAAGAAAACAGAAATTGTGGTCAGCTGATAATCAGTTAGCTTCTTAGAGGCTTGTAATGGTTGGCAATATATCGAAATGTGCTTCTTATTTATAGTTAATATTATTTTTTTGCAAATGCTTAGCTAATTTATGCATCTTTATGTCCTAGATTTAGGGGAGGTCTCATTTTGATAAGAGTCAAGATTGGTCAACATGGCTATAAACACAAATGTAAAACATAAAACGCTGCATGAAATTAATACCAAAAGAGCTACTCCAGAGCAGGAGTAAAGAAAAACCCATACTGAACAGCAGAATAAAATACTGCATGAGAGCAGACAAGCTCAAATTAAAAGCACAAAAAACCTTGGAACACAAACAAAAGCAGGGACAGAAACATTATAATAGTACAACATCACATGGTGTCCAATATATTCACTGTCCCTCCCCTGCACATGTCCAAACCATCTCAGTCTTGCCTCTCTTTGTCTCCAAACCACTCAGGCTGAGCTGTCCCTCTGATATCCTCATTTCTAATCTTGTCCTTCAAAGTCACTCCCAGTGAGAATCTTAGCATCTTCAACTCTGCCACCTCAAGCTTCACCTCCTTTTTTTGTCAGTGTCACTGTCTCCAGACCATAAGTGATAGCAGGTTGCACATATCTATAGAATGAAGAGGAAAACAAGACCAAGAAACAGGAGATAGCAGAATAGAACAAAATGCAGAAACACAGAAATTGTCACCATGGGTTGAGATGCCGTCTCGGCACTGAGCCCATGTTTTCCCTCATCCCTGCCTCCCATTGAGCAGCGTCTCAGCTGGCCCCCAGCTGGCAGCATTATGGACGGCTGGGGCCAATTAGTCTTCATCAGCTGGGGCGCTGCCAATGAGGATAAATAGGAGCAGCCTCGATGACTCGGGGCTGCGACATAAGCACTGCTAGGCTGAAGCCCCTTCGTCTGGTGTCAGCCTCAACTCCCCTTGCAGCATTCCTGTGTTTGTATCCCGCTGTGAGGATGTACGTCTTGCTACCCCCACGTCCGGTACGAGCTGCTTACCTCTGCGCTGTGCAACCTGTGAGTGTACCTCTGCATGAGTATCTGTGCTCTCCTCATCCCTTATCCCTTACCCAAAATAAACCATCTCGACTCACTGGCTTGTCCCTGGCTCTGATTGCCCGGCTCCCTAGAGCCGGATATGACAGTATGTCGCAGCCAGAAGAGTTGCCGGCGGCCGTGAGTCGCTGTGGAAATGTACCTTTCTGTCCGGGTGTCAGCGCTGCTAGCATGCCGTTTCCCAGGAGTCACTTCCGGCGCCAGGGCGACGAGCTAAGGTCCATCTCGGAGGCTGTCGACGGGACATTCTTCACCCTGCACGACGCCTCCAACGCGAGACGCTGGCATCCGGGCCGTGCTGAGGAACTCCTGGACTGTCACCCTCACTCTCTGTACCATCTGGAGGACAGTGCCAGGATAGACGTTGCAGGTACACAGCGAGAGAAGCTCCACGGGGTGGATGGAAATCCCGGCAGGGAGTCGAAGTGGGCGACGTCTTTCCCCGCTTCGGAGTCCCGTTCCTGCCGCCATTCCAGTCCGGGAGTTCGCGCCAACCAGAGGACTTCCCCCGACCTGCGCCACGTCACTCGGGATTCCCTTCTAGGAGCCGCAGCTGACAGCAGTTATGTCCGGGGTCGAGTGGCTGTCGCGAGCTCTACTGTGTTTCCTGTCACCACCTTCAGGCATGTGGCGGCGGCAGTGAGATTGATGGTGAGGACTTCAGGGCTACGAAGCTTTCCCGTGCTCGACGCCTTCCTCGTCTCGATCTCCGATCTGGAGCGGCGAATCCTGGGTTTCCCCCTCGCTTCGTCCCCTGGGAGTAGTCGTCATCACATCGCCGAGTCACCTCTGCACGAACCTCGTCCGGATCCAGTTCTGGGTCATCGTCAGGACCGTTCCTCCCACGCAGCTGTCATCCCTTCGCCTCGTCAGTGTGGAGATCCTACAGCCTCGTCCCCTGAGCCTCGTTCCCCCGCTGTCATTCCTGGACATTCGGGCTGGCTCACCCCGGCTGTTTCCCCCTCCTCCTCGACGCGCTTCCTGACCGCTGTGTGTGCCTGGAATCCCGGCCTGGTGAGCTCTCTGCTGGAGACAACGCGAGCGATCCTCAGACGAATTCCCGGGGGGTCCTCCGTTATCGCCGGGCGGGGAGAGGAAGAAGCAGATTCCACTACAGCAGGCGATACTCAACCTCCAGGGGGCAGGCAAGTCATTGTTTTTTCACACCTGCTTAATGATTTGCTCTGTCACATCCCTGGAGGAGAAGTTCAGGGTTCGCAGCTCCCTGAACTCTCCCCACCTGCTGTAACCTGTTTTCCTAATCCCGCATCCTCTGTGTCTCTCTCCGCCGAGCGGTCCCCGGCTCCGGGTCAACGTGGTGGGATATGGAGAGGGCCTGTGGTTCCGCAGCTACATTGCGGACGGAGGAGGGGGACTGACTGCTGCGTGGAGTCTACGCTGACGACTGAGCGTCCCTGGGTCTCCACGGAGGAGCGGTTCGGTCCAGCGGGACGAGATTCTTCTGGCTTCACGCCGAGTGGGTCGTCGGCGGGGTTACCTGAGCTGGAGGGATCTCAAGCTGCGCTGACCATCGTGCTGGCTGCGGGGCCCGACGCGGCTAGATGGGAGCCTGACAACGACCTCCTGACGACGGATCCTGGATCTTCGCAGTCCTGGACGGCGTCAGAACCCGAGATCAGGCGAGTGCTCTCCTTTCTTTTCTCTCTTTTTATCTTTGAGCACTTCAGCCTATCTCCAGGGGAGACGAGCAGGGTGCAGCCGCCCGCTGCGTCTGAGCTCGTCTCGCCGGGTTCTGGCGCTGCCGGTGATCCTGATCCCGGTTCTGTTTTCTCTTCTGAGCCTTCTTCCAGGGTCACCGGCGAGGAGTTGCTGTTCCTCGTGGTGCTGGAGGGTCCGGGTTCAACGTTGGAGGTCGGTTCTGGTGCAGTAGTCAACGTGGGATCGCCCGAGACCCAGTCGGGGTCCAACGTGGGTTCGCCTGAGGCCCGATCGGGGTCCGACGTGGGTGCTGCCCCAGTATTGTCCAGGTCCGGTGAGGAGGTGGCCGTTTCCCTGAGGCCCGCCGCCCTCGTCATCGGCTCTCCCCTGAGCCTCTTCCACCGGGATCCGCTCTGACCCTTCGTCCGTCTCAACGGTCCTGGTGGTTGAGTGATGCGGGTCGACGACCCGACCCGCAAAACTTTCGGTTCGGTGATCTGGTTCCCCCCACTGGTCTGTGTTTCCCTCTGGGCAGCCTGGTTCGGCTGCCGGTGGACTGGATTCCTGGGATCTGGGTCCAGAGTTCGCCGTCCGAACACTTCTTCCCCTGATTCGCCAGCTGGACAATGGGCGGGGAGATCTCCGGAGCCATCTCGGCTATTTTTGGACTCTGCCTGCCATACACCTCGGGTGTCACTTTTTCTTTTATCGTTATTAAGGTCACTTGGGTGTAATGTCTGTCCTGTTGGTGGATGTGTATTTATAGTGCTGTGCGTTTTCCTTCCCTCGTACCCAGCATTTTATTTTTTGTACCATGTTTTTAGTCTCGTTTTTGCATTGTAGAGTTATGTTTTGTTCCCTTTCAGACCATACTCTGCAGTTGCCCATTCATTCCAGTCACTTTCATTTCTTTAGGTGACTGTGGGTATTTATATATTCATGTGTGTGGGTTTTTCTTTGCCTGCACTCAGTATTTCTTTTTTATGCCCTGTTGGTTCATTATAGAGTCATGTGCCTTGTTTTCCGTAACACCATGCTCTGTAATTGTCCATTTGTTCCAGTCACCCTCACTTTTCTTGGTGACTGTGTGTATGTACTTATATTGGTGCTGTGTATTGTGTTTTCCCTTTATTTGACCATACTCAGCATTTTTTGCCCTGTACCTTTTTGGTGGTTCTTTTTTTTTTTTCTTGCTCTGGGTCACGCATGGTTGGTACTCTCTGGGTAGTATGTAACCGGCGTGCTGACCCAGTTCTTCTCCCCATCTGTACCTGGGTTAATTGTTCTGTTGTTAGTATTGTATTTGGGTTTTTCTTTCCCGCTACCCTACATTGCCCCATTGGTGTTGTCCTTCCCTTGGCTTCTTCCCCTCCGGTCCGCCTCCCTTCCTCCCACCCTAGGTGGGGGGGGGGGGGGGCTGGGATGTTCCTGGTCGTTCAGGAGCCCGACCTTGAGGGAGGGGCTCTGTCACCATGGGTTGAGATGCCGTCTCGGCACTGAGCCCATGTTTTCCCTCATCCCTGCCTCCCATTGAGCAGCGTCTCAGCTGGCCCCCAGCTGGCAGCATTATGGACGGCTGGGGCCAATTAGTCTTCATCAGCTGGGGCGCTGCCAATGAGGATAAATAGGAGCAGCCTCGATGACTCGGGGCTGCGACATAAGCACTGCTAGGCTGAAGCCCCTTCGTCTGGTGTCAGCCTCAACTCCCCTTGCAGCATTCCTGTGTTTGTATCCCGCTGTGAGGATGTACGTCTTGCTACCCCCACGTCCGGTACGAGCTGCTTACCTCTGCGCTGTGCAACCTGTGAGTGTACCTCTGCATGAGTATCTGTGCTCTCCTCATCCCTTATCCCTTACCCAAAATAAACCATCTCGACTCACTGGCTTGTCCCTGGCTCTGATTGCCCGGCTCCCTAGAGCCGGATATGACAGAAATAAAATGTCCAACACCAAAACTACAAAACACAAGGATATGTAATTCAGCTGCTCTTGAAACTTTAGGATTTATGTAACTTGAGCATTTTAACGAGGTTGTTAAAACAATTTGGCATGCTGCATAGTATCATCCAGAAAAGTTTGTTACTTTGGTATTTATTCAACATTACTTGGCAGATATCGATGCCAGTGCTATGCACCAATAAAGTTGCTAACCAAGCGCGATTAGCATTAGCTGAGAAGTTAATTTCCCAACCTTTAGTCTGAACAAACTTACAAAAAGTGTAGCATCTTGGTATTTATACACAGTACATATAACCATTTTATTGGCTGCAACGTTAAAGAAAAACAAAGTCTTCATTTCATCAGTCCCTTTATACAGATTGCCAGAATGTTAAAATACAGCATGTCAGATCAAATGTATGAAAACACCTTCTGTTCTCATTATGGAGTGAATTGAAAAAAACGAAAGAAGCACCAATAACATATTGAAATCAGAAGAATCCAAAACATAAAGAAGGCATATTTTAACATATAGTTACAGTATGTAGCTTATAGCTTACAGTATGTGGCACGCAGAACCTTGTCCTTTTGCTGTTCTATGAAAGGAAACAGCTCTGAATTTACTGTAGGTAAAGATATCTAGACTGAGAGAATTTCAGGATTTTTGAAATGTGCGCATGTGTGTGAGTCTGTGTGTGTATAAGTGTGGTTTGGGTTAAATTACAAGGCCTTTGAAGCTTGGAAACAACAGACGAAGGGAGCAAGAAAAAAAAACGAAAATAAAAGAGTGCGAATAAGAAATGTGGAGCAATCATGAGGGAAGACATAATGAGTTCAACAGAAGATGGAAGAAATACAAACAAAAACGGCAAAACACAGAAAGACTGAATTAAAGAGAAAATGCACAAGCTTGGGCAACTCGGAGGGCCTGACCAAGGTCAGCACCACAGAGATGATCAGTGATCACTGACCTCCAGAAAACCTCTCATGCTCATTCTGTGTGTCTGGGTGTAGAACTGTGATTAAAAGGCAATAAAAAGGCAATGAAAACAAGGAGAATAGGACATGGCATCAGGGATTGTTTGTGTGTTGATATCTTAATTAGGGCTGCAACAATTACTCAAATAATTCTCGATTCAAAATGTATGCGTCAACGTGTCATTTAATGTAGCACTTCCGGTCTATATGACCTTCTTCCGGTCACGCTACCTGAACAAAACACAGTTTAGTGCAAGATACACTATTATCTTGAATATAAGGGATAAAAGATCACAAAAATAAGTGACCTGACAAACAAATAAACAAGGGATCACTAATAGTCACTAATATTGGATGTCACATTTATTTTCAATATTTAGGTATTCTGTAATTAATATTCACACAATCAAATAGTACACACACATCTGTATGTGCTGAAACATGTGCAATAGAATCGTGTGCAATTCACTAAGCACTTCAAATTCATGTATTATATAATTCTACAAACACACTTCACTAAACTACACGATGCACGTTAGCACTTTACACTGAAACATCCCGAGTAACACCTTGGTCATTGTGGTACTTTTTACTGGTCTGAGG
This sequence comes from Pholidichthys leucotaenia, assembly GCA_020510985.1. Taxonomy (NCBI): domain Eukaryota; kingdom Metazoa; phylum Chordata; class Actinopteri; order Cichliformes; family Pholidichthyidae; genus Pholidichthys; species Pholidichthys leucotaenia. The sequence goes on along the minus strand of CM035838.1, from coordinate 158,295,841 downwards.
TCAACAACATTCATCTTAACTTTATTCATTTTGTTTCTCTCTTCCTATCAGTGCACAATACTACTGCTATTGTTATTATTGTTGTATTGTGTTATTTGCTTTATTATTGTTGTGTTGTTTATTGTTGATGTATTATGTTATCTATTTTATGTGGCTGGCCAGGGGACACTAGATGGAAATTAGCTTCAGCTAATCTTCTTATATTTATATAGCTTCTTTTCATTAATATGCGCTGTCCCTTTTATAAATAAATAAACAAATAAATAAATCTTGGTGCCATTTAGTCCCTTTTATATTTGTCAAAGTCTAACATGTGATTGCCTACATATTGGCTACACCTCTTTGTATTCCACTTTCAAACACAGCCTACATTTCTGCCTGTAAAGCCTGAGTTGGGATACCTGTTTCAGACGGAATACTTGCGTTTTACGGGCAATGCACTAGTATAATTGAAGCAAAGATGGATGGACAAATGTACAGAGACATCCTTGATAAGAATCTGTTGCCATCTGCCAAGATGCTGAAGATGAAATGAGGGTGGACATTTCAGCAAGATAATAACCCCAAACACACAACTCAGGAAATGCTCAACTGAAGGAAAATAAAGCTGCTCAAATGGCCCAGTCAGTCACTTGACCTGAATCAAATTGAAAATCTATGGAATGAACTGAAGATCAGAGTTCATAGAAGACACCACGGAACCTTCAAGATTTGAAGACAGTTTGTGTGGAAGAATGGGCTAAAATCACTCCTGAGCAATGCCTGCACCTACTTTCTCCATACAGGAGGCATCTGGAAGCTGTTATTACCAACAAAGGCTTTTCTACTAAATATTAAATGAATTTCTCCAAGCGTGTTCAATACTTATTCCCTGTGTCATTCCACTTTATTAAATATAATTTTGTGAACACAGTTGCCTTGATTTCTTTGTATGGATGGATTACTTGGGTTGTTACTGATATCTGGTGAAAATCTCAGGTCAATGGCTCCATCACAAATATGTTTAATGAGAAAAATGTTGACGAGTTCAATACTTATTTTCCCCGCTGTATGTTTTTTGTTTGCATAGGAAAAATGCCAAAAAGCAGAGAGAAAAAGCCAATTCTGAGAGATTCCACATGGAATTCCAAAAATGGGACTGGACAATGCAAAATAGTTCCTCAGCCCCAATGTCCACCAACTCTGGTTGCTATCCATTATTGCTGCCTTGCTCCGCAGCAAGTAGTTCCCATTCTAGTCAATGTTCTACTCTCCACCAGATAAGATATGCTGTGGAACAGATCCAGCTTGCCGCAACGGATCGCTAATAATAGACAGCAAGTCTATTTTTAATGGATGCTGCATCCAGCATGCATAGAAATGCCGCAGTATCTATTGTATTTAATGACTGTTCGTTCATTAAAAAAAAACTATTTAAGGATCACCTGTTGTTTTCTGAGATCTACTCTCCCACCACTGTGTCTAAGAAGGTAACAACTTTTGACATAACATACATATTCTCAGCCGCAAATGAACACAACCACAGTGAGTGGAAATGAGACTTTACACATCCCTAATGGAATTCTGGATCACTCTTTTTTTGCCAACAGCTCCAAGTCTCTCAGTTATGAAGGATTCCTTCTCTCAACTGCTGTTTTGAGATCTGGCCATGGAGGATTTATGGATTTTTAATCTAAACTCATTGCTGGTGACTTGAGAACTCTCCAGAGCTTTGTCCTAAACCATTCAGGGAGCTGTTTGAAATATGTGCCCTGCCGTAAGACCCATGACCAAAGACGGACACCCAGCTTTCAGAAACTGTGCCCTACACTGCATCTCGGAGTTCTTTGGTAGTCTTCAGACTTCATAATGCCATGCACACTGTCAACAAATCTAGCCCCGAAGCAGCAAAGCAACCCCAAAGCATAATGAACCCTCCACCGTGTTTGACTGTAGGTGCTGCAGGGATGTCAAACTGGGAGCATGGCCCCAGGTCAACTAGCACACTAGTAACATTATACAGTGGTGTGAAAAAGTGTTTGCCCCCTTCCTGGTTTCTCATTTTTTTGTATGTTTGTCACACTTAAATATTTCAGATCATCAAACAAATTTAAATATTAGACAAAGATAACACAAGTAAACACAAAATGCAGTTTTTAAATGAAGGTGTTTATTATTAAGGGTAAAAAAAAATCCAAACCTACATGGCTCTGTGTGGAAAAAGTGATTGCCCCCTAAACCTAATAACTGGTTGGGTGACCCTTAGCAGCAACACTGCAATCAAGCATTTGCGATAACTGGCAATGAGTCTTTTACAGCGCTGTAGAGGAATTTTGGCCCACTCATCTTGGCAGAATTGTTGTAATTCAGCCACACTGGGAGGGTTTTCGAGCATGAACTGCCTTTTTAGGGTCATGCCACAGCGTCTCGATTGGATTCAGGTCAGGACTAGGCCACTCCAAAGTCTTCACTTTGTTTTTCTTAAGCCATTCAGAGGTGGACTTGCTGGTGTGTTTTGGATCATTGTCCTGCTGCAGAATCCAAGTGCGCTTCAGCTTGAGGCTACGAACAGATGGCCGGACATTCTCCTTCAGGATTTTTTGGGAGACAGCAGAATTCATGGTTCCATTGATCACAACAAGTTTTCCAGGTCCTGAAGCAGCAAAACAGCCCCAGACCATCACACTACCACCACCATATTTTACTGTTGGTATGATGTTCCTTTTCTGAAATGCTGTGTCACTTTTACGCCGGATGTAATGGGGGACACACCGTCCAAAGAGTTCAACTTTTGTCTCGTCAGTCCACAGAGTATTTTCCCAAAAGTCTAGGGGATCATCAAGATGTTTTCTGGCAAAACTGAGATGAGTCTTTATATTCTTTTTGCTCAGCAGTGGTTTCGTCTTGGAACTCTACCATGCAGGCCATTTTTGCCCAGTCTCTCTCTTATGGTGGAGTAATGAACACTGACCTTAACTGAGACAAGTGAGGCCTGCAGTTCTTTGGATGTTGTTGTGGGGTCTTTTGTGACCTCTTGGATGAGTCGTCACTGCGCTCTTGGGGTAATTTTGGTCGGCCAGCCACTCCTGGGAAGGTTCACCACTGTTCCATGTTTTCGCCATTTGTGGATAATGGCTCTCACTATGGTTCGCTGGAGTCCCAAAGCTTTAGAAATGGCTTTATAACCTTTTCCAGACTGACAGATCTCAATTACTTTGTTTCTCAGTTGCTCCTGAATTTCTTTGGATCGCAGCATGATGGCTAGCTTTTGAGGATCTTTTGGTCTACTTCACTTTGTCAGGCAGGTCCTATTTAATTGATTTCTTGATTGAGAACAGGTGTGGCAGTAATCAGGCCTGGATGTGGCTAGAGAAATTGAACTCAGCTTTCCGAAGATGTGATAAACCACAGTTAATTTGTTTTAACGGGGGGGGGGGGGTCATTTTTTTCACACAGGGCCATGTAGGTTTAGATTTTTTCCCCCTTAATAACAAACACCTTCATTTAAAAACTGCATTTTGTGTTTACTTGTGTTATCTTTGTCTAATATTTACATTTGTTTGATGATCTGAAACATTTAAGTGTGACAAACATGCAAAAAAAAAAAAGAGAGAAATCAGGAAGGGGGCAAACACTTTTTCACTCCACTGTATGTGGTGGCTGGGAGAATTAAGTCTGGGTATTGTTGCCCCATATAAGCATAGGAAAATAGGTGTATAGAAAACCCACCAAACCAGAAAACCTTATAAGATTAATAAAAGCTCAAACCTAATTATAACCAGCTAAAAGGCATGCTCTTCTGTAGTTTGTTTTATTTTTGCCATTATTATTACAGCTTTTTTGCACGCCCATCTTACAATGACACCACGGAAATGAAACCCATCTAAGCTTGAAGTTTTCAGATTGTTTTCTGTTGAAACTGATTTTGTTTTCACCTCACAGTTACCAAAATTCTTGAGTGTTTTGAATTGGGTCTTTCAGCTTTCTGGTGAAAAGCAACAGCTGCGATTTAGCATTAAATTTCATTTGAGCTGAAGTGAAAATGGAACTTTGCCAAAACACAATTAAGAAGAGTGGTACATTTAAGTATTTTTTTTAAAATCACATTCCTATTGTGTTCGATTTACTGAACAATACCTCGTGTGATGCTACTGTGTGTGCATTTGAATTAACCTATAGTACAGTTCTAGGATGACTATACACAGATGTGTCCTTGAAATGTGCAAGAAAGAGAAATTCACACAATCCCCATAAACAACTGGAGCATCGTGGAAAAAAATAATGGAACATCATCAAGAGGGATGACACAGAGCGGCGAGTCAGAAGAAAACCGTGTCTGTATGAAACGCATTTATTTATTCCTTGTCATAAAAGTTAGCACATCAAAAGGCAGCGCTCATGCAGTGAATGCTGCATGTTCTTGGAATACATCAACAAGGACAAAACTCTCCACTTTGATGGTGAAGCATTGATTTTAGAATAAATGAGGTGGAACTGAAGGTCGGATCAGGCAAAGATGAAGGCAGCCAAAATCAAACTGTGCTAATATGAGACGAGCATTGTCACAACAAGGCTGATGTTGGTAATATGTTATACCCCCTTTACATAGGGGTGGAGATCTTTGAGAGATCACTGAGTGACGTCAAAATGGCCAGATCTCCAAATGTTCTTTAAATGATCTCTCAATGATCTTCAATGATCTCCACGGTCGTGAAAGTTTTGACTCATTTCTAAACAATCTCTCAACAATCACCAAAGGGAAGTGATCTCTCAACAAGCACTCAACGATCTTATCAACCTCCCAGTGATCTCCTTATGATCTCTAAGCAATCGTTCAAGGAACTCTATTGGTCTTTCATTGAACAGCCAGTGATCCCTCACTGATCTCTCAGCCATCTCTACCTTTGGGGTGGAAAAATTTGGCATTCATTGAAGGACTGCTGAGTGATCAATGCGAGATTGATGAGGTTGTTGAGCGCTCCTTGACTGCTCAACAATCTCAGCAATCTTTGAATGAATGCCAAATTTTTCCACTCACGAAAGTAGAGATGGCTGAAAGATCAATGACAGATCCCTGAGCATTTGATGAAAGAATAGAGTGTAAACAGAGTTCACTGAAAAATAATTGGAAGCTTGAAAAGATTGCTGAGTGCTCCTTGAGAGTTCATTGAAAGTTTGTTGAGAGATTGCTTTCCTTTGGTGGTCACTGAGAGATTGTTTTAGACTGAGTCAAAACAAACTCTCAACTGTGGCAGTCGTGGGGATCGCTGGTAGATCACTGAGAGATCTTGGCAATCGTTGAGAGCTCTTTGAAAGATTGCTGAGAGATATGCCCTTTTTTTATCTCCATCCATGTGTAAAGGGGGTAGAAGAGCAGTAGAAACCTCTCAAATACAGTATATACACATCTTTGCCCCCCCAACAAGCTTTCAATGATCCCTCAGCAATCTCTCCTGGTCTCTCAATGATCTTTACGGGTATCTTAATGATTTCTTAAGGATCTTTCAAAGGTCTCTAGATCGCCATGAAAATCATACAACAATCTCCCAAACACAAAAACAACTGTTTTGAGGCTTTAGGAGATCGTAAATTGATCTCTCAATGGTCACCCACCAGCCAGTTTGACATGGAAGTCTTTGCACTCTGTTGCATTTTGGAAACAAGCACGTACGCATGAGGCTATCTCAGGGTCAGCGCAAAGCCAAATCCAACCAGACTAAACAGAACTTCCCTTCCAGAGGAGGAGGAGCAGAGGAAAAGAGAAGACGATGGGAGCGCCTGTTGCTCCACGGCCCGGCTGAAAAGCTCCCGATCCGGGACTCGCCTCTGTGGTCAGCCTCCTTCAGCCTTCCAGCCTCCCTCTCACTGTCTGCTATAAATACACCCATCCTCCTCTTATAGCCTCTAACCGCCGAGCCGCTCGCGCACCAAACTATGATTAAAGGCCTATTTTGGGGAGCACTTTGAAGCTGCGATGGGCACAGAAAGCGAGGTGGAGACAGACAGACAGACGGAGAGAGAAGAGACATGGCGAAGCGGACCCCACGCACGCAAGCAAGCATGCAAGAGCGCTGTCGGACCTTTCATCTGAGCAGGTACCCTCTTTGAAGGAAGAACACAACACGGTGCAGACAAAGGAACACACTCCCACGTGGAAGCGTGAGCATCGTCTGCCGGTGAGGAAGGAAAAGTTCACAGAGAAGACAGCTGTACGACAGAATGGGAGCATGAAGAAAGCAAGACAAGAAAGGGAAAGATATACATACCTTCACTTGCTGCAAAAGTGTCTATTGTTAGTTTAGAGTAATCGGGCAGCAAGAATGAAAGAGATTTATTCTCTTGCCATAAAACAAGGAATTCACACGGAAACTGCTCCATCAATGCAACATAAATCACATCAATTCATAATAAAAACTACATTTTCTCAGCATGTAATTTATTACGCTTAAACATGCGTCTGTAGCTCATTGAGCATTTATATTTATTGTCCCTGCTGCTGATAAACAGACACGGCCATAGACAGGCAGAACTGAAGAGAATTGGAAGTGAGTGGGAGGGGAGGAAGTGATAAAAGTGGATTAACGTAACACTGGAGCAAGTGAGCCTAGTAGGGGTATGGTTTGTGTGTGTGTGAGTGTGTGTGTGGGGGGGGGGGGGGTGAAAAAGGCGAGACGAAAGAGTAAAGTTGGGGACGGGGGTGTTTGTGTGTCTGGGGGGGGGGGGGGGGCAGCATGGCTCGGTGGGGTGTCGCCATCACAATCCACAACAAGTAGAACGAATCAGGAGCTAGTTCGTGCTAAAAGACAGCCAGCCCCCCCCACCCCACCCAATCCAGAGTCACAGTTCAGTATGTGTGAGTGCTGCTATGGTGGGCAGCAGTTGGGGATCGTTTTTCTGTAAAACGCTGCAGTGACGAAACATGTAAAAAGACAAAGAGGGGAGTCTGCGGCTTTTAATGATGCAGCTACAGATCAGTAATTTGACTTGAGGAACATTTCCACAAGCCAGCAGTTGAAATTACATAAGCTGTGAGTCACAACAAGGAAAGAAAGACATTAGCAGCAACCGTCAATCAAACGACTAGCAGTTGCTGATGCATTTACAGAGGGGAGATTGTTGCTGTCACTTTTTTGGGGGGTGTTTTTGGCTTCGTTTTAGGAAAACAGCCAAGCTAATGCACCTCAAATGTTTCAATCCGGAAAAAAGGTCCCTAGCAGCCCGTAAAGGATCAGTGAGGTGGGGATGACATATGGCAGTTGTGTGGGAGAAGCGCTAGCAACACAGCTAGCCTATATATTTGGAACTACAGGATAGCTTGTTAGCTTAGAATCTGAACACAGAAATGTATTCTTCCACACAGGTGGCTTGTACTAAAGCAGAAAACGTCTACCGCACATAGCCAGCCTTTATGGCACTGCATCCCTTAGTCGTACATAATGAGAACCTCTGAAGCAGTGCTCCCACTGCAGGAATCCTTTGTGTACCAGAGACTACAAGCTCTAATTCTTCATTTTTGCATATTCTCATTGACTTTCAGGGACAATCTCAGTGCCTGAAAATTCCTTTTTAGGAAACTTTTTAGCTCAACACATCACTAAAGAGAGAGGCACCGCTTTCTTATGTGTTTAGCAACAGAGCTTTAGAAGTGAATTAGCTGAACTTTGAAGGTGAACGAGGAAGAAATAGAAGCCAACTTTATTGTCATTCAGTCCATACAGCCAATCATGTACAGTAGAACAAAATTACACTACTCCAATGTTAATCACATCTAGAATCAGAGGGGTCGCTGCCATGCAAGGCGCCACCACAAACAAATTTTCCTTCCCCCATTCTATTATGCTGAGCACCAAGCTAGAAATACCATTTTTTTTATATGGTCTCTGGTATGACCCAGCTGGGATTTGAACCCATGACCTCTTGGCTGTGGGATGGATGCTCTACCGCTAGTCCACCACTCCAGTAACAACAAAAGTAAAACAAAAACAACACATTTAACTAGAAAAGCACTCAGAGAGCGGATACCTCTGCCAAAGCTCCTTCCGTCCCTCATGGATCACTTCCAAAATGTAATGGGTTTGTGTGTAGGCCTAGAGCCACTTCTGGTGAAAGTTGCATCAAAGTCTGTCCATTAGCTTTGGAGTGTTGTTGCTAACACACTGAGAAGATAAGAGCTTTGGCAGAGGCGTGCATTCTTAGATCATCATCAAACTGTAATGGCTTCCCCTCTAGGCCAAGAACCACCTCTGGTGAAAATTTCATCCAAATCCATCCAGTAGTTTTTGTGTAATCCTGCTGCACAAATACAAACAAAGCCTTTGGTGGAGGTATGCACTCTCAGATATCACCAAAATCTAATCATCTGTTCCCTGTGTCATTACACGCCTTTCCTGACAATGTCATCAAAATCCCTTCATAACTTTTTGAGTAATGTTGCTAACAGACAGACACTTATGTCACTTATGCAGACATTTATTATTGCTACCTATAGCTGACCACTAGGTGGTGACATGGGCAGCTTGATGGCGCAGTGGTTATTAGCACTATGGCAGCACAGTAAGAAGTTCATGGGATCAATCCCACCCCCTGACTGTCAGTGACCCTTCTGTGTGGAGTTTGCATGTTCTTCCCATGTCTGCATGAGTTTACCTCGGGTACTCGGATTTCCTCGCACAGGCCAAAAAACATGCAAGTTAGGTTAATTGGAGACTCTAAAGTGGCCCTGTGTGTGAATGGTGAAGGGACTGGCACCGTACCGTGGCTGCCCCATCCATCCAGGTGGATGGCCTGAATTTCCCTCTGGGATTAATAAAGTGTACAAAATACAAAAAATAAAAAATAAAAAAATACAAACAAACAAACCAACGCTGGCAAAAACATAACCTCCTTGGTGGAGGTAACAATGAGTTAAGTTTTCACAAAAACAAGCTACACAAAGTGAACACAGCAGCACTGCATTAATGTGTCAGTGCTTTCACACCAAAAACCAAATATTCATTCCTGACTGATGAAGCCATTTAGATGAATAGTGGAACATTTCAGAAGTAAAAAAATACTTGGATCCAGTTGACTTGCTTGCACAATTCAGAAAGTTTGGAAGAATAAATAGAAAACTGAATTCCAAAGCTCCGGTATGGGAGCATTTTGGACTTAAGCTAAATGAGCGAGGAGAGCCCAGTAATGTCAATGAACTGAAAAATGCATTAAAAACAACTATGCCACTCAATTTTTCCAAGTGGGAACAAAACTGCACTCAGACATCTAGAATCCTCCATTTCCCCACAATCTGGTATAAAAGGACCTTGTTGACCAACAATGTACATATGACTTCCGGTTATGGCGGCCACACAGAAGGACACGTATCACTCTGCTCTGCTCCTAGAGAAAAAAATCGGCAAATAACTCTCTCAATTGGAACAGAACCTATCCCAGCGTTTGGGCGAGGATATGCCGGTGAAGCCTAAGGCTGGAAAATCAGGTGGAGGAAAAATTGAACCGCCAAAACAGTCCAAATTAACGGACTTTCACGTCCGTGACGCAGCAGATAAAGCTCCAGATATGGCGGAGGAAGCTAGCAGCGGCGCGGTGACTGCGGGCGACGGCACAGGTGCAGTACTCGCTGCCATTAGTTCAATGAGAGCAGACTTTTCCGCTAAATTTGATGGGATTATGGCAGCGTTGGAAGGAATGAGAAAAAAATTGGGTGACTGTATGGAACGAGTGGCACAGGTGGAGCTTCGAGTTTCCAGTGCTGAAGATGACGTCGCCAGCCTTCAATTAAAGGTGCGCACTTTGGAAAAAAAAAATAAATGTCTGGAAGATAATGTCCTGGACTTGGAGTCCCGGTCGAGACGGAACAACCTGAGGCTGGTGGGTCTACCGGAGGGAACCGAGGGTCGGGACCCATGTTCCTTTTTGGAAAAGTGGATTCCAGAAGCGCTGAACAACGCGGAGCTGCAATCATCAGTTGTTTTAGAAAGCGCCCACCGAATTGGACCACAGAGAGATAATAAGGCAGCACAGAGGACGTTAATTATGAAGTTCTTCAGCTACAGAGACAGGATGAAGATCTTCGACGCGACGCGAGCCAAAGGAGAAATTAAATACTAGGATCAACAGGTGCGGTTCTACCCAGATTTGGCCACAGGAATTCAACGGTTGAGGAAGCAGTTTGACCCCGTCCGTAAAGAGCTGCGCAACCTTGGGATTTGTCATGGAGTAATTCACCCTGCAAGACTGTTGGTCACGTATGGGGGCGGAACACACATCTTCAAGACCCCTGAGGAGGCGCAGGAGTTCATCGGGAAGATCCAAGAAGAGACTGGTGGGAGCTAAGCATGAACAAAATATAAGGTAGAATATTTAAGCATTTGCACAGGCATCTAACTGATTTGAAGCATATAGCAAGTTTACAAAATATAGATTGTATTACATATTAAAAAAAAAAAACCTATGATGTACAAAGTTGCTATAAAATTTTGGAGTTAAGTTGGAAAACTACAGAAGAGAGTTAATGTTACGTCATTTAATGCAGTAGAGTTAGGGTGATTGGGAGGATGAAGAGGGAGTGGCTTTGGCTGGTCCTCGTGGGTGTGGAGCGGTCGATGGCTATATCGGGAGACAGAGTTTTTTTTTGATTTTGGGGGGGATCACCACAAATGTGGGAAGGGGGAATTTGTTTGTGTGTAGTTTGTAGGATGAATGTTCAACCACTCATGTTTTTGCTTCTCTGTATGAGCATGTTTATATTGCGAGGTAATCCCAAACTCCCTATTGATCATAGACCAAGGCATTAATCTTAATTTAACTTCATGGAATTGCAGAGGTCTACAAAATTTAAAAAAACTTAAACAAGTTATGAATAAAATAAAAGACATAGGTTCAAAAATTGTGTTTTTACAAGAAACTCATCTAATAGAGGAAGATGTAAAAAGAATTAGGAGTAGATGGCAAGGAAGTGTATTCACCTCATCATTTTCATCCCGAGCCAGGGGAGTTATGACTCTCATACATAAATCAGTCCCATTTCAAGTGAAAAATGTAATTGGAGACAAATTTGGAAGATATCTAATTATTCAAGGATCTTTGCTATTAGAAAATATAAATCTGGTGAACTTATACGGCCCCAATATAGATGATCAAAAGTTCTTTGCTAATTTATTTCTTATTTTATCATCACTTACAGGGCAACATATAATAGCAGGGGATTTTAATTGTACATTGAATCCCAGTATAGATAGATCAACAGGACTGGACTGTACGCACAATGGATGCAGGATGATCATTAAGCATTTTATGAAAGAATTGAGATTGCTAGATATATGGAGAGAAATGAAACCACAAGTTAAAGCCTACTCTTGTTATTCTAATACCTATAAGACATTCTCACGTATTGACTATTTTTTGATCTCCACAGAATTAAGGTCCAAGATTCAAAACTGCTTTTATGATAATATTGTGATCTCTGATCATGCACCCTGTTGTCTCATATATGTAGATAAGAAATTGACAAAGGAACCAGGAAGGTGGCAATTTCAGCATAAATGGCTTCAGGATGAGGAATTTGTTAAGTACATAGAAAAACAGATAGATGAGTTCTTTGATATCAATACAACACAAACATCAGCATGTATAAAGTGGGAGGCTTTCAAAGCTTTTATTAGGGGGCATATTATTAGTTATACAGGTTCAAAATCTAAGAAGACTCGAGAGGAGACAGTCCAATTGGAACATAAACTAAAAATTCTTCAAGAAAAAGTGTATGCAGGAAGTGACCCAAAGTTAGAGAATGAATTACTGATTCTGAGAGCTGAATATGACAAAAAAATCAGTGAATAGAGCTGCCTCGAGTCTTCTAAGATTGAAGCAATCTTTTTATGAACAAGGTGAAAAATCAGGAAAATTATTGGCATGGCAGATTAAACAATTAGAATTTAAAACACCAATCACCAGTATTATAAGCAATGGACAGGTAGTTGTAGATCCTTTAGAAATTAATAGAGCCTTTAGAGATTACTATGAAAAATTATATGATACAAAAAATGAAACTGACTTAACAAAACTAAAAGGGTTTTTGGCTGGACTATCTATACCGTGTATTCCAAATGAAAACAGGGAGATACTGGAGTCTAAAATTAGTCAAGAAGAAGTTGGGCAAGCCATTGATAATATGAAATCAGGAAAAAGTGCAGGACCAGATGGTCTTCCAGTTGACCTTTATAAAAAATTTAAGAATAAATTAATAAAACCTTTTTTGGAAATGGTTTTAGAAGCATTTCAAAATAGTAATTTACCACCATACATGAATAATGCCTTAATTATACTGTTGCCAAAACCAGGTAAACCCTCTAATAAATGTGAAAATATGAGACCAATAAGTCTATTAAATGCTGACCTTAAGATAATCTGCAAAATTTTAGCAAGACGAATACAAGAAATATTACCAAATATTATTAACCGAGATCAGAATGGCTTTATAAAGGGAAGACAAGGCTTCCATAATGTAAGAAGACTATTTAATATTATTTATTCTAATAAAGAAGCACCAGATACAGCTCTCCTATCATTGGACGCCGAAAAGGCCTTTGATAGGGTCGAATGGCCCTATCTTTTTGAAGTCTTACAAAGGTTTGGACTTGAAAAAAATTTCATAAAATGGGTTCAGATAATATACAATAATGCTACAGCAGAAATCCTAACAAACAGCAATATCTCAAAATCAATAAAGATCAATAGAGGATGTGGACAAGGCTGTCCACTTTCACCTTTATTGTTTACTATGGCAATTGAACCTTTAGCGATGGCAGTACGTTTACATCCACAAATATATGGAATTAAAGTTGGACCAATAGAACATAAAATCTCCCTGTATGCCGATGACATAATTTTGTTTATGTCGAATCTTAAAAAAGCAATCCCGACCTTGTTGAATTTAATAAAGAATTTTGGGGAAATATCAGGATATAAAATAAATAAAACTAAATCTTCAATATTAATGCTAAATGAGACCCAGAGAAATCACCCAGCTTCTGAGGTAAATCAATTCAATGTTGTAAATCAGTTTAAATATTTAGGAATTCAAATTGTGCCTAAGCTAGAATTAGTCGCCAGTGCCAACTATGAAGGCTTAATGACAGATATTAATGAGTTACTTCAGAGATGGATGTCACTACCAATGTCGATGATAGGGAGAATCAATATACTTAAAAGTAACATCTTACCTAAAATACTTTATTTATTTCAATACATTCCTTTGCCACCACCTTCAGATCTATTCTCAAGAATTAAAAAAAAGTTAGTGGAATTTATATGGAACAACAGGAAGGCTAGATTACGTCTGTCCTTACTATATTTACCATTTGATCGTGGAGGTCTGAAATGTCCAAACTTTATGTTGTATTACTGGTCAGCACAACTGAGGTCTATGACACATTATTTTTCATCAAATGATCTCCCTCACTGGACTCATACAATTTACCTTTACCTCTTCCCATATTCATATACTCTGACTCGGCAAAAAAATTACAGAAACAAGTTAAAAATCCATTTGTAAAGCGTATGATCAAAATATGGTGTGAAATTAAAAAATATTTAAAAGAACCACATTTACTGTCACAATTTAGCCCAATATGGGGTAATCAATATTTTAAACCAGGGAGAGTGGATGCTGTATTTAAAGTATGGAATTCAAAAGGGATTCAAAAGATTCAAGATTTATATCTGTCATGTTCAGATAACATAATGTCTTTTGAAGAGCTGAGGATCAAATTTAATCTTAATAGAACACATTTTTTTTAAATATCTTCAGCTTAGGAACTTTATTCGATCAAATCAAAACAATGCTCTCACTTGACCTATTTATTCATCCTTGGAAAAAATTTTGACGAAAGATAGTAAGAGAAAGGGTATTATTTCAGAGTTTTATAATTCATTGACACTATCTTCAAGTGAAAACTCACAGAAAAGAATAAATTATTGGAAAGAAGACCTGCAAATTGAAATTTCAGAGGAACAATGGGAATTGGCTTGTACAGAAGCTCAAACCAAATCAATAAATGTACGTCTTAAATTGATACATTTTAAATGGTTAATACGGATGTATGTTACACCGGTGGAATTAAATAGATATAACAAAAACATATCAGATACGTGCACAAAATGTATGGAAAGTAAAGGAACCCTATTTCACTGTTTATGGGAATGTAGGAAAATTAGAGTGTTTTGGGAAGAGGTGAGGGTAACAATTGAAAAAATAATTTCAAAACAAATCATATTGAATCCTAAATTGTTTTTGTTGGGTCTGTATCCAGAAAAGCATAATTTTAATAAAAGTGAAAGAGCATTCATAGACCTCAGTTTGCTTAACGCCAAAAAATGTATTGCACTATTGTGGAAAAAGACTCATAGACCAGATGTGACCCAGTGGTTAAAACAGATGTTAACAAACCTTCCACTAGAAAGCATAACATACATACTGAAATCAAAGGAAATTGTGTTTGAGAATATATGGAGACCTTTCATTGATTATGTAAAGAATTTAAACATAACTTTTGAAGAAGAAGGTGAATGATGTGTGTGGACCTTGTAAATTCCAAACTGGTGAATGTATAATATGTATACTTATGTAATGGAGTACCTAGACTAAACAGAGGAGCATTGTTGAAGACCTATTCTTGTTAGTGGTTGTTGGTGGTTTTTTTTAGTATTTTTTTTTTATTACTTTAGTGTTAGTGTCTGATTGTTTGTGTTATGTTTGTAAAAAGGTTCAATAAAAATATTGTGGGGAAAAAACAATGCACATATAAACATGACAGTGATCAATTAAAATTTTACTATTAAAAATTTATTGTCTCCCAAAATTTATCATTACAGGCCTAATTGATAGACCAAGTTCTCATTAGATGTGCCTTAATAGGCTATAATGTGTGATTTTATAACATTTTGGGTGGTGGGACAATGCAGGACTGTTTCAATGTAAGAAGGGTGCTGTAGCTCCAAAAAGGTTGGGGACCACTGCTCTACATGACTTACTGCTAGAATTTGAACACTAAAGAGCAAAATATAACACAAAATTAGGTATTTTGACAAAAATGACTAATTTAGCGTAACATGAGCATCCAGTTTCTTTTTGCGGGGGGGTGGGACAATAGCTGAACAGGGGCTGTGATTCACATGACTTTCAATGACACTCGGACATCACACAGCTACTGTTAGGTAGTGAAAACTGTTCTGCTGAGCACCACGCTAGAAGGCAGAAAGCACCACCATTTTTTTTATATCATCTTTGGTGTGATCCAGCCAGGGTGTGAACTCACAACCTCCCGGTTAAGGAGAGGAAGCCCTACCACCAGACCACCACTGACAGGTCCGCTGATAGGTGGCCGGAGATGGAGGAACAGCAAGGGGGAGAGAATGGATGCATCGCTGCAGTGCAGCTGACAACACTGCTTTACAGTCTACATTTAACTTGTTTCATTTATTATTTTTGGGTAAACTCCTCCCATACTTTGGAAAATTTTGGCCTTCTCTGTGATTTTCTCTCTGTGCCGCCATGATGTGCTCCTCTTCTTCGACGGAACAGTTAAGCTGGATTTCATGCTGCACCTCCGCTGTCCGCGTGACCGCGAGGCTTGTGTGAAATTTACGTCATCGTCTCCAGTCCGCTAGTGTCCGCAGAGCTCTTCTGCGGACGACCGTGTGCAGCCCAAATTTTCTGACCCCTTGGCCTGCCCACGGCCTGTCCGCGTTGACTGCACATGTGCAAGACTGAATGTCCCATTCAAGAGGTGGCGCTATTGACACAGCATACAAAGTCAAAGTAGACAAAGAGGACGCAGGATACGAGAATAAACATACATGAATCGTTTTGCAGCAGCAGCAGCTTGAGCGGAGAAGAGCACTGGAAAATGGTAATTCCTCCTTTTCCCTGAAACGGTGCCGTTGTTGCTACAAAAAAATGTGAGTCGCTCTCGCGTTTATAGCTGGTGAACAAATTAGCGTGTTAACACATTTGCGCTACCCATAGGGCTGGGGAAAAACTACAAATAACAGTTGTGTGCATGCGTCAATCGCTTGGCCTGGTAGATGAAAAAAGTGAAGCATATACAGAGCCATGTGCACGCCGGCCTTGTCCAAAGTGGACGCGGACTAAAGCGGACCAGAGAGGAAATGCAGCATGAATCCATGTTTAAACTGAACATTCCCGCGACACACACATAAACTTTAAAATTAAACAACTCGTCAACAATAAAAATCAGCGTCGACAAATTCTTATGATGTTGTCGACAACGTTGACTATTTAATCGTTGCAGCCCTAGTGGTTAGAGTGTGAGGCTCTGGATTACAGGGTCAGGAGTTAGGTTAGTCCACCTTGATGCTAAAGAGTCGAAACAGATAACAAAAGTTCCTGGGTAAATAGCAATTCTGGCATTGATGTACTAGGGCTGTAACAGTTTCTATAAAGGCAAAAACATAGGTGAAATAAAAAAAAGTCTTCTGAAATGACCCCAGTTGACTTGATATGCTTATTTTTTTTGCTTGATTACCACTTGGAACCAGCTTTAGAGATGACATTTGCTTTTGACTGGCACTTTTGTAAATTACCCCAAAAATAACTCAAAAAAGGCAATAAATCTTCTTGTTTGAGATGCATGTACCAGTAAATTTGCTTTTTAAATTGCTCCTTGACTTTCAAAATTATTGTTGATTATTCTCCCGTTGATCTCACTCCGTAATTTATGCGCCAAACATGCAACTGCATCCCAATGATTTTCAATTTAATGTCAATTGCGGCCAACCAGTGCAGCAGTAATGCCACTGCTTAGCAAAAGAGCAACCCTCAGAGTGGCATTTTCATTTTAATCCGCATGCCCACTTGCCCACACATCAGCTCGCACAAAGTCAGAATGACAACAGAGAGCACTGGGGGTCCCGACATCTGGTCCTGGCTGTTAATCTTCACTGACCAATCAGCGGCGGGTCAGGGGATGAGTGACACTTATAGCAGATAAAAAAGTGGTGATGAATCTCCCTCCTCCATTCTCACCGTTCCTTCTTCACCCTCCCTCCATCTAACCTCCTAGTCACGCACAGCCTCTCTCTACCTCGCTCTCAACCGCTCATTACAGTAATTGCAGGTTTTGGAGAGATAAGGCGGAAAGAGAGAAGAGAAAAAAAGGAAAAAGAAAGGCTGAGAGAAAGAGAAAGGTTTTTGGAGGTCAAAGGGCCAGACCTTTTCCAATCTCCTTCAGCGTGGTGTTATTTCTCCTTCCACCATATCTCATTCTGTCTTTATTTTTCCCCATATTGTGAGGCATGCATCTGCATTGGCCTTTAAAAAACAAGACGCAGGGCTCATTTGCTGCATCAAATCCAGCAAGCCAAATATCAACCTTCTCACTAACTTTATTTTTCTGGTGCCTGTGACTGCACAGGAGGAACGAGTGAGTGAGAGTGTGTGTGCACATGTGCATGAACCCAAACCCAAAAGATGGCGACAAGAGGTCTCTGGTCAGGGGAAACTGGCAGAGTTAAGTGCGCAAAGGTAGTCCCTTAAAACAACATAATGGGCGCTACAATCATCTAAGGCCAATTTGGTAAGACAACACAAGGTGGAAAAAAGAGGAAAGAAAAGGTCAGTCTTTAGAGACGGGGATTGAGGCGCAAAGGTGAGAGCCAGAAGAACCACAGCAAGAACAGATCTTATTGAAAATTCTCTCCGCTTTTGAGATTAAACAAAGAGGGAGGTAATATGCTCAAATGTTTTTGCTGTCAACAAATCCCGCTAAAAGCTCTGATCCCTACCAGGCACTGCAGTTCATCTCAACGTCAAGTCAGTAGGAGGCATGCAGCACAACTGTGAAAGAACTTATACACACAATGAGCAAAATTCCAAAGGTCTCATTCACTCAAAGATGGTGTGTTTTAGGTTTAAACATTCTAAAATTCTTTCTTTGGTCATATAACTACAGTAAAAAAAAAAAAAAAAAAGATCCTTACATTTTGGTGCAATAAACAAGAGGCCGGTTTTGCTCTTCCGGATCTTTTTTCCCTACGTCACTGACAAATGCTCCGGTCTTCAATTACAACTCGTGACTATGCTACTGGCTGTGATGATTCAGTCCCCACCCAGATGAGTAGGAAGCCCAAGGCCTTAGCTTCAGCACTAACAGTGCTACTATGGCATTAGCTTACCAAGCATGGTTTTATATTGTTATTTTCTTTAAAATTCAGTCACCCTAATAGACATCCTTGTTTCCACCTGTTTCATTAATCCACAGTAGATAATATAGCTCATGCCATTCTGACTTATTTTGTAATATTTTTGCAGTGATGCTACATCAAACCATTAGCATTAGCTTGGCTACCATGATCAGAGTCAATCTGTCTAATGGCGTTACAGTTCACCTCAGTGGCCAGAGGCTGAGAGACAGGCCACCTTGCATTAGCTTAATAACTATTGATCCGGCCAGTTTTGATCACTATTTTCTTTAACTGTCCACGTTTTCACACTCCCCTAGTGGCAAAGCACCACAACTGCGCCTATCAACTGAATCTTGACATCCCTTTAACTCCCCAGCTGTACCAGGACTTGTACTGATCTGCCAGTTTCAGAAGGTGGCAGACATGCGTCGGAGGACTCAATGGATGACACATAATACACCAAAGAATAACTCCTCATTTCCTTTTCCTGTTTTCATCCTTTTAGCCCAGAAAGCTAATATGGCCACCACGATCGCCATGGATCGTCACAGAAAACTGCATCATACAGGAAAAATAGCCACGTAATACAAACGAAATTCACGTGGGATAATCATAAGAGTTTGTAGATGTGGTAGAGAGCGTAAATGACAAAACAATGGCCACAATGGGCGAAAACGGACCAATCATGCGAGCGAGCAAGCCCCCCCCCCCCCCCGGTAAGTGACAAATTTATTTGTTTTTTTACATTGTACTAATATTGTGGTTCATAGACTTTGAAAATAAAATAACAAATTGCCCCTGTAGATAAAACGGTGTCAAAAAACCAAACCATTCTTTGTGTAAACATGTCCAAAGTCCACTTTTGACTGAGTTATGTAATTTATATAGCTTCCGCGACATTATGCACATTAGATGCATATATTTATTCCTATCTGAAACTTTGGATCATATTCTACATCTTTCTAATTGACAGTAAGCCATTATCTCTTGCAACTTTCAAGTTATAGCCTTGGAAATCTGAACTATTTTCTTGACAAAAAAATCATTACCATTCTTGATCACTAGGGAGTATGGTGCCAAATGGCACCTGGGACAGTTAAAAGGTTAAATCACCCCCACTGGAATCTAAGAGTGGGGAAAAAAGATCGAATCAGTGATGCATCGCGATACTTGGCACTGGCGACAATGATCCATAAATGCACAGATCAATTTTTTATAAAAAAAAAAAATGCATACACTATACTTTTGGTTTATTAGTTAATCAGCAGGGTTTTCGGTCCACTAGATGGCGCAAGGCAAACACACAGTCAAGTGAAGTCATAACTTGTCTCGTAATTTGCAGCCAACTTTGAAAGTTAGGAAGCAGTTAGCTCAAAATTAGCTCAAATGTCGGGCCTTTTTTGGATTTTGTAACAAAGATGGAAGGAAAGACCTTGACATGACACACAACCCACAAGAAGAGCTGCATGGAAAAAAGAAAAAAAGACTTGGAATACGGTGGGCCAGAGCAGCATTAGCCACAGTTAAGCTAAACAGACACTGGCATGGAGCTTTTTCTTTGAGCATCAAGTAAGTAAAGTTTATTTATGAAGCGCTTTTCAGAGCCATATAGACACACAGTGCTGCACAGTAAAATGGAATAAAAGGAAATGATAAAAATAATTGCAAAAATACAAAAACAAGTTAAAATACAAGATTAAAATAATTAAAAACTAGAAAAGCACTCGGAGAGCGCAGACCTCCGCCAAGTGCCACAATTTCCCCCACACAGTGTTTGTGTGTACGTTTTCAGATTCCTTGACCATGAAAACATAAGACTAGCAACTGGATTGACAATGATAGGATTAGTGGTTCAGTAGTTATTCATGAAAATGACATTTTCCGTAATGGCGGCCACAGTTCCCCCCCATACAGTGTTTGTGTGTACGTTTTCAGATTCCTTGACCACGAAAACATATGACTAGCAATTGGACTGACAATGATAGGATTAGTGGTTCAGTAGTTATTCACGAAAATGGCATTTTCCGTAATGGCGGCCACAGTTCCCCCCATACAGTGTTTGTGTGTACGTTTTCAGATTCCTTGACCACGAAAACATATGACTAGCAATTGGATTGACAATGATAGGATTAGTGGTTCAGTGGTTATTCACGAAAATGGCATTTTCCGTAATAGCGACCACAGTTTCCCCCATACAGTGTTTGTGCGTACGTTTTCAGATTCCTTGACCATGAAAACATATGACTAGCAATTGGATTGACAATGATAGGATTAGTGGTTCAGTAGTTATTCACAAAAATGGCATTTTCCATAATGTAGGTTTTCTTCTGGACGGTGATCCGCAGCACCACCAAAATGTAATCATCTGTAGGATACCCCATTTCTGACAATCTGTGAAAATTTCATGAAAATCCGTCCATAAGTTTTTGAGTTATCTTGCTAACAAACGGACAAACAAACAGACAGACAGACAGACAAACCAACGCCGATGATCACATAACCTCCTTGGCGGAGGTAAATATCAGACTTACCATTAAAAAGCAGCTGAAACTCAATGGAAATCCTTGTTAAAAAAAGAAGTTTTCAGCTGCTTTTTAGAAGAGTCCACAGAGTCAGCGAAACGTATCTGGAGTGGGAGTCTATTCCAAACAGCACCACACCGTCCACCACCCTCCCTGTGTGCAGAGATGTATCTCTGCAGAAAATGAAGCCCCGAGAATACTTTATTACATGAAAGAGATGTCAACAGTTTTACTTTGGGACATGATTTGAGGTTGAATAAGGTGAAAAAATTTGATGTATATAGGATTGTGATACTCGATTATCACTGAATCGTGATAAGATCAAATTGTGATCCAAAAGGTCCCTCACAATTCCTACCCCTACTGGAATCCTTGTTCATCATTTTCTTTAACCAAGACCCAAGGCAGCTAGCTGATGCTAGCAGTTTAGCCGTTCACTCATTCGCAAATCTTTCTGGACTTACTGTACTCCGAGAACCAGTCATATCCTACAGACCGCTGAAACCACACACTCCTGTCCACCTGTGATGCTTTATTTAAGATAAGATAAGATAAGCCTTTATTAGTCCCACAATGGGGAAATTCCAGGATTGCAACAGCACAGGGATAGCAACACTCAGAGCAACAATCAGAAGGCAAGAAAAAACAAGAGCAGCTAGTATACATATGTACATATTACTATAAATAAATATATATATATATATATATATATATATATATATATATATATATATATATATATATATATATAGACACACAGTGCGGAGCATTGTGGTTGGTGGATGTGCAGCAGAAAGTCTAAGCTCTCTCTCCGCGGATGCGGCGGGCCAGCTGGATGTCTTTGGGCATGATGGTGACCCTCTTGGCGTGGATGGCGCACAGGTTGGTGTCCTCGAAGAGACCCACCAGGTAGGCCTCGCTGGCCTCCTGCAGAGCCATGACGGCGGAGCTCTGGAAGCGCAGGTCGGTCTTGAAGTCCTGAGCGATCTCCCTCACCAGGCGCTGGAAGGGCAGCTTACGGATGAGCAGCTCCGTGGATTTCTGGTAGCGACGGATCTCTCTCAGAGCCACGGTACCGGGCCTGTAACGATGAGGCTTCTTCACTCCGCCGGTGGCCGGAGCGCTTTTCCGAGCAGCTTTGGTGGCCAGCTGCTTCCTGGGGGCTTTTCCTCCAGTAGATTTACGGGCGGTCTGCTTGGATCTTGCCATCGCTCTTTATTATTCTGTCTTATATTTCTTGCACGCCGCCTAAACTCCAGCCCGGCACCCGCGTCGTTTTTGCTTCAGTTCTCCCGGTATGTCGAGTTTCTCCGTTAGCACCGGGTGGCGGTTGAGTGCTAGCTAGTTCTTCCCTGCTGTATCGTCTCCTGCTGTAAACAGTGGCTCCGTCCGCCGACTCGGGAGACCTTTGGGGCGATCTGTGTGTCCGTGATATATATAGAGTGAAAGGTGTAGAAAGAAGAAGGAAGATAAAAAAAAAAAAAGAAAAAAAAAAGGGCAGTTGCAAAAGGCAGCCAACTCGTGTGGCGCCGGAACCGGAAGTTATTTCATTGATGCTTTAAGACGAATTTACATTAGTTGGCTCAGCCACGCTACACAAGCTAGGAGCTAGCCAGCTATGAGTGGCAACAGTGACAAAAGAGGGTGGGTGGAGTTAAATGCAACTCTTAAGGTGTGTTCAGACCAAATGCAAAACAAATACATACAAAGTCAATGGAAAGAGACGAGCACACGCGAATCTTGTGCATGCGTGTGCTCACGTCCAAGGGATAATGCTAGCTGGTAATGGCCTTGAGATTCTGCTGTCACCGGAGTAAATGTATCAACAATGGAGAGTAAACTAGTTTGAAAATGAGACTGACACTCACCTGCAGACTATAGCTCCTGACCAGATAGAGTGATGATACAGAGTGAAGTACATGGCGGTAATGCACCTGTAAGCTGGTTGCCAACCGCCAATCAAATCTAAAAGAAGAAGAAGAAGATGGACCGGGAGCTCTGCAGCTGGATCGGACTGTCAGAGTTTTGTACCCATGGACTTCTGCCACGGACGTGCTAACAAGGCTAGCAGGCTAGCAATGTAAACAACCCATCATCCAGGTGAAAGTTTGGAGGTAGGGACAATTTTTTCAGGTGAGACCCCTTCGGATAATGCAAACCTAAGCATGACGGTGTTTTGGAGATTTCCACAACAGGTTGAACACAGCTGCAGAAGTTATAAAGGCAACTTCATTTGTCTGCAACTCACTCAGATGGTGAATTCATGTCTATTCATGTGTTCACACTGAGTTAAAATGTAATTGTGCTGTACGAAAAATTTCCCAATTTGCATTTGGTCTGAATGCACCTTTAGGCATTTAAAGAGACATGCACTGAAACAGACTATTCTGAGTAAGGCTACAAAAAATAATTCACAATGATGTTGCAATCATTAAATAATTAAAGGCAATTTGGCCAAAAAATATGCCACAAACATTTCATTAAGACCTGTGAGAACTGTCAAAGTGGAAAAAGTGCAGTAAATGGGTCCTTTAAATAAAATTAGGTATTATCACCTCTTTATTTTTGGGCATTCATGAAAACTGTTACAACATGTAAGCTGCATCAGTTGGACATGCAGTAAGCCTTCAAAAGACTTGATTTCCTTTATGTTTTTCTTCATCTTTTAAGGAAGAGTGAGGAATACATTTACCCCATTCAGACTGGCAACATTCTGGCTCCGGTTGAGTCTCAGAACCACTGTGCTTTTTGTAAAACCAGACCATGTTCATTCCAGCTTAAGTGGAAGCAAAGTTTCACTGCTATTTGCTGACTCGGTGCATTGCTCATTGCACATGGCGAACAGAAGTAAGTAAACGATGACAATATGGCGGATTGTGAGAAAGAAACGACTGGCAGTTCTCTTAGCCTAACTGCAGCCCTCACACAAATGTGAAGATGCTCCTGATTGGACGACATCTGTACTTGTGGGTGGGCTCTTCCAGGATTCCCAAACTCAAAAACATAATGGCCCAGCAGCAAACTTTCACAAAACTATTCAGGAAAAAGTGCTTTTATTTGACCCGCTGATATGAACGTTTTGCAGGAATCATGTATAGCTAATGCACTGTGCTGAATTGAGCTTTTGTTTGCTTCTATGTTTTCAGCTTCAGAACTGATTTATTTTTTGCCGGTTCAAAATTAGGTCCCAGACTGGCACAGAACCTTGTCAATATGAAAGAGCCAATTACGCACATTTGCAAGACGTCTTAGCAACAGAAAGTTAATTACTTTTAAAGGCTCTGAAAACAAATGGAATTATGTTTTTCTTTATCTCCACCCAAGAAAGGTGAGCTGTCACACACAGTTTATCTCGTGTTTGTTTGTGTTCGTCAAAGAAAATTTAGAATATCGGCACGTAAGGCTGTGAAAACCTTTCATGGAAAAAATGATGAATGAGAATCTGGCACAATATGAGCATAAAAGCGAAGCAATATCAAGATACATGCACCGTGTCAGGGATTAGAATAGGAATAAATGAGAGAAAAATGAGGAATATGTAAATTCCCAACACTCGTTAGCTGCTATATGAGGGCAATACATAATGTGTGTACACAGAATGTCTCGTTAGAAGCCAGAAGTGATTTTCCTCTCTGTCCACAGATACGGTGAGCAGCTGGTGAGGAATAACGGCAGCCTGAAATTTTCAAATGTCAACATGTGACTTTAAAAAAAAAACAGCAAGAGAGGAGAGAGCAGCGGGAGAAGAAAAATAAAAAAAGAAGTGGAAAGATACCGAGGTGAAGAGAGACACAAGGAGGGGATGTTTGCTTTGCTTTTCCTGTAACCCAGGATCTACACCGACTCCAGATGCAGTCTGCTGCAGATGCAGTGCGGATGGCCCCTTGTGTTCATCCCTACCAGCTCCGTTTGTGTTTTGCAGCAGCATGGGTGAGAACAGAGTTTGAAATACAAGATCATGCGAGAATTATACAAAATCAAGAGTGGTGGCCTAGTGGTAGAGCATCCGCCCCACAGCCGGGAGGTCGTGGGTTCAAGTCCTGGCCGGGTCATACCAAAAGACCATATAAAAAATGGTACTTCCTGCCTTCTAGCTTGGTGCTCAGCATAATAGAATGGGGGAAGGAAAAAGCCGTTTGTGGCGGTGCCTTGCATGGCAGCGGCCCCTCTGATTCTAGATGTGGTTAACATTGTAGATCGGAGAAACATAATTTCGTTCTACTGTACATGATTGGCTCTATGGATTAAATGACAATAAAGTTGGCTTCTTCTTAAAACAATGTGAGATCTCAAGAAAGACCCAGGAGTGACTGAGATGAACTGATCGTGATAACGACAAGGAAGTGTGATGTAGCAGCTCCCCACCTGGATTTCTGGGCTCTAAATAAAACGTAAGTAGCCCGTTAATTTTAATTCTATAAAGCGTTTGTATGTTAAGTCAAGTTTTTACCTTTTCTGACACAGTGGTGGAGGAGTAGAACTCAGAAAATAACGGACAATCCTTAAAACGTTTTTAATGATCAAACGGCTATTAAATACCACAAGATACCTTGGGATTTCCTTGTGGATTGGTTCCGGCATCTGTCAAAAATAGCGTTTCATCGGTGAACCAAATCTGACGAGCCGGATTCGTCCCGCAGTGGTCTGGACCAGGTGGGGATTAGAAAATTGACGAGAATGGGAACTATTTGCTGCGGAGGCCGGATCGCAGCCGTAATGTACTGCATCCAGAGTCAGTGTAAATCCAGGGTAAGTCTCATTTAATTGCAGGGCGGGGGTGGGGGTGGGGGGTAAATATTATCTTTTCAGCCATCTCTTTCCTACCGTAACCCATCCAACTCAATCACACGCACGCACGCACACACCCTTCCTATAGGGCCCAGAGCTCCAAATCCCTCAGACTGCTGGCCAAGCAGTACACTCTCTCTCTCACACACGTATAAACAAAAGGGGATTAGATAGGCAGATTCTCATGCACACACACACACACACACACGCGCGCGCGCACACACACACACACGCACACAGAGTGTATATGCTCTCTCTAACAGGCATAAACACACGTGCCCTCTGTGCCCCTCGCTTTCCCTTTTGTCCATCTTCTCATGTCCATGTGCAGCACCTCTAGCACTCTGCACAGACAAAACGTCCCGTGCCAACATGAAAGCTGTGCAGAGATGCATCTTTTCCAAGTGAAACCCGGGGGTTAATGGCCTGAAGTTTGTGCCTGTCTTGTGCGCCCGTCTCTCCCTCTCCGTCTGAAACTGCTCTCTGTCCTTTTAAGGCAGTTAGCGACTGGCCCCCTCTTTTCTTTTCGCCTCTCCTCTCCACTCCAATCCATCTTTCCCACTTTCCTCTGCTGCTTTTTTTCCATGACTATTTCATCTCCCCCGTCTTCTCCTCAGCACTGTAGTAAAACCCCATCCATACAAGTCATTTAACCCAGTACTGAGTCTGAAAAATCTCATTTTTCCTTCATCAAGTAGAGAACTCTGTGTCAACAGACAAGATTCTGCTTGTCTTCCGTGCACGTTACTTTGTGACTAGAATATTTGCCAAGTGCAACAATTAATGCAAGTCTGAGTAGTAGGGATATGAAGTTCAATCTCATTCCTAGTTTAAACAACAGACAAAATCTTATAGAACAATATGTGCAATATGAGAAAATGTCACTGTCATTATTAGTTATGGGGGATACCTGACATTTGAAACAGTAAAGTGCAAACATAAAGTTACCACTAGCTTTGTTGTTTTTTGAAGTTTAATAACCCTCCTCGGTATGTTTATTTAAGGTCCTGTTCCCTAAAAAAAATGGGAGTGTTTGTGGGTTTTAACTTTCTAAAATTCCTTCTTGGGTCATATGATTACAGTAAAAATTGTAAAATAATTTAAAAAATAGTAACAGTAAGAGAAACAGTACATTCACTTAAAGTGACTCTCTGCCAAAAATTGAGCTTTTTCCTTGTCAACATGTCTGTAATGTGTTTTTTATGACTTATGAGATACTATATCAAGAGCGAAATCGCTCAAACGTCTCATAATGGTTTTTTTGCTGTGAAGTTTCACTTAAGCCCCACCCCTTGTAAAAAGGCAAGTTGAGACAGAGCATTTTTAGTGACATTAGGGATGGGCGATACTAGCATTTTTCCTTTTGATACGATACCATTAATTTATGGGACTTTTTCCTCCAATACCGATACTTTTTGCCCCTTATTAAAGGAAAATCACATGATTGTAGTTTCATTAACAACTTTATTGCAAGGGCAATATGAAATATGAATAAAACTCATGAACATAAATAGTTGAAAGAAATGCTTCTAAAATAATAATAAAATGGAACAATAAGCAAAATAAATGATTTTTTTTTCAATTATAATAAAAATAATTAAGACTTAAAATGAATGCAAAATTAATACTTTTTCTTAATTTGGTGAAGATTCTCAGTCATCCAGGCGGGTAAGTATGCTGTACGAAAGCTCAGTCAAGTCAACTGGACTCAAGTATTTTTTACTTCTGAAATGTTTCACCATTTACATCCAAATTCTATGGCAGCACCAAGCAGCATATATGTGTACATTTTTTCACAATGCAATGTTTTTTTTATAAATTAATTATTTATTAATTTTACACTATTATTTTACAAACTTAAATAGTGCTTATTTTGTTCATTTTTCAAAATTACGCTGCATGGTATCACCATAGAATTTGGATGAATGGTGTAACATTTCAGAAGTAATACTTCTTCTGCCGCCTGTGACGCTGCTGAGCTCACTTTGTGCAGTGCGTAGTGAGTCTTCGGCTCTGACATCTAATAGGTTGCCATAATCATGTGACACGGCAGACCAGACCCTCCAAGATTTCGCAATGTTGCAATTCTACCAATTCCCACGACTTCAGCAGGTCCTGCATAATTTGAATTTTGTCCAATCACCGCACCAGTTTCGCCAATCAAATTTGTCTGTCAGTAGCACACAGATGTGGGCTGCACGGTGGCGCAGTGGTTTAGCACTGTGGCAGCGCAGTTTTACCCTTGGCCGGGGGACCGCGGGGATCATGAGATCGTGGGTTCGATCCCAGCCCCCGACCAACAGTGAGCTGTGTGGAGTTTGCATGTTCTCCCCGTGTTGCGCGGGTTTACTCCGGGATTTCTCCGGTTTCCTCCCGCACACCAAAAACATGTAGGTTTAGGGCGCTCGCGCACGCAGCGACCAGCAGCCAGTGGCTTGTCACCAGACTGCAAACCAAGTCTACCTACGGGTACAAATAAGTAACAAAAAAAAAAAAAAAAAAAAAAAAAAAAAAAAAAAATGTGTACGTCATCAGTGTGACCAATCAAATGTGGCGCTGCACCACACTCACTTCTGTGTTTACAGTGAGTATATACCGAACACATCCGCAAAAAACAGTGTGTGATTAAAAAAAAAAACAACATACACTCACCTGCGAGTTTTCCCACATTGTTCCTTCCTCTGTTTCCCCCGGCCCACCGGTGAATGTCTCCTCGAGTTTCCATAATGACCGCGAGTATGAAGTGCCGGGTTTGTGTTGAAAAACGTCCGCCTGCCTGAAAGCACCTCCGTCTCGGGAGCGCGTGCGCCCAGACATACCGTAAAACCACACAAAAAAACAATTGAATCTAATATTACAACAAGTGTTGTGACAGTTTATACGTCTTTAGAGGTAAAAGTCACTACTACATATTGTCAGTGAGTTTTAAAGTTGGGACTCTCTGGTCTGGACATGAGCCAATGCGCGATTCAGGCAATCCCCAAGGAGAGCCCCGCAATTTACCGCAACAATAGAAAAAAAAAAATCCTGGAGGGACTGCGGCAGACCATCTCAAAAACATGCCTGGGCTGGTTTTTCACCAGTTTTCACACATAAATTTAATGTCTAAAACTCAGAAGTGAAAACAAATTGCATGTTTTGTATTAACATACGATAAGATAAGATAAGCCTTTATTAGTCCCACAACGGGGAAATTCCAGGATTGCAACAGCAAAGGGTTAGCAACACTCAGAGCAACACTCAGAAGGCAAGAAAAAACAAGAGCAGCGAGTATACATATGTACATATAAACATAAATATATAGACACACATGGAATAAATATATAGATATATAAACACACAGTGCGGCGCATTGTAGCTAGATGGAATAAATATGTGAATATATAAACACACACAGTGCGGAGCATTGTAGCTAGATGGAATAAATATGTGAATATATAAACACACACAGTGCGGAGCATTGTAGCTAGATGGAATAAATATGTGAATATATAAACACACACACAGTGTGGAGCATTGTAGCAAGATGGAATAAATATATGAATATATAAACACACAGTGCGGAGCAATGCAGCTAGATGGAACAAATATACAAACACATAAACACACACAGTGCGGAGCACCGTAGCTAGATGGAATAAATATGTAAATATATAAACACACACAGTGCGGAGCATTGTAGCTAGATGGAATAAATATGTAAATATATAAACACACACAGTGCGGAGCATTGTAGCTAGATGGAATAAATATGTAAATATATAAACACACACAGTGCGGAGCACTGTAGCTAGATGGAATAAATATGTAAATATATAAACACACAGTGTGGAGCATTGTCGCTAGATGGAATGAAACAGCATAAACGTCTACTTAGTTATCCTACATGGTATGATTATGTACCCATACATATTGTCACCCTCTGTAGCTACCGGTATTTTCCTAGTTGTATACTGGAGGGGACCATTGTGTAAGTCTATTGCATCTTTTGCATTCAATACTATTAGGTTGTCAAGTCTTTTTGCTATCTCTGCGAGCAGCCCTGCTTAGGTTATACAGTCTGACAGCCGTTGGTAGGAAGGACCTGCGAAACCTCTCGGTTGTGCACCTAGGATGATGTAGTCTGCTGCTAAATGAGCTCCTTAGTGCATTCAGTGTGTCCTAGGGTGGAACTCGGACTCCAGCAGAGATGACAGTTTAGCCACCATCCTTCTCTCTCCTATCTCCTCCACTGGGTCAAGGCGCTGCCCCAGGACAGAGCTAGCTTTCTTGATCAGTTTGTTCAGTCTCTTCCTATCGGCTGCTGTAATGCCACTGCCCCAGCAGACCACTCCAAAAGTGATGGCTGATGCCACCACCGTGTCATAGAATGTTTTCAGCAGCGCCCCTTGTACACCAAAAGACCTGAGTCTCCTCAGTAGGAACAGCCTGCACTGTCCCTTCTTGTAGAGTGCGTCAGTATTGTGTGACCAGTCTAGTTTATTGTTCAGATGAACACCCAGGTACTTGTAGGATGTCATCATCTCGATGTCTGTTCCCTGGATGTTTACTGGTGCTGTGAGGGGTTGTTCTTGCCTGCGGCAGTCCACCACCAGTTCCTTAGTTTTCCTAGCGTTGATCTGGAGGCAGTTCCGATGGCACCAGTCCACAAAGTCCTGGATAAGCCCTCTGTACTCAGCTTCATCTCCGTTGAAGATGAGGCCAACGATCGCAGAGTCGTCAGAGAACTTCTGTAGATGGCAGTGTGTTGTGTTGTGTGAGAAGTCCGCAGTATAAAGGGTGAACAGGAAGGGAGCCAAAACCGTTCCCTGTGGGGCCCCCGTGCTACTGATGATCGTGTCGGACACACAGTCCCGGGTTCTCACAAACTGTGGCCGGTTAGTGAGGTAGTCCAGGATCCATGATGACAGGTGCTGGTCCACCCCTGCGCACAGCAGCTTGTCCTTCAGGATCATCGGTTGGATGGTGTTGAAAGCACTGGAGAAGTCAAAGAACATGATCCTCGCTGCATTCCCAGGCTTCTCCAGGTGGAACAGAGAACGGTGAAGGAGGAAGATGACCGCATCCTCCACCCCAATACCATGCTGGTAGGCGAACTGGAGTGGATCCATCGCTGGACCCACCAGGGGGCGGGGGTGAGCAAGGAGCAGTCTCTCCAGGATCTTCATCATGTGGGACGTCAGGGCCACTGGTCTGTAGCTGTTCAGATCTTTGGGGTGGGAAGTCTTTGGTACAGGTACCACACAAGATGTTTTCCACAACTGTGGTACCCTCCCCAGCTTCAGGCTCAGGTTGAAGATGTGCTCCACAATCCCACACAGCTGGTCCGCACAGGACTTGAGGAGATTTGCACTGATGCCGTCCGGTCCCGACGCCTTCCTCGCCTTGATCTTCCTCAGCTCCGTCCTCACCTGGGTCTTAGTGAGGGTCAGGTTGGGGGGCTGTGTGTTGGGAGTGGGGGGGTGATGGTGGAGTGGGGAGTGGGCAGCTGGACTTGATGTCTTCAGTGGCAGCAGTGGTTGTTGTGCAGTCAGGGGGGAAGGCGGTTGGTCAAACCTATTAAAAAATAGATTCAGATTGTTCGTCCACTCCCTGCCCCCCCTGTGGCCTGGGGGGAGGTATTCTGGAGCCCAGAGATGGTTTTAAGGTTTCGCCAGACCCCGCTGATGTCGCACTGTTGCAGCTTGTCCTCCATCTTCTTCCTGAAGCTGTCCTTGCCTTCTCTGATCTTTCTCCTCAGCTCCCTCTGTATGGACTTCAGCATCTCCCTGTTCCCCGACCTGAGAGATCCTCTTCTTCTCTCTCAGAAGTGTTTTTATCTCAGGGTTGATCCAGGGTTTGTTGTTTGAGCAACACTGTATGGTCTTGGTGGGTACAGTGTTGTCCACACAGAAGCTGATGTAGTCCGTGATGGTGTGAGTGAGGCCATCGATGTCCTCACCATGTGGATCGCAGAGCTGCTTCCAGGCGGTGGTTTCAAAACAGCCCTTTAGAGTGTCCATTGCCTCCTCAGACCATAACTTCACTGTGCGCATGGCCGGAGGTTGTCTGTGTACTAGGGGTTTGTACACCGGCCGGAGATGAACCAAGTTGTGATCCGATCTCCCGAGTGGGGGGAGTTGTAATGAGGTGTACGCCTCCTTAGTGTTTGCGTAGAATAAGTCCAGTATTTTATTGTCTCTAGTGTGGCATGTGACATACTGGGTAAACGTGGGTAGAATGGGAGACAGTGAAACATGGTTGAAATCGCCTGAGATGAGGAGAAGAGCATCTGGGTGTTCTGTCTGCAGCCTGCCAGTTACGCGCTGTCCCAGCGTTCGCCGTCGGATTTGCATAAATAACAATGCAGATCACGTGTGAGTATTCCCTCGGGAGATATGTAGGCCGCATGCTAGCAGCTAGCAACTCGATGTCTTTGCTGCAGTGCTGGTGTTTAACAGTGATGTGTCCCGGTCTGCACCAGTTGTTATTAACATAGATCATCACTCCACCGCCCCTTGCTTTGCCACCGTCTGGTGTTCGGTCTGCCCGTATCGCATGGAAACCCTCCAGCTCAATGTTAGCATCTGCTACTAGTTCAGATAGCCATGACTCGGTAAACAAAAGGAGGGAGCATTCCCGGTATAAGCTGTCGTAGCGGGAGATAGCCGCTAGCTATGGTGGTATCACGATATTTAAAAAGCATCGACTAGCTGTATCGAAGTATCGATACTTGTGTATCGATACACCTATCCCTAGGCGACATAACTATGCATGAAGCTGGCACATGGGTAGTGCTGAGCCAATCAGGACTCTCTGGCCTAATTGAAGTTATCCTCCAGGCTAGTTACCATTTTTTAACAAACTGCTTTGAAAACTTGACCCAAATTAAAATGGGTTTTACCATTAAACTGCTTTAAAGGACCAACGTAGTTTCAGTCATTATCTTGGGCCACCGCGCATATAACTGGGCGTGTCCTTCAACCGGTAGGTCTTTTTATCACAGGATTTATTTTGATAATGTAATGCTAGCCACTGTTAGCCTTGTGGTATGTGGTTGGGCCTAGTAATCACCGGTTCTGGTGTTTTTTTTGGGTGGGGTGGGGTGGGGGGGTTGACATGAAACTGTACGACAATGAAAGGTTTTTTGTAGAAAAAGGTGCATAAGATACCATTTTAGACAATGTAGATTTGTTTTTATAGGGGATTTATATCCAACGGAGGGCGTCTTTAAGCATGTAGGAGCCATTTTGCCACCAGATGGCGTGTCTCAATCGTCGTTATTTTGTTTAAGGAACTGCTGCAGCATCATCAGGTGCTTCTAATTTGGAGACAAATGTCTTACTGACTGTGAGAGTATGTAAGAGCAGAAGGAAACTGAAGGAAATTATAAACTGACATTGGTTCGTATTTTGGATTTTGTGCAGAGTTTTGTTTACTTTAATACAACAGCCGACAGTGTCCGCTTGGACTGGCCAAACACACACTGCACACCATATACAGTAGCTCTTTTGGCTTACATTTCCATACTTCATTACAGAAAATTCTGTCTTCATTTCCTCCCATCACTGTGCTATTGGCAGTTATCTAGTCAACATCCAGATTTTTTCTGAGCCCAGGGCCCGTTAGCATCAGTGCTAGGGATGTTAATATGGCAGTCCATTTCAATGCGAGTTTATTCTATGAAATGCAGTGGCGTCTTGAGTCCAGGCGGGGGAGTACGTGATCATTCATTGCTGTTTTTCCACCTCTGTGGAGTTATTCAATGATAAACACAATGGTCCGTGACATGGCAGGTTTTCAGTTCTTGACAGACAAACACTGAAAATGCTCACGCTCAAACACCATGCACCGGGTTTATTTGGTCAGAAATCCTCCCACTTATAGCCAGGGATCATTGATGCTTGTTAGCATCCGAGCTAATATGCTAATTGCTTGACTAAAAGTTTGCACTTTGATGGAAAGCACTTCCTAAAGATGTACTGCCTCTTTCTTCAGAACCATTACATGAAGGTAAACAATTCACATATTTTATCAGTAAAGCCCAACGACCGGAATTTGTTGCCGCTGAAGCTGCTGCTAGCCTAGTGCTAATTTGAAATAAGGGAAGATGTATATGCTTTGATGTCTATGGTTGTGTTGGCAGCGTTTTTATTTTTATTGCTAAATTTCCTGCTGCCCTGCTTTTTGTACAAATCAGTTATGCTGAAAAGGCCACTGATGAGCCAAGTACAACCTAGCAGTTAGTGTTAGCATTAGCTTAGTAGCTTAGCAGCTGGTTGGTACTCCTTGGAAATGACAAAAAAAAGGGACCTCAAAGATACAGTCAGAAACGTGTCTCATTAAATACATGCCACTTTAGTTCTATGGAGAAAATGAATTTTCATGTATTTTCTGGTGGTTTTATATACTTCATGTTAAGTGCAATTATTATCCAGTACACTCAGTAGGTGATCTGATAGGGGATGAGAAGGAATTTTATCTCCCTCGTTAGCAAAATGACCCCAAATCATCCCCCTTGTTATCCTGCCATCCCTCTGTCACCTTTCACATGCATAAATCAACCCAACCTGGAAGAAAAAGACAACTGCCCCCACAATACCTTTCTGTATCATGTTACAGAACTTTGAACCACCAATTCTAAGCAGAAAGGCAAAAAAAAAAAAAACCTTATGAATTTTCAGCTTTTTCACATAAATTTGCAACTTCTTCCTCAAATTTGTGACTTTTTTCATAAATTTACAAATTTTTTTCCTCATAAACTTGTCTTTTTCCCCTGTAAATTTTCATATTTTTTCTCATATATTTGCATTTAGTCCTGTAAATTTTCAACCTTTTCTCATGAATTCACAACTTTTTTCTCATAGATTTTTGAGTTTTTTCCTCTAAATCTTAACTTTATTTTCACAAATTTGCAACTTTTCTCAAATTTGTGCCTTTTTTTCATAAATTTTCAATTTTTTTTCTCAAAAATTTGCGACTTTTTTCCCTGTAAATTTTCACCTTTTTTCTCATAAATTTGCAAGTTTATCTTCAAAAATTTGCAACTTTTTTCTCAAAAATTTGCATTTTTTTCCTGTAAAATTTCAATTTATTTTTTGTAAATTGGCAACGCTCATCTGGATGCTGCTGATTACATTTTAATTCTGCGTAATTAAACTGTAGTTTGTGACCATTTGTATTTTTAAATTGGCATCTTTTGTCATAGCTTTACATCTTTCTTCTTCTTTCGACTCCTCCCTTTAGGGGTCTCCACAGCGGATCATCTGTCTCCACCTCACCCTGTCCCTTCCATCTTCCTCTGTAGCACCAACCCTCTCCATGTCCTCCTTCACTACATCCATGAATCTTCTCTGTGGTCTTCCTCTTTTCCTCCTGCCTGGCAGACCCATCTTCACCATCCTTTGTCCATTATACCCACTATCCCTCCTTTGTACATGTCCAAGCCATCTCAGCCTTGCCTCTCTTACTTCGTCTCCAAACCGCTCAAGGTGAGCTGTCCCTCTGATATACTCATTACTAATTTTGTCCCTCCTAGTCACTCCAATGAAAATCTTAGCATCTTCAACTATGCCACCTTCAGCTCCACCTCCTGTCTTTTTGTCAGCACCACCATCTCCAAACCATACATCATAGCAGGTCTCACTACCATCTTGTAAATCTTCCCTTTCACTCTTGCTGCTACCCTTCTGTCACAAATCACCCCTGACACTCGTCTCCACCCACTCCACTCCGCCTGCACTCTCTTCTTCACTTCTCTCGTGCATTTTCCATTGCTTTGGATGGTTGACCCCAGGTAACTGAACTCATCTACTTTCACTGCCGCTACTCCTTCCATCTTCACCGTTACACCTGCCCCCCTCTCATTCACACTCATGTATTCTGTCTTGCTTCTACTGACTTCCATTCCTCTTCTCTCCAGAGCATACCTCCACCTCTCCAGGTTCTCTTCCACCTGCTCCCTATTCTCACTATAGATCACAATGTCATCTGCAAACATCATGGTCCACGGAGACTCCTGACTGACCTCATCCGTCAGCCTGTCCATCACCATGGTAAACAAGAAGGGGCTCGGAGCCGATCCCTGATGTAATCCCACCCCGACCTTGAATCCATCTGTCACTCCTACAGCACACGTCACCACCATCTCGCTGTCCTCATACATGTCCTGCACCACTCTCACATACTTCTCTGCCACTCCTGACTTCCTCATACAGTACCACACTTCTTTTCTTGGCATCCTATCATATGCTTTCTCTAGATCCACAAAGACACAGTGCAACTCCTTCTAACCTTCTCTATACTTCTCCATCAACACTCTTAGAGCAAACATTGCATCTGTAGCACTCGTTCTTGGCATGAAACCATACTGCTGCTCACTGATTGTCACCTCTCCTCTTAACCTGGCTTCAACAACTCTTTCCCATATCTTTATAGTGCGGCTGATCAACTTTATGCTTCTGTAGTTACTACAGCTCTGAGCATCACCTTTGTTGGTGATGCGGATCATGCGGCTCAGGTGGATCATAGCTTTGCACTTTTATTCTTGCAAATTTGCACCTAATTTACACTTACACATTTATCCCTCCAGCTGAATTGGTCAACATCCTCCCATCTCCCTTGTTTTTTCCACAATATCTTTATTGAACCTTTTCTTTTTTTTTTTTTAACAAACATGATACAAACAATCAAACACTAACACTAAAGTACTACAAAAAAAAATGCACTAAAAACACCAACAACCACCAACAAAATCAAGTCTTCAACAATGCTCCTCTGTTTAGTCTAGACAATCCAATACATAAGTATACATATTATGTTCACCAGTTTGGAATTTACAAGGTCCACACACATCATTCACCTTCTTCTTCAAGAGTTATGTTTAAATTTTTTACATAATCAATAAAAGGTCTCCATATATTCTCAAACACAATTTCCTTTGATTTTAGTATATATGTTATTCTTTCTAATGGAAGGTTTGTTAACATCTGTCTTAACCACTGAGTCACATCTGGTCTATGAGTCTTTTTCCATAATAGTGCAATACATTTTTTGGCATTAAGCAAACTGAGGTCTATGAATGTTCTTTCACTTTTATTAAAATTATGCTTTTCTGGGTACAGACCCAACAAAAACAGTTTAGGATTCAATATGATTTGTTTTGAGATTATTTTTTCAATTGTTACCCTCACCTCTTCCCAAAACATTCTTATTAATCTACATTCCCATAAACAATGAAATAGGGTTCCTTTACTTTCCATGCATTTTGTGCATGTATCTGGTATATTTTTGTTATATCTATTTAACTCCTCCGGTGTAACATACATCCGCATTAACCATTTGAAATGTATCAATTTAAGGCGTGCATTTATTGATTTGGTTTGAGCTTCTGTACAAGCCAATTCCCATTGTTCCTCTGAAATTTCAATTTGCAGATCTTCTTTCCAGTAGTTTAATCTTTTCAGTGAATTTTCACTTGAAGATAGTGTCAATGAGTTATAAAACTCTGAAATAATACCCTTTCTTTTACTATCTTTCATCATCATTTTTTCCAAGGATGAATAAATAGGTCGAGTGAGAGCTTTATTTTGATTTGATCGAATAAAGTTTCTAAGTTGAAGATATTTAAAAAAATGTGTTCTATTGAGATTAAATTTGATCCTCAGCTCTTCAAAAGACATTATGTTGTCTGCACCTGGCAAATATAAATCCTGAATCTTTTGTATCCCTTTTCCCATCTCCCTTGTTAAAAAATAAATCGCCAACTGAGTACACCCAGTGTTTAATGTTTTCCCAGCCAATGCAGCGCTCATGGAACCCCTTATTTTCAAGACGCTTCAATAAAAGCCACTGTCTTTGTTCACCTTCTAACGGACTATGAGATACTTCTTTGCACATTTGTTTCTGCGATTTCCATCGAAGACCATGTGCTCACATCTGTCCCTGCTTCCCTTCTCTGGCATGTCTTCACCACAAGTGTGTGCTGGCTGGGATCTGGGCAGCTCTGTGCCAACACTTGCTTTGCGTTGTCACACCAAAGCATTTCACCACAAACTATCAACACCACGCTGATTGTTTTCCTCCCCCTTTTCTCTATCCTCACATCCAACTGAAACACAGCACTGGCAAGGATTGTGAGTGTATAAAAAAAGAGAAGGGGGTGTGGGATGGGGTGGCGTGATAGTGGCTGTGAAAGCAGCTTTTGAAATATCCCCACACCCTGCCGCCACTGCCGCTGCCGTCTCTCCTCGAGAGCAGCTGAAATTGAAGCTCTTTGTGCAAACGCCATAAGAGCATTTCAGGTTCACACGATGAGCCACAGCATACAAAGTAAAAGAGGGGAGGGGAAGGATAAAAGGCAAAAGAAAGGGTAGAAAGAGGAGAGGCAGATATGGAAGGAAAGGTGAGATAGGTGGAATAGAGAGGTAAGAAAATATACTTTTTTCCACGTTTTTTTCCTCTTTTTTTGCTTCTCTTTATAGTATTTCCCTAATCCCCAAGACAGTGAATGCAGCACTTCCCCTTGAAGGATTAAAAAAGAACTATTTCTCAGCTTGCAACAACTGGCATTGTTCATTGAAGAAAGCCAGGTCTGGCAGAAGAGGAGAGATGAGATAAAGGGTGCAAGTATAGTTGAGCACCAGGATTAGACTGATGTATCGTCGATGGTGGGTTTCCTCAGCAAAACTCAGAAATCATCCACCTCCAATATACAGGTGCATCTCAATAAATTAGAATGTCATCGAAAAGTTGATTTATTTCAATAATTCAATTCAAAACGTGAAACTCATATTATATAGATTCATTACACACAGCGTGATATACAGTGTATTTCAAGTGTTTTTTTAATTTTGATGGTTATGGCTTGCAGCTCATGAAAACCCCAAATTCAGTTTCTCAAAAAATTAGACTATTACATAAAATTATTAAAAAAAATTGATTTTTAATAGAAATGTTGGCCGGCTGAAAAAGATGTCCCTGTACACACTCAATACTTGGTCGGGCCTCCTTTTACATGAATTACCACATCAATGCAGCATGACATGGAGGCCATCAGCCTGTGTTACTGCTGAGGTGTTATGGAAGCCCAGGTTGCTTTGATAGCGGCCTTCAGCTCGTCTGCATTATTGGGTCTGGTGTATTTCATCTTCCTCTTGATAATACACCATAGATTCTCTATGGGATTTAGGTCAGGAGAGTTTGCTGGCTAATCAAGCACAGTGATACCATGGTCATTAAACCAGGTATCTGTATTTTTGGCAGTGTGGGCAGGTGCCATGTCCTGCTGGAAAATGAAATCAGCATCTCCATAAAGCTTGTCAGCAGAGGGAAGCATGAAGTGCTCTAAAATTTCCTGTTAGATGGCTGCACTGACATTTCATTTTCCAGCAGGACTTGGCACCTGCCCACACTGCTGCCAAAAGTACCAAAGCCTGGTTTAATGATCATGGTATCACCATATTTTACTGGCCAGCAAACTCTCCTGACCTAAACCCCATAAAGAATCTATGAAGTATCGTCAACAGGGAGATGAGAGACACCAGACCCAACAATGCAGATGAGCTGAAGGCCGCTATCAAAGCAAACTGGGCCTTCATAACGCCTCAGCAGTAACACAGACTGATCACCTTCATGCCATGCCACAGTGATGCAGTATTAAGGATGGAAATGCTTTTAATTGGCCAACATTTCTATTAAAAAAATCAATTTTTTAAAATTGATCTTATGTAATATTCTAATTTTTGGAGAAACTGATTTTTGGGTTTTCATGAGCTGCAAGCCATAACCATCAAAATTAAAAGAAATAAACTTTTGAAATATATCACTCTGTAATGAATCTATATAAAACATGAGTTTCATTTTATGAATTGAATTACTGAAATAAATCAACTTTATGATGATATTCTAATTTAGTGAGACGCACCTGTAATGGCGAAATCCTGCTTACATACATTTCAGCAAATACTGATTTTGTATCAGATGTCTGGGCAGATAAATCATTTCAGTGGCTAGCTGGCGGGCTTTACGTGTCAGTCTAGCAAAACTTCCTAACGAGGCTGGGTTTCATTTCAAACTGCACAATATTCGAGCATAATCAGTTTGTTCCAATGAAGCTGCTGAAGTCACTGGATATGAGAGCAGTAAATCATTTCAAATTTATGTCCATGAGTAGAAAATCTATCATCACAAATTAAGAGAGTGATCTATTATGGAGCCTTCATCCAACTATGTTTAAGTAAATTTTGAATATGTATGTCTGGAAGAAAGAAGTCTGTAGATGAAAATAATAGTCAGAGAATCCCAATTTCACATTAAAACATGTGCTTAGCAGAGGTGGATTAATGATTTGCTGAAGATTAAAAAAGATTCCTTTTTGCACTGATGACACCATGGCGATGCTAGTGAGTACATGTGGTCAGATGAGTAAACAACTGTTTTTATGCATTTGATTCAGCATACAACATAAATGCAGTTTTGCATTCTTCCCACGCCGAGGATTTGATTGACAGTTTGTTTGGGCAGCCCTTGCTGTATTTTGCTGTTGATATCGGATTACATAGAACACTATGTAACATTATACAGCATAAGATGTGTCGTGGTCTATCACTTAAATAATTCACAGTTGAAGTAAACATGTTATATTTTAAATGCACTTAAAAATGCAAGAATTTGGATAGGAACAGCTGTTACCAAGCTCAAAAGCTTTTAAAAAGTTTATTTAGCAGCATTTCTTACATAAAATGCTCCGCTCATCTCTGTTGAACTTCAGCTTAGGTTCAGTTTAGTGCATTTTCAGACACCACTGACATTATTTTTGTGTATGTTAAATAGACACAAAATAAGTACTCGCATTGGAAAAAAAAAACAAAAAAACACTGTCGGGCACACAGCCCAGTCGATGCTAGCATGTTTCCTCCGGCTGACATCATTAGCTTGCCAGACTTCCTCCATTTCCTCTGTTAATTGGTCCATAATCTTATTATTTGCCATAAACAGAATTTCAAAAGTATCACTCTTTGCTGGCAAAATTACTCAATTTTATCTTTCTGTTACACAGATAATTTTGACAACTCATCTGGGCATTACTTTAGTGTACATAATCATGATTAATTGCGATTAATCTCAATTAGCTCGCCCCAGTCGCTCTCCTGCCCATACGCTGCCAGTGGCAAAATTAATTGCATTTATCACGCATGCAATTAATTGCAATCAACACAATTAATGTGCCCACCACTACTTTAAACCTAACGTTACAGCTTGTTCATAGGCAGCTAAAAGAGAAATAGTATTTGTTAGTTGGATATTGAATGTCTGCTCTCAAAGTCTAGCTGACAAGAGACCAAGCTAACTCATAACACAAACTTTAGCCTATATTTCAGTTTTCTAGCTACCGAGGAAGCTTTATAAATGTAAACCAACAGCTTATAGGCCATTTAATTTTATGGTGACATTAAAAAGCTGTTACCTAAAGTAATTTCAGTAGATCTTTCTCCTTCATTGGAGTCTAACTCCTCTCTAAGTCGGCATTACGCAGCTCACTCACCTTGATATCGAACAGTCTTGCGAGGGATTGGATTCCAGTTGAGACCCAGTGATCTCTCCCATCCAACGAGAACCACCAGGAGCAAGACCTTCGTCCCACCCATGGCTCTCATGTCAGCTCCCATTTGTTGGAACCGCTGGTGAGTGATGGACCGAGGGATCAGTCAGTTGATCGGAGAGACCTGGGGGGGGCAGCCCGAATGTTGGCAGCCTGCCGAGAGGGGGGGAAGGGGGGAGAGAGAACAACACATCAGCTAGAGGCAACAGCTGACTTCCTTTA
This sequence comes from Pholidichthys leucotaenia, assembly GCA_020510985.1. Taxonomy (NCBI): domain Eukaryota; kingdom Metazoa; phylum Chordata; class Actinopteri; order Cichliformes; family Pholidichthyidae; genus Pholidichthys; species Pholidichthys leucotaenia. The sequence continues at coordinate 158,254,552 of CM035838.1, read as the reverse complement.
TTGGCTTGGTTGTTTATCAGGAGCAGTTCTGTCAGAGCAGTATTTACAGCAGAAAAGTCAAACAAAACTTTCAGGCTGCTCTGAAAAAAAAAGTCTCACTTTTAGAAATGGATATTATAAAAATGAGCATTGTCATCAGATTCCAGAGTAATGTAAAACAGGGGGTTAGTTATGTAAATCATTAAAACCCACAAGGGCACATTTTAATCAGTGTATGAGCCTCTGTGCGTGTGCATATCAGCCAACAAAAATAAACCAAACATTTTAATGACTTTTGGACAGGAAGGTTATGCAAGAAAGTTTTCCCTGCCTCTCCCCGACTCTTGAGTGATAATCCAGCAATCGCCACTCAGAAAGCTCAGAAATAGCTTATCGCCACGCTCTTGTCAGGCCAATTCAGCAGTAGTACATTAAGCCAGAGCTGAGTTATCAAAGCTAACTGGCAATGGCAACACATCAAGAGCCAATGTGTTGGGAAATGAATGTCGGGGCAAGGACAATCCGGTAGGCCAGTGTAGTAAATGAACTGGCTTAAACCTAATGAACATGAAGCCTGTGACTAGAACGCAGAATTACAGTCCCTGATGCAGGGTCAAATGGGAGGAATTTCACAATAAATGCACTCACACAACTTTACTTTTGTACTGTATGCAGGTGTGGAGCTCCAAACACTTAAACAATGATGCTGTGCTTAGCTCGCTCAAACTGTGAAATATCAAACAGCCACTTATGAAATATGAATAGTTTTTCATTAGTATATCTTTATGCCACCGGTAATTCTGAGCCATTCAGAAAATTATGTTCTTTTTGTGGTAATAAGCTATACCAGGGGGTGACTGTGCACCTTGTGAAAGAAACTGCACCCATGCCTGGTGGTGCAGTGGTCAAAACTGTTGCCTCAGCGGTTGAAGGTTCAGATTCAGATCTCCTGTTTGGCAAAGGGAAACCTGCATTTTAGATAAATTAATAATTGTGTACATAGACTATATATGAATATGGACAATGCACCACTATACTAGTTGTAGAAAAGTGACGCTCTACTTCCTGGATTCTGGATGTACTGTCCCTTTACAACATGTCCTGCGTGGGCGGTCACGTGACTCCACAACCTGGAAGCAGCGCAAGCGCAGTCATATTACACTGCACTACAGAAGAACACAGTGGAAAAAACAAACGCGATGTCCATCCACGTAGTTTGTGGTGACTGACTGTTTCTTTCATCTGAATATGTCAAGAAAAAGCGAGCTAAGCTAAATCACTGTTAGCATCTACCAGCTGTCCACGTCAGCTCAAGTCAAGCTAAGGTTGTATTTACCATCCCATCAGAGATATGTAATCCCTATGTGGTGATAACATAATTATGGCTGCGTAAAGGACTCCTTTAATGCAGCTAACAAACAAACTAGCTGCCAGCGTGAGTCACATGACCCACAAAACCGCCATATATACATACTGTATGTATACTGCTCAAAAAAATAAAAGGAACACTTTTTAATCTGAGTAAGCTGGACTAGCCTGCCACAATTTCTTCACTTTAAGTTTTGGAGTGTTTTCATTTCCATCAAAAGATGTGGCATCTTTTCATTCTTAACACATTATCCAGTCCAAATCAGTGTAGATATCCAGCTTATTTTTTCCCATTAAAATCTGATGTGTTTTCAAAGTGTACCATGTATATATATATATATATATATATATATATATATATATATATATATATATATATATATATATATATATATATATATACTGACTTCTGCACTGGACAATATTTAATTTGGTTACATGTGTGCAAAATGACAGCACGCTTTTTCTTTTCTATATTATGCTCATTTATGACACTGAATTGATGTGAAAAACTAGGACTTGAACATACATCGGCATGACTGAGAATAGAAACCATTCAAAAATATGTTCGAGGAGCATTTTGAGTTTTCAATTTGGCAAAATACCACACACAACAATGGGGCGTAGGCACTGCTTATCGTCTTACTGCACCCCACCACCAGAGGGTGATCAGCTGTTTAGGTCACATATCACAGTAGGTGGTGTATGGCACTTGTAGTTAGAGACACTTTGATTGTTTGGGTTGAGTACTGAGGGCAGATAAAATGAAATGCCTGCTTTAATAGCGTGTAAGGGCTGGTCCCAGTGGGGAGACAACAAAGCCTAAAATAAATTACTTCTTCTTGATTGACTTCTGTAATTATTTTTTAGCTTCTTGGTTCATTGTTAACAAGCCAATTCATTCAAGTAAATAATGTTTTTCACTCACTGATGTATCTAGTAATGCAAACATTTTGAGGTTATGAGAAAAATGTCACTGGAGTTTTTGATTTTCAATGTGGTATTCATAGAATTAAAAAAGAGTTTCAAAATTAAACTACAGCATTCATTTTTAAAATCAATTTCTAAAAGATCTAGTTTGCTTTAAACAGGCAGGTTGCATACTGTAAAATGTGATCTCAAAACACAGCATATATTAGCCACCACCTGGGTGCCCTGATCTCTGCGGCTCTTGCCTGACTTTGCCTGGGAGCTTCAATGAGTGAGCCTAACACTCCAATTTATTTCCGTTCCTCAAAGGCTTACAAACACATAAGTAGCTGTTTGAAGAATACCAAAAAAGAGACACTCAAGGCTACCTTGTTTTCAGAGGTTACAAAACATATCTAAAGCATCTGTACCTTTTGTGTCTCTGGAAATTGCCTCAATAAAACACTTTATGAACTATACAACTTATCAACTGTAATTATTTATATTTACTAATTCTCAAACTCTTTCCTGCAAGGCCTGTGGTTGTCTCCAACTTCCCTTTTAGCACTTTAAATGTAATTTTTTGAAGTGCTAAATCAGTGCATTTGTACTGAAATGACAGATAATTCCAAAAGCACTGCCTGCACCCCAGAACAACTACATGACTTATCACTGACAGGAACAGGATTTAGATTCTCTTTGGTAGTTTTAGTGACCTGACCCCCTTAGCTGACACCTAAAACTGACAGTCACCATGGGCGGATATTTTATTTCACTGTTGGTGTGTGGGTGTGTGTGAGTGGGGACAATAAACAGAACATTTTCTCCAGAGTAAAGATTGAGGGTGACGCTATAGGTAGTCAGGGGCCCTATGCAAGACTGTGTTTAGGGACCAATATTTTTGTAACAGGGAAGAGTTAAAACCCTTTAAAAGAAAAACTTCATGTAAAAAATTGCATGTTTACAACAAAAATAAAATAAAATTTATGAGAAAAAAGTTGCAAGTTTATGAAAAATGTATCAAATTCATGTGAAAAAAGTAGCAAATTTATAAGAAAAAAGTCACAATTTGATTTAAAAAGTTTCAAATTTACAACAAAAAGTAGCAAATTTATGAGAAAAAAGTTGCAAAATTTAAAAGAAAAATGTGAGAAAAAGTAGCAAATTTACAAGAAAAAAGTCACAATTTGATTAAAAAAAGTCACAACTCTGCAACAAAAAAGTCACAAATTTATGAGAAAAAGTAGCAAATTGAAGAGAAAAGTTGCAAATTTTGGAGAAAAGTTGTAAATTTATATAAAACAGTTCCAAATATATACAAAAAGTTGCCAATTTACAAGAAAAAAGCTGCAAATTTATGAGAAAAAAGATCCATCCATCTTCTACTGCTTAATCATTTTCAGGTCGCGGGGGGCTGGAGCCTATCCCAGTATCTTTTTGAGCGAGAAGCAGGGTGCGCCCTAGACAGATCACCAGTCCATCGCAGGGTGAGAAAAAAGATGCAAATTTAAAAGAAAAAGCTGCAAATTTATGAGAAAAAAGTAAAAAAACAAAATTACAAAAAAAGTCACAATTTTATTAAAAATGTTGCAACTTTACAACAAAAAAGTAGCAAATTTGTGAGAAAATGTAGCAAATTTGAAAGAAAAAAGTTGCAAATTTATGAGGAAAAACGCTGCAAATTTATGAGAAAAATTTGTGGATTTAAAAGAAAAAAGTTGCAAATTTCTGGAAAAATGATGCAAATTTATGAGAAAATCATTACAAATTTAAAAGAGAAAAGCTGCAAAATTTGAAAAAAAAGTTGTAAATTAATATAAAAAGTTGCCAATTTACAAGAAAAAAGTTGCAGATTTAAAAGAAAAAAGATGCAAATTTACAAGAAATGTTCTAAATTTGCGTGCTTTTTTTTGCATTTAATATTGGTGCTTTTGTAACGGATGCCAACTAGTACTGTTCAGCGTAGAACGTTAGTAAACCTCCCTCCCGAAAGCCTCATACAGTATCGGTAGCGCTGAGCTATCGGTCGGACCTTTAGCTCAGCGCGATCGTGCTGTGTCTCCCATGCTCGAACTGTGTAGTTGACTGAGAGGTCGCGGGTTCGTGTCCCGTGTGGGGCGAACTGCGCAGGATGATCTCTGTCACACTTTAAAGTCTTATGTAACATAATATTAAAGGTTTATGATGATATTTTTTTTTGATTTTGTATACTTTATTGATCCCCAGGGGGGAAATTGAGGGCATCCACCTGGATGGATGAAGCAGCCACGGTACGGCGCTATCCCTTAACCATTCACACACACATTCACACCTAGGGCCACTTTAGAGTCTCCAATTAACCTAACCTGCATGTTTTTGGCCTGTGGGAGGAAACCGGAGAAATCCCGGAGTAAACTCACGCAGATACGGCGAGAACATGCAAACTCCACACAGATCACTGTTGGTCAGGGGATGGGATCGAACCAGGGATCCCATGGCCAAGGGGGGGGGAAATATGGGGGGGCATGTCCACCCCCCCTTCTTGATTTACACCTATGAGTCCAGCCACGGAAGCTTCAGTGGCCAACTCAACTGCTGCTAATTGGAGGACTGTGTGATCCTTCTGAATGTTCATACTTGTGAGCTCAAATTATTCTCAAGAGGTAATATTTACAGTATGTCCACACACGGATAGATGCACACACACACATGCATACACATACGCACCATCTGTAAGCTCCCCTCGGTGCACCTGCTGCTGCCGTGTGCCTCGCTGAGCGAAATGGTGCCTTTGATGATACATGCTCATTGGAAATGGAGACCAATTGACTTTTAAACAGGTGCAAAATGTCAAACTTTAGCCCAGCACAAAGGAAGAAAGGACCTCAGTATGTGTAGTAGCAGACATAATAACGCCACTGCTGCTGCTACTCACCCCTCCGCCACATCTATTCCCACATGTGGATAATAAATTCCAGGGCTGGCAAACAAACATTTGGTCTGTTTGGAGGATTGGCAGGGGAGCTAATTGAGATTTAGAGGCGTGCATGTGCGCACGTTTGTATGCATGCATCCAACCAGTGTGGCTGTTATTGATAAAACTTTTAAAATGAAAAATAAGAAAAACACAAAAAAAAATAAAAGGGGAAAAAAAGGTCTTTTCTTCTGCCGATACTCCCTCACCGTCCTCTACAATTAACACGCTTTTAATTGAGTGTGCGTAAAGGCTGCATTCAGATGACGGCTCCCCAAGACCCCGCAGTGGTCGGCTACCAGCTTTATTGGATTGATACTGGAGGCTCCACCAAAGCATGAGTACGCTAAGGAGTGATTGAGATGGAAGGAGTGAATGGGGGTAGAAACATGGATGGCGGGATATGGAGAATTGAGTAGAAGAAGAAACCCTCCTCATCATCCACTATTCCATCTGTTAGCTGAGAGGTAATGAAGTGATGTGGGCATCCTGAAGGCTGGATTAAGTGAAGAAGCAGCATGTAAACACTACAGAGGCAAGCTGAGTTGGGAGACAGGGACTCAAAGCTGTCTCGTCAATTTGTGGGGACGGTCAAATGCTCCCAATACCTGTTTTACACCCTCCAGTTTCTGTCACGTCTTTTCTGATCACCTCCTCTTTCTTTCAACCTGTAGCAAGTGTTTGGCGTACAGTAAATATTGCTGCTTTCAAGGTAGTCATTCACCTTGTCTACTTAATGTGCAGTATGCTATACAAGGGTAATTACCAAAGAAGTCCTTGAAAGAGGGGTGAAAACATTTCATTGACGCGGATGTAATCACATTAAAAACATCAAACTTCAGACTTGTGGCAAGCTAACACTTTGGCATGCATGAATATTCAAACAATATTTAGTGAGTCAGATTTCAGAATGCTGACTGGTTTAGGAGCAAGACCTTTAATGGCTTAAAGGTTGACAATTTAGAAAACAATCTCAATTATTTATATCATGATTGATGTTTTCCATTTGTAGAAAAATGCATGATTTGCTTTAGTCAAATACAACCGTGGAAAAAATTATTGGTACCCCTCTGTTAATGAAAGAAAAACCCACAATGGTCACAGAAATAACTTGAATCTGACAGAAGTAGTAATAAATAAAAATTCTATGAATATTAACCAATGAAAATCAGACAATGCTTTTGAATTGTGGTTCAACAGAATTATTTTAAAAAACAAACTCGTGAAACAGGCCTGGACAAAAATGATGGTACCCCTAGAAAAGATTGAAAATAATGTGACCATAGGGACATGTTCAACCAAGATGTGTCCTCTTAATTAACATCACAGGTGTCTACAAACTTGTAATCAGTCAGTCGGCCTATTTAAAGGGTGACAAATAGTCACTGTGCTGTTTGGTGACATGGTGTTTACCACACTAAACATGGACCAGAGGAAGCAAAGGAGAGAATTGTCTCAGGAGGTTAGAAAGAAAATTATAGACAAGCATGTTAAAGGTAAAGGCTATAAAACCATCTCCAAACAGCTTGATGTTCCTGTGATTACAGTTGCACATATTTTTCAGAAATTTAAGATCCACGGGACTGTAGCCAACCTCCGGATAATACGAATGGTAACAAAAGAGCCCAGAACAACCTCTAAACACATTCATGGTGAACTCCAAGGTCAAGGTCCATCAGTGTCAGATCGCACCATCCGTCACTGTTTGAGCCAAAGTGGACTTCATGGGAGACGACCAAGGAGGACACCACTGTTGAAAACCAAATCATAAAAAAGCCAGACTGGAATTTGCCAAGCTGCATGCTGACAAGCCACAAAGCTTCTGGGAGAATGTCCTATGGACAGACGAGACAAAACTGGAACTTTTTGGCAAGGCACATCAGCTCTATGTTCACAGACGCAAAAATGAAGCATACCAAGAAAAGAACACTGTCCCTACTGTGAAACATGGAGGAGGTTCTGTTATGTTCTGGGGCTGCTTTGCTGCATCTGGCACAGGGTGTCTTGAATCTGTGCAGGGTACAATGAAATCTCAAGACTATCAAGGTATTCTAGAGAGAAATGTGCTACCCAGTGTCAGACAGCTTGGTCTCAGTCACAGGTCATGGGTCTTGCAACAGGATAATGACCCAAAACACACAGCTAAAAACACCCAAGAATGGCTAAGAGTGAAACATTGGACTATTCTAAAGTGGCCTTCTATGAGCCCTGATCTAAATACTATTGAACATCTGTGGAAGGAGCTGAAACATGCCGTCTAGAGAAGGCATCCTTCAAACCTGAGACAACTGGAGCAGTTTGCTCATGAGGAGTGGGCCAAAATACCTGCTGAGAGGTGCAGAAGTCTCATTGACAGTTACAGAAATGGTTTGATTGCAGTGATTGCCTCAAAAGGTTGTGCAACAAAATATTAAGTTATGGGTACCATCATTTTTGTCCAGGCCTCTTTCATGAGTTTGTTTTTTAAAGTAATTCTGTTGAGCCACAATTCAAAAGCATTGTCTGATTTTCAATGGTTAATTTTCATAGACTTTTTATTTATTACCACTTTTGTCAGATTCAAGTTATTTCTGTGACCATTGTGGGTTTTTCTTTCATTAACAGAGGGGTACCAACAATTTTGTCCACGTGTGTATATGGTCTTTGTCTCGACTCAATCTCAGGCTCTCTCTGTCTTGGTCTCAAACCCTTAAAGTCTTGGTTCTGTCTTAGTCTTGGTACACTCTGGTCTCGGTTAGTGTGGTCTTTACTACACTAGTTGACCCATCCAGAACCTACCACTGACTTTCTTGCTGTTACAGCTTTTACTTAATGTATGGGTGGATGAGTTCTCAACATATCCAATCTATTCACTCAGCTGTTGAAAGTCCATCTTCAAAGCAACATTTTTTAAATCAAAGAAACAATTTCAAAGTGTGAAGGTGCTTCAATTTATTTTGATTGATTCAGCAACTCCGGTGCATCCCACGCTGACAGTAGAGAAATTGAGCCGTTCTCTATAGAGATAAACAGCAAATGACAGATAATCTACCTGCAATATTGTTTGCTATTCAGCACCATTGGCCACTTTTCCTAACATGACACCCTGCTGAAGTTGCACACTAAATCTTCACGGCGCATTTGCAGAAAAATCAACCTATAATGCATTTTCCTCTTCCTTCTGTTAAGGGTCTCTTATGATTTCCCTTGCTGCACCGTTAAAAGCAATATTCAGCCTCGCCCCCCCCCCCCCCCGATGACCAAATTAAGTCACATGCTCTATCTCTCACCACGACCTCTTTAAGGTCCTATGGTGTCGCATAACTCTGCAGGCGGTATCAAATCATCTCTTAGCCGCTGGCATTGTTGTTCAGACTGGTTTTGGCTAATGAGCTGAGACACGGCAAGCTTAATAATATCAGTCAGCACTCACAATGGAGGCCTCATTAAAACATACAGAGAAATAGGCCACATGTTCTGATTAGGCTGCCGAGCTCCTGCATGTGTCCGTCCATTTGTGTCAATGTCTGCGTGTGTAAGCCGAGCCTCCGTAGGGAGAAGCAAAGCAGGATTGTTTCTTCGACGTGAGCAAATGTCCGATTTCCGACTCCCATCTGTCTGTCCTCTTTTAGTCTTCCATTGTCCTCTTGCTGCCCTTCTTTTCTTCCCCACGCATCTCCGTTTCCGTCAGCTTTTTCCTCCCCTCTCACATACACCCGCTGACCTCTAGTACGGTCCCAACTGATTGGCCATTTTTCCAGGCATTGTTTGGCTTTTTACCCTGCCCTCTGACCTGCCTGTGGATTACAGAGCAATGTCACCCACCGCCCTCAGCCCCGGCACAGGAACAGACTTAATGCCCATTAACCCCCGAACCACCTCCCACCAAATTCACACATATAAACACACTTTACAGACAGGACGGACTGTGGAACAGCCCCCGCCACAACCTACTACTCGCCTTAACGCAAAACAAACACAGAAGCTACCGTCATCCCTCTTCCTTCCTTCCTTTCTCACTTCCTTCGTCTTGCCTCCACCTTTTTAGTGCTCCAGCAGTGTTTAAAAAGAACACTCACTCACACATACACGCTCACATAAAACCTCTCACACGCACACAAAGGCCATTTTAACTCGAACGGTAACAAGCTGGATCAAACGATTTCACACCTCGTGGACGAAAAAGGTTTTGAGTGCGGCTAGTCAAGGGCTCTTTAATGCCACGTTCTCCTTACTTTGAAATTGTTATGGTGGGAAGCTGGAGCAGTGCTGGCGCATTAATGGTTGGACATCAGGGGCTTTCACAAACTGCCAATGCTGATTTTTCAGCATTCACAAAGAGTGACTCTTGGCAGACGAGTATTCTCAGCAGGGTAGTCTTTGAAACGGCATAGACGTACCGGAACACTGAAACAGGCCAAGAGTGACAATGCTCCAGAATGAATTTCATGGGGGATATATTACTCGTTAGGATTACCAGTAGTTAACATAATTAAACAGAAATCAACATAATAGTACCAATACGGCATGCATATACTCAGTCACACTACTTGTATGAATGTATAAATGGTTTTACTACAGGGCATGCTGGTCTGAAATGAAACAACTTTTAATTCTTTTAAGAATAAGGGCCCTTTATACAGACGAAGATCGTTGGGTGAGCATTGAGAAATCAAAAATTGGCCCGATCTCTCCTAAAGCCTCAAAAAAGCCATGTAAATGTTTGGGTGATATTTTGGCAAGTTTCACGGTGATCTGTAGAGATTTTGGAAAAATTCTTGGAGACCAGGAGAGATCGCTGAGGGATCATTCAGAGTTTCTTTGGTGCCCAAAGAGGTACATACACTATATTGCCAAAAGTATTGGGACACCCCTCCAAATGAATGGGCACCAAAGCAGAAGGTAAGGCCTATAAAGACATGGATGTATAAAGCCACGCTTTGTGGCTATAACAGCTTCGACTCTTCAGGGAAGGCTTTCCACAAGGTTTAGAGTGCGTTTATGGGAATTTTTTCACAATTCTTCCAGAAATGCATTTGTGAGGCCAGGCACGGATGTTAAGTCCTAGCTTTCTGCTGTAATTCATCCCAAAGGTGTTCTGTTGGGTTGAGGTCAGGGCTCTGTGCATGCCACACCAGACTCGCTCATCCATGTCTTTATGGACCTTGCTTTGTCCCCTTCATTTGGAGGGCTGTCCCAATACTTTTGTCAATATAGTGTATGTACTGTATGTAGTATATCAGAAGTTTCTTGCGCTTTTCTATCCCCTTTACACAGGAGGGAGATTGTTGAGAGATTTCTGAAAGATTAAAAAAAAATGTCCAGATCTCTGAATCTTTCAGTAATTTCTCAGCAACTGCCAGGATCTCTCAATGATCTCTCAGTGATCTTCCAGTGATTTCCATGGTCGAAGTTTTGACTCAAGTCCAAAACAATATCTCCACGATCACCAAAGAGAAGTTACCTCTATGATCTCCACCCATGTGTAAAGGCGGTGGTGGTGGTGGTAATCTCAGGGCATCTTTCAAATTTCAGTCCAAGTTTTTTCAACAACTACTTAATTTATTCTTTGAAAGAGGCTGTACTCACACTAGGCAATCAGTAGTGGGCACAGACAGGCAAACACAGCCAGAAGTTGAGATACTCCTCTTGACTCATTATAACTAATAAACTGAAGCACAGATTGGAGGGAAGAAATTACAGCTGTGTGACCCCTAGTGTGAATCAATACAACTTTAATCAACATCTAGTATTGTCAACAGGTCAATCTTACTTTGTCCAATACTTAAACCTCATCTGAATCTCTAGTGTTTTCCTTGTTGCCATTTACTAAGTAGGCCACAGTTGGCTATGCAATGCTTCTTGTGTGTATTTATTTCATCACGTCAGTCAGCAGTTCTATTTACTCCCAGTCATAATGGTTTTAATTACACTACTCCAGTCCTTCTCAAATAGTGGGGTGCGGGGGCGCGATGCGATGCCGGGGGGGGGGGGGGGGGGGGGGCGTGTGACCCCGGGGAACAGGCTTTGCTTTTGCCGTGTAAAGTGTAATTGCACATCCACAGCAGCAGGTGGTGCAGTGGCGCTCTCATTGTCAAAGTCTGTGCGGGAGTTTAAAACTTTTTAAATTGCTGTCAACAAACCCCTCGAGAGACACCATGGAGAAATATTTAACAGTAACGAAAAGAAAGGCGGAGAGAGACACAGGTAAAGAGACAAATGAAAGTCTCCCAAAAGCTAAGACGAGGAAATATGACGAAGCTTATCTAGCGCTTGGCTTCACTCTGACTACGGTGGGAGACGAGGAAAGACCGGTGTGTTCACTGTGTCTGAAAGTGTTGGCAGCGGACAGCATGAAGCCAAATAAATTAAGACGTCACCTACAGACATTACATCCTCAACACGTTGATAAGCCGCTTGATTTTTTTCAGCGAAAACGTGCGGAGTACGGCCAACAATCATCCCGCTTTGTGAACGCTACATCAGTAAACCAGCGAGCACTTTCAGCATCATTTAAAGTGGCGCACCAAATTGCGCAGTGCAAAAAACCCCACACAATTGCAGAGAAGTTGATACTGCCTTTTTCTACCTTTTTCTTCAGACTAAAATGTTAAATATATTGGTACTCCTGTGTTAATGTTCCAGATCAATTTACATTTAATATTATTTATTGATTAAATTATTTTTCTCAGCATCAAATTGTTCAGTTGGTCAAAAATGTTTCTAGTTTAAATAAGGATTGACATATTTTTTATTTCAGGCACTTTGATGCACTTTAAGTTTTTTTTTTCTGTTTTAGACTATAACAGGGTTTCTGTGTGGCAAAATAAAGTTAATATTTGTTGAAAGTTGATTTATATTGCTTTTTTCTTTTGTTAATGTTAAAAAGGATACAATTTTAGGTATACTTATACAATTTTTATAGATAATGATCTTATTTATAGTCACTGCGGCGAGTTGGGGGGGCGCAAAATATTTTCGCTTTCCTAGGGGGGGCTTTGTAAAAAATAATTGAGAAGCACTGCACTACTCCAAGTTAAGAGTCGTTGAACTCAGTGTCGGTCCACTACCATTTATTACACCTCATTTAGCTACAAGTTGCTAAATTTTATTAACACCAAATGATTAAAGGTTTCTACATACACTGTTGCTTGTTTTGCTTTATGTATGTAACCCTTGAAGATTAAGACCACATAAGAGCAAAACAAACTACATTGTGTTCAGCCTCATTTATTGCTTCCAGATAGTGGTATTTGGTAAATATATAAACAAGGTACCTGATAGGCTCTGATATCTGATAATAGGCTCAAGCCTCTGATATCAGTACCAGTAAGGGGTATCAGCTAGTTGTAAAAGAAATTTGTGCTGAAACTCCATTGGAACAGAACATGAAGAAGGTGACTGTGCACTTATAGAACAGGAGCTACCTCTAGTAACAATAGTAACAAGTCTTTCACTACAGCTTGACCAGAGTGTAGAGCAGTGCAGGAAAAATGTCAGAAGTGTGGAAAAGTTGGGATTTATAATGAGTATAAAGCAACACTTTAATGAATACTGATATCAGAACTCAGTACTGGTGCTTACTCACACTTCAGTATTTGTACAGGCCCTTGACCTTTGAAAAGCAGTATCTCTGCTGAAATATTAACTTCTTTTTCTCTTTACTATCATAAACTTTACAAAAAATTAATAGCATGGACATTTTCTTTTCAAGATGTTTTGACGGTGACATACTGAACATGTTTTTCAGTGTTAGCCATTTTGACATGCTGTGGTAGATAAACACAGGTTTAAGAAACACGTACTGATGTCATTATGTGTACACTAGTGTTGTAGTGCTCCAGGTCGGTCTTGGTTTTAAGATCAGTCTTGACCACATTTCCAAGGTATCAGTCTCATCTTGGAAAAAGAAGAAGAAGAAGAAAAAAAAAAACGGACTCTGGATTTTAAACAAAGACCATTCGAGACCAGGAATTATCTGTCTACAAAATTATTATGTCGGCAAAGAAATATTCCCCTTAAATGTAACAATAAAGATATTTGCAGGTTTAATTTTAAGTCACCAGTAACGGTTGCAACCCCGCCTTCTTTACATAAGTGTGAGAAGATGAGAACCAAAAGAAGAGGTGAGAGTTACTGACATGACTTCTGAGAACATGTGGACTTTTCATGTTTGTGTTAATTACACAGTTGAGGATGTCTGAGTCAATTAAAGATGGTTATTTTGATTTTATCACCCTTGTATTTACTCAGAGAAGGTACTAATATACAGTATATTATGTAATAGGTACAGTATATGGTCTTGGTCTTGATTTATTCTCAAATCCTTAAAGTCTTGGTCTCGGTTAGTGTGGTCTTGACTACAATGCTAGTCTACACATTTGGTCAAAACGGGGCATGGGTTTCAAGCTAACTGCATTTAAAGGAAAAGAATAACTGGAGCAGGTGCATACTTAATTGCACCAATAGTTTTTGACTGGTATGACATTGCATTCATTTGGTTTATTACTGAATATTTGGAATTAAACTCTCTTTAATGAACAAAAATGGACCAAACTCATGGTAAACTTCAGACTTGCGAATAATAAGTAATAGGAAACAAGGCTGCCGTCAAACCACTTAAAAAACTCTTATTCCTATAACTTACCATAAAGACACTAATAATATAACAGGTATTAATAATGGGGCAGCACGGTGGTGCAGTGGTTAGCACTGTGTCAGCATAGTAAGAAGGTCACAGGATCGATTCCACCCCTGACCATGGGTGACCCTTCTGTGTGGAGTTTGCATGTTCTCCTCGTGTCTGCGTGGGTTTACTCCGGTTTCCTCCCACAGGCCAAAGACATGCAGGTTAGGTTAACTGGCATCAACTGAGGATTCTAAATTGTCCTTAGGTATGGATGTGAGAGTGAATGGTTGTCTGTCTCTCTGTGTTGGCCCTGCGATGGACTGGCAATCTGTCCAGGGTGCACCCTGCCTCTCACTCAAAGATGCTGGGATAGGCTCCAGTCCCCCCATGCCCTGAAAAGGATTAAGCGGTAGAAGATGGATGGATGTATTAATAATGATTTTTTAAAAAGACGGGGGTGGGGGGTGTACCATTTTCATAGAGGAATCTTCTGTCAAAATAGTTGCTTAGAAAGAAATCTGAAAAAAAAAATTACAAACCCATTTCAAGTCAAACAAAAGACTCAAATTCACTGGGAGTGTGATGTTAAGCTATTCACTACCTGTAATAAAGGATTTCAGTTCCATCAGCCAGACGGAACTAATGAGTTGAATATTATACTCAGACAGAAAAATGGGAAAAAAAACATGATTTTTTCCCCTCAGAAAGATTCCAAAGTACAATTTGTGAACCACGTTCCCCTTGTTTTATTTTTCCAATTCTAATGTATTCCAAAGGATTAGTATCTGTTGAGTCCACCAGACAGCCTTGAAAGAAGACGTGTCACATTGTAATTTCACAGTTTTTATTGTGTATGTTTTATTATAGGTAGGGTTGGGAATATTAACAGGTTAAGTTTTTTGATTAATGCAGTCCAATTACCATATTTTTAAAAAGTTAACACCCTCAGGTCACTTCCTGTTATTTTCCTACATTAAATGCCAACGCACCTCGAAGCCAACCCGTGGACAGAAGCACCACCACCCGCAGCCATGTGCTAACAGTGGAGAAGGAAAAACTAACACCTCCAGACGGAAACACCCTGCCCCGCCACCCAAAAAAAAAGGCCACCAGAGGGCTCCGCCCTGTGCAAAACTCCCAGGAGCCACCACCGAGACATGTGGCCTCACTGACAGAAAAAGTGACAGAGGAACCAACGAAATGTACCACCAAAGACCATTGCCAAGTCAACAGAGAGAGATGCCATATGAGTCGCAAAGGGAGAACTGCCCCACAGTTCCCATCCACTATGGAAAACCAGCAAAATAGCAAAAGTCACCATGGCAACAGAACCTCAGCCGTCAAAGCTGCAGAAGCCAGAGGAAGCACCTGAACTCTGTGGTTAAATTGTCTGATGTTGGCTATGCTTGCAGTGTTTAATGAAATGATTTTTGCCTCTAAGTCCCAGCAGCTGGCTCAGTGTAAAAGAAGACTAGGCTTTTTTGCTTTTCAGGGTTTAAATTTGCCCAGGTTTACACAAATCAGACTGCAAACTGTTAAAATACGACAGTTTGAAGCTCCGTTTTGCTTTACTAAAAAAACTGAGCCCTGTTTGTTGGTGCAAATAAGACAGTGGCGCTTTATTGTGCCCTTTGTCACAAATTCAGGTACTCTAGCAGTATGTTTGTTGAATATGAAGGGCACGGGTATATTTTCTGAAAAAAAAATGCAATTAAAAGTTGCTTGCATTGTTTCTTCATTATAATTTTAGTAATTAATCACAGTTTATTATGAAAAATGTGCAATTTTTTAATCAATTCTCAGCCCTAATAATAACATTTGGTAAATGTCTTGAATATAAATATCAAAAACATGCAATAGCCCCAGTAGTCAGAAAGCATCAAAGGAGAGATTTCAGATTATGACATTTGAGTCCCGAGCAAAAATCAGAGCAAGAGAAAAATCAAGATTGCTGCAGCACTCCCTGCAAAATTGATGACTTGTGGGTTGTGAAGTGAGGGAAGTCAACATGGACTTCGGTTCCTGTTTGCCTCTTCCTCTCACTTAGACATACAGCGCTCCACTGCCCCGGCTGCTCTAGTGCGGCATGTTCTGAACGTTTATTTCCCATACGTCGACGGAGCTGAGGCGGCGCTTTTATTCCGAGAACGGAGCTAATGGAGCAGAAATGGACACTACATCGCCAGTGGACACACAGGCACCCTTCATGTACACTCAACGTTTGAGGGTCTCGGCACACGGGCGCACGTGGACACTTGAGCCAGGGGAGAGAACGTGTGTGTCGACTGTTTGAATGAGCCTGCATCCAAGTTAACAAACACATCTGTAATCAAACGGGTTTATTTAGTCTTTATGCTAACCGGCTCACATTAAAAGCTGTGTGTTTATCAGTGTGCATGCCTGTGTCGAGCAGGCACAAAGGAAAGACCAATAATCAAAGAGGGATTTGATCAGTGGCACGCAGTTAGCATGAATTCAAAAGAGTGTGTGATGCTATCGGCTGTACCGTACATCTGATTCCCCTATACCTCCTCAAAGCATTCTAAACACCATTTGAAACCCTCACCCTGTTTTTTTTTTTTTTTTTTTTAAAAAGCCGCTAATCATCAAGACACGAGACACCCAATTTCCACTCACCTTAGCGCATGATTTCACACATTTGCATACAATTAATGATTTGCTAAGCAGCACCGGGGCATCGAGCAATTCCAAAACATCGAGCTAATGTCATTAACTTTCCTTTCACATGGTGATTGGAATTCACTTCCCACCCTAATTACCTAGATCTGAAGTGGAACGGAGCACCACATTTGACTTTAAACAACCCATTTCCACTCGATGGAAATGTCAGGAAAAAAAAAGAAAAAAAAACAATCCCATGAGAACTCGTAGAGTAATATCTCAGCCTTCTCTCACTGCTTCTTCCCCCTTCAGCGCCCTGCTCTTTCATGTGCCTTCCCTGGGAGATTCTGCGAGCCTTCAGAACTCTATCTCTCCTTTTTCATGCCCACAGTAGCTTGTGGTCTCCTGCCCGTGCTCCCCACCCGCCACTCCGCTTCGCTGCCTTGTCCGCGTCATGGTAAGCTGGTCAGGCGTGGTTGGCTTATAATTCTTTAATAGCTGCTCTGATCTCTTCCATCAGTGCCAGGGGCTCCAGCTGATTACAGATGAAATGGATCTGATTCAGACTCTGACTGCGGGCCAAACACCTGCTCAGAAGTAAGGAGCCGATAGCGGTGGAGGAGGAGGTGGCGAGGCCAGACAGAGGGACGTCCAGCTATTTGGACAGTGGGCCCATCTGTCCTTTGGTCTGTGGTGGCAGACACAAGTATGATGGAAGCAGATTGTGGATAAAGCATTTGGGGACCAGAATGGTGCCATTCTGGTTCAAATTGCTTCAGTGTCAACAGGATACGTTGCAAGTAAAATGAGCCCAAGATTTTTTAAGGCCCCATTTTATGCCCTTTTTAGGGATTCATATTGTTTTGTGTTTTACAGAGCAAAAATCATTCCTGTGTTTGTTTGGAGCTTGTTAAAAAATGGCTCCTGTGTCCCTCAATTTTGAACACTCTATTACAGTGTTTTTTCAACCAGGGGTCCGTGACACAATGTTCAGGGGTCCTTAGGAAATTGTCTGATTTCACTTCTTAATTGGTCCAAACAATTGCAAATAATTTGCCATTGTTGTGCCTGGGTGCCTGCAGTGGCTGTTCTCTGTCAGTAGGTGGCAGTATGAACAATATAATAACTGCTTCTGCCTTCTTCTTCATCATGTGTTTTACTGAGGTTAATGACCTTGTTAGGGTGTGCTAGAGGTTGCGGTGGCTAGATGAAAAGTAGTGATGGATAAATATTTGAAGAGTAAAGATTCAGGCTCTGAACTGGGCCCTGTACTGATGTAGCAACCGCCATGGTCAGGCACACCAAAGGCTTCGTTAGCAGAGTGAAAGAGAGGCACCCAGATGTTGTTGTTACTCACTGTTTTTTGCATCACAAGGCGCTTGTTGCCAACACTTTACCAGCCGAACTAACTCCTGTGTTGGATGATGTTGTGCAGATGGTAAACTCTGTACAGGTAAGACCTCTGAAAAGCTGTATATTTGCATCTGTACGTGAGGAAATGAGTGAGGAGCATAAAACATTATTGCTCTATACTGAGGTCCGATGGTTGTTGCGTGGCAAAGTGTTGGCCAATATGTACTGTATGAGCGCCGAGAGGAACTAGAAGATAAGATAAGATAAGCCTTTATTAGTCCCACAATGGGGAAATTCCAGGATTGCAACAGCACAGGGATAGCAACACTCAGAACAACAATCAGAAGGCAAGAAAAAACAAGAGCAGCTAGTATACATATGTACATATTATTATAAATATATATATAGACACAGTGCGGAGCATTGTAGTTGGTGGATGTGCAGCAGAAAGTCTAAGCTCTCTCTCCGCGGATGCGGCGGGCCAGCTGGATATCTTTGGGCATGATGGTGACCCTCTTGGCGTGGATGGCGCACAGGCTGGTGTCCTCGAAGAGACCCAGCAGGTAGGCCTCGCTGGCCTCCAGCAGAGCCATGATGGCGGAGCTCTGGAAGCGCAGGTCAGTCTTGAAGTCCTAAGCGATCTCCCTCACCAGGCGCTGGAAGGGCAGCTTACGGATGAGCAGCTCCGTGGATTTCTGGTAGCGACGGATCTCTGTCAGAGCCACGGTACCGGGCCTGTAACGGTGAGGCTTCTTCACTCCGCCGGTGGCCGGAGCGCTTTTCCGAGCAGCCTTGGTGGCCAGCTGCTTCCTGGGGGCTTTTCCTCCAGTAGATTTACAGGCGGTCTGCTTGGTTCTTGCCATCGCTCTTTATTATTGTCTTATATTTCTTGCACGCCGCCTAAACGCCAGCCCGGCACCCGTGTCATTTTCGCTTCAGTTCTCCCGGTATGTCGAGTTTCTCCGTTAGCACCGGGTGGCGGTTGAGTGCTAGCTAGCTCTTCCCTGCTCTATCGTCTCCTACTGTAAACACTGGCTCTGTCCGCCAACTCGGGAGACCTTTGGGGCGATCTGTGTGTCCGTGATATATATAGAGTGAAAGGTGTGCCGGATCAGAAAGTTATCACCAGATCAGAAAGAAGAAGGAAGATAAAAAGACTCAGAATTGAGCCGCTGTTGCAAAAGGCAGCCAACTCGTGTGGCGCCGGAACCACACGAAGAAGTGTTTTTGACTGATGAGAGGTGCAATGACGGAAAGTTACTTGCAAGTGATGAGTGGTGTGCAAGGCTGGCACACCTGGCAGATACATGTCAGCATCTGAATGAGCTGAACACACGAATGCAAGGCAACAATGAAAACCTGCTCACAAGCACAGACAAAATAAATGGATTCCATTCAAAAGTACACCTATGGCAAAAACATCTTGAAAGTGCCAACCTTGACAGGTTCCTGCCAGGATATCAGCTTTGTGTCCATCCAAACAGGCCTAAGTTTCACACTGAGTGAGTATAAAATAACGGCAAGACTAAATTGTCATTACATTTGCTCTAATAGGCTACAATGATAATTTAGTTACATTTTTGGTTACTGGGGTTCCCCAAAATGTTTTCAATATAAAAAGGGGTTCTTGGCTCAAAAAAAGGTTGAAAAACATCCCTGCATTTTAATATTTATGAAAGGAGTAGAGTTAGTGAAATTCATCCGGGTCTCCGTGGGTGCTGTGTCCTAGTCGGGGACCATCGTGGGTGCTACGCCCCAGCCTGAAACCAGCGTGGGTGTTGCGCTCTATTGTGGGTCCGCTGTGGGCGTTACGCTCCAGCCCGGGGGCCACTGTGGGTGCAGCTCTGGCCCGGTCCGGGTCCACCGTGGGTGCAGCTCTGCCCCTGTCTGGGTCCACCGCGGGTGCAGGCTCACTCCAGACCGGAGCCATCGTGGGTGCTGTTGTGCTCCGGCCTGGAGCCACCATGGGTGCTGCGATGTCCCAGTCCGGGACCACCGAGGGTGCTGCAGAGCAGTCCGAAGTCGTCGGGGTTCCCTCTCCTCTGCCTGACGTCATCGGGGCTCCCTCTCCTCTGCCACACGCTGTCGTGGTCCCCTCTCCTCCGCCTGAGGCCGTTATGGTTCCCTCTCCTCTCTGACATCATCGTGGTTTCCCCAACTCCTCTATCTTGCTCACCACTGGTTCTTCCCGTTGGGCAGCCACCTCCTGGACCACCCTTTCTGTTCAGGTGGTTAAAGAACTCTGGCAGACCACCCGACAGACTGTGCTGCGGGGCTGAGTGGCCCACATTCTCTGGTAGGCCACCCGACATTTTCCATTATGCCATCTGCCGGGCCTGGGACTCTGGCTGCCCGCCTGAACTGTCCAGCTCTTTGGTCTAGGGGGCTTAGGCGGTTGGGTTTTTGCCTGGTGTGGGTCCTGAGCGGGGTTTTGTTTTTGTTCCCTCCTAGCCTGGTTCCCCCACCGCCCTACTGGGTTGGTTCGTTGTTCTTCTCCGGTTAGGGGGGTGGGGGGTTCTTTCTTTTTCTTTTGATGTTACCCTGGGGTGTCTGGAATCCACCCCTTGGACGGGGAGCTCTGTCATGGTACGGAGAACGGTTGGAGAGTCGTGCTCACACTTATTTGATTATTCCAGTTATTTTCTGCATCTCCACATTTCTGTTTAGTATTTTATTCTTACCATGCCATCTGAGTTTGCTTCTGTTTTTTGTATTGAGTTCTGGGTTTTGTATCTTTGATTGATTATTTTAGTTTGGTGTAGTTATTATATATTCTGGTTTTTGGACTTGAACCTGTTTTCTCCTCCACCTGTTGTTCCCCGTCCTGGAGGATGGTACTCATGATTATCTCCAGCACCTTGGGTATTTCCCATTTTGTATTTATGTTCCCCTGTGCTTTTGTTTTGACGGTGTGCTGTATTGCTTCCTTGACTCCCAAGTTCACTCCTAGCACAGCTGTCATTTGCTTGTCCTGATTGCTTCCTGCTCTGTGATCCACACCTGTCATTAGTTTCAGTGATTTCTCTGGTCCTATTTATGGGTGGCAGCTTCTCCACTCAGTACCATGTCCTAAATCCAAGTTCAGATGTCTATCCCACGTCTGTTCTCTCCCGGAATCCTGTTCGTCTAGTTTTGTAGGTGTTTTTGTTCTTTGTATATTTTGTGTTCTTTATTAAACCTGCACTACTACACTGTTCAGTGTGTGGGTCTTTGTCTCTGGCCTGTGGGCCAATTCATGACACAAGCAAAGACCAACTGCTAACTTACTGCTCACTGCTAACCACTACTGGCTAAGTACCGGTCCATCTCACCAGAGCTGGTATTTGTACAAAAAGTAGAACAACAGCAATTCAAACAGTAAAAAAGAATACTGCCACTAATACAATCATCGATAGCAAAGCATACATGTCATCCTTTATTTCAACAGCACGTCAATGCTAGGTTAGCAGCAGCATCAGCTGTAATAGCTTTGCATTATTCACCCTCAGCAATAAAATATTTAAACTAGAAAAGTACTCAGCGAATGCATATCTCCACAAAAGCTCCTTCCGTCCCTCATGAATCACCTCCAAAATGTAATGGGTTTGTTTTGGAGGATTCTTGCTAACACAGTGTGAGAAGATAAGAGCCTTGGTGGAGGTATGCATTCTCAGATCCTCACCAAAATGTAATGGGTTCCGCTCTATCCCAAGGACCACCTCTGGTGAAAATTTCAGCCAAATCCATGCAGTAGTTTTTGTGTAATCCTGCTGCACAAACACAAACAAGTTCCTTGGTGGCAGTATGCACTCTCAGATCATCACCAAAATTTAATGGGTTCATCCTTGACCCAAGGGCTGCCTCTGGTGAAAATTTCATCAAAATCCATCCAGTAGTTTTTGCGTAATCCTGCTAACAGACAGACGGACAGACAGACAGACAAACCACCCTGATTACATAACCGCCTTAGAGGAGGTATTAATTTACTTAGGGGCTGTGGTTTGTAAGCAAGGCTCAATAGTTTCGAGACAACAGCATCCCTTAAAAGTAGCTTCAATGCGAAACCCAAACTTTGTTTTAGTCAAACAGTTAGCAGGATAGCTCGACGCTAACAGATTACTCTGATCCCTCACTGTGAGTGGTCCAGCCTGTGGTATTGCTATAGTCAGCTCAGATGCTAACAGGCTACACTGATCCCTGAGTGGTCCAAACTGTGGTATTGTTATTGGGGGGGCGGGGGGGCTGAAAAGTTCATAGGATGACTAAGAAGGAGTTATGTTTTTGAGGATCAAGAAGAGAGCTTGTATACCGCAGGGATCCAAACGCCACAACACTGATGTTGAAATGTTGAAAAATATGTTGAAAAATAAACCACATTTGGTCAAATTTGACCACTGCATCATGGTCAGCCTATGAACTTTTCAATCCCCTCTCGTATAGTTAGCTCTGATGCTAACAGACCATAGGCTGAAATTAGAGGCATGGACTTGATCAATACCACCGTTTTAACAGCATGGTGTTTGGGGGGATAACCAAAGGCAGAGTTTCTGTTTAGTGATGTACAGGGAGTTGAAGTGGGTGTCCCATGAATGCATTTTAGAAGGCTAAAACCCATCAATCCACTGTTTTATAGACAGTGGGACCTTTAAGAGACTGGTAAAGCCTGGGACTTCCGGGAAGATGGCGGAGAGACATAACACTTAAACAAAGAGCTCTCCCTAGCCGGATTAAAAATCATCGGTAAATGGCCAACTCGACATAAACGAATCAATAAACTAAGGGATGAAAACACGAAGGAACCGGGCACAAGGACAAAAACAGGGTAAAATTGAAGACTTCCTCTCCAACAACGCAGGAAAAACCGCTGTACGCAAAGCCCAAAAAAACGAGATGTCCACAGCAGAGAAAATGGAGGACACCAGACTCGACAACATGAACGCTGGCATCGCCAGTTTGGGTGAAGAGTTGAGAGAATTCAAGCGACAGCTACAACAGGATTTAGCGGCTCTTAAGGAGGAACTGAAAAAAGAAATTAAGGAGGAAATCATGGACCTCCGAAGAGAAATGGAGCGTAAATTAACGGAAAACATGGAGGAGCTGCGCTCCCAGCGGGCGTGTATGACAGAAGCGCAGACCCGAATTTCGGAACTAGAAGATTGGAAAAGCGAGGCAAACGAACAACTACAGACCCTGACGACGCAAACGCAGAGGATGCAGGAGAAAATAAACGACTTGGAGAGCAGATCCCGACAAAGCAATATGCGCATCTTTGGAATTCCGGAGGGCATTGAAGGCAACTCGATGACAAAATTCATGGATCAGTTCTTAAAAAAAAGAACTGGAAATACCCGGAGAAACGGATCTGCAGATTCAATGGGCGCACAGAACACCGGCACAGAACCCGAAAACAAACTCTCCACCCAGGTCAGTTGTGGTAAACTTTGTGAAATATGACATAAAGGAAAGAATCCTGACGCAAGCATGGAAAAAAAAGATACGAATCGGCGACAAACAGGTATTTTTTGACCACGACTACCCGACAGAAATCGTGCAGCAGCGGAAGAAATATGCCAATATTAAAAAAACGCTGAAAGAGAAAAAAATTAGATTCCAAACGCCGCTAACGAAAATGAGGATTCATTGGGAGGAAGGCACAAGAACCTACAACACGGCCGAAGAGGCAGCGCGGGATATGATGGAGCGGGGCCTTGAGGTGAGCGTGCCGAAGGAGACGGCTGGAGCAGCGGCGGCCCTGAACGCACCACGACAGACGGAGTGGAGACGAGTGAGCGGCGGAAGAAGGGGGAGAGACGTAGAGCAGCGGGCCCAGGACAAGCTACAAGGCTTTCAACTGAAAGCCTAGATCATAACAAAGATTAAGAAAGGCACAGAAGAAATGAAGGCCAAGAAGACAAGGTAAAAGAGAAACAGACGGCTAGGAGAGGTTTAAGTGATATTTGTTGGATATTTCTAGACTTATGACTATTACTTTGATAGTAATTAGAAGTCTAGGGAGGGCCCTTCACTCTGTGAAGACAAACCCCCCACCCACCAACAGGGACCAGTGGGCAGAAGAAAGGCCCAAAGTACGGAGGTCGAGTTTTTTTAATGTGTTTTTATATAAATATGTGTTATTTTTGTTGTTAAAGGGGCTAGGAGCACAAGTTAAAAAAATGGAAAAACATGAATATGGGTAAAAATCTTAAGATAATGACACTAAACGTGAATGGTCTGAACTCACCTGTTAAAAGGGAAAGAATAATAAGAAAATTCAAGAAGGAAAAAGCTGAAATTATATTTATGCAAGAGACACATTTGAGCAAGGCAGAACATGTGAAACTAAAGAGATTTGGCTATAAGAACTCCTACTACAGTTCATTTAAGGGAGGAGCAAAAAGGGGGGTTATGATACTAATCTCAAACAAAATACAATTTGAAAGTGAACAGGAAATCCAGGATAAAGAAGGCAGGTATGTAATAATAAAGGGAAGAATAGATGGTATGCAGATCACATTAGTGAACATCTATGCCCCACCAGAAAGTGACAAGGGTTTTTTTCAACATCTGTTTGATCTCATAGCAACACACAGTGAAGGAGTCCTAATTTGTGGAGGAGACTTAAATGCTGTCATGGATCATGAAATTGATACAACAAGTGTTAAGAAGACAAAAAAACATGTAACAAAGTTCATAAGAACCTCACTGGCAGAAATGGGTATGGTAGACATATGGAGGGACCTACACCCACTCGAAAAAGACTATACACATTATTCAGCAGCCCATAAAGTACACTCTAGAATAGATTACTTCCTTATGAATGAAGGTGACAGACACAGGGTGAGAAATTGTTGGATTGGAGGGGCAGAAATATCAGATCATAATCCTATATACATGGAAATATATTTAAACAATAGAAAACGACAAACAACATGGAAACTTAATGTAGGACTGTTAAATGATGAGAAAATGAAAGAAAGAATAAAAATAAACATAAACGAATATATCCAAGAGAATGACAATGAAGAAGTGGACCCAACATTACTATGGGATGCACTAAAAGCCGTGTTAAGGGGTAAATTAATTGTTGAAACAGGAAAAGCAAATAAGACTAAACTGGAAGCGTATGAACAAAGATGTGAGAGACTGAGGGAATTA
Organism: Pholidichthys leucotaenia; assembly: GCA_020510985.1. Taxonomy (NCBI): domain Eukaryota; kingdom Metazoa; phylum Chordata; class Actinopteri; order Cichliformes; family Pholidichthyidae; genus Pholidichthys; species Pholidichthys leucotaenia. Next base: position 158,229,626 of record CM035838.1, on the reverse strand, counting down.
GAACGTAAACATCAAAGCACAAATGATCCAAAAATATATCAAGAAATTAAAGAAGAAAAAACAAAGATAAAAGAAACACAAATGGATGAAATTGAAAGGAAAAATAGATATCTAAAGCAAAAATATTATGAAACAGGGCCAAAAGCCACAAAACTGCTGGCAAAACGGTTAAGAAAACAACAAACAATGAATAATGTATACAAGATTAAAGACCCCACCACAAATAAAACCACAGTTAACCCAGAAAACATCGAAGAAATTTTCCATAATTTCTACCAAGAACTATACTCGCAACCTGAAGAAACAAATACTAAAGATATCAAAAAATTTCTAGACACATTGGACTTGCCATCAATAGGAAATCAACAAAATGAAAAACTAACAGCAGAAATAACAACACAAGAGATCAGAGATGTGATTAAGTCACTTAAAAATGGTAAATCACCAGGTAGTGATGGATACCCATCTGAGTTTTATAAACTGTTTATAGAAGAACTCACGCCACAACTCCTAAAGTCATTTAATTGGACGCTGAACAACAACAAAATACCTCCAACATGGAACGAAGCAATCATTTCAGTTATTTTAAAACCAGGGAAAGATAAAGAACAATGCGGAAACTATAGACCAATCTCTTTATTAAATGTAGATTATAAAATATACACAACAATTATATGTAAACGAATAAAGACATTCTTGACGGAATTGATAGAAGATGATCAAACTGGATTCATAGAGGGACGCCAAACACATGACAATATCAGGAGAACAATACATATAATTAACCAAATACATAAAGAAAAGAAAAGCGCAGTAATAATGAGTTTAGACGCAGAAAAAGCATTTGACAGGGTTAACTGGAAATTCCTATATAGTGTACTGGAGCGCTTTGGATTTAACGAAAAATCAGTACAATGCATAAGGACGCTATATCAAGAACCTGTGGCAAGAATCAAGATAAACGGTAGCTTAACAGACAAAGTAAATATACAAAGATCAACTAGGCAGGGATGCTGCTTATCGCCCACCTTGTTTGCTCTGTTCATAGAACCATTGGCTCAAGCGATACGACAAAATAAGAAATTAAAAGGTGTAACAATAAAGGGGGCGGAACACAAGATTGGGCTATTTGCAGACGATATTATAGTTTACCTTGAACAACCAGATAAATCAATAATGGAAATGATGAACTTGATAGAAAATTTTGGAAAATTATCAGGATACAAGATAAACATAACAAAAACACAAATACTGACATTCCACTATAACCCTCTAAACCAGATAACTGATAAGATCAAACTAAACTGGAAGCAAAAAGAAATAAAATACCTTGGAGTGAACATACCTAAAGACCTAAGCAAAATATATAAAGCAAACTATGATAGGTTGGAACAAGAAATAAAAAAAGATATTGATAGATGGTCAATCTTAAATATGGATCTGAATTCAAAAATTGAGACAGTCAAAATCAGCATACAACCTAGATTACTTTACCTCTTCCAGGCTATACCAACAGAGATTCCAGATGCCCAATTCTCAAAGTGGGACAGGATGATATCGAGATTTGTTTGGGGAGGTAAAAAACCAAGAGTGAAATATAAAACCCTCCAATTACCAAAAGAGAAAGGAGGCATGGGCCTACCGAGTCTAAAGGAATATTACTACTCAGCACAAATAAGATATATCATATGTTGGTGCGACGAGGGATATGAGGCAAAATGGAAAGAAATGGAAAAGGAAATTGAGGGACTCCCAGTACAAAGCATAATAGGGGATAAAGATGCATATAAGCAAATCAAACAAATAGATCCAATCACTAAATTTACTTTAGAACTGTGGTATAAAATAGTACAAAAATATAATATAAGGGAAGACATAAAACTATTGAAATGGGTAGCATTTGACAGTCAGTTTGAACCGGCAAAACAAGATAGGGGATACAAAAATCTGGTGAACAAGGGAATCACAGCATGGGGCAATATCGGAAAAAAAGATCTCGGGAGCTTTGTAAATATCAGGAGAAAATTTAAATTAGAAAGATCGGAATTTTTCAGATATCTGCAGATGAGAGATTACTATATGAAGAAGATTAGGCATAACCGTGGCTGCACGGTGGCGCAGTGGTTTAGCACTGTGGCAGCACAGTTTTACCCTCGGCCGGGGGATCGCGGGGATCATGAGATCGTGGGTTCGATTCCAGCCCCCGACCAACAGTGAGCTGTGTGGAGTTTGCATGTTCTCCCCGTGTTGCGTGGGTTTACTCCGGGATTTCTCCGGTTTCCTCCCACATACCAAAAAAACATGTAGGTTTAGGGCGCTCGCGCACGCAGCGACCGGCAGCCAGTGGCTTGTCACCAGACTGCAAACCAAATCTACCTACGGGTACAAATAAGTAACAAAAAAAAAAACAAAAAAAAAAAACCTCCAAACAGATGTGAACAAGATTATACAACTTATTTTAAGCTCATATGCAGGAAATAAAATAAGAATTATTTCAAAACTATATCAGAAACTTATGACAAACAATCATACAAGTAACTATATAAAGGAGAAATGGGAGAAAGAGCTCAATTTAAACATAACAGAAGAAAGCTGGCAGGAAATATGGAAAACACAACACACATCAACAAATTCAAGGGCATGGAGGGAATTTGGATGGAAAAACCTGATTCGCTTTTTCATTACACCACAGATTCAAGGAAAATATTCAAATACCCAATCTTTATGCTGGAGGGGATGTGGGGCTCAAAATGCAGACCACTCACATATGTTTTGGAAATGCTACAAAATATCATCCATCCATCCATCCATCTTCTACCGCTTTTCCGGAGGTCCGGGTCGCGGAGGCAGCAGTTCAAGCAGAGAAGCCCAGACTTCCCTCTCCCCAGCCACCTGCTCCAGCTCTTCAGAGGGGATACCAAGGCGTTCCCAGACTAGCTGGGAGACATAGTCTCTCCACCGAGTCCTGGGTCTGCCCCGGGGTCTCCTCCCAGTGGGACGTGCCTGAAACACCTCAAGTGGGAGACGTCCAGGAGGCATCCTAATCAGATGCCCATACCACCTCAACTGACTCCTTTCAATGTGGAGGAGCAGCGGTTCTACTCTGAGCCTCTCCCGGATGACTGAGCTCCTCACCCTATCTCTGAGGGTGAGTCCAGCAATCCTACGGAGAAAGCTCATTTCAGCCGCTTGTATCCGCGATCTCGTTCTTTCGGTCATTACCCAAAGCTCGTGACCATAGGTGAGAGTAGGAACGTAGATTGACTGGTAAATCGACAGCTTTGCCTTAGAACTAAGCTCCCTCTTCACCACAACAGACCGGTACAACGTCCGCATCACTGCAGATGCTGCTCCAATCCGTCTGTCGATCTCTCGCTCCATTTTCCCCTCACTCGTGAACAAGACCCCAAGATACTTAAACTCCTCCACTTGGGGCAGGAGCCTGTCCCCAACCCGGAGAGGACAATCCACCTTTTTCCGGCTGAGGACCATGGACTCGGACTTGGAGGTGCTGATTCTCATCCCAGCCGCTTCACACTCAGCGGCAAACCGTCCCAGCAAGAGCTGTAGGTCATTGCTGGATGAAGCCAACAGGACAACATCATCTGCAAACAACAGAGATGAGATCCTGTGGTCACCAAGTATGACACCCTCCATTCCCTGGCTGCGCCTAGAAATCCTGTCCATAAAAATTATGAACAGGACCGGTGACAAAGGGCAGCCCTGGCGGAGTCCAACTCTCACTGGGAATGACTCCGACCGAGTGTTGGCAATACGAACTAAACTCTCACAACGGTCGTACAGAGACCGAATAGCTCGTAACAACAAGCCCGATACCCCATACTCCCGAAGCACCCCCCACAAAAATCCACGAGGGACGCGGTCAAATGCCTTCTCCAAGTCCACAAAACACATGTAAACTGGTTGGGCAAACTCCCACGAACCCTCAAGAATTCTCGAGAGGGTAAAGAGCTGGTCCGATGTGCCACGGCCAGGACGAAAACCACATTGCTCCTCCTGAATCCGAGGTTCGACCAACGGCCGGACTCTCCTCTCCAGTACCTTGGCATAGACCTTCCCAGGGAGGCTGAGGAGTGTGATCCCTCTAAAGTTGGAGCACACCCTCCGGTCCCCTTTTTTGAAGAGAGGAACCACCACCCCGGTTTGCCATGCCAAAGGCACTGCCCCCGACCTCCACGCAATGTTGCAGAGGCGTGTCAACCATGACAGCCCAACAACATCCAGGGCCTTGAGGTACTCGGGGCGAATCTCGTCCACCCCCGGGGCCCGGCCACCAAGGAGATTTTTAACCACCTTGGCGACCTCAGCCCCTGTGATAGGCGAGTCATCCCCCTTGTCCCCAAACCCTGCTTCCTCTGTGGAAGGCGTATCAGTGGGATTGAGGAGATCCTCGAAGTATTCCTTCCACCGCCCGACGATATCCCCAGTTGAAGTCAACAGTGTCCCATCCGCACCATACACAGTGTGGACGGGGAGCTGCTTTCCCCTCCTGAGCCGCCGAACAGTTTGCCAGAATCTCTTTGAAGCCGACCGAAAGTCTTGTTCCATGGCCTCACCGAACTCCTCCCATACCCGGGTTTTTGCTTCAGCAACCACCCGAGCTGCACTCCGCTTGGCCTGCCGGTACACCTCAGCTGCTTCGGGAGTCCCACAAGCCAACCAAGCTTGATAGGACTCCTTCTTCAGCTTAATGGCCCCCCTCACCACTGGTGTCCACCACTTGGTTCGGGGGTTGCCACCACGAGATGCACCGACCACCTTGCGGCCGCAGCTCTGGGCCGCCGCTTCAACAACAGAGGTGGAGAACATGGCCCATTCAGACTCCATGTCTCCAGACTCCCTCGGAATGTGGTTGAAGTTCTTCCGGAGGTGGGAGTTGAAGACCTCCCGGACAGGGGCCTCAGCCAGACGCTCCCAGCACACCCTCACTATACGTTTGGGTCTACCAGGTCTGAATGGCTTCCTCCCCTGCCATCGGATCCAACTCACCACCAGGTGGTGATCAGTTGACAGCTCTGCACCTCTCTTTACTCGGGTGTCCAAGACATACGGTCGCAGGTCTGATGATACGATAACAAAATCGATCATCGACCTGCGGCCTAGGGTGTCCTGGTGCCAGGTGCACATATGGACACCCTTATGCTTGAACATGGTGTTCGTTATGGACAGACTGTGGTTAGCACAGAAGTCCAATAACTGAACACCACTCGGGTTCAGATCGGGCAGGCCGTTCCTCCCAATCACCCCCCTCCAGGTTTCACTGTCGTTGCCCACGTGCGCATTGAAGTCCCCCAGTAGGACAATGGAGTCTCCAGGAGGAGCACCCTCCAGCACCCCAGTCACAGACTCCAAAAAGGGTGGGTACTCTGAAACATCATTTGGTGCATAGGCACAAATGATGGTCAGGACCCGTTTCCCAACCCGAAGGCGCAGGGAAGCAACCCTTTCGTCCACCGGGGAAAACTCCAATATAGAGGCAGCAAGGTGGGGCGATACAAGAATACCTACCCCTGCTCGTCGCCTCTCGCCCGGGGCAACTCCAGAAAAGGCCAAGCTCCAGCCCCTCTCCAGGAGACTGGTTCCGGAACCGGAGCTGTGTGTTGAGGTGAGGCCGACTATATCTAGCCGGTATCGCTCAATCTCGTACACCAGCTCAGGCTCCTTCCCCACCAGAGAGGTGACATTCCACGTACCAAAATATCATCATTTTGGAAATCTATGCATGTGACAATACAGAGGATATTAGGATATAATATACCAATGAACTGTAACCTGATGTACTTATGTGATCTTAAAAAAGACAGTGTTATACAGGCTGAGGACAGATATCTAGTTAAAATCTTGTTGATTGCATGTAAAAAAACTATCACAAAAAAATGGCGATCAGAAGTTCTTCCTGACCAAGAACAATGGACTGACATTGTTGAGGACATACGTATGATGGAAAAACTAACATATCGACGAAGAATGCAAGAAGGAATATGGGAGAAAAAATGGCGGAAATGGACACACTACAAAGTGCAACAACGAGGCAGAAATTGAAAGAATAACCAAAGACACTGAAAAAACCAGAAGAATTAAGAGATGGAAACTAAAAACTTGATGCTCCAACATTTGTCCCCCCCCCCCTTTTATTTTTTATTTTTATTTTGTTTATTTTTTTTTATTTTTCCCTACCCTAACCCCTTTGTTTTTTAAATGTAGAATGTGATCTGAATGCATTATAAATGATGAAAAATGAATAAAAATCTAAGTTACAAAAAAGAGACTGGTAAAGCCTATATGTACTTAGCAGAGTTCACTAAAACACAAACTGATGGTTTTTTGTTTGAGTTCTAGAAACATTTTAGCATCTTTTAGCCAAATGTTTTCCTTTTCTTTTTTATTGTCTGAGGATGGAAAAAATATGTAGCATAGCCTAATTAGTTATGCTGGTCTCTCGATGGGCCTTCATGGCTTCCAGCTTTTACGCTTTAATTTAGACTGGCCCAGCATATCAGCTCTGCTGTCATCCACATCAGGTAGCTATGTAACATCCAGCAGCTGAAGCAGATATTTCACTGTGAAATGTGGAAAATAAACAATAGCTACGAGGGGAGAGTATATTGGATATTCATAAGGTGATGGATGCAACTTCAAATGAATGCTAATGCTGCCTCATATCTGCAGGATGTGTAAATAGGCAAGTATATGCTAACACAATAGCAAGACAAACAATATTTGAGGGGGTATATCCAAATGCATCTATAAAATCCCTCTGCAGTCAACATTATCTGCCTCAAGGAGATGGCAACAAACCGCAGACAGCATTGACTTATATAGGAGAATTTTCCCCGTATATAGATGGATTTAATCACCATGCCCTTGAGGTCCACGGTTTTAATCCCAACCCATCACGGGAACGGTTAATTTCATCAGTACAGATTCCATTCAATCAGCACAAATGAGTAAACCTGTCAGGATATTGAAATAAATAATACAACATGTCTGCACAATGTCATTATATGCTGTCATGTTTACCTTGATGAATGCTGGGATAAGGAGGAAAATGAGCCAATCAAAGTCTTGCAGGTTTGATCAAGAAAAGTGATGATGGGACTTCCGGTCTGGACGCCATGGCGACTGCAGCTTAACACTGAAGCTCTCAGACCCAATCCAGGATAACACCTTGAAAATCAAACTTAACGGATTTTTGGAGGAGTGAAAATCAAAAGACAAAATCATCATGTCTAAAGGAAAACAGAAGAAACTGAAATTCTCCAGGCCAGGACACGTATCGGCCGGAGAATCCGAACTGGAAGATCTCCGTTCAGAAGACGAGGAACTGGTGATAGCTAACAAAAGGGTTAGCCTGAAATCACTATTTGAGGAGCTACGACGATTTCACCGAGATGTTACGGCCGAATTTCGGGAATTCAGAGAAGAATTGAAAAGGACAAACAGCAGAGTGGACCAGGCCGAGAACCGAATCTTGGAAACAGAGGATCGAATAAAAGTGCTCGAAGATTCTGTGCTAGACCTACGCAAAAGACAAGCAGCTATAGAGGCTAAGCTAACCGACCAAGAAGGAAAACAAAGAAGAGACAACATAAGAATTCATGGTCTGATAGAAGGAACTGAAAATGGTTTTAACTCAATGGCAGAATGCGTGGAATCCTTACTAAGAGAGAAATTGGATATTCCACAAACCACCGACTTGAAGATAGAAAAGGCACATCGTTCATTAGCCGCTAGGCCGGCGGCGGAAGCGCCCCCACGTTCGGTGTTGGTAAGATTTTCCAATTTCAAAATAAAACAAGAGGTTGTAAGACTGGCCTGGCAGAAAAAAGGATTTATGCACCAGGAGAGAAAAGTCTACGTGGAACACGATTACGCCCCGGAGGTCCTTAAAAAGCACAGGGAATACAATGACGCGAAAAAGGTGTTGAGAGAGAAGAAATTGCGCTTTCAGACACCATTTCCTGCGAAGTTAAGGGTCTTCTACGGCGATGAAACGTGTCTCTATAATTCGGCGGAAGAAGCAACAGCTGACATGGCGAAAAGAGGGCTCCCGGTAACGGTATTTAAACCCGCAGCAGACCCGAGTGAGAAGATCAAAGCGCAAACATGGACAACACAAAGACCCTCAAAATCCACGGACCGACTTCCGGTCTGGACGCCATGGCGACTGCAGCTTAACACTGAAGTTCTCAGACCCAATCCAGGATAACACCTTGAAAATCAAACTTAACGGATTTTTGGAGGAGTGAAAATCAAAAGACAAAATCATCATGTCTAAAGGAAAACAGAAGAAACTGAAATTCTCCAGGCCAGGACACGTATCGGCCGGAGAATCCGAACTGGAAGATCTCCGTTCAGAAGACGAGGAACTGGTGATAGCTAACAAAAGGGTTAGCCTGAAATCACTATTTGAGGAGCTACGACGATTTCGCCGAGATGTTACGGCCGAATTTCGGGAATTCAGAGAAGAATTGAAAAGGACAAACAGCAGAGTGGACCAGGCCGAGAACCGAATCTTGGAAACAGAGGATCGAATAAAAGTGCTCGAAGATTCTGTGCTAGACCTACGCAAAAGACAAGCAGCTATAGAGGCTAAGCTAACCGACCAAGAAGGAAAACAAAGAAGAGACAACATAAGAATTCATGGTCTGATAGAAGGAACCGAAAATGGTTTTAACTCAATGGCAGAATGCGTGGAATCCTTACTAAGAGAGAAATTGGATATTCCACAAACCACCGACTTGAAGATAGAAAAGGCACATCGTTCATTAGCCGCTAGGCCGGCGGCGGAAGCGCCCCCACGTTCGGTGTTGGTAAGATTTTCCAATTTCAAAATAAAACAAGAGGTTGTAAGACTGGCCTGGCAGAAAAAAGGATTTATGCACCAGGAGAGAAAAGTCTACGTGGAACACGATTACGCCCCGGAGGTCCTTAAAAAGCGCAGGGAATACAATGACGCGAAAAAGGTGTTAAGAGAGAAGAAATTGCGCTTTCAGACACCATTTCCTGCGAAGTTAAGGGTCTTCTACGGCGATGAAACGTGTCTCTATAATTCGGCGGAAGAAGCAACAGCTGACATGGCGAAAAGAGGCCTCCCGGTAACGGTATTCAAACCCGCAGCAGACCCGAGTCAGAAGATCAAAGCGCAAACATGGACAACACAAAGACCTTCAAAATCCACGGACCAGCAGCGGGAAACCCAGCACCAGAGCGTCGCAGATAAACTATCCGTTTTCAGGTTGGAATAGCGACCTTTTTTTTTTTTTTTTTCTCTTGAATCAATCCGCACATCCAACCCCCCTCATACAAGGTAACAAACATTAAAGGAGATGCATATTCAGCATGTGGTAAAACATTTCATGGAACAATCATATTATTTGAAACAAATAAGTCTTTGTAATAAAAAAAAACAAACAAAAAACTTGTTAAAATAGAAATGTGACAATAATCCACATGTTCTCCTCATACTAACAAATACTGTTTTTGCGTGAATGTTTGATGTGATGGGGGTGGGAGGGTGCACACAATTTCACAGGGTTTAGGCATAAAAGGAAAAAAAAAAAAATCATTACAAGTTTGGATTGGGTTCTGAAACTCACGTTAAAAGCATGGGACTACTTTCAGTGGTAAGTGACGTAACAGAGTTTGAGGAATTTCCCTCAGAGCCTTCACTCCATCAAGGCTCTTACAGGGTCTTTAAAAAGACCTCAGCTCAGGAAGTTCTTATGACAGCTTTTTGTTTTAAAGTTTTTTACACTATGTTCTTAATGTTTTTCTTGTTTTTAATGTTCTTTCAGTTTCTGAGTAGCACAAAAGAGGGCCACCACACAGTTATACTAAACAAAACAACACAATGGAGAAACAGGGTGTAACCAAAATAATTTCATATAATGTAAAAGGAATCCTGAATCCAGTTAAAAGATCCAAGATTCTAGGCAAAATGAAAAAAGACAAAGCAGGAATAATACTTTTACAAGAAACCCACCTAACAGACGTGGAACACAATAAACTCAGTAGACAAGGGTTTAAAATGATCTCTTCATCTTCATATAAATCAGGGAGGAGGAGGGGAGTAGCAACATTGATATCAACCAAAATTACATTTGAAAAAAAATCAGAACACAAAGATAAAGAAGGGAGATACAGTTTGGTAACTGGGCGGCTAGAGGGAGAAGATATCACCCTGCTGAATGTGTATGCTCCCCCAGGGGCTAACTGGAAATTTTATAAAAATGTATTCGACCTAATGATAACTAAAGCTCAAGGTTTAGTGATATGTGGTGGGGACTTCAATCTTAGACTGAATCCATACTGGGATGCTTCTGGTAATTCCCCACATCAAAATAACACCCAAAACAGGAAGACTCGGATGCTACTAAAAGAATTGGGAATCTGTGACGTGTGGAGGGAACTCAACCCCAGTGTAAAAGACTATACATTTTACTCAACTCCACATTCATCTTACTCAAGGATTGACTATTTTTTTATGTTTAATAGAGACATTGGAAGAGTAAAAACATGTAAAATAGGACTGATGGATCTCTCCGACCACAGTCCGATCTACATGGACTTAAATATCCAAAAATACACAAATAATACATTTTCTTGGAGGTTAAATTCAAATGTCCTGAAAGGACCATTGAAAGATGAATTGGAATCAGATATTCTCAGATATTTGGAAGATAACGATAATGGAGAAGTATCCCCTTTAATACTGTGGGATGCATGTAAAGCTGTAATAAGAGGAAAGATTATTGCAAAACTGGCAACCCAAAAGAAACTAAGACAAGAAAAACTATCCACATTAGAGTCAGAACTTAGGAACCTAGAAAAAGAACACAAAGGCAACACTCATTCTACTGACTCGCTCAAGATTAAGGAAATTAAAAACCAAATAAATGAGATCTACACAATAGAAATCCAGAAGAAACTTACATTTCTGAAACAAAAATACTATGAAGCAGGCAGTAAATCGGCAAAATTGCTAGCCTATAAATTGAGGAAACATCAAACAGAAAGAGCAATCTACAAAATCAGAGACCCAGTATCAAAGGAAATAAAATTCAGAATTCAGGATATTCTTAAAAACTTCGAGAATTACTATAAGAACTTATACTCCCACAAAAAACATAAAAACGCATCCGAGGCATTCCTAAACACATTAAACCTTCCCCAACTTACGGAGTCACAAAATAAAACACTACTGTCAGAAATACATCCTAAAGAATTGGAAAAAGCAATTATGAAACTTAAAGCTAACAAATCCCCAGGAGCTGATGGCTATACAGCAGAGTGGTACAAAACCTTTAAACAGCAACTATCTCCTCTCCTCCTGAAAACATTTAATTATGTCCTCCACACAGGGGAAATCCCCCCCTCCTGGAGAGAAGGGGTCATTGCAGTTATACCTAAACCTGAAAAGGATAAACTAGAGTGCTCCAACTACAGACCAATCAGTGTACTAAATCAGGACTATAAGCTTTTTACCATTATCCTTGCCAAAAGGTTAGAAAATATACTGACAGACCTAATTCATTTAGACCAAACAGGTTTTATAAGACAAAGACAGACACAAGACAACATTCGACGCACTTTACACATAATTCATCATATAAAAAAATATAACTTAAATGCAGTCATATTGGGATTAGATGCTGAAAAAGCATTCGATTCGGTTGACTGGTCTTTTCTATATAGAATCTTATCCAGTTTCAATTTTCATAACAACTTCATTAGAACTATACAGGCATTATATAAAAAACCAACAGCTAAAATAAGGATTAACGGTAATTTATCATCATCTTTTGAACTGGAAAGAGGATGTCGTCAGGGCTGCCCCCTGTCTCCACTGCTCTTTGCAATCTTCATAGAACCTCTGAGCCAATGGATAAGACAAAACCAAAAAATTCAAGGTATTACACTTGGTCAGAAGGAACATAAAATAGCACTCTTTGCTGATGACATTTTAATATACCTAGGGCAGCCGGACACTTCTTTACCAGAACTAACCTCAGTTTTTTCAGAGTATGGAGATTTATCGGGGTACAAATTAAATATGCATAAAACCCAAGTTTTAACATTCAACTATGACCCAAATCATTATTCACTAAGCAAACTCAAAACTAACTGGGAGTCGGAATCTATGAAATATCTGGGGGTCAATATCCCGAAACAACTCAACAAAATTATATCACTAAACTATGATCCACTGGTGACAAAAATAAAATCTGACCTAGCAAGATGGAATATGATACCATTCTTGGGTACTGCACAAAGAATTGAAGCAGTCAAAATGAATATACTTCCACGTCTTCTATACCTTTTCCAAACAATACCGGTAGAACCTCCCAAAAAAACATGGCAGGAGCTGGACAGAAGGATCTCAAGATTCATATGGCAGGGCAAGAGACCTAGAATCAGATATAGAACCCTACAGCTAAACAAAGACAAAGGTGGGCTCGCGCTGCCAAATATCAGGGACTACTTTAAAGCCGCACAAATTAAAACTTTAGTAGAGATATGTAACCCAGTCTACACTGCACAATGGAAGGAGATCGAATGCCAAATAACAAGTGACATCCCCCTACAGGCGATAATAGGGAACAATGTCTTACCTAAGCTTTTGAATAACACTAACCCGTGGATAGAGACCCCGCTAAAAATTTGGTTTAAGATAGTCAGAGAGAATCAAACTAAAGAGCCCTATCGACTTCTGCAATGGATCGCCTATGATCAGGACTTTACTCCTAATAAAACAGACACCAGATTTAAAAAGTGGAAGGAGAAAGGGCTGATAAAATATTACGATTTTTTTAAAGGGCAAATCTTAAGAAGTTTTGAAGATTTGAAAAAACAAGGCCTAATAAATCAAGACCTTTACAGGTTCTTCCAGCTTAGACACCACATAAACAATATACTTAAAAAGGAGGTTTTGGAAAGGGCCCAGTCAGGTGTTCTGAAGGTCTTCTTAATGGCATATAAAGGGATCCCAGGGATCAGATACATTTCTAAAATATACCAAGGTCTTCAAGACTTAAAAGGAGACAACACATCTTATATAAAAGAGAGATGGGAAAAAGAGGGGAATTTCACTTTACAACTGGAAATATGGGAAAAGCTAAATAAACAGCAATGGAAAAGTACCTCATCCCTGCAGTGGAGAGAATTTGGATGGAAAAACTTGGCAAGATTTTTCAGAACACCTGCACAAAACAAATTTACCCATAAGGGATTGAACTGTTGGCGCTTGTGTGGTGAAAAGACTGCAAATCATTTTCATGTGTTTTGGTCATGCCCAGTTATCCACCAATATTGGACCAATGTACAGACAATATTGGGGAAAATATTCAAAATTACAGTTCCCTTTTCTTTTGTAACTTTGTATTTGGGTTTACTACCGGACTCACTGGAAAGACGAGGAGAAAAATACTTATTCAATGTTTTAATATTGGCAAGCAAAAAAGCTCTAACTAAAAAATGGATGTTGAAGGACTGTCCTACACCTGAAGATTGGACTAACGTGATCCAAGACATTTACTCGATGGAAAAGTTGACATTCGCACTGAGACAGGACATGGATGTGTTCATGAACTTTTGGCAACCCTGGACCGCATATGTGTCTTCCATTAGATCTAATCTTTGACAAATACCATTTCAATAATGGTTCCGCTCTTTGTTCCAACGCTACTCAGATGCTCTTTTATCTTTATTTACTTACTTTTTCTTTTTGTTTGTTTTTTACTGGTTTGTTTGTTTTTTTTTTGTTATTTGTTTTTTTTTCTCTTTAATTTCACTTTTTCTTTCACTTTAAAAAAAAAAAAAAGGGGTGTTGTAAGAATTAATCTTCCAATGTTGTCAGATATCAGAAAATAAGGGAACATGTGATGAAAATGTAAACAATGCATTGCTGTAACGACCTGTATACCCTTTACAAAAACTTAAATAAAAATAAAAAAATAAAAAAAAAAGTGATGATATCTTCATCAAATAGAATACGAATTATGCTAAGAGAAATATTGCTTTCAAAATGTTAATGACATGAATGCAGTGGGTAAACAAACTTACAAAGGTATTGCTTGGGTTTTATTTATTGAAGGATAACTGTTCCTATAGTGTACCTACAGCAGCTCTTAAGACTGATGTTTGTCTCTGCCAGGTGGCAACCTCCATTGCTGAAAAAGAGGTCAACAGGAAAGAGCCAAAAGAGGAAACAGTTAAGCCTGTATCTCATGGGAGTGGCGAATGCTGAGGATCGCAACATTTGTGAACGTTCCTCAGCATCTGTCACGCTGTAAGATACTACCCTTAAAGCTGATCTGCATGAAGTTTTCCCACAGTTGCCTTGATTTCTTTGTTTGTATGGATTACTTGGGTTGTTACTGATATCTGGTGAAAATCTCAGGTCAATGGCTCCATCAGAAATGTTTAATGAGAAAAAATTTGACATGTTCAATACTTATTTTCCCTGTTGTATTTTGCAGTGGTCTCTTATTTTTTTTCCAGAACTGTACAAGAAGGTGACTTTTTTTAAACCTTTATAATCTATCATTATCATGACTGGCCACATCAAACATTCAGCAGGAAACATTTTATAATCTTTTAGCTAAATTCAGTCTTATTACACTAAGATAAAGAGCCATTTGGATGATTGGATGTCTGCTTAGATGTGGCGTCTGCTGTTTGTAGAATTCAGACAACTGCAACCCTGAGGATATACTGTATCTGCTGCATGTTGGCAGGAGATTTCTCCCCACTGTCTGACCTGCTGGTGGAAACCACATTTTTCATTTTCATGGCATTTATGAAATGAGATCACTGCAGCAAGCCCACAATAACCAGGTTACTTTTGGGCGAGTACAAACACTGGATGAGTTTCCCTCTCCCTCACAGCCTCTCCGTCTAAGCCCATCTCTCCCTTTATTGTCTGGTTGACCTTGTGCTGGTTCACAGTGCGGTGAGGAACGGTGAAAACACAACCACGTCCTCTCAGCCCTGCCCTGACCTGGATGCCCCAGTGTGCACGCCGGGAGGATGCCGGGATGGTGCTTTGACCTGCCGTCAATACACATGCACTGGTGCGAGTGCACTAGTCTATGATTACCATCACAAGTCGATCGGCCTTGCTCCAGGCAACGCACCGGCCTGTGAACAGGAGGCAGACACACATGCATTATGTAAATGCTCCAACACAAGAGTGTGTGATTTACACGTCCGTGCGTATTTAAGCACATCTAGTATCTGGTAAAAAACACCACAAACAGGAAGGTTTTTTTCCCCTCACGTGTCAGATGCACACCTGCAGTTGTACGCACATTAACTCAGATTTTCACATTCGCCACTCACATGTCCTGTGCCGCAACCTGCTCCTCACACACCAGCGCGCTAATCAAATCACTCTGGCAAATATGCTCTTTATTCCCCGCCAGCCAGACCCAGACAAACAGAATAAAATCTGACAAACTTTCTCTCTTGTATTTCAGAGCTCATTAAAAAGTATTCACCGTTGTATGATTTAGCGGCATAATCAGCTCTGAATAATAGAAATGGCCGTATTGACGCCTGTGGGCTCCCGATGTTCTGTTTCATTTCGGAAAAACAACTGGAGGGTGTATGAATGCAAAACACCGGGATGTGCGCCCCCCCCCCCCCCCCCCCCACACACACACACACCATATTCCTCTCACTGGTACCAGTCTCTTAACCACTCACAGTGTATTCTGGCTCGGTGACGACCGCCTACTACGCTCCCAGGGAGGCTAATTGTCCAGTCGGTCGCTTTCACTTTCCTTCCCGCTCTCTCCTCAGGTTTGCTCTTTGGGGAAGAGTTTAGGAGTCCATGCTGTGCCCAGAGCTCAGGATCCCGGTGAGGTGCCACAGGGCCAAAAGGTTACACCTAGCTGGACTCCGACAGAAGTACCCCACACACCGCTCAGCGGGAGACCGGTAAGTGTGGAGGACAGAGGAGTAGACAGAGTGATGAATGGAATGACAAAAGAGGACGAATGAAAGCAGGAGACATGGCTGACCGCATGGGTTAGAAGAAGTTTTAAAGTTCATTTCTTTTTGAGGGACATAAAAACTTTTTTTTTATCTAATTCTATAAAGCTCAGCAATTTTGCTGCAATATTTCAGCAAATTTAACTTCCACAACCTCCCCTGTGGCCCTCCTGCATTATTTTCCAGACTGATCATAATTTGTTTGTGTTCATCAAATGCTGTGTGCCATGGACTCATACACCGTCTATATCAGGATTGCTCAGATGTATTACTGAGACTAAAATAAACCTAAGAGCAACGGCAAAAACAGAAATCCGGAATACTGTTTGGTTAAATTGTTTAAAAGTAGGGATGTACACCGGAGTGGCAGCCTATTAGTAGAGCATCCGCCCCACAACCGGGAGGACGGGGGTCAAGTCCTGGCCGGGTCATGCAAAAGACCATATAAAAGGAAATGTGGGCGGCAGTGGCTTGGGAGGTAGAGTGGGTAGAGTCCAATAACCAGAGTGTTCGTGGTTCGAATCCTGCTATCCCCAGCCATCCTGCCGTTGTGTCCCTGGGCAAGACACTTTACCCACCTTTCCTCCAGTGTCCATGACACTGGGTATGAATGTGCATAAATGTTCGGAAGTGGTTGGAGAGGCCGTTGGTGCGGATTGGCAGCAATGTTTCCGTCAGTCTGCCCCAGGGCAGCTGTGGCTACAGTAGTAGCTTACCATTGTCTGTCTGTGGAGTGAATGAATAATGGATTTTCATTGTAAAGTGCTTTGGGTTTCTTGAAAGGCGCTATATAAATGCAAACCATTATTATTATGTGCTTTAAAGCAGCCTTTTTCAACCAGATTGCCCTGGTACATTCAGGTTTCGGTGGGAAATTTTCTAATTTCACTTGTTAATTGGTCACCTTGGTTTGTCGTTGTTAGCCATGGGTGCCTCCAGAACTCTTGCATAACAATAGCTAATTACTTGCAGTTTTTTGGACTAATTAACAAGTGAAATTAGAAAATTTTCCATAGAAACTTGAATGTACTAGGGCACCATGGTAGCCAGGTCCCGCTTTAATGAATATGTACATGAATTGTCACAATGAAAAATAGAAAAGTATGAATTATGGCTGGATTTGATAGCGTGTCAATACTGAAAAATGACTTAAATTGATTACAAGATATACTGTATAATCTTAATAGTAGCATTGCTTTCTCCAAGTAAGCCACAGAAATTCAGAAACAAAATAACAGTAAGGAATGGTTTTAGATGTCCTATTATCTCTTCTATTATCTCATTCTAGCAAATGCAGTTTCGAAGTTGAAGTCGAAGAAGAAGAAGAAGAAGGAGAAGAAGACGAAGACCAAGACAAAGACGACGAAGAAGAAGAAGAAGGAGAAGCCAACTTTGTCATTCAATCCATACAGCCAATCATGTACAGTAGAACGAAATTACGTTTTTCCTATCTACAATGTTAATCACATCTAGAATCAGAGGA
Source organism: Pholidichthys leucotaenia (assembly GCA_020510985.1). Classification (NCBI taxonomy): domain Eukaryota; kingdom Metazoa; phylum Chordata; class Actinopteri; order Cichliformes; family Pholidichthyidae; genus Pholidichthys; species Pholidichthys leucotaenia. The sequence goes on along the minus strand of CM035838.1, from coordinate 158,212,126 downwards.
GCCGCTGCCATGCAAGGCGCTGCCACAAACAATTTAGAGCTTTTTTTTTTTGCTTGCGTACCCTTATTTCAACCCTAATTTATTTCCTGTTTGGCTCCACTAAAGTCTGTTTCAATGCAACGAAAGACAGAGTGATCAAAATATAAAGAACAAGAGCACTCTGAAGCGAGTGCAATATCCCCCGCCTCTGTTTTCTTTGAAGATCCCAATATTTACTGACGGAGAACAGTTTTCAACTTTTCAATATAATTAACTGTGGCAGAAATAAATTATGATCATCATCCATGAATATACAAACAAAGTACACAACCCACAGTTGTAGGTCAGGATCCCAAGGTGAACCTGTGCGGCAAATATGGTGACCCTAGAGAGCTTTACACGTTCTATAGTAAGAGGTCATAGGGCGTGCTAACCTTGACCTTTGACCTTTTGACCCCAAACCTGTACTCAAGAGGTTATGGTCTCAGAGTGAACCTGTGTACCAGGTTTGGTGACCCTAGCTTTCTTTGTTGTTGAGATATACTTTATAAGCCATGATGAAGTTGACCTTTGACCTTGCGATCCCAAAACCATAGTCACACTTCAGGGTCACAGGGTGAACCTGTGTACCAAGCTTGGTGACCCTAATTTTCCTCGTTGTACAGTAATAAGACATAAGGAATGTTAACCTTGACCTCCGACCTTTTGACCCCAAACCCACAGTTAAGAGTTCAGGATCCCAAGGTGAACCTGTATACCAGGTTTGGTGGCCCTAGCTTTACTCATTTTATAGTAATGGTAAATGTAGCATTTACCATAGTGCAACTGTAATGTTAACTTTGAAACTTTGACCCCTTGACCCCAAACCCATAGTTTGGTGAGGGTGTAGGTCGTCCAAGATGTGTATTAGCTACAACTACTGTATTGATTTGAAAAGCCTACATCATTTCTTTCAGTAATTACTGTGTTTAGAAGATTGAGGGAAAAATCTGACCTGACCTTTAACCTCAAGGTCATCCGATGAGAGTGAAATTACAATATGCGCATCATCAGCATAAATCAAACCATGGTACCAAGTTTCAAAACAATTGGAACAAAACTGTAGGAGGAGTTGATTTCACAAAAGTGGGACAGACGGACGGACGGACTCACCGGCCCATAACTAGGGATGAGGTGATCCGATTCGCCGTATCGGTATCGGGTTTGATCCAGGCAATATGGCTGGATTGGTATTAGTAATAAATAAAAGCAATTTACCGATATGATACATTAATAATATTGAAAATGAAGGCGCGATCACGTTCTCAGCCCCACTGCGCACAGCATCTGTAAATAGAGGCAACGAGTGTCACATCACTGGAGCCTGTCTGTGGGACTCGCCTCGGTATGTGGTACCAGCATTTACAATTTTACACCACCAACTTCATAAGACACTTGCAAAAGTATCATGGTAAAGGAGTATGCTGAATTCTGTCAAGAACAGAGGAGAAGGGAGTGTGTCGCGCATCAGCAGTCACTGCTTTTCCAGCTTGGAAGCTGGAATACACTAAAAGTGAAACTAAAAGAACGAAACTGAAAGTAAAAACCAGACGTACAGTAAAGAAGACATAACACAGGCTTACCTTTAGACAGAAAGTTACAACTGATGAGAGGTAGGTGAGAGAAACACAAATAGCAAATTATAACTGTGAACTAGAAGCAGGACTAAAGGCCCTGTCACACCTTGACGATTCAGGCAGCATTTGCCAAACGTATAAAAATTGGTCTAAAATGTTGGCATACGCCGAAATTTTCACTTTTCGCCATATGCATCATAACGAGTTGGATATACTCGTTGACATAACGAGTTGGATATACAGTATATATAACATATTAGGAACTTATATAGAATATTTCCATAACTTATAAATAACTTAAACCAATTATTAGCGTGTTGCCGACATTCACATCTTATGCGCAATAATAGTCTTAACTTGTGCATAGCTTATCCTAACTTCTGCATAGCGCAGTCATATCAAACTGCCGTAGCCTTCTGATCCATGAATTCTAGGTGTGCGAGGGATCACCTCTCTTCAACTGAGGTGATCCTCCCCTTCAAAGACCACGGCAGGGGGTGTGGCCGACCTGGCAGAGCTGTGAAATCTGTCAGGTCAGTCATGCCTAAAACAGCTGATGTGACACGTCAGGAACTTCAGACGACTGTTGGCAATAAAAAAAAAAGTTTATTTTCAATAAAGTGAAAACAAAAACAAGATAATGCATTGAATGCGCTTTTGCTGGGAGGCAAAGCCAACAGCAAAGTGTGATTTATCATGGAAAACATCTGAGCTCTGCGCTTTGAGCAATCAGCTGGTTGGGTCCACCTCCTCCAGTGTTCTGACATTTTGGCATATCTATCAGATCAGCACGGGACAGCTGACGGTACAGACTGCAGTCGAAGGTAAAAAAAAAATGGGAGGAGGGCAACACAGCAATTTGGATCTTTATCCTGTAGCTTGAAAGTGCTCAGACACATCCCATTATACAAACAAGTACGGGTGTTTAGCACTCTGTGTGTGTGTGTGTGTGTGTGTGCGTGTGTGTGCGTGTGTGCGCGTGTGTGTGTGTGTGTGTGTGTGTGTGTATGCTGCAGGCAGAGCTCTGTATGGGTTTTTCTGTGAACCAACGCTGCAAATACACCATTATATGGTAGCTGTAAGTTAGAAACCCATTCAGTAAGTTACACATGGGTTCAAAGAGTGTTACTCATATGTTAGAAATAATTTTTGGGTACACTAGAAGTATTTCGACTTTTGAGTAACTATGAGTCGCTAACAAGTAATGTGTGTAAACAAACGCATAACTTCCCTATAACCTTTGCTCCGTGAAAGTGGGACATATCAGCCATACGCTGGATCCGTCGAAAAATTTTTAGCATGCTAAAAATTTTCAGAGCTCGGCGAACTATGCCGTATACCAGCGTGCTTCAGCGTGTTCTTAACTTAGACAAAACAGCCATAACTGAATCAACGTACACCACCGTATTCTCCATCGTACGTTTTGCAAACGCTGCCTAAATCGTCTAGGTGTGACCGGGCCTTAACAAGGACTAACAATGGAACAGGGATGACTTCAAAATAAGAGCAAACCTAAAAACCATGGACAGAGAATAATATCAGAAACACTACTAAATAAATTGAAGACCAGGAGAATACTTATCATAATAATAATAATAATAATAATGGATGACAAATATACAGCTTAAAGGGTTAGTATTTTCAGATCTAAAGCATTTTTTTTAACTTGAGGCATAAAGTGGCACTTTGAATTTCATCTGAATGTTCATTTAAATACTCAGCTTTAAAGTTTTGCATAAACTTGCACTTAAAACTTCAGAATGCATGTTTACATGGTCCTGACCAGTGAAATGCTGCCAATGTTACAAAGTTTACAATTAAAAAAAAGGCAGCAGCGTTTCTGAACTGAGTCAAATTTGTAATATATTCTTTGACTTTTAGATTTATGTTCTTATATGTGTGCAAAATGCAACCAATCATTCACAAAGTATGTTCTGTACTGTTGTTTTAAATAAGAGAGTCGGTATCGGCCGATACCCAAAGTCACAGTACCGGTCTTGAAAAAATGGTATCGGCTTTATCCTTACCCATAACACAATTCCCCACCGGCCAAAGCCCAAAGGGGTCGAAGAGCCCTTTGAGCAAAAAAACGGATAAAATAGGGAATAATCTTTTGTAGGAACAAATGAGCTACAAATGAGTTTAAAGCATTTAATACCTTTAGTCCCCTTGCATCCTACCATACTTTAAAAAAAACTTCTGCTAAACATCTCAACACAATGTTAATTTATATCTGAATAAACAGTAAATATTACTCTTTTATCTATATATGTGTCTATTTATCTATTATAAAATATTTTAATTCATTAAAAGAAAACAATTTAGAAATGAAAACTTTTAAAATAATTGGAAGGTAATATTTAGTTTCTCTTGATTTTCTGGACGGTGGATAAAAAATGATCCAAAAAAATTCATGTCATAGACCTCCCAGCCCCCCAGCCATTACCATCATGAACTCTCACTGGTGGAGCTATCCATCCATCTTCTACTGCTTTTCCAGAGGTCCGGGTCACGGAGGCAGCAGTTGAAGCAGAGAAGCCCAGACTTCCCTCTCCCCAGCCACCTGCTCCAGCTCTTCAGAGAGGATACCAAGGTGTTCCCAGACCAGCTGGGAAACATAGTCTCTCCAACGAGTCCCAGGGTCTCCTCCCAGTGGGATGTACCCAAAATACCTCAAGTGGGAGGCGTCCAGGAACCATCCTGATCAGATGCCCAAACCACCTCAACTGGCTCCTTTCAATGTGGAGGAGCAGCGGTTCTACTCTGAGCCTCTCCCAGATGACTGAGCTCCTCACCCTATCTCTGAGGGTGAGTCCAGCGATCCTACGAAGAAAGCTCATTTCAGCCGCTTGTACCCGTGATCTCGTTCTTCAAATCAAATCAAACTTTATTGTCATATTGCTGTACATACAACTGTAGTGCAGGCAAGACGAAATTGCGTTTCTCTCGGCATCCATATAAATAGAAGCAGCATGATTTAAGATACACTCACACATAGCTTCACCCCCCCACCCCCACCCCCCCATCCATTCACACATCCCTGAGACATACTTGGGAAAAAAAAAAAAACCTAACTACCTATAATATACAAATAATATACAAAATGTCCGTAGGTGCAGTAGTGTGTATGAGAGATTCCGGGTCAACTGTTCAGCATCCTGACAGCTTGTGGAAGGAAGCTGTTGATCAGTCTGGTGGTTCTGCCTCTGATGCTCCGGAATCGTTTACCAGATGGAAGAAGTTCAAAGTGTTTATGCAGAGGGTGAGAACGGTCCTTGACAATGTTCAGTGCCCTGCTCCTACAACGGTTCTGAAAAAGTTCTTGGACAGAGGGGAGGGAGACTCCAATTACCCTCTCAGCCCCCTTGACTATCCTCTGCAGGGCTTTTTTGTCTGACATACAGCAGCTGGAGTACCATGTAGCAATGCAGTACGTCAGAACACTCTCCACCACACCTCTGTAGAAGGTCCTGAGGATGCAGATGGGGAGAGAGGCCTGTTTGATTTTCTTCAAGAAGTGCAGTCTCTGCTGAGCCCGCTTCCTGATCCCCAAGAAATTCTTGCTCCACGTCAGGTCCTGCGAGATCTGCACTCCGAGGAACTTGATGTTCTCCACTCTCTCCACTAAACGGCCGCCGATGCTGAGGTGGACGTGCTCAGGCTGTGACCATCGGAAGTCGATAATCATCTCCTTCGTTTTGTCCACGTTGAGCACCAGATTGTTCTCTCTGCACCAGCCCTCCAGGTCTCTCACTTCTTCTCTGTACATTGATTCCTCATCCCTCTGAATAAGTCCCACCACCGTGGTGTCGTCTGCAAACTTAATAATCTGGTTCCCCTCGTGTCTGGATACACAGTCATGCGTTAGAAGTGTAAACAACAGTGGACTGAGTACACAGTCTTGAGGGGATCCGGTGCTCAGCGTGACAGAGTTGGAGATGTTGTTTCCAACCCGGACAGACTGAGGTATCTCAGTCAGGAAAACCAGGATCCAGAGACATGTGTTGAATGCTGAACTGAAATCAATGTACAGGAGTCTGGCATAGGTGTCTTTCTGGTCCAGGTGGGTGATGACATAGTGTAGGGTGGTGACTATAGCATCCTCCGTGGAGCGGTTTGAACGATATGCAAACTGGAGCGGGTCGTGTGATGCAGGGAGGCAGGCTGTAATGTGTGGTTTGACAAGCCATTCAAAACACTTCATCACAATTGGTGTCAGTGCAACAGGACGATAGTCATTCAAACAAGACACAACTGGTTTCTTTGCCACTGGTACAATGATAGAGGTCTTGAAGCATCTGGGAACGATAGCCTGACTCAGGGAGATGTTATAAATGTCAGTCAGGTCTCCACGCAAGATCTCACCCCGTGGGGTCAAAATGATCACGAGAACGGTGAGCAAAAATCCCAGAACCACACGGGGGGACCTAGTGAATGACCTGCAGAGAGCTGGGACCAAAGTAACAAAGGCTACCATCAGTAACACACTACGCCGCCAGGGACTCAAATCCTGCAGTGCCAGATGTGTCCCCCTGCTTAAGCCAGTACATGTCCAGGCCCGTTTGAAGTTTGCTAGAGAGCTTCTGGATGATCCAGAAGAGGATTGGGAGAATGTCATATGGTCAGATGAAACCAAAATAGAGCTTTTTGGTAAAAACTCAACTTGTCGTGTTTGGAGGAGAAAGAATGCTGAGTTGCATCCAAAGAACACCATACCTACTGTGAAGCGTGGGGGTGGAAACATCATGCTTTGGGGCTGTTTTTCTGCAAAGGGACCAGGACAACTGATCCGTGTAAAGGAAAGAATGAATGGGGCCATGTATCGTGAGATTTTGAGTGAAAACCTCCTTCCATCAGCAAGGGCATTGAAGATGAAACGTGGCTGGGTCTTTCAGCATGACAATGATCCCAAACACACTGCCCGGGCAATGAAGGAGTGGCTTCGTAAGAAGCATTTCAAGGTCCTGGAGTGGCCTAGCCAGTCTCCAGATCTCAACCCCATAGAAAATCTTTGGAGGGAGTTGAAAGTCCGTGTTGCCCAGCGACAGCCCCAAAACATCACTGCTCTAGAGGAGATCTGCATGGAGGAATGAGCCAAAATACCAGCAACAGTGTGTGAAAACCTTGTGAAGACTTACAGAAAACGTTTGACCTCTGTCATTGCCAACAAAGGGTATATAACAAAGTATTGAGATGAACTTTTGTTATTGACCAAATACTTATTTTCCACCATAATTTGCAAATAAATTCTTTAAAAATCAGACAATGTGATTTTCTGGATTTTTTTTCTCATTTTGTCTCTCATAGTTGAGGTATACCTATGATGAAAACTGGAGACCTCTCTCATCTTTTAAGTGGGAGAACTTGCACAGTTGGTGGCTGACTAAATACTTTTATGCCCCACTGTATCACTCCCCTTCAAAGGTGCTCATGTAACCGTTAATTACTAACAATAATTTACTATCAGCTCTCAGTGAGAATTGCAATACTGTTTTGGATACCTTAATTTCCACAGCGAAGCGCTGTTTGACAAGAAATTACACATCCGTGACCTGAAAGTCTCACTCTTTTCTGCCCTTGTATAACGTTGTTAAGGTATTTCCCATCTGTTTAAAAAAATACATAGTGCTAGAGTTGGATTTATTGTCTCGATTAACAAACCACAATACCTTTGTGGTGATGGACTCTTTATTTCATCTGAAAATGCCAAGGAAAAGCGAACGAAGCATGCAATCACTAGCATGTTAACTACTAGCCACTGGATAGCTACTGGCATCTTGATCTCGAGTCTTCTGCCATACTGACTCAACAGCTGACCGGTATGTAAAATTACTTTTGCACTTGACAATATTTAATTTGTTTACATGTGTGTGAAATGACAATAGACATTTTCATGCTGGTTGAGATGTTTAGCAACAGTTACTGGCTACATTTATAGTAAATGGTGTTCACTTATATAGTGCTTTTTCTCATCTCTAGATGACCAAAGTGCTTTACAGATCCTGCTATCCACACATTCACACACTGATGGTGGCGGAGCTGCCATACACAGGTGCTGGCCTGACTCACCAGGAGCAACTGCAGGTTCAGTGTCTTGCTCAAGGACACTTTGACATGCAGACTGCAGACAGAGTGGGAATCGAATCCCTGACCCCCCCGATCAGTAGTTGGCCACACTATACCTGCGCAACAGCCGCCCCTATTACACTCGAGGTCATTACGGTATCAATGAATATACTAACTACGGGTGTGATACGTCTAATGCCAGACGTATAACACCCGCAGTTACTATATTCATTGATACCGTAATGACCTTGAGTGTAATACTGCTTAATTAACATTTTAGCTTGATAACACAAGCTAAGATTAGCCATCATGAACAACTGTTGTATGGGACAAAAGCTCTGTGTGTGTGTGTGTGTGCGCGTGTGTGCATGCGCGTGTGTGTATATGCGTGTGTGCACGCGCGCGTGTGTGTGTGTGTGTCTCAACACAACTTTTGAGCCTCAGGATGTATGCAATTGTATTTTTAAATGCTTACATTTAAATTATAGTGAGATGTTATTTGTTCCCTAAAAGCATTCTGGTTTAAATTCTTTGTTTGCTCAATGTAATGTTATCTTGATCATTAGCACACAGATTAGAGAACACCATCTTTATACAGAGAAATTGCACGGGTGTTTCCACAAATAAAATGAGAAATCATTTTAAAAGTGATCATAAGAACACTGAACTCTGCACTGCTATTCATCTTTCTGTAGCAAACTTTGTCTTTCTTTACTGAAAACCTTCGGAAGCGAGCAACAATTGAAAAAGAAAACATCAAGAGGGTACTTTCCCCTTGAGTCCACAACAGTGAAGGTACCCTTGAGCAACATTTGAACCAGCTTGAGCCAAAGTGTTCGGTGACTGAGAGGAGATATAATAGAAGACAGCTTAGCATACTGGGCAGTTCCCAGTGGCCAAAATTAGCAAAGTGTGGTTCTGCTGGGCAGCTCTCAGGAATGAATGTGCATTACTGTAAAAAAAAATGCAAAGAAGGACATTTCTGTAGAAGGGAGTGCACACTCAGCAGAAGCCGAAGCTATCGAATCAGTTAGAGAAATAAACAACCATCAGCTGAAAATGCACCTGGCAGACACCCGGCACAGATGGATATTTGTTGATGAGACCAGAGGAGAAGCGTAAGGTGAGAGGAACGAGAAGAAAGTGGTGGGCCTTGATGCTCTAACCCGGGGTCTATTAGAGCCTGATTGGACCCATTAAGAGAAAGGCGATACATGAACCGTGCGCAGGGCTCCTCCAGCCCGACTCTACATCAACCACAGCCTGCTCTCTACTTTGTTGAACACACGGGCTGATCGATAGCAATGAGGGGGTGAGGGAGAGGGAGAGGGAGGAGGTGAGGTGAGGAGAGGAGAGGAGAGGAGAAAAGAGGTCCAGGTTTACGGGAAGATAAGCTGGGATCAATAGGGAGACGAGGACTGCTGCTGCGTGGAGGGAGAGGACGAAGGAATGTGAGATGCGGTGGGTTCACACTCGTTCACCCCATCAAACTTGATGGAAGGGAAACCTATGAGTGAATGTTTAAAGGGGTGTCTGATGGGGTGCTTGGAATCAGTTCTTGCTTTTATAAGAAATATGTCAGGATCTCATAAATTACAGGTGTGGTCAGCATAACCAAGTAAAGATCATAAAAAAGGAGTTGACAGTTCCATAAAGATATTAATTGGGTCTAGGCATGTTCTATGTAAGCAAGGAGCCTTAATTAAAGCAACTAGCAGCATCTGTAGGATGCATTTCAGCATTTCTACTCTTAAACCTCTTGAGCAAAATTTAAGAAAATGTCCAGTTCTGTGAATTTTCTTTGATTGCAAACAAATTTTAAAATCGCAATTAGACAGGGTTAATGAACAACAACAAAAAAAGAACTGTCGAAACATCGATACTGTTTCCGGTCGGACAGTCTATGACACGACTCAACAGAGACACGCCAACCCCAATTCAGGGCATGAGCTTCTCTTTTTATTTAACCCCTTAACGCCTGAATTTATTTCCAATTATGAAAAAAAAAAATTCACTTGTGTTTTTGCTTTCAAGTAGATGCTAAATTAAGTTGAGAAAGTTAATTTGACTATAGCACATAAAATAGATATCATTTTAGGTATGATGCAAATTAGCGACAACAGGCATCTATGGTAAAATAATGGTAAAAAAGCACCTGTTCCCATCTCAAGTATGAAGTCTTTTATTTATGCAACAAAGTTATTTTCAGTATTTTCAACTCTCATGACTGCCAAACTATAACCCTAACCCTAACCGTAACCCTAACCCTAGCAATCAGGAAATGGATGGTGCTCCGTCTCTGACTGTTCCTACAAGAAACTAATGCTTGCAAAAGGTACCTAGGTATGTGTTGGAAGTGCTCCAACCGGAAGTGGAGGAATACAGACAGTATTTTGGTTGCATTTGGAGCGGAAGCGGTTTGATTCGAATTCGCGACAACAGGCGTCAAGGGGTTAAATCTGGGTGTATCACTGTCATACTACTGTATATGGAAATATCTTGACCTGAATGCTGGAGAGAAGAGAAGAGGCCCACGGAGAAGAGAGGAGAGCTAACAGCTAAGCAAGCTAAAGGCTAACAAGTATGATAACAACTGGTGTAACAAGGCTAAAGTGGTTGCTAGTTGTTTGTGCAGACAGTTGTCATTTTTGACATGTTGACCTGCAGCTGTATTTGTCCACTGCTATGTTAATAAGAGTATGAAAAACTGAGAAGTTTAAGGTACATTACATGGGGCGGAAACTTTGGTTCTGCTTAGACTGCTTTGAATGCAGGCTAGTTCTAAAGAAAGCATCAAGGTTCTGAGACTAAGGAACACACCTGGAGCTGCAACAGGAAGCTAACAGGTTAACCTGTTGAACTCTGGTCAATTTCCCTAAAAATGCCTAAAAATAACATGCCCAAAGTAAATCAAAAGCTGTTCTTCAACCCTTTGCAGCATCTTCATGGGGTTGGTCTCATTTAAAAGAAAACACTCTGAATTTTTTGGCAAAACAGTCATAATCTCTCTAAGTGCTCCTGCCACTGAGTAACAATCATCTAGACATACTGAATTTGAAGAAAATAAAGTTCGCCTGGGTGGTTTTTTTTAGATACAAACGCTTGCAAATAACATACAGCTATGAGAAACTTGCTGGAAAACAACAGAAATGTAGAACCAAGTGTTTTCAAGCTCAGGTCAAAATTTTGTAACAATGCCACAAAAAATGAATATATGAGCTTTTTTTCTCAGGTTGTAACAAGGCGTTCTCGAACTGTGCCAAACTGTGCCATTTGCACAGTTTGGAAAGCTATGTTCCAGAGTTCACTATCTCAGCAGTTTGCACAGTAAAACCAAGGAGTTAACAACCCAGACATACACAGCACAGTTCCTGTTTTTTTTTTTTTTTACAGGCAAAAATAGCCTACAGTGTAAGAAAAATTATGCGAATAATTAATACATTTCACTAAAGTATACACAAAAACAACCCTCTCCCCCCTCCAATTTTTCCAGAGTTCACTATCTCACCAGTTTACACAGATACAGGTCAACTGGACCCCTGACCAAGTGCGAACCCCAAGTGGACCACGGAATCCAATCTGTACATGTACAGGTACATTCTCCATCCAGTGATTTATAAATGCTGCCCCAGATGAAAACCAGTCTGTGGGACTATAATGTTCTGAATGAGGCTTTAGAAAATTATGAATCACTTTGTAAATCACTGGATTGAAAATGTACAGATTGAATACCGGTGTCCACCTGGGGTGCTCACAATAGTGTGCTCACATGGTCAGGGCTACATTTCACCAGATCACGTTTACACAGTAAAACAAAAGCATAATAACCCAGACATACCCAGCACAGTTCCTTTTTTTTTTTAAGGAAAAAATAGCCTACAGTGAAATAAAAATTATACTAAAAAATTATTAAATTTTTCTGCAATATACACAGTAACAAATAACCACCCCACCCCCACGGCGCACACAAAAACGTTGCCATGCGGGACCCTTGTAATTACCGCAATTGGTCAAAAATTATTTTTATTACTATTTTTATCGATAAAGAATAATTTAGATTATAAGACTTACCTGTCCACAACCGCACTGTCGCTGGTATTGTCCATTGACGTGTGACAATTGTCAGCTATTCTGTTGATCAATGGAAACCTCCGTTATTTATGTCGTCCAGGTCACCTGACCCGGTCAAGCCATCGACGTTTTCATGCACGCCCTTTCGGTTTATTTTGTGAACCATTTTTCAAAACAAGTAAAATAATGGCTAATCTTACCCTGACCCTTCTGCACAGTATCACAAAGGACTGCGCGTCACACAGCGGCGGAGTCAAAAAAGATTTTACACACGAGAACGCATGGTATTTTACCGGAAATAAAAACACTGAACTAGGCATGTAGGATGTCACTGAAGTCAGAAATTGATTGACTAAACGACACGTCCATCGTCAGATTACTCGGCTTCAATTGGCTCGTTGTATTCGCGGTCGTACTTCTTGCTAGGTTTACGATCATTGGTTATTCAAGGTTTAAAAACCCAAATCAAGGCTCTTGTTGGTCGAATGAGATGTCAATCTCATTCTAAACCAATCAAACACTCCTTTGGCTTTCTGTTTACAGCTGTGTCTGTACTGGAAGACCGGAAATACAGCTTTTTTTTTTTTCAGTGCGCACTGAGACGCACTAAGACGCACAGACATGACCGCCCACAGAATCTCCCGAGTTCAACCGGTTAAAAGAGAGCAGAAATGTACCAGTACCGTCCGACAGAAATGGGTCCTTCAAGATCTACATGGCTTTAGTGCCATTTTTTTCCCAGTACAGTATACCTTATTAATCCCAGAGAGAAATTCAAGGGAATCCAGTGACCTGGATGATGCAGCACCAATCCCTTCACCATTCACACACCTAGGGCCACTTAAAATTTTGGAATGTTGAACACAAGTATGGGGAGAACATGCAAACTCCACACAGACAGGGCCTGCCGGCTGGGGGATTTAAACCCATAACTTTCTTATGTGAGGCAGTAGTGCTAGCCACTACACCACCATGCAGTGTTTGTTATTACATTCCCACATATAGGAGAACATCTGAAGCCACAGTTGTTCAGTTGTGTGGTCAGGTTTTTGTGTCCTTGCACAATTAAATCAGAAACGCTACTTCGCGATAATATCTGTTGCAAAAAGGGTCAAAATAGCCTACACTTTGCTAAAGGTCCACATATCCACGTTTATCTTAAAATGCTTATTTTTTTACCAACAAGTTACAGTTGTTGTTAGAAGTAATCAGCTGATTATAAATTGGGCTTTAAAAAAAATGGTGGTTACCAGTAAAAAGCCCAATACCACACTTGCTTAGGATTAAACGTGGTACATACAGCTTTGGAAAAAAAGCGAGAGACCACAGCAAAATCTTTCCTAAATTAGCATCTCTACACATATGGCAGCCATTCAATTTGAATTTCTGTTGAATTCCAACACAAGGATACCTTAGTACTGGAGGCACTGATTAGGTGATCATCTAAGGTGCATGGTAAGATGCACGAAAGCTGTGAATAAAAATCAGAGTTATTCCACAACTACAGATTTCTGAGTTCTTTCTAAATTAAAACTTAAATATTGCAGTGTTTAAGAATCGTCATGAACTTGTTTTCTTTGCATTATTTGATCTAAAAACACATCAAAAAGCAACATATTTTTTGTTGTTTTGGCCAGTTGTCATTTTCTGTAAATAAATGCCCTAAATGATAATATTTTGACTTGGATTTTGTGTGAGTTGTTTTCAGTAGGTTAGAGAATAAAACAAAATTGTTCATTTTACTCAAACACAAACAGATAAAGCAATGACTTTGCAGTGGTCACTTTGTGTTCGTAACTTCTTCCAGAGCTGTACATAAACATCCATGTTTTAGCTAAAAATGTTCCTCTGTGGGGACTTTTGAGAACTAAAAATGTTCCAAGCAGTAACTGTCTACCTCCTATAGCAGTTGGTACTCAGAAGGTCTCTGTGGTTGGAATGTGCCTAAAGCTAATGAGAGGGACAAGAGGATTTCATGTTACAAGCCAATAAGGAAGGGGATGATAATCCTTGAGAAGACCTTTAATATGAAGACTTGTTCCAGTAATCGTGAGGCAATTGGAAGGAATTAGCATGACTGCTGGGCCGTATTTGACAGGGCACACACACACACACACACACACACACACACACACACCTTAATGAGGCAGCACTTCCTCACAATTTAAACTGTATCAAGTGATATAATGTATTGTTTCACAGTGACTCAGACTACTTCTTGGCCCTGCATAGCCCAAGGCTTAAATCACAGGAAAACACCAAGCTTTAGAGAGGCTTCTAGATTCATTTTTGTATTGACATTGCACAAAGCTGGCGTGTAGCATTTTCCCAATGCTAAGCTGATTGCCACTAAATTTATTAAACTCATAAGCTATTCTTTAGGATGGTGTTTTCGTTCACTAATTCCAGCGTCGTCTTCTTTGCTATTCAGTCAAGGACGCTTAGCATTTCTTACTGAGAGTCCAGTTAGAAAAGCAATATGTCGAGTTTAAATGCAGTAGGACTGTTTGAAAGTTTCATTGTGACCTCTGAGCTTCATTGTGGGACAGCTAATAGAGTAAATCGAAACTGCATATTTCTGCTAGAAAAGAGACAGGAGAGTAACATGACTCTGGCTGTACTGATTAGCACGGCGGAAATGTGTTTCACTGGGAGTTTATTAGAGCTACAGTTTAGCACAGAAAAGTGCTGAGTCTGCGTTAATAGCTCAAATAGCACATTAAAACACAAGTAGCTGGGTATAAGCCTGTTTGTTTTTAAAGTAAAGCTTGCTGCTGCTGCTGCTGCTGCTGGTGTGTACATGTATCTAATTGTACAAGGTTGTTGCGCAGCTGTATTGGTTGTCTCCTGTTAGGTGTGGTACATTTATCAGTGCATCCACTGATGACAACCTGTCACGCTTGCATGATGTACATAACCTATACCTCCATCTGTCTGTCCTTCATTTTTCTCACATCCCTCCTTCTGTCACTCTCTCAATCTCTGTCCTCACACAGCACCACCGAACCTTCTCCCCACCCCAACTCTGTGAAGGTATCCTGTCAGAGGAAAGCTATTTATGATCGGCATCCAATATCCTTGCCGAGATAAACACATGCTGCAAGAGTGGTGGTAGAAGGGAGAGAAACAGAATTATTAGACGGAATGAGGGATAAGTGCAGTGTGACAGCTCGAGAAAGAGAAACACACAGAGAAAATATGGACAGAGGGATGGAGGAATGTTTCCCGAGGCGGTGGTTTCTGTTTTGATTTTTTTCCCCTTCCCCACAGCTGTGCGTTTTTGGTCGGACTCAGCTTGGCTGTTGTTGTCACACCGTACATGTGTGGAATGCGTGCGCTCCATTCCCCGGCCGGCGCACCCCTGTACGCCCCACGTGGAAGTTGGAATACAAATGGCTTTTTTATCGAAAGCAATTTGCTTAAGCCTGCTGGAGCTCCCTTTCACTTGATCGAGCTGGCAACAGATTGTAAATGAGACGGCCCTCCATCGTGTACTTCAAACAAGACACGGCCACCCTGTCGCATGTGCGTGCGCATGCGCGTGTGCGTGCACACACACACACACACACACACACACACACACACACACACACACAATGATATCTAGTGTTCTACAACAACAAGGGCTGGGTTAATTAAAGGACCACAGTACATTACTGCTTAATGATATAGGCCATATATGAAGGACGGATGTAAACTGAGCATCTGAAAAGTGGAGTTAATGTGAATATTATGTTTTTTTAATTGCCATAAGTGGGCAAATCTTCTGATTTAACAATATATAGCTCTGTAAAAAAAAGTAAGAGGCCGTTGCAAAATATTTCCTAAATTAGCATCTCTATGTGTATGACAGCCATTCAATTTGAGTATCTGTTGATTTCCAACAAAAGGACACCTAATGAGGTAGTGATTAGGTGATCATAAGCATGGTAAGACAAATGAAAGCTGTGAAAATTTATTGGTTTATTTACTGGTTTATTTGGCAGGGACATTGTACATTAATAAGCATTTTGGCAAATGTACCAGAGTTAGCCAAAAAGCTATTTTTCATCTGTGGTCCCTGTAATCAGAGTTCTTCCACACATATAGATTTCAGAGTTCTTCCGAGTTCTTCCCAAGTTAAAACTATGTATTGTAGTGCTTAAGAATGAACATGAACTTGTTTTCTTTGGATTATTTTATCAAAAAGCATATTTAAAAGCGCAATCTTTTTTGTTGTTTTGGCACGTTGTCATTTCTGTCAATAAATGCTCTAAATGATGATATTTTGACTTGGAATTTGGGTGAAATGTTTTCAGTAGGTTAGAGACTAAAACAAACTTGTTCACTTTATTCAAACACATACATATGAATAGTAAAACCAGATAAAGTGAGAATTTTGCAGTGGTTGGGCTCTTAATGTTTTCATCGCTGTATATAGAACTTCATTCCAAAATGATATTGATGACATTTATATGCACGCCACATTTTTGTTAAGGTCCACATTCTGGTTAAGGTAATATCCTGGACAATAGACAAATTATTTTAAAAAGGCGATGAATTCACAAATTTAGCACATGGTACAAATGTATAAATGCAAATTAAGTAAAAAAATTTGCAAGAATAAAGGTGCAAAAAATATGATAAAAGATGCTAACTTACAATTTTAAAAAAAATCACAAATTTACCATAAACAACTCCTGAAAAAGTTACACATTTGTTGTGGTGGAACAAATAAGTTCAGGCGAGATGCGACGAGCTGGAAGGTTTCAGAGTTTTATTTCCTCCATCATCATGAGACACACTGTAGCGCTGTGCGCTGTGTTGTGCTGTGTGTGCGCGTCCTGTGTGTGCTCCTTGAGGCATGTATTGTAAGCTCTTTTATACAGACAGAGAGAATGCATGGTACATTAGCATACTGGTATACATATCAGTCAATACATATCAATCGCGTGACCAACTGGCGACTGGACTTCCTCTCCTTAATCCGGGGATGTATAACAATAGTCCATTGTTCTGGCTGTCCCCCCAGGGGTTCTCTGTCCGTATGCAGTCCCTGCTGAGCGTGAATAGTATCAGTCTGCATTGTGCTGGGTGCCCACATTGTGACTTTATTTTGTAAACTTGTAATATTTTCTTTAGAAATGTATAACTTTTTGTGATAAATTTGCAACTCTGCAAATTTGGGACTTTCTAATAATTTTTGCACTTTTCTCCATTGGGAGATGCGGCTCGCACTGGCGTTGGCGGTCACAGCAGCCCAGCTCTTCTTCTCCCACGGAGGCTCTCCAGACCTCCGTGTTCCCCTCCCTCTGCTCAACACCAGCACCATGCCATCGTGCTATGGCTCCTCGTCAGGCGAACCCCGTCATATCCCGGGAGGGATCGTCTGACTCCCCAACAGCAGCAGAGCAGGAACAGCGGCAAGTACCTTTTCATTTTTAACACCGTTATATGAAAGATCTTGTCCTGTTCCTGGTGAGGGGGCTCAGCGTCAGCCACCTACCACCGCTGAGCTCTCTCCACCCATCTCTACTGTCCCACAGTGCATGCTCCAGTTCCTGCTCAGCCCGAGGTGCATGCTCCTGTTCCTGCGGCTCATCCTGAGGAGGTCACCCTAGCAGCAGAGGACCAGAAGCTCAGACAAGTTCTTTTCTTTACTTTAATAACATTAATAAGAGTTAAAACTTGCCTAGCTCCTGGTGATTTTGGTGATGCCTCACCCTGCCCTTTTTCCTCCCCATCTGAGGTGGCTGTTTCGGGGATGGATTCCCAGACATCGGGGCTCAAGGACGCTTCTGCACCACCCATCATTCCGGAGGTCAGGGTACCTCCCCCTGTCGTTCCAGAGATCATGGGACCTCCACCCACCGTTCCAGAGGTCAGGGGACCTTTCTCCGTCATTCTAGAGGTCAGGGGACCTCCATCCATCATTCCAGAGGTCAGGGGGCCTCCTTCGTGTGCTTCTGAACACAGCACGCCACTGTCACCCATTTCTGAACTGCCTCTTAAGCTCAACACACCCCGTCTTCCGGTCAGGTGGCCCAGAGACTCTGGTAGGCTACCCGACCCACCTTGTACTCTGATTTGGGGTCCGGTGGACTCAGGCAGACCCGTTGAACTATTTTGTCCCACGATCTGGTGGCTCAGGGACTCCTGGAGGCCACCAGGTCCACCTTGTTTTCCGGCCCAGTGGTCCACGGACGGGGTAGACCGCTTTGGGGTCATGGACTTCGTTTACCACATGGTTATGTTTGTTTTGGACTCTGTGGTGGGTAAGATTTTGTTTTGGCCTGCCTGGTCTTGAACCCCCACCACTCACCCTGGGAGGGTGCGTTTCTCCTTTTTTTTGTTGGTCGTTGATGCAACCTTGTGGGTCGTCTGGAAACCTCCCCTTAAGAGGGGGGTACTGTCAGGGTGTGGACTGGGCCCCAGTTCCTCACTCTGATTATTCATTCTCCTTGTCACCTGAACTTGGGGTCCCAGGTCACATCCTCGCTTTGAGTTTACATCGTTGGATTTTCTGCATTTATTATTAACTTTTATATTAGTCACAATTCTGTTCTTGGTTTTCAGTGATTATTATTATAATAATAATAATAACAGGGTTACAACAGGGTTACAAAAATAATTTTTTTGTAAGTTGTCTGTGTTTTTGCAACTGATTTAAGACAACTTTGTACCGCTGAATCTGAAAATGACATCTGTTTCTCTCAATCAGGTCAGGTTTTTATGCTAAGTTGATTTTTTAAAAAATCTGATCTTCTGACTAAATTGATTATATTTTTGTGACATTATTGGTTGATTTTTGTTAATATTTCTCATCCGAAATAGATTTTTAAGAGAAAAAATCATTTTCTAACACAATTTATTGATTAAATGTTACAAACTTCGATTACTGTAAATTGAATAGTAGACACTGATAAAGGTAAGTACATGTAAATTGAATGTTACGTCATCATTGTTCAAAATTCAGCTTCAGCTTCCGTTTATTCAAACCTCTAGAATGCTCAGCGGCAGGGATGTCTCTCTTCAGAGTCCAACAGTAATCAGCCATCATGACAATTTATGACATCATGTCATAAATTGGCGCATGCAAACTCTTCAGAGTTCGAGAAATTTCAAGAAATAAAAAAGAATTTTGCATCATATAAAATGAAAATACCCTTACATGTAAACAAAAATGTAAAAAACATGTGGCCTTAGTTCAAAAAGTTGACCTGATTGAGCAAAACCAGTGTGATTTTTGGATTCAGCACATCAAAATTGTCCTAAATCAGCTAAAAAAAACTTAAGACAATAAATTTGGTGTTGACCAGTGATCATAATTATCATCATGGGGATAGTGCAGTTATTATTAGCATTATTATTGCCATGGTTTTGTCTCTCCTGATATTCTTCTATGTTCTGTGTGTCCTCCATCTGTGGTTGTGTGTGTATCCCCGCCCGTCCTGTCACCTCTGTTTTCCTCATGTGTCCGCTGTCAGTCATGATTGCTCTCCTCACCGGTGCTGTGTTGCCTTGATTGCCCCCTTGTCTATTTAAGTGTGGTTACACCACTGTTCTGCTCAGGTTCCTTTGTCTTATCAGCGTGAACAAAATGCGTCATGTTCTGCCTTGTCTCGTATCCTGCCTTGTGTCATGTCCTAGTCTAGCCTGTTTTTTTCACCATAGTTTTTGTTGCAGCTTCTGAGCTACATTTATTATTTTCTGTTTTAAGCCCTCAAGCTGTGTCCGGGCAGCCAGCTCGTAATAAATTTAATCAAACTCCAGTCCAGCGTTTGGGTCCAATCTCTCTACCATCGTGACAGAAACTCTACTTAGAACCTGGTTACGATCTACCAGCACAAAATGCAAATACTTGTAATTTTTTGATCAGGAGTGTTTTGTTTACCCTGAATATGGCCTTATCCACGTAAGAAGTCCAAAAGCTGCTTTTTACGTGGCATCGTCTTAGTCAGAGTATGAGCTTATTTGGGTAAATGATGTAACTTTCCTGTTACTGGTAGGTAGTGTTGTCATCAAGACCAGAGTCTCCCATGGCCAAGAGAAGACCAAACAAGACTAAAACCAAGCTAAGAGGTCAAGACTAAGTCAAGACCAAGACCTACTGTACATACACAGTGGTCTTGGTCTTGACTTGGTCTCAGCCTCTTAAAAGTCTTGGTCTTTCTACACCCTGGTCTGGTCTCGACTACAACACTATTGGTAGGAACCCTGAAAAGACTACAAATATGGCAACTATGACTTACAGTCATGTGAAAAAATTAGGACACCCCATTAAACAACATGTGGCCATAGTTCAAAAAGTTGGTAAAACTCAAATTAAACATGAAGTCTCTAAATTTAATGGCTTGGCCTCTGTTCCTCCTCATAATTTAAAAATTAAATGCGGTTTGTTAAATATTAGGTCTCTAACTCCCAAGTCTGCTAGTCCATGATCTGTTAATTGATCATCAGATGGATTTAATATCCCTTACAGAGACTTGGTTAGGGCAAGAGGATTATGTTGGTTTAAATGAATCAACCCTCTCTGGTTATTTAAACTGTCAAAATCCCAGAAGTTCTGGTCATGGAGGAGGAGTAGCAACAATTTACCATTCCAAATTACTAGTTAATATAAAGCAAAATACATGTTATAATTCCTTTGAGGGCCTGGTCCTCAGTATTGGGCATTTTAGCAATTTTAGGCTAAACCCAAATTTATTTGCCATAGGTTATCATCCTCCATCAGCCTACCTCAAGAGTTTTTATCCGAATTTGCCAAATTCTTAGCTGATTTAGTGCTGAAATCAGATAGAATAATTATAGTAGGGGACTTCAATATACATGCAGATGTAGACAGTGATTGCCTTAATATGGCATTTAATTCAATATTAGACTTGATGGGTTTTTCTCAGAAAGTAGGAAATTCTACCCATTATCTCCATCACACGTTGGACCTTGCTCTGACATATGGCATAGAAACAGAAAATCTGGTAGTGTCTCCTCATAACCCTGTACTGTCAGACCATTGTCTGTTAACCTTTGATTTTACTATTTCTGACTATTTGGCTCCAAAAGAAAAAAATTACTACAGCAGATGCCTCTCAGGTGATGCTGTTACCAAATTTATGCACATTGTTTCCTCTATGCCATGTGTCAACACAACGGAAATAAGCTATGGAGAGCTTGCTCGTTCTGTAATCGATAGCATGGTAGATAGTGTTACAGCTTCTCTGCATTAGACTCTATAGACATGGTGGCCCCTTTAAAAAAGAAAAAGTCCGAAGACTTCCGGTCTGGACGCCATGGCGACTGCAGCTTAACACTGAAGCTCTCAGACTCAATCCAGGATAACACCTTGAAAATCAAACTTAACGGATTTTTGGAGGAGTGAAAATCAAAAGACAAAATCATCATGTCTAAAGGAAAACAGAAGAAACTGAAATTCTCCAGGCTAGGACACGTATCGGCCGGAGAATCTGAACTGGAAGATCCCCGTTCAGAAGACGAGGAGCTGGTGATAGCTAACAAAAGGGTTAGCCTGAAATCACTATTTGAGGAACTACGACGATTTCGCCGAGATGTTACGGCCGAATTTCGGGAATTCAGAGAAGAATTGAAAAGGACAAACAGCAGAGTGGACCAGGCCGAGAACCGAATCTTGGAAACAGAGGATCGAATAAAAGTGCTCGAAGATTCTGTGCTGGACCTACGCAAAAGACAAGCAGCTATAGAGGCTAAGCTAACCGACCAAGAAGGAAAACAAAGAAGAGACAACATAAGAATTCATGGTCTGATAGAAGGAACCGAAAATGGTTTTAACTCAATGGCAGAATGCGTGGAATCCTTACTAAGAGAGAAATTGGATATTCCACAAACCACCGACTTGAAGATAGAAAAGGCACATCGTTCATTAGCCGCTAGGCCGGCGGCGGAAGCGCCCCCACGTTCGGTGTTGGTAAGATTTTCCAATTTCAAAATAAAACAAGAGGTTGTAAGACTGGCCTGGCAGAAAAAAGGATTTATGCACCAGGAGAGAAAAGTCTACGTGGAACACGATTACGCCCCGGAGGTCCTTAAAAAGCGCAGGGAATACAATGACGCGAAAAAGGTGTTAAGAGAGAAGAAATTGCGCTTTCAGACACCATTTCCTGCGAAGTTAAGGGTCTTCTACGGCGATGAAACGTGTCTCTATAATTCGGCGGAAGAAGCAACAGCTGACATGGCGAGAAGAGGGCTCCCGGTAACGGTGTTTAAACCCGCAGCAGACCCGAGTGAGAAGATCAAAGCGCAAACATGGACAACACAAAGACCCTCAAAATCCACGGACCAGCAGCGGGAAACCCAGCACCAGAGCGTCGCGGATAAACTATCCGTTTTCAGGTTGGAATAGCGACCTTTTTTTTTTTTTTTTTTTTTTCCTTTCTCTTGAATCAATCCGCACATCCAACCCCCCTCATACAAGGTAACAAACATTAAAGGAGATGCATATTCAGCATGTGGTAAAACATTTCATGGAACAATCATATTATTTGAAACAAATAAGTCTTTGTAATAAAAAAAAAAAAAAAAACTTGTTAAAATAGAAATGTGACAATAATCCACATGTTCTGCTCATACTAACAAATACTGTTTTTGCGTGAATGTTTGATGTGATGGGGGTGGGAGGGTGCACACAATTTCACAGGGTTTAGGCATAAAAGGAAAAAAAAAAAAAATCATTACAAGTTTGGATTGGGTTCTGAAACTCACGTTAAAAGCATGGGACTACTTTCAGTGGTACGAGAGGGCCCTCAACACGTAACAGAGTTTGAGGAATTTCCCTCAGAGCCTTCACTCCATCAAGGCTCTTACAGGGTCTTTAAAAAGACCTCAGCTCAGGAAGTTCTTTTGACAGTTTTTTGTTTTAAAGTTTTTTACACTATGTTCTTAATGTTTTTCTTGTTTTTAATGTTCTTTCAGTTTCTGAGTAGCACAAAAGAGGGCCACCACACAGTTATACTAAACAAAACAACACAATGGAGAAACAGGGTGTAACCAAAATAATTTCATATAATGTAAAAGGGATCCTGAATCCAGTTAAAAGATCCAAGATTCTAGGCAAAATGAAAAAAGACAAAGCAGGAATAATACTTTTACAAGAAACCCACCTAACAGACGTGGAACACAATAAACTCAGTAGACAAGGGTTTAAAATGATCTCTTCATCTTCATATAAATCAGGGAGGAGGAGGGGAGTAGCGACATTGATATCAACCAAAATTACATTTGAAAAAAAATCAGAACACAAAGATAAAGAAGGGAGATACAGTTTGGTAACTGGGCGGCTAGAGGGAGAAGATATCACCCTGCTGAATGTGTATGCTCCCCCAGGGGCTAACTGGAAATTTTATAAAAATGTATTCGACCTAATGATAACTAAAGCTCAAGGTTTAGTGATATGTGGTGGGGACTTCAATCTTAGACTGAATCCATACTGGGATGCTTCTGGTAATTCCCCACATCAAAATAACACCCAAAACAGGAAGACTCGGATGCTACTAAAAGAAATGGGAATCTGTGATGTGTGGAGGGAACTCAACCCCAGTGTAAAAGACTATACATTTTACTCAACTCCACATTCATCTTACTCAAGGATTGACTATTTTTTTATGTTTAATAGAGACATTGGTAGAGTAAAAACATGTAAAATAGGACTGATGGATCTCTCCGACCACAGTCCGATCTACATGGACTTAAATATCCAAAAATACACAAATAATACATTTTCTTGGAGGTTAAATTCAAATGTCCTGAAAGGACCATTGAAAGATGAATTGGAGTCAGATATTCTCAGATATTTGGAAGATAACGATAATGGAGAAGTATCCCCTTTAATACTGTGGGATGCATGTAAAGCTGTAATAAGAGGAAAGATTATTGCAAAACTGGCAACCCAAAAGAAACTAAGACAAGAAAAACTATCCACATTAGAGTCAGAACTTAGGAACCTAGAAAAAGAACACAAAGGCAACACTCATTCTACTGACTCGCTCAAGATTAAGGAAATTAAAAACCAAATAAATGAGATCTACACAATAGAAATCCAGAAGAAACTTACATTTCTGAAACAAAAATACTATGAAGCAGGCAGTAAATCGGCAAAATTGCTAGCCTATAAATTGAGGAAACATCAAACAGAAAGAGCAATCTACAAAATCAGAGACCCAGTATCAAAGGAAATAAAATTCAGAATTCAGGATATTCTTAAAAACTTCGAGAATTACTATAAGAACTTATACTCCCACAAAAAACATAAAAACGCATCCGAGGCATTCCTAAACACATTAAACCTTCCCCAACTTACGGAGTCACAAAATAAAACACTACTGTCAGAAATACATTCTAAAGAATTGGAAAAAGCAATTATGAAACTTAAAGCTAACAAATCCCCAGGAGCTGATGGCTATACAGCAGAGTGGTACAAAACCTTTAAACAGCAACTATCTCCTCTCCTCCTGAAAACATTTAATTATGTCCTCCACACAGGGGAAATCCCCCCCTCCTGGAGAGAAGGGGTCATTGCAGTTATACCTAAACCTGAAAAGGATAAACTAGAGTGCTCCAACTACAGACCAATCAGTGTACTAAATCAGGACTATAAGCTTTTTACCATTATCCTTGCCAAAAGGTTAGAGAATATACTGACAGACCTAATTCATTTAGACCAAACAGGTTTTATAAGACAAAGACAGACACAAGACAACATTCGACGCACTTTACACATAATTCATCATATAAAAAAATATAACTTAAATGCAGTCATATTAGGATTAGATGCTGAAAAAGCATTCGATTCGGTTGACTGGTCTTTTCTATACAGAATCTTATCCAGTTTCAATTTTCATAACAACTTCATTAGAACTATACAGGCATTATATAAAAAACCAACAGCTAAAATAAGGATTAACGGTAATTTATCATCATCTTTTGAACTGGAAAGAGGATGTCGTCAGGGCTGCCCCCTGTCTCCACTGCTCTTTGCAATCTTCATAGAACCTCTGAGCCAATGGATAAGACAAAACCAAAAAATTCAAGGTATTACACTTGGTCAGAAGGAACATAAAATAGCACTCTTTGCTGATGACATTTTAATATACCTAGGGCAGCCGGACACTTCTTTACCAGAACTAACCTCAGTTTTTTCAGAGTATGGAGATTTATCGGGGTACAAATTAAATATGCATAAAACCCAAGTTTTAACATTCAACTATGACCCAAATCATTATTCACTAAGCAAACTCAAAACTAACTGGGAGTCGGAATCTATGA
The DNA here is from genome assembly GCA_020510985.1 of Pholidichthys leucotaenia. Taxonomy (NCBI): domain Eukaryota; kingdom Metazoa; phylum Chordata; class Actinopteri; order Cichliformes; family Pholidichthyidae; genus Pholidichthys; species Pholidichthys leucotaenia. The sequence goes on along the minus strand of CM035838.1, from coordinate 158,187,119 downwards.
AATATCTGGGGGTCAATATCCCGAAACAACTCAACAAAATTATATCACTAAACTATGATCCACTGGTGACAAAAATAAAATCTGACCTAGCAAGATGGAATATGATACCATTCTTGGGTATTGCACAAAGAATTGAAGCAGTCAAAATGAATATACTTCCACGTCTTCTATACCTTTTCCAAACAATACCGGTAGAACCTCCCAAAAAAACATGGCAGGAGCTGGACAGAAGGATCTCAAGATTCATATGGCAGGGCAAGAGACCTAGAATCAGATATAGAACCCTACAGCTAAACAAAGACAAAGGTGGGCTCGCGCTGCCAAATATCAGGGACTACTTTAAAGCCGCACAAATTAAAACTTTAGTAGAGATATGTAACCCAGTCTACTCTGCACAATGGAAGGAGATCGAATGCCAAATAACAAGTGACATCCCCCTACAGGCGATAATAGGGAACAATGTCTTACCTAAGCTTTTGAATAACACTAACCCGTGGATAGAGACCCCGCTAAAAATTTGGTTTAAGATAGTCAGAGAGAATCAAACTAAAGAGCCCTATCGACTTCTGCAATGGATCGCCTATGATCAGGACTTTACTCCTAATAAAACAGACACCAGATTTAAAAAGTGGAAGGAGAAGGGGCTGATAAAATATTACGATTTTTTTAAAGGGCAAATCTTAAGAAGTTTTGAAGATTTGAAAAAACAAGGCCTAATAAATCAAGACCTTTACAGGTTCTTCCAGCTTAGACACCACATAAACAATATACTTAAAAAGGAGGTTTTGGAAAGGGCCCAGTCAGGTGTTCTGAAGGTCTTCTTAATGGCATATAAAGGGATCCCAGGGATCAGATACATTTCTAAAATATACCAAGGTCTTCAAGACTTAAAAGGAGACAACACATCTTATATAAAAGAGAGATGGGAAAAAGAGGGGAATTTCACTTTACATCTGGAAATATGGGAAAAGCTAAATAAACAGCAATGGAAAAGTACCTCATCCCTGCAGTGGAGAGAATTTGGATGGAAAAACTTGGCAAGATTTTTCAGAACACCTGCACAAATCAAATTTACCCATAAGGGATTGAACTGTTGGCGCTTGTGTGGTGAAAAGACTGCAAATCATTTTCATGTGTTTTGGTCATGCCCAGTTATCCACCAATATTGGACCAATGTACAGACAATATTGGGGAAAATATTCAAAATTACAGTTCCCTTTTCTTTTGTAACTTTGTATTTGGGTTTACTACCGGACTCACTGGAAAGACGAGGAGAAAAATACTTATTCAATGTTTTAATATTGGCAAGCAAAAAAGCTCTAACTAAAAAATGGATGTTGAAGGACTGTCCTACACCTAAAGATTGGACTAACGTGATCCAAGACATTTACTCGATGGAAAAGTTGACATTCGCACTGAGACAGGACATGGATGGGTTCATGAACTTTTGGCAACCCTGGACCGCATATGTGTCTTCCATTAGATCTAATCTTTGACAAATACCATTTCAATAATGGTTCTGCTCTTTGTTCCAATGCTACTCAGATGCTCTTTTATCTTTATTTACTTACTTTTTCTTTTTGTTTGTTTTTTACTGGTTTGTTTGGTTTTTTTTTGTTTTTTGTTTTGTTTTTTTTTTTCTCTTTAATTTCACTTTTTCTTTCACTTTAAAAAAAAAATAAAATAAGGGGTGTTGTAAGAATTAATCTTCCAATGTTGTCAGATATCAGAAAATAAGGGAACATGTGATGAAAATGTAAACACTGCATTGCTGTAACGACCTGTATACCCTTTACAAAAACTTAAATAAAAAAAAAAAAAAAAAAGAAAAAGTCCAATCAGAGATTTCTAACTCCTTGGTTCAACACAGAAACTTGTAGCTTAAAACAGAAGACTCGTCAATTAGAAAGAAAATGGCGCGCCACACAAAATGGCGACCCGATTCCTACCAGGTTATGTAAAGAAGTCTTCCCATTTATTGGTAGCTCTATTCTTCAAATAATCAATACTTCATTAACATTAGGCCATGTACGGCAGGCTTTTAAAACTGCTGTAATTAAACCCTTACTCAAAAAGCCAATGCTGGATCCAGGAGTTTTAGCTAACTATAGACCAATCTGTAATCTCCCTTTCATTTCAAAAATCTTAGAAAGAGTTGTTGCTGCGCAATTATTTGAAGAATTTCAATCTGGGTTTACAATCCATCATAGTACTGAAACAGCTTTAGTGAAGGTCACTAATGAGCTCCTTATCGCATCTGATAATGGACTTGTTTCTGTACTTGTCCTTTTAGACCTTAGTGCAGCTTCTGATACTATCAATCATAATATTCCACTTGATAGATTAGAACACTATGTTGGACTTAATGGAACTTCGTTGCAGTGGTTTAGATCTTATTTATCTGATAGGTTCCAGTTTGTTCATGTCAATAATGAGTTTTCTTTCAACTCAAAGCTCAGCCAAGGAGTTCCACAGGGATCTGTGCTAGGCCCTACTCTTTTTAGTTTACATATGCTTCCATTAGGCAACATTATTAGAAAGCACTGTATACATTTTCATTGTTATGCAGATGACACAGAATTATACCTGTCAATGAAGCCAGATGATAGTAATCAATTAGCCAAGTTAGAAGCCTGTCTTAAGGAAATCGAAGCTTGGATGACGTGTAATTTCCTGCTATTAAATTCAGATAAGACTGAAGTCATTCTTGTTGGTCCAAAAAACCTTAGAAATACCTTTCCAAATCAAACTCTTAGTTTGGATGCGGTGACTCTTTCTCTTAATAGTTCTATGAGGAACCTTGGAGTTATTTTTGATCAAGATCTGTTTTTCAATTCACATATTAAATTCATTTCCAAGACTGCCTTCTATCATTTGCGTACTATTGCAAAGAATAGGAGCATCTTGTCTCAGAATGATGCTGAGAAACTGATCCACGCTTTTGTTAGCTCTAGATTAGATTATTTTAACTCTTTATTATCAGGTTGTCCTAAAACATCTTTAAAAAGTCTTCAGTTGATCCAAAATGCTGCAGCAAGAGTTTTAACAGGTACTAGAAAGAGAGATCATATCTCTCCGGTTCTGGCCTTCCTTCATTGGCTTCCCATAGAGTTTAGAATTAAGTTTAAAATCCTTCTTCTCACTTACAAAGCTCTAAACAATCAGGCCCCTTTTTATTTAAAAGATCTGATACCACCCTATTATCCTAACAGAGCACTACACTCCCAAAATGCTGGATTACTTGTAATACCTAGAATCTCCAAAAATACAATGGGAGGCAGAGCCTTCAGTTATCAAGCTCCTCTCCTGTGGAACCAGCTGCCAATCTGGATTCAGGATTCAGACTTGATCTCTGTTTTTAAGAATAGGGTTAAAACCTTCCTTTTTGATATAGCCTACAATTAGGGAGGGATCATGTGTCTCTGAACCCTCCCTTAGTTATTATGCTGCTAATAGGTTTAGACAACCGGGGGACCTCCAGTAATGCACTAGGCTTCACTCCTTTCTTCACTCTCAATGAAATATTTTTTTTTTTGCTGGTCATTAACATTTGTTTGTTCTCTCCCATAGATTGAGTCCCCAATCATGCTGTTTGCTCTCTACATGTCTGTTCTTTTCATCTTCTCTGTCCCCTCACCCCCCAGTCAGTCGCAGCAGATGACTGCCCCTCCCTGAGCCTGGTTCTGCTGGAGGTTTCTTCCTGTTAAAAGGGAGTTTTTCCTCACCATCGTTGCCAAGCATTTGCTCACAGGGGATTGCCTGATTGCTGGGGTCTTTCTGCAATTGTGGGGGTTTCCCCTACATTTGAAAGTGCTATTTGATGGCTGCTGTTGTGAAATGGCGGTATATAAATAAAGTTGAATTGAATTGAATATTCAGTTTTTTATTAAAAAAAATTTGACAAATCTATGTCTAACCTTGTTTTTGTTTTTATTTGCATTTTTTTTAACATTTATTTTAGCCATTTTAAGTGGGAATGAATGTGGGGGTGTCTTAAAAAAGATGGGGGGTGTCCTAATTTATTCCTCACTATTTTTTAGAATTACATTTTACAAAAAGTTTGAAAAAAGTCTTTAATTCATTTTTAATTGTTTAGTTGTATTACGTGAATCTCCCAGTATTTTTAACATTGATATTAAGTATCCATATGTCCAAATATGTAAAAAAAAAAAAAAAAAAAGCACACAGGCTTGTGCAGTGTGTCCTAATTTTTTCACATGACTGTAAATCCCCACTCAGGTCACAGTCGCCATAGTTGTAGTCCTTTCAGTGTTTCCAGTCAGAACAGAGCTGCTGCAGGTGATGTGCACCCACCCAGGCTATGGAGGAAAGTGACATTGACTCGGTCAAAGGTTGATGTACCCTCAGAATAATTTTGGAAACATTTCAAGGTGAAACTCTTTCATTGGTGCGGCTGTAAAGGCAGTCAGCGATCCTGTTCATTTGAAGTGTTACATCAGTAAAAGCTTCCCAGAGGAGTTATTTAAAGATTCTCTTTGTTTTTAGTGGCACTTGTGGAAATCTAAAATCCAACTCCAGTAAACACCAATGATGAATTCTGTACAGCAGGCTGGGAGATTCAATCACACATTTCTCCTCCCTTCATCTCCTTCCTTTATTCCCTTTTCTTCACTTTTTTGTACTTCAGGTGTAATATGACCTCTTTTCACATTCACACAATCAGAGAAGGTGTGGACACCTCACACACACACTTTCACACTCATAAGTTCTGGCCCTTTTCTTCCTTTTTTTTTTTAACAAAGCGCTTTGAAATCTGAAATCCAATATCCTACCCAAATTCAGTCTCTTCTTTATTTTTCTCGTCTCCTGGGTCATGCATTTTTCTCTTTTCTTTGTCTCTCAGGAAAAAAATTCTTTCAGGGAGTCCCTGAAAATGGCTGTAATTTTCACGTCCTGTTTTGACAACCGTTACCCCCGGAACACCCCCCGCCCCGCCGCATCTCATATTCACTTTCTTATTTCTGTTGATTCCTTACTTATTTTCAGTCACCCCCCCCACAACCACCCCATCATATCCCTCCTCCTTTCTCTTCTGTTCTGTGATTCATGCTGCCAGAAAGAGATAGAAACGATGCTGCTATGTTTTTCTACTCCGCCCTTTGTTCTGTTTTTACTTTACTTGTTTTTCTTCTCCTCCCTCGTGCGTTCCGTGCACTTGCTTCTTAATCTCCCTTTCAGTTGTTTTTTTTTTTCCTCTTGCTTGTCGTCTTCCTCAACGCTGAATGCAGACACGCGTCTCACACGAAGGTCACATTGGGCTAAAAGAGAAGAAGAAGAGAGGAGTAATGAGTGACGGCTGTGTGTGTGTGTGTGTGTGTGTGTGTGTGTGTAAAATTGCAGACATATGTCCATGGGAGATTGGCAAGGCAGCTTTAATCATCGTAATGTCCCTGTCAAAGATGACCCAGCTCTGCGAGTAGTCGTAAAGGCAACACAGACACATACATAACCATAAAAATAAGACAAAGTGGCAGCCTTAGTTCTAGATTAGATTACTGTAATTCTTTATTATCAGGCTGTTCCTAAAATGTCTCTAAAGGTTCTCCAGTTCATCCAAAATGCTGCAGCTAGAGTTATAACAGGTACCGGAAAGAGAGAGAATCTAGAATTAAATTCAAAATCCTTCACACTTAAAAAGCTCTAAATGACCAGGCCACTTATTATTATTTAAAGATCTGATAGTATCTTATCATCACAACAGAGCACCGTGCTCCCAAACTGCAGGATTACTTGTGTAATTCCTAGAATCTCTAAAAGTATGATGGAACTGAGCTTTAAGTTATCAAGCTTTTCTCCTCTATGGAGCAGCTGACAGTTTGAGTTTAGGAGACAAACTCTCTTTTAAAGAATAGCGTTAAAACTTTCATTTTGACAAAGCTTATAGTTATACTTGAATCAGGTGGCCCTGAACCTTCCCTTAGTTATGCTGCTATGCTGCTACAGGTTTAGACAGCTCGAGGATCTCCCATGATGCAATAGGCTTTCACTTCTGTTGCTGTTCATTAACATTTGTCTGCTATGGCCAACAGATTATGAGCCCCCAGCATGTTGTTTGCTCTCTACATGTCTGTCCCTTTCTTCTTCTTCTTCTCTGTCCCCTCACCCTCCAACCAGTCACAGCGGAAGACTACCCCTGCCTGCTCTTGGTTCTGCTGGAGGTTTCTTCCAGTTAAAAGGGAATTTTTCCTCTCCACCCTCACCAGGTGCTGCTCACAGAGCTTCACCTAATTGTTGGGGTCTTTCTGAAATTGTGGCATACTTTGCCCTACAGTGGTATGTGCTATGAGATGACTGTTAAATAAAGTTGTTAAATAAATAAAGTGGAACTGAATTGAAATAATGGCTTTGAGTACTGTCTGAAAAGGAGCTTTGAATATTCTTGGACAGTCCAGAGGGAATATACTTTTTCTTTCCTTTTCTTGCTGCTTTTCAGGGTTTTAACACCAAAACATGTACTAGTATGTCGGGATGCACAACACTAGACTTTTTTTTTCAATAACCGACATGCCAATATTTTGAAAATTGTTTTGTCGATTGGTCATTTTGACAATCGAAAATTGTTTTGCCGATTGCCCCTCATGGATCGTCACCTTATCGTGGTGGGGGGTTTGCGTGCCCCAGGGATCCCAGGAGCTATGTTGTCTGGGGCAATTTGCCTCTGATAGGGTCACCCAAGACAAACTGGTCCTAGGTGAAGGGCTAGACTAAGAACGATCCAACAGACTCTCATGATAAATTCTAGATCAAGGATTCAGTGTACCCCGCCCGGTATGGGGTTACCGGGGCCCCACCCTGGAGCCAGGCCTGGGGGAGGGGCTCGATGGCTAGCAACTGGTGGCCGGGTTTCCACCTATGGGACCTGGCCGGGCTCAGCCCTAAGGAGCTACATGGGTCCGCCCTCCAGTGGGCTCACCACCTGCAGGAGGGATCATGGGGGTCCGGTGCTATGTGGATTAGGTGGCGGTAAAAGGCGGAGACCTTGGCAGACTGATCCCAAGCTTTCTAAACTGGCTTTTGGTACATGGAATGTCACCTTTCTGGTGGGGAAGGAGCCTGAACTGGTGCATGAGGTTGAGAGATACTGGCTAGATATAGTCAGCCTCACCTCAACGCACAGCACTGGTTCTGGAACCAGTCTCCTGGAGAGGGGCTGGAGCTTGGTCTACTCTGAAGTTGCCCCGGGTGAGAGACGACGAGCAGGGGTGGGTATTCTTGTATCCCCCCACCTTGCTGCCTCTATATTGGATTTTCCCCAGTGGATGAAAGGGTTGCTTCCCTGCGCCTTCGGGTTGGGAAACAGGTCCTGACCATCATTTGTGCCTATGCACCAAATGATGTTTCAGAGTACCTACTCTTTTTGGAGTCTCTGACTGGGGTGCTGGAGGGTGCTTCTCTTGGCGACTCCATTGTCCTACTGGGTGACTTCAATGCACACGTGGGAAACGACAGTGAAACCTGGAGGGGGGTGATTGGGAGGAACGGCCTGATAACACTGTTCCTGTATCAACCAATGTCAAAAAATAATAAGTCTGTCAATGGCCAACTCATTATTTTTGATCGTTTTGGTGCTGGTTAAGAAATATTAATTATTTTAAAAAAGAAGAGAAGAACTAAAATATTTTAAAATGGTTTAGCTCAAATGTTTTCTGAATTTGCAGCTGTAGTCTGCTGTTGTGTTTCATGGCAAAACACTGTGACATACCAGAAAAATGTTGGCACTGCCTATATCTTGTTTGCTGATGGCCAATATCAGTCTACAGTAAGGTAAATATCTATGTTCTGTTACACAGGATATCTGTGGGAGATATGGTCATGACTCCAATAAGTTGAGCTCACTGTTTAGAGATGGAGGATTTTCTTACGTTATTGGAAAACCAACAAAGGTCTGTGAGTTCAGTGTTGGGTTATAGTGAATTACCTTTTAGCTTAGTTTATTTGTTTTTTTTTTTGATTAGATGAGTTTAATTAATTGGCATCAAACCGGGGATTCTAAATTGTTCTTAGGTATGACTGTGAGAGTGAATGGTTGTCTGTCTCTCAGTGTTGGCTCTGCGATGGACTGGCAATCTGTCCAGGGTGTACCCTGCCTCTCGCCCAAAGATGCTGGGACAGAAAGACAGTTGCTAGAGTGAAAGGGAAGATTTATAAGACGGCAGTGAGACCTGCTATGATGTATGGTTTGGAGATGGTGGCACTGACAAAAAGACAGGAGGCGGAGCTGGAGGTGGCAGAGTTGAAGATGCTAAGATTTTCACTGGGAGTGACGAGGAGGGACAGGGTTAGAAATGAGTATATCAGAGGGACAGCTCAGGTTGAGCGGTTTGGAGACAAAGTAAGAGAGAGCTAAGAGTGAGATTGTTTGGACATGTACAGAAGAGAGATGGTGGATATACTGGACAAAGGATGTTGAAGGTGGAGCTGCCAGGCAGGAGGAAAAGAGAAAGACAACAGACAAGATTCATGGATGTAGTGAAGGAGGACATGGAGAGGGTTGGTGTTACAGAGGGATGGGATGAGATGGAGGCAGATGATAGGCTGTGGCGCCCCTAAAGGGAGCACCTGAAAGAAGAAGAAGACCTGTTATTTTTTGATTGTAAGTTAATTTTAGTATATTTTGTGGCAATAAAATAACTAACTGTAGTTTAGGAGATGGCCAAGTAGGGACTCATCCTCATACCTGCGCTGTTAAACACCTCTTATACTGTATGTGACTGTGCTCATACAGTACACTTCAAAAACACGCATGTACATTTCGTGGGTAGGTTGGTAGTGTTAATCCATACACGAAAATCACCTGAACCCCACTGAGGCCCATATTCATCTCATCCCATAGTTTGCACTGCAGAACACATAACTGACGGCAAAGTCCCTGACCGTGAGTGTGCATGCGTGTAAGGCAGCCCAGATTCATGTCAGCATCAGTGGCTCACTAATCACGCTGAGGGCCAAGCAGACAGTGACAGTGGCGTATGTGCTGGCTGGTGTTACAAGGCGGGAGCGCACACAAAAGCAACGCTGAAAAACCTCTGACACCATCATACTTCATCCGCCGCCGTCAATAAACTAGACACTGGAAACTCAGCTCCACTCAGTGAACACTGTGTTACACCATATTGACGAGAGAAATGGTGATGTTCATCAAGCTTTATTGATCCACACACACACACGAGCGTGCACAGAACTGTGGCATAATGCCACCAAAAAAGAAATTGTGAAAACTTCTCCAATTTAAACTTTTACGAAAATGCTTTCAAAAACACTTTTCAAGCAAACCAGTGGGTTATAAAAGATCTGTTTACCGTTTATGCTAAGTAGGAGAATCTTCTTAACCTATTAAGGTTAATCTAATCTTTCATGGTTTTCATTGGGCAGAGGAGAAATGAAACCAGATTTTGGCACGACTTCCTAAAGAGGGTGAGCACTCAAAGACAGGATAAAGCCTCTTCTGATGGTTGCAAGGAAGTAAAAAAGCATGTTACGTAAAACTTTTGACGGCAGGTCCTTCAAAATCAAGTTAGGTTAATTAAATGTGCTGGGGAGCAAGTTTAGACTTAATCATGAACCTCATGGCTCTGAGTAATTCTCCATACGAGCATATGCTGGTCTACATCATGTGTGTGTGTGTGGGGGGGGGGCATGCTTGAGTGCTTCTGGTAGAACATTTAACCCTTCTGTGAGTGTCTCTGCCTGGGGGTGAACTGGCAGTGTGTCTGTAACAGGAGCAGAATCACTTTAAAAGCTGTTAGGAAGAGAAAAAAAAAATCATCCAAAATGAAATATAGTGGTGCTCTTGAACTCACTGGCTTGGATATCTATAGGCAGAGGCGGCAAGGCAGGCAAATGCTTGGGGCCCCAGCCCAGAAGGGGGCCCCCCTAGGGCTGACCAACTTTTTGAATCACTACAGCTGTGACAATGTGGAGAGTTTGCAATGACAGTGGTAGGCTGGCGCAGAACTTCCTAAAGGGGCCTCATCTCCACCTCTTACTTTTGCACGTACCAGTGCCAGTCCTATGTAAACAAACAAGTGAGAGCGGCTGCATCACAATGAAGCAAAGTTAATCTGTCTATATTTAATACACATTATTTATCCTGTATATTTATATTGTGACTTTATACATTGCACTTGTTTTTTTGAAGTTCTTTTATTATCGAAAGTTATTTAATTATTTGTTTTTATTGTTCTGCTTTTTACTGCTCTTCAGAATTCTATTTAAGAATTTAATGTTTAGATTCTTATTTTGAAAAGATACTTTTTTGCACTTTTGAAATAAAGTTTTGTTTATTTTTTGTCAGTGTCAGATTATTTACTGAGAGTGATGTACACTGGTTGGAGGGCCCCCCTTTGAATTTTTGCCTAGGACCCCAGGAGAGCCTAGAATCGCCCCTGCCTATTTGGCTGGATGAACCCTCACACACAAACAGGACTATGTGACAGCGCGGCAGTACGCCGGCCATCTCCGGTGGATTTTTCCTAAATAAGTAAGTCATCCAGACCTCAGCTTTCCATTGGCCTCATCCAGGAGAACGGCAGCAGCCAAATGCCTGTGAGGCTCCACATAAACGTGCACATAAATATGCAATCACAGCGACACATACGTATAAGCTATTCCTCCTAAACACACACACACACACACACACACACGTGAGGCCAAAAAGGAGATGAGGAGTAGTATGGTTATTAAAAACTGAATTTCAAGAACACGCGGACACACATACACACACACAAACATACACCTTCAGCCTCTGGCTGCCTGTGTGCCTGACAGGCTGCACAGAGTAGCTGCATGGAAGCCAGCCAGCTGCTTGTGAGTCAGGAATGACTAACAGTTTACACCTGCACTTTCTGAGCTAATCGCCTGCATGCTTATTGTAAATATGTATACACTCCTCATGTGTGTATTTGTGACTGTGGGTGGACGTACTGTATCCCCACGTGTATGAACACACTGACTGACGTTTTCATGCATGCCAACGCCGCATGAGCCTCGCCTATCAGGCCCAATTGTGACAGCCCGGGCCTTTAATTGCTTAGCAGCAAATTTGACATTGTCTAGGCTGGCAGCACCCTGATGAGGAGAATAAAAGTGGAATGCCACTGTACCCGTCACTTCCCCCAATTGGCCCCGACAAGAGTATAACTCCATGCTCCGTTTGATCGCTGCACAAGACAGCACAATGGGATGCTAATCACATGCAAAGGCCAGAACTTTGAACGCATGCCAAAGTCTGCCCCGTAAGCACGCGCCCATACGTTCTTTGCGCGCCAGTAATGGCAGCTCTAATCACGGGCAGGATTGGAAGAGGCATGTGGCAATAAAGCCCAACAAAATGCCTGCCAGTCCCTATTAGAGGCAGGCACTTTCCGAAAACCAGGCTGACAGGCATGTGCACACATGCACACGCACACATCCATGCACCAACTCTGCGTTGGTGGACATCTGGTCAAGGTCAGAGAGTGGAGCTGCCAACACCCTCAACCAGGGGAAAAAAATCTTTAAAAAAAAACCCAAACAAGCAAAAAAAAAAAAGATTGAGCAGCAGAAGTCGACTCCACAAGCGCTGTCCTCCCTCCGCAGTGATTTACTTATAAGCCCTGACCCCTCTTAGTGCAGTCCGTTACTTGCAGGTTGTGATTTACAAGCCAGAATTAAAGGTGGCCGCGATTTGCCGCAGCCATTATAAGCACAACTGCCCAACAGCCAAATTGTACAGAGATCCCCCAGGAGAGTAATAACTCCACACTCAGCTGAAGCATCGATTATTCACTGTACCATAGAGATGACTGATATACAGACGACAGTGCATTTGTCTTTTTCCTGCTTTGCCCTGAATGTGAATTATTGTTTCTGCTTGGTGCTGCTAATCCTGTTACAAGGCCTTGATGGAGATGCAGCTTGAAAGGATGAGTGTGTCAGTCTGTAACATGACAAATTTGATGTCAGTCTTGAGGGTAACAGCTTTGGTTTAACAGATCAGTTATAAGGCGTTAATGAGAAGGGGAAAAAAAAGACTGTTACAAATGTGAAAACATTGGTGACGGCATGCAACAACACAAGAGTGCTAATCCGAGAACCGGGTAGTCGGTAGGCAAGTTGAGGGGGGACGAGTGGGGTTGGGATCCCCCTTGTTAGCCTGCCACCCCCCATCCCAAAAAAGATTACAAAGAAAGTACAACAGAACGTGTCAGTCAGAGTATAGTTGCAAATGTACAAGAAAAATATTTAAAATTTATGAGGAAAAACTTGCAAATTCATGAGTATACAGTTATGATTTTGAGCAGAAAAAAAGGTAACACATTTGTCAAAAAGTGTCAGATTTAATAAGCGAAAAGTACTGCATTTATGAGAAAAGTCACAAATTTGCCAGGAAAAGGTGAGGAATTTCCAAGTACAGTGTTTCAAGTTGACAAGAAAAACTACACTTTTTTCAAATAAATGTGCTACTTTTCACTTGTAAATTTCCAACTTTTTTCTCATAAATTTTTAACTTCTGTCTTACAAATTTGAAATTCTTTTCATGCAAGTTTAAAACTTCTTTCTTATAAATCTGCTGCTTTTTTCTCTTAAACTTGCAACTTTTTCTTATAAATTTTCAAGTATTGTATAATAAATTTGGGACTTTTTTGAATTATCATATTTTTGCACTTTTTTGTACTTAATTTAAGTTTATTCATACCTTATGCTAAATTTGTGTACACCCCCCTCCCCCACTATCCCCCTTGTTAAAAAAATCTACTGTGTGCAGTACGCCAGGCATTAAATATAACTATTACCTCCGCCAAGGAGGTAATGTGATCGGAGAGATTTGTCTGTTAGCAGGATTACGCAAAAACTGCTGTACGGATTTTGATTAAATTTTCACCAGAGGCAGCCCTTGGGACAAGGATGAACCCATTAAATTTTGGTGATGATCTGAGAGTGTATACCTCTACCAAGGACCTTGTTTGTAGTTGTGCAGCAGGATTACACAAAAACTACTGGATGGATCTGGATGAAACGTTTACCAGAGGTGGTCCTTGGGCTAGAGAGGAACCCATTACATTGTGGTGATGATCTGAGAACACATACCTCCACCAAGGCTCTTATCTTCTTCACAGCGTGTAGGCAAGAATCCTCCAAAACTACTGGATAGACTTTGATGCAACTTTCACCAGAACTGGCTCATGGCCTACACACGAGCCCATTACATTTTGGAGATGATCCATTAGGGACAGAAGGAGCCTTGGCAGAGGTATGCGTTCTCACTGCTTCTCTAGTTTGTGTAGTTCTTGAATGGTAGGTTGATTACAGTATTTAGCCATGACCCCATTGGCACACATTTGCAGTTAAGTTGTTGATTTAACCTGAGCTAACACCAAGCAAAGCTAGCTAGCACGGACACTAGTACAGCCTATGGAAATGAATCCTTTTCCTACAAGCTAAAAACAACGGTTAGTAGTCACTCCTTTGCTAGGCAGCCGATAAGGCAACGACTGGGTGTGAGAAACATTCTGCATTCAGTTTTTCCTATATTATTAAACCATCAGGCCACAACAGTTGATAGCATGAACGTGAACAGTAAAACCAGTTTGTTACAAACATATAAACAGTGGTCACTGGTGGAGAAACTGATTACTTTAATAACAGTAGAATGCAAGTCATAAATTCCATGTATGTGCTGTTAAATCTCTTAATATACAGTACACTAACATACAAATTTTGATCATATTGAAAATTTGCAATTTTAATGATCTTGTCTTTTTTGTCACTAGACTGTGGATTAGCATTTGGACCAAACTGTGATATAAGAAGCAACTGTTACAGTTGTATTCATTTACTCTCTGGGTTTTGTGTTCTGATGTTTTATGTTGCTGAGTTTCGGACTCATTGAGGAGTTACGTATATATCATCAAGTGACACCTTTACATCATTACACCAGTTTTACTGTACAAAATGAACTTCTCATTTTCTATGTTCCCTCGTTCACATAAAAAGAACTTGTTAACTGGACAGTTAACTTTCTCAATCAATATTTTATAACTTCCCCAATATGTGCACTCCCAGAAAAAAAAAAAAAGGGAAAAAAAACTCTTCTAGTTCTGAACTTTGTAACTGCAGCCTACAGCACAGATGCTATCGCAGCCCTTGGCACCGCAGTCAGTCAGAACCCATCGGATTGTGGCGGTGAAAATGAGCGGCTTCAAGTCTTTTTGTCTCTGCATTGTGAGGGAAAAAAAGAAAAACATCCCTTCAAATCTGTTGGAATCGGCTGATAAAGTGATTGAAATTTTGATTTTTTTTTCCCTCGCTAAGTAGGACCCTTCTACTGTCATCATCCCATTTCCTGTGCGAAGAGCAGAGCTTGCGTCGGTGCGTTTTTGGCAGCAGATATTGGCTTGAACTGAGAAGCTGCGATTGCTATTCTCACTGTGCCAGAACCCACAGGAGCCACGGAGGACACAAAATAGTGAGCAGCACCTGGTGTGTGAACTAAACAGAAGACGAGACACACACCGGGGAAGGGAAAAGTGTTGATATCCCACGACGCAGCCACACCGGCCACCCAGGGGCGTCGTATCACAGACGGATGGAAGCGTGAAGGGATGAAATCATCCTGTGAGGTAGCAGGGTTCAAATGCTTGAATTGGAGGTGTAGTTCAGAGGGAGATGACTGGCTTCAGTGCACGGGGCGTCAGGCTTCTGTGTGCATGTATGAGACGTCGGTTTACATAAGTGGGAGGATGTGGTGGAGAAGCAGCGGCTCGGGCCCTGGCCTTTTCACAACAAGGCCCAGAGGGGTGAGGAGACTCATCCCAATACTTGTCTTGCGCGGGAGCAAAAGCCTGACAAATCCGTCGTGCCGAGGTGCCCTCTGATAAATCCTTCAGCGCTCCGTGCACAGATTTATTTATTTATTTGGTTCACTTTCACTCCTGGATCGCTGCTTTACTCACGGCACGCTCTTTACAGGTGTGAACTCACAAGTCGACTTTTCCATCGCATGAAATGGCATTTGTGTGAGTGCTGAAAAAGAGCTGCTGAAAGACAGGTGCCAGCGAGTAAAGACGTGACTCTGATGCCAAAACCAGCACTTCTTACACACTGTCCGACTTCCTTCTGCAGCAATTCTTGTGAATGTTGCATCAGTATTGCACAAAAATTCATTATCATGTGTACGCTAAAGGAGGAAACTGGCCAACATTTTGAAGCATGAAGGATTTTTTTTTAAAATGGAAAGCTAAACATCTAAGCATTTGGTTTAAAAAAAAAAACTAAAACAACTGATGCAAAATTGTTTTCATCGATAGCCTTGAATTCTATGGTAAATCATGCTGCTCATGATGGAAACAAATGAGACTGGCCCATAAGTAATGCAGCAGGAAAAAAAATGCATTACTGAAATTCATGGTGCTTTCACACCAAACCCGTTTGGTCAGTTTGAAACCTCTCCCAAACCACGGTCCGGACCAAAGAGCTAAAACTTGGTCTGGCAAAAACAGGGGGTCTCAGCCTTGCTCAAAGTGAACCTTGGTCCGGTTCATTTAGAGTGTGAAAGCAACAGTTAGAAAGGTTTGGACTTTTGGACCAAACACAGGAAGCAGCTGAAAATGAGCCACAAGAGCACCCAGGGAGAGGAAGAGACCCAGTTTTTAATTTCAATATGGCCGTTAGAATCATAAATATAGGGGCTGGCATTGCAAATTACCCTAGGCTACAAATTCTTTGGTCTGTGGCAATAATCTATGCTACATACTTGTCCCTATAAAAATAAATAGGTAAAAAAAATAAAATGAAACATATTATAAAAATGTAGAAACTCATCAGATATTTTCAGAAAGAATGCCACAGAGTTTATGAAAAAATGGACGAGCAACGCCACCTGAAAATCATCACTGCTGATGAGGACAAAGGTCCCTTTGAATGAAGACCTGGATAATATTCTAGCCTCACCAAACTAGTTCACCGACTGACAGAGTCTGAACCCGTTTCAACTTAAAGTGCGGTTACCGATGTGTCCAGGGCTGTAGAAAACAGCTTGGAGGGTGAGCAGCATGTTTGCTAACTATCAGTCTGTGCTAACAACACGAATGCCGTCATGACAACAGGGCATAGGTGCATCAGGTTGTTTAGTTTGCTTCAATAAGGAGCAGTCTGACACCAGACCTAAAGAGACCAAATGAACTGTATGTAGTGTAACAAAAATGTGAACTTTGATCCGGACTTTAAGGTGTTAAAACGCCGTTCAACCACAGTAACCCTATGAACAGCATGAGCCTGCTCTACCACTAGGCCACCACTCCAGTACAGACACTCGAATGGTTAGGTAATAATTATCAGCATCATTGTGAATAACTAAATCCACATAAATGAACCAGACTTCCGGTGATGTAGAAGCCCATTCAGGCCTGATGAACCCACCCCAAGGTCAGCAAGAGGCTTCACTTCTCCCTCTAGAGATACACATATACAGTATGTATAGCCTAGGCCTAGTCAAGGTTGAAATGACACAATCATACTGTGTAACCTTCAGCTAAATCGTGTGAGGATCTGGGCAATTTCCTACGAGAAGTAGCAATTTTCGTCAAGTCGTGTAAGTGCCCAGATCTCCTGACCCGTGATTCCGACTGTGACCTTGACGACAACCTGGATGCAGAACCACCCTGAGCATCATTGTGCATTAGTCTGGCAGCATGGAGGCAATTGCCTATGAGGAGTAATGGTTCCTGGAGAATGTTGATAAGCGCCATGGCATTAGCACATCCTGGTTTATTTTGCCTTTTCAACACTACTTTCCTTTGATGCTACATGTACCCGCAATGGTTAAGCTTTTATACAAATGCATTCCTTTATGCTAAGAGGTTTCGTGACCTTTCGCACCGATGTTCTAACAGATCCTTTAAATCTACAATTATCTTTCTGAAGGTGTAGTCCGACAGCAATGCTTTTGACACTATATTTCATCCGACTCTACCACACAGACTTTGCAGTACGTCTCACTTAAGGAGACCCTCGCCGTTATGTGGGAGTAAAGGGCATTCCGGGTCTTGCATGGGGCCTGAAGACCAATGGCACCCGTTAGCGAGCGAGGTAAAACGGATAAACATGCAAACAGTCTTTCAGAACACTGTGATTTTATAGATTCGTTCAAGGTCAAAATCAGTGTTATTTTTTTTTTTCATTTTGTTATGTTTTTCTTTTTTCTCCTCCTTTGAAATAACTAGAGACAGGGAGATCCTGTTCCATTAGCTTTCCTCTCACTGCTGCTGCTGTCTGTCCAACAAAATGTAACAGCGTGTGGGTTGGAGCTGCAGCTGAAACAGCAAATTACTGGGGATCCCTACATGGGTGGAGGTTTATTGACAGAGGGGGAGGTTAAAGAGTAATATATCTCACTGTGGATCAATTC
The DNA here is from genome assembly GCA_020510985.1 of Pholidichthys leucotaenia. Classification (NCBI taxonomy): domain Eukaryota; kingdom Metazoa; phylum Chordata; class Actinopteri; order Cichliformes; family Pholidichthyidae; genus Pholidichthys; species Pholidichthys leucotaenia. The sequence continues at coordinate 158,169,712 of CM035838.1, read as the reverse complement.
ATGCATCTACTTCTGCAAACGTGACAGTGTGTGTGTGTGTGTGTGTGTGTGTGTGTGTGTGTGTGTGTGTGTGTGTTGTTGCATCCATATTCCCGCTGGGTGCTTTATATTTATGGACGTGTGCACACTTGCACCTGCCCCTGCATGTGTGAGTGTGCAGTCGAGGCAACAGTAACAGTGCATTATCTCATTACGTGGCTCTCCCAGGCTGAAGGAGGACCCTGCCTCTAACGGCGTTAGTGCTCATTGTGTCAGGGCGGACAGAGGGCAAAAAGAGCCCCGGCATGTCCCTCCATGGCAACTGTGGGGACCCCCGGGGACCTATTGCCATCCCTGGCCATCCTACTCGGGCTCCAGCTCCAGCCCTCTGGGACAGACATGGAGGTGAGCTCGACAGCTAAACAAATGAGATCACACTCCGCCGCTGACAATATCTACCGCCACCTAACCCGACACCAGACACCAACCTTTTCTATTTACCTTCACACAAGCTGAAATAATACTTTAAGGTGGTTGGATCAAACAAACTACTGTATATCCACCCAGTTTCCGCCACTTCCATCTCACCCTCTCTCTCACATCCTCTCCTGTTACACCAGGGCAGTTCAATTACAAAATCAGTTGGGCCACAATTTGAAATCAAGACATGTAACTTGGGCCGCACATGTTCAGCGATCTATTGAATATGACAAATTTCAAACCAACACAGATCAATATGATAAAAAAAATGCACTTTTTATTCATTGTCTTGGTTTTAAATGTGTGCTTGGCACATCACAAAGGAACACAATAACAGTGCTGGGGTTGAGCAGAACCTGAAGTAGTAGAAATAGTTTTCCTCTTGAACAACAATTAAATAAATAGAATGAAAAAAATAAAATTCTGTAAATAACCATTGGTTACATCTTACTTAGGCATATCTCAAAGTGTATAAAAACCCAATGTGCACTGTTAGTAGCATTAACATTTGTTTCCCTTTTGAAATAAAATATACTACATCCTGGTCATAACTGACCTTGGCACATCACAAAGTGCATTTAGCTGAATAAAAATTGAACTGTCAAACACTTCAGTGCACAAACCCCCCAAGAAAAGATTGATAACATTAAGAAACATTGCACATCCACTATTGTGGTTTGTTTTGTTTTAAATCACGTGAGTGGGAACCTCTTTTTATAACTACACATTCCATTACACACACATGACAGTCAACCAAAAATTTCTAGTGGAGTTAAGGATGCAAAAAGCACCCACTTAAAAACTTGAGTAATGACTTCAGTCTTGAAGGTTTATCTCGAAAATTTATAACAATTTTCTTAGTTTTCTACTTTTCTCTGTAAATTTATCTAAATTTGAAACCATTGTCCTCAAATTTGTAATTTCCTCTTGTAAAATTAACTTTTCTTATACATTTGAGACTTTATTATAAATTTGTGGATTATTTTATGGCAAATTTTTGTCTATTTTTTTTTTAATAAATTAGTTTTTTTTTCATATAAATTTGAAACAGATTGTGGTAAAATTTTGACTTTTTTTCCGTTATACAATTTACACTTTTGGCCATAACTTTGCAGAGCCAGTAAATAATTTAACTCTGATTTCAAAGGAAAAAAAATTAATAAAATTATTTTAATGAAATAAATGACCAGAGATGCAGTTTTGTTATAATATTTCTACATATTTATAGTTTTTTTTTTTAGAATTCTCCTCACCACCCAGACAGCAGGAAAAACCTGTTGTTAGCACATTTACTTTGTCTGAAGGCTGTTGACAGATTAAAGTCATTGACTTCGTGAATTTCGGTCATCTTAACTTGCCAGGTACATAATAATGAACATTAATTATTAGTTAATACTGTAGTTGCTGGTGCATATGAAGTCTAACCACATCTGTTTACTAAGCGACTCTTCATTACTGTTCCCGTTACCAGCGGGTTAAAACCACCATAAATACCGCCACTGCTTACATACCTCTTCTGCTTTTTTCCGCATTTAAAGTACTTTAATAAGCTTGTGCTTCTCTTGGACAGTGATGCTAGCGAGATACTCTGCCTGCCGACTGGAACAGTCACGTGGGTGGGGTGCTTCTGAACTCCGCGTGGATGATGGTCACACGCGTTGTTGATGTGCGTGCTTGCGGACCGTCATTCCTTCATATTTTTTTTCTTAAATTTATATTTTCTTAGCGTGGCCTGGGCCACTCGGGAGGCTGGTTCTGGGCCACATGTGGCCCACGGGCTGCTAATTAAATAGGTCTGTGTTACATCAACCCCCTCTATGTCCTCCTTCACTACATCCATAGAAATAAATAAATTAGAAACTGATTTTTTTGGCAATGTTGCTGACAGAGAGACACACAAAACAGGCTTAGAAAACATAACATCCACAGTCAGCCACGTGAAATGGCTCGAGGTGCTCAGTGATGTTTCAGTGCAGTGGGTGAATTTTATCTTGTATTCTAAAGCTTGAAGCTGTTAAACAATGTTTCTGCTGGCTTTTGTGGGCTTGTTGAAGACAACTAGGCTTAGATATTGTAGTAGAAGCTGTAAATCCTTTGGAACTCCTGTATGAAATTACAATGCGAGCTAAATCTGACAACATCAAGAGGGCCAAATAAAGAAATGGGAGACAGGTTTGGCATAGAATGACGTCGTTTCATGAGCACAATTTTCTAAACTATGACACATCAGTGAAAGATGTGTTATACATTTAGAACTTTAATAGTTATAGATTTGATTTTAGAGACATATAGATAGACTTTAGTTTCTCTCAGAATTTACATGGTGAAACTACATCATGTGAAAAACCTGATAAAATAACTGTCTACTGATGTGCATTCTTTGATTTTTCCAAGTCATTTTTCTCTTCTTGGTACATAATGCTTTGCTCTGATTAAAGCAGGAGAACCAAACAACAAAGCAAACCTTTTTTTCTGGTTTTCTAATCATTCTGAATCTGACTTGACAAGGCTACCGCAGACAATGACTCCCAATTTTTTTTTTTTTTTTTTTAATGAAAGAACCTTAGTGAGCAAACTCACATACCCACACATCCCCATGCCGGAGGCTCCTAATAAGAAATGTTATCAGCATAGAAGGGATTGGAAAAAAAAATAAGTTCCTTCCAATCAGAAATGTAGAAGCTATGGTGATGGCACAAAATGGACTGAAAAAGTACAAATTTGATTTCTGAATTTAGCACCCAGCCCCAAGTGTTAGTACTCACATTAATAGCACACATGGCACAGAACTTTCGGTGCCAAAATTCAGCAAACCTTTATTAATTCCATGAATCACATTTTTATGTCAAAAATGTCTAAAACCACTGACTGCTCAATCTGTTGGTTGTGCTATTGTGTGTTCTACTTTGATGTGCTGTTGATGTGTGTACTGGATAGGACTTTATGCTGTAAAGTCTCTAAGTATCTCGTAGCACCTCAAGACAATTACTGTACAACAGATGGTGACTATCAAGGCACTGTAGTCATAGACTGTAAATAAAGATGGAAGACATGAAAGCTCTCCAAAACCCTCTGTTGGCTTGCTGCAGTCAGGCAAGAAGCCCATTATTGTGTATGGCTTTTTGCCAAACTGAAAACTAAAAATTGGGGCTGTGCAACGATTAATTATTTTTTAAACAAATTGCACATTTTCTATAATTATTTGCAATTAATCGCTAAATTTGCATAAAAGAATCAATGGCGAAGTATACTTTAGCAGCTTACATTTGCATTTTCCTGACTCTCATATTCAACAAAAATACTGCTAGAGCAGCATAAAACACTTGACAATCATGAATGCATAGTCACTTAATTTGTTTTTTTTACAATTTATGGTAACAATTTATCATATTCTTTTTCAGTTCATTATAAAGTGGGAGTCCCTTTGGCTGTAAAAGTACCATTTTTAATATTGTCACCTTTCCTCTTTTAGCTTGAAACTGTCAAAAATGAAGTCAGTGCTTCTACTTAGGGTAACTTCCCTAATTATCGCACCCCTTTCAAGTACAAACGGAGCATTTCTTAATTGATTTCAGGAGATCTTGACCCTACTGGTGAGCTAGAAACTTTTGTTCACTTTGTATTGGAGTGTGTGTTTTTCTCCACTCACTCTTGACAGAAACTCTCCTCTCGTTTCATGCTTTTGAGTGAGTAGCCCCAATCAATGACAGTAGGTCAGCTGTGCGTGTGCGTGAGCAGGATGAGGTTGCCCTGAGTACAGGAGGATCGGTTTAAGTTCCCCTTCCACAGCATGTGGGACACTGTGTGGTGTATGAGGCAGCGCCTATCTCTGTTTCACTGACCCTAGGCCACACAGCTACTGTAAGTAGTGAAAGCTACAGCGGGAGGGTCAGTCCTCTGGTAGCTCTGTGTGTTAACTTTCCTTTCGCCATTCTGTTATGCTGAGCATCAAGCTAGAAGGCGGAAAATACCATTTTTATACGGTCTTTGGTATGACCTAGCTGGGATTGTGAACCCACAACCTCCTGGTTGTGGGGCGGATGCTCTACCAACTGAGCCACCACTCCGGTGGAGGATCGGTTTAGTGTGGTGCAAAGTTCAACACTGAAAAACAAGATCTACTTAAACCAGTCACCACTGCTGACCCCACCTTAGGGAGTGACATGACAGTGACACCATTTTTTAAGGCCCTTTCGGACAAGTCTGGCTTGAATTGGATATTTGATGCTTTTAAAAACAGGGATGTGGTTGTGACTACAAAGATTGTAATGGGTGGCCACATGGGCTTGAACTCAACGTCACAGCTCTGCTTCACAGCCTCTGACTCCAAAAGCCCAAGACGGCAGCGCCCTAACTGCAGGAAGCAGTTTCACTCTTCTACAGTGGGTGTAAATGGTGACACACCATCCATATTTATATACAGTACAATACGCCAAAGAGGAAAAACTGTCAGAAGAGATGTAAAGACTCCAAGAAAATGAGCCAAGTATATTCACTTTTATTCAGTTTTTTTCTGATGAGCCTGTTCAAATTTTCTACATTGAACTTCCTGTAGATAGAGGAGGCAGCAATGAAAAAGTAAATGACTTTGGAGGTAACCTATGATTTTAAAACTCTTGCCGGTTGAGCTTCTCTTCAGAATCGAGACATAAAGAAAAAGAGAAAAATCACAGTGGGCATAAAATACTACAGTTTTTTTTTGTATAGCACACAGTCAGAAGCCAGCAGGGAAGACAGTGGCTTTGTTCTTTGACTGAACTGTTGAACCAAACATGCGTCGGAGTCAGGGGGACAGTGGGGAGAGATGCCCTGCGCTCTGAAGGAAGTCACTCATCTTTCATTCCCTTTGAGGACATCTGCTCTTCCTAGCAAACACAGCAGGCGCCTGACTTCTAAACACACGCATACAAACACACAGTTGTGCGGAGGACTCAACCTGTTTAGCGTGGCATAATAAAGCAGATAATCACATCCACGGACCCCGACACACAAAGGAGTAATACCAAGAAGGATTATCTCTGTTACACCCACCCACACAGAGACACCCACTGCTTGCACACAGGCTAAGATGCAATGTGTATCCAAGCAAACTCGGATCCAAGCGCATGCAGAGTGGGCATCAAGATTCATGTCTGAATGCATGAAAATTTAATTGTTTTTCCCCCTCAAAATAATTATTTGAAAAGAGAGAAAAACACACATGCAAACTCTCCTTTGTGGAGCAGTGGCTGAGGTCATCTTTATTAATAAATCCTCCAACAACAAACACGCTCACATCAAGGCCTTCGCCCGCCCTCCACCTTCCATCTTTGCCCCGCGCTCCCTCCCTTCCTTAGCTCCTTGAGAAATGGCAGTTGCCAGACTGACTCAGTGGGGGGGTGTCTGTAACCACACACAAGCGCGTGCGCACACACACAAGGATGGCCTAGAGACGGCATGTCAGTGATCTGTCAGAGGGTAACGGTGCGGAGCAGGTGTGTGTTTGTGTGTGATTTGGGCAGAGGAGACTGGAGATGGGAAAGACAAAAACAGACAGAAAGTTTAGCCCCCCACACACATCCAGAAACACGGTCCGGCTCATTTGTTCCCTCTGACAGGAAAGGAGAGGGATGGTTCCCTTACAAGAAGAGGGAGGAGGAAAAGTCCAACATCACTTCTCTGTGGATGTTTGGCCAGAACACAGAGATACCAGATGTTTAAGCATAGGCTAGCTTTTAGCATGCGTAGAAAAAGAGGCAGATGCAAGGAGTAGAGGTAGTGAAGTGAGTTTAAATACCTGCGGTCAACCATCCAAAGCAATGACCAATGCACAAGTTAAAAAGAGAATGCTGGCATGGTGGAGTGGGTGGAAATGCATGTCAGGCATGATTTGTGACAGGATAGCAGCTAGCATGAAAGGCAATATTTGCAAGACCATAGTAAGACCTGCTGTGATGTATGGTTTGGAGACGGTGGCACTGACAAAAAGACAGGAGGTGGAGCTGGAGGTGGCAGAGTTGAAGATGCTAAGACTCTCATTGGGAGTGACTAGGATGGACAGGATCAGAAATGAGTACATCAGAAGGAAAGTTCAGGTTGAACGGTTCAGAGACAAAGTAAAAGAGACAGGCACAAGGAAATGAGGAATCAGAATCAGAATCAGAATCAGGTTTATTGCCATTGTTCATGTAGTACACAAACTAGGAATTTGTCTCGGTACAATGCTGCAACATTAAACATGATAAGATAAGAGAAATAAACTATACATGTAATAAAGTGTAGGATAAGATTAAGTGATACTGGTCAACAGTTAAAATATATATTAGCCAGCAGCAGATACTGTGGAGAACTATATAGTGCAGTCGGTAATGCAGGAAGACCACAGGGAAGATTCATGGATGTAGTGGAGGAGGACATGGAGAGGGGGTTGGTGTGAGAGAGGAGGAAGAAAGGAACGGTGAGATAGACGCAGACGATCTGCTGTGGAGACCCCTAAAGGGAGCAGCAAGAAGAAGAAGAGAAGAAGAGTGGAGTGTGACCTAGAACATTTCCAAATCTTAACTGATCACTTAACGTTCTCAAATCACCTACAACCCATTATATAAGAAATGTGCTGAGTAATAGTATGTGCCAAGTAGTTGTCTGTGTAATTTGCTACTGATTTATGGCAAAGGAACCATTATGTGAAGATATTGCCTATGTATATAACAGCACCTGTCATCTGTGTTAACTGTGAGGCAGAGGAGAATTAGCAGAGGCAAAGAGTTCAAGTTTGCTTCAAAGCATAAAAATACATGTTTATACTTATGTCTCTGGTTATCACTGCATTTCTGCATAATGTTTACTGCATAAGCGGGGGCTCTGAGACACTCATGGCTTACAATAGAGATTTAAGTCTTGAAAACCCTTCAGCTCAGAGCAGAATCAAGTCTAGCAGAAGCAGAAAAGGTGGATATTCTTTTATTTGCAAGCAGACATTTGCTGCATCACGCCATCACGATGCAAAAAAACTGAGAGTTTGAGTGTGTGTTCCTGCTGGAGCAAGTGGAAGGATGAAATATGATCAAGAAAGGTTTTTGAGGTGTTTCTAGGCAACAATGGATATCAGTTTCCCAACGTGCTTTGGATCAGCCCTTTTGATTCAACAGATTGACGTGAAAGCAACACCCAAAGGGTATGATCACTCAAGCTCACTCACACACATTTTTAAATCCAAAATATAATAACAGATAATAGCAAAAAAGATTTATAAGGAAGTAAGCTGCTGTTCACATAAGCATCCCTACAGTGGATCTGTTTTCCTTTTCAATATTTCCAGGTTTCTGTATCTATGAAAGAGGTCATTAGCCTAAGTGAAGTCTGGATCATGATTCATTCTGTAAATTGTGACCTAAGCTCCCCATTCACCTTCACACCCTGCTCCTGTCAGGTTCATGAACCTTCTATCTAAATCAGCGGAGAGCCACGGCGTGGATGTAGGCCACATATTTAATATTTTGGCAAAGAAGGCTCTGGGCTCTACTATGATGGTCTGTTTTGTCAAAAGTTATTCACTCATTTTGAATTTGATGCCTGCAACATGTTCTAAAAAGCTGGGACAGGGGCATGTGGCGCTGTGTTACATCACCTTTCCTTTTAGCAACACTCAATACGCGTTCAGGAAGGACACTAATTGTTGAAGCTGTGTAGGTGGAATTCCTTCCCATTCTTGCTTGATGTCGACTTCAGTTGCTCAACAGTCTGGGGTCTCTGTTGTTGTTGTATCTTACGCTTCATAATGTGCCATACATTTTCAATGAGAGACAGGTGTGGACTGCAGACAGGCCAGTCGAGTACCCGCACTCTTATTATGCAGCCACGCTGTTCTAACACATGCAGAATGTGGCTTGGCATTGTCTTGCTGAAATAAGCAGGGACGTCCCTGAAAAGATGTTGCTTGGATGGCAGGGTATGTTGCTCAAAGACCTGTACGCACTGTTCAGCATTAATGGTGCCTTCGCAAGAAGTGAAAGTTACCCATACTATGGGCACTAACTGTCATGAGCCGAGTGCTGGAAATTTTGCTCCAGACTCTGCCTCATGGCTTTTTCTACTTATTTACTTATTTGCTGCTATTTATGCCCTTTTGGGTTTGTGTATCTGTGTCTATTTGTCACTTCCCTGTTTGTGTTAGTGTCATATTTTTATTCTCCATCCATCCATCCATCTTCTACCGCTATTCTCGAGGTCCGGGTCACGGAGGCAGCAGTTCAAGCAGAGAAGCCCAGACTTCCCTCTCCCCAGCCACCTGCTCCAGCTCTTTAGAGAGGATACCAAGGCGTTCCCAGGCCAGCTGGGAGACATAGTCTCTCCACCGAGTCCTGGGTCTGCCCCGGGGTCTCCTCCCAGTGGGATATGCCCAAAACACCTCAAGTGGGAGGTGTCCAGGAGGAATCCTAGTCAGATGCCCATACCACCTCAACTGACTCCTTTCAATGTGGAAGAGCAGCAGTTCTACTCTGAGCCTCTCCCGGATGACTGAGCTCCTCACCCTATCTCTGAAGGCGAGCCCAGCAATTCTACAGAGAAAGCTCATTTCAGCCGCTTGTATCCGCAATCTCGTTCTTTCGGTCATTACCCAAAGCTCGTGACCATAGGTGACAGTAAGAACGTAGATTGACTGGTAAATCGACAGCTTCGCCTTAGAACTCAGCTCCCTCTTCACCACAACAGACCGGTACAATGTCCGCATCACTGCAGATGCTGCTCCAATCCGTCTGTCAATCTCTCGCTCCATTCTCCCCTCACTCGTGAATAAGACTCCAAGATACTTAAACTCCTCCACTTGGGGCAGGAGCCTGTCCCCAACCCAGAAAGGACAATCCACCTTTTTCTGGCTGAGGATCATGGACTCGGACTTGGAGGTGCTGATTCTCATCCCAGCTGCTTCACACCCAGCGGCAAACCGTCCCAGCAAGAACTGGAGGCCATTGCTGGATGAAGCCAACAGGACAACATCATCTGCAAACAACAGAGATGAGATCCTGTGGTCACCAAACCCTCCTGGGGTTTGCGTGCCCCAGGGATCCCAGGAGCTATGTTGTCCTGGGCAATTTACCTCTGATATGGTCACCCAAGACAAACTGGTCCTGGGTGAAGGGCCAGACTAAGAACGATCCAACAGACTCTCATGATAAATTCTAGATCAAGGATTCAGTGTACCCTGCCCGGTATGGGGTTACCGGGGCCCCACCCTGGAGCCAGGCCTGGGGGAGGGGCTCGATGGCTAGCATCTGGTGGCCGGGTTTCCACCCATGGGACCCGGCCAGGCTCAGCCCGAAGGAGTTACATGGGTCCGCCCTCCAGTGGGCTCACCACCTGCAGGAGGGATCTTGGGGGTCCGGTGCTATGTGGATTAGGTGGTGGTCAAAGGCTGAGACCTTGGCGGACTGATCCCAAGCTTTCTAAACTGGCTATTTTTATTCTGTATTTACTTATATTTAGTGTATTTTATTCCATATTTCTCTAGTGTTTCCTTTTTTCTGTTGGCAGCTATCAGGGGCATGTAGCCTTTGTGGGCGTGCCCTGTCAGCTGTCAGTTGGGTTTGCCTCCCTCTCATTATCACAGATGATTCCCATTTTGTATCATCACCTCCTCCTGCCCGTTCAGATGCCCACACCTGTTGTCTATTATGTGATTGGTCTTGATCCCTATTTAAGGGTTTTTCTGTCATTCTGTTTTGCTGCTGCCTTGACTCCTCAGGCGTTTATACCCAGCCTCTCTTCATCTCCACCAGAGCCCTGTTCTGCTCTGGCGCATTTTCCCTGTAAGTTTTTCCATCGTTGTTATTTTTTTCATTTGGAGTATCTTGTTGAACTTTATGTTTGTTGTTTTTGTTAATAAATATCATAAGCTCACAGTTCAGCGCCTGGGTCCATTCTCTCTGCCTGGAAGAGGCAAATTCATGACACAAACACACCCCCACACCACATCACAGACGCTGGCTTTTAAGCTTATAACTAATAACAATTGGGATGGTTCTTTTCCTCTTTAGCACGGTGGTGCAGTGGTTAGCACTGCTGCCTTACAGCTAGAAGGTTCCTGGTTCGAATCCCCAGGTTGGCAGGGGTTGGAACCTTTCTGTGTGGAGTTTGCATGTTCTCCCTGTGCTGCATGGTTTTACTCCGGGGGCTCCGGTTTCCTCCCACAATCCAAAGACATGCATGTTAGGTTAATTGGCTGTTCTAAATTGTCCCTAGATATCTGTTTCCAATAGGCCCTTAGAATAGAGTGTTAGTATTAGTGAAAGCGCTTTGAGTGATCTTTGTGACTAGAAAAGCGCTATATAAGTGCAGGTTAGCCCAGAGGATACAATATCCATGATTTCTAAAAACAATATGAAATGTGGACTCCTCAGACTACGGCACACTTGTCTACTTTGCATCATTCCATCTTAGATGAGCTTGGGTCCACAGCAACTGGTGGCGTTTTTGGGTGTTGTTGATATATGGCTTTCACTTTGCATGGTCAAATTTTAGCTTGCACTTGTAGATACAGCAACGAATTGTGTTAACTGACAATGGTTTTCCAAAGTGTTCCTGAGCCCCACTTAGTAATATCCTTTACAGAATGATGCTGGTTTTTAATACAGTGCCGCCTGAGGGATTGAAGGTCATGAGCATTCAGTGATGGTTTTTGGCCTTGCTGTTTACGTGCAGAAATTTCTCCAGATTCTCTAAATGGTTTGATGATATTAAGGAGTGTAGATGATGAAATCCTTAAATTCCTTGCAATTTGTATGTTGAAAAATGTTGTTCTTAAAACTGTTGGACTAGTTGCCCATGCAGTTGTTAGCAAAGTGGTGAACATCACTCCATCCTTGCTTGTGAGCGACTGAGCCTTTTGGGGATGCTCCTTTCATACTCAGTCATGACACTCACCTGTTTCCAATTAACCTGTCCCAAAAAGATGTTTTGAGCATTGCTCAACTTTCCCAGTCTTTTCTTGTAGGCCTGAAATTCAAAATGAGTGAATATTTGCAAAAATAAATGCATAAAATAAGGTTTATCACTTTGAACATTAAATATCTTGCCTTTGTAATGTATTCAATTGAATACAGGTTTAAAAGGATTTGCAAATCATTGTACAGTATTCTGTTTTTACATTTTACACAGCATCCTAACTTCATTGGAATTGGGGTTTGTACATATCTCATGACGGAAAAGGGCTTTATACTGGCAAACAGTTAAGTATTAGGTAATAACATACCAATTTATATCAGTGTCAAAGGACTCCCTTATCAATTTCCCTATATGTAGGGATGAAAATGGTTTGCAGAGAAAAAACAGTATCTGTTAACATTTCGTGTTGGTGCAGACAGCATGTGGACAAAGATATGGTGACGAATAGCTCTATTTCCAAGAGGACATGTAATGATATAAAAATTAGTCATGTGCTCAAGCTCGTTTATGCGAATGAGCCATGTGGAGCTCACGTCTGAGGTGAAATCCTGGTTGTAAAACAGGCTCTTGTGGGGAAAGCTTTTTGTGTGTGAAGAGTGGACTGGAAAAAGATCAAAATAATGGTGTTTGTTATTTTTTATAACCCAATTATGAAAAACTGATTGTACATGCTATATAAAGTTTATTTCAAGAGTACTCTATAGTTCCCATGATGCTACTCATTAAAGGATATCTTTCACTGGTGTGACTTGCATAAAACAGGCGGTTTATTACAGCATAGCTAAAAAAAAAAAAAACAGGCAAATAAAAGCATCATGAAGTAGCATGTTTGTTCACTTGTGAGTTGTATTATTTTTCAGGAGTACAAGCGAATGGTGGAAAGTGTTATACGTTACATGATGGTACAGCCCGGGACAAGATAAATTACAAGGCACAGCAGATTGTCGAGGGAGCTCAGGAAGGGAGCATATGACACATTTAAACCTCAGCAGATCATCTTGCTCTGTAAATGTAGAACAGCTGGTAGATTTCAGCATTTGCTCTGGTTGGGCCATGCCTAACGTTCGGTTCAAAAGCAATTTCTTTTTCCACCTCAACAAAGCTGTTTTATGGTATCCGTTCTTCGTTTGGAAGCAACGGAGTGGAGACATGGCAAAAACAGGGAGGGTACAAACACAAATGCTGCCAGCTGGGCTAGAACACACTGTGTAGTCGGTATGAGTTACACTGCTCAGCCTTCTGAAGCCCTGGGACATCAGACTTTCAACAACGTGGGCTCATTTTCTGGTGTATCCTCACAGGATAAAAGAGCTGAAATGCTTCCTATCTCATAGGGGGAGTTTACATTCACTAACAAACTGTATGCATGTACACTTACAGAAATACATGCACTGCATACAGTATAGAGCTGTGAATCCAATTATACGAGGACACCTTCACATTTACTACACGGCAAACAACTGGCAGCTCAGACACCGTGACCAACGAGGATTATATCACCTCGTCATGAGATCACAGCGAGCCTGAAGGCAGTCCCTCAATGCGTTCAAACGGTCAGGTGGGAGGGAGACAAGGTGAAATTCTCCACTCAAACCTCGACTCACTTACATTCTATCCATTTCCAATGTGAGGCTAACTGGAATCAATGGCGCAGTAATGGACAGTGAGCAACCATGTTAAAGTGTAATGCTACCTGTTAAATGCTGGTCGTTCAATGTTGGTAAAATGCTTTCCTGGTAATATTGTGAAGATAAATCTCTTCTTTCAAGTAGGACTGGCAGAGGTAAGGGATGCAAGATGGAGTATGATTTGAATTTGTAAGGACTGAAATCCTTGGTGTGAAGCTGTGAGTGCTCTTTGCAAAAACTAACGATTTAGGAATTTAATTGCAAAAGAACAGCTGGGATTTAGTTTCTTCTTGTTAATGTGGATAACTGAAAGGAGCTGAGCTGAAATACTTATATGATAGCAAAAAGTAATCCATTGTCAGTCCTAAGACGTTACATCATGATGCTTAATCAGGACCTGAGAATGTTTGCGTTGTAAAGCTGATGGTCAATTCTTAATTGTACAGTGAAGTCAATCCTTTCAACATTTAAAATACACAGCTTGACCACAATTTGAACTCAGAGAAATGTTGATCATGTCACACTGTCATGTGACATGTGATCCTGGTAAGCAATGACATGTAACAGAAAGTTTTTACAGATGGGAGGAGTCAGCCTTGATAGGGTGTATCCAAACCCAAAATATGATTGATTACTATTTACTACATTTATTACCTGGAACTAGGCAGCTTGCTACTACTGTAGTCAAAACCAGACTGAAACCAGAGTGTAGAAGGGCCAAGACTTTAAAGGGTCAAAAGTTTTGACCCTTTAAAGTCCAAGTCAAGACCAACACGAAGCCAGGCAGAGACCAAGTTGAGATCAAGACCACTGTGTACGAAAGTCTTGGTCCTGACTTTGTCTTGACTTGGTGTTCACCCCTTGGTCTTGTGAGACTCTCGTCTTGATAAGGTCTTGACTACAACACGACAGCTTGCAGAACAATTTCACACATTCAACCCAATCAAATAGTGCTCTTTATATCCACAAGAGGGTATAGTGCATTCCAGGAGTTGTCCTACAGGTTGGGATTTTCCCAGTCAGTCACTGGAAGTCACATTCTACAACAGACAGACGTGGCGGCAAGTCTTCAATATTTATATACAGTCTGTGACCTTAACATCCAAGTATTGCTGTCTAACAACAGAGTATTACTAGCTAAACATCAAGTTAGTACTACTAATGCAATCATAGTAGCATACACAGCGGTGAGAATCACCTAGGGGCCAAGGATCACTGGAGGAGTAGCACCTTTCCTACTGGCCTATAGGCATCTTAGACTGGTTTCCCCATGTACAGCACCTTGTGAAGTGCGACACATTGGTCACTCAAGAGCTGGCCATTCTAGCCTCTTCTTGGTGAAGACCAATCACTTGTCCTACTCGTGGTTCCCGTGCTACCATCGCAGATCATGGTGGATCTTGGGCAGTTAAACCCTGAAAACTTATTTCCAGTGAGAGTTGGACTCCACCGGGGCTGACCTTTGTCACCGACCCTGTTCGTAATTTTTATGGACAGAATATCTAGGTGCAGCCAAGGATTGGAGGATGTCATGCTCGGTGACCACATGATTTCATCTCTGCTGTTTGCAGGATGATGTTGTCCTGTTGGCTTCATCAAGCAATGATCTACAGGCCTTGCTGGGACCATTTGCTACTGAGTGAGAAGCGGCTGGGATGAGAATCAGCACCTCCAAGTCCGAGCCCATGGTCCTCAGCCGGAAAAAGGTAGATTGTCCTCTCCGGGTTGGAAACAAGCTCCTGCCCCAAGTAGAGGAGTTTAAGTAGACTCGGGGTCTCATTCACGAATGAGGGGAGAATGGAGCGAGAGATTGACAGACAGATTGGAGTATCCTCTGCAGTGATGCGGCTGTTGTACTGGTCTGTTGTGGTAAAGCGGGAGCTGAGCTCTAAAGCAAAGCTGTCGATTTACTGGTCCGTCTATGTTCCTACCCTTACCTATGGTCATGAGCTTTGGGTAATGACTGAAAGAATGAGATTGCGGATACAAGCAGCTGAAATGAGCTTTCTCCGTAGGACTGCTGGACTCACCCTTAGAGATAGGGCGAGGAGTTCAGTCATCCGGGAGAGGCTCAGAGTAGAAATGCTGCTTCTCCACATCAAAAGGAGCCAGTTGAGGTGGCTTGGGCATCTGATCAAGATGCTTTCTGGATGCCTCCCACTTGAGGTGTTTCGGGCACGTCCAATGGGGAGGAGACCCTGGGGCAGACCCAGGACACGCTGGAGAGACTACGTCTCCCAGCTGGCCTGGAAATGTCTTGGTATCCTCTCTGAAGAGCTGGAGCAGGTGGCCGGGTAGAGGGAAGTTTGGGCTTCTGTGTCATGGGCAGCGGGAGCGTGCCCCTCCCATCCTACCTCACGTTCACTAACTCATCATGACACCTGAGGCAGAAGACACACCTGCACCTGCTCATCAGCCAGCATACTTAAGGAGGCTCTCTCCGTGCAGTCAACGCTGGCTCGTCTGGGTATACTGCCCGCTATAGGCAAGCAAGTCTAAGTAATAAGTGTGAAAACATTGTCTCACCTTATTTCTCCTTATCCTCAGGTTGCTGTCACCAAGTAGGTGTGTCTCTTGGACTGCACGCGCTCTCCTGCCACATCTCACCGTCCTCAGCTCCTACTCCACCCAGTCAGGCATCATCAGCTCATCTTCCCCCTTACCCTACTGGTTTGTCTATTCCTCGCTGGGTCCTGCTGGTTCTCCCTGGATTTCCCAAGTAAGTGGCAATTTGGCTCGCCCATTTCCCCTTACTCCATTCCTCTGCTCATAGCTCTTGTCTTCTCTCCACAGGGCCATTCCTCTGGCGAGTGACTGTTTCTGCAGCTGTGCGCTTTGGTTTTTGAGATTTAATAAAACTTTCAAACGTGCCCCTCTGTGTGGTTCCTCCTGTGCTTTGGCATCGTGCACGTGTGCTGTCAAGCTTTATTAATCATGACATTCTCTGCTTGAGCTGCTGCCTCCACAACCCGAACTTCTGGAAAAGCGGTAGAGAATGGATGGATGGATGGAAGGATGGATGGTTTTTGGTGGTGCAACAAGATTTCTATACGACCGTGGCCCGTCAAGCAACAGGGATAACTTGACAGCGGACACTATTCTGTGCCGTTTAGTGCCGTCATTGTAGGTGCAGCCTTACTTTTTGTGAGATGACACAGGTTAGTGGGTGGGCATCTCCAGAGGCCACATGATACAATATTATCACAATACTTGGGCTGCGATGTGATATTATCATGATCTTGCAACACACTGAGTATTACAATATCATACATACGTATATTGGATTTCCTATTCCAATGTTTGTCTTGTTTAACTCACGGATAGATCTCAGGAGTCTCTCTTTTAATGTGCTGACCTAACCAGACAATGAGCATTTAGCACCATCTAGTGGACTGAAAAGTCAACTGTTTTTTATTACTCTGGTACCTAAGCAGGTAACTTTGTACTTGCAACATTTATCAATAATTTTTAATAAAGTGTCTTTATACTGGTGTCTCTGAATTGATACAGTATCACAACAACAAACTACCATGATAGTATGCTGTATTGTTTTCAGCCCCACCCTTAATAGTAACCAAGCCTGTCCAAATAGTTTTACAACCCAAGTAATAAGTTGCCTTACCTAAATCTAGGTACTTTTTTCCTTTACGTAACTATATTGTACCTTACAAACAAGTCTAAGTAGTTCTAATATCTATACCTAAAGTAAACCTTACCATGAAGTTTTGTTAGCTAGACAGACTAAATACTAAGGGTGGGAATCACCTGAGGCTGCACAATATGGAACTATTGAGATAGTTGGGCCAGAATGCGATATTATCATGATCATGTGCTATGCTGAGTATTACGATATCATACGTACATTGTAATTTCCCATCACAATCTTTGTCTTCTTAAGCTCTTGGCTAGATCTTAGGAGTCACTCCTTTTCTTTGCTGACATAACCAGACAGTGAGCATTTACTTCTAGTGGACTAAAAAGTCAACTGTTTTTTATTACTCTGGTACCTAAATACTGTAGTTAAGCTTGTGTTTGCAACATTTATTAATAATTCTTAATAAAGTACTGCAATAGAGGTGTTTCTGAATTGATTCAGACCGTCACCACAAAGTATTGCGATATTATGCTGTATCAATTTTTCCCCCACTCCTACTAAGTACTTTGGTAATTTAAGCATATACTGTATATTTCTGTTGATGGTTGTTTTTGTTTCCACGCACATAGGAAAAAAAAAAGAAATTTGAATTGGCTGAGAAAACATGAAGTAGTTTTACCACCTAAATTCTAGCTCTAATCAAGCATTTTAAACTGCATAAACACAACCACACACTGAAAAGAAAAATGTGCAAACAAACAAAAAAGGAGCCTCTGGGCAAGCCTCAAACTCTTGTCTTCTCTCAGTTTGTGGCTGGAAGTCCAGTGATTATTCCACCCTCCACCTCGCCTGTCTCCTAGCATGGGTTTTAGTAGAATTTGTTTTCCCTCATGCTGAAAAATGAAGCTAATGGGGAACCCTCTGACAAGGAAAGAGTCCTGGCAAAGCATCAGCGTGAGCAGTAGTTATGAATGAGAACATGTTAGCCAGAAAACCGTAGAAGCTTAATTGCCTATGGCGAGTTTCTCCGTGGGGTTTTACATGCTGGAAGTCCAGAAGCTCGGGACATTAATCACAGTTTCACCTACATCACAATAACAGATGGAGACTCAATAAAATCAGCTTTGCATTATTCTAACCCAGACATAAAGTTCAGCTTCCCAAACCTGTAATTTATTCATGCAAACTGTCATCTCATGCGGCTTTGTCACTGGGATGCTTTTTCAACTTTCCATCAGCTGTCACAAATTGCGGACCGTTTTGAATAATATCAACATAAACAAACCTGCCTGCGAATAAATGTGGAGCTCATTGGTGGCTGACACACGCTGTCAGCCCTTGAATCAAAAGCTCAGCAGTCGGCGTGAGGCGGAAAAAAAAATGTCTTAAGTTGGCAACGGGAGCCACATCTGCACACAGGCAAAAAACCAGTGGTGGGGCTGCATGTTGAGACAGACTGGCAGCTCGCAAATACAAATTGGTATCCTTAAAAAGGGGGGGATGCGTTAAATTCAAGGCACATGTAACATGTTTTTTTCTGTCATTGTATGCGATAATTAAGGCACACACTGTGACATTCAAAAGAAAACATGCCGGACAGTCTCCATCTTGAAAAAAGATCAGCCACTGTGGTAAAGACTGCACAGAAAAATCTTTAAATCCAACCAGCAATAGCAATGAGATGGACTTTTATTTTCATAATGCAAATTTAAAAAAAAAAAAATACTCAAAAACAAAACAACTTAATAAAAGTAGAAGCGCACTCTGTGGTCCTTCAAGTCAAATAGAGAAAATAATAGGCTGTTTTATTGCTGCAATGGAAAAACAAAAGCGGCAGGGCGTCTGGGTGGCGAGGAGGGTGTGTGGGGGGATGACAGCGGTATAAAAAAATCAAATAAAGACTGTCAATAAACGAAGTGGAGAGGAGGCCTGTGGTCACCAGGCGAGAGCCAGACAGCTTCTGACTACAAGAATCGCACTCTCTGCCACGGCGTTTTATATCTGCAGTGTTCGCCGCTTTCCTATTTCTGTCTGCATTGCTCATCACACTTTATTCTGACTTTCCTTCATCATCTAAGTCACTTCTCTGGCTCCCATTCTCTCTTCATACATACGTTTTCTCCATTCATTGCTTCATTTCAGCCTTCATTGTCTGTTATTTTTATCCCCGGCTGCCGCATTGTAACTTCATCTTTGCCAGCCCCCTTCCCAATCTATTTAGCTTCCTGACACCGCATCTCCATCTCTGTTGAGTCACTTTTCTTTGACGCTATAATTTAACACTTGCGGAAATGCAGTTACTTGCTTTCGGGTTGAGATTGATGCGCTCTCATGTCTGCATGCAAAATATTAAGGCAAAGACAAGCAGCAGTTAGCATTTGCTTAGGAGTTAGCATGCTTTGCTTGGCTTAAGGACTACAAATCAAAAATGTTACCATGCTTTGTTTGAAAGATTTTAAAAATTCATATTTTAGTAACTCTAATGTTAATGTTGAATTTGTTTATTTAATATGTGTATGTTCTTTAGTTTTTCAGGTGGCTCTCAGCTAGTTTTTTTTAAGATAGGCACAGTGACTGTGATAGTTTGCCACTGAAAAAGTAAATATTTAGTATCTCTTAAATATATTTTCTACATTGATCTGCTTCCACTAAAAAAAAAGAGGGTAATTAGTTTGTGCTACTTGAAGCAGGAGGCGAAATACACTTAGCTTATAATTTAGCCTAGCTTATCTTAAAGCTCCACAAAACATAATGTAGGTTAAAAGATTAGTGGTGGACACATTAATCATGTGGCAACACAACACGCGGTTGATCATGATCATTTTTAAAATTGTGATTAATTGTGGTGACCCTGAAAAAAGTGGAACTTTCAGAATGCGGGTAGTGTTTCTGTCAGACAGTCTATGGCGCAACTCAAAACAGATAAACATGTAAATTGTAAATTAGAGACCTTTCCCCATTTGGTAAGTTTGCACTTCCCCCCCCAGTTTCAAAAATTTGTGACTTTTTCTGATATTGTAAACTTGCAACTTTCCCCCCTCCAGTTCTGTGAACTTGTGACTCCCTTTAAATTTTTTTTTAACTTTATAGTTAAATTTTTTTTAACTTGGTAGACTGCAAGTCTAAAATAGAACATTACTGGCACATGCCTCTAGGGGGAACTACCTGTATTGTTCAGCACTACTATGAAGGGGACACATTAGAACAAGAGTGTGAAAACCCCGCGCAGAATCCATGTTCAGTCATATTATGTGTGTTGCAGAATAAACGGCAGAGTTAGCCAAAGAAATAACTCAAGTGTGATCATTGCTACACGGTAGGATATCACACAATTGGCGACGAGGATTAAAAAAAAAAAAAATCAGCGGCGAGAAACAGAGAACATTGCAAGTGTGGCGAACTCAAGTGACTCCAGTAGTTCGAGTGCAAGTTCAGAGGAGGAAAAACGAGGTTTCCCCACCACGACGAGCAATGGCGGCTGTAATCGGAACGGTAACCCCTTTTGATAACTCGACTCAGTCATGGGAAGAATATGGTGAAATGTTGGACTTTTTCTTCCAAGCTAATGATATTGAGGAGCCAGACAAAAGGAAGGCTGTACTGTTGAGTGGAGTTGGTGCAACTACTTACAGCTTGTTGAGAAATTTAATAAGCCCTGCATTACCGAAAGATAAAACGTACGACCAGCTTACTGCTGAGCTTCAGAAGCACTTCAGCCCCAAACCGAGTGAAATCGTGCAACGATTCAAATTTAATTCACGCATAAGGAGGAACACTGAGTCCATAGCAGAGTATGTGGCAGAATTGAGGAAATTAACACTGCACTGTGATTACAAAGACTCATTGGAAGAAATGTTAAGAGACAGACTTGTGTGTGGAGTGAATGATGACCGAATGCAACGGCGA
This sequence comes from Pholidichthys leucotaenia, assembly GCA_020510985.1. Taxonomy (NCBI): domain Eukaryota; kingdom Metazoa; phylum Chordata; class Actinopteri; order Cichliformes; family Pholidichthyidae; genus Pholidichthys; species Pholidichthys leucotaenia. Next base: position 158,149,204 of record CM035838.1, on the reverse strand, counting down.
CTTTTATCTGAAACAAAACTCACTTTTGCGAAGGCTTTGGAATTATGCCAAGCGATGGAAACAGCATCTAAAGATGTGAGAGAGATGCAAGGGAAGCTAACAGAGGACACAGCAACGCATGTTCGTGTGCCTAAGACCCAAGTAGGTGTCCACAAAGTGTTGACTGACAAAAATCATCGCAAATTCCCCAGTTGTTATCGCTGCAAAGGCCAGCACAATGCCGCCGAGTGCAAATTTGCCACTGAGCTGTGTCATAATTGTGGCAAGCGAGGGCACATTAAGAAAGCATGTAGAATAAAGGTGGACAGCGCACAGGTGCTGAAAGCGACAGTTAATGGGCAAAAGTATGAAAACAAGGGCCCAGGAAAGGAACAGCGAGCGAATCAACTGAGAGGGGAGGGAGAAAGTGATACAGAAGACATGGATTTTCACACAATTTACAACACGTCAGAGGAGCTGACCAAGGTAGCGCCCATCACGCGTACCATGAATGTTAATGGAATGAAAGTAACATTTGAAGTTGATACAGGCTGTGGAGTAACCATATTAAGTAAACAGCAATATACACAACTGTGGAAGAAAACAGACACAGCAGAATTAAATCCCTGTTCATTAAAATTAAAAACATACACAGGAGAGAAGCTAGACGTGCTAGGCATGGCACAAGTGAAGGTGCAACACGAAAACAAAGAAAAGGACTTACCTGTAGTAGTAGTTGGGAGCGAAGGACCAAATCTACTAGGGCGAAGTTGGCTACAAGAACTGGCCATGATTGATCAGTTGGTGAATAAAGTGGAATCTCAGCCCAAATTGCAGCTGGAGGAGATCCTCGAAAGACACGCTGAGGTGTTCAAAGAAGGCGTAGGACAGCTAAAAGGTGTCACTGCAAAGATTAATGTGGACAAGGAGGCCCAACCACGATTCTGCAAACCCCGACCGGTACCCTATGCAGTCAAGCCACTGGTTGAAAGCGAGCTACAGAGGCTGCTGGATGACAAGATCATTGAGCCAGTGCAGGTTGCAGAATGGGCGGCGCCCATAGTCCCAGTGAGAAAGCCGGATGGCTCCATTAGAATATGTGGAGATTACAAACTCACTGTCAATCGAGCATCACGGGTGGATCAGTATCCAATTCCTAAAGTGGAGGACCTCTTTGCACAGCTGAATGGCGGCCGACACTTCACGAAATTAGACATGAGTCACGCCTACCAACAAGTAGTCCTGGAAGAAGAATCAAGAAAGTATGTAACCATCAATACACACAAAGGCTTATATACCTACACACGCTTACCATTTGGAGTAGCTTCCAGTCCTGCTATATTCCAGAGAACTATGGAGGGCATCCTAGGTGGAATTCCGAATGTTGCCATTTATTTGGATGACATCCTTTGTACAGGACCAAATGAACAAGAACATCTGAAAACGCTGGAGGAAGTGCTTCAACGGTTGGAGAAAAGCGGTCTGAGGTTGAAAAGAAGCAAGTGTGAGTTCATGGGAAAAGAGGTGGTGTTCCTAGGCCACAAGATTAACGCCAGTGGTCTACACCCTCTAACAGACAAAGTGGAAGCCATTGCGGAGGCGCCTGAGCCACAAAATGTTACTGAGTTAAAAGCCTACCTGGGCTTGTTGAACTATTACCATAGGTTCCGCCCAAAGCTCTCCACGCTGCTGGCACCACTACATACCTTACTTAAGAAGGAAGAAAAATGGTCATGGGGGGTCAAGCAGCAGAAGGCGTTTGAAGAGTCCAAAGCGCTACTTCAGTCCTGTAGTGTGTTAGTGCACTATGATTCAAACAAACCACTCATCCTGGCGTGTGACGCATCACCCTATGGTGTGGGAGCTGTACTCTCTCATCGTATGGAGGATGGCTCAGAGAGACCCATAGGGTTCGTCTCAAGAACTCTTAGTGCAGCTGAGAAAAACTACTCCCAGCTAGACAAGGAGGGCCTTGCAGTAGTATTTGGTGTAAAAAAATTCCACAAATACCTGTACGGGAGACAGTTCGTTATAGTGACTGACCACAAGCCACTAATTTCACTGTTCAGTGAAATGAGAGCCATACCCCAGATGACATCTCAGAGAATTCAGAGATGGGCCGTTACATTAGCAGCGTATGAGTACACCATCGTTTACAAAGCCGGACGGGACCATACGAATGCTGACGCGATGAGTAGGCTACCCTTGGATGGAGGAAGAGACAGCACGCCTGAGGAGGAGGAGAGAGTGCTATTGTTTGAAGATATCGGCGTGCCCCTGGTGAACGCACAACAAATAAAGAAGTGGACAGACAAAGACCCTGTTCTAGCAAGAGTGCGAGAATACATCTTGCGAGGATGGCCGAAGATGAACAGTCCTGAGTTCATTCCCTATGCCCGACGACAGGATGAGCTCAGCAACCAGGAAGGTTGTATCCTGTGGGGAGGACGCGTGGTTGTTCCACCACCTGGTAGGAATGCCTTACTGCAACAACTACACCAAGCACACCCTGGCATCACTCGCATGAAAGCGTTGGCGAGGAGCTACATGTGGTGGCCCAACATGGATGCAGAGGTGGAGGCGCTTGTGAAGTCATGTGCGGCATGCCAGGAGAACAGGAACAGTCCTCCAGCAGCCCCACTACATCCCTGGGAAGTTCCAGATAAACCATGGAGAAGAATTCACATTGACTACGCAGGTCCATGGATGGGAAGAAAGTTGAGGTCAACATTTGACTTAATACATCCAGACTTCAGAAACAAAGTGCATGATAAACAAGAGAAACAAAAAGGTTATCATGACATGCATGCTAGAGAGAGAATACTGAGAGAAGGAGACGTGGTCTACACCCGCAACTTTGGCTCAGGACCAGCCTGGGTACCAGGAGAAATAACAGAAAAAACAGGCCCTGTGTCATTCAAGGTGACATTAGGTCATGGACAAGTGGTGAGGCGACACATCGACCAAGTTCATGGTAGGAGCTCCATTCCCCTGCCGATGGCACCAGAGGTGTTGTCTGACACCCATCCTGAGGAGAGCATCAACGAACCACCACTTCAGGTGAAACCTGAGGTAACCGTCTCTGCAGATTCTACGGGCAGCACTGCAGCAGCCGAAACAGTGGAGCAGTCTGAGTCTTCACCTGCAGTTGGCTCACCCGCCGTGAGAAGATCTCAGCGAGCTAGGAGAGCTCCAGACTACTTGAAGGACTATACTTAGTCAGTAGTGAGTTCCCCAGCCACAGGACAAGAATGCGTCCTGGAACCTCACTGGGATGCGGTAGTCAAACCAATTCCCCAGTTAGACTGTTATGTGTGTTATACATGTGAAAAAAAAAAAAAAAAAAAAAAAGAAAGGAAGAAATTATGTGTATGACACATGTGTTTAAGAAATTAAAAAGTAACTGTGATAGTTCAGGGTTAAATGGGAGTTCCAGGATGTCTAGTAATTGGCTAGTGTAAGTAAGAGTAGTTTAATCTAGAGGGGAGGGATGTGGTAGACTGCAAGTCTAAAATAGAACATTACTGGCACATGCCTCTAGGGGGAACTACCTGTATTGTTCAGCACTACTATGAAGGGGACACATTAGAACAAGAGTGTGAAAACCCCGCGCAGAATCCATGTTCAGTCATATTATGTGTGTTGCAGAATAAACGGCAGAGTTAGCCAAAGAAATAACTCAAGTGTGATCATTGCTACACGGTAGGATATCACAGAGACCTTTCCCCATTTGGTAAGTTTGCACTTCCCCCCCCAGTTTCAAAAATTTGTGACTTTTTCTGATATTGTAAACTTGCAACTTTCCCCCCTCCAGTTCTGTGAACTTGTGACTCCCTTTAAATTTTTTTTTAACTTTTTCCCACAAATGGTTAACTTTTTTATCATAAATTTGAGACTTACTTGTGGTAAATTTATAACTGGTACTTGTTATATTACTGTCTTTAATCGTATTTTTGCACCTTTATTCTTTCAAATTTATCCCTAATTTACATGCACACGTTTATACCTTACTCAAAATTTGTGAATACCTCACACAACCACCACCCCCCTTGTTAAAAATAACAAACCACCTACTGTTTATTCTTATTTCAAATTATAAGTATTTTTAAGTAGTCAAATGCATGATTAAATCAGAGCTCAATCAACATATCTCACTGCAGGACCCAGTTATTTGTCACTATTAATTCAATTGTTCCTGCTAGTTTCTATAAGGTCGTTTCAGGACTGAACACTGTTTCCCTCCGCAGCCTCTCCATTTAAATGAATGATGAGGATTCAAGCCGTCCCACACTCTGTGCTAGAACCAATAAGTCAATAGACTCTCTTCAGCAGCTGATACAGCACAATGCAGCAAACACAGAGACGGAGACGTGCACTGATGTCTTCATACTCTCGACGACGGCACCCCGGCTCGGGCTCCCAGGTGCTGGAATTTTTTTGCCGGCGCTCAAGTTGTGTTACGGCAAAGAGAAGATGATGCCACTCATTCATCACACCCAGAAGCATCTAAAAGGCTTCATACTAATTACAGACTGCCTGTGTGTGAGTGTGTGGGAGGTGTGATATATTGTGTGTGTGTGTGTGTGTGTGTTGGGTGTGAATGTGTTGGAATGCACGTGTTTGTTGATTTTGACAAAGCCCACCCCCATCATGTCTGTGTGCAAGTGAGAGCATGTGCGGCACATCTTAATCTCCCGGCTCAGACAAACCGAGCGGAGATTCTCGTAAATGTTGTTAATAAAGTCTAGCGGGAGCTATGTCTCGCATGTAACTGTGGCAGCGCACATGCATAGAGACAAACTCACGAACACACAATAAAGCAGACAATTAACGGTATAATTAGAACAATTAATGCTAGAGTAGGGACTTGGGAGATTCAGACAGGAAGCAGTGAGATGAATGACAAGCACATCAAGTCATGGGGAGAGGGATAGTTAAACACACTTATCGGGGCAGACACAAATATGCAGTAACCTCACATTCAGATGCAAAGACGTAAACATCTACACAAGTCAGGAATCCAACACGGAGGCCACACGCAGACGCTGACTTAAAAGAAAAGATGAAACACACATCCACCACTGGCACCGTGACGCACAAAGCAACCCCGCTGATCTGCGGTGCAGTCCCAGTGCGTGGTAACCACAGGGGCAACACGCTGCTGTGGTGAACGTAGCCCCGTCAGCGCCGTCTACCACGGGGGGAGGCGTTCAGCAACGCAGCAGCTCTGTAGACAAAGGATCCACATGAGTCCCTCACAGTTGCAGAAGAGAAAATATCAGAAATATGAATGCACGGCAGTGTGAAGCCTTCAGACCACTAATAAGGAAGTTAATAACCAGAATGCAAATACAGACATGTCAGAAGTTTCCTGGCAAAATTAGGCACTGGTAAATATAAATGAAAATGAAGACTGAGGGGGCAGCGCGGTGGCGGAGTGGTTAGCACTGCAGCAGCACAGCAACTCACCCTTGGCCGGGGATCCTGGGTTCAGTCCCAGCCCCTGACCAATAGTGATCTGTGTGGAGTTTGCATGTTCTCCCTGTGTCTGCGTGGGTTTACTCCGGTTTCTTCCCACATGCAAGTTAGGTTAGTTGGCATCAACAGGGGATTCTAAAAATTGTCCTTAGGTATGACTGTGAGAGTGAATGGTTGTCTGTCTCTCTGTGATGGACGGGTGATCTGTCCAGGGTGAACCCTGCCTCTTGCTCAAAGACGCTGGGATAGGCTCCAGCCCCACCCCCCCGCGACCCAAAAAGGATTAAGTGGAAGAAGATGGATGGATGAAGACTGAGACATAAGGCAACGTTCCACCAGAGGAAAATCAGTTTTACAGGTGTGTATCTCTACTACACAAACCTCCCTGTAAAGGGAAGTTTTCATGAAGTCCTAGGGGCCGAAATAGGGCCCTAATCAGGAGTAGGTACTTCAGCGTAGTCCAAAAACTTCTGGGTGGGGTTTTTGATTGACACAATGCTGATTGGATAAAACTCTGCATCATGACTAGAGCGCTGCGTAACAGAAGGAAATGAGAAGCACCAAATTTGAGGAGATAAAGAGCATTATGAAGACCTAATGCTTACAGAATTAAAATCTAATGCCACTGTGATTGTGGAGAGTCTGACTGATTATTACGACATACGGTGGTGCTGGTCCCACTCTGCTTGTGCATCGATGCTGTATAATGTCTTCTTCTCGGAGGTGCTCCCTTTAGGGGTCACCACAGTGGATCATCTGCCTCCACCTCACCCTATCCCTTGCATTTCCCTCTGTAACACTAATGCCTAAATATCTGAAATCTAATACCACTGCGATGGTGGAGGGGAAATGGCTAGATCGTACATGTGCATCAGGTGAGCATGATCCCAGCAAAACTTGCACAAGGCACAGGACTGGCAGCCCATATTTCTCGTAGCCAGAGTGTGGACCCACACCATCAGCCAGATGGAGAATTGATCTGTTCCTCTCCACAATCACTTTCAACTGTGGTAAGTTGGTCACATGCACTCCACTCTACAGTCATTCTGTGCATAATCATTTCGACCCGAAAAGGATTAAGTGGAAGGAAGAAGATGGATGGATGGATGGCTGGATGAATGGATGGATGATTTCAACATATTCTAAATGTACTGTACTTTGAATTGCTGGGTTGCGGTCTGGAGACTGATCATTCCTACCCCTACAATGGAAACGCAACTGTTAAGGATTACGAGCTCAGACCCAAAAGTAGCATGGATGAGGCAGAAGGTAAAGTGACAATTATCTTTATTTACAAGGTTGTGTAATAAATGGTGCAGTAATGATTTGCCACGAGGATCTGGCAACCAGGTCTGCTGGGGAAACGCTGCTGGACCAGGGAGGCTGAACCTCTTTGGCTGGGGAGTGGGAGACAGTGGAGGCGCACACCCGAATAGGGCAGCAGTGCAGGAGTTGCAGGGGGATGCTGCAGGCAGGCTGGCCAGGCCTGGATAGAGGGAAAGGGGTGAAGGAAACAATGCAGGCACACAATGGTAAGCCGACATACTTTGGGGAATGTGAAGGGGAAATGTGCACAGTCCAGGCAAATGAATTCCAGTCCGTAAGGCAAGTTCAAATCCAGTCAGGCAGAGGTCAGAGCACAGCAGGCAGAGTAGGGCAGATTGAGGTCCAAGGCAGCCACACAAGATAAGAGTTCATACAGAGCAAGAAAAGCAAGGATATGGTTTGGCTGAGCATCTACGCGACCAGGCAGAGCAATGTAGTGATGGAACGACAGGCTCCGGCACTCCGAGGGTGCTCCGAGCTTATCCAGGAAATATTTAGCGAAGCACATTTCGAGGCATGTATTGTGACGTATGTGTTGACGTCGTACCACGTGACTGGGTCGGGAAGCCATTCATGATTTTGCATGCAACATGAAATAAAGTGAGCAGCAATACACGATGGAAATCCCCATCCCTCACGTTTTGTGTAGTCAGTGTTTGACTTTGTAACGGATTTGTCACAGCCAATTTTCAGATGGAGGCAGCTCCAAAAACATGGACTTCTCCTGTTTGGGAAGATTTTGAGCACATTTTGCCCATTGATGTATTTTCCACAAATAGTGGCTATTTATTGAAACTGAGGTGATGGCTTAGTGGTAACGCATCTACTCTACAAGTGGGAGGCCTGGGTTTGAATCCCAGCTGGGTCATCCTTGTAATTTGATTTTTTTATTTGCAAGGTGAAGTCTCTTGTGTTTCAAACAGCTTGGATCATTATTACACATCATTATGCTGAGGCACTATTGGTATTGTGCCCTGCATGAGAATAAGGCCAGAGTTATATTTCTCCAGCTTTGGAGAATACTCTCTCAGACAAAGGAAGTGCAAAGGAAGGCTACTGCCAAGTTTGTACAGTGGTTCAAATCCCAGATGGTCCATTCTAATAGTTTATCTTTATTTGTACGGTGAAGCGTCTGTTGTGTTTCAAAGAGCTTGGATACAACAATAACACATCATTATGCTGAGGCACTATTGTGCCCTGTATGAGTGTACCACAAGCATATTCACTGTAGTCACCCAAGTTTTATTATTTCTTTTTTTGCCTTATGATCATTGATATTTCTCAAAAGACAGTGTATTTATTGAAATGGAAAAAAAAATGCCCTTGCAAAAATCTGCATGTTGTATACATTTTGTCCACTAGATAGCCTAGTGGACAAAAGGGCAGCACGGTGATGCAGTGGTTAGCACTGTTGCCTTACAGCTAGAAGGTTCCAGGTTCAAATCCCCAGGCTGGCAGGGGTAGGAACCTTTCTGTGTGGAGTTTGCATGTTCTCCCTGTGCTGCATGGGTTTACTCCGGGGGCTCCGGTTTCCTCCCACAATCCAAAGACATGCATGTTAGATTAATTGGATGTTCTAAATTGTCCCTAGATATCTGTCTCCTATAGGCCGTTACAATAGAGAGTTAGTACTAGTGAAGCGCTTTGAGTAGTTTTTGAGACTAGAAAAAGTGCTATATAAGTACAGGTCCCTCCTGTAATGTTCTCCTGGAACATGTAATGACGAGGCGCACACACCGGGTGTCAGTTAGGACTTTTTTACTTGTCACTTCAACAGCAACTCACAACTAACCACACAGTGACACATGTACATCTCCTTTTATAGTCAGGTCATGGCCGGGGTCATACTGCCCTCTAGTGGTGACTCCATATGAACTTCACATATCAATACATCTCCCTTTTTTTTTTTTAAGTAAAAGGTCGTCCTACTATAAACTTAAACTGTTTCTCTACTTTCAATAAACAAAATAAATTCCATTTCTATTTACATTTTTTTTTTCAACCTTGTACACTGAATCACAAGTTCAATTTTTTCTCTGTTTACAATTCAACATCAACACATTTTTTTCTCTCTGTTTACAATTCAATATCAACACATTTTTTTTTTTTTTTTTTCATTTCAGTACTCCTTACATTTCCTCAATCAATCTTTTCGGTTTCACAATTTGCCTTTGTGATCTTCTGATTTGTGTCACCTCAGTCTGTTCGTTATTGTCTGTCTCTAAGTTTTGGTTCTCAGTCATTTCTGGTTGTTCGGTTTGGCTGGAAATTAGCATGTCGCTTATTTCACTGTCTGTGACTCTCATTTTTGTCTGAGGCACTTTCAGTAAGTGACGTCGGTTTCGCCTCATTGTTTTCCCATGCTCTGTGATGACTTCATATGATCTGGGAGTTGTTTCTTTAACCACTTTTGCCAGCGGTCCCCATTCTCCATCACATCTCACTCGCACTATGTCCTCATGTGCAAGTGGTCTCAGAGGTCGTGCTGTTCTGTTGTACAGTTCAGTTTGCCTCTCATCACCCCTCACATCTCTCTTTTCCATCACTTGAGATGCTGATGGAAGTCGCGTTCTGAGTTTTCTGTTCATGAGCATTTCTGCTGGGGACAGTCCATTCTCCAGTGGTGATGCTCGGTAATTCAGGATCGCCAGATGTGGGTCTTCTGCATTGTCTGCAGCCTTTTTCAGTATGCGCTTCACTATTTGCACCCCTTTCTCTGCTAACCCATTTGACTGTGGGTACAGAGGGCTTGAGGTCACGTGCTTGAACCCATATGTGTCTGCAAAGTCTTTGAAGCACTGACTCGTGAATTGTGGTCCGTTATCACTTACAACAGTCATTGGAATTCCATGGCGTGCGAACATTGTCTTTGTATGTGCAATCACCTTTTCTGCTGTTGTGTCACTCAACCCTGCAAACTCTGGGTAGGTGGAATGATAGTCCATGACTAACAGATAGTCCTTGCCCTTAAGCTGAAATAGATCCATGCCCACTTTTCTCCATGGCCCTTGAGGCTTCTCATGGGGCCTCATAGGCTCCTTTGGCTGTTGATACCTGTGGCGCTGGCAAATCTCACAGCGCTGCACATATGCCTCAATGTCCTTGTGCATGTTGGGCCAATACAAAACATCACGTGCACGTCTTTTGCACTTTTCAATACCCAAATGCCCCTCATGCACTAATTTAACCATTTCTGATCTCATGGAGGTAGGTATGACCATCCTTGTACCCTTTAACAGAACCCCATCTAACACAGACAGTTCACCTTTAAAGTGTTGGTAAGGCTTGTCAATCATAACCTGTCCTGGCTGATGTATCTGTTCCATTACTCTTTTTAGTTTCTCATCTTTTTGTGTTTCTTTCACTATCTTCGTCCATTTTGCATCTGACACTGGCATGTGTGCCTTAATAGAGTCTACATGTATTTGCACAGCTTCCTCTGTTGTGCTGCTGGTGTTGCTCAAGCTAGCCCTACTCAGCGCATCGGCTACAATTAGTTGCTTGCCTGGTGTAAACTCAAATTTCAAGTCATATTTCTGTAATCTTAACATTAGACGCTGGATGCGCGGTGGTGCGTCACCCAGTGGCTTCTGTGAGATCGCAATCAGTGGTTTGTGGTCTGTTTCTAGTATTACTGACCGTCCATACACATATTCATGAAACTTTTCACATCCAAACACTGCACCTAGAGTCTCTTTCTCTATTTGCGCGTAATTTTTTTCTGCGCTTGTCATGGTGCGCGATGCGTATGCGACTGGATACCACTCTGTGTCATGTTTTTGCAATAGCACAGCTCCTAGGCCGGCTTTGGACGCATCTGTGGACACTTTTAGCAGTTTGTCCTGATCATAGAATTTTAACACTGGCTCCTTTATTAGACTGCTTTTGAGCCACTCCCATTCTCTGGCATGCTCTGCCATCCACTGCCACATTGTATTGGTCTCTAACAAGCTTCTAAGAGCTATTGTGTTAGCTGATAAATTTGGGATAAATTTTCCCATGTAATTGACTAGCCCTAGGGCTCTTTGCAAGTCATTTTTGTTCTGCGGTACTGGCAGCTCTGCTATGGCCCACACTTTTTCCGGATCTGGTTGCACGCCTGCCCCAGATAATTTTTCTCCCAGGTATGTAATCTCCCGTACCCCGAATTGGCACTTACTCTTATTCAGTTTCATACCTGACTTTTGCGCCTGTGTGAGAACTCTAGCCAACCTTTCGTCGTGCTCCTCTTTTGTTTTTCCCCAGACTACCACATCATCAAGAAAAACTCCCACCCCTTCTATTCTGTCAAACAATTGCTGCACAGTTCTATGGAAAATTTCAGGGGCTGAGCTAATCCCGAACGGCATTCGTAGAAAGCAATGCCTTCCGAATGGCGTATTAAATGTGCACAATTTAGCGCTTTCCTCATCGAGCACTATTTGGTAAAACCCAGATTTGGCATCTAATTTTGTGAAGTAATTTGCTCCACTCATTGTGCTGGTTATGTCAGATTTTGTTGGTAGCCTGTAATGCTCCCGCTGTATTACTTTATTTAGATCTTTCGGATCTATGCACAATCTCAAATCTCCATTTGGCTTCTCCACTATAACTAGTGAGTTAACCCATTCAGTTGGTTCTTCTATTTTTCTGACCACTCCGTCTGCTATCAGTGAGTCTAGTGTTTCCCTCAGCCTCTTTTTAAGAGCTATTGGCACTTTTCTTGCTGCATGTATGACTGGCTCTGCATTCTCTTTCAGCCTAATTTTTTGTTTGCCTGGTAGGCGGCCTATTCCTTTGAACACCTCTTTGTATTCTTTCACCCAGTCAGTGTGTTTGTGCTTACTTGTTGTAGCCTCTGTATTTTCTCGTGTTGTCACTTTGTCTGTATCAATGACATTCACCCTTTTGATCAGACCTAGCTGATCGCATGTTTTTAAACCCAAAATTGCTTGTCTATTTCCATCAACAAGTACAAACAATGCATTCACTGTTTTACCTTTGTTTGACAGTGTAACCCTGCACATTCCTTTAGTGGGTATTGGCTTATCGTCATATGTTCTCAGATTAATCTTTTTATTTCTTATTTTCGGCTTGTTTTTCAGTCTTTTAAAATCTTTCATTGGCAGGATGTTTACCTGCGCACCTGTGTCGAGCTTCAGTGACATGTCCGTGCCATTCATCTCCAGGCACACTATCCATTCGTCAGCGCTCGTCTCTCCCTCGATGGCGTCCACGTAAAACTGATCCTCCTCGCTGTCGCTCTTTTTCTCCACGAGTTGCACCCTCTTCTTTGAGAAGCAGGTCTTTGCGAAGTGATTTTTTCCGCCACACTTGCGACATTCCTTCCCGAATGCTGGACACTGTTTCAGCGCGTGTTGCCTTCCACACCGCTCGCAGTTCCCGCGCACACGCTCTGGGTTTACCTCCCTTTTTCTTGCCTGCAACGTTCCTTTCGGCTTCGCGTGCTGCACTGCACCGACCTCAGCAGTCTCTTTTTCCTTGCTGCTAAAAGTCTTTAATTGTGCCTTTATACTCTCAGACGCTTGGCAAATCTGTATCGCTTTCTCCAGCGTTAAGTTAGTCTCTTTCAGTAATTGCATCCGCAATTTGTTGTCCTGGACCCCTATTACAATTTGGTCCCGTATCATTGACTCACTCAATGTTCCAAAGTTGCATGACTGACATTTCAACCGTAGGTCTGTGACATACAGCTCGATGGACTCTGACTCTTTCTGAAGTCTTTTTCTGAACACATACCTCTCGTACGTTTCATTCTTTCTCGGTGTGCAATAATCGTCAAATTTCTTCATCACGGCGTCGAAGTTGCCTTTTTCTTCTTCCGTGAAGATGAATGTGTTAAACACATTTAGCGCCGCTCGCCCTGCTACTGTTAGCAGTAATGCTATTTTCCTCTCCTCGTCACGGAGACCGATAGCAAGCGAATAAAGTTCAAAACTCTGTTTGAATGCTTTCCAGTTCTCGTTGACGTTACCGGTCAACTTTAACTCGTCCGGCTGTCGAAGAGCGTTCATCTTCGCCGTCGGTTCGTAGTTTTATCCTGGTATCATGTAATTTACTCCTGGTACCATGTAATGTTCTCCTGGAACATGTAATGACGAGGCGCACACACCGGGTGTCAATTAGGACTTTTTTACTTGTCACTTCAACAGCAACTCACAACTAACCACACAGTGACACATGTACATCTCCTTTTATAGTCAGGTCATGGCCGGGGTCATACTGCCCTCTAGTGGTGACTCCATATGAACTTCACATATCAATACACCTCCCTAGTAGAGAAAATGAAGTTTCACATGAGGCCTCGTCTATATGAACGATTTTGATGAAAGTCTTCAAGAAAGCCTCAGCTATCCATGACTAAGTAGTAGCTTAGAGGTAAAATATCTGTATTATAACTGGAGAGCTGGGGTTCAAGTCCCCGCTGCGCCATTCCTATAACTTATTTTTATTTGCAAGGTGAAGTGTCTGTTGTGTTTCAAAGAGCTTGGATCATTATGCTGAGGCACTATTGTACCCTAAATGATAATAAGGACAGAGATGAACGTACTGGGAGAGACAGAAATGTGTCTATCCTACACTGTACAAACTTGCAGTAGCCTTCCTTTGCACTTCCTTTGTCTGAGAGAGTATTCTCCAAAGCTGGAGAAATAATCTAAAAAAATAAAATAAGATAAGATAAGCCTTTATTAGTCCCACAATGGGGAAATTCCAGGATTGCAACAGCACAGGGATAGCAATACTCAGAGCAACAATCAAGAAGACAAGAAAAACAAGAGCAACAAATATACATATGTACATATAAATATATAAATACATAAACACACAGTGCGGAGCATTGTAGCTAGATGGAATAAACAGCATAACCGTCTACTTAGTTATCCTACATAGTATGAATATGTACCCATACATATTGTCACCCTCCGTAGCGACCGATATTGTCCTAGTTGTATATTGGAGGGGACCACTGTGTAAGTCTATTGCGTCTTTTGCATTCAATACTATTAGGTCGTCACGTTGTTTTGCTATCTCTGCGAGCAGCCCTGCTTAGGTTATACAGTCTGATAGCCGTGAGGAGGAAGGACCTGCGAAACCTCTCGGGTGCGCACCTAGGATGATGTAGTCTACTGCTAAATGAGCTCCTCAGTGCGTTCAGTATGTCTTGCATAGGGTGGGACTCGGACTCCAGCAGAGATGACAGTTTAGCCACCATCCTTCTCTCTCCTATCTCCTCCACTGGGTCAACGCGCTGCCCCAGGACAGAGCTAGCTTTCTTGATCAGTTTGTTCAGTCTTCTCCTATCAATACATCAGATTTATATAGCGCTTTATCATAGACACTCAAAGATGCTTTACAGAAATTAAGGGTCATCCACCACCTAGATGGATGAAGCAGCCACAATACGGCGCCATCCCTTTTTAACCATTCACACACACATTCACACCAAGGGCCACTTTAGAGTCTCCAATTAACCTAACCTGCATGTTTTTGGCATGTGGGAGGAAACCGGAGAAATCCCGGGGTAAACCCACGCATACACGGGGAGAACATGCAAACTCCACACAGATCACTGTTGGTCGGGGGCTGGGATCGAACCCACGATCCCCACGAATCCCCCGGCCAAGGGTAAACTGTGCTGCCGCAGTGCTAACCACTACGCCACCGTGCAGCCCACAATTGGCTGCTGTAATGCCACTGTAATGCCACTGCCCCAGCAGACCACTCCAAAAGTGATGGCTGATGCCACCACCGTGTCGTATAATGTCTTCAGCAGTGCCCCTTGTACACCAAAAGGCCTGAGTCTCCTCAGTAGGAACAGCCTGCGCTGTCCCTTCTTGTAGTGTGCGTCGGTATTGTGTGACCAGTCTAGTTTATTGTTCAGATGAACACCCAGGTACTTGTAGGATGTCACCATCTCAATGTCTGTTCCCTGTATGTTTACTGGTGCTGTGAGGGGTCCTTGCCTGCGGCAGTCCACCACCAGCTCCTTAGTTTTCCTCGCGTTGATCTGGAGGCAGTTCCAATGGCACCAGTCCACGAAGTCCTGGATAAGTCCTCTGTACTCAGCTTCATCTCTGTTGGAGATGAGGCTGACGATCGCAGAGTCGTCAGAACTTCTGTAGATGGCAGTGTGTTGTGTTGTGTGAGAAGTCCGCAGTATAAAGGGTGAACAGGAAGGGAGCCAAAACTGTTCCCTGGGGGGCCCCCGTGCTACCGATGATCGCGTCGGACACACAGTCCCGGGTTCTCACAAACTGTGGCCGGTTAGTGAGGTAGTCCAGGATCCATGATGACAGGTGCTGGTCAACCCCTGCGCACAGCAGCTTGTCCTTCAGGATCATCGGTTGGATGGTGTTGAAAGCACTGGAGAAGTCAAAGAACATGATCCTCACCGCATTCCCGGGCTTCTCCAGATGGGACAGAGAACGGTGAAGGAGGAAGATCACTGCATCCTCCACCCCAATGCCATGCTGGTAGGCAAACTGGAGTGGATCCATCGCTGGTCCCACCAGGGGGCGGAGGTGAGCAAGGAGCAGACAGTCTCTCTAGGGCAGGGGTGTCCAATCATGTGCCATGGAGGGCCAAGACCCTGCAGGCTTTACCTCCAACCAGTGTGTTCAGCACCAGATTTCACTGAACTTCTTCCCACTGATTGCTGATCAGTGAAAACACCTGCTGAAGCAACTGGGTAGAAGAGAAAACCTGCAGGGTCTTGGCCCTCCATGGCACATGATTGGACACCCCTGCTCTAGGGTCTTCATCATGTGGGACACCAGGGCCACTGGTCTGTAGCTGTTCAGGTCTTTGGGG
This sequence comes from Pholidichthys leucotaenia, assembly GCA_020510985.1. Classification (NCBI taxonomy): domain Eukaryota; kingdom Metazoa; phylum Chordata; class Actinopteri; order Cichliformes; family Pholidichthyidae; genus Pholidichthys; species Pholidichthys leucotaenia. Next base: position 158,133,610 of record CM035838.1, on the reverse strand, counting down.
TGGGAAGTCTTTGGTACAGGTACCACACAAGATGTTTTTCACAACTGTGGTACCCTCCCCAGCTTCAGGCTCAGGTTGAAGATGAGCTCCACAATCCCACACGGCTGGTCTGCACAGGACTTGAGGAGCTTTGCGCTGATGCCGTCCGGTCCTGACGCCTTCCTCGCCTTGATCTTCCTCAGCTCCGTCCTCACTTGGGTCTTAGTGAGGGTCATGTTGGGGGACTGCGTGTTGGGAGTGAGGGGGTGTTGGTGGAGTGGGGTGTGGGCAGCAGGACTCGATGTCTTTAGAGGCAGCAGTGGTTGTTGTGCAGTCAGGGGGGAGGGCGGTTGGTCAAACCTATTAAAAAACAGGTTCTGATTGTTTGCCCACTCCCTACCCCTCGTGGCCTGGGGGGAGGTATTCTGGAGCCCAGAAATGGTTTTAAGGTTCTCCAGACCCCACCAATGTCGTTCTGTTGCAGCTCTGTTGCAGCTTAAATAAATCTATAAATAATAATCTAAAAAAAAGAAATTGCCTTAGTCCACACTCTGCTGAAAAGTTATTTCTTCATAAAAATGGATAAGTACTACAAGCACATTCACTGTAATCACCCAAGTTTTAATATTTCTTTTTTCCCTGATAATCATTGATATTTCTTAAGACATTTATTAAAATTGAAAAAAATACACATTAAACCAATAATGCCCTTGTCAAAATCTGCATGCTGTATACTTTTTGTCAACTACATGGCCTAGTAAAGCAAATGAAGTTTCACATGAGGCATCGTCTATGAACCATTTTGATGGAAAGGCTCAAGTCTTCAAGAAAGCCTTAGCTGGCAATCACAACATGGTAGCCTAGAGGTAAAAAAATCTGTCTTGCATCTGGAGAGCTGGGGTTCAAGTCCCCGTGGGTTTTTTCTTATTTTAATTTTATTTGCAAGGTGAAGTGTCTGTTGTGTTTCAAAAAGCTTGGATACAACAATAACACATCATTATGCTGAGGTACTATTGTGCCCTGCATGACAATAAGGACAGAGATGAATGTACTGGGAACGACAGTATAAGACTGTTGAAAAGTTATTTCTTAGAAAAAAATGGATAAGTAGCACAAGCACATTCACTGTAGTCACCTCAGTTTTATTTTATTTTTTTTGTCTTATGATCACTGCTATTTCTTAAAAGAGAGTGCATTTATTGAAATGGAAAAAAAAATACACATTAAACCAATAATACCCTTGTAAAAATCTGCATGCTGTATAAGTTTTGTCCACTAGATGGCCTGGTAGAGAAAATGAAGTTTCACATGAGGCCTCATCTATATGAGCCATTTTGATGAAAGGCCTCAAGTCCTCCAGAAAGCCTCATCTGGCCATCACCAGGGCAATGGGAGAGGCTCACTTATAAAGGGTGATCCAAATTGGCAACAGGTGTAGTCAGGACTGCAGGGAGAGCACTAATCAGAGAGGGGGACAGAGAGAGAGGCAGACACACAGAGCAGGCAGGATCCCTTACAGCGACTGGGGAGAGGGCCACATATAGAGGCGTCCCTCATAAAGTTCCTGTCCCCTAAAATTGGTTCCTGTAGTGGAAAACGGGGCTATATAGTCTATGGCTTCCTTCAGTTATGACTCGGAGACTAATTAACATGCAAAGCCTGTCCTTTAACAGAATACACCCTATATGTACACTTTTACCAGAAGGTGAAACATCCTATATACTGTATATATATGTTTTGAATATGACGTGACCTCTATTGGTTGCAGAAATAAATACATGGAGAAACATTTGCTGCAATCAGCCTGCAGTAGCCTCTCATGTTGTCCTCTCTGCCATTATTCTAACCTTAACCACCCCCCAAAAAAATTGATTTAATGCATAAAGTATGAAAATCATGAACCCAGAAGTGAGTCTCAAATAAGAACGTTAACATAAGTGCAGGCAGCAGGACTGTAACCCCAAAGAGCATTTGATAGTGCCATTCTGCATCCCAACCTGCCCTCCTAGCGTAGATTTTTCAGCACTTTTGAAATGGGAACAGGCATCCTAGAGGCAGTAAATATGAGTGTATTCTGACTGACGTATGACCATGTTTCATGTATTAGTTGGAGGACTTCAGCCTCTGCAGTGCCCCCTGATTGACAGCTGTTGCCCATCATTTCACAATAAAAAGCAAATCACACCTCTGTTGGTTCATATGGAAATCATACCACACTGTCTCGCCATCCTCAACGTTTCATTGCTATGCATAAAAATCTATCTTGTCAACACTTTTCAATGTACTGGCATACTGGACTAACCAAAATGACCACAGTCTGTTTTTGCTTAGCATGATGGCTGGGCATGTGTGGGGAAGAAACATCTGAAACAAAATGGTCTTATCTATTTTAACCTCAGCAAAAAAAGGCATCAATTGATTAAAAACAGATTTATATGAAGCCACAAATACTTGTTTTTTCAGTTTAAAGGCAACAATATATTTGCACAAAAGAGCAGACAGGAATATAAGAGTGCTCAACAACCCCACCCCTTCTTTACCCAAGCATTGGGGACACACTCCACACGCATTCAGCCAAAACCACACAGAGGTTGTCCACAAACCCACCCACACACACAGACACAGATACAGCAGCTAACTTCATTTTAAAATCAATTAATTAAAAATACAGTCCTCTCCCAAAGCGAATGAAAGACAAATTTGAGAAATTTAATCCTGGTACACAAATCAGAGCTGCCGAGATATGAGAGGGCAAGACGGATGGACTGAGGAACAAAGTGATGGAAAATGGACAGTCAATGAATATCAAAATAGGATGCCCATCTGTCTGTCTATTTGCAGAAAAGTGAGCAAGACAGCCACAGAGTCAGCCTATTGTGCGGGGGTGTAGCTCGGGTTCATCACCATCACCCCGCAATCACTCCCTCGCTGTCTCTTTGCATTAGTTTTCAGCCTTTCTCCAAAAGAGCTGTATTGATTTTTGGAAGTGTGGAATCGGAGGATGTCTCAGTGTGCCTGCGCATTAGTGTGCGTTTTCTCCATGACTGATCTAACCTCGGGCGCACAAGGAAACAAAAGTTCCTAATAAAGACTTTGCCATTCTCTTTGGTGTTCCAAAAAAAGACTCTGCCTAATAGGTATGTTGTGAAAAAAACACAAAAGACTGGAGGTAAACTGTTCCATATGGCACAGCTCTGAGTGTGAGTCTGTGTGAGCGATGGGGAAAGACAGACGTGAAGTGAGTGTAGAGGAGCGTGTGAGCAAACGTGTACATTTGGCAGACAAAGTGTGTGAAGGTGTTTGTGTAGGTGAGACTGTCAGCGTTGGAGAGACTGCACCTGGCCTTCTACGGCTCTCTTTCGAGAGGTGTTGAAAGTATAATAGAAGCTGTACCAAGTGATGCAGTGATGAGAAGGTGTCTTTGTTGGTTGTGTTTGATGTAACACTACCAGGATGTGTCCCTGCAGTGAGGATGAGTCAGGAAAACATGGTGAGGGCAGACACAGAGAGGAAAGACCTCAAATGAATTTAGATAGCTGAAGTCAATAAACCTCAAAGCCTGGTTTGGCAGTCAGCATCCCCTGAGGATACCCTAATGATCCCCGGAGCTAAGTTGTTGGAGGAAACTTTCCCCTGGTAGGGTCCTAAGGCAAATCGGTCCTGGGTGAAGGGCCAGACCAAAAGTGGTCCAGTGGATCCCCATGAAAAAGTTAAAAACGAGGACCTGGTGCACCCCGCCTCTTCTTGGGGTTAGTGGGGCCCTACCAAGGTGCCAGACCTTCTGCCCACAGGACCTGGCCATACCTACCCTAAATGAGTGTCTGCCCTCCAGTGGGCTCACCACCTACAGGAGGAGCTATTGGGTCTGGGCTTCTCTGCTTGGACTGTTACCTCTGGTCCCCTGGATAAGTGGTGATGGATGGATGGATGGATGACAGTCATCTTATCTAATCATAATAAAGCCTGATTTTAAAAGACAAGCAAGAGCATAAAAATATCTGATAAGTAATTTCAAGGTCCAAGGTTAGTTTCCTGTCATTCAAAACACATTTAATATATCAAAGAACAAAATTTCCTCTTAGGTCCAGCAGCACAGGATAAAAGCAGTATTCAATAATGAAATAATGCTACATTTACATGCTGATAGGAAAACATCCGACCATCAGCAATAGGGGTGGGTTCAAAAGATCGATCCAACGATTTGAATTGATCCACGTTTGACTGAGCCGATATCGATCCACAAAATCCACGGATCAATCTTTTAATATAATGCTTTTACAGTCTATGAAACACAAAACACAAGCAGCCGGCTGAAGTCTTGCATGATGAACAATCATGCCAGAGTTCACTGCACGCTCACATTACTACCATGTTTACATTTAGCAGCTACAGAGGGGCGTTGCCAACGTTAACCCTTTGAGTGTGAGAATTTGCGTGCCCCTAGTGGCAGAGCGCGGCACTGCGCCTGCCTTGTCCCTCTGACTTTGTCAAAAGTAAGTGAGAATTTTTTTTTTTTTTTTAATTTACTGATTTCTTGTTCATATACTTTGAAGATAAGATGATGAGGTACCTCTGTACAAAAAATGGTGTCAAAAGACAACCATTTTTTGAGTAAATACGTCCAAAGTACAGTTTTGACTGAGTTATGGAATTTAAAGGGGTGTTGCGACATTATGCAAATTAGATGCATAAATTTATTCTATCTGAAACTTTGGATCATATTTTACATCTTTCTAATTGACAGTAAGCCATTATCTCTGACCACTTTCAAGTTATAGCCTTGTAAATTTGAACTATTTTCATCCATCTTCTTCCGCTTAATCCTTTTCGGGTCACGGGGGGGCTGGAGCCTATCCCAGCATCCCTGGGCGAGAGGCAGGGTACACCCTGGATAGATCGCTAGTCCACCGCAGGGCCAACACAGAGAGACAGACAATCATTCACAGTCATACCTAAGGACAATTTAGAATCCCCAGTTTTGATGCCAGTTAACTTAACTTGCATGTTTTTGGCATGTGGGAGGAAACCGGAGAAATCCCGGAGTAAACCCACGCAGACACGGGGAGAACATGCAAACTCCTCACAGATCACTGTTGGTCGGAGGCTGGGATTGAACCCCAGGATCCCTTGGCCAAGGGTGAGTTGCTGTGCTGCCGCAGTGCTAACCACTCCGCCACCGCGCTATTTGAACTATTTTATTGACAAAAAATATTTACCACTCTTGACCACTAAGGGGTATGTCACAGTTCTGCACCATACACACTCAGAGGGTTAATTTATAAGATAAGATAAGATAAGCCTTTATTAGTCCCACAACGGGGAAATTCCAGGATTGCAACAGCACAGGGATAGCAACACTCAGAGCAACAATCAGAAGGCAAGAAAAAAACAAGCAAGCAAGAGCAGCTAATAAACATATGTACGTATTACTATAAAATATATATATATACACACACACACAGACACACAGTGCAGAGCATTGTAGCTGGATGGAATAAATATATGAATATATGAACACACAGTGCAGAGCATTGTAGCTAGATGGAATAAATATGTAAATATATAAACACCCACAGTACGGAGCATTGCAGCTAGGTGGAATAAATATGCAAGTATATAAACACACACAGTGCGGAGCAATGTAGCTAGATGGAATAATATGTAGATATATAAATATATAAACACACCCAGTGCTGAGCATTGTAGCTAGATGGAATAAATATGTAAATATATAAACACACACAGTGCAGAGCATTGTTGCTAGATGGAATGAAACAGCATAACCGTCTACTTAGTTATCCTACATGGTATGATTATGTGCCCATACATATTCTCACCCTCCATAGCGACCGGTATGTTCCTAGTTGTATGCCGGAGGGGACCATTGTGTAAGTCTATTGCATCTTTTGCATTCAAAAAACTATTAGTTTGTTACGTCTTTTTGCTATCTCTGCGAGCAGCCCTGCTTAGGTTGTACAGTCTGACAGCCGTTGGTAGGAAGGACCTACGAAACCTCTCGAAACCACCTCGAAACCACCTTATCAACAAAACTGACGGCTAAAGACTGTACTCAACAGTTCCCGAATATTTTTCATAAAGTGGAGATAAACGGTTTTATACTACGTGCAGCGCTGTGTTGGAACATACTGTAAAAGTTGACGATTGATAAACAGTTTTCAAATATAAAACACCCGGAGAACAGACAGCAGACCAGAGAGGGAGACTGTTGCAGCTGCTGGGGTAAGTAAAATATTGTTGCTTTTTTAACATTTGTGTTGTAAATTAATAATTCATCGAGCATGATGGTGTTTTCTTTTACAAACTATGGATACAGAAGTTACCAGTTTGTTAAGAGCTGTAAATAAATGCAGAATAAAGGTATGTGTTTAGTCAGGACTTCATGACGGAGGCAGCTGCCTTCATGTAACCTTTGTATTGAATGATACATTTAATTTTTGACTTCTAGCACTTAAGTGAGAGATTTGAAGATGATTATAATAATAATTACAATAAAATGTGCACGTGGTGCAGTGGTTAGCAGTGTGGCAGCACAGCAAGAAGGTCACAGGATCGATTCCACCCCTGATCATCGTGGGTTCGATCCCATCCCCAGACCATCGGTGACCCTTCTGTGTGGAGTTTGCATGTTCTCCCCATGTCTGCGTGGTTTACTCCAGGTACTCCGGTTTTCTCCCACAGGCCAAAGACATGCAGGTTAGGATAATTGGCATCAACTGGGGATTCTAAATTATCCTTAGGTATGGATGTGAGAGTGAATGGTTGTCTGTGTTGGCTTTGCAATGGACTGGCAATCTGTCCAGGGTGTACCCTGCCTCTCGCCCAAAGATGCTGAGATAGGCTCCAGCCCCCCCATGACCCAAAAAGGATTAAGTGGTAGAAGATGGATGGATGGATGAAAATGGCAGAATTAATAAAAGCTGCAGTACAATGATCCATTTTTACGCAATAGAACTAAACTGAAATGAGCAAATCTTCCAGGAAATTAATTGAAACCCTTTTCAAAAATTGAAAGTTAAATTTGTAGTTAAAATATAAAGAAATAAAAAACTAAATTATTAAACCCTACTGTCGTGTGGGGATTTAAAAATATGATTATTAATTTGACTTTGAAATATATTCTCCTTTTCATCTCCCCTTCAGATCTATGAAGACTGGGTTTCCACTCCAAGATCCATCCTGCACTGAGACGTTCTGAAGGGAAGAGGCTGTCAGTGGAGGAGCCATCCCTGCTTCCTTGTGGATTTCAGCACAGAAGAAGAGCTCAAATTTTTCAGGGGTCTTAGTTTTCAAATTCAAGATTCAAGAAGGTGTTGCCATAATTTGCTCCATACTCCAACATGCATTCAGTACAATTTAGTTGTTATAATGGCTAATTCTTTTATCTTTTTTAAGTTCTCAACAAGAATACAATGTTGGTCATTTTTTGACAGTTTTACTGAGCATTTAATTTTAAATAAATCACTGTTTAACAGGGAATTTTTGGAAATCCTGTGCTTTTCTTGAGTTACATAGAATAGCATCACCGTAAACTACGGGAAAAGCAGCTACTTTAAAATCTGTACTTCCTCACACAACTTTTAGTGCAAAAAAAAAAAAAAAAAAAATCCTAAAAATGTCGCAAATTTTATCGCAACTTTTTCAAATTCAGGATTTTTGGGCCGCAACAATCACAAAAAGAGCCGACAAAATCCTAGTTAATTCCCTTCCACAACATGTGGGACACCATGTAGTGTATAGGGGCGGTGCCTATCTCTGTTGTATTGTATTGTATTAACAAAGTTAGAGTATTCCTGGTACAATGTGCAGCATTAGGTCTCTTATGGGTGCATTCACACGGCCACTGTTTGGTCCGGACTAAAGGACCAAAGAGTGTATTCTGTGGATAGTTTGGTTCGTGTGGTGCTGTCTGAACGCGTGTTGGAACTCTGGTGTGCACCAAACAAGCGAAATCTGGTCCCCCTAAAAACGGGGGTGGGGTCTTGGTTCGCTTGCAAGCAAAGTTTGCAGTCTGGTGGTCTTCACTTGCGGTGTGAATGCAAACAGAGTATCCAGCGGACCAAAGAGCAAACGTGCCCCTAGGCATTTGTGTAACCACAGCAACACATAGTGAGAAGAGAAAGTGGCGTTTACTGTAAAGGTACCTTCACATCAAACGCAAACAGGCGAATTTTTCGCGCAGCACGATGACATTATAACTCAATGTAAATACATGAAAAGACATGAATTCACCGTCTAGGTGAGATGCAGACATGCAAAGTTGCCACTCGCCTGAAAAAGTTGTCCCTGCCTTGAAAACTTGATGTGTTTCCGTTGCTAGCTTGCTAGCCTTGTTAGCACATCCGTGGCAGGAATCCATGGGTAAATAAATCCAACATCTCAATTCAGCTGAAGAGCTCCCAGTCCTTCTGCCTCCATTTTGGGTAGAAAATAACAAAGACAACCGCGCGGATCCAAGAAATACTTTTACCGGAGAAAGCCGAGGAGAAGAGTTAAAAAAAATGTCTCTTGGACTTGGAGTAGTGAGGAAATGCAGGCTCTGATAGATATTTGGTCTGAGGACCAGATTTCTCAGCTGCTTGTGGCTACACACAAGAACACAGATGTTTTTAAAAACGTTTAGCGACATGATGGCTGCACGGGGGTTTATACAGACAGCGAAGCTTTTTATTTTTATTTGTTTGTGGAGCACAAACAACCCGGCTGAAGGAAACGATAACACTGGATTTCCCTTTTCAGTCCTGGTCAATCGATGAGCTGGATTTCTCTTCTTCGCCGAGCTTTTTTCTTCCTGGTCAGTGGTGGTTTCGGCTACAGCGCCACAAATGAGCAGCTGTTGTAACTGCGTGACGTTGTCCAAGCAGTTTGGCCCACTTGAGTGAAGTGCTGTGTGAATGCAAACCAAACAAAGGTGTGAAAATTCTTGCCATTCCCTGCAGAGTCGAACTGAGACCCCCGGACTATCCTGGTGTGAATGCAGCCTAAGATCTTTTTTTCTTCCTAGCAAGTAAAATAGCTGTTAAAATGGTAATTTCCCTGATTGAATCGGGATCAGATTGAATCAGAATTGAATCAATTCTGGAAATTACTAGTGATTCCCAGCCCTAATCAGCAACAGTAGAATTTCTGTTTACCACTGAAGAAGAAGAAGAAGACGCAGTCTTTCTGTGTATGTGGGTTCATCCAACGTTAGAGGAGCGCTAACATTTTGGATGATTCCACTGGCTAATTTACGAGCATGTAGGGGATAAAGAGAGTTCCAGAGGATATTTCTGTGTGATTAGAGTATCAACATCTGGTTTACCACTGCTGATCCAAGAGATGGAAAAAGTTGAAATCTGGCTAATTTTCCACTGTCTCACTGAAATGAATGGAACTTTTGCTTTTCCATCTACTGTGTACCACTGACATGTGATGTTTAACTTTAGTATTAAAGTTAAACATACTCTTTGTATGCTAAATAAATACCCATGATGTAACTTAGCCTCTTAATGGTGCAGCTGGTCTAAGTACAGGTAATTTGAAATACTTGCTATCTTGGCATACATTTGGACTCCTTGCTTGAGTAAAGAACAGTACTTGATGAAATGCCCTCAATAAGGATGGACGTGTATACACATTTATGAGCATTATGAAGACTTCATACAGGTTGTTTGTGGAGTGGGCTATGAGGAACTAAAAAGGAGTAAATAAGAATGAGTGTGAGTTCAATGAAGGCAGAGATTAGAAAGATTGAGGTGGGACTGAAGAAGTAAGTTTGAAGCAGGGATGGAAACTGATGGTGTAATTGTTGACGGCTGGTTGCTTCTTATCTTGGTCTCTCAGGGCTGTTGTCTGGCTGAGCCGGGTTCCTCCTTAGCCTCCAATCTCTCTCTAGGAGTCGACCAAACCTGGCAACCTGTTTACATTTGTCTCTTTTTCTCCTGCCAGCCCCTGTATTCATCCCAGCCCCTGCGCCTCCCTTCTTATCTCTTCCCCGTCATATTATTGTGGCTTCATCGCAACGAGCATCTTTCTTTAGACATCACAGCGAGCAAGCAGTGAGCTGGAAAAGAGCAGCAGGAGATGGGTGAGAGCGCAACTGGCCCTGGGAGTCAAAGGTAAATCTGCAGCAGGATAGCGGTGGGTGAGGGGGGCCAACACAGAATTGGACTGTCTCTCTCTCTCTCTTTCATGCCCCAGAACACCAGCCAGACCAGCACCTCAACAAAATGGACCATTGTAGCCGCTGATACAGCTGGACTCAGTGGAGGCCCGACTACTAAGTTTAAGGTGAAGCCAATTAGGTGCTAACCAGAGGTAGCACCTGACTCCCAAGGACTGTTTCTGTGCCTCATTCATCTGTACTTGTATGTGCTCCTAGAGGGTGTAAGGGTAACTATCTATCTGAGACTAGAAAGGAATGAGCAGAAGAGTTTCTTTCAAGATGACAACACTGAAAATATTGTGGTGTTGCTTCAGGGTTGAGCTATTGTTTTAGTGTTAAAGAATAAGTAGAGAGAAAATCAAGAGTTACAATTTACAGTAATAAGGCTGGAAAACCTGCAAAATTGCAATAATGCAGCACAATCTGGTGTAGCACTGATTATTCAAGTCCACCACTGCTGTGCGTGACTTGAGACAACAATATCTTTACTTATTATGCAAGCAACCTACTTGCATAATAACTTGCGTGCTGGTGGGAATTGTCTGAACTGTGACACAGTATGCAATAAGCCAGAAGAGATGCTTCAACAGAAATGTGGACAAAGTGAATGAATAAAACCAGCTTTAAATGTGGCATAAAGATAGCAGCCATCTGGCTGGCACTGAAACGTCTTTGTTGTGAGCCCTGTTTCCACTACAGGAACCAGGAGCTTGATAAGGGCCGGACCTGTGTCTGTCTCCATTATGAAGGTAGGAACCATCAGTCTCCAGAGGATTTGATGGCGACGTAACCATCTGACAGCTTTGATCCCAACACAGCACAGCAAAGTAAAACACATTTAAAATACAGTGAAAGCATACAGAAATGATTATGTACGAAATGAGGGACCAACTTGCCACTGCTGCTGTCTAATAATCGCGGAGAGGAACTGATCGATTAAACGGCATAGCCGTGTGAATGACACCAGTGGCTGTCCAATGTTGTGGACTCACTCTCCGGCTACAGACAGCCCGAGCCGCCAGTCCCATGCCTTGCCGCTCCACTGTGTCCGTGCTACCACAATGCATGTATGGCCAAATACAGTATATCTGGTCATTCCTCAACAATCCTGGCACAGCACTGGATAGCTTGTTGTGTTTCATAAGCTATTGATGATAGGCTGTAAGGTAGCAGCTGCCATGGACACTATAAGAGTTTCTCAGTCTGCAGATAAGGAAAGGAGTGCTCAAATCCTGCTGTACTTGGCTTACTGCGATCCACTGGCCTAGAGAGTTTAGGAGGCATTTCACTCATCTTCATCACACATTATACCACTGTATTCTGTAACTCAAGGTAGGTCCTAACTAGAGATTTTCAGTTAAGGAAAAGAGATTCAAAGAAATATGCATATGAACAGTATGGTAGACAACTCCATTCAAAGTTACTACACGTATCCAATGGTTTTGACAAAAGTACTCGATAAATAGGAATCGTTTTGCTTGATTTAAGAATAAAGGCCAGTTTTGACTTCACAGGAAAGACTTGATAGTGAGCATTGTTTGAATTTTCAACTAGATGTGCTACACAGAGTAGACTTTTCTATTTTCCTCTAATAAGAGCTAATGACTGTTTTTTATTATTTTGCTACTGGCAGAGCTAACACAAGACAAGCACAGCAGGAAATAAGCAGTTACTCTCCACCCCCCCCCCCACCCCACCCCATAGCTACAAAAGCTAAGCTACTCCCACACATAAGCTCAGCGGCGATCTCAGAGAGCGGCTATGTAGGGGCCCTCCTGCTGCTGATAAGCCTGGATGGGCCCCCTCTGTAGTGTCTACCCTGAAGAGAGGCCATTAGCCTGGCTGCTGCTCCTTTCCGGATAAGCTGCAGCTTACCAGCCTGCGAGCCACAGGGCAGCTTTTTTTTTATTGTCCTTTTCAAAACTTTATGTGAGATAGCTCGGGAGGGGCCGTGTGTGCCAGAGCCTGCAGTACAGTATGTGTGCAAGCTCAAGTAGAGCGCTCCCAGCACTTCCTGCCCACTAACGACGGGTCCCACGGTGGGGAGGGCGAGCTCTATCTGACCAGAACAATGCCAAAAAAGGGGCTGCCGTAAAAACAAACGACTATGCTCTGGTTAGCACAGGGACGAGGAGGGCAGGGGACTGCTTTCCTTTCCTTTCCACACCACCCCCACTGCTCTGCATTTGCATCCTGATTCCCGTGCACACAATCTCAGTTACACAGTACAAGCGCAAGTATTTCTTAATGGTTATCTTCTGTTGCTGACCTGTGTGCACACTAGGCAGGAAATAATGACTGGAAACAGTAACACGTAGATGAATATGTACAGGCACGCGCAGAATAATGCTCCGTTCAACAGTAAACAATAGGAACCTCTGCATACAGAACACTGACAAATCACCAGAAGAAAACCAAAAAAAAAAGGAGGACAATTCCAGTCACAGTGTGGACAACCGAGCCAGAAAACATCTGCTGAGTTGGAACAAGCAAACAACAAACAGCTGACCAAGAGGCGCGTCTAGGGCCCCAGCAAACACGCGAAATACCTTGCATGGTGCCCCCGAAACACAGTTGGCTCGCTGACAGGGTTTTTTTGTTCAGGCGACGTGTTTTACAATCTCTCCCCAATCCAGCTTTGCAATTTCAGCCACAGCCAAGCATGCACAAACCCAATAAGCAGCATTAAATAGGACAGATAGACCCAGCTGTAATTTGAAGAGGAAATTAGTGGAAAAGAATCAAATAGAATAAAGATTTCGTTCCCTGAGTGTGTCTTTGGCTCTGTTCAGGAACTCACTGAAGGCCTACTTATACTTGGATTTTTCTGAAATTACTTTACCATACTTTCATACCTATTTTACATTCCACTGGACATACAGTCCTTACAATTTTAGTCAACTGTAAACCCTAAATACTTCCAGCGGCTGGCACATTTCACAGGCAACGGAGCTCAGCTGCCTATTTACAGTACATCTGTCAACACTGTCCTCCGGTCTTTATTTCTTTCTTTGCAGTACAATCCATGACCTCAGTAAAAGATGTCCATTCAAATTTAAATGAAAGAGAAGAGTTTTATATAATAATAGGCTGCATCCTTGTCGTTCATTCTGGGAGTGTCTGTATATTCCAGGATTTATCCGATTCAGGTTTTCCCAGTCAGTCACTGGAAGCTGAAGCCTGATTTCAGACCATAAACGTGTTCCAGCTGCTATTGTACTTGTTCTGCTATTGTGCTTGTACTTGAGCTTCCATGTACTGTTGATGCTGGGAACAGCTATTTTGAATCCTTAACTAGTCATTACTCATCAAGTTCCGTTCAACAATTTCTGGAACAATCCAACCTAGGATAAGTCCTGGAACTATCTATCATGGTGCGACATCTAAATATCATAAACCCATCCCTCATTCTTACTTATTTTGTACTTCCTTAAAGGGGACCTGTTGTGGTGGTCTAAACGCATTCAACTTGAAAACATTAGGCAAAGTATTCGTTATTTGGTTAAATAATTATTGCCAGCCATCTACCACCAGAGAAATATGCAAATACGACCGCCAGCATGGCCAGCCAATGAAAACTATGCGCGCAGCCATGACACATGCGGATGTGACGTCACCACATTGCTACTGAAAAGTCAATACTCCGCCTGTACCAGCGAATAGGGTGCTTTTGTCAGTGTTTTTGTTCTATTATGGCTGAATTGTCGGACTCTTGAGGAAGAATTCGGTCAACATGGCTACAGGTTTGAGCCAGAAATGTCTTCTGAGGGTGAAAGTGACGAAGTGGTCCTCACACACAACGCAATTTCGTCCGAAAGGAAACGTCTGTGCCCTGTTCCGAGATTGCGCAACCACTTTTCCGCTACGATCTTCCGACAAGGTGAGCTGGGTTTGGGTACACAAAAGAAGTGTTTATCTTTGTTTTTTCGCTTATTACTGAGACATCCAAAGGCTTTACATTCCGCCATGTTGCGATATCCATATCGCATTGTATGTTTTTGTTGTTACAAGAGCGCCAAGTGTCTGCTGATCTGTATATACTTTTAGCGGCAAGGGAAGAGCCCAGCGCCGAATCCCCGGCCGTCTGGCGGCCGTTACGACCTCAGATCAGACGAGACGACCCGCTGAATTTAAGCATTTATTTATTTATTTTCTACTCGTTTTAGTTCTGCATTTAATATGAACCCTGAGTTTGAAATAAACGTTTGAATTTGAATATCCTGAAAGCCACTGCTCATCCGGGCACTCCAGGCTCAGCCATTATTGATCTAGATCACAGTATCCACGACACTACGTCACAGGAAGCGTCCTGGCAGGCCATGTAGCCGCCAGTATGGCTGCGCCCATGTCTTGCTGACATAGCTGAACCAGCACATCAGCAATGGATTTATATCGCATTGCTTTGAACTTGAACTTAAACTTGAACTAGAACGTGAGACAGGGGCTCAATATAATATCTTTTTTTTCATGACCACCTCCCCTTTAAGGGAAGTATGTCACTGAGCGGCGAATGCAGAGGAATGTTCATGAACGTTGCAACTGTTGGGGTTTCGTCACGGTTTGTAAAAGGTTGCACAACAGTTTGCCAACATCTTTTTTTATGGTGGCAAACAGTTTTTCTTGTTGCAGACAATTTTTGAACAAATTCAACCCCTGATGAAACCCAAACAAACATTTGTGAACACTCCATGAGACACTACCCTTACTGTGTACTTCTACGATGCAGTGTTCCGTGTATTATGACCAGACTGAATGCACTGAGTACAAACCAATGATGAACAGGGATCTCAAAAGTTTTTGTTTCCAACTTTTTTGGCAAGGCAATCTGGGAACTTGACAGCACAATGGGCTGAAGAGAAATTGAGAGAAAAGGAGAAATGAGGATAATGTCAAAGAGGAAGAGCTGAGGAATGAAGAAAGAAACTGAACCGATGATCCTGCTGCTGGAACTTATGGCACTTTCTTAACCCTAATATAATTCCCAGCATTGTAACAATAAACTCAGGGCTTTATTTTGTGGAAATTTATTACAGATTCACAAAAAGACACTCAGCCATCTAGACCTTAACTTTGGCAGCCATTGATTTACAAGTTAGCATTCCCCTTGCTGATATTTTGTTTTTGCTCTTTATTTTACCCCGGCCCCCGTAGTCCACAACAGTATACTGCATTTGGAATCTGTCTGAACAAATAAACACTGATAAAGAGAGTCGTCTTCTTCTCTCGGTTACTGGCGGATAGCGAACAATTGAAAGGTGCATACCACCACCCACTGTACAAGAGTGTGTAACAATGTGTCATTTGAGCCAGACCCCTAAATTCTATGACTTAATCTTGTGTTATTTAAAAAAGAGAAAAGAGCCCTTCTTGCTGATTCTCACTCTATTAAAGCAAGAAATCTGTGTGTGTGTGTCTGTCACGCTCATAGGACATGATAGGACGGCCTATGATCTCTGCCTGAACATCATAGGACGTCCTATGAACTCGGGCATCATAGGACGACTTTGTGATGCCTATATGACGGCACATAGACAAATGTGTCTTTATGATGACATATACATCAAGCCTGCCTTCATGTTGTTATGATATCATAAAGACATGAAGGCATGAACAACATGATGAAAGACATGTCACTGTATATGACATATACAGTGACATCAGGCAACATGTCTTTATGATGTCATATACATCGAGCCTGCCTTCATGTCTTTATGATGTCATATACAGTGACTCCATGCCTGAAAGCCTCTTTTTGCTCAGATCTATTTTCATGATCCTGTCCATGAGCTGGAATTATGATGCACCTATCCCTCAACCAGTGGTCTCAATGAAGAAGAAGCAGACGACCCACCAGATGGAGAGCAATAGAATAAGGAGAACTGCTGCACGTCAGAAAAGATGCCATGAAGATGAAACACCTGAGGTTCCAGCAGTACATCGCACCCGTCTAAAACAGGAGGAGACCCTTCACCAGCATAGGGTACAACAGATAAGGGATGCACAAACAGACAGGAAACATGTGGCAGTGCGCCGTGCATGTGTTGAGTCACTTGAAGACCAAAATGCCCACAAAGCGAGCAACACTGCACGCCAGGCAAGGCACAGATGAGCTGAGACCAAGGAGATGCAGAATAGTTGGCAGCAACGAGCATGCAGAAATGCTGGCTTATACTTTGTTTCTACGGGCATGAATGGATATGCACAGGTATGTGTGTGTGTGTGTGTGTGTCTGTCAGTGTGTCACGATCACAGAACTCGCTAAAAGATCATAGGACTGCCTATGCTGTCTACATGATGTCATATAGACACTGTCACTTCTACGTACTGTCTACATGACATACACCTGCTTTCTATGGGCATGCAGAAATACTTGCTTATACTTGGTTTCTACGGGCATGCACGGGTATGCACTAGTTATATATAATCCAATCAGTTTCACTCTGTCATAAAGCAGTGTTGACACATTCAATTTTTATATTAAGCCTTAAAAGAGTGTAGAGACAAGTGAATCAAAATTAATGACAATAATGCTGAAAGAGCCTTCTTTCAGCTGCTCCCTTTAGGGATCACCACAGTGGATCACCCGCCTCCATCTCACCCTATTCCTTGCATCTTCTTCTGTAAAACTGTCTCCATGTGCTTCTTCACTACATCCATGAATCTTCTCTGAGGTCTTCCTCTTTTCCTCCTGCCTGGCAGCTCCATCTTCTATCCCTCCTAGTCACTCCCAGTCAGAATGTTGGCATCTTCAACTCTGCCACCTTCAGCTCCACCTCCTGTCTTTTTGTCAGTGCCACCATCTCCAAAACACACATCATAGTAGGTCTCACTACCGTCTTGTGAAACTTCGCTTTCACTCTAGCTACTGCCCTTCTGTCACACATCACCGCTGACACTCGACTCCCCCCACTCAAACACTGCCTACACTCTCTTCTTCACCTCTATAGTGCACCGCCCATTGCTTTGGATGGCTGACCCCAGTTATTTAAACTCAAATCACTACCTCTGCTCCTGGTATCTTTTCCATTACACCTGCCTCCCTCTCCTTCACACACACATATTCTGTCTTGCTTCTAATGACTTTTATTCCTCTTCTCTCCAGTGTGTACCTCCACCTCTCTGCTCACTATTCTCATGACAGATCACAATGTCATCTGCAAACATCATGGTCTACGGAGATGGAGACTCCTTCCCAGCTTCACCTGTCAGCGTATCCATCACCATAGCAAACAAGAGGGGGCTCAGAATCGACCCCTGATGCAATCCCACCCTCATCTTGAATCTGTCACTCCTACAGCACACCTCAACACCATCTCACTGCCCTCATACATGTCCTTCACCACCCTCAACTACTTCTGTCACTCCTGACTTCCTCATACAGTACCACACGGCCTTACCTGACAATGCTCTAAGAATATTTGCCTATTTATGTTGAAGAGAGATTTATTAGAAACGTCTTTTCATATGTGGACCCACAAATGCTGCCCTCTCTTTCCATTTTTGCCTTGTGTCACTGGTTGCTGTGGTATTGTATTTAACAGAAAGAGAGTAGCACCGATATCAAGTTTACAAATTTTATGCTAAGCTGCACTAACAGTTTCTACCTTCTGCTTCACAACCCCCAAATTATTCCTTTGAACCATGCTAAAATCAGACAGGCATATGCAGAGCCTCTTTGGCCACTCACTGCCAGACCTTCAATACTGTCTGTTAATATTTATTGACGTACTCCCTTTTTATGACCCCATTTTTTTCCAGCCAAAACCCCGCTGCAGCTGGAGTACGTAGAAAAAAAATCCATTTAACCTTGTAATGCTGTATATCTACTGTCTTCCATAAAAAACTGTGGACGGAAACTCCAGTTATTGCTACAGAGACAGATGCATAAAAAGATCCATGAGGCTGATAGGCAGCAGATGGCCAATAGTGGTCAGCTTGTAGCAAACAAGGAGGTCAGGGCTTGCCTCCACCTCCATTCTACTGATCATAAATAATGTAGAGGAACCCTGAGCAGCAGAACGTCTTCTAAAGGCCTCCCCAAACTCTCCCTAGGCAAGCCTTAAAAAAGATAGGAAAGGAAAAAAGGGGGCGGGGGGGCGGGGCCTTGATGGCGTGGTGGGGAGCTTTGAATTTCTCTCGCTCTGTTTCATTTATTTGCCTTTTTGGGTTTGGGTGATGCCTCTCACTGCTGCATTCTGACATTTTCGAAATGGCACTGATGAGGCTGGCACACGGGAGGGGGTGGTTACAGGTTTGAATGAGACACATTCATCAACAAACCTTCCGCATTCAGAGGATGAAGAGATCAGGTGCATGGAGCTATGCTGGCTCCACATATTTGCCTCGAGGACTGTCAGTCTGCTCCATGCTGGATTTTCCACCGGTCTGACTTTCTTGGAAGCACTGTTCCTCCCTCAGGGCTTATTTATTTATTTATTGATCGCCCCAAAGGGGGAGCTGCATCAGTCACAGAGGGTGACAAATATTTATTACACCTTTATACTCTTGAGAAAAGCGCTTACTTGGAATCATTTCTGTTTTTTGATAATATTTTCAGTAAGATTTTATTTAATTAACTGAATTGATTTTAAGAAAAAAAAAAAGATCCATAATGGCTGCTTCCTGGGTTTTCACGGCGCTGGTGCTGTTAGAGGCATCAAACGGATTAGACTATTCTCCAGTATCCCAGCATAGTTTTTATTCTCAATAGGCTGAATGTGCACTTGTCTGTTCAATTAAAGTTGAGCTATGTAAGTGTTAAGGGCTTACACTTTGCCAATGCAAAAATGACCTTATTATGCTGCTCGAATTGAGCCGAAACGAGTGAGGGAGATGAAGAGCGGGGGGGGCGGGGGGAGTGCGTGCATAAGTGGGTGAGAGAGACTGAGGATGAGGGGAGAGAGAGAGAGAGAGAGAGAGGAAAGGCTCAAGGGGAGGCTAAGTTGCAGAAGAGCAAACGCATCTCCTCTAGGAACAACTGCAATCACAGCCGCTGCCAAAAAAGCCTCCCGGATCCTGTCCCCACTGCCTGACAGAAACTTCTCAGCAGGCCTTAAAGTGAATGAGACTGGAGGCTGTGTGCATACATGCATCACTACGTCTGCAATGTGTGTTCTGCATGACAGCAACAGTTCAAATTTGAGAAATGAGTGAAGTTCCAAAAAAACAACTGTCATCCTCTAGTGCAGTGGTCCCTAACCACTGGGTCGCAGACCACTTGGTACTGAGTCACAGAGAGCCGCAGAGGAAAAATAAAGAATTTATTCCCTTCCTCTATATAACGACTATCAAAGTCTGCCAGGTGTTTTATTTTGAAAAGTTACTGGATATTATCTCACTTCCTGTGATGACGTGTCCCTCTCTATGTCTGCATGGTCTTGAAACACGCCTATCTCAGTCAGTAATTAGTGGTAACTAGTACATACCCGTGCATACCCATCCATGCCCGTAGAAACCAAGTATAAGCAAGTATTTCTGCATGCCCGTTGCTAAAGGGTCTCCTCCCGTCTCAGACGGCTGTGTTGTTCACAGTCATGCCTGTGGCGTACTGCTGGAACCTGAGGTGTTTCATCTTCACGGCATCTTTTCTGACGTGCAGCAGTTCTCCTCATTCTATTGCTCTCCATCTGGTGGGTTGTTGTCGTCTTCTTCTTCGTTCACACCACTGGTTGAGGGATAGGCGTGTGGTAATTCCAGTTCATGGACAGGATCATGAAAATAGATCTGAACAAAAAGTGGCTTTCGACCCTGTTCAGGAAGGCCCGTGCATACCCGTAGAAACCAAGAGGGATAGGTGTGTCATAATTCCAGTTCATGGACAGGATCATGAAAATAGATCTGAGCAAAAAGTGGCTTTCGACCCTGTTCAGGAAGGCCCGTGCATGCCCGTAGAAACCAAGAAACCGGAGCACCCGGAGAAAATCAGCACTTTGCTTGGCATTTTACATATTTGTAGTGTAGACTGGCATTCTTCAAGGTTACACATTTTTACCGTGTCAGCACCTCTTTAAAAATCACACTGCTCAGAAAGCGACGCTTTTGCTTAGTTTCTTCATCTTGAGCAATAATACGAAGACTGCTTGATCTGGCAACTGTGCTCGCAGCAACTTAGAATTGGCCATGGCTGAAGAAATCTGTTGTGCAGAAAACACCAACGCGCTGTAAAGACTGGCCCTGTGACTTCTTCTTTTAGATTTGATTGGCGGTTAGCAACCAGCTTACAGGTGCATTACCACCACGTACTTCACTCTAATATCACTCTATCTGGTCAGGAGCAGTAGTCCTCACCGCCACGTACGTCACTCAGTAAACATCACTCTATGTATCAAAAGTCTGAATTCTTCTCGGTTGGCAACCTCTTCTTCGTCTTCTTCACTCTATATCTTTGTATAAGGAGCTACCATAAGGAGTTCTGAACAATCTTCTTCTTCAAACAGTGACTTCTTCTTCTTCTCCTCCTCCTCCTCCTCCTCCTCCTCTCGGTTACTGGCGGATAGCAAACAACTGAACGGTGCATACTGCCACCTACTGTACAAGACTGTATAACATAGTCATCTGAGCCTGACCCCTAAATTCTATGACTTAATCCTGTGTTATTTAAAAAAAGAGAAAAGAGCCCTTCTCGTTTACTTATTTGTTTATTTGTCAGGGACAGTGCAATAAACATAGACAAAAAAAAATCTGACGTGTTGCACAGAGAGTGTATAGCATTAAGCTAATTTGCAACTGTTGTCCCTGGATGGGCTTTAAAGAAAAGAAACAGATAAAAAGAGAAAAGGATGAGGAAAAAACAAAATGAAAACAGTATAAACAATATCCACATACATCAATGCAAACAAAATTATAAATACACAATATAAAAACCTGATTCACATTAGCCTGTTACAGTAAAATGCCTGTTACACATTTGCCTTCCCTTCTTCACTCACACCCTGCAGACAATCATTTCATACATGGGTACATTCTTGTTTATTTTTCAGCCAGTTTTTAACCTTTGTAGTAAATGTTTTAAAATCCGTTATTATTTTGATTTCATTTGGCATTGTGTTCCAGATATAACTGCCCTTTATAGAGAAAGCTGTTTGTCCAAATGTGGTTCTGCGGTGGGATATTTTACAGTTGTTGTTAACAGAACTCCTGGTGGCTCTGCTGCTGTCCTGTCTTTGGATGAATCCAACAAGTGGCTCTGGCGCTGATTTATGGAAACATTTGAAAATTAATTTCAGAAAACAGAGGTCAATGAAACTCTCAAAACTCAGTAGATTATATTTTTTTAGAATATAACAATGATGCCACCTAATGGGCTTTTTATCCAAGATTTTTAGAGTCTGATTATATAATGAACCTACTGTATATGTTTTATTGTAGAAAGAGCTGCTTGAGCCCAGACTGTCAGACAGTATGATATATGTGAAAAAACCATAGAATGCATATACAGTACGGCTGCTTGGTGTGGTATGTAATGTCTAATTAATTTAAAGCAATTCAAATTTTTTTTTACTGTTTTAGAAATCTTCTTTATGTGAAGATTAAATTTGAGTTGAGGATCTAGTACAATGCCAAGGTATTTGAATTCTGGAACTGAACTGATATCTTGATCATGTATATTAACTTTAAAATGTTGCAAGTTACATTTTTTGATTGAAAAGCACATTGAAACTGTTTTCTGAAGGTTCAGCAGTAGATGGTTCTGGATGAGCCACTCTTGGACATCAATCATGCTTGAAGACAGGACGTTTGCAGCCTGTGTTAGAGTCTTAGCAGCTATGTAAATAACTGCATCATCTGCATAAAATTGACAAGTTGCAGCTGAGCAGTGTAATGGCAGGTCATTAATAAAAATGCTGAAAAGTAAAGGACCAAGAATGGACCCTTGTGGGATACCCATACGATTATTTAAAAGGAAGGATTTATCCTGGTGAACTTTTACACACTGTTCTTTGTTCTGAAGATAAGATGCAAACCATTCTATTGTATTGGGAGAAAAGTTAAAAGATACCATTGTGGATAAAAGCAAGCTGTGGTTTACAGTGTCGAAAGTCTTTTTGAGATCCAGAAAAACAGCTCCCACCACATTACCCCTGTCCAAGGACTGTTTGACATTTTCAATAAGGCAGCAGTTTGCTGTTTCTGTTGAATATCCTGGTCTAAAACCAAACTGGTGTGGATGAAGAAGTTGACCGTCTTGTAGATAGTCTACCAGCTGTGTAGCTACAACTTTTTCAAGAACCTTAGACAGGACTGGTAAAATAGAGATTGGGCGGTAATTACATATATCTTCTTTACTACCCGATTTAAAAACAGGTATGACGACAGCTTTTTTCCAGCCAGATGGAAATGTACAAGACCTAATGGAGAGATTAATGAGATGAGTCAGTGGTTTGATTAATATTTTGCTGTACGTTTTGAGAAAGGAAGTGCTCATATTGTAAATATCATTAGTTTTAGAGTTTGACAATGTTTTAACAATGCCAGCAATTAATTCTTCATTTACCTCATTAATGTAAAAAGAAACTGTTGACAGTATTGATTTTGTATTGTTGAGCACATTTGGCAGCACAAAGTTTTTTGTTAATTCTTCCACTGACTCCACAAAATATGAATTAAATTTATTTGCCAATGTAGCATTGTCACTGATGGTCTTGCCATTAATTCTAAGTTCCTTTACCCCCTTCTGATCATTTTTTTTATTGGTTAAGTTATTTAAGTGCCTCCATAGGGAACTGTTGTTACCCTTTGCATGTTCTATCAATTTATTGTAATAAGATGCTTTTGATTTACGCAGCTCTTGTACCACTTTATTTCTTAAACTTTGTGATTCTTATTGCCTCTCCATCTCCATCTGTTCCCAGAATCCCAGTTAAATCCCATTCCCTACCGGCCTCTCGAACTTCATTTTTCATCATCTGTCTTTCATTTCCATATTTGTGACAGTGTAATAAGATGTGCTCAACATTTTCTTTTACTCCACATTCTCTACATTTGTCACTTTCGCTTTTCCCCATGGTGAATAAAGTGCCGTTTAAACCTGTATGATCCAGTCTGTCTTGCCATAATGATGTCTTCCCTCATTTTGGTTGTTATGTAATTCTTTATTGTAATAGATTTTTGTATTTTGTAATATGGTCTACCTTTATGATCTTCATCCCATCTTTTTTGCCATAGCTCAATTCCTTTTTTCTTGATTACTGCTTTCCCTTCACCTTTTCCAAGAGACAATGATATAGTTATCTCTTTCCCAAGAGTGCTTTTTGTTAATTTCTCTGCACAGTCATTCCCTTTCAACCCTTCATATGCAGGAACCCAACAAAACTGAACTTTTCCACCACCCCGTGTACCCTAAATAAACTGTGATATAGCTCAATCACCAAGTCTTCCCTTGTAGATTTTATTGTCTGTATGGTTTTTAACGCTTCAAGTGAATCCGTGCACACCACCACCCGGTCTGGTCTGACCTCCTCGACCCACTGCAAAGCAATAATTATTGCAACCATCTCTGCTGTAAACGCGGATGTATTGTTGGAGAATCTTTTTGTGATGGTCACTTTAAACTCTGGAATGTATACTCCAACGCCAACAGAGCCCTCTTTGTTCTTTGAACCATCAGTATAGCTGACTATAGCTGTAAGAAGTTATAGTAATTGTTCCTGAGGTAAATGCTTGTTTTAACACCAACTTCACTCATATATATATGCCAATCCTTTTTCCTCATTAGCAGTCTAGCATCTACTTCTATTCCTGGAAACAGCCAAGGGGAAACAATACTCAGTGGACTGGTGTTAGCTATATCAATAGTGTGTAGCCCATACATTCTGGCTTTTATTTCAATTGTCCACCCAAACCCATGTCCCTGGAAGCTAGAATATTCCCAGCAGTCTTGTAGTGTTGTTTTTGAAATATTCACTTCCTCACTTCCTTTCAGCTTGACCCAGTATGATAATGCAAGTTTATCTCTTCTCAAATCCATTGGCATTTCTCCTGCTTCTATTAAAACTGCATTGTTTGGTGTTGTTTTGACAGCTCCAATGCACAGGCAAAGTGCTTTATGTTGCATTCTATTTTTTCCAGAGTCGTCTTTGCCGCTGATCCATAAATCATGTATCCATAGTCTATTGTTGATTGCATTAGTGCTCTGTAAATGTCAATTAATGCCCGTTTATCTACACCCCATTTGTGTCCAGCTACAGCTTTTACGAGATTAATGACTTTTTTGCACTCTGTCTCCAGATTTTCAACATGAACTATCCATGTGTGTGCACTATCAAGCCACAATCCTAGATATTTTAACTCACTCACTTTCTCTATTGGGTGATTATATAACGTTAATGGTTCTATACCAGTTCTGCATTTTTTTTGTGAAAGTCATATAGCAGGTTTTACTGTTTGAAAATTTAAATCCCCAGTCATATGACCACTTTTCCACTTTCTCCATTGCTTTCTTGATGTTTTAGAACACAAATTTCTCATTTCTTCCCCTCGTCTATATGGCTCTATCATCTGCATACAGTGCTGTTTTTATGGATCCCTCTTGATCCTCAAACATGTCATTAATCATTATATTGAATAAAACAGGGCTTATCACACTCCCCTGAGGAACACCATTTTCTATGTCATTAGAAACTTCTGATCCTACTTTAACCCTAATTGTCCTGTGTGTTAAAAAAATCCATTATTCAATTATACATCCTACCACCAATGCCCATTTTATTCAATTTTATGAGATTATAAGCCTTTTCAGTATCTAGATAAACTATAACCATTACTTCTTTCATTTTGAGAGTCTTTTCAATATCATTACTTACCCTAACTAGAGCATCCACTGTGGATCTTCCTCTTCTAAAACCATTCTGATAGTTGTTGATTAATCGTCTTTGCTCTAGTACATATGACAATCTGTAAACTAACACCTTCTCCATCCATTTCCCTAAGTGTGACATTAATGCAATAGCATTAATTGCCTGGATGAGCTGGATCTTTCCCTGGCTTATTAAATGGTAAAATTACAGCCTTTTTCTACCCATCTGGGATAATCCCCTCCTTCCATATTTTGTTAAAACAATTTCAGCACCAGTTGCATAGGCAACTCCCAGAACATAGCATAGCTTAACTGATCATATCCTGGAGCTGTGTATCCACTATCTTACAAAGCTCTCTTAAGCTCTGACATTGTGAGCTCAAGGTCTAACACAGTCATGTCTTCTTTCACTTCATTTTTTAAGTTTGCATTTTCTCTGAGTTTATGCTCCCTTTGCTGTCTATGACTCTCACCAAGATGGTCTCCTCTATGCACTGCTGCAAATGCTCTGCCTAGGACTTCTGCCTTTTCTTTGTCTGATACAGCCATCTTGTCCCCATCCACTAAAGCTGGAATTTTAACTGACACCCTTTTCCCACTCATTTTTTTTAAACATACCCCAGACATCACCTAGTTCTGTTTTCCTACCAAGGGTGGAACAAAATTCTCTCCACGTTGACCTCTTCCTGTTTTTAATAACACTGGTCAACACCAAATTAATTTTTGTAGCTGATTTAGGACAATTTTGATGTGCTGAATCCCAAAATCACATTGGTTAACTTTTTGAACTATGGCCACGTTTTTTTTACGTTTTTGTTTACATGTATGGGTATTTTTGCTTTATATGATGCAAAATTCTTTTTTATTTCTTGAAATTTCTCGAACTTTGAAGAGTTTGCATGTGCCAATTTATGACTAATTGGTATTTTTATTTTACAGGTGAATTAAATGGCATCGACCAGAAGATTTTGTAAAAATAAGCCCAACGTATTCTGCTACATCTGCAGCGAATACACCATTGTTCCTAACAGGAATCCAGTCACAAGTTTCATAAAGCATGCTTACCATGCTTATTTTGGATTAAACTTGGTGACCAGGATAAAGCTTGGGCGCCACACATGGTATGCAAGGCATGCACCGAGTATCTGCGTCAGTGGACCAAGGGCAAGAAGAGTGTCTGAAGTTTGGAATTCCCATGGTTTGGAGGGAGCCGACAAACCATGACACTGACTGCTACTTCAGCGCTGCTGATGTAACTGGGATCAACAGAAAGAACCTGATCTGATCGAGAAAAACGGATGTCATTTTCGGATTCAGCGGTGCAAAATTGTCTTAAATCAGTTGAGAAAACACAGGCAACTTACGAAAAAATTATTTGTGTAATGTTGTGTAATCCTTCGAGCTACTTTTCTTTTGTACTCTATTAAGTTTTCACTAGTAATATTCTTCCTCAGCTCGCTGAATGCCTTGCTTCACTCTTTTACTGCAAATACTACATTCCGTCATTCCACCAAGGTACAACCTTCTTCCTACCCTGTGTAGATTTCTTAAGTATACTTGCTATTGCAGCATTCAGAATATGATTGGTTACCTGACTTGAACACTCTTCTATGTCACCTTCTAGTCATCATCACTCTATTAAAGCAAGAAATCTGTGTGTCTGTCACGTTTATAGGACACCATAGGACGGCTTATGATCTCTGCCTGAACATCACAGGACGTCCTATGAACTCAGGCATCATAGGACTCGCGATGTTGTCATAATGTCTATATGACGGCACATAGACAAATGTGTCTTTATGATGTCAAATAGACCATCACTCACGATGCCTAGACTAATGTGTCTTTATGATGTCATATGGCTCAAAAATGGCAAGGTGAATAAGTTACAGGGCCAGTCTTTACAGCACGTTTGTGTTTTCTGCACAACAGATTTCTTCAGCCATGGCCAATTCTACGTTGCCGTGAGCAGAGTTGCCAGATCAAGCAGTCTTCGTATTGTTGCTCAAGATGAAGAAACTAAGCAAAAGTGTCGCTTCCTCAGCAATGTCGTTTTTAAAGAGGTGCTAACACAGTAAAAATGTGTAACCTACACTACAAATGTGTAAAATGCCAAGCAAAGCGCTGATTTTCTCCGGGTGCTCCAGTTTCTTGGTTTCTGTGGGCATGCACAGGCCTTCCTGAACAGGGTCGAAAGCCACTTTTTGCTCAGATCTATTTTCATGATCCTGCCCATGAACTGGAATTACAACACACCTATCCCTCAACCAGTGGTCTGAACGAAGAAGAAGAAGACGACCCACCAGATGGATACCAATAGAATGAGAACTGCTGCACGTCAGAAAAGATGCTGTGAAGATGAAACATCTCAGGTTCCAGCAGTACGCCACAGGCATGACTGAACAACACAGCCGTCTGAGACAGGAGGAGACCCTTCAGCAATGGGCATGCAGAAATCTCGGTCTTTGTGCGTGTCTGTGTGTGTGTGTGTGTGTGTGTGTGTGTGTGTGCGTGTGAGAGACGATCATAGGACTTTGTGTTTCTATGGTAACCATGTCAAAGATCAAAGGCAGGCATCACCATGGTTACTGTTGCCATGGTAACCATGTCAAAGACCAAAGGCAGGCATGCAGCAGGGGTTATACGGGCATGCACGGGTACCATGTCAACATCCCCGAATTTCAGCCTCCCAGGTAAGCAACATAACACTGAACAGTGACAGGCAGGAGAAGAAGTAACAAGCAGGGGCAAACAGCCCCAGATGGCAGGGCATATTTTGTGTGATTTTTATATTTTGCTGCATACAAAAGCCATCACATGTGATTGCCACTCAGTGCTGTGTTGCTATAGCAACTGTCCTGTAACTGGCAAGAAGTCTGTTCCAATGCATCCCCTCTACGGGCATGCACGGGTTTCTACGGGCACGCATGGGTATACACTAGTGTTACCAAATGACACGACTGAACACAGTATTGCCTAAATTTTCCCCAATCTGCCTTGTCAAAACACCATCTTGTAAAACATCTTCCCTCTTGTATACATACTTCAGTTTTAATGACTAAGTATTGGGAAGTGATCACTTCCAATAGTTGTCCTGTTCATAACCGTCCATTCGCAGGCGTTCACTAAAGAATCAGATACCAGAGTCAGGTCCGTCCATCCATCTTCTTCTGCTTAATCCTTTTCGGGTCACGGGGGGGGGGGGGGGGACGGCTGGAGCCTATCCCAGCATCTTTGGGCGAGAGGCAGGGTACACCCTGGACAGATCGCTAGTCCATCGCAGGGCAATACATGATAATGTGCTCCTATGCACATCCACCCTGGTACCTTCACCACTGTTTAGACAAATTAATGATCTTTTATCTAACATCTCTTCCACAACATTTCCATTGGTGTCTGTATGCCTGCCTCCCCACAAGCTATTATGGGCATTAAAGTCTCCACACCATACCTCTTTCATATGCCCTTCCCCTGCCATAACACTGAAAATATCTGCTGTTAACTTCCTACATGGGTTGCAATAATTAATCAGCTTAATATTTCCTTGTCCATTTGGCCTACATATTTCAATAATATTACACTCTATATCCTCAGGGGAGGGAATCACCCTATACGCCAGGCCATCTTTAATGAAAGTGGCACATCCTCCTCCATTTACACTGTTAATTTTATCCTGTCTGATTGAACTGTATCCTGGAATAACAAAATCTAAGTGAGGTTGAAGCCATGTCTCCTGTACACACACTACCTGTGGAACAACTTCTAGTTCGTAAAGATACTTCCGGAATTCTTGTCCATTTGCTATAAGACTCCTCGCATTCCACTGTAGTATATGTAGTACCATAATTAAGGTCTTGTTTCAGCATGTGCAGTCTCCCCAGTTTCAGCTTTCAATAAAGCATGAATCTGGTCAGCTGATATCTTTCACATCTAGGAAGCTTCCTGCTGCTTCCACAATGGTTTTGATTCTTTCCCTTTTTTTCTTTAGCTGTGCAGCAACATTCATGGTGTGGCAGAAGAAAGCTATAAAGTTTGTCCTCTTAACTACCAATGCGTCATCATCCATTTTGCATTTGTGAACACAAACATTTTTTGCAGCGGCACGATCCTGTGCTTGCATGGGACTCGTTGATGGCTGGGCTTCCATTTGAACTTAACTTCTTTGAGGAAAGCCTGCTGTGTTTCTGACTATTCCTGCCTATCTAACTGTCTTTAGAGCTTCCGCATACAAGATTTTCTTAGTTATTCTGATTTCCTGGGCTTGTCTACCTTCCCTCTGCACAACACATCCTCCATATGCAGCACTGTGCTCACCCCCGCAGTTGCAACACTTTACTTTGGTGTCCTTGTCACATTTACCATATTCGTGCTCCCCTCCACATCTAGCACATCTTAGCTTTCCCTTACATTGCTGAGCAGTGTGACCCATCCTTTGACATTTGTAGCACCTGAGTGGCTTTGGGACGTATTCTCTGACACTGTAATACATGTATCCTATTAGGACTGATGTAGGGAGTGTTTCCTCAAACTGAATCATGACAGACAGTGTGTCCTTCAGTGAACCTTCTCTTTTTCTTTAGCCTTTTCATATCCTTCACCTTTCCTCCTTGGATCTTGTTTTTCACTTCTTCCATAGACATGCACAAAGGGACACCTGATATAACTCCCCTCAAGTTAGCGGTTGCGCCAAGAACATGTGCCTTCATTTGTTCTCCGTTTAGACATGTCATTGCCAGTATTTTCTGTTGCTGTTGTTTACTTGTGTCATGAATTAACAGCCGGTTATTATTCAAGAACTTTGCAAACTTAACTCTCCCAATTTCTTTCCCAACTGCTTTTGTTAGCTTAACCGGGTGATAGTGCCCCCCACCCTGATTGAACTCAATGACAACCTTCCAGTCATTCCCTACATCCTCAAACTGCCATCCATTTTGGCTAGTTTGTGTTTTCTTCACATTGTTACTTCCTCCCACATCACTCTCATCTGACCCGCTTCTAGGTCTCGTTGCCCCCCTAGCTGCTCTTTTCCGTCCCCCAGACCTGGATAGTGTCCAGCCCACCACAGCTTTATCTATCCGTCAGAGCTAGATGCTAGTGATGGGTCCGGCAACACCGATGCGTCGGCGCATGCGTCGAGCTCATAGAGCAAAACCCCGTGTCGGTGTGCGTATCGCTTTAAGAAAGTCACGTGACCGATACAGGTACTGTATCGGTCACGTGACCGAACACTGACGCGCCAGCGTTTATAAGGAAGCGCATCTGTCAACGGGATGCGTCTGCCCAAAGAATCTCTGATGTGTTGCGGACGGTTCATCGGCAAATTCCTCAAGAATTATGGAGCACGAGCAGCCTCAAGCTACAAGAAAGGTTTCCGCCGTGTGGGACTATTTTGATCTCATATCGGAAAATAAGGTATTTGTTTTAATTTCCTTGTTGTTTCATCCTGTTCCTCTCAGAGTTTCCACTTGATCTATCTGAATTCCAATTCATTTCAAAGTGACTCTTAGTTTACTATTCATATTATTTTCTGCAGATTAAATGTCGCATTTGTTCGACCAAACTTTCATATTTAAACAAAAGCACCTCAATGCTGAGGCATTATAGGGCCAGGCATGACAATGAAGTCCCAGATACACCCAGGATAGACTCAGGTATACAGCCATTCTACAACTTACTCACAGTTGCTTTATTGGTGAAGGCAGGGTGAAGGAGGGCTGCGTGTTTTAACTGACGCTGTTTCCATGTTAATTTGTTTTTCCCTCTTAAATAAAAGCTGAAAAAGAATGCCATTTTATTTTTGCTGATCTTGGATTTTAAACTAGTGGAGTACAAGCAAAAAGATAACGACAGCAGCACTTTTTTGGGGTGGTTTTTTTTTGTGTTTTTTTTTTTTTTTGCTTTATTGATAATTAATTTCTATTAATTTATTCTTTACTTCATTTTTAACCATCAAGCTTCCAGGAAGCAGATGCTGGATGAGGCTCTGCTGAATTTCATCCTGAAGGACTGCCAGCCTCTCAGCATTGTGGAGAGTGAAGGGTTCAGGGAACTGATTCAGGCCCTTCAGCCCTCATATGTTTTGCCCACCAGAAAGGTTTGTGTGGAAATTATCTAAAGTAGTAGTTGATATATCCAATTTATTTAATCTTTAATTTAAATATATGGATTTTCTTTTGGTTTGACTTGGTGTAATTTTCAGACCATCAAACAAATGGTGGCCAAAAAGTACGAGGAGGAACGGGAACGAGTGAAAAAGAAAGTAGGCTACAGCAAGCTGTGGCAGTGAGTATAACAGCTGACGTGGACATCTGTGAACATGGAGGCTTACTTGGCTCTTACCTGTCACTACATTAATGAGAATTTGCAGTTGTGTACATCTGTGTTGGGAGTGCAATACTTTCCACAAAGTCACACTGCTGACAATTTGGCCCAAGTCAAAAGGGGCATGATGGAGGACTGGGCAAAAACCAATAAAGTGTCTTGTGACCAATGCAGCACCAAACATGATTGCATCTATTAGACAGCTCCAAATTCAGCACTCAATTTGCATTGCACATAGTCTCAATTTAGACGGGACCGTCTTCACAACAGCTGTCTGCACCCACTTCAGCCATGTTATTCAGCATTATTTGTTTGTTGTTGTTTGGAAATCATATACTAAAATGCCAATTTGTTGTTTTTTAGATAACCTTTGGCAACATCTCGACATCGAAGTGGGCAGGCAGACCAAAAGTGCCACAGCTGATGCCATGCAGGAGGTGCAGAGATACCTGGCAGAGGGCAATATTGCCAAGGTCCCAGGATCCCATGAGATACTGGGACAACCAAAAGACAATCTATCCAAACCTCTTTCAGCTTTCCCTACAATTTCTCTGCACTCCAGCCTCATCTGTGCCGTGTGAGCGGGTGTTTTCTACAGCTGAGAAGTTGTCAAAAAAGCGTAACAGACTGAATTTCAAAGTGTTGGAAAAACTTTTTTTGAATAAAAATTTGTTTAAAAAAAAAAAAAAAATCCCAGTCCACAAGCATCCTCATTCACAACATGTTCACTTAGATTTTCACATTATGATGCATGTTCACATTATTTATTGACTGCATCTAAAAATATCAACATTTTAAATTAAAATGAAGATATGAAATAATACAATATAAAATACAATAACTTAAATTATATACTGCTCAGAAAAATAAAGGGAACACTAAATATACACATCCTAGATTTGAATGAATGAAATATTCTTATTAAACACTTTGTTCTTTACATAGTTGAATGTGCTGACAACAAAATCACACAACAGCATGTGAAATTGTCAATCAGTATTGCTTCCTAAGTGGACAGTTTGATTATTTTTTTTGCGCAGTATATTATTGTATATACTAGGTCATCAAATCAGTGTCAGTTGAGTCTGTCAACTAGGTTGCCTGTAGGGATTTTTAAGGTCCAGCAGGTGTCAGTATTCAGTGACACAGTATCAACACAGTATCAATACAGTTTGGCAATGTGTCAAAACGCATCATGACGCCTCATCTACCCCATCACTATGTAGATGCCATAAATGTTACAGACAGCATACAGTTTTTGCTATCCGCCACAAACAAATCACTCCTACCTCCAGCTGAACACAGACATAAATGCAGTCCACCTTCTTCTTCAAACAGTCCAACTCGATTAAAGTACTGCGTCCTATATATTCTTCTTCTTTTAGATTTTGATTGGCGGTTGGCATCCAGCTTACAGGTGTATTACCGCCACGTACTTCACTCTATATCATCATACAGTGATGATTCATCACTTGTATCAGGAGTTCTTCTTCTTGACTTATTCACCTTGGCAGTTTTGAGCCAAATGACATCATAAAGACACATGAGTCTAGGCATCATGAGTGATGGTCTATATGACATCATGAAGACCTCATGCAGACATCATAGGGCGTCCTATGATGTGCTATGTCTGTGTGATGTCATATAGACATCTTTTTCCGCGAGTCCTATGATGCCTTGAGATCATAGGATCATCATAGAACTTCAGGCAGACATCATAGGCTGAGTCTAGGCATTTGAGTGATGGTCTATATGGCATCATAAAGACATTAAGCAGACATCACAGGGCGTCCTATGATGTGCTAGTCTATGTGACGTCATAAGAGTGCTCTTTAAAGTACGGCTTTATCAGCACAGGTCGTGACGCTCATGCTCCAAACCTGCTCTGCCACAAACTTTTAGAAGATGCAGCTTTGTTTTGTTTTTTTTTGTTTTTTTTAAAGAGCACGTTCCTCTTTCAGCATAGATGAGAATCTATTTGTGGAGAAACAAGCTCAGGGATCCCTCTGAAGGTGAGGTTTTTTTTTTAATGACACACTTTGTTTATGCTGATTTATTCCATTCATTTTAACCCCCCTGGGTCACTTGGTGTGTTACAGGTCTGTGAGGCAAAATAAAAAGTTGGGGACTACTGCTGTAGTGAATGTTGACAATGTGTTTCAGTGACAAGACTTTCACATTTACAAGAAACAAGCTTCAAGCTGTGAGTCACATAGGCATAATTCAAGGTGCCCTTTTAAAACCTGACATACTTTAATATTAGTGTCGCAGCTTATTTGGAACCACATCTTTTAAGAGCAAATTCAAAGGTGCCTGACTGTTTTGACTGTGTAATCTTGATTATGATGTATAAATTATCCAGTAATATTTTGATCAACCATCACTCATCACAATAGAGGCATTTATCAACTGAGCACGTGGATACCAGAGTCGATACGGCTACAATTAGCTAGATTGGGCAGTGGTGAAACTGGGCTCTTATGTGGTTTTCTTTCATTCATGTAACCTTTTATTGAATGACTTGTCAATCTCAATGATATGTTATTGTCATTTGACCTTATCCTCTCCACGGCACGTAGGAGAGCTGCACTTACAGCCAAAAACAGCAATGAAGGAGGCTCTGAACTCAAGTGAAACGTAGTATTATTACACCACAAATTTAAATCAGGTGAGCGTATGCTATATACTGTATGTACCTTTTGGTTTAAAAAAAGACTCTTGTTATACTCCACCAAAGACTTTTTATAAAATGATTGCTGGCATTAAATCCCAAAGCCAAAGTATGTGTCGTTATCAGGACTGAAAAATGCATAGGCCTTCTTCGGCTAATTGGACCTGCAACCTTTCTTTAGTGTCCTCAAGACACTTTTGTTGTGCTACAACTCACTTTCCTTGCATTCGGGTGTTTAGGTTTCTTTGCTTTAAAAATAATGAGGGTGTCTTTTATTCTGCTAAGGTTTTGCCTAATAGTTCTTTTTTTTTTCTTGATTGTGCTGCAGCCCTCTCTTTTGCGACCCTGCAGTTGTCCTTCTGGGTTCATTTAATGTAGAGAAAAGAATGGGTGCTGCGCTCGTAAACGCAAGGCTCGTTTTTCAAAATTGCAAATGATGGAAAGGGAGGAAATCCAATTAACTAACAAAAAAAGAGGTGACAATGCTATCGCACATCACAGAAAGAGAGGGCTTACTACGTTTAATTACAGCTCCACATATTTAGACCCTGCTAGACTAGCTTTGTACGATTCACCGCTTAAAATAACCCTTATTTACCTTCAGCACCACCGTCCATTCTCTAGCTGAAACTAGCTGTTTTAAAGCAGCATTTTGCTGGCTCCCGGCCACAAAAATAAAGTTCATCTCTCATTTAAAGTGTGTGTCGTAGAGGTAAATGTCCTTAGGTGATCTGAGTGGGGATCGCCATTCCCCTGTAGCAAAATGACCCAATATCATCCCCCTAGTTAACGTGCCATTGCCCCATCACCATCACCATTCATTGGTATAAATCAAGGAAGAAGGAGACAGGGGGACTCCCCACACACACCCACACACACCTAGAAAAAAGTAATTCTCCCCCCAATATCATCATAAACCTTTCTATATCATGTTACATAACTGACATATATAACTTTTTCTCATAGATTTGCAACTTTTTCTTAAAAGTTTGCGACCTTTTCTCTCATAAATTTTGTAATTTTTTCTATTCACCCCCACTGGAATCCTAGTTCATCTACCAACACTTGACCCTTAACCTCATTCTTTGACATTATTTTGGCCTATTTTACTATAGTTTATTTTCTCTGACCGCGGACCAAAGGCAGATAGCTGATGCTAGCATTTTAACTATTGACTCATTTGTAAATGTTTCTGGGCATATTGTACTCCAGGACCGTTCAATGAAACCACACACCCCTGTCCACCAGCAATGCTTTATTTCATGTATTTTTTAAGATGAGCGTACATTAGTTGGCTTGGTAAGAGCTAGCCAGCTAACATTAGCAATAGTGTTTAAAGAAGGAGGGTGGAGTCAAGTGAGGCTCTTCAGCCTTTAAAGAGACATGCACCGATTACAATGGTGCTGCAATAATTAAATAATTCCCCACGAGCACAAGCTATAATTTAGATGTTATGGGCTAAATCAAGTTCATCGGCCCAAGTCTTAATTTTGTCCAAAAACAGACACTATAGCATCTTGGGGGAGTCAGATTATTTAGCATCTCAGTCAAGAGACGGTGGATAAGCATGGGAGAACAATGCTCAGGAGGTTCTTAGCGAGATAGCAGGAAGGAGTCAAGGACATGGGGGGTTGAATGCAGTGTAATGCAAATGTCATGTTGTGCGTGGAGAAATGCCATGAAACTTGTGAGGAGTGATTTGGGTAAAAGAAGAGTGCCTGCTGAAATGTGTCATTCTGTTCTGTGCTTGAAAGATGTGTGTGATAAGTGTGATAAGTGTGTAATAAACCGTCTGTCGTGAATATGTCTCTTTATTTTACACACTCTACACTGGTGACCCAAGACGTATTATGGAACACGAGGCAAGAACCCCGGAGACAGCCTGGACTGGAACCCCCAGCCACGCGTGTGTGGTTTCAGTCAAGCTACCGGACTTCTGGCAGCACAACCCGCGCTCTTGGTTCCACCACACAGAGGCCCAGTTTGCCCTCTGGGGAGTAACGGCAGACGACACCAGACTCTACCATGCGGTTGCAGCACTGGACGCCCGCACAGCCCAGCAGGTAGCGAGCCTGCTCAATCAGCCACCAGCCAGCAGCAAATACGAGGCGCTCAAGGCTGCGCTCATCCAGCGCTACACGCTCTCGGAATGTGAGAGAGCGGAGAGGCTCCTGAAACGGACCAAGTTAGGAGATGGTTCAGCCATCGACCTGATGGAGAAGATGCTGGCGTTAATGGGCACGGACGACGGGCACTTTCTGTTTGCCCAGCTTTTCCTCCGGAACCTTCCAACGGTGGCGAGAGCGGTTCTGGCCAATTCGCCGTTGCTGGCCGCACGGGACTACCGTGCCCTAGCCCAGGAGGCAGACCGGATCATCCTCACCACCTGGTCGATCACAGTCAACACGGCAGCGACCAGAGGAGGCGAGGAGCCACCGACGGTAGCAGCAGCGGGAGCCAAGGAGCGCCAGAGAGACACGCTCTGTTTCTACTACCGCCGCTTTGGAGAGATCACACGCAGATGTGCGCCACCGTGCCAATTCAAGCGCTCGGGAAAACGCCGAGGCCGATGGTCGGTAGCAGCTGCGACCCTCGGTGAAGAGAACAAGCTGCTCTACATGACGGACGCACGCTCGGGGAGGCGTTTCCTCGTGGACACCGGAGCCCAGAAAGAAGAGCTTCATCCTGCAGACCTACGCCGACCGGCTGGCAGGACCTAGCGGCCCCGTGATGTTGGCAGCAAACGGCTCAGAAATTAAGACCTTTGGTGAGAGGACACTGATCTTATCTCTACACAGCCGTACATACGAGTGGACTTTTGTCGTAGCAGCACTGAATTACCATATTCTGGGGGCTGATTTTCTGTGTACACATGGTTTACTGGTTGATGTTGCTAACAGGCGCCTGGTTAATGCACTGTCCTTCGATTCTCTCCCCTGTATAGCTAGAGTGACCCAGCCAACAGCACAAGCCAACGTCACAGCTACAGGCGGTAAGTTCCACACACTGCTCACTCAGTTCCCAGCACTCACGGTCCCGATGTTTTCGGCAGCCATCACTAAACACGGGGTGGAGCACTTTATCACCACCACCGGGCCGCCCGTTTTCGCAAGACCTCAGCGCTTGGATGCAGCTAAACTGGCCATAGCGTGTGAGGAGTTCGCCAACCTGGAAAGGTTGGGCATCATCAGGCGTTCGAACAGCCCATGGGCATCCCCACTACACATGGTCCCTAAGGCTGAAGGATCGTGGCGACCGTGCAGTGATTTCCACAGGTTGAACAACGCCACAGCACACAACCGCTACCCAATTTCCTACATACAGGATTTTTCCGTTCACCTCGCCGGACCGCGCATTTTTTCCAGAATAGCCCTGGTCTGTGGTTACCACCAAGTCCCAGTGTGCGCGGAGGACGTACCCAAAACAGCGGTAATAACTCCGTTCGGTCTATTCGAGTTCCTGCGCATGCCATTCGGGTTAAAAGGCGCGGCACAGACATTCCAGCACATGATGGATGCAGTGCTGCGCGATCTCCCGTTCGTGTTCGTCTACCTGGACGATATTCTGGTAGCCAGTGCGTCCGAAGACGAACACGAAACCCACCTCACGACGGTTTTCCGGAGGTTGGAGGAGCACGGGTTAATAATCAACCCGGCAGAGATGCCAGTTTGGCGTGACGGAGATTGATTTTTTGGGGCACCGCGTCTCTCCGGAAGGAACGATCCCGCTGCCCGACAAAGTGCGCGCCGTGGCGGATTTTCCCCAGCCTCAGACAGTCAGGGCGCTGCAGGAATTTTTGGGGATGGTGAACTTTTATAACCGTTTCCTTCCCCGCACGGCGCAGCTCATGCAACCATTGTACGCCGCGCTCAAGAGACAGAAACCCGCGGATAGGGTCAAATGGACCCCGGAGCGAGAGCAGGCGTTCTCGGAGGTTAAAGCAGCCCTGGCAAACGCTGCACTGCTGGCGCATCTGGACCCAGCGGCCCGGATAGCGCTCACCACCGATGCTTCAGACGTGGCCATGGGGGCTGTTGTAGAGCAGCGCGTCACCGGGGCTTGGCAGCCGCTCGCCTTTTTCAGCAGAACTTTGCGCGACAGCGAACGTAAATACAGCGCGTTTGACAGGGAGTTACTGGCTCTCCATCTGGCCATACGCCACTTCCAGCTCTGGCTGGAAGAGCGCAACTTCACCGCGTTCGTGGACCACAAGCCGCTAACATTCGCAATGGCCAAGGTTTCAGAACTGTGGTCGGGCCGGCAACAGAGACAGCTGGCTGCGATCTCAGAGTTTACTACCGATATTCAGCATGTGTTGGGTAAACTGAATGTGGTGGCGGACTGTCTCTCGCGCGCCGTGGTGGCCCCGGTCTGCGTGGTGGCCCCGGTCTGCGTGGGGATAGATTACGCAGCCATGGCCGCGGAGCAGATTAGCGATGCAGACGTGCGCGCGCTCCAGTCTGGACCAACAGGGTTAAGGCTGGAGAGCAGGGTGCTGCAAGATGGCGCCCCCCCCCCCCAATTTGCGATGTCTCCACGGGACGCCAGCGTCCAGTGGTCCCGGTCGCGTGGCGCCGCTGCGTGTTTGAGTCGGCTCACACTTTGGCGCACCCAGGAGTGCGCACGTCGGTCAAAATGGTGGGATAGAAGTTTGTGTGGCCGAGCCTACGCAAACAAGTAAAAGAGTGGGCTGCAGCCTGCGTGGCGTGCCAACGAGCCAAGGTACACAGACACACGAAGGCTCCCTTGGAGCCGTTTCGGATACTGGCTAAGAGGTTCGACCATGTCCACGTGGACCTCGTGGGCCCCCTCCCGCCATCACAAGGGTGCACGCACCTCCTGACAGTAGTGGACCGCACTATGCGCTGGCCACAAGCAGTCCCGCTGGCGGCAACCACGTCCGCGGACGTAGCACGCGCTTTTTTAACAGCATGGGTGGCGTGTTTTGGAGTCCTCAATTTGCTTCCGAACTCTGGTCCGCGATGGCCCGCAGCCTGGGTGTTTCAATTCATCGCACAACCGCATACAACCCACAGGCCAATGGTTTATGCGAGCATTTTCATAGATCACTGAAAGCAGCACTCAGGGCTTCACTGACGAATGCAAATTGGGTAGACAGGCTGCCGTGGGTTTTATTGGGGTTGCGCTCCGCGCCAAAAGAGGATTTGGAAGCTTCCCCTGCAGAGCTCGTTTTTGCGCAGCCCCTACGGCTGCCCAGGGAATTTCTACCAGATAATCTCGCGCCGGACAGCTGCCCGTCTCAGCTTTTGCAGCGTAGCGCAAACACAGGCACGCTGCCGGGCCCTGTCCACCACAGTTTTCTGTGTGTTTTCGTGCCTTTCTGTGTGTTTTCGTGCGCGGAGTTCGTGTTCGTCAGACACGACGCCTGCCGCCCTCCATTGCGCCCACCCTATGATGGACCGTTCAGAGTGTTGGAAACAGGGGATAAGCATTTTTTGCTAGACTTGGGGGGTAGGCGGGAGAAAATTGGCATAGATAGACTCAAACCCGCTTTCGTTGTGGCGGACGAGCAAGTGCTGTTAGCTAGGGCCCCTCGGCGTGGAAGACCCCCACAGAGAGCTCCCCAGGGAAACGATTCATCAGAGCAGCCACACGGACAGACCGAAGTGCCCCCCCCCCCCTCGCCACGGCCCACCCGCAGTCAGACACACTCCCAGCAGCCCCCCACCGGCACAGCAGCGCCACGGAGAGAGTAAACCCCAGTTACAGCAGATACGGGAGGAGACTGAAGCCCAAACGGCGTGTGGACTGATGTTCTATTGTTCTATCTAAAATGCTGGGGGGGGCAGTGTAGCACCTTGGGAGAGTCAGATTATTTAGCATCTCAGACAAGAGACGGTGGATAAGCATGGGAGAACAATGCTCAGGAGGTTCCTGGCGAGATAGCAGGAAGGAGTCAAGGACGTAGGGGGTTGAATGCAGTGTAATGCAAATGTCATGTTGTGTGTGGAGAAATGCCATGAAACTTGTGAGGAGAGTGCCTGCTGAAATGTGTCATTCTGTTCTGTGCTTGAAAGATGTGAAGTGTGTAATAAACCGTCTGTCGTGAATATGTCTCTTATTTTACACACTCCACAACACTGAAAATTGCACTGTGTTTAGTCCGTCTAATACGGACCATATTTAACCAGAAAATAGTTGTTGAATATTAGCACTGTTTAAATATGAGTGTGTTTTGCAAATATCTTTTTGTGCTGTGTCTCTTGGGTGATGTTCACATTTTGGGCTCTAGGTGTCCTCTGACATCTCTGATCTCAAACGCGAAACAGGGTCTGGCTTGGTTAGTACCTGGATGGGACTCTGCTTGGGAACGTCAGGTGTTGTGAGGGACTGGTACTCTGCCTCTTGCCCAAAGATACTGGGATAAACTCCAACCTGAAAACGAACAACCCTAGTATAACAAAAGTTGGTTGATGATGTCCTTTCAACAACCTGAAAAATGTGGCTTTTCATCTTTCACTTCTCAACCAAATTTCGACCTTACAGAGACATCTATATGAAGATGTCTTTTCAACCAATTTGTGCTGAGAGGGTTAAACGCAGTTTCACCAAAGTACATCACAAACATTTCAATAAGACCTGTGGGGAAAGGTGCATTGAATGGGACCTTTAATGTTTGCTGTTCTGAGCATATGTGCGAGTGCGTTGACTTGCTGCACACTCACGCTACTTATAATGCTTCCACAGTCCAGACTAACAGCACTAATAATGCAAGCACACACAAATTGAAAGCATAAAAGCAGGAGGCTCATACCACTCTGACCCTAGACTCACTTAGATTTATCACCATGTTCCTGTAAACAAGCCTCCTTCCTGACGTCTTCTCCAAGCATGAGCCTGTCCAGCCCGGGCTCCCGCATCAACACACCCACCGTTCCCCCCAGCAAACACACACGCACACATGACCCATCTGCTTCAGTTCTCCAGACCTTGCATCTGGCCTTCTGTGAACCATTACTCTGCTCACCGCACACACACACACACACACACACACACACACACACACACACACACACACACACACACACACACACACACACACAGAAGCTTTAAAGCAAAAGGAAAGAAAAAAAAAAAGAATCAGTACGATTGTGTTGGAGCTGCATCAGAACACAGAGGGCAAAGCTCGACATGTGAACTCCCTTCAGCTCAGCAGGAAATGCAGACCAGTGTGAAGCAGAAACAAAAACCAAAACAAGGTCAGCTTCTGAACGAGGGAAAGAAATAAAGGCTAATAAACAAAACCAGTGGTGGAATTAAAAGGATGAAGAGAATGTCTTTGTTGCAAAGTCACTGCATCAACAGATGCTCATGAGATGAAAAGGTCTCCAAAAAGATATTCAAATTCTCCTAATCCGGTTCACATCCATACACTAAAATAGCATCACAACTAACATGAACACACACTGTGTTCGTGTCTGTGTGAGTTACATAATCAGCAACGATCTCGTTATCATGGGATTCTGCCGTGCATTCAGCTGCTCCCCACGCGGGCCACAGTGTACGTTGCACTGACGTGATGCATGTGGCACAGAGATGACAATTGAGCACACACGCAAACATGCACACATGGAGCTCAGAGGAGACATCTGGATCAGTGACGGTGTTCAGCCTCTGGCGTAAAACAGAAACAGGAATAAAACCACACTGTCCTGACTTCCGGTCTGGACGCCATGGCGACTGCAGCTTAACACTGAAGCTCTCAGACTCAATCCAGGATAACACCTTGAAAATCAAACTTAACGGATTTTTGGAGGAGTGAAAATCAAAAGACAAAATCATCATGTCTAAAGGAAAACAGAAGAAACTGAAATTCTCCAGGCTAGGACACGTATCGGCCGGAGAATCTGAACTGGAAGATCCCCGTTCAGAAGACGAGGAGCTGGTGATAGCTAACAAAAGGGTTAGCCTGAAATCACTATTTGAGGAACTACGACGATTTCGCCGAGATGTTACGGCCGAATTTCGGGAATTCAGAGAAGAATTGAAAAGGACAAACAGCAGAGTGGACCAGGCCGAGAACCGAATCTTGGAAACAGAGGATCGAATAAAAGTGCTCGAAGATTCTGTGCTGGACCTACGCAAAAGACAAGCAGCTATAGAGGCTAAGCTAACCGACCAAGAAGGAAAACAAAGAAGAGACAACATAAGAATTCATGGTCTGATAGAAGGAACCGAAAATGGTTTTAACTCAATGGCAGAATGCGTGGAATCCTTACTAAGAGAGAAATTGGATATTCCACAAACCACCGACTTGAAGATAGAAAAGGCACATCGTTCATTAGCCGCTAGGCCGGCGGCGGAAGCGCCCCCACGTTCGGTGTTGGTAAGATTTTCCAATTTCAAAATAAAACAAGAGGTTGTAAGACTGGCCTGGCAGAAAAAAGGATTTATGCACCAGGAGAGAAAAGTCTACGTGGAACACGATTACGCCCCGGAGGTCCTTAAAAAGCGCAGGGAATACAATGACGCGAAAAAGGTGTTAAGAGAGAAGAAATTGCGCTTTCAGACACCATTTCCTGCGAAGTTAAGGGTCTTCTACGGCGATGAAACGTGTCTCTATAATTCGGCGGAAGAAGCAACAGCTGACATGGCGAGAAGAGGCCTCCCGGTATCGGTGTTTAAACCCGCAGCAGACCCGAGTGAGAAGATCAAAGCGCAAACATGGACAAC
The DNA here is from genome assembly GCA_020510985.1 of Pholidichthys leucotaenia. NCBI lineage: Eukaryota > Metazoa > Chordata > Actinopteri > Cichliformes > Pholidichthyidae > Pholidichthys > Pholidichthys leucotaenia. Next base: position 158,090,986 of record CM035838.1, on the reverse strand, counting down.
ACAAAGACCCTCAAAATCCACGGACCAGCAGCGGGAAACCCAGCACCAGAGCGTCGCGGATAAACTATCCGTTTTCAGGTTGGAATAGCGACCTTTTTTTTTTTTTTTTTTTTTCCTTTCTCTTGAATCAATCCGCACATCCAACCCCCCTCATACAAGGTAACAAACATTAAAGGAGATGCATATTCAGCATGTGGTAAAACATTTCATGGAACAATCATATTATTTGAAACAAATAAGCCTTTGTAATAAAAAAAAAAAAACTTGTTAAAATAGAAATGTGACAATAATCCACATGTTCTGCTCATACTAACAAATACTGTTTTTGCGTGAATGTTTGATGTGATGGGGGTGGGAGGGTGCACACAATTTCACAGGGTTTAGGCATAAAAGGAAAAAAAAAAAAAAATCATTACAAGTTTGGATTGGGTTCTGAAACTCACGTTAAAAGCATGGGACTACTTTCAGTGGTACGAGAGGGCCCTCAACACGTAACAGAGTTTGAGGAATTTCCCTCAGAGCCTTCACTCCATCAAGGCTCTTACAGGGTCTTTAAAAAGACCTCAGCTCAGGAAGTTCTTTTGACAGTTTTTTGTTTTAAAGTTTTTTACACTATGTTCTTAATGTTTTTCTTGTTTTTAATGTTCTTTCAGTTTCTGAGTAGCACAAAAGAGGGCCACCACACAGTTATACTAAACAAAACAACACAATGGAGAAACAGGGTGTAACCAAAATAATTTCATATAATGTAAAAGGGATCCTGAATCCAGTTAAAAGATCCAAGATTCTAGGCAAAATGAAAAAAGACAAAGCAGGAATAATACTTTTACAAGAAACCCACCTAACAGACGTGGAACACAATAAACTCAGTAGACAAGGGTTTAAAATGATCTCTTCATCTTCATATAAATCAGGGAGGAGGAGGGGAGTAGCGACATTGATATCAACCAAAATTACATTTGAAAAAAAATCAGAACACAAAGATAAAGAAGGGAGATACAGTTTGGTAACTGGGCGGCTAGAGGGAGAAGATATCACCCTGCTGAATGTGTATGCTCCCCCAGGGGCTAACTGGAAATTTTATAAAAATGTATTCGACCTAATGATAACTAAAGCTCAAGGTTTAGTGATATGTGGTGGGGACTTCAATCTTAGACTGAATCCATACTGGGATGCTTCTGGTAATTCCCCACATCAAAATAACACCCAAAACAGGAAGACTCGGATGCTACTAAAAGAAATGGGAATCTGTGATGTGTGGAGGGAACTCAACCCCAGTGTAAAAGACTATACATTTTACTCAACTCCACATTCATCTTACTCAAGGATTGACTATTTTTTTATGTTTAATAGAGACATTGGTAGAGTAAAAACATGTAAAATAGGACTGATGGATCTCTCCGACCACAGTCCGATCTACATGGACTTAAATATCCAAAAATACACAAATAATACATTTTCTTGGAGGTTAAATTCAAATGTCCTGAAAGGACCATTGAAAGATGAATTGGAGTCAGATATTCTCAGATATTTGGAAGATAACGATAATGGAGAAGTATCCCCTTTAATACTGTGGGATGCATGTAAAGCTGTAATAAGAGGAAAGATTATTGCAAAACTGGCAACCCAAAAGAAACTAAGACAAGAAAAACTATCCACATTAGAGTCAGAACTTAGGAACCTAGAAAAAGAACACAAAGGCAACACTCATTCTACTGACTCGCTCAAGATTAAGGAAATTAAAAACCAAATAAATGAGATCTACACAATAGAAATCCAGAAGAAACTTACATTTCTGAAACAAAAATACTATGAAGCAGGCAGTAAATCGGCAAAATTGCTAGCCTATAAATTGAGGAAACATCAAACAGAAAGAGCAATCTACAAAATCAGAGACCCAGTATCAAAGGAAATAAAATTCAGAATTCAGGATATTCTTAAAAACTTCGAGAATTACTATAAGAACTTATACTCCCACAAAAAACATAAAAACGCATCCGAGGCATTCCTAAACACATTAAACCTTCCCCAACTTACGGAGTCACAAAATAAAACACTACTGTCAGAAATACATCCTAAAGAATTGGAAAAAGCAATTATGAAACTTAAAGCTAACAAATCCCCAGGAGCTGATGGCTATACAGCAGAGTGGTACAAAACCTTTAAACAGCAACTATCTCCTCTCCTCCTGAAAACATTTAATTATGTCCTCCACACAGGGGAAATCCCCCCCTCCTGGAGAGAAGGGGTCATTGCAGTTATACCTAAACCTGAAAAGGATAAACTAGAGTGCTCCAACTACAGACCAATCAGTGTACTAAATCAGGACTATAAGCTTTTTACCATTATCCTTGCCAAAAGGTTAGAGAATATACTGACAGACCTAATTCATTTAGACCAAACAGGTTTTATAAGACAAAGACAGACACAAGACAACATTCGACGCACTTTACACATAATTCATCATATAAAAAAATATAACTTAAATGCAGTCATATTAGGATTAGATGCTGAAAAAGCATTCGATTCGGTTGACTGGTCTTTTCTATACAGAATCTTATCCAGTTTCAATTTTCATAACAACTTCATTAGAACTATACAGGCATTATATAAAAAACCAACAGCTAAAATAAGGATTAACGGTAATTTATCATCATCTTTTGAACTGGAAAGAGGATGTCGTCAGGGCTGCCCCCTGTCTCCACTGCTCTTTGCAATCTTCATAGAACCTCTGAGCCAATGGATAAGACAAAACCAAAAAATTCAAGGTATTACACTTGGTCAGAAGGAACATAAAATAGCACTCTTTGCTGATGACATTTTAATATACCTAGGGCAGCCGGACACTTCTTTACCAGAACTAACCTCAGTTTTTTCAGAGTATGGAGATTTATCGGGGTACAAATTAAATATGCATAAAACCCAAGTTTTAACATTCAACTATGACCCAAATCATTATTCACTAAGCAAACTCAAAACTAACTGGGAGTCGGAATCTATGAAATATCTGGGGGTCAATATCCCGAAACAACTCAACAAAATTATATCACTAAACTATGATCCACTGGTGACAAAAATAAAATCTGACCTAGCAAGATGGAATATGATACCATTCTTGGGTATTGCACAAAGAATTGAAGCAGTCAAAATGAATATACTTCCACGTCTTCTATACCTTTTCCAAACAATACCGGTAGAACCTCCCAAAAAAACATGGCAGGAGCTGGACAGAAGGATCTCAAGATTCATATGGCAGGGCAAGAGACCTAGAATCAGATATAGAACCCTACAGCTAAACAAAGACAAAGGTGGGCTCGCGCTGCCAAATATCAGGGACTACTTTAAAGCCGCACAAATTAAAACTTTAGTAGAGATATGTAACCCAGTCTACTCTGCACAATGGAAGGAGATCGAATGCCAAATAACAAGTGACATCCCCCTACAGGCGATAATAGGGAACAATGTCTTACCTAAGCTTTTGAATAACACTAACCCGTGGATAGAGACCCCGCTAAAAATTTGGTTTAAGATAGTCAGAGAGAATCAAACTAAAGAGCCCTATCGACTTCTGCAATGGATCGCCTATGATCAGGACTTTACTCCTAATAAAACAGACACCAGATTTAAAAAGTGGAAGGAGAAGGGGCTGATAAAATATTACGATTTTTTTAAAGGGCAAATCTTAAGAAGTTTTGAAGATTTGAAAAAACAAGGCCTAATAAATCAAGACCTTTACAGGTTCTTCCAGCTTAGACACCACATAAACAATATACTTAAAAAGGAGGTTTTGGAAAGGGCCCAGTCAGGTGTTCTGAAGGTCTTCTTAATGGCATATAAAGGGATCCCAGGGATCAGATACATTTCTAAAATATACCAAGGTCTTCAAGACTTAAAAGGAGACAACACATCTTATATAAAAGAGAGATGGGAAAAAGAGGGGAATTTCACTTTACATCTGGAAATATGGGAAAAGCTAAATAAACAGCAATGGAAAAGTACCTCATCCCTGCAGTGGAGAGAATTTGGATGGAAAAACTTGGCAAGATTTTTCAGAACACCTGCACAAATCAAATTTACCCATAAGGGATTGAACTGTTGGCGCTTGTGTGGTGAAAAGACTGCAAATCATTTTCATGTGTTTTGGTCATGCCCAGTTATCCACCAATATTGGACCAATGTACAGACAATATTGGGGAAAATATTCAAAATTACAGTTCCCTTTTCTTTTGTAACTTTGTATTTGGGTTTACTACCGGACTCACTGGAAAGACGAGGAGAAAAATACTTATTCAATGTTTTAATATTGGCAAGCAAAAAAGCTCTAACTAAAAAATGGATGTTGAAGGACTGTCCTACACCTGAAGATTGGACTAACGTGATCCAAGACATTTACTCGATGGAAAAGTTGACATTCGCACTAAGACAGGACATGGATGGGTTCATGAACTTTTGGCAACCCTGGACCGCATATGTGTCTTCCATTAGATCTAATCTTTGACAAATACCATTTCAATAATGGTTCTGCTCTTTGTTCCAATGCTACTCAGATGCTCTTTTATCTTTATTTACTTACTTTTTCTTTTTGTTTGTTTTTTACTGGTTTGTTTGGTTTTTTTTTGTTTTTTGTTTTGTTTTTTTTTTCTCTTTAATTTCACCTTTTCTTTCACTTTAAAAAAAAAAAAAAAAATAAGGGGTGTTGTAAGAATTAATCTTCCAATGTTGTCAGATATCAGAAAATAAGGGAACATGTGATGAAAATGTAAACACTGCATTGCTGTAACGACCTGTATACCCTTTACAAAAACTTAAATAAAAAAAAAAAAAACCACACTGTCCTGCGAGCACGGACACGGATGGGGAAGTACAAGAATAGGTGATGGAGCGAGTTTCTGCACATTTTTACATTTCCCGAGTAGAAGGCTTTGCTGCTTTTAGCATCTCTGGGTTTAAGATGAAGCAATTTGCAACTTATATTAATAATGCCTTGAAAGAACAATACCAGTGGACCAGCCCCTTGCTCTTAATTTGAAAGTTCAGTTGCTGCTAACAAGCTCACCCTGCTCCTTTGTTTCCTGCAGCTCAGATCGCTCAGACTGCTCAGCTGTTTCTTTAAAGTATCTCTTGTGCTGCTACAGAGTGGACCCCTACAGCTTCTGGGGTGCAGCTGGTGACAAGAGTCCTTGTTCTGCTCTGAAAATCTAGCTATGACCTGGAAAGTCAGTCTACAAAGCTAAAGTACAGAACAAGGACAACTGCCTTTTCTAAATGCAGCTCAAAAAAGGCAGAGTAAGATAACTGGAGGGGAGGATGCCATCCTCAAAGTCCTAAAAGGATGTGTTTTCTCAGGGATTTGGTTGTTGAGAGGGTATTCTTGCTGATTTCAGGGTTACAGCCAAATGTTATAAGTCCCACCAATAAAGCTATCGATTCGCTCTTACAGTTGCATTCTGGTCAGAGGCGCTGTATAACGCAGGCAAGGCAGGCAAATGCTCGGGGCCCCCAAGGACTAACCACTTTTGAATCACTATAGTGGTGACAATGTGGAGCGTTTGCAATGACAGTGGCAGGCTAGCGCAGAACTCCCTAAAGGGGCCCCACCCCCACATCTCACTCTAGAGTACTGGTGCATGTCTTGTGTAAACAAACAAGTGAGAGCGACTGTAACAAAACAAAGTGAAGTTATACATCTGGCAAGTGACAAAAGAAAGAAAAAAGAGGAAGAAGAGAAAAGAAAGCAAGACGGGGGAAGTAGTAGAAATAATACAGTTAATTTAGCTGAGAGCTGCTTAGTTTGTCCTGCCTCTGCTGGTCCTGATACGATCGTGTTGAGTACCTGGGCGTTGCAGTAAGGACACCGGTACTCATTTTGTTTGCTCAGCTAGCAGGCTGAAACTGAAAACAGCCAACCTAGATGATACTTTTTCTTTAGTTATCGAATGAAAGAGGTGTCCAGCCGAGTTTAACTGTCAAGCTAAGAATGCTAAGTGGCAATGGCAGATTATTTATTACACAATGGTGATGAATGCTGGTTGGAGGGGCCCCCTGTGATTTTTTTTTTTTGCCTAGGGCCCCAAGAGACTCTAGAATCACCTCTGATTCCAGTGGCATCTTCTTACAATTGACAAAACCTCAATGGGCTTCATCTTTAATTTCACTGGCAAAACGACTGGTCGGTGTAGATGAATCTGTTAGTTAGCTGGTCTGTGGCCGCCGTGTAATGAAGCACCCCCTGTAGCACACATACATTGAGCCAGCATCGGCCCAACTTATTAAGTTTACATGGGAAATACATCTTATAGAGGTTGTTTGCACATTGGCAAGACATTAGCTAGATATTGGAATAATGCCAATGTCTAGCCAATGTCTTGCCGATGTGCAAACAACCTTTAAGATGTGTTTCCGATGTAAACTTGCCGATGTTGGCCCGACAAATGTGTGCTATTGGGGTTGCTTGTAAAGAAGAGATGAAAGTTCTCAGAAGCTCCACATCTGTCACACTTTGACTCAAACCCTTGCAAAAGAATAGAAGACCTGAACTTTATTGTGGTTAGCACGGCCGCTTCTAGATAGATTCACCCACATCATTTAATTCTATGTGTGCATCTGAGAGCAAGGAGGGGAATGAATGGGGGGAGTGTGAGGAAGGAGGCTAGCTGTCAGGATGTGGACTCCATTGTCTCTCCGACAATGAAGAGATCGAGTCGGCAGGAGCCCTGTGGCTCTCTCAATAGAGGCATTAACATCTGGGGCCAGAGGGCTACGGGGTGCGTGTGTGTGCGTGTGTGTGTGTGTGTGTGTGTCTTTGTTGCAGCTGCCCTGGATAAAACAGGATTTTCAATCCTTTTTTTTTTCATGGAGTGGGAATAATGCAGATGTCAGGAGGAATCCTTCGGTGACCAAATTGTTTTTTCAGGGCTATCTCAATCTCTTCATAACCTGCCCCATTCCTGTATAATCTGCACGGCACATACTTAAAAGGAGGATTACACATATCCTTAAAGGCCTGAAAAGTTGATTTTTCCCAAATTAAATCGAATTTTGGCTGGATTATCCCTCGCTACATCCGTCCAAATGTCAACGGCAAATGTCAACCTGGTAGAGCCGAGTTCTGCGAGTCTGTTACTTTAGTTAATCTTAGCAAATGGCACAGTGACGTGCACAGCTACCAACCAATCTCGTGAGTAAAAAAAAGAACAGATGAGAAACACCCACCACCACCATCACCACCCCTGAGTGAGCCAGACGCACATCAAAGCAGAGGAGAGCTCCTGAAACATGATAAGGCTCCCATCTCCTCCAGCATGGCAGTAACATGCCTCCACTCATCCCTCAAGTTCCTCTCCTCCTTCCAAACTACCACCTTTTTAACACCAACTCCTGCCCACTCACTGTCCACCGTCTCCATCCTCCTGCACCCACCCAGCCCTCCTATCCAGTAATTACAGTAATCACTCAAGTGTGGCTAATGCTTACTTCATTAAGACAAAGAGGGGAGGAAAAAAAAAATCAGAGGGCAATAAAAATGAAGAGCACTTTAAAGCAATATCTCAAACTAGCAGATTACTCCTGTCAGCAGAAGAACTTTTGTTGGTGTCAGCTGAGTCAGGGGGGGTCTGGTAGCTGCTTTCATGGCAAATTAAAAGCAAACCTCTTTGCTTTTAAATAAAACTCTCCCGTAAAAGGTGGGGGAACTTCGAGACCGGTTAGAACGGTTGTAACAAATTAAATCTGCCCAATATGAGATGCAAAAAGTGTTTAAAAGTTCTTTTCCTGGCACACTGGTGACCCTTTCTACTGGGGGGATGATTGTGGCACAAGGCGCCGATGGAGGTTAGCTGCTGGCGGCGTGTAGGTGCAGCGGCTGCGCGTTACAGTACAGCCCACAGCCCGGAGCCGATCCCTGTCCAGCTGCTGCAGTGCGCCGTGTTTACGCCGTGCCAAAAGCACATAAAAGTTGCATCACACCCAGCCCCAAACTACGCAAAACCAGCCTTCCCAACAGTCACCCCTTTTCCACAGAAAACCCCGGGTTTCAGGAGAACAATAAAGGAAGGGGGGGCTTCGTGGCAACAGTTGGAGATCCGGACGCTCCAAGCCCTGGACGTTTCCCCACACGCCAGCTCTGCAAACAGCGCTGTCAGGAACAAGCAGTGCGGATTTACCTTATTATCGCTGTGGTGGTGCTGATGGTCGCGGCTCTTTTGTTTTGTTCCTCCCAGTCCTCCTCCTTGACGACTGATCCAGTATCCGTTCCTGCCTCTTTTTCCTCTTCTCTCGCCCTCTCTCCCGTTATCTCGCTTTTGCTTGTATTAGAATTTGAGTTGTGAATTATTCCCACATCCTCTTTAATATGTGCCGCGGGTTCGCTCTCCTCTGGCCTCTCCTCTAAAGATTGAAAAGAACACAGGTTTGGAGCGAGGAGGCAAATGAAGCCATATGATCCTGTCATTCAGTTTCTACATGAACTGCTTCTCTGCGCGCAACTCGCTCTCTCTGCGCTTTGTAACACGAAACCAGGGGAGGGGAGGAGAAGGAAGGGAGGGGGGGGGGAGAGAGCCAGAGGAGAAAAAACGCGAGAGAGAGCGGCGATTTCAAGCCGCGATCCGTGCCGAGCCGAGCGATCTATCCGCAGAAGTTTGAGCAGCGGCAGGGCGCAGATGTGTGTCGGGCTCGGTCGTCGCGCTGCGTCTCGGTGCCAATCGCGCTGCGGCGTGTGCGCGCCCCCATCCTACTTCTGCAGTACCATCACAGCGGGATCTGGGTTGATTAAAAAAAAAAGGACCACAAACAGGGTCTCCGCCCATTAGCCCAACCTAACCGAGCCTAACAAGGTCCTGACACAGACGGGGCCCTCATTAGGAGCCCATTCCGCCACCTGGTCAGGACCCTGTTATTGTGAGCCCAGCTAAGGTTTGTTTTGTCAGAAGTGCCCCAGAGCCCCAGGTCTGACCCCCACACACTCACAGGGCCCTTTTTCTGTCAGGCCACACACATCAAAATGAGCATTTGTTGGGGTGGAGGGTGGGGCCCTGTGCAAGGTTGTGTTTGCCGGTCTCCTTGTCTGTTAAGGGGAAGAAAATAATCTTTTCCACCAAACGAAACCACCAAAAATTAACCTGGTCTTTGTCTTGATGAGCAGAAAAAAAAATCAATTAGCCAAAAAAAAAAATGGAATCAGCATCAATGTCAATGTTGCACATTTAAAAGGAAAATTTACAAGAAAAAAGTTGAAAATTTACAAAGAAAAACTTGCAAATTTATCATAAATTTATGTGGAAAAAAGTTGCAAATTTATTCCAAAAAATTGAAAATTTACAAGAAAAAGTTACAAATTAATGACAGAAGAGCTGAAAATGTACAAGAAAAAATCTGCAAATTTACACGGAAAAAGTCCCAAATTTGAGAAAGCTGCAAATTTACGAAGAAAAGAGTTGAAAATTTACATGAAAAAAGTTGCAAATTTAACAGAAAAAAGCTGCAAACTTATGAGAAAAGTCACAAATTTCAGAGAAAGCTGCAAATTTATGAGAAAAAAGTTTTAAAATTTACAACAAAAGACAAATATAAGAGGAAAAATGTAAATTTACATGTAAAAAGTTGAAAAGGTATGCCAAAAAAGTTGAAAAATTACAAGAAAAAAGTTGCAAATTTAACAGAAAAGAGCTACAAATATTTGAGAAAAAAGTTCTAAAATTTACAAGTAAAAAATTAGAAATTTAGGAAGAAAAACTTTGTAAATTTACGTGAAAAAAGTTGAAAATTTATGCCAAAAAAGTTGAAAATTTACAAGAAAAAGTTACAAATTAATGACAGAAGAGCTGAAAATGTACAAGAAAAAATCTGCAAATTTACACGAAAAAAGTCCCAAATTTGAGAAAGCTGCAAATTTATGAGGAAAAGAGTTGAAAATTTACATGAAAAAAGTTGCAGATTTAACAGAAAAAAAGCTGCAAACTTATGAGAAAAGTCACAAATTTCAGAGAAAAAGCTGCAAATTTATGAGAAAAAAGTTTTAAAATTTACAACAAAAGACTTGCAAATATAAGAGGAAAAATGTAAATTTACATGAAAAAAGTTGAAAAGGTATGCCAAAAAAGTTGAAAAATTGCAAGAAAAAAGTTGCAAATTTAACAAAAGAGCTACAAATTTTTGAGAAAAAAGTTTTAAAATTTACAAGAAAAAAATTAGAAATTTAGGAGGAAAAACTTTGTAAATTTACTTGAAAAAAAGTTGAAAATTTATGCCAAAAAAGTTGAAAATTTACAAGAAAAAGTTACAAATTAAAGACATAACAGCTGCAAATGTACAAGAAAAAAGCATCAAATTTGCAAGAAAATTCTACGGGAACAGAATCTACGCTTTCAGACGCCATTTCCGGCGAAGCTAAGGGTCTTTTACGGGGAAGAGTCATGTCTCTATAATTCAGCGGAAGAAGCAACAACTGACATGGCAAGAAGAGGACTCCCGGTAACGGTGTTTAAACCCACAGCGGATCTGAGCGAGAAAATCATAGCTCAAACGTGGTCCACTCAGAGACCTTCAAAATCCACGGGCCAGCAGCGGGAAACCCAGCCGCAGAGCTACAAAGATAAGCTTTCCAGTTCCAGGAAGCAACCTTTTTGTTTTTTGTTTTTTTTCTTTTCAGTCACTCTGCACCCCCCCCCCCCCCTACAAGGTAACAAACATTAAAGGAGATGCAGAATCAGCATGTGGTAAAACCTTTCATGGAGCAGTTATAGCATTAGAAACAAATGTCTTCTTAATTTAAAGGGGGAAAAAAATCATGTTAAAATAGAAATGTAACAATGACCCACATGTTCTCTCCACACTAACAAATACTGTATTAGAGTGAATGTTTGCTGTGATGGGGGTGGGAGGGTGCACACAATCTCATAGGGTATAGGCATAAAAAAAAAAAAAAACATTACAAAGTCGGATTGGGATCTGAAATTCACGTTAAAAACATGGGACAACTTACAGGGGTAAGAGAGGGCCCTCAACACGTAACAGAGTTTGAGGAATTTCCCTCAGAGCCTACACTCCATCAGGGCTCTTACAGGGTCTTTAAAGAGACCCCAGCTCAGGAAGTTTTTTTGACAGTTTTTTGTTTTAAAGTTTCGTACACTATGTTCTTAATGTTTTTTATGTTCTTAATGTTCTTTCAGTTTCTGAGTAGCAAAAAAGAGGGCCACCACACTGTTATACTAAATAAGAAAATACAATGGAGAAACAGGGTGTAACCAAAATAGCCTCATATAATGTAAAAGGGATCCTGAATCCAGTTAAAAGATCCAAGATTCTACGCAAAATGAAAAAAGACAAAGCAGAAATAATATTTTTACAAGAAACCCACCTAACAGACGTGGAACACACTAAACTCAATAGACAAGGGTTTAAAATGATCTCTTCATCTTCATATAAATCAGGGAGGAGGAGGGGAGTAGCGACATTGATATCAACCAAAATTACATTTGAAAAAAAATCAGAACACAAAGATAAAGAAGGGAGGTACAGTTTGGTAACTGGGCGGCTAGAGGGAGAAGATATCACCCTGCTGAATGTATATGCACCACCAGGGGCTAAATGGAAATTTTATAAAAATATATTCAACCTAATGATAACTAGTTGTGCCACTGGCTGCACAGTGGCGCAGTGGTTTAGCACTGTGGCAGCACAGTTTTACCCTCGGCCGGGGGATCGCGGGGATCATGAGATCGTGGGTTCGATCCCAGCCCCCGACCAACAGTGAGCTGTGTGGAGTTTGCATGTTCTCCCCATGTTGCGCGGGTTTACTCCGGGATTTCTCCGGTTTCCTCCCGCACACCAAAAACATGTAGGTTTAGGGCGCTCGCGCACGCAGCGACCAGCAGCCGGTGGCTTGTCACCAGACTGCAAACCAAGTCTACCTACGGGTACAAATAAGTAACAAAAAAAAAACTAAAGCCCAAGGTTTAGTGATATGTGGTGGAGACTTCAATCTAAGACTGAATCCATACTGGGATGCAACAGGTAATTCTTCACATCAAAATAACACCCAAAATAGGAATACTCGGATGCTACTAAAAGAAATGGGAATCTGTGACGTATGGAGGGAATTCAACCCCAATGTAAAAGATTATACTTTTTATTCAATGCCACATTCATCTTACTCAAGGATTGATTACTTTTTTATGTTTAATAGACACATTGGAAGAGTAAACACATGTAAAATAGGACTGATGGATCTCTCCGACCACAGTCCGATCTATATGGATTTAAACATCCAAAAATACACAAATAATACATTTTCCTGGAGGCTGAATTCAAGTGTCCTGAAAGGACCACTGAAAGATGAATTGGAATCAGATATTCTCAGATATTTGGAAGAAAACGATAATGGAGAAGTATCCCCTTTAATACTGTGGGATGCATGCAAAGCTGTAATAAGGGGAAAAATTATTGCAAAACTGGCAACCCAAAAGAAACTGAGACAAGAAAAACTAATCACACTAGAGTCAGAGCTCAAGAACCTAGAAAAAGAACACAAAGACAACACTCATTCTAATGGCTCGCTCAAGATCAAAGAAATTAAAAATCAAATAAATGAGATCTACACAATAGAAATCCAGAAGAAACTTACATTTCTGAAACAAAAACACTATGAAGCAGGCAGTAAATCGGCAAAATTACTAGCCTATAAATTGAGGAAACAACAAACGGAAAGAGCAATCTACAAAATCAGAGACCCAGTATCAAAGGAAATAAAATTCAGAATTCAGGATATTCTTAAAAGCTTCGAGAATTACTACAAGAACTTATACTCCCACAAAAAACATAAAAACGCATCCGAGACATTCCTAAACACATTAAACCTTCCCCAACTTACGGAATCACAAAATAAAACCCTACTGTCAGAAATACAACCTAAAGAATTGGAAAAAGCAATTATGAAACTTAAAGCTAACAAATCCCCAGGAGCAGATGGCTATACAGCAGAATGGTACAAAACCTTTAAACAGCAACTATCTCCTCTTCTCCTGAAAACATTTAACTACGTCCTCCACACAGGGGAAATCCCCCCCTCCTGGAGAGAAGGGGTCATTGCAGTTATACCTAAACCTGAAAAGGATAAACTAGAATGCTCCAACTACAGACCAATCAGTGTATTAAATCAGGACTATAAGCTTTTTACCACTATCCTTGCCAAAAGGTTAGAAAACATACTGACAGACTTAATTCACTTAGACCAAACAGGTTTTATAAGACAAAGACAGACACAAGACAACATTCGACGCACTTAACACATAATTCATCATATAAAAAAATATAACTTAAATGCAGTCATATTGGGATTAGATGCTGAAAAAGCATTTGATTTGGTTGACTGGTCTTTCCTATATAGAATCTTATCCAGTTTCAATTTTCATAACAACTTCATTAGATCTATACAGGCATTATATAAAAAACCAACAGCTAAAATAAGGATTAACGGTAATTTATCATCATCTTTTGAGCTGGAAAGAGGATGTCGTCAAGGCTGCCCCCTGTCTCCACTGCTCTTTGCAATCTTCATAGAACCTCTGAGCCAATGGATAAGACAAAATCAAGAAATTCAAGGTATTACACTTGGTCAGAAGGAACATAAAATAGCACTCTTTGCTGATGACATTTTAATATACCTAGGGCAGCCAGGCACTTCTCTACCAGAACTAATCTCAGTTTTTTCAGACTATGGAGATTTATCGGGGTACAAATTAAACATGCATAAAACCCAAGTTTTAACATTCAACTATGACCCAAATCATTTTTCACTAAATGAACTCAAAACTAACTGGGAGTTGGAATCTATGAAATATCTGGGGGTCAATATCCCGAAACAACTCGACAAAATTATAACACTAAACTATGATCCACTGGTGACAAAAATAAAATCTGACCTAGCAAGATGGAATATGATACCATTCTTGGGTACTGCACAAAGAATTGAAGCAGTCAAAATGAATATACTTCCATGTCTTCTATACCTTTTCCAAACAATACCGGTAGAACCTCCCAAAAAAACATGGCAGGAGCTGGACAAAAGGATCTCAAGATTCATATGGCAGGGTAAGAGACCTAGAATCAGATATAGAACCCTACAGCTAAACAAAGACAAAGGTGGGCTTGCGCTGCCAGATATCAGGGACTATTTTATAGCTGCACAAATTAAAACTTTAGTAGAGATATGTAACCCAGTCTACACTGCACAATGGAAGGAGATGGAATGCCAGATAACAAGTGACATCCCCCTACAGGCGATAATAGGGAACAATGCCTTAACTAAACTCTTGAATAACACTAACCCGTGGATAGAGACCCCGCTAAAAATTTGGTTTAAGATAGTCAGAGAGAATCAAGCTAAAGAGCCCCATCGACTTCTGCAATGGATTGCCTATGACCAAGCCTTTACCCCCAATAAAACAGACACTAGATTTAAAGAGTGGAAAGAGAAAGGGCTGATAAAATATTACGATTTTTTTAAGGGGCAAACTTTAAGAAGTTTTGAAGATTTGAAAAAACAAGGTCTAATAAATCAAGATCTTTACAGGTTCTTTCAGCTTAGACACCACATAAACAATATACTTAAAAAGGAGGTTTTGGAAAGGGCCCAGTCAGGTGTTCTGAAGGTCTTCTTAATGGCATATAAAGGGATCCCAGGGATCAGATACATTTCTAAAATATACCAAGGTCTTCAAGACTTAAAAGGAGACAACACATCATATATAAAAGAGAGATGGGAAAAAGAGGGGAATTTCACTTTACAATTGGAAATATGGGAAAAGCTAAATAAACAGCAATGGAAAAGTACCTCATCCCTGCAGTGGAGAGAATTTGGATGGAAAAACTTGGTAAGATTTTTCAGAACACCTGCACAAAACAAATTTACCCATAAGGGGTTGAACTGTTGGCGCTTGTGTGGTGAAAAGACTGCAAATCATTTTCATGTGTTTTGGTCATGCCCAGTTATCCACCAATATTGGACCAACGTACAGACAATATTGGGGAAAATATTCAAAATAACAGTTCCCTTTTCTTTTGTAACTTTGTATTTGGGTTTATTACCGGACTCACAGGAAAGACGAGGAGATAAATACTTATTCAATGTTTTAATATTGGCAAGTAAAAAAGCCCTAACTAAAAAATGGATGCTGAAGGACTGTCCTACACCTGAAGATTGGATTAACGTGATTCAAGACATTTACTCGATGGAAAAGTTGACATTCGCACTGAAACAGGACATGGATGGGTTCATGAACTTTTGGCAACCCTGGATCGCATATGTGTCTTCCATTAGATCTAATCTTTGACAAATACCATTTCAATAATGGTCCCGCTCTTTGTTCCAATGCTACTCAGTTGCTCTTTTACTTTTAATTACTTAATTTTCTGTTTGTTTGTTTTTTGCTGTTCTGTTTGTTTGTTTATTTTTTTTTTTTAATTTAATTCTCCTTAATTTCACTTTTTCTTTCACTTTAAAAAAAAAAGGGGGGTGTTGTAATAACTATCCTACCAATGTTGTCAAATAGCAAAAAAATAAGGAAACATGTGATGAAAATGTAAACAATGCAATGCTGTAATGACCTGTATACCCTTTACAAAAACTTAAATAAAAAAAAAATTACAAGAAAAAAGGTAGAAATTAATGACAGAAGAGTTGAAAAATTTACAAGAAAAAGTTGCAAGTTTACAAGGAAAAAGATGCAAACTTGTGAGAAAAAAGTTGCAAATTTATAAGAAAAAATATGCAAATTTAAGAGAAAACAGTCATGAATTTATCCAAAAAGTTGTCATGATCCTGAGCATGGTGAGGTCCGTGCTCAGACTCAGTGTAAGTCTAGTCTTTTTCCGTTTGCTTGTTTCTATTGTTTATTGTGGTCTGCTGTATCTGGTCTCTGTTCATTTATGAGTTGTTGTATTCTTAGTTGTGTCCTTATAGTCTCGCCTAGTTATTGTGTGCCATTTTGTAGTTATGCTATTATTTACACTTTTTGGGGTTGTGTTATTTTATTCTTGTATTATTTAGTTTCCGGTCTGTACTTTTATTTTGACAGTGCTGTGCAGCTTCCGGCTGCCAAACCCTGTTTCACGGGCTGCACAGCTATCACTTCTTATTTTGATTACATTCTCACTCATGTACCCACACCTGATGATCATCTGGAGCATTTCTATTTAAGCAGGCCGGTGTAGCTGATTCTTTGCAGCGGTCTTGCGTACCAAATGTTATTATTATGTCCTGTGCATTCCGAGATGGAGCCCCCGTCTGTACAGTGATCCCTCGCTACTTCGCGCTTCACCTTTCGCGCCCTCAGTGCATCGCGGATTTTTCAGAAATATTCATCAAAAATTCAAAATTGAGAAAAAATGGGCGGGCGCTAGCAGAAGGCAGGGAGACTACATTAGAACATCAGGTATCAACACGGAGAGCCGCACAGCTCAAAATCCACCTCTCTGACCACCGCTCCACTCCTCTCCGCCCACCTCTTCACTCCTCGGGAATCTCGCAAGCTGATTGGCCGAGATGTTTTACCTCGCAAGCTGATTGGCCGAGACGTTTTACCCAGCTTCTCTCCCTGTAGAGCGCCCAAACCCACCGAAGGAAGACCGCATTCATTGTTCTTTATCGCTAGTCTCGCCGCGTGGAACTTTTCGCTGTTCTCTTGTCCCTTTTTGTGTGAAATAGTCTTCCCGTCAAGCCACTACGCCGCCTCCTGCAGCTGCCCTCGACAATCCTGCGCCTCTAGCACCTGACGATGAGGCGTCACCTGAGGAGCAGTAAAGCGCTCATTAACCTGTGCAGTAAATCATCTTAATCTTGAGTTACGTATCTTGTTATAAAAATAAAAGAGTTCTAAAAACATATTTATGTACACTTTATTTACATCTACGTATGTATGTACACTTACACACACACACACACACACACACATGTATCATATGAGAGAGAGTGAGAGAATGAACGTATGTGTTATTTATGGGTGACGTCATTAGGGGTGACGCTACTTCGCGGTTTTTCACTTTTCGCGGTCGGTTCTGGAACCCATTAACCGCGATAAGTGAGGGATCACTGTATTGTGTTATTCTGAGACGGAGCCCCCATCTGTATTGTATCCTCCGGGTGTGCCCGGTATTCTCCGTTATCTGTAAGTGTGTGTATTTGTGTATTTTTGTTCCTGCGTGTCTTTCAGTTAATAAATACGCAAACTCACAGTCAGCATGTGGCGTCTTCAGTCAGCCTTTGACCTGTTGAACGCTGGTCAATTTCCCTAAAAACGCCTAAAAATAACATACCAAAGTAAATCAAAAGCTGTTCTTCAACCCTTTGCAGCATCTTCATGGTGTTGGTCTCATTTAAAAGAAAACTGAATTTTTTGGCAAAACAGACATAATCTTTCTAAGTGCTCCTGCCACTGAGTAACAATCATCTAAACATACTGAATTTGAAGAAAATAAAGTTCGCCTGGGTGTTTTTTTTTTAGATACAAATGCTTGCAAATAACACACAGCTGTCAGATACTGGCTGGAAAATGCAACAGAAATGTAGAACCAAGTGTTATCAAGCTGAGGTCAAAATTTTGTAACAATACCACAAAAGATGAATATATTACACAGCTTTTTTCTCAGGTTGTTCCCAGGCGTTTTTGAATTGTGCCAAACGGTGAAAAACGTCTATAGCTTTTGAATGCTTCAACATAGAAGCTTCATCTTGGGCTCTAATGAAAGGTGACACTCAGGGCTGTGTGTGTGTGTGGGGGGGTTGTTTGTTCATTCATGAATGAATGAATGAACAAACAAGCCCCCCACACACAAAGGAACATGCCACGTAAAAAATGTGTGGCCTTTTTTTACAAGAAAAAATAACCTACAGTGCAATAAAAATTATACTAAAATATCTGCAATGTAGAGGATAACAACTCCCCCCCCCCCCCCCCCCCCCGCTACAGAGGAGCTCGGCGCACAAAAAAACTTGTGGCCATGACGGACCGTTGTAATTACCGATCAGTCAAAAGTCATTTTTATTACTAGTGTGGAGTGTGTAAATGAAGAGGCAGATTCATGACAGACGATTTATTACACATTCACATCTCACAAGCACAGAATGGACTGCCTGGTTACAGCAAGCTCTCCTCTCTATATCACAGGTCACACTTCACAAGTTTCATGGCACTTCACATCACACAGCATGATATTTACACTACACTGCATTCAACCCCCTCTGTCCTTCCTGGGCATTGTTCACCCATGCTTATTCCCTGTCTCTGTCTGAGGTGCTAAATAACCTGACTTCCCCAAGGTCCCAACCCCCCCCCCCCCCCCCCCCACCCAGCATCTAAGACAGAACATCAGTCCACACTCGCTTTTGGCTTCAGTCTCCTCCCATATCTGCTGTAACTGGGGTTTACTGCCTCCGTGGCGCTGCTGTGCCGGTGGGGGGCTGCTGGGAGTGTGTCTGACTGCGAGTGAGCCGTGGGGGTGGGGGTGGGGGGGACTTTGCTCTGTCCGTGTGGCTGCTCTGGTGAATCGTTTCCCTGGGGAGTTCTCTGGGGGTCTTCCACGCCAAGGGGCCCTAGCCAACAGCACTTGCTCATCCGCCACTACAAAGGCGGGTTTGAATCTGTCTATGCCAATTTTTTTCTGTCTACCCCCCAAGTCTGGCACAAAATGCTTATCCCCTGTTTCCAACACTCTGAACGGTCCATCATAGGGTGGGCGCAATGGAGGGCGGTGGGCGTCGTATCTGACGAACACGAACTGCGCATTCTTCAAAGCTTTAGGCACGAAGGCACACGGAAAACTGTGGTGGGCAGGGCCCGGCAGCGTGCCTGTGTTTGCGCTACGCTGCAAAAGCTGAGACGGGCAGCTGCCCGGCGTGGGATTATCTGGTAGAAATTCCTCGGGCAGCTGTAGGAGCTGCGCAAAAACAAGCTCTGCCGGGGAAGCTTCCAAATCCTCTTTTGGCGCGGAGCACAACCCCAATAAAACCCACGGCAACCTGTCTACCCAATTTGTATCCGTTAGTGAAGCCCTGAGTGCTGCTTTCAGTGATCTATGAAAAAGCTCACATAACCCATTGGCCTGTGGGTTGTACGTGGTTGTGCGATGAATTGCAACACCCAGGCTGCGGGCCATCGCAGACCAGAGGTCGGAAACAAATTGAGGGCCCCTGTCGGACGTAATGTCCGATGGGACTCCAAAACGCGCCACCCATGCTGTTAAAAAAGCACGTGCTACGTCCGTGGACGTGGTTGCCGCCAGTGGGACTGCTTGTGGCCAGCACGTGGTGTGGTCCACCACTGTCAGGAGGTGTGTGCACCCCTGTGATGGCGGAAGGGGGCCCACGAGGTCCACGTGCACATGGTCGAACCTTTTAGCCGGTACCGGAAACGGCTCCAAAGGAGCCTTCGTGTGCCTGTGTACCTTGGCTCGTTGGCACGCCCCGCAGGCTGCAGCCCACTCTTTTACTTGTTTGCGTAGGCTCGGCCACACGAACTTTTCTCCCACCATTTTGACTGACGCGCACACTCCTGGGTGTGCCAGAGTGTGAACCGACTCAAACATGTGGCAGTGCCACGCGACCGGGACCACCGGACGTGGGCGTCCCATGGAGACATCGCAGATTTGGGGGGGGGGGGGGGTGCCATCTTGCAGCACCCTGCTCTCCAGCCTTAACCCTGTTGGTCCAGACTGGAGCGCGCGCATGTCTGCATCGCTAATCTGCTCCGTGGCCATGGCCGCATAATCTATCCCCACGTAGACCGGGGCCACCACGGCGCGTGAGAGGCAGTCTGCCACCACATTCAGTTTACCCGACACATGCTGAATATCGGTAGTAAACTCTGAGATCGCGGCCAGCTGTCTCTGCTGCCGGCCCGACCATGGTTCTGAAACCTTGGCCATCGTGAACATTAGTTGCTTGTGGTCTACGAACGCGGTGAAGCTGCGCCCTTCCAACCAGAACTGGAAGTGGTGCATGGCCAGGTGGAGAGCCAGCAACTCTCTGTCGAACCCGCTGTATTTACGTTTGCTGTCGCGCAAAGTTCTGCTGAAAAAGGCGAGCGGCTGCCAAGCCCCGGCGACGCGCTGCTCCACGACAGCCCCTATGGCCACATCTGAAGCGTCGGTGGTGAGCGCTATCCAGGCCGTCGGGTCCGGATGCACCAGCAGTGCGACGTTTGTCAGGGCTGCTTTAACTGCCGAGAACGCCCGCTCTCACTCCGGGGTCCATTCGACTCCCATTCGTGGGTTTCTGTCTCTTGAGCGCGGCGGCATACAATGGTTGCATGAGCCATGCCACGCGGGGAAGGAAACGGTTATAAAAATTTACCATCCCCGAGACTTCCGGTCTGGACGCCATGGCGACTGCAGCTTAACACTGAAGTTCTCAGACCCAATCTAGGATAACACCTTGAAAATCAAACTTAACGGATTTTTGGAGGAGTGAAAATCAAAAGACAAAATCATCATGTCTAAAGGAAAACAGAAGAAACTGAAATTCTCCAGGCCAGGACACGTATCGGCCGGAGAATCCGAACTGGAAGATCTCCGTTCAGAAGACGAGGAACTGGTGATAGCTAACAAAAGGGTTAGCCTGAAATCACTATTTGAGGAGCTACGACGATTTCGCCGAGATGTTACGGCCGAATTTCGGGAATTCAGAGAAGAATTGAAAAGGACAAACAGCAGAGTGGACCAGGCCGAGAACCGAATCTTGGAAACAGAGGATCGAATAAAAGTGCTCGAAGATTCTGTGCTAGACCTACGCAAAAGACAAGCAGCTATAGAGGCTAAGCTAACCGACCAAGAAGGAAAACAAAGAAGAGACAACATAAGAATTCATGGTCTGATAGAAGGAACTGAAAATGGTTTTAACTCAATGGCAGAATGCGTGGAATCCTTACTAAGAGAGAAATTGGATATTCCACAAACCACCGACTTGAAGATAGAAAAGGCACATCGTTCATTAGCCGCTAGGCCGGCGGCGGAAGCGCCCCCACGTTCGGTGTTGGTAAGATTTTCCAATTTCAAAATAAAACAAGAGGTTGTAAGACTGGCCTGGCAGATAAAAGGATTTATGCACCAGGAGAGAAAATCTATGTGGAACACGATTACGCCGCGGAGGTCCTTAAAAAGCGCAGGGAATACAATGACGCGAAAAAGGTGTTAAGAGAGAAGAAATTGCGCTTTCAGACACCATTTCCTGCGAAGTTAAGGGTCTTCTACGGCGATGAAACGTGTCTCTATAATTCGGCGGAAGAAGCAACAGCGGACATGGCGAAAAGAGGCCTCCCGGTAACGCTATTTAAACCCCCAGCAGACCCGAGTGAGAAGATCAAAACGCAAACATGGACAACACAAAGACCTTCAAAATCCACGGACCAGCAGCGGGAAACCCAGCACCAGAGCGTCGCGGATAAACTATCCGTTTTCAGGTTGGAATAGCGACCTTTTTTTTTTTTTTTTTTTTTTTTTTTTTCTTGAATCAATCCGCACATCCAACCCCCCTCATACAAGGTAACAAACATTAAAGGAGATGCATATTCAGCATGTGGTAAAACATTTCATGGAACAATCATATTATTTGAAACAAATAAGTCTTTGTAATAAAAAAAAAAAAACTTGTTAAAATAGAAATGTGACAATAATCCACATGTTCTCCTCATACTAACAAATACTGTTTTTGCGTGAATGTTTGATGTGATGGGGGTGGGAGGGTGCACACAATTTCACAGGGTTTAGGCATAAAAGGAAAGGAGAAAAAAAAAATCATTACAAGTTTGGATTGGGTTCTGAAACTCACGTTAAAAGCATGGGACTACTTTCAGTGGTAAGAGAGGGCCCTCAACACGTAACAGAGTTTGAGGAATTTCCCTCAGAGCCTTCACTCCATCAAGGCTCTTACAGGGTCTTTAAAAAGACCTCAGCTCAGGAAGTTCTTATGACAGCTTTTTGTTTTAAAGTTTTTTACACTATGTTCTTAATGTTTTTCTTGTTTTTAATGTTCTTTCAGTTTCTGAGTAGCATAAAAGAGGGCCACCACACAGTTATACTAAACAAAACAACACAATGGAGAAACAGGGTGTAACCAAAATAATTTCATATAATGTAAAAGGAATCCTGAATCCAGTTAAAAGATCCAAGATTCTAGGCAAAATGAAAAAAGACAAAGCAGGAATAATACTTTTACAAGAAACCCACCTAACAGACGTGGAACACAATAAACTCAGTAGACAAGGGTTTAAAATGATCTCTTCATCTTCATATAAATCAGGGAGGAGGAGGGGAGTAGCGACATTGATATCAACCAAAATTACATTTGAAAAAAAATCAGAACACAAAGATAAAGAAGGGAGATACAGTTTGGTAACTGGGCGGCTAGAGGGAGAAGATATCACCCTGCTGAATGTGTATGCTCCCCCAGGGGCTAACTGGAAATTTTATAAAAATGTATTCGACCTAATGATAACTAAAGCTCAAGGTTTAGTGATATGTGGTGGGGACTTCAATCTTAGACTGAATCCATACTGGGATGCTTCTGGTAATTCCCCACATCAAAATAACACCCAAAACAGGAAGACTCGGATGCTACTAAAAGAATTGGGAATCTGTGACGTGTGGAGGGAACTCAACCCCAGTGTAAAAGACTATACATTTTACTCAACTCCACATTCATCTTACTCAAGGATTGACTATTTTTTTATGTTTAATAGAGACATTGGAAGAGTAAAAACATGTAAAATAGGACTGATGGATCTCTCCGACCACAGTCCGATCTACATGGACTTAAATATCCAAAAATACACAAATAATACATTTTCTTGGAGGTTAAATTCAAATGTCCTGAAAGGACCATTGAAAGATGAATTGGAATCAGATATTCTCAGATATTTGGAAGATAACGATAATGGAGAAGTATCCCCTTTAATACTGTGGGATGCATGTAAAGCTGTAATAAGAGGAAAGATTATTGCAAAACTGGCAACCCAAAAGAAACTAAGACAAGAAAAACTATCCACATTAGAGTCAGAACTTAGGAACCTAGAAAAAGAACACAAAGGCAACACTCATTCTACTGACTCGCTCAAGATTAAGGAAATTAAAAACCAAATAAATGAGATCTACACAATAGAAATCCAGAAGAAACTTACATTTCTGAAACAAAAATACTATGAAGCAGGCAGTAAATCAGCAAAATTGCTAGCCTATAAATTGAGGAAACATCAAACAGAAAGAGCAATCTACAAAATCAGAGACCCAGTATCAAAGGAAATAAAATTCAGAATTCAGGATATTCTTAAAAACTTCGAGAATTACTATAAGAACTTATACTCCCACAAAAAAACATAAAAACGCATCCGAGGCATTCCTAAACACATTAAACCTTCCCCAACTTACGGAGTCACAAAATAAAACACTACTGTCAGAAATACATCCTAAAGAATTGGAAAAAGCAATTATGAAACTTAAAGCTAACAAATCCCCAGGAGCTGATGGCTATACAGCAGAGTGGTACAAAACCTTTAAACAGCAACTATCTCCTCTCCTCCTGAAAACATTTAATTATGTCCTCCACACAGGGGAAATCCCCCCCTCCTGGAGAGAAGGGGTCATTGCAGTTATACCTAAACCTGAAAAGGATAAACTAGAGTGCTCCAACTACAGACCAATCAGTGTACTAAATCAGGACTATAAGCTTTTTACCATTATCCTTGCCAAAAGGTTAGAAAATATACTGACAGACCTAATTCATTTAGACCAAACAGGTTTTATAAGACAAAGACAGACACAAGACAACATTCGACGCACTTTACACATAATTCATCATATAAAAAAATATAACTTAAATGCAGTCATATTGGGATTAGATGCTGAAAAAGCATTCGATTCGGTTGACTGGTCTTTTCTATATAGAATCTTATCCAGTTTCAATTTTCATAACAACTTCATTAGAACTATACAGGCATTATATAAAAAACCAACAGCTAAAATAAGGATTAACGGTAATTTATCATCATCTTTTGAACTGGAAAGAGGATGTCGTCAGGGCTGCCCCCTGTCTCCACTGCTCTTTGCAATCTTCATAGAACCTCTGAGCCAATGGATAAGACAAAACCAAAAAATTCAAGGTATTACACTTGGTCAGAAGGAACATAAAATAGCACTCTTTGCTGATGACATTTTAATATACCTAGGGCAGCCGGACACTTCTTTACCAGAACTAACCTCAGTTTTTTCAGAGTATGGAGATTTATCGGGATACAAATTAAATATGCATAAAACCCAAGTTTTAACATTCAACTATGACCCAAATCATTATTCACTAAGCAAACTCAAAACTAACTGGGAGTCGGAATCTATGAAATATCTAGGGGTCAATATCCCGAAACAACTCAACAAAATTATATCACTAAACTATGATCCACTGGTGACAAAAATAAAATCTGACCTAGCAAGATGGAATATGATACCATTCTTGGGTACTGCACAAAGAATTGAAGCAGTCAAAATGAATATACTTCCACGTCTTCTATACCTTTTCCAAACAATACCGGTAGAACCTCCCAAAAAAACATGGCAGGAGCTGGACAGAAGGATCTCAAGATTCATATGGCAGGGCAAGAGACCTAGAATCAGATATAGAACCCTACAGCTAAACAAAGACAAAGGTGGGCTCGCGCTGCCAAATATCAGGGACTACTTTAAAGCCGCACAAATTAAAACTTTAGTAGAGATATGTAACCCAGTCTACACTGCACAATGGAAGGAGATCGAATGCCAAATAACAAGTGACATCCCCCTACAGGCGATAATAGGGAACAATGTCTTACCTAAGCTTTTGAATAACACTAACCCGTGGATAGAGACCCCGCTAAAAATTTGGTTTAAGATAGTCAGAGAGAATCAAACTAAAGAGCCCTATCGACTTCTGCAATGGATCGCTTATGATCAGGACTTTACTCCTAATAAAACAGACACCAGATTTAAAAAGTGGAAGGAGAAAGGGCTGATAAAATATTACGATTTTTTTAAAGGGCAAATCTTAAGAAGTTTTGAAGATTTGAAAAAACAAGGCCTAATAAATCAAGACCTTTACAGGTTCTTCCAGCTTAGACACCACATAAACAATATACTTAAAAAGGAGGTTTTGGAAAGGGCCCAGTCAGGTGTTCTGAAGGTCTTCTTAATGGCATATAAAGGGATCCCAGGGATCAGATACATTTCTAAAATATACCAAGGTCTTCAAGACTTAAAAGGAGACAACACATCTTATATAAAAGAGAGATGGGAAAAAGAGGGGAATTTCACTTTACAACTGGAAATATGGGAAAAGCTAAATAAACAGCAATGGAAAAGTACCTCATCCCTGCAGTGGAGAGAATTTGGATGGAAAAACTTGGCAAGATTTTTCAGAACACCTGCACAAAACAAATTTACCCATAAGGGATTGAACTGTTGGCGCTTGTGTGGTGAAAAGACTGCAAATCATTTTCATGTGTTTTGGTCATGCCCAGTTATCCACCAATATTGGACCAATGTACAGACAATATTGGGGAAAATATTCAAAATTACAGTTCCCTTTTCTTTTGTAACTTTGTATTTGGGTTTACTACCGGACTCACTGGAAAGACGAGGAGAAAAATACTTATTCAATGTTTTAATATTGGCAAGCAAAAAAGCTCTAACTAAAAAATGGATGTTGAAGGACTGTCCTACACCTGAAGATTGGACTAACGTGATCCAAGACATTTACTCGATGGAAAAGTTGACATTCGCACTGAGACAGGACATGGATGTGTTCATGAACTTTTGGCAACCCTGGACCGCATATGTGTCTTCCATTAGATCTAATCTTTGACAAATACCATTTCAATAATGGTTCCGCTCTTTGTTCCAACGCTACTCAGATGCTCTTTTATCTTTATTTACTTACTTTTTCTTTTTGTTTGTTTTTTACTGGTTTGTTTTTTTTTTTTTTGTTATTTGTTTCTTGTTTTTTTTTCTCTTTAATTTCACTTTTTCTTTCACTTTAAAAAAAAAAAAAAAGGGGTGTTGTAAGAATTAATCTTCCAATGTTGTCAGATATCAGAAAATAAGGGAACATGTGATGAAAATGTAAACACTGCATTGCTGTAACGACCTGTATACCCTTTACAAAAACTTAAATAAAAAAAAAAAAAAAAAAAAAATTACCATCCCCAAAAATTCCTGCAGTGCCCTGACCGTCAGGTCTGAGGCCGGGGAAAATCTGCCACAGCGCGCACTTTGTCGGGCAACGGGATCGCTCCTTCCGGAGAGACGTGGTGCCCCCAAAAATCAGTCCCCGTCACACCGAACTGGCATTTCACCGGGTTGATTATCAACCCGTGCTCCTCCAACCTCCGGAAAACCGTCGTGAGGTGGGTTTCGTGTTCGTCTTCGGACGTACTGGCTACCAGGATATCGTCCAGGTAGATGAACATGAACGGGAGATCACGCAGCACTGCATCCATCATGTGCTGGAATGTCTGTGCTGCGCCTTTTAACCCAAATGGCATGCGCAGGAACTTGAATAAACCGAACGGAGTTATTACCGCTGTTTTGGGTATGTCCTCCCCGCGCACTGGGACCTGGTGGTAACCGCGGACCAGGTCTATTTTGGAAAAAATGCGTGCTCCGGTGAGGCGAACGGAAAAATCCTGTATGTGGGGAACTGGGTAGCGGTTGTGTGCTGTGGCGTTGTTCAACCTGCGGAAATCACCGCACGGTCGCCACGATCCATCAGCCTTAGGGACCATGTGTAGCGGGGATGCCCATGGGCTGTTCGAACGCCTGATGATGCCCAACCGTTCCAGGTTGGCAAACTCCTCGCGCGCTATGGCCAGTTTAGCTGCATCCAAGCGCTGAGGTCTTGCAAAAACGGGCGGCCCGGTGGTGGTGATAAAGTGCTCCACCCCGTGTTTAGCGATGGCCGCCGAAAACGTTGGGACTGTGAGTGCTGGGAACTGAGTGAGCAGCGTGTGGAACTTACGGCCTGGAGCTGTGATGCTGGCTTGTGCTGTTGGCCAGGTCCCTCAAGCTATACAGGGGAGAGATTCAAAGGACAGTGCATTAACCAGGCGCCTGTTAGCAACGTCCACAAGTAAACCATGCGCACACAGAAAATCAGCGCCCAGGAGCGGGCAACACAGTGCTGCTATGATAAAAGTCCACTCATACGAGCGGCCATGTAGGGATAAGGTCAGTGTTCTCTCACCGAACGTCTTAATCTCCGAGCCGTTTACTGCCACCATTCCGGGGCCGCTAGGTCCTGCCAGCCGGTCAGCGTAGGACGGCAGGATGACGCTCTTCTGGGCTCCGGTGTCGACGAGGAAGCGTCTCCCCGAGCGCGAGTCCGTCACGTAGAGCAGCTTGTTCTCTTCACCGGTGGTCACAGCTGCTACCGACTGCTGGCCTTGGTGTTTCCCGAGCGCTTGAACTGGCACAGTGGCGCACATCTACGCGCGTTCTCTCCGAAGCGGCGGTGGTAGAAGCAGAGCGTGTCTCTCTGGCACTCCTTGGCCCCCGCTGCCGCTACTGTCGGTGGCTCCTTGCCTCCCCTGGTCGTCTCGCTGGGCTCCGCCGCCGCCGCGTTGACTGTGATTGCCCTGGTGGTGAGGATGATCCTGTCTGCCTCCTGGGCTAGCGCACGGTAGTCACGTGCGGCCAGCAACGGCAAATTGGCAAGAACCGCTCTTGCCTCTGTTGGAAGGTTCCGGAGGAAAAGGTGGGCAAACAGAAAGTGCCCGTCGTCCGTGCCCATCAACGCCAGCATCTTCTCCATCAGGTTGACGGCCGACCCATCTCCTAACTCGGTCCGCGCCAGGAGCCTCTCCGCTCTCTCACATTCCGAGAGCGTGTAACGCTGGGTGAGCACAGCCTTGAGCGCCTCGTATTTGTTGCGGGCTGGTGGCTGATCGAGCAGGCTCGCTATCTGCTGGGCTGTGCGGGAGTCCAGCACTGCTACCACATGGTAGAACTTGGTGTCGTCTGCCATTACTACCCGGAGGGCGAACTGGGCCTCGGTGTGGTGGAACCAAGAGCGTGGGTTGTGCTGCCAGAAATCCAGTAGCTTGACTGAAACCGCACACGTGTTGCTGGGGGTTCCAGTCCGGGCTGTCTGTGGAATGGCTGCTGTGTCGCTGGGGCTTCCCGACCGGGCCGGCTCTGGGGTTCTTGCCTCGTGTTCCATAATACGTCTTGGGTCACCAGTGTGGAGTGTGTAAATGAAGATGCAGATTCATGACAGACGATTTATTACACACTCACATCTCACAAGCACAGAATGGACTGCCTGGTTACAGCAAGCTCTCCTCTCTATATCACAAGTCACACTTCACAAGTTTCATGGCACTTCACATCACACAGCATAATATTTACACTACACTGCATTCAACCCCCTCTGTCCTTCCTGGGCATTGTTCTCCCATGCTTATTCCCTGTCTCTGTCTGAGGTGCTAAATAACCTGACTTCCCCAAGGTCCCAAACTGTTTTCATTGATAAAGAATAATCTAGCTTATAACACTTACCTGTCCACAATAGCAGTGTCGTTGGCGAACATCTGTTCCTCATTGTCAGACGAACATGAATTTGGTCCGGTTGTTACGGACTCGAGGTTCTGGTCACCCTACCCGGTCAAACCATCTCCGCTTCCATGCTTGCGGTTTTTGCGAACCATTTTTCAAAACAAATAAGAACAGTAGTAATAAAAAAAGACTGGCTAATGGCTAAGAGTGGCTAACGCTACCGTTACACACAGGTCTCAATGTGAGTCACCCAGCGGCTTAGGCAAAAAAGATTTTACGCACGGGGACGCACGTGTTTCAATCGTCGAACTTCTCTGCTTCAATTGGCTCGTTGTATTCGCGGTCGTTGGTAGGCAGGTCCTTCTTGCTAGGTTTTCAGTCATTGGTTCTTCAAGGTTTCAGAAACCCAATTCAAGGCTCTTATTAGTCGAATGAGAGGTCAATCAAATCTAAACCAATCAAACACTCCTCTGGCTTTCTGCTCGCGGCTGTGTCTGTACTGGAAGAACGAAAATGCAGCTTTTTTTTTTCAGTGCGCACTGAGACGCACTTTGACGCAGAGACGTGACCGCCCGCGGAATCCCGGAGTTCCAACAGGTTAAAAAGGGCTGGTTAGGACAGAAGACCACTGCCAGTGTGAGATGCCAGTGGCTGTGAGTTTTGCCAGTTTTTTTTCCCTCCTGGTTATCTTGTTAAGTCAGTTTTCTCCTTGTGGTTATGACAATATACTTAGACTTTAGTTTGCTCGGGCTGAATGAGGATGAGTGCAGGGCGGCATAAGTAATCCTGAGAAAGCTGAGATCCTTCAACGTGTGCAGCAGGATGCTGGAGCTTTTCTACCAGACTGTTGTCGCCAGCGCTATCTTTTTTGCTGTGGTCTGTTGGGGTAGCAGTATCAGGGCCAGAGATACCAACAGACTTGACAAGATTATCAAGAGGGCTGGCTCTGTAATTGGTCTCAGACCGGAGACCTTTGAGACAGGGGTGGAGAGGAGAACACTAAATAAACTGCGATCCATCATGGACAATCCTGATCACCCCCTCCACCACACACTAGATAGACAGCGAAGCACTTTCTCCAGTAGACTACTACAGCTTCGTTGTCAAACGGCCAGGTACAGGAAATCTTTCCTGCCACATGCAATTTCACTGTACAATAACTCACTATGATGTTGTATTCTGGTCATAGCTATGCTGCCACACTGCATCTTACAGACTAACTGGTACATCACTTTTCACTCTGCTCCTGATGGCCCTTCTTTGTGCAGTGAGATGAGTCATGTGTTCATGCGGGTCATCATATATTAAGCTATGATGTATATAGTCGTGTTAGTTTTTACTTTCCATGGGTAATCTCTTTGTCTGTCATGTGTGTTTCTGTTGTTTGGCTGTCAACTGTCATGCTGCTGTTACACTGTAATTTCCCAGTTTGGGATCAATAAAGTACATCTATCTACCTACCTACCTACCTACCTACCTACCTACCTACCTACCTACCTACCTACCTATCTATCTATCTATCTATCTATCTATCTATCTATCTATCTATCTATCTATCTATCTAACTAACTAACTAACTAACTAACTAACTAACTAACTAACTAACTAACTAACTAACTAACTATCTAACTAACTAACTAATCCACGCTTTCATCTCAGAACCTGCACCTCCCATACTCCCGAGGGAGTTCAGAGATTGCTGGACTGTGCGGGGCAAGTTACTGACAAAAACCCCAAGCTTGTGGTGTTACCCGGTGCTCACAGACATACTCCTCTCCATAGTTACACCATGGTTCATGCTCCAAGAGTGGGAGGAAACTAAGAGTGGGAGGAAACTTCTTCTGCATCTATGCCGATGCCAACGAAGAAGCGGCGCTGGGCACGGAGGCTCTGAGCCTTTCGCAGTTCTCCAGCAGAAGCCCCGCCTTCCCCTCCTGAACAGTGGCCCGCACCATCAGCTGAGGAGCTGGAGGAGTGCAGGCAAGTTTTAGTGGCTGAAACTGAACTGTTGCTGGATTGCAAGCCATTGCTCTTTCCAGACTATGCGGCCCAGCTGGAGGGAGATTCGCCGGGTGAAACAGAGCCTGAACCGACAAAAGAATGTCCCCTGACTCCGGTGCGTCACCCGCCTTGCCAGACGACCTCCACAGCTCCTGAAAGTGCCTCATCTGGCCCCGCAGAGGCAGCCACCAAGCCCCAGGAATTAAGGCAAGTGTCTACTCATTCTCTAACTTTTAAAAATGAATTGTCTTGCCTAATTCCCGGTGGGGGGTGGGGGGCTCAGAGGCAGCCACACACTGTTACTGAGCTCTCATCACCTGCTCCTGTAGTTAATCCTGATTCCTCACCTGCTTCTCCTGTGTCCCCCTCTGCTCTCCTTGAGTGTTCACCGGTCCTGGGAGGGAGCCGCCGGACGAGGGAGAGTCCTGTGGTGCCGAGGGGTCCTGTTCCAGCCCCACAGCCACGCTCTCCACAGGAGAGGAGTGCCCCCTGTAAGGAGGGTCCCCTGGTTTCAGCATTGCGGAACCGGGGGCCATCGGTGAGGTGTCTTCTGGCTCCACTATGTCAAGCTGGAGTTCATCCTGCTGCTACCTCGTCTCCACCAAATGAACAAGGGTCTGCACTATTGGCCGTTCCTCTGGTGCTGGGAGAGAGCCTGCGCAGTCAGCTGGATCAGGTACGTCATCCTCGTGCTCCCTGACAGCCCAACTGCGGAGGAGCGCCAGCGGGTTTTGGTGGCAGAGAGGGAGCTACTACTGGAGTACAAGCCATGGCTCCTTTCGGAGGTTATGCAGAATCTGGAGGGTGTTTCTTTGGGGGGAGTGAAGTCAGCGCCGATGAGCAGGGGTTCCCGGACTCCAGAGCGTCATCTATCTCCACCTCCTCGTCAGACGACCCCCACCATTACAGGAAGAACATTGTCTGGTTCCGCAGCAGCAATCACCATCGTACCTCGGGAGATAAGGCAAGTGTGTGCACATTCTCTTACACATGAAAATGAAATTTCTTGCCTTGTCCCTGGTGGAGAGGCTCAGCGTCAGCAGCCCACTGTGGCTGAGCCCTCACCATCTGCTGCAGTAATCTGCTCCTCACCCATCTCTCCTGTGTTTCCTCCCATCTTCCTTGAGCGTCTGTCGGTCCTTGGATGGAGCCATCGGATGACTGAAGAGTCTGCGGCCCTGATGAATCCTACGTCAGCCCTGCAGCCACGTCCTAGACAGGAGAGGAGCAGCCCCGGATCCCTGAAGCCTGAGCCGGCAAGGGAATGTCCCCTGGTTTCAGCTGCCTGGGACTCTGCGCCAGTGATGAGGCGACCTCCAGTCTCAGCTGCCACGCCGGGAGGGCCACCTGCATTGGTCATCATGCTTGGAGGTCTTTGGGCTGCTTCCACCACCATGCCTGCTGCAGAGGTCACCGCAGCAGAGTCATCTGAGTCCTGGATGGCGGTGGAGCTCAAGTCCAGGCAAGTACTCGGTTCCGTTTTACCATCCACAGACCTAGAGCCTTGTCTGGCTCATGGGGGTGGGGGGGGGGGGATCAGTTGCAGATGTCCTCTGCTCCTGAGTTCTCCTCACCGGGCTCCACTGCTGCTGGTGATTCTCTGGTGTTTTTCTCTTCCTCACTTTCTGAGGTGGCCATGTCGGAGGGGGAACATCAGGCAGGCAGAGCCAAGATGCCCCAGCTGGAGTCGCCAGAGTCCTGGACGGCAGTGGAGCCTGAGTCGAGGTAAGTACTCTTTCCTGTTTTGAAATTATCAGAGTTAGAGAAGTCTTGTCTTGCTCGTGGCGAGGAGAATCAGCTGCAGACGCCCTCTGCTGCTGAGCTCTCCTCACTGGGCTCCACTGCTGCCGGTGGTAGTAACCTGGCATATGTGTCTTCTCCTCTGCATGAGTCCTCGTCCAGGTCTGGTGATGGTCCTCCTCCATCTCCGCATGAGTCCTCATCCGGGTCCGGTGATGATCCTCCTTCATCTCCACCTGAGGTCATCACGGGTCCGCCGTCTCTGCCAGAGGTCATCGTGGGTCTCGCCTCATCGCCAGAGGTCTCCATGGGTCCCACCTCGTCACCCGAGGTCTCTGTGGGTCCTGCCTTGTCGCCCGAGGTCGCTGTGGGTCATCCCTCTCCACCTGAGGCCGCCGTGGGTCCCGCCTCTCCACCTGCGGCCGCTGTGGGTGCTCCACCTCAGTCCGAGGCTGCCGCGGTTGCTCTGCCTCAGTCCGAGGTCATCAAGGGTCTCCCGCTGTTGCCGGAGGTCGTTGAGGGTCTCCTGCTGTTGCTGGAGGTTGTTGAGGGTCTCCTGCCATTACCGGAGGTCATTATGGATCCTTCGCCTTCGTCGGAGGTCATTGGGTCCCGCTGGGGGCCCTTGCTGATCAGTCATCTTCACCGTTTGGTTGCTTCACTGGTCGGCTGCTTCCTTCCTCTGGTGTCCTCGTTGGTCAGCCGTCATCGCCGTCTGGCTCGGCTGTGGGTCAGCAATCAGTGTCAGGAACCAACCATCCGCAACCCTTGTCCCGCTTCATCCACGCTGCAGTCCATGCGGTCCGTTGGGGGCATGGATTCTAGCTACCACCTCCAGGAGGGGGTACATTGTGCCCCGCGGCCCTTTGGCTCAGGGATGTAGGGAGACCACCCGATGCACTGTGTCATTTGGTTGGGTGGCTCAAGACCTCTGGGAGACCACCCAATGGGCTACGCCAGCTGCTCAGGTGGCTTAGAACTCTGGAAGGCCACCGAACGTGTGCCACTGTGTAATCTGGTGGTCTTGGGACTTTGGTAGGCCACCCGAATTGCCTTATCTACCTTTCCAGGGGCCCTAGAGTTCTGTGCTGCCATATCTGTTTGGGTTGTGGGTCATGAGTTTTTTTGTCTTGTTTCTGTTTTGGGTTAGGTCCTTCTGTGCTTAGGTTCCCCCTCCTCCCAGCAGGGGTGGGTTGTTTTTCTTGTTGGGGGAGGGGGTCTCTTTTGTGAGTGGGTCCTGTTTCTTTTTTGATGTTGCCCTGGGGTGTCTGGGACCCACCCCTTTGGGGGAGGGGGGATGCACTGTCATGATCCTGAGCACAGCTGAGGTCCATACTCAGCGTCTGTGTAAGTCTAGTCTTTTTCTGTTTGTTTGTTTCTATTGTTTATTATGGTCTGCTGTATCTGGTCTCTGTTCATTTATGAGTTGTTGTATTCTTTGTTGTATCCTTATAGTCTCACCTAGTTATTGTGTGCCATTTTGTAGTTATGCTATTATTTACACTTTTTGGGGTTGTATTATTTTATTCTTGTATTATTTAGTTTCCGGTCTGTACTTTTATTTTGACAGTGCTGTGCAGCTTCCGGCTGTCAAACCCTGTTTTGCGGGCTGCACAGCTGTCACTTGTTATTTTGATTACGTTTTCACTCATGTACCCACACCTGACAGTCATCTGGAGCATTTCTATTTAAGCAGGCCAGTGTAGCTTGATTCTTTGCAGCGGTCTTGCGTACCAGACATTATTATTGCGTCCTGTGCATTTTGAGATGGAGCCCCCATCTGTATTGTGTTATTCCGAGACGGAACCCCCATCTGTATTGTATCCTCCGGGTATGCCCCAGTATTCTCCGTTATCTGTAAGCGTGTGTATTTGTGTATTTTTGTTCCTGTGCATCTTTCAGTTAATAAATATGCAAACTCCCAACCAGCGTGTGGCGTCTTCAGTCAGCCCTTAAAAATGGGCAGGTTTTGACAAAAGCTGAAAATTTACAAGAGAAGAGTTAGAAATTAATGACAGAAGAGCTAAAAATGTACAAGAAAAAAGCTGCAAAGTTGCAAGAAAAAAATCCCAAATTTAAGAAAAGAAGTTGCAAATTTATGAGAAAAAGTTGCAAATTTATGCCAAAAAAAGTTGAAAATTTACAAGAGAAAAGTTACAAATTAATGACAGAAGAGCTGGAAATGTATCAAAAAAAAGCTGCAAATTTATGAGAAAAAAGATGAAAATTTACAAGAAAAAATGTGCAAATTTAAGAGAAAAAGATGAAAA
The DNA here is from genome assembly GCA_020510985.1 of Pholidichthys leucotaenia. Lineage (NCBI taxonomy): Eukaryota > Metazoa > Chordata > Actinopteri > Cichliformes > Pholidichthyidae > Pholidichthys > Pholidichthys leucotaenia. The sequence continues at coordinate 158,056,418 of CM035838.1, read as the reverse complement.
TGATTATTATTTTAGAAGATTGTGTGAACCCTTTTGGATTAGGATAAGAAAATGTTCCCAGAAATCAATAAAGCACAGCACTGAAATTTTTAATCACGATTATTATTATCATTATAAAAAAAAATTAAACAGCCACAGAGGGTGCACAAGCCAGTGTACTTCTAGTGCCGCTCCCAAGTCCAGGTAACTGGGGAGGGCTGTGTCAGGAAGGGCATCCAACGTAAAACCTTTGCCAAATCAAACATCAAGATCATGACGAATGAGACTTTCATACCGGATCGGTCAAGGCCCAGGTTAACAACGACGTGCCACCGGTACTGTTAACTGACAGGGTGCCAGTGGAAATTGGGCTACTGTTGGCCGAAGATCAAGGAGGTGTCATGATCCAGTGCACGGACAGGGGCCATGCCTAGTTATCTGATTAGTTTTGTCTTTTTCTGATTGTTTATTTCTTCTGTTCACCCTGTTTGCTGCATTTGGTTCCTGGTTATGATTAGTTTATGATTAGTTTCTGTATTTCCTTTTTGGTTTATTGTTTTGATTATTATGGGCGCTGTGACAGCTTGCGCGTCACTTCTGGCTGTCAGATTCTGTTTGAGGGCTGTCATGGCTGCCTGCAATGATCGCCACTTATGACCCTGCAAGTGTTGGTAATCAGGGGGGTTGACTATTTCAACCATTGGCGCCACTTCCCTGGCGCAGCGGCATCAAATCCCTCCTGTCAGGCAACCCCTGGACTCCTTGCCAAGTAATTATTTTTCTTTTCCTGCTCACATCCTTGTTTATTTCTGGCATTTTTCACTCCAGCTTCAGAGCTGTGTTTTCTGTTGGTTTGTGTGTTGTATCTTGAGTCACTTTTAGTTAATAAAATTGTAAAAACTCAACAGTCTGCGTTTGGTGTCCTGTTTGCCCTCGGGGAGGGCCATTCATGACATGAGGAGGAGAGGGGGAAGGCGCATTAGGAAGGAGAGAGAGAAAAGGAAAGGTAGAAGTGTGGGGGTGAGAGTAAGGACGTTAAATGTAGGAACTATGACTGGTAAAGGCAGAGAGTTGGCTGATATGATGGAGAGAAGACAGGTAGCTATACTGTGTGTTCAAGAAACCAGATGAAAGGGACGCAAGGCTAGGAGCATTGGAGGGGGATTTAAACTATTCTACCATGGTGTAGATACGAAGAGAAATGGAGTAGGAGTAATCTTGAAGGAAGAGTATGTGAAGAGCGCTCAGGAGGTAAAGAGGGAGTCAGACAGAATCATGAGTTTGAAGCTAGAAGTCAAAGGTGTGATGTTGAATATTGTCAGTGTGTATGCCCCACAAGTTGGATGTCAGGTAGAAGAGAAAGAGGAATTCTGGAGTAAGTTGGATGAAGCGGTAGAGATTGTTCTCAGGGGGAAAGAGTGATGATTGGAGCAGACTTTAATGGACATGCAGGTGAAGGGAACAGAGATGATGATGAGGTTCTGGGTAGGTATGGTCTTAAGGAGAGAAATGTGGAAGGACAGATGGCTGTGGATTTTGCTAAAAAGATGGAAATGGCTGTAGCGAACACATACCTTAAGAAGAGAGAGGAACATAGGGTGACTTACAAGAGTGGAGGAAGGTGCACACAGGTGGACTACATCTTATGCAGAAGGAGAAATCTGAAAGAGGTAGGAGACTGCAAGCTGGTGGCAGGGGACAATGTAGCTAAACAGAATCGGATGGTAGTCTGTAGGATGACTTTGCAAAGCAAGAAGTGTTAGAGAGTGAAGGCAGAGCCAAAGATTAAGTGGGGGAAGTTACAGAAGGAAGAAGGTTGCACAGAGTTCAGGAAGGAATTGATACAGGCTCTGGGTGGTAGGGAAGAAATTACCAGATGACTAGGAAAGTACAGCCAAAGTATTGAGGGAAACAGGTAGAAAGGTATGTGGTGTATCCAATGGACAAAGGAAGGAAGACAAGAAGACTCAGTGGTGAAATGAGGAAGTACAAGAAAGTATTCAAAGGAAGAGGTTAGCAAAGAAAAAGTGGGATAGTCAGGGAGATGAAGAAAGTAGACAGGAGTATTTGGAATCTAGGCGCATGGCAAAGAGAGAGGTGGCAAAGGCAAAGGAAAAGGCATATAGTGAGTTGTATGAAAGGCTAAACACTAAGAAAGGAGAAAAGAACTTGTATTGATTGGCTAGACAGAGAGCTTGAGCTGGAAAGGATGTGCAGCAGGTTAGGTTAAGGACAGAAATGGTAATGTACTAACAAATGACGAGAGTGTGTTGAGAAGGTGGAAGGAGTATTTTGAAGAGCTGATGAATAAAGAAAATGAGAGGAGGATGGATGAAGGAAAGATGGTGAACAAGAAAGTCCCGATGATTAGCAAGGCAGAAGTGAAGGCAGCTTTGAAGAGGATGAAGAATGGAAAGGCAGTTGGTCCAGATGACATACACACCTGTGGAGGTATGGAGATTTTAGGAGAGATGGCAGTGGACTTTTTAACCAGATTGTTTAACACAATCTTGGAGAGTGAAAGGATGCCTGAGGAGTGGAGAAGTGTTTTGGTACCAGTTTTCAAGAACAAGGGTGATACTCAGAGCTGTAGTAACTACAGAGGCATAAAGTTGATCAGCCACACTATGAAGATATGGGAAAGAGTTGTTGAAGCCAGGTTAAGAGGAGAGGTGACAATCAGTGAGCAGCAGTATGGTTTCATGCCAAGAAAGAGTACTACAGATGCAATGTTTGCTCTAAGAGTGTTGATGGAGAAGCATAGAGAAGGTCAGAAGGAGTTGCACTGTGTCTTTGTGGATCTAGAGAAAACATACGATAGGATGCCAAGAGAGGAAGTGTGGTTCTGTATGAGAAAGTCAGGAGTGGCAGAGAAGTATGTGAGGGTGGTGCAGGACATGTATGAGGACAGCGAGATAGTCATGAGGTGTGCTATAGGAGTGACAGATAGGTTCAAGGTGGGAGTGGGGTTCCATCAGGGATCGGCTCTGCGCCCCTTCTTGTCTGCCAATGGTGATGGACAGGTTGACAGATGAGATCAGGAAGGAGTCCCCGTGGACCATGATATTTGCAGACAACATTGTGATCTGCAGTGAGAGTAGGGAGAAGGTGGAACAGAACCTGGAGAGGTGGAGGTATGCTCTGGAGAGGAGAGAAATGAAAGTCAGTAGAAGAAAGACAGAATACATGAGTGTGAATGAGAGGGAGGCAGGTTTAACGGTGAAGATGGAAGAAGTAGAGGTAGTGAAAGTAGACGAGTTTAAATACCTGGGGTCAACCATCCAGAGCAATGGAAAATGCACAAGAGAGGTGAAGAAGAGAGTGCAGGCAGGGTGGAGTGGGTGGAAACAAGTATCAGGGGTGATTTGTGACAGAAACGTAGCAGCAAGAGTGAAAGGGTAGATTTACAAGACGGTAGTGAGACCCGCGATGATGTATGGTTTGGAGATGGTGGTGCTGACAAAAAGACAGGGAATGGTGCTTTAGGTGGCAAAGTTGAAGATGCTAAGATTTTCATTGGGAGTGACTAGGAGGGACAAGATTAGAAATGAATATATCAGAGGGACAGCTCAGGTTGAACGGTTTGGAGACAAAGTAAGAGAGGCAAGGCTGAGATGGTTTGGACATGTGCAGAGGAGGGATAGTGGATATATTGGACAAAGGATGTTGAAGATGGAGCTGCCAGGCAGGAGGAAAAGAGGAAGACCACATAGAAGATTCATGGCTGTTGTGAAGGAGGACATGGAGAGGGTTGGTGTTACAGAGGAAGATGCAAGGGATAGGGTGAGAGGGAGGCAGATGATCCCCTGTGGCGACACCAAAAAGGAGCAGCCAAAAGAAGAAGAAAAAGATTATCATCATTATAAAAATGGTACTTTCCCTCTTCTAGCTTGGTGCTCAACTTAATAGAACACGGAAAGGAACGTTAACGCACAGAACTACCAGAGGACTGACCCTCCCACTGTAGCTTTCACTACTCACAGTAGCTGTGTGATCTAGGGTCAGTGAAATGGAGACAGGCGCCACTCCATACACCACATGGTGTCCCACATGCTGTGGAAGGGATTAACTTCACTTAACGATCATCATTATCCCTTTACTGTAAATAAAAAGATACATTTGAGTCAAATAAAACACTTAGCTAGTTTTTATCTCTTTTTCTCTGTCTCATGAAAAGATCAATATTTGCTTTTTTATAAGACCTGTTCTCGCATCCACAGCATATTGATTGCTCTCAAAAAGCAATTTGCTGTTTACCTGCTGATGTTATTCGATGAAGCAAAATTTATTAACTGTTATATTAAGTATTGACAGAAGATACTGAGCTTTCAAAATGCAGCAATATCAAGCGCTGAGAAGACTCATTCAAGTTCTTTCTTTTTAACCTTAAAAAGCATCCTTTTATTTAAAGTTAGCATGCTTATGATGTATGAAATGTCCTATTTACACTACCATTCAAAAGTTTGGGGTCACTTAGAAATTTCCTTATTTTTGAAAGAAAAACACTTTTTTTCAATGAAGATAACTTTAAACTAATCAGAAATACACTCTATACATTGCTAATGTGGTAAATGACTATTCTAGCTGCAAATGTCTGGTTTTTGATGCAATATCTAGATAGGTGTATAGAGGCCCATTTCCAGCAACTATCACTCCAGTGTTCTGATGGTACAATGTGTTTGCTCATTGCGTCAGAAGGCTAATGGATGATTAGAAAACCCTTGTGCAATCATGTTAGGTCTGCAATGCTGTAATTGCTGCAAATGGAGGATTCTTTGACCAAAGCAAAGTTTGAAGGAAAAAATTATTATTTCAAATACAAATCATTATTTCTAACCTTGTGAATGTCTTGACTATATTTTCTATTCATTTTACAACTCATGGTGGTAAATAAGTGTGACTTTTCATGGAAAACACAAAATAATTGTCTGGGTGACCCCAAACTTTTGAACGGTAGTGTAAATACTAATAAAATGCACCTTAATAGCCCCAGCAAGCTTATGAAGTATCACTAGACTGGCACCACACAAACACAACTAATGCAATTGCAGTGTAACATACAGTGTTTGTCTCACAACTTTATGTCATGGGCAGTGAGAGCGTGCCCCGCCCGTCCCGTCTCACTTTCACTAATTCATCACTGCACCTGAGGCAGAAGACGCACCTGCTCCTGCTTATCAGCCAGCGTACTTAAGGAGGACCTCTCCGCACAGTCTACGCTGGCTCGTCTGAGTATACTGCCCTTCAACGGACAAGCAAGTATCGTTGACAAGCGTAGATATGTCGTCTTATCTTGTTTCTCTTCTTTTCTCAGGTTGCTGCCACTGTGCAGGTGTGTCTCTGGGACTGTGCGCGCTCTCCTGCCACATCTCCACTTCTCCTCGGCTTCCAACCTCCACCCGGTCAGGCACTACCAGCTCATCCCCCTCACCCTACTGGTTTGTTTATTCCCCGCTGGAGTCCTGCCAGTTCTTCCCCGGAACCCAAGTAAGTGGCAGTTTGGCTCGCCCCTTTTCCCTTACTCCATTCCTCCACTCGCAGCTCTCGTCTTCTCTCCGCAGGTTGATTCCTCTGGTGAGTGACTGTTTCCTTAGCTGTGCATTTATTTTGCAATTCCATAAAACTCTCAAATGTGCTTCCTTGTGTGGTTGTCCTCCCATGCTGTTGTATCGTGCACGTGAGCTGTCAACTGATTAATCATGACAGAACGAGCCAGCCAGGACAGCAGCTCAGCCACTTATGACTGGCGCCTAGCGGCTGCCCTGGCCTTGGATGCGCTCTGCAGAGCGTGCCCAAATGCGAAGTCACGTTTCGTTACCTTGTATTCATACATGTGTAATGACAATAAAGTTGAATCTCAATCTCAATCTCAATCTCAGCTGGTGCATCGGCACCGGAGCTCACAGCCATGGATTGCTTAGCAGCGACCGAACACCAGCTGGCCGTATTAACCCAACAAATTCAGACTATGATGCGGGTTTGGCCCAATCCTCAGGCTCCTCCTCCTCAGCCTGCTCCCTGCACCTACAGTGTGCCGTACCACCTCCGTTCTCACACCTGCCCCATACGCGGGGGAGGTGGGGAAATGCAAGGGATTTCTTATTCAGGTTCCTATGTATTTGGAGCAGGCTGGGGAGGCTGGGGAGGAGTACCCAGGGGACGTGGCAAAGATACAGTTTTTTCACTTTGTTGCTCAAAGACAGAGCTCTTGATTGGGCATGATCCACAACAGATAACCCAGAGGGGCAGCAATACATGTTTGAACAATTCGTGGATGCTTTCTCTTGTGTGTTTTGCCGTCCCGTGAGTCAGGGCAACGTTATGAGCCGCCTGATGATGCTCCACCAGGGCACTCGGTCAGCAGCCGAGTACTCGGTGGGGTTCCGGGTTGAAGTGGCTGACTCGGGGTGGAACGAGGTTGCTATACACAATGCGCTCCTCCACGGGCTAAACACTCATCTCTGTGATGATCTGGCGGTTCACCCTGTCCCCGAGACTCTCGACTTTCTCATAGATCAAGCTGTAGGGTTGGACAACCGGTACTGTGAGCGTGCGAAGGAGCGCGAGTCCTCCTCTCGCCTGCGCACTGAGCGCATGCCAACCATAGTTGCTAACACTGGCGGCGCCGGCTCTCCGCGGCTCTCCGCCCGAGCTGATGGAGCTCTCTCGGCACTTGACCGACGATGACCGCTGGCGAAGGGCTGGCACGTGCGCGTACTGTGCTTTGCTGAACCACAGTCTGGATGAACGCCGCCAGAGGACAAAAGACAGGCCCATCAGTAACCATGGGGGGTCTGACGGGCGGGACCAAAACTACTCCCCCCGGTAATTTTTCTATCTCGGCCCTTGTGCAATTGCTGGGGGTCGAGAGGAGGACAATGGCGTTGGTTGATTCGGGGTCTGAGGGTAATTTTGTCTCTGCCCAGTTCGTTCGGCAGGTGGGTATTCCCACAAGTAAATTGCCCCACAACCAGAAAATCACTACCATATCTGGCCGGGAGGTTGCGGTAGTCACCGAGAGCACGGTGCCGATCTCCATCCTCCTTTCCGGGAACTACCAGGAGGAACTCTTGTTCCTGGTTCTTCCTATTTCATCTTCCCCAGTGGTTCTTGGCTATCCATGGCTCTGGAGGCATAATCCCAACTATTAACTGGGGACAAAACACAATCTCCTCCTGGAGCCCATTTTGTATAGCTAATTGCATGCGTTCAGCCGAGTGTTCCCCATCTATGTCTGTCTCCATCCCTCTGGTCGAGCCACCGGACCTCAGCCTCGTTCCCCGGGCATACCACGATTTGGGGGAGGTCTTTAGCAAATCAAGAGCGGTGTCGCTACCGCCTCATCGCTCTTATGATTGTACTATAGACCTCATCCCGGGGGCGAGGCTGCCTTCCAGTCGGCAGGACAGCACTTCTGGTCCTGAGAGGGAGGCGATGGAGAAATACATTAAAGAGTTGCTGAATGCCGGCCTTATTCGGCCATCTTCAGCTCCGCTTGGAGCCGGGTTCTTCTTCGTCGGGAAGAAGGATGGCTCGATGCACCCGTGCATAGATTACCGGGAGCTCAACGCAATTACCACCAAGGACAAGTACCCTCTGCCTTTGATTAATTCCGCGTGAGCTCCTTCAGCGCTCACGGGTTTTCACCAAGTTAGACTTAAGAAATGCGTTCAAAACCCACCAGGGGCAGTTTGAATATTTGGTGATGCCATTTGGGCTCACCAGTGCCCCCGCTGTCTTTCAGCAGCTAATCAATGACGTCCTTCGTGATATGCTTTATCAATTCGTCTTTGCCTACTTGGATGATATTTTGATTTTCTCCCGCTCACCAGAGGAACACGAAGCCCATGTCAGAGATGTTCTGCAACAGCTCTTGGAGAACCAGCTCTACGTCAAGGCCAAGAAGTGTGAGTTCTCCACTACATCTACCACCTTCTTGGGCTTCATAGTGGCTGAAGGGAGACTGATTGCCGACCTGGCCAAGGTGAGGGCAGTGCTTGATTGGCTAACTCCCCACTCCCGTAAGGAGCTTCAACGCTTCGAGTTCACAAACTTTTATCGCAGGTTCATCAGGAACTACAGTGGGGTGGCACTGCCCTTGATGCAGCTGACCTCCATTAAGGTCCCCTTTCGCTGGACCGAGGCAGCTGAGCAGGCGTTTGTGAAATTAAAGCGCCTGTTCACTGAAACACCAACCTTGGCCCAGGTCGACACGCAGCTCCAATTCATCCTCGAGGTGGACGCATCTGATTCAGGGGTAGGCGCTGTGCTGTCGCAGTGCACACCCTCCGATCAGAAGCTCCGCTGTGCTGTTGTATCATGCACGTGAGCTGCCAGCTGATTAATCGTGACACTTTAAGCCTCAACAAAATTCCATAGATGAATTATTTTAAATAAATGCACCTTGCCCGTGTTATAAAACTTAAATTTGCAATAGGGACTAAAATATTTTCCATATCAGGCAGCAAAGTTGGTAATTTCCATTCTAAAATTGGCTATTTTAACATGTATCATGTAATTTTAACTCATTTTTGGATTTAGCTTCAAGTGGCCAATAGAGGAACTGCAATTTTGGCTCTTTCTGACCTCATTTTTGGCCTCTCAACATTGTTCCTTGCTCCCTGTGTGCCTCAAACTTCATGTCCGGAATAATTAAACAAGCTGAAACAAGCCAATAATCAAATGGAAGGAAAATAACTGACAACCATTTACTGCTGTAGTTTACTGAGGGGACACAACTATGTCACTCAAGCTTTCTGTTTACAATAGGGTCAGTCAGAGCTCTTTAGAAATAGCTTAAATAATGTGTAATGTGACATGAAATGCAAATTAATCAGATGCTCATCATGTCCATTTCAATTGCTGGCTATGTAGAGTTACATTTACTTTCTGCTCCAACAGAAAATGATCATATAAAGCACTTTTTCCAGCAGGAATTATGCTTCATAGTTACTTTTTTGAGAAACGTGACCTCTAGTGGTTGTGAAAATAACTGCATGCAATGAAATGGGAGAGGATGAGGGCTGTAATCCATTTGTAACAGCCCTTTCATCCCAACTGTTTCCCTAATGCCTAACCAAGAAGTTTGAGTGGCAAAACCTTATGTTTAACTTTAAACACCTAAAGATTTTGGGAGGATGGCGAAACTGGTGAAATTGGCTAAAATAAATTATAAAAATAAGGTGGAGCAGAAATTAACATCAGGAAGTGCGAGAGAGGCGTGGCAGGATTTAAACATCATGATGGGTAGAGCCCCAAAACCTGCCATGGTCGACTGCCCAGACCCCATTTCCTTTGTAGAACAGCTTAACACCTTCTTCACCCATTTTAACACCAGCAGCACACCGACCACCCGGACCTCCCCACCTTCCACTTCCCCCATGAACCCCTTATCATGGAGGAGCAACTAGTGATGTCCATCTTGCATAGAGTCAACCAACACAAAGCCGCTGGCCCTGATAGGCTCAGAAGCAGGGTGCTCAAAGAATGTTTCACTCAACTAGGTGGAGTCCTCACCAGACTTTCAGCATCTCTTGGATTCTGAATGTGTCCCTGATCAGTGGAAGGAATCTACCATCATCCCAATCCCCCAAAAGACTCACCCTAAGGACCTGAAAGACTACAGACCAGTGGCTCTGACCTCTGTGCTCTGCAAATGTATGGAGCGCACGGTGTGTGACTTTTTGTCCAACATACTGTCACACAAACTGGATCCCCTCCAGTTTGCCTATAAGGCAAAATAGGGTGTAAAGGATGCATGTCTTACATTTTTAGACACTGTCACCAAACAACTGGGTTCTTCACACACACACACACACACACACACACACACACACACACACACACACACACACACACACACACACACAGGTTTCTGCTTTTAACACTGTACACACAGACACCTTGCTACATCACCAGACAGACCTGTAGGTTTGCTCAACATTGATTTTATGGATTCAGACATTTTTATATGACAGGCCACAGCAGGTGTTTTTAATTGACTTTATATCTAGCAAGTTGATTTTAAACACAGGTCTTCCCCAAGGTTGTGTCTTATCTCTGGTTTTGTTCTCTGTGTGCACAAATAACATCTCCTGTGACAATGAAGGAATGAGTCTTTTTAAATATGCAGATGACATGGCCCTGGTGGCTCACCTGACAGACAGTACTGCACTGACACGCTATCAGCAGGCAGTCAACAATTTAGCTCAGACTTTTAATCAAAACTCTGGAGTTAAATACCACAAAGACTAAAGAGTTGCGCTGTGGGAGCAAAGAGGAACCTTTAACTACTCTCATCACACCCCCTTAGTATTCAGGGTCAGTCCACTGAGCAAGTTCAAGTTTTTAAACATTTGGGAATAGAGATGGACTGCAGCCTGTCTTTTGCACATCATGTTGACTCTGTTTATAAAAAAGCACAACACCTCCATTTGCTGAGGAAAGTGAGGACTTTTAATGTCAGGAGACACATTTTAGCTCTGGTTTACACTTCATTAATTGAATCCATTCTTACTTTTAACATTTCATCTTGGTACAGCTAGCTCTCAATCCATCCATCCATCCATCTTCTACCGCTTCTCCAGAGGTCCGGGTCGCGGAGGCAGCAGTTCAAGCAGAGAAGCCCAGACTTCCCTCTCCCCAGCCACCTGGTCCAGCTCTTCAGAGAGGATACCAAGGCGTTCCCAGACCAGCTGGGAGACATAGTCTCTCCAGCTAATCCTGGGTCTGCCCCGGGGTCTCTTCCCAGAGGGATGTGCCCGAAACACTTCAAGTGGGAGGCGTCCAGAAGACATCCTGATCAGATGCCCATACCACTTCAACTGGCTCTTTTCAATGTGGAGGAGCAGCGGTTCTACTCTGAGCCTCTCCTGGATGACTGAGCTCCTCACCCTATCACTGAGGGTAAGTCCAGCAATCCTACGAAGAAAATTCATTTCAGCCACTTGTATCTGCAGTCTCGTTCTTTCGGTCATTACCCAGAGCTCATGATCATAGGTGAGGGTAGGAACGTAGATTGACTGGTTGGCTTCCCAAATCAGGTGCCAAGTCCTGTCACTTGGAAATCAAGGTCCCAGAGTCTGGAGGAAGAGTGACCAGGCACAAAATCCAAGTTGCTTGAGGTCCAGTGTGAAGTTTCCACAGTCAATGATGATATGTGGAACCATGTCATCTGCTGGTGTTTTTCCACTGTGTTTAATCAAGTCCAATGTCAGTGCAGCCATCCAACAGGAAATTTTAGAGCACTTCATGCTTCCCTCTGCTGACAAGCTTTATGGAGATGCTGATTTCATTTTCCAGCAGGACATGGCACCTGCCCACACTGCCAAAAGTACAAATACCTGGTTTAATGACCATGGTATCACTGTGCTTGATTAGCCAGCAAACTCCTGACCTAAATCCCATAGAGAATCTATGGAGTATTGTCAAGAGGAAGATGAAATACACTAGACCCAATAATGCAGACGAGCTGAAGGCCACTATCAAAGCAACCTGGGCTTCCATAACATCTCAGCAGTAACGCAGGCTGATCGCCTCCATGCCATGCAGTGGTAATTATGCAAAAGGAGCCCCGACCAAGTATTGAGTGTGTACATGGACATACTTTTCAATTGGCCAACATTTCTATTAAAAACCTTTTTCAAAAAAAATTTATACAATATTCTAATTTTTTGAGAAACTGAATTTTGGGGTTTTCATTTGCTGCAAGCCATAACCATCAAAATTAAAAGATGTAAACACTTGAAATATATCACTCTGTGTGTAATGAATCTATATAATATACGAGTTTCCCTTTTTGAACTGAATTATTGAAATAAATCAACTTTTCAATGACATTCTAATTTATTGAGATGCACTTGTACAAGAAATTAGTGGTGTTGTGGTGACCCAGCACAATGCAGACTGATACTATTCACGCTCAGCAAAGGACAATTTGCATACGGACAGAGAACCCCTAGGAGACAATCAGAACACTGGACAATTGTTATACATCCCGGATTAAGGAGAGGAAATCCGGGCGCCAGTTGGCCATGCGATTGATATGTATTGACTGATATGTATATCAATATGCAAATGTGTCATGCATTCTCTCTTATCTGTATAAAAGAGCTTACTATACATGCCTCAGAAGAGCACACACTGGACGCACACACACAGCACAACACAGCGCACAGCACTACAGTGTGTCTCATGATGATGGAGGAAATAAAACTCTGAAACCTTCCAGCTCGTCGCATCTTGCCTGAACTTATTTGTTCCTCCACACTGGTGACCCTTGACGAAGAATGGAACACGAGGTGAACACCCCGGAGATCACCCTGACGGGAAGCCCCAGCACGCGTAATGGTGCGCCCCTTGCCTGATCTTTTACCTCCACACTGGTGACCTGACGAGGGAGATTGACCGTCTGCTCCCTCTCACCACGCTGTGGATCCCAGAGGACCAGAGAATGCCTGCAACCTCTTCATCCTCACCGGAGCGCAGCGCTGGGACCAAAATGCACCATGAACGACATGAGCGAACGAAGGAAGCAGCCTGAACGGGGACAATCATCAACGGCGACTGCATTGATTTCCACCGAGCTCCCCGACTCTGACTAAATTCCGGACAGCGGACCTCCCGCGCACAGAAGCCCTGCACGCACACCGCAGAATTACGAGGATAGCGCAACTGCCAGCTATGTGGTCACTGCACCAGGCGCGCGCCACGCACAGAGACAAACCGGCTCCACAGACTGATACATTGTCCTCCGCCGCTGCACATGCCCAAGAAAAACGGCTGATCGCCACCCTTGGAATCTTCAGGGCTGCTCACGCACCTGGAGCACATGTGCAGCCCGCACACAGGATTTTGTATGGGCTTCTCAGCCATGGCGCACAAGGGGAATTTAGTCGATTGCTTTCCCCGATGACTTTAGGGCTGCTCCTGCACCTAAAGCCAAACCGCCTCACACCCTCACACAGCTGCAGTTGTTTCACAGCCACTACGCATCCTCGGGGAATTTAGCCGCTCGCCTTCCACACATCCTCTCTGGATTGAGCAGCGGGAGGAGTCAGATAAAATGTTTTTTTCACAGACACTGTGGATCATCGCCAGGTTTAACGGGAAAGTCCCTCACCATTGCGGATCCACACGCAATTTTTGCGCGGCCCAGACACCTTTGACGTCCCGGGCCGGTACTCTCTTACTTCCATACCCCTCCCCCTCCTCCGGCACAGCGCTTTTCCCGCACCTCACTCCCTAAAGCCGGCCGATCGCCGTCTTGTTCCATTACGTACGAAACACACCGGCCCGTGCGCCCACGATCCATGGCCGTTCAATGTGCTGGAATTCGGAGTGGAGCACACTTTTTTTCCCCCCACCCCTCCCCCGTCCTCCCCACGGACTGACATGCCCTCCGACAGTTCTACCGGAGCTGGAGCCCAAACGACGTGTGTGTGTGTGTGTATGTGTGTGTGTCACAGCCTTTTGAGTGTCATGGGGGGAGCCGTGTGGTGACCCAGCACAATGCAGACTGATAATATTCAAGCTCAGCAAAGGACAATTTGCATACGGACAGAGAACCCCTAGGAGACAATCAGAACAATGGACTATTGTTACACATCCCTGGATTAAGGAGAGGAAGTCCGGGCGCCAGTTGGCCACGGGACTGATATACAGTGGGGTAAAAAAGTATTTAGTCAGCCACCAATTGTGCAAGTTCTCCCACTTAAAAGATGAGAGAGGTCTCTAATTTTCATCATAGGTATACCTCAACTATGAGAGACAAAATAAGAAAAAAAAAATCCAGAAAATCACATTGAAGGATTTTTAATGAATTAATTGGTAAATTCCTCGGTAAAGTAAGTATTTGGTCAATAACAAAAGTTCATCTCAATACTTTGTTATATACCCTTTGTTGGCAATGACAGAAGTCAAACGTTTTCTGTAAGTCTTCACAAGGTTTTCACACACTGTTGCTGGTATTTTGGCCCATTCCTCCATGCAGATCTCCTCTAGAGCAGTGATGTTTTGGGGCTGTCGCCGGGCAACACAGACTTTCAACTCCCTCCAAAGATTCTCTATGGGGTTGAGATCTGGAGACTGGCTAGGCCCCTCCAGGACCTTGAAATGCTTCTTATGAAGCCACTCCTTTGTTGCCCAGGCGGTGTGTTTGGGATCATTGTCATGCTGAAAGACCCAGCCACGTTTCATCTTCAATGCCCTTGCTGGTGGAAGGAGGTTTTCACTCAAAATCTCACGATACATGGCCCCATTCATTCTTTCCTTTACACGGATCAGTCGTCCTGGTCCCTTTGCAGAAAAACAGCCCCAAAGTATGATGTTTCCACTCCCATGCTTCACAGTAGGTATGGCGTTCTTTCTCCTCCAAACACGACAAGTTGAGTTTTTACCAAAAAGTTCTATTTTGGTTTCATCTGACCATATGACATTCTCCCAATCCGCTTGTGGATCATCCAAATGCTCTCTAGCAAACTTCAGACGGGCCTGGACATGTACTGGCTTAAGCAGGGGGACACGTCTGGCACTGCAGGATATGAGTCCCTGGCGGCGTAATGTGTTTCTGATGTAGCCTTTGTTACTTTGGTCCCAGCTCTCTGCAGGTCATTCACTAGGTCCCCCCATGTGGTTCTGGGATCTTTGCTCACCGTTCTCGTGATAATTTTGACCCCACGGGGTGAGATCTTGCGTGGAGCCCCAGATCGAGGGAGATTATCAGTGGTCTTGTATGTCTTCCATTTTCTAATAATTGCTCCCACTGTAGAGGAGCTTGAAATAACGAGGCGATGTGATTCATAAACCAAAGTTTATTATCAGCTCCTCTAACAAGTCTCATCTAGGTTCAGCAGCAGAAGAAGTAAGAGAACGAACACCTTCGGCTCTTCAAACTTATACTCGCATATAACAAAAGACATGCATATCAAAAGCTGACATCCCTCACTATCTTAATCCCCTCTTTTGTCTTCGTACTCCTCCACCTGGCCCTGGTGGGTCAGAGCAACCCATCCGGTCTCCACCACAGCGCCTGGGATGCTCTTTGATCTTCACTGGCGGTTGAGACCCTTTGTCCTGTTCTGAGGTGTGAAGTCGCTTTACATATGTAATCACTAAACACTCTCACATGCTTAAACATATGTAGGTTATGGGATCTATGATTAATATAGCCCACAGCCCCCCTCAAACGCCTAAGAAAAGGACAATAGAAAAATTCACAGTTTAAGATAATTATTATGACATACTAACTGCTACACCTCTTGACACAGAAGAAACTTTCCAGTAGCCATGCTCCTAAGAGAGTTCAGTGGTAATCATAACAGCATAGTAATATCACAAATCAGTCCTAAACTGTTACAGCACAATTAGTGAACAACTGTTGAGTAGTTTGCATCAGTCTCTGTGCCGTCTGGGTTTTAATCTTCTCCCGAATCTGCTGTGGGTCCGCTTGGGCGTCCTGGTGGGACCTTCCTGTAAGGAATCTGCAGCTTGGGAAGGAGAGTGATTATTTGTTCCCTGCAGGGGGGCTGAGTCTTTTCTCTTGGGGGGTCTACCCCACTGAGGTGCTCTCGCCAACCGGGCAGGCTCGTCTCTCAACAAGAAGGCAGGTTTAAGTCTGTCAGTGCTGACTGTTTCTTTTTTATCCCCAAAATCAAGCACAAAATGTTTATCACCAGGGTCCAGCACTCTGAATGGTCCATCGTATGGTGGGCGGAAGGTTGGTTTTAAAGCATCATGCCTAACAAAAACGAATTCAGCGTTTTTTAAAGCTTGGGGAGCAAAAACCCGTGGAAAAAAGTGATGTGCTGGCCCGGGGAGAGAGTCCGGTCCGTTGCTGCCTACAAACCTCAGGGCTGGAAAATGCCCTGGCTCTGGGTTCTCTGGTAAAATTTCGCCTGGGAGCCTGAGAGGTTGTGCAAAAACTAATTCTGCTGGGGAGGCGTCTAGATCCTCTTTGGGCGCAGCACGCAACCCCAATAAAACCCAGGGAAGTTTATTTACCCAATTTGTATCCGTTAGTGAGGCTCTGAGGGCGGCCTTTAAAGATCTGTGAAAACGCTCGCATAACCCATTAGCCTGAGGGTGATAAGCGGTGGTGCGGTGAATTGTTGCCCCTAAGCTGCTGGACATGGCTGACCAAAGCTCCGAGACAAATTGAGGCCCCCTATTGGACGTGATGTCCAATGGGACGCCGAAACGTGCCACCCAGTTTGTCAAAAAAACGCGAGCGACTTCCTCCGCTGTGGTTGACGCCAGAGGGACTGCCTTTGGCCAGCGCGTGGTGCAGTCTATCATTGTTAACAGGTGTGTGAAACCTTGGGAGGAAGGTAGTGGCCCTACGAGGTCGACATGAACGTGGTCGAACCTTCTAGCAGGGATTCGAAAAGGCTCCAGAGGGGCTTTTGTGTGTTTGTGTACTTTGGCGCGCTGACAAGAAATACAAGTCTTTGCCCATTCTTTTACGTTTTTGCACAGGCCAGGCCACACAAACTTTTCGGCGACCATTTTAACTGAAGCGCGCACACCTGGGTGCGCGAGGGAGTGAATCGAGTCGAAAATACAGCGGCGCCATGCAGCTGGAACTAACGGGCGAGGTCGGCCGGTTGAGATGTCGCATATTGGGGGGGGGGCACACCGTTGTGTAGACCTCTTTTCTCCAGCCTTAACCCTGTTGGTCCAGACAGGAGTGCACGCACGTCCGCGTCACTACTTTGTTCCTCTGCCATGGCTGCATAATCTATCCCTGCGTGGATTGGTGCTGCGTATGTGTCCGCGTTGGCGAAGAGTTCCGCGGCTGAGGTAGTATAATCTGTCTCCTCGCGCTCTGGCGATGTCACAGCGCGAGAGAGGCAGTCTGCTACCACGTTAAGTTTGCCTGCCACATGTCGAATGTCTGTGGTGAACTCTGAAATCGCAGCTAGCTGTCTTTGTTGCCTGCCTGACCACGGTTCGGAAATTTTAGCCATAGCAAAGGTGAGCGGTTTGTGGTCTACAAAAGCCGTAAAACGCCGCCCCTCTAACCAGAACTGGAAGTGGCGGATGGATAAATGGAGCGCTAGTAGCTCTCTGTCAAAAGTGCTGTATTTACGCTCAGTTTGGTTTAGCGATTTGCTGAAGAATGCCAAAGGTTGCCAGGTTCCGCCGACGTGTTGTTCTACAACTGCCCCTATGACCAGGTCTGAAGCGTCTGTGGTTAGCGCAATGCGGGCCGAGGGATCGGGGTGAACCAACAATATGGCATTAGCTAGGGCGCTTTTTACTTCCGCGAAGGCGCGTTCGCGCTCCGGGGTCCATTCGACCGCGTTGGAAGGTTTTCGTTTTCTGAGCGCGTCATATAGGGGCTGCATGAGCTGAGCTGCGTGGGGGAAGAAGCAGTTGTAAAAATTAACCATGCCCAAAAATTCCTGCAGCGATTTGACCGTTTGTGGCCGTGGGAAACTTTTTACTGCATGAACTTTGTCTGGAAGTGGGACTGCCCCCTTCGGAGAAACTCTGTGTCCTAAAAAATCAATTTGTGACATGCCGAATTTGCATTTGGCTGGATTGATTATTAACCCGTGCTCTTCTAGTCTCTGAAAAACCATAGTGAGATGCTGCTCGTGTTCTTCCTCAGACGAGCTGGCTACCAGCATATCGTCGAGGTAGACGAACACGAAAGGGAGGTCGCGTAATACTGCGTCCATCATCCGCTGAAAGGTTTGAGCAGTGCCTTTGAGGCCGAAAGGCATCCACAAAAATTCAAAAAGACTGAAGGGGGTTATTACAGCTGTTTTAGGAATGTCCTCTGCTCGAACTGGGACTTGATGATAACCGCGGACCAGGTCTATTTTTGAAAAAATGCGCGCGCCCGCCAGATGTAGTGAAAAGTCTTGAATGTGAGGAATTGGGTAGCGGTCATGCGCTGTTGCATTGTTTAATCTGCGGTAATCGCCGCACGGCCTCCAAGAACCGTCGGCTTTCGGGACCATGTGAAGTGGTGACGCCCAGGGGCTTTTCGAGCGTCTGATAATGCCTAATTTTTCAAGGGTGGTAAACTCGTCCCGAGCTATGGCGAGCTTGGTCGCGTCTAAGCGCCGAGCTTTGGTGAATACGGGTGGGCCCGTTGTGGGAATAAAGTGTTCGACCCCGTGTCTAGCCACTGTGGCTGAGAATTTGGGAATTGTGAGTGCTGGAAATTGGGTGAGGAGTTGATCAAACTTACCTCCTGCTGTGGTGACGCTAGCCTGCACGGGTGGTGGAGAAAGTCGAGCTGAGCAGGGAATAGAAGCAAAGGACAGTGCATTAACCAAGCGCCTGTTCGCTAGATGAACTAATAACCCATGTGCACACAAAAAATCTGTGCCCAACAAGTTAAAACTCACCGCCGCTACAACAAATGTCCATCTGTAGTTGCAGCCGTGGATGCAGAGGGGCAGGCTCTTTTTGCCAAAAGTGTCGATGATGGAGCCGTTGGCTGCCACCGCTCCATTGCCCCGGGGGCCAATGGCCCGGTCTGCTTGGGAGGGCATGACAAAACTTAGTTGAGCTCCCGTGTCGATAAGGAACCGCTTGCCGGTGTGTCCGTCCGTCACATATAAAAGCTTGCTTTTTTCGCCGAGAACCGCCGCTGTTAACGGCTCTCGGCTTGGGCGTTTTCCCGAAATCGTGAATTTGCAGGGGGGAACGCATTTGTAAGCCTTCTCGGCGAAGCGGTGGTGGTAATAACAAACGTCGCTCTGTCTGTTGCGTCCTGGCCGTGTCGCTGTCACCGCGGGCTGATTCTGTTCGGTGATTTGTGGCTCCTCGTGGCTCCGGACATCAGCGTTGAGGTCTGCGGATGCTGCTGTGGGTGTCTGCTCCTTGCAGGCGCTGACGAGCCGTTGAGCTTCGTGAGCCAGCGTGCGGAAGTCTTGCTGGGTGCTGCATCGCATGTTGGCCAGCGTCCCTCTCATGTGTGGCGGCAGCATACTGAGGAATATGAAATGGAAGAGGAAGTTGTCATTGTCCTCTTCTTTAAGTTGCAGCAAGTCCTCCATGAGGGCCTTGGGTCTGCCTCCTCTGTGGCCGTAGACCGCCAGGATCCTCTCGGCTCTCTCCTCGGCTGAGGGGACGTAATTTGCCACGATGGTCGCTTTCAGTTCTTTATATTTGTCCTGGGCCGGCGGCCGCTGGATTATGCTCCGCGCACATCTCGAAGTGGCGGCGTCAAGTTTGGCGACGATGTGATAGAACTTTGTATCGTCAGCCATGATGCCCGCAAGTGCAAACTGGGCTTCAGCTTGCTGAAACCACGAGGCGGGGTCTTCCTGCCAGAAGTCCGGCAGGTTGACGGTGACGCCGTTTGTGTGGACCGTCACTGATGTGTCCGCAGGGTGAGAGTGCCTTGCTTCGGCTCTCTCCGCGGCGCTGGTGCTCGGTTGAGCCCTCTCTATCACTTCTGCCGTGGGGGAACGTCGTCCATCTGTTCCCCTGTCTGCATGGGCGCCGGCGTCTGCCTGGGTCGCCACAGATGAGTCGATCGCGGGGGAACGCCTCTGGTCCATCCTCGCGTCAGGGTCACCAGTGTAGAGGAGCTTGAAATAACGAGGCGATGTGATTCATAAACCAAAGTTTATTATCAGCTCCTCTAACAAGTCTCATCTAGGTGCAGCAGCAGAAGAAGTAAGAGAGCGAACACCTTCGGCTCTACGAACTTATACTCGCACATAACAAAAGACATGCACATCAAAAGCTGACATCCCTCACTATCTTAATCCC
The DNA here is from genome assembly GCA_020510985.1 of Pholidichthys leucotaenia. Classification (NCBI taxonomy): domain Eukaryota; kingdom Metazoa; phylum Chordata; class Actinopteri; order Cichliformes; family Pholidichthyidae; genus Pholidichthys; species Pholidichthys leucotaenia. The sequence goes on along the minus strand of CM035838.1, from coordinate 158,036,705 downwards.
CTCTTTTGTCTTCGTACTCCTCCACCTGGCCCTGGGGGGTCAGGGCAACCCATCCGGTCTCCACCGCAGCGCCTGGGATGCTCTTTGATCTTCACTGGCGGTTGAGACCCTTTGTCCTGTTCTGAGGTGTGAAGTCGCTTTACATATGTAATCACTAAACACTCTCACATGCTTAAACATATGTAGGTTATGGGATCTATGATTAATATAGCCCACACCCACAGTTGATTTCTTCACACCAAGCTGCTTACCTATTGCAGATTCAGTCTTCCCAGCCTGGTGCAGGTCTACAATTTTGTTTCTGGTGTCCTTTGACAGCTCTTTGGTCTTGGCCATAGTGGAGTTTGGAGTCTGACTGTTTGAGGTTGTGGACAGGTGTCTTTTATACTGATAACGAGTTCAAACAGGTGCCATTAATACAGGTAATGAGTGGAGGACAGAGGAGCCTCTTAAAGAAGAAGTTACAGGTCTGTGAGAGCCAGAAATCTTGCTTGTTTGTAGGTGACCAAATACTTATTTTACTGAGGAATTTACAAATTAATTCATTAAAAATCCTTCAATGTGATTTTCTGGATTTTTTTTTCTCATTTTGTCTCTCATAGTTGAGGTATACTACTATGATGAAAATTGGAGACCTCTCTCATCTTTTAAGTGGGAGAACTTGCACAATTGGTGGCTGACTAAATACTTTCTTCCTCACTGTATTGTCTGATTTCAATCAAATTCATGTGCTCTGATGTGGAGGAGCTGCGCGGCCGGTCCCACATGGATGTGCCGATCTCGGCGAGGGCGCGCCATGACGTTCTCTGCCGCTTACCCGGTCTGGGTTGATGTCCTGAGAGCAGTTCGCCCGCCGTGGGCTCTGTGTCGAGGCCTCCCTGAGGCAGCAGGGAGGGCAGACCAGTCAGGCCGCTGCGACGGAGCATTCATGCCCGGGTGCTGCGTTCGCTGGCCGCTCGTTTTCTTCAGTCTCGGGTCGCCAGCGTGGCTGCTCAGATCAGAAGGTTGCGTTTGCACAAAACATGTGCATTCCGGGGTCACCAGTGAAGAGGAGGATGGAATAAAGGCAGCGTTGGATTTTTAAATAGCTTTATTATCACTCGCCTTCATCAGAACTCGGCTGCAGCCCATGGCTTGAGCAGGCTGCAGCTTCATTCCTCCAGCTCTCAAAGAGAGGAGACACGTGTGTGTCTACCAGTTGCAGAATCAGAAAGAGAGGCAGATTTACAGCACAGTGCAGCATATATACTCAACTCAGACAATACATCAAAGACATTCACAGCAGTCAGTCTGGGCATTTGCATATCAGAGGTACAGACAGGATGCATGAACACAATGCATGGATGACACTTTAACCTCACAGCTGTAAACGCAGCATGCAGCGGAAAAAACCCAGGAGTGCGAGCTGACTGTCTCTGTGTTCTGTCTCTGTGTTGTGGGGGTTGAACCAAACCGCTACACCTGGACAAAAATGATGGTACCCCTAGAAAAGATTGAAAATAATGTGACCATAGGGACATGTTCAACCAAGATGTGTCCTCTAATTAACATCACAGGTGTCTACAAACTTGTAATCAGTCAGTCGGCCTATTTAAAGGGTGACAAGTAGTCACTGTGCTGTTTGGTGACATGGTGTGTACCACACTAAACATGGACCAGAGGAAGCAAAGGAGAGAGTTGTCTCAGGAGATTAGAAAGAAAATTATAGACAAGCATGATAAAGGTAAAGGCTATAAGACCATCTCCAAGCAGCTTGATGTTCCTGTGACTACAGTTGCACATATTATTCAGAAATTTAAGATCCACGGGACTGTAGCCAACCTCCCTGGACGTGGCCGCAGGAGGAAACTTGATGAAAAATGGAAGAAACAGATAATACGAATGGTAACAAAAGAGCCCGGAATAACCTCTAAACACATTCAAGGTGAACTCCAAGGTCAAGGTACATCAGTGTCAGATCGCACCATCCGTCGTTGTTTGAGCCAAAATGGACTTCATGGGAGACGACCAAGGAGGACACCACTGTTGAAAACAAATCATAAAAAAGCCAGACTGGAATTTGCCAAACTGCATGTTGACAAGCCACAAAGCTCCTGGGAGAATGTCCTATGGACAGATGAGACAAAACTGGAACTTTTTGGCAAGGCACATCAGTTCTATGGTCACATACGCAAAAATGAAGCATACCAAGAAAAGAACACTGTCCCTACTGTGAAACATGGAGGAGGTTCTGTTATGTTTTGCGGCTGCTTTGCTGCATCTGGCACAGGGTGTCTTGAATCTGTGCAGGGTACAATGAAATCTCAAGAGAGAAATGTGCTGCCCAATGTCAGACAGCTTGGTGTCAGTTGCAGGTCATGGGTCTTGCAACAGGATAATGACCCAGAACACACAGCTAAAAACACCCAAGAATGGCTAAGAGCCAAACATCATGAGGAGTGGGCCAAAATACCTGCTGAGAGGTGCAGAAGTCTCATTGACAGCTACAGAAATGGTTTGATTGCAGTGATTGCCTCAAAAGGTTGTGCAACAAAATATTAAGTTAAGGGTACCATCATTTTTGTCCAGGCCTGTTTCATGAGTTTTGTTTTTTAAAATAATTCTGTTGAACCACAATTCAAAAGCACTGGCTGATTTTCACTGGTTAATTTTCATAGACTTTTTATTTATTACCACTTTTGTCAGATTCAAGTTATTTCTGTGACCATTGTGGTTTTTTCTTTCATTAACAGAGGGGTACCAACAATTTTGTCCAAGTGTGTATGTTGTAGCTGACCTCCAGCAGCTGACACAGAGAAATTCGCCTGTTTTCATCCTCATAGCTTTGGGTCCAACTTGTGATGTTGTTATTTATAGTTCATATTGTTCTATATTGGAACTTTTAAGATAAGTTAAGATAAGATAAGATAATCCTTTATTAGTCCCACAATGGGGAAATTCCAGGATTGCAACAGCACAGGGATAGCAACACTCAGAGCAACAATCAGAAGGCAAGAAAAAACAAGAGCAGCTAGTATACATATGTACATATACTGTATATATACAGTATATATACACTACCGTTCAAAAGTTTGGGGTCACTTAGAAATTTCCTTATTTTTGAAAGAAAAGCACTTTTTTTCAATGAAGATAACTTTAAACTAATCAGAAATACACTCTATACATTGCTAATGTGGTAAATGACTATTCTAGCTGCAAATGTCTGGTTTTTGGTGCAATATTTAGATAGGTGTATAGAGGCCCATTTCCAGCAACTATCACTCCAGTGCTCTAATGGCACAATGTGTTTGCTCATTGCTTCAGAAGGCTAATGGATGATTAGAAAACCCTTGTGCAATCATGTTAGGTCTTCAATGCTGTAATTGCTGCAAATGGAGGATTCTTTGACTAAAGCAAAGTTTGAAGGAAAAAAATTATTATTTCAAATACAAATCATTATTTCTAACCTTGTCAATGTCTTGACTATATTTTCTATTCATTTTACAACTCATGGTGGTAAATAAGTGTGACTTTTCATGGAAAACACAAAATAATTGTCTGGGTGACCCCAAACTTTTGAACGGTAGTATATATACAGTATATATATATATATATATATGACACACAGTGTGGAGCATTGTGGTTGGTGGATGTGCAGCAGAAAGTCTAAGCTCTCTCTTCGCGGATGCGGCGGGCCAGCTGGATGTCTTTGGGCATGATGGTGACCCTGTTAGCGTGGATGGCACACAGGTTGGTGTCCTCGAAGAGACCCACCAGGTAGGCCTCGCTGGCCTCCAGAGCCATGACGGCGGAGCTCTGGAAGCGCAGATCGGTCTTGAAGTCCTGAGCGATCTCCCTCACCAGGCGCTGGAAGGGCAGCTTACGGATGAGCAGCTCCGTGGATTTCTGGTAGCGACGGATCTCTCTCAGAGCCACGGTACCGGGCCTGTAACGGTGAGGCTTCTTCACTTCGCCGGTGGCCGGAGCGCTTTTTCGAGCAGCCTTGGTGGCCAGCTGCTTCCTGGGGGCTTTTCCTCCAGTAGATTTACGGGCGGTCTGCTTGGTTCTTGCCATCGCTCTTTATTATTCTGTCTTATATTTCTTGCACGCCGCCTAAACTCCAGCCCGGCACCCACATCGTTTTCGCTTCAGTTCTCCCGGTATGTCGAGTTTCTCCGTTAGCACCGGGTGACGGTTGAGTGCTAGCTAGCTCTTCCCTGCTGTATCGTCTCCTGCTGTAAACAGAGGCTCTGTCCGCCGACTCGGGAGACCTTTGGGGCGATCTGTGTGTCCGTGATATACACTACCGTTCAAAAGTTTGGGGTCATCCAATTATTTTGTGTTTTCCATGAAAAGTCACACTTATTTACCACCAAGAGTTGTAAAATCAATAGAAAATATAGTCAAGACATTGACAAGGTTAGAAATAATGATTTGTATTTGAAATAATATTTTTTTCCTTCAAACTTTGCTTTCGTCAAAGAATCCTCCATTTGCAGCAATTACAGCATTGCAGACCTAACATGATTGTACAAGGGTTTTCTAATCATCCATTAGTCTTCTGACGCAATGAGCAAACACACTGTACCATTCGAACACTGGAGTGATAGTTGCTGGAAATGGGCCTCTATACACCTATCTAGATATTGCACCAAAAACCAGACATATGCAGCTAGAATAGTCATTTACCACATTAGCAATGTATAGAGTGTATTTCTGATTAGTTTAAAGTTATCGTCATTGAAAAAAAGTGCTTTTCTTTCAAAAATAAGGAAATTTCTAAGTGACCCCAAACTTTTGAATGGTAGTGTATATAGAGTGAAAGGTGTGGCGGTTCAGAAAGTTATCACCGGATCAGAAAGAAGAAGGAAGATAAAAAGACTCAGAATTGAACTGCTGTTGCAAAAGCAGCCAACTCGTGTGGCACCGGAACCGCCGCATGAGTATTTGTGTAGCATGGGGTGGTGGCGCCACCTTCTGGTTCTGCCAACCCTGTGTGTATAAAAAGGGCTGCAGGTCGGGGGGCGGTCTCTTCGGCCTTTTCCTCTGCCAACGACTGCATGTGTAGTTAGGTACACGAAGCCCTGTGTTTAATAAATGAGTGTTTAGCTCCACTCCTGGCGTTCTCCTTGACTCCAAACTCAGACATAACATTTTGCCGACGAGAAGTAAAACCACAGAAGCGTTTAGGACGCCAATTCGGCCGTTCTTGGAGCTCCCGGGTGAGTCACCTGTACTGTGGCCTTGGTGGGACAAAGCTTTTGGTGGCGTTGGACCTGGGAAGGATGGAGAAGCTGAAGGCATGTGCGTTGCTTGTGCACAACCTGGGAATGGAAGGACAGAGGATTTTGGGCATGCTTGGTGACGCGGACAACTATGAAGAAGTGGTTGGGTTAATGGTGCGCCAGTTCAGGCGCCGGACAACGTCATTGTCCGGAGGATTAAGTTCAGACAGCGCTGCCAACAGGTAGGCAAACCCATCAAGCGGAGTCTGCCTCAAGTCTGACATGACTTGAGGCAGTTGGCCGCTGAGTGTCGATTCGGACCGTTGGAGGAAGAAATGGTTCGTGACCAGTTGGTAGAACACACCAACTGTGCTGCAGTCCGCTCCAAGCTGCTTACAATCCTGGGTGAACTAACGCTGGCCAGGGCCGTCAAGTTGGTGCTCCAGCTGGAAGCAGCAGACAAGCTAACTCGGGAGCTAAGCGAGCGTCTATCACCGAGAGATTTACGATCCGCCATGGCTACGCAGGTAGTGGACCCAGACAGCGATGGGAGCGTTGAGGACGACACGCACGGGGCCAACAATGTACGAATGAGGTCTGCCCTGGGGAGGTCCAGGTGTATGGGCTGCGGGTCCATGAAGCACCGCTACAAGGCCAGAGAGTGTGTGGCAAGAGGAAAGTGCTGCAGCAGGCGTGGCTGTCTACACCACTTCACAAGAGCATGCCAGTCAGCAGAATAAGAGAGCCTGTGCAGAAATTCAACCCCTCCTGCCCCGACGGTAATACATACTGCGTCCCCAAGTACCAGTGGGTGCAGACATTGCACGGTGATGTTGGATGGAGTACCTGTACCGATGCAGATCGACACGAGGGCGATGAGTTCTCTGCTGAACTGGGCTACAGTTAGACAATGTTTTCCCCACTACAGAATTGGAGGTGACTCAGTGCCGCTTTGCAGCTATGGAAGAGGATGGCTGGCCACGATGGGTACCATCAGACTGACGGCTTGGTACAAGTTGGCAGAGATGGCCGATGTGGAGATCGTCGTGACAGCCTGCAGCATGAACATCATGGGCTGCAACCTGTTCTCTGGCCTCGGGTTTTCCATTAGGAGCAATGCTGGGGAAGAGTGGTCAGGCTGCGGACTGTGGGACCGACCAGTTCCGAGAGTTTGGATGACGCGGTGTGGGATGAACAATTGCTGGGCACTCCGGAAACTGGACAGGCCTTGTCGCGCTCAGGGTCACCGCAGGAGGGCCCCGGTGCCAGTGTCCGAGTTACCCTGGACGAGGGTACCGGGTGGCACAGGGGAGAGTCTGCAGTGGTGAGCGATGCCCAAAAGATGGTCCCAAAGCCCTGTGTTTAATAAATGAGTGTTTAGCTCCACTCCTGATGTTCTCCTTGACTGTAAACTCAGATATAACACAACTGTTGGTGAGTACCAGTCTCAAAAAGATTCTCAAGCTGTGTTCGTTACGTCCATTCACTCCCCACCATTTTTGCAGCACGGTGGGGTGTCATCAGAGGGGAGATAGTCGTTTATGTTTACAATTTTTCTGCTAAAAGGGAAATTGTGTCTGTTGTGACACACGAGGTTCTTGGTTTTGTTTTCATCTGCTTAAAAGTTGTGGTTGTTTGCTATGGGAGAAAAAGCAAGCTCCATTTATGGCTGCTGGCTGGTTAGATACTGAGTTGTGTTGCAGTGACGTTGATGAGCCCTGGCATTCCGTTGTTTGCACATGCAGTCTACTTTTGAGAATTTTCTAGAGAATATTCTGGATAGTTTTTGTAATTTTGGACATGTTTAGCACTTTAATAAACCTGCAGGTGAAGACAGCAAGCATATTTGTCCACTCCCATGTTTATAACAGTATGAGAAACTTGAAAAATGACCAACTTAAGGTACATTGTGTTGTGTAGTGTGTGTGTGCTACCATACCTGCCCACAGTGACATCAGGTGGGCACGGCCACTTGTATATATAGTTCTGTATTCTTAATAAAGTGTTGGTTCGCTGTATGACAAGAGAGACTCTGACTTCTTTTCCATACATAACATTTTGGAGAGGAGAGAGAAATTATGGGAGCGTATGGGCTACCTCCATCCCTGATACCATTTCTGGAGTACACGGGAGAGCCAGTAATCCTGTGGCCTAAGTGGGTGGCCATGTTCAAGGATTACATCGGGGCGCTGGGCCTAAGTAGACTCGACGGGAGATGAAGATGAGCACTTCTGGCCCACTGTCTCGGCGCTGAAGGCTGAAGAATTCTCGGTACGTTGGGTGAAATGGAGTGCTATGAGATGATGTCGAGCGGCTGGCCAAGTACTTCGCCGAGCAGACAAGGACCACGAAGCTGTGGGTGGTGGGAATGTTGGCACCGAATGGAGCTAGGCTAGTTAGCTCGGAGAAGCTAACAGCCCACTCAGTGTCTGTGGGCAAGTTAGCCACAAAGCTAAGTGCACACCAAAAGCAAGTTCCAGGCTACCAGCCAGGCATTGAGGTGGGACCGGGGCTGCGAGTGGTGTAGTTCCCGGTCACTGCAGATGGCGGGCCAGCCAAGGAGCGCAGCACGGTACAGGACCGTAGCGCTGGTGAGTTTGACGGAGCAGTGTGCGATGACAGCGGAGAGGGAGAGCAGCAACAGGAGTCATCCCCGCAGCTGGAGGCTGGGCAGCGGGAGAGCAGGAACATGCAGGCTGAGAACCCCGGGGGAGAGCAGCAACAGCCGGGCATGGAGACGATGCAGCAGAGTGCCTGGGACGAGGGTGCTGAGAGCAGCGATGAGACGCCTGGGTCAGAGAGTGACACCGACGAAAATGACGCTGAGAACCCTGGGAGAGAGCAGCTGCAGCCGGGCATGGAGACGACGCAGCAGAGCTCCTGGGATGAGGGTGCTGGGAGCAGTGACGAAGTGCCTGGGTCAGAGAGTGACGCCAACGAGAGGGACGCTGAGAACCCCGGGAGAAAGCAGCTATGACCGGGCACGGAGACAGTGCAGCGGAGCACCTGGGACGAGGGTGCTGGGAGCAGTGGCGAGGTGCCTGGGTCGGCAAACAACGCCGGCAAAAGTGATGCTGTGAACCCTGGGAGTGAGCAACAGCAGCTCTGCGCAGAGGCAGCGCAGCGGAGTGCCTCAGATGACAGAGAGGAGGCACTGAGCACCATAGAGGTCGGGCAGAGTCTCAGTGCTGGAGCTCAACACGCCCTGGATGAGGGTGCTGGGCGTTAACGGCGAGGCGCCCGAGGCAGTGAGCGGCGCCGACGAGCAGACTTTGGGTCTTCCCGGAGTTCAGCCACAGGGGTTGGTGTTCAGAGCCACAACGGTGGTGTTGAAAGCGGTCAGGAGCGGACCAACGAGCACAGAGGGATGGCGTGCTGGACAGCAGCACTGCGTGTCCCGAGGAGTGAGGCAGTCGGGGGTAAAGAGAGACATTATCACAAGAGAGGTCGTTTTTGATCCCGGCGGCAGATGGTGGCCAGGGGCGCACATGCTGTGGGGCTGCCCGGGGCCTCTGAGCCAGTCTTATCTTCGGCGGCCAAGGGCGTGCGTGCTTTGGGGCTGCCCTGGGCCCCTGGGCCGGTTTTACCTCTGGCTGCTGGTGGACATAGGTGTGACTTGAATGCTCTTGATGTAAATATGTATATATTCTGCTGGTGTGCATGTGAGTATGTATGATATGGGATTAATTTTTATATTTTAGAGACATGGTCCAATTTTAGTTTTTTTTTTGGATGAGTGTGTTAGGTTTTTCTTGCTCGCTGCTCCCCGTTAGTTCCTTAGTGTATGATTCGGGTCCTAAATTGGGGAGGGTCTCGATTGTGTGTGTGGTCTTACACTTTTGTAAGGCGGAGGGGAATGTTGTGTAGTGTGTGTGTGTGCTGCCATACCCACCCACAGTGTGACGTCAGGTGGGCATGGCCACTTGTATATATAGTTCTGTGTTCTTAATAAAGTGTTGGTTCGCTGCATGACAAGAGACTCCTTTTCCATACATAACACACTGTATCTGTATGGAAAAACATGTGATTAACGCGTTATTAATCACGATCAATTCAACATTCCAAAAGAATAATTGCGATTAAAAATTTTAGTCGTCCAGCACCACTACAAGAAATCATTTATCCCTCTGCAATAACCATCCTGGACAAAAGCACATAGTTATCGTACTGTACATGATTTTATTTGTTGTTGTCTCCTTTTTAATCATGTTTACTTTTTAATTGTTTTCATCATGTGAGTTTGAGAGTGCAGAATGTGTTATATGGTTGTAACTGTGTCAAAGAAGAATTTCTGTCACCGACTGGGACACACAATAAAGCTATTTATCTATCTATCCATCTATCTGTCTGTCTGTCTGTCTGAGTATATTTGATGAGTAAAATGTGAATCAGCAGTGAGCAAAGGGGAACAATGAGATTTGAAGGGACTGTTGTGTGATAAGGAGACTACTGAATGTGGTAGACGCTGGGCAGCAGTGGTCTCAATGCCATTATCAGGACAATAATAGTCTTCTACGCTCTCATGATCCAATTATAATGAAGTAGTCATGCCAGCAGTGGAAATGCTGTTTGTTACACCCCTGTTCGATGTCTTTACAGAGACATGCACCGACTGGTCACTCACATCCTGATAAGATCAGATCAGGGGGCAGTAAACATGACGATGCTAAACCCTGGGAGAATACTCAACATACTGATGCTTACTTCTGTTCTCATGGGTGTCCCTGTGTTTCATTATGGTTACTTCACAGAGCAAAGGTCCGGCTGACCTGCAATCCTCTTGCTTTAATACACATTTTCAGTTAGAGCATGGGAGTTAGGATGTCACACCTACTGAAATGGTTGTGAAGCTGAAATGACCTGCTCTGATGTGATGGGTTTTTTTTAATTTAGTTAGTTAGTTGTTAGTAGTAGTACTTTAGGAAGCTCTATAGAAACACCACAATGACCACAATAAATCTAGCTGTTTCTGCTAATAAAGCAGAGTGTGCAAATGCCTCCAAGCTACAAGTTTACCAGAATTAAAATTACCTTTAACTTTTTTATACAGTATAAACTTGGAACTTTTTTCCTCATAAATTTCATACTTTTTTCTTGTAAATTTACAATTTTCTCCTAAAAATTTGTAACTTTTTTCTCATAAATTTGTAAAATTTATTTAAACTTATTTTGGTTACATATTTCTTATAAATGTGCATATTTTTTCTCATAAATGTTCGACTTTTCTCATAAATTTGCAACTTTTTTCATGAATTTGTGACATCGCTCCTTGTAAATTTCTAATTTTTTTGAAAAAAGAATGTTTGCTCATAACTTCCTCAAATTTGACAATTCTTTCTTGTAAATTTGCAACTTCTTTCTTGTAAGTTAAAAAATTCACAAATTTATGAAGACTTTTTGTAGATTTGCAACTTTTTTCTCGTAAATTTTCAAATCTTTTCTCATAAATTTGTGATTTTTTCGCTCATAAATTTGCATGTTTTTGGACATAATTTTTATGTTTTGCATAAATGTGCGACTTTAACTTATAAATTTATGACTTTTTTCTTGTACCTTTTCATCATAAAATTAGTACTTTTTTCCTTGTAAGTTTGCAGCTGTCATGATCTGGTGCACGGGCGGGGGCTGTGCCTAGTTATCTGATTAGTTTTGTCTTTTTCTGATTATTTATTTCTTCTATTTACCCCGTTTGTTGTATTTGGTTCCTGGTTGTGATTAGTTTATGATTAGTTTCTGTATTTCCTTTTTGGTTTATTGTTTCGATCATTGCGGGTACTGTGACAGCTCATGCGTCACTTCCGGCTGTCAGATTCCGGCTATCACGGCTGCCTGCAGTGATCGCCACTTATGACCCTGCAGGTGTTGGAAATCAGGGGGGTTGACTATTTAAACCGCTGGTGCCACTTCCCTGGCGCAGCAGCATCAAATCTCTCACTTTCTGGACTACAGAAGGTTTGGACTAGACGAAGAGGAGTGTTGGGTGGCTGAATCGCTGCAGGACATTATATCAGACGTTCGTCTAACCCACACTCCCGAGGAGGAGCTCCAGGTTTGGGACTGCGCAGCACAGATGATTGAGGGGTTCCCCCGCCTGTGGAGTGTCCCGGGACTCACAGACCTCTTCACCTCTGTTTATCACGCACAACACCAGCTTCACGGGCTGGGGAGAGCCCCTCCACCACCAGAACCTGTGCCGCGGAAGAAACGCTCCTGGGGACAGAAGCCCCAAGCTCGGGACCACTACCCAGCTGCAATCCCACCTCCTTCTGTCGAGCAGAGTCCTGGAGCTGGCTGCATTGGTTAAGCAGCCTTCACGTCTCCTGATGGACCCAGCACGGAGGAGCTGGAGGAGCGCCAACAGGTGGTTGCAGCAGAGATGGAGTTCATCACGGGTTACAAGCCGTGGCTCCTCCCTGAGTTGCTGCCACAACTGGAGAAAGCGCCACCAGCCCAGACAGAGCCTGAGCTTCTGGCGGAGTGCTCCCCGGCTTCGGTACTCCGCCCACTGGACCAGACCACCTTCGCAGCCCCTGGGAAAATGTTGTCTGGCATGACAGCAGCCATCACCAAGCCCCAGGAGTTAAGGCAAGTGTCTTTTCATTTCTTAACACTCTTTGATGAAACGCCTTGCTTTATTCCTGGTGGGGAAGATCAGCAGTAGCAGCCCGGCCTGGCTGAGCTTTCACCATCAGCTGCTGTAACTCTCTCCTCTCCCGTTTCTCCCGCTCCTCCTTCTACATCCCCTGAGGGTCTGCCAGTCCTGGGAGGGAGCCTGCAGCATTGGAGAGTCCAGCCCCAGCCTTGCAGCCCCGTTATGGACGGGAGGAGAACGCCACCTTTGCTCCTTAGCTTGAGCCAACAGAGGATTGTCCCCTGGCCCCAGTGGCATGGGAGGTGGCGTCAGTGGACAGAGGATCTCCTACTGCGGCTGTCGTGTCCAGAGGTGCACCTGCATCAGCAGCTCCATCGGGGGTTCCGCCATCCGTCCAGCTGGAGGTCTGAACCACTGCAGCGGAATTGTCGGAGTCCTGGATGGCAGTGGAGCTCGAGTGCAGACAAGTTTCTTTATGTAGCCCCAAGAAATTTTGCCTGGCTCTTGGTTGGGGAAACCAGGTGCAGCCCTCAGCCGCACTTGGGTTTCCACGCCGGGCTCCACTGCTGCTGGTGACCCTAATCTAGTGTGTGTTCCTGTCTTTGTTCCTTTGCTCGAGCCACCATCTAGGGTCACCGAGGCCTCCGTGGGTGCTGCTCCCCCTCCCGCTGAGGTCTCCGTGTGTGCTGCTCCCCAGCCCAAAGCCACTGTGGGTACAACGCCTCCATCTGAGGCCACCGCGGGTGCTGTTTTCCCGCTGTCTGTGGTCTCCGTGGGTGTTGCTGTCCCACCGTTTGTGGTCACCGTGGGTGCTGCTACGCCCCAGCCTGGAGCCGCCGCGGGTGCCACTACGCCCCAGCCCGGGGCCGCCGCGGGTGCCACTACGCCCCAGCCCGGGGCTGCCGCAGGTGCCGCTACGCCCCCGTCTGGGGCCGCCGCTGGTGCCGCTACGCCCCACTCCGGAGCCGCCGTGGGTGGTGCTGTGCCTGAGGATGCCGTGGGTCTTTTGCCGGAGTTCGTCAAGGGTCATCAGGCACCGCTGGAGATTTCTGCCAGTTGGCCACCCATTTCAGGAGGACGCCGGTTCCTGTGGTCTGTGAGGGGCACTGGGTCCGGCTGCCGCCCCCAGGGGGGGCATGTTAGTGGCTCGCAGACTCAGGGATGCTGGAGGCCACCTGACAGATGGGGCACTCGGTTGGGTGGCTCAGGGACTGTGGGCGGCCACCTGAAGGGCCAGGCCATCCGTGTTGGTGGCTGAGGAACTCTGGGTGGCCACCGGATGCTCTGGACCATACGCTCCGGTGGTCTTGGGACTCGGGCAGGCCACTTGAGCTGCCTCGGTGTCTCTCCTGCGGTCCTTGGGTCTTCGCCACCTGTCATTTTGTGTTGTGGGTCATGAGTGTTTTCTTTTGGTTTTCTTTTGTTTTGTGGTTGCGTGATTCGTAGTCATGCCTTTATTGTCCTGTTTATTTATAGTGTTATTTTGGGGTTATGGTATTATTTATATTTGGTGGGGGTTGTGTTATCTTAGTCTGTATTCTTTGGTTTCTTACCCATTTAATAGTTATTTCTTTACTGGTCGTTTCTGTTTGCTTTGGTATTATTTATTTTGTTGCAGTCCCTCCATGCATCCCCCCCGGGGTGGGTTGTTTTTTCTTGTTGGGAGGGGGTCTTCTGTTTGGGTTTTTTTTTTTGTGATGTTACCCTGGGGTGTCTGGGTACCACCCCTTGAGGAGGGGGCTGTGTCATGATCCGGTGCACGGGCGGGGGCCGTGTCTAGTTATCTGATTAGTTTTGTCTTTTTCTCATTGTTTATTTCTTCTGTTCACCCTGTTTGTTGTATTTGGTTCCTGGTTGTGATTAGTTTATGATTAGTTTCTGTATTTCCTTTTTGGTTTATTGTTTTGATCAATGCGGGCACCGTGACCGCTTGCGTGTCACTTCTGGCTGTCAGATTCTGTCTGTGGGCTGTCACGGCTGCCTGCAATGATCGCCACTTATAACCCTGCAGGTGTTGGTAATCAGGGGGGTTGAGTATTTAAATCGCTGGCGCCACTTCCCTGGCGCAGTGGCATCAAATCTCTCCCATCAGGCAACCACTGGATGTCTTGTTAAGTAGCTATTTATCTGTTTCTGCTCACGTTCTTGTTTATGTTTGACATTTTTCACTCCAGCCTCTGAGCTGCATTTTCTGTTGGTCCGTGCTTTGTATCTTGAATTATTTTTTCATTTGTCATGCCAATACATTCATATGGATGCTGGTTCAACCACAATTTTTTTTTTGACAATTTAAGAAGTGAAATTAGATAATTTCCCATGGAGAGTTGAAAAACACTCATCTAGAAAACGACCCAAGTAATTTATTTATTTTTTGAAGAGACATTGTTTTCATTTTAAAGGCATTGAGCTCTTCCCCATTTATAAAGTAGAGGCTCCAATGCATACAGGGCCCTGAAATCTAGTAGGAGAAACTGAGACTTTTGTCACTAGGTGCCCTTGTGCATGATGGGAGGTTTCCTTTCAGGCCCATGTTCAGATGCTCTGTAGTAAAAAAATGCAACCTTGACTTTAATTTTTCCTTGTCAAGCGGGCCCATCTCCATGAATTATGCTAAGAAAACATAAAAATATAAGTTTAATCTAACATAATAATGTTGTATTACACTAACAACATTTTTTAATTCTTGTAACTAATTAAAATCACTTTAGTCTCAGTCTGCAGCTGCTTTCTCTTCTACTTCATAGTTGTTTCCTGGTGGCTTGAGTTTCAGTACTGCCACCATCTGAGTGTATCTTTAGTCTTGTTGACTTTACTTGAAAGGTTTGTGATGGAACAATACACCACCATTATGTACTGCTAACATGACACATAATTATATTAGCTTTATTAGAAAAATACATTTTAAGTCAGAAACCATGTATATTTTAGGTCAAATTAAACAGAATCATGATTGTAAAGTGAAAAGTAACCCTAATTCATTTTTGTTGAGTGTAGATTCTAACTTTAGCATAACTTCAAGTGCAAGAAAAGCTGAATGATCTTAACCTGGAAACAGATTTTTTTCCCTTTGTGATGATTGTGAGCTATACTGTATGAAGTTCTCAAACTATCCGATATCAGAGGTGCACTTAGGAAAAAAATAGGAACAAACACAAAGATTATGCATGCAGATTAAAAGACATATTAAAATGATAATCTCTGGATTAGTACAAAGAATATTGCAAATTATTTGTGCCTGTGTGCTTTGGTTCTGGCACAGACACCGACACAAACCCGTAAATAATCACCAGGCCACTTCCCAAAGCAAAAGCCTCACAATCTTTCAGTTAATGCAGTAATGTATTCA
This sequence comes from Pholidichthys leucotaenia, assembly GCA_020510985.1. Lineage (NCBI taxonomy): Eukaryota > Metazoa > Chordata > Actinopteri > Cichliformes > Pholidichthyidae > Pholidichthys > Pholidichthys leucotaenia. The sequence goes on along the minus strand of CM035838.1, from coordinate 158,021,563 downwards.
GTAATCTTCCTGCTCTTTTCTGCTTTCTCTAAGCGTCTTGCACCTCACAGCCCCGCCTGATGCTAAACTGTCTTCTAAATTTACGTGCTGGCTCATGTAAGGCGCTGTTGTGCCCAAATCCTCATGCAGACAGATTACCACATAAACAAAGCTGAATTACAGTGCTCATAATCTTAAACGCACATCAGGTTGCAGACGTCCTGGCACACATTTGTTTGGTTTGAGAGTTAATGAGTTTGGATTTAGGGCACTAATTTGGAGTCAAACTCTTTCAGTGCTGCATTAAGAACAGCTCGCTGATGAGAAGGGGAAGTAACACGGCCTTGGACCACATCAAGACACACTGAGAAAATGTGGGTTCAGTGCGGAGACATTCTCAGTCTGGTGAATATAGCCTTCTATGGATGAAAAATGCTTTAAGACAAGCAATCCTAAGGGCTCCTTTACACAGATGGAGATCGTTGGGTGGCCACTGAGAGATCAAAAATTGACTTGATCTCTGGACAATCTCCTAAAGTTTAAAAAAAGAAAGCCCTTTCTGTGTTAATGTTTGGGAGATCACTGTATGGTTTTCATGGAGATCTATAGAGATCTTTGAAAGAACCTTGAGAGATCATTAAGAGACCAGTAGAGATGACTGTGAGATCAGTAGAGATTGACAGGCCAGGAGAGAATACTAAGAGACCAGTATAGACCACTAAAGTTGCCTTCAGACCAAATGCAAACGAGCGGCGCCAATACATACAAAGTCAATGGAAAGAGTCGAGCAAACATGAATCTCATGCATTCATGTCCAAGGATAGTGCTAGCCTTGAGATTCTGACGTCACTGGAGTAAAAGTATCAACATTGGAGAGTAAACTAGTTTGAAAATGAGACTGACGCTCACCTGGAGACCGAAGGACCGGGAGTTCTGCAGCTGAATTGGACTGTCAGAGTTTTTTACCCAAGGACTCCTGCCATGGATGTGCTAGCAAGGCTAGCAGGCTAGCAGGGTAAACAACCATCATCCAGGTGAAATTTTGGAGGCAGGGACAATTTTTTCAGGTGAGACCTCATCGGATAATGTAAACCTAAGCATGATGTTATTTGGGGGATTTCCACAGCAGGTTGAACACAGCTGCAGAAGTTATAAAGGCAACTTTGCCTGTCTGCTACTCATTCAGAATGTGAATTAATGCCTATTCGCATCTTTACATCGAGTTAAAATGTCTCACGCCGTGTGAAAAATTCGCCTGTTCACATTTGGTCTGAACGCATCTTAAGTGATCATTTCTAGTGATCTTCTACCCCCTTTACACAGGCGTGGAAATCATTGAGTGATCATTTAAAGATGAAAAATGGCCAGATCTCTCAACAGTCTTTGAATGATCTCTCACCGATCACTAAGATTTCTCAATGATCTTCCAGTGATTTCCATGGTCACCACACTTGAGGGACTGTTTTGACTCAATCCAAAACAATCTCAATGATCAGCAAGGGAAAGCGATCTCTCAACAAACTCTCAATGAACTCTCAAAGAGTGCTCAATGATCTCATCAGTCTCCCAGTGATCTTTTAGCGATCTTTCAATGAAGTGTATTGGCCATTCATCGAGTGCTCATTGATCTCTCACTGATCTCTCAGCCATCTCTGTCTTTGGAGTAATTTGGCATTCATTGAAAGATTGCTGAGAGATCACTGGGAGATCAATCAGATTGTTGAACTGTTGAGAGATCACCTCCCTCTGGTGATCGTTGCAAGACTGTTTTGGAATGAGTCAAAACTCTGAGGACTGTGGAGATCACTGAAGATCAATGAGAGATCTTTGCAATTGCTGAGAAATTATTGAAAAATCATTTGCAGATCTGGCCATTTTGTCGTCACTCAGCGATCTCTCAGTGATCTCCAACCCTGTGTAAAGGAGGTATAAGCAGACGCTGACAGTGAATCCATGATTTCCCCAAACTGTGAAGTGAACAGTCTTATGTTTAGCCCTTAGCTGACTTCATCTTTAATTTCTTTTTTTGTGTTCTTCACTTTCAGAGTTTCACTGTTCTGAACAACTTTATGTGAGACTTTTTTTTTAACTTGTTCCTCCATTCAATTTCCTATAAGGCGGGCCAGTTTGATGACCCTCAGGCCCCTGAAAGTGATTCATATCTTTCTTTCCAAGGCGGTGCAGCCGGCCTGACAAAATTGAAGAATTTCTTCTGTGCTCATCATCTTAAAATGTGTCAAAGAAATAAGTGTAGCTCCTGTTTTTGATCAGAAATCCTCTTCTTTCTGTTATGTTTGTGAGATGGTCAGACGTGTGTTTGAGCCACCTATCAGAAGAACATATTCACAGCCTGTCTGGCTTTCTCTCCTTTTATCAAATCCTTATATAATGTATCACTTTTCAAACCAAACTGCGCTAGTTTAATTCACACCTCCACTCCAATGGGGGGATGGGGGACTTTTATTCCTCTTTATTTTTTGTTCAAACACCTGCGGTGGGCGTGAAAACTCGCACTTTGGCGGCATTTCTGTTTATCAGTCAATGTACAGCCCTCGATTCTGAAAGAGAAAACTTTTCTTGCATGTAAGCCAGTGCTTTCATGAAAAGGCCCTGAGAGTCTGAAAGCATGAATTACAGGCTAATAGCTGACAGAGCACCATAGAAAGATGGCAGCTGATAGTGATTCAGGAGCTGGGCGTTCTCACATACTGTGATTTTCATCTGATAAACAATAGCTGGGATGTGGAAGGTGCTCAATGCCTGTTTTTCCACCAGAAATTAATAGGAGATGAAGTAGATTTTGCTGTCATTTTGAACAGCTTCGGTAACTCATAAAGTCACCATATACAGTAAATGGCAGGTTTATTAATCTTCTGTATAGATGAGTCTACTCACTAATGCAGAATACAGTCCATGCAAGACTAGTGATTATGCATCAAACACGATTACGTGCATTTCTGTCGACCTTCTATGATTTATTTCTTCTCATCTTACACAGACTGGACTTCAGATATAACTACTATCTAATCAGAAATCAGATTTTGTGTCCTCCGTCTGCTGAGGCACATCAGGGCCAGATTATTGAGATGTAAAAGGCTTTGTTTAGCTGGATTAATATTGTGTTTAAGAAATCAATCAGTGCACGTTGCAACACCACAGCACCCTCATCAGCTTGGTTTACCAACTTCAACTCTGGAATATGGCTGCAACGATTACTCGAATAATTCCACTAATTCAATTACAAAAATTCCTCGACTCAAAAATATGATCTGAAGGTTTTAATGTGGCATTTCTGGTCTATAGGACCTTCTTCCGGTCATACTAGGGCTTTAAGCTATGTTCACAAAGATTCTTACAAACGATGGGTTCGTAAGAATCTCCCAGTTCTATGAATTCTGGAGTTCACAGACATTCGTGGAGGGGAGTATAGTTTCTTAAGGCTGCCATTCAATTCACAAGAGCAACTTGAGGCATTCTTCAGAAATGAGGTTCTTTTCTGTTGGTGGCCCTAGAGTTCTTATGTTCTTCATAAGGGTACCCTGGGATCTTCCTATGGCATACTTACTGTCATCTTACGAAAATTTCTTTGCAACTCACAGCACTTGCAAGTCGTTGGTAGGAAGATCTTACACCTTTCGGCACATTTTGTCTGCACAAATGTCGTATGAATAACGTATGCCCACCTTATGAGTGCCTCACTACCACCTTATGCACTCTGTACAAATTGCCAGGACCCTCAAGAACAACTTAAGGTGTTCTTGATGCATACTTAACATCTTGTGTAGTTCTTACATTGTTCCTAAGGCATTTATACGGCCACCCTACAATGAATGGTTTTCATAGGACATTCACAGAAATCTTGGACAAGAATATCAACCTGCCCATGAACTTGCGAACGGTCTACAAATGCTGGATTCTCCTATGGTCGCCTTAAGAAGGTCATGGATCGCCTCCTCATGGATCGTCATGGATCGTCACCTTATCTTATCGTGGTGGGGGGGTTTGTGTGCCCCAGTGATCCCAGGAGCTATGTTGTCCGGGGGCAATTTGCCTCTGATAGGGTCTCCCAAGACAAACTGGTCCTGGGTGAAGGGCCAGACTAAGAACGATCCAACAGACTCTCATGATAAATTGTATATCAAGGATTCAGTGTACCCCGCCCGGTATGGGGTTACCGGGGCCCCACCCTGGAGCCAGGCCTGGGGGAGGGGCTCGAAGGCTAGCGTCTGGTGGCCGGGTTTCCACCCATGGGACCCGGCCGGGCTCAGCCCGAAGGAGTTACATGGGTCCGCCCTCCAGTGGGTCCACCACCTGCAGGAGGGATCATGGGGGTCCGGTGCTATGTGGATTAGGTGGCGGTTAAAGGCGGAGACCTTGGCGGACTGATCCCAAGCTTTCTAAACTGGCTTTTGGTACGTGGAATGTCACCTCTCTGGTGGGGAAGGAGCCTGAGCTGGTGTACGAGGTTGAGCGATACCGGCTAGATATAGTTGGCCTCACCTCAACACACAGCTCCGGTTCCGGAACCAGTCTCCTGGAGAGGGGCTGGAGCTTGGCCTTTTCTGGAGTTGCCCCGGGCGAGAGGCGACGAGCAGGGGTGGGTATTCTTGTATCGTCCCACCTTGCTGCCTCTATATTGAAGTTTTCCCCGGTGGACGAAAGGGTTGCTTCCCTGCGCCTTCGGGTTGGGAAACGGGTCCTGACCATCATTTGTGCCTATGCACCAAATGATGTTTCAGAGTACCCACCCTTTTTGGAGTCTGTGACTGGGGTGCTGGAGGGTACTCCTCCTGGAGACTCCATTGTCCTACTGGGGGACTTCAATGCGCACGTGGGCAACGACAGTGAAACCTGGAGGGGGGTGATTGGGAGGAATGGCCTGCCCGATCTGAACCTGAGTGGTGTTCAGTTATTGGACTTCTGTGCTAACCACAGTCTGTCTATAACGAACACCATGTTCAAGCATAAGGGTGTCCATATGTGCACCTGGCACCAGGACACCCTAGGTCGCAGGTCGATGATCGATTTTGTTATCGTATCATCAGACCTGCGACCGTATGTCTTGGACACCCGAGTAAAGAGAGGTGCAGAGCTGTCAACTGATCACCACCTGGTGGTGAGTTGGATCCGATGGCAGGGGAGGAAGCCATTCAGACCTGGTAGACCCAAACGTATAGTGAGGGTGTGCTGGGAGCGTCTGGCTGAGGCCCCTGTCCGGGAGGTCTTCAACTCCCACCTCCGGAAGAACTTCATCCACATTCCGAGGGAGTCTGGAGACATGGAGTCTGAATGGGCCATGTTCTCCACCTCTATTGTTGAAGCGGCGGCCCAGAGCTGCGGCCGCAAGGTGGTCGGTGCATCTCGTGGTGGCAACCCCCGAACCAAGTGGTGGACACCAGTGGTGAGGGGGGCCATTAAGCTGAAGAAGGAGTCCTATCAAGCTTGGTTGGCTTGTGGGACTCCCGAAGCAGCTGAGGTGTACCGGCAGGCCAAGCGGAGTGCAGCTCGGGTGGTTGCTGAAGCAAAAACCCGGGTATGGGAGGAGTTCGGTGAGGCCATGGAACAAGACTTTCGGTCGGCTTCAAAGAGATTCTGGCAAACTGTTCGGCGGCTCAGGAGGGGAAAGCAGCTCCCCGTCCACACTGTGTATGGTGCGGATGGGACACTGTTGACTTCAACTGGGGATATCGTCGGGCGGTGGAAGGAATACTTCGAGGATCTCCTCAATCCCACTGATACGCCTTCCACAGAGGAAGCAGGGTTTGGGGAAGAGGGGGATGACTCGCCTATCACAGGGGCTGAGGTCGCCAAGGTGGTTAAAAATCTCCTTGGTGGCCGGGCCCCGGGGGTGGACGAGATTCGCCCTGAGTACCTCAAGGCCCTGGATGTTGTTGGGTTGTCATGGTTGACACGCCTCTGCAACATTGCGTGGAGGTCGGGGGCAGTGCCTTTGGCATGGCAAACCGGGGTGGTGGTTCCTCTCTTCAAAAAAGGGGACCGGAGGGTGTGCTCCAACTTTAGAGGGATCACACTCCTCACCCTCCCTGGGAAGGTCTATGCCAAGGTACTGGAGAGGAGAGTCCGGCCGTTGGTCGAACCTCAGGAGGAGCAATGTGGTTTTCGTCCTGGCCGTGGCACATCGGACCAGCTCTTTACCCTCTCGAGAATTCTTGAGGGTTCGTGGGAGTTTGCCCAACCAGTTTACATGTGTTTTGTGGACTTGGAGAAGGCATTTGACCGCGTCCCTCGTGGATTTTTGTGGGGGGTGCTTCGGGAGTATGGGGTATCGGGCTTGTTGTTACGAGCTATTCAGTCTCTGTACGACCGTTGTGAGAGTTTGGTTCGTATTGCCAACACTTGGTCAGAGTCATTCCCAGTGAGAGTTGGACTCCGCCAGGGCTGCCCTTTGTCACCGATCCTGTTCATAATTTTTATGGACAGGATTTCTAGGCGCAGCCAGGGAATGGAGGGTGTCATGCTTGGTGACCACAGGATCTCATCTCTGTTGTTTGCAGATGATGTTGTCCTGTTGGCTTCATCCAGCAATGACCTACAGCTCTTGCTGGGATGGTTTGCCGCTGAGTGTGAAGCGGCTGGGATGAGAATCAGCACCTCCAAGTCCGAGTCCATGGTCCTCAGTCGGAAAAAGGTGGATTGTCCTCTCCGGGTTGGGGACAGGCTCCTGCCCCAAGTGGAGGAGTTTAAGTATCTTGGGGTCTTGTTCACGAGTGAGGGGAAAATGGAGCGAGAGATCGACAGACGGATTGGAGCAGCAGCTGCAGTGATGCGGACGTTGTACCGGTCTGTTGTGGTGAAGAGGGAGCTTAGTTCTAAGACAAAGCTGTCGATTTACCAGTCAATCTACGTTCCTACTCTCACCTATGGTCACGAGCTTTGGGTAATGACCGAAAGAACGAGATCGCGGATACAAGCGGCTGAAATGAGCTTTCTCCGTAGGATTGCTGGGCTCACCCTCAGAGATAGGGTGAGGAGCTCAGTCATCCGGGAGAGGCTCAGAGTAGAACCGCTGATCCTCCACATTGAAAGGAGTCAGTTGAGGTGGTATGGGCATCTGATTAGGATGCCTCCTGGACACCTCCCACTTGAGGTGTTTCAGGTACGTCCCACTGGGAGGAGACCCCGGGGCAGACCCAGGACTCGGTGGAGAGACTATGTCTCCCAGCTGGTCTGGGAACGCCTTGGTATCCCCTCTGAAGAGCTGGAGCAGGTGGCTGGGGAGAGGGAAGTCTGGGCTTCTCTGCTTGAACTGCTGCCTCCGCGACCCGGACCTCCGGAAAAGCGGTAGAAGATGGATGGATGGATGGATGGATGGACAAGAATATCAACCTGCCCATGAACTTGCGAACGGTCTACAAATGCTGGATTCTCCTATGGTCGCCTTAAGAAGGTCGTATGAAATGGTACGTATGTGGTGCACATATGTAGTTTCATGGGCTCACATGTATATGACTGTTCATATGCTCTCATGTATATTTCTGTCTGCTTACTTTGGCTTCATGTCTGAAGAGGAACATAAGGTCTGGACCTCCTAGGGAGATGAGGAGGATGTGAGTGTTGGCCTTTTGATATGCAAAGAGATAGGAACTGCAGGGGGGATGCATTGTGTTTGGGATTTAAAGACAATGGGATTTTGTGCTTTGATGTCAGGGGTATAAGACTGGCAGAGGTTGGGGGTTCTGCCTCTTTTCTGATTTGAATTTTGGAGAGTGTGTTGAGAATAAAATGGAACTTGAGAAATAACTCAACCTCATCCTTTCCACACATCTCCACACTGGTGACCTTAAGACGTATTATGGCCGGTGACAATTCTCCTGCACCGGACTCATCAGGAGCCAGCCAGGCTAATGCAGCTACCACAGTCCAGCTACCTGATTTCTGGCAGCATAGCCCGCGCTCCTGGTTTAACGCAGTCGAGGCACAGTTCCATCTTCGGAAGGTTTCGGCAGACGCCACGAAATTCTACCATGTGGTTGCAAAGCTGGACAACCACACAGCCCGGCGAGTAGAGAGCCTGGTTAACCACCCGCCAGACGACGACGAGTATGGCACATTGAAGGCTGCTCTCATCCGTTTTTTCACCCCCTTGCTGGGAGAGCGAGCAGAGAAGCTCCTGGCGTTGTCTGAGGGCGAGGTCGACAGACCTGCAGACCTGTTGGCGAAGATGCTGAGTTTGAGAGACTCCGAAGATGATAGTTTTATCTTCGCCCACCTTTTCCTCAGGACACTACCGTCAGTGGTGAGAGTTACCCTGGCCAGTTCACAGCTGCTGGCCCACCGGGACTACCACGAGCTGGGCCAGGAGGCACAGCGACTCATCGACACCCATAGACGACACACAGCCACGACCGCAGCAGCGGAGCTGGGCGCAACATCCGGAGATGGCAGGGGGCCAGAGGCTGCAGCACCAGACTCACCGACGACAGCAGCGGCGGAGGCCAGGAGACCCGGAGTGGACGACGTCCTTTGCTTTTACCATCGCCGTTTCGCCGAGAGGGCACGCAAGTGCATTCCACCGTGCCAGTTCAAGCGCTCGGGAAATGCCAAGACCGGAAGTCGGTAGCAGCTGCAGCTCTCGGTGAAGAGAACAAGCTGCTCTACCTGAGGGATGCGCGATCGGGGAGGCACTTCCTCGTGGACACAGGCTCCCAGCTGAGTTTCATCACACCTCCCTACGCTGACCGGCTGGTGCCTTCCAGTGGCCCTGTGGCATCAGCAGCGAACGGCTCGGCGATTAAGACCTTCGGGGAGAAGACCCTGTCTCTCTCTTTCCACGTCCGTACATTTGAGTGGACTTCCGTCATAGCGGCAGTCAATTTCAACATGTTAGGTGCTGATTTTTTGTGCTCACATGGTTTGTTGGTCGATCTTGTTAACAGACGCCTGGTTAATGCACTCTCTTTTTCTTCTATTCCCTGTACAGCGCGAGTGACTCTGCCAACAGCACAAGCCACCGTCACAGCTGCAGGTGGTAAGTTTCACACACTCCTCAATCAGTTTCCAGCACTCACGGTGCCAACGTTTTCGGCGACCGTGGCTAAACACGGGGTGGAGCATTTTATTACTACCACCGGGCCGCCCGTTTTTGCAAAAGCTTGGCACTTGGATTCAGCTAAACTGGCCATAGCGCGCGAGGAATTCGCCAACCTAGAAAAATTGGGCATCATCAGATGTTCAAACAGCCCTTGGGCTTCACCACTTCACATGGTCCCTAAAACTTCCTTGGAGATCAGGAAGCGAGCTCAGCAGAGACTACACTTCTTGAGGAAACTCAAACAGGCCTCTCTCCCCATCTGCATCCTCAGGACCTTCTACAGAGGTGTGGTGGAGAGTGTTCTGACGTACTGCATTGCTACATGGTACTCCAGCTGCAGTATGTCAGACAAAAAAGCCCTGCAGAGGATAGTCAAGGGGGCGGAGAGGGTAATTGGAGTCTCCCTCCCCTCTGTCCAAGAACTTTTCCAGAACCGTTGTAGGAGCAGGGCACTGAACATTGTCAAGGACCGTTCTCACCCTCTGCATAAACACTTTGAACTTCTTCCATCTGGTAAACGATTCCGGAGCATCAGAGGCAGAACCACCAGACTGATCAACAGCTTCCTCCCACAAGCTGTCAGGATGCTGAACAGCTGACCCGGAATCTCACATACACACTACTGCACCTATGGACATTTTGTATATTATAGTTAGTTATTCTTTTTCCCCAAGTATGTCTCAGGGATGTGTGAATGGATGGGGGGGTGGGAGCTATGTGGGAGTATGTCTTAATCATGCTGCTTCTTATATGGATGCCGAGAGAAACGCAATTTCATCTTGCCTGCACTACAGTTGTATGTACAGCAATATGACAATAAAGTTTGATTTGATTTGATTTGATTTGATTTGATTTGAAACTGATGGCTCATGGCGGCCGTGCGGTAATTTTCGCAGGCTGAACAATGCTACAGCACACGACCGCTACCCAATCCCACATATCCAGGATTTTTCAGTTCATTTGGCGGGGACGCGCATTTTTTTCTAAGATAGACTTGGTGTGCGGTTATCATCAGGTCCCAGTATGCGCTGAGGACATGCCCAAAACAGCGGTAATAACTCCTTTCGGGATTTTTGAGTTTTTGCCCATGCCGTTTGGGCTTAAAGGCGCAGGGCAGACTTTCCAACGCATGATGGATGCGGTGTTGCGCGATCTTCCTTTCGTGTTTGTCTACCTGGACGACATTTTAGTAGCCAGTGCGTCCAAAGACGAACACGAAAACCACCTCACGGCAGTTTTCCGGAGGTTGGCAGAGCACGGGCTAATAATTAACCCAGCGAAGTGTCAGTTCGGGGTGGCGCAGATTGACTTTTTGGGGCATCGCGTCTCTCCCGAAGGTGCAGTTCCTCTGCCTGACAAGGTACGTGCGATGGCAAATTTTCCCCAGCCACAAACGGTCAAAGCGTTACAGGAGTTTTGGGGAATGGTGAATTTTTATAACCGTTTCCTTCCCCGCACGGCGCAGCTCATGCAACCATTGTATGCTGCGCTTAAAAAACAAAAACCCACAAATAAAATCGAATGGTCCCCCGAGCGGGAGCGCGCATTCTCTGAAGTCAAAACAGCCTTGGCAAACACTGCGTTGTTAGCACACCCAGTCCTAACGGCCCGCATAGCGCTCACTACTGACGCATCAGAGGTGGCCATAGGGGCGGTTGTCGAACAGTATGTGGCTGGAGCCTGGCAGCCGCTCGCGTTTTTCAGCAGGACTTTGCGCGATAGTGAGCGGAAATACAGCACATTCGACAGGAAGTTGTTAGCCCTCCATTTGGCTGTTCGTCACTTCCAGTTTTGGCTGGATGGGCGCCGTTTCACCGCGTTCGTTGACCACAAGCCGCTGACTTTTGCGATGGCCAAGATTTCAGAACCTTGGTCGGGCCGGCAGCAGAGACAGCTGGCCGCAATTTCGGAGTTCACTACCGATATCCAGCATGTAGCGGGCAAACTTAATGTGGTGGCAGACTGCCTCTCGCATGCCGTGGCTGCTCCAGCCCACGTAGAGGTAGATTTTGCAACTGTTGCCGCGGACCAGGGTAGCGACGCGGAAGCGCGTGCGGCCCCAGTCCGCGTAGGGATAGATTACGCAGCCATGGCCGCGGAGCAGGGTGGCGACGCGGACGTGCGCGCGCTCCAGTCTGGACCAACAGGGTTAAGGCTGGAGGACAGGGTGCTGCAAGACGGTATGCCCCCCCAATCTGCGATGTTTCCACTGGGCGACCCTGTCTGGTGGTTCCGGCCTCGTGGCGCCGCTGTGTTTTTGACTCGGTTCATTCTCTGGCGCACCCAGGGGTGCGCACTTCGATCAAAATGGTGGGGGAGAAATTTGTATGGCCGGGCCTGCGTAAACAGGTTAGAGAGTGGGCGGCAGCCTGCATAGCTTGCCAGCGGTCCAAAGTGCATAGACACACGAGAGCTCCTTTGGAGCCGTTTCATATTCCAGCTAAAAGATTTGATCATGTCCACGTGGACCTCGTAGGCCCCCTACCGCCCTCGCAGGGCTGCACACATCTTCTGACAATGGTTGACCGCACCACGCGCTGGCCAGAAGTGGTTCCCCTGTCGTCAACTACAGCCGAGGAGGTGGCGCGCGCTTTTTTAACTGCATGGGTAGCGCGTTTTGGAGTTCCGTCGGATATTACATCTGACAGAGGCCCACAATTTGTTTCTGAACTTTGGTCAGCGATGGCCCGCAGCTTGGGGGCAACGATCCACCGCACGACCGCGTATCACCCGCAGGCTAATGGGTTATGCGAACGTTTTTACAGGTCGCTGAAGGCGGCTCTCAGAGCGTCGCTTACGGATGCAAATTGGGTTGACAAACTGCCATGGGTTTTATTGGGGTTGCGTTCTGCACCTAAAGAGGATTTAGACGCCTCCCCAGCGGAGCTAGTGTTTGCACAGCCACTTCGGCTGCCCGGAGAATTTCTCCCTGACAACCCAGCGCCAGAGTTCTCCTCGGCTCAGCGTTTGCAGAATAGCATGGGCCCGAGTGCCCTACCCGGCCCCGTTCACCCCAGTTTTCCGTGTGTTTTTGTGCCTAAAGCTTTAAAAAATGCGGAGTTTGTTTTTGTCAGGCATGATGCCCACCGCACCGCTCTGCGACTGCCATACGATGGACCATTCAGGGTGCTGGAAACAGGTGATAAGCATTTTTTGCTAGATTTGGGGGGCAGAAAGGAGATGATTGGCATAGACAGACTCAAACCTGCTTTTGTGATGGCTGACGAAACTGTGCAGTTGGCGAGAGCCCCGCGACAGGGTAGACCCCCTAGGGAGCATTCCCCAGTACACCCACAGAGATTGACTAACAGTTTTAATCCCCAGACAGCAGCTCCACAGCAGGAGGGCGCCGCGGAAGAGGTTAAGCCCGCCTGCAGCAGATACGGCAGACGGTTGAGACCAAGACAGCATGTGGACTGATGTGTGGTGATTTTACTATGACATGCAATCTGTGTTTGGTTGTTCCCTCTTAGACGTTTGGGGGGGTTATATCCATCCATCCATCCATCTTCTACCGCTTAATCCTTTCGGGTCGCGGGGGGGCTGGAGCCTATCCCAGCATCTTTGGGCGAGAGGCAGGGTACACCCTGGACAGATCGCCAGTCCATCACAGGGCCAACACAGAGAGACAGACAACCATTCACTCTCACATCCATACCTAAGGACAATTTAGAATCCCCAGTTTTGATGCCAATTAACCTAACTTGCACGTTTTTGGCATGTGGGAGGAAACCGGAGTGCCCGGAGTAAACCCACGCAGACACGGGGAGAACATGCAAACTCCACACAGAAGGGTCACCGATGGTCTGGGGGTGGGATCGAACCCACGATGGTCAAGGGTGGAATCGATCCCATGACCTTCTTGCTGTGCTGCCACTGTGCTAACCACTGCGCCACCGTGCTGCCCTGGGGTTATATGTGGTGCACATATGTAGTTTCACGGGCTCACATGTATATGACTGTTCATATGCTCTCATGTCCAGTATATTCCTGTGTGCTTACTTTGGCTTCACGTCTGAAGAGGAACAAAAAGTCTGGACCTCCTAGGGAGATGAGGAGGATGTGAGTGTTGGCCTTTTGATATGCAAAGAGATAGGAACTGCAGGGGGGATGCATTGTGTTTGGGATTTAAAGACAATGGGATTTTGTGCTTTGATGTCAGGGGTATAAGACTGGCAGAGGTTGGGGGTTCTGCCTCTTTTCTGATTTGAATTTTGGAGAGTGTGTTGAGAATAAAATGGAACTTGAGAAATAACTCAGCCTCATCCTTTCCACACATCTCTACACGTACAGTGTTTGCAGCCGTTCATAAGGATTTGTGACCATAGCTTTAGCTTCATTGACTGTAACTAAAGGTGGACACCATGACAGCTCCCCAAAAGTGAAGCCCACACATCTCAGTCACCCTCTGGTGGCTGGCTGCTCTAAGGCAATAAGCACCGCCTCTCCTCGTTATTGAGTCTCACTTTGCCCAAATGAAAACTCAAAACACTCCTCTCAAGTTATTCCAAAAGATGTTTTCTGTCTTCGTAGATAGATATTATCATGGTGATGCTTTAGTTTTATGATGCTTTAAAAACGGGTGTGGCCATGGCTGATGGTGGTTGCGATTGCTTGTAAAAGCTGCTTATGGAGTGCTGCATAGATTGTGATGGGTGACATTACAGGAGGGAACTGGACGCCACAGTTCTTCATGGCTGCGACTGCACAGACTCCGGATGCAAATGACATCACCAGCACAAGATGGCAGCGCCCTGAAACCAAGAAGTAGAGCTTCACTTTTTTACTTTGTAAGTATGTGCCAGCATGCCGCTCTAATCTGAATACAGTCTATGGTCATTTTGCATGGAACATCTTGTCAACAGACAGAACAAAAGGACCAGCTCCCATCTTGAATTCTCTCTGAAATTCAGTGTAAGAGGAAGATGTATATAAACTTGTGAGCAAAACTATTCTAAGAAAGCGTAGTCACCCCAAAATCCATGCATTTTATAAAACTTTTTAGATTTTTGTTATCTCTGCTCTTTATTTCTCTTTGCATTTTTTCCTCTTTGATATCACTGATTGTAGTATTTTTTGCTATGAATTATTACCTCTGCCAAGGAGGTTATGTTTTTGCTGGTGTTTGTCTGTCTCAGCAACATTACTCAAAAGTTATTAATGGATTTTGATGAAATTTTCAGGAAAGGTGAGCAATGGGACGGGGAACAGATGATACATTTTGGTGATGATCTGAGAGTGCATATCTCCACCAAGGGTTTTGTTTGTATTTGTGCAGCAGGATTACACAAAAACTACTGGATGGATTTGGATGAAATTTTCACCAGAGGTGGTTCTTGGCTAGAAACGAACCCATTACATTTTGGTGATGATCTGAGAATGCATACCTCAGCTAAGACCCTTATCTTCTCACAGAGTGTTAGCAACAATACTCCAAAACTACTGGACAGACTTTGATGCAATTTTCACCAGACCCGGCTTGTGGCCTACACACAAACCCATTACATTTTGAAGGTGATCCTTGAGGGACGGAAGGAGCCTTGGTGGAGGTATGTGCTCTCTGAGTGCTTTTCTAGTTCTGGACTGTAATAAATGTTTAAAGAACAGTTTAAAAATAAGCACAGTCCATGCAGACAGAGAAAGAAGCTTAAGCTTCACTGTTAGCTCTCAGGATAGTGTACATGTGCCTGGCTCAGGAAATCCACTCCTTCATATAGTAAACGTAGGAGGGATTATCTCCAGAGATTCACAATTCAGGTCAGTCTTACCCCGGCGACAACAACAGGGAGAGATTTTGCTGGTAATGATGGAAACTAAACCATAAAGACCTTCAGCTTCAAGGGAGGACCATGGGGGGGGGGGGAGTCCTGTTATATCATCATTTGGTGGATTCAAAATGCAAAACCTCTGCTGCTCCAGTTGCAGACCTTACACATCCTCGAATTAGTTGTACCCAGGTATAACAGACACTGTCTAGCCAGCAGTGAAAACAGGCCAGGCTGCGAGAGAGAGTGGGGTCAAGTCTCATTACAAGGCAGCACTCAGGTCACCTCCACTCCCCCTATTTTTCCTTTGCTCTTCTTGGTTTACTCTGTTTAGACTTTTCCATCACAGTGAGACGCTATGTTTACTTTGGCTTAAATTTAGAGCTGGAAAACAGTCATTTTGAGCAACTGCCTCATTTACCTCGGGTTACCTTTCGGTGTCAGCTGGAGGTTTTGATACCACTGCGATATTCACAGCTTTTGAAACTCTGCAGGCGGATGTAATAACGGCGCTCTCGTGTCTGTTGTCACTTGTGGAAGACTCTGACAACACAGGGAATAAATATAGATCTTGATCCATCTTTATTGAAATCATAACACTTGCAGTTCCTCTGAATCACACCCTGTACTTGTAAAGAGACAGTCAACTTTGGAGAAAAAGGGCACAATCAGCCTATAAAGCAGAATTAGGATAGTAGAATATCAGTGGGATCATAAAGAGATCGAAATGAAAAGTAATGAATGGTGTTAAGACCCAGTGGTGGCAGCTTGATTCTAAACGGCAGAGAGCCAACATTGTCATAATCAATCTAAAGGTCTTTTCGCAACGTTAGCTTTTTGACAGAAAACCGCTTTCAGCTGCTGCTGATCTGTCACATTTCATCTCATCGCAATTTCATGGGTAAACATTTGTGGAACGAGGTGGAGAAATCTCCTGTCTTCATCTGAAATGAATTTCCCAAATGTTTCATTGCATTTGCAATTGGCTGATGGTTAATATCTATTGAGCTGAGTGGATTAAAGCATGTCCTATAAGACGAGTCGTTCCCTCCTCCCAGTGCCACCCTCGCTGATGGAAAGAGGAAATTACAGCTCAGCAGAACATCATTTCATTCAACTTGTATATTCATTAAAGGGAGATAGGAAGTGACAAGCCAGGTTCTAATCACAGCGTTTTTCAGGGCTGGAAAATAAGACGTCAAAGAATTGCTTTTTATTAGCAACTCATAAACAGGCCTCATCGTTCTGATCTGACCCGTGGTTCAAAGTGAGGTGTTGAATTAGAAGGAAGAGATTCGGGGTGTACTTTCATCACACTGAGGCGGTTTGCTTCAGGAGTCTTGTTTGTCTCCCACTGAAAAAAAGGAGCTTAATTTCTTAAAAATTGCGGTGATAGATCAGCTCAATGACAGAGATAAAGCACTGGTTCAGTCTCGAGTTTCTTTAACTTAATTTCACAAAGTCACCAAGGCTATAAATCAGTGCTGGATCTCAAGTTAATTCCAGTATCTGCATGGATCGCCTGACTGCTTTTCTTTCTCTTTTTCATGGGATTCATCATCTTAAGTATAACGGGATAGTTTCAGTAGGTTATTAAATTTCTTCAGTCCCCTGTCGGCAGAGGAACGCCTGCAGAACGAGGCAGGGTTGAAGGCCCACGGGAACTGCCGTATCTTTCCGGTTCATCTTCTGCTACACCCATGGCCTCATGTCGGCCTTTTAGATCAAGCATGTTCCTTTGGCCACCAGCAATTTCTTTTCTGCAAAGACTGCCTCATGAATTATCTTTGATAGCAACATACAGTATATGCAAAAATACTAAATTATACACAGCCAAGATATCGCCTACGTTGTTTTTACAGAAAGATGCACGACCATAGGTTGTATCTTGGCCAGGATTGTGATACTTTAATTTTAAATGCCAAAAGTTCAGCCAGTGTCTGGATGTAAACAATTGTAGGTTTAACAAAAGTGAGCTTTTTTTTGTTCCAAAGGCCATTTTCTGCCTCGGTCTTGGTTTGTGCTTGGTGATAAATGCACATTATTTGTGTCCACTTGTTTGCTGCAAGAAGGCCCCCATGAATATTGAATAGCATGAGCTCTTCTGAGGATGTGTTTCTGTGACTGTGCAGTTTTCATGCACGGCTGGGTTCCCATCACAGCAGTCAAATTTAACAAGACTAATGCTGTGCACCAAAAATACATGCTAAGTCTGAGTTCCATTGTGTTCACGTCGGAGAAATATTCTGTAATCAGACTCTGTGTGTTGTTGGCGCATAAATACACAATCTGCAGACTACACCATTGATTTTTTTTGGGCAACCCTATAGAATATTTTCAAGAAATCATAAAAGTTCATGAAGTTTCTTGTGGCAACCCACACTGGCTGTAGATGCAGATTTACATTCAAACTAGTTGCTAACAAATTTAAGGGGAAATTTTATTTAAAGAAACAAAAATACACACAAGCCCTTATTTCACATACAGTAGGGTGAGATTGTAGCTTATGATGAATTTAATTTATTTATCATGATGCAACATGATGAAATATCTGAGGAGGACTCCACTGAGCTTGTTCAACATAACCAGGCTTTCTTTGCATTAACAGGCTTAACAAAACGTAAGACTCAAAAGTCACAGCAGTGATTATCAGCTTTCTGTGTTAACGCAGGCGTTCTGCTTCACACTCTGAGGATATTCTCAAAAAGGACATTTGATCCATTTTTCCATGCATTGAAGCAGACGGAGTGACTCTTACTTCAGCATGAAGTTTCAAACTAAAGAACCATGGAGAGACTGAAAACGTAAGATGAACAAAGACAGAAATGCTAATTCTGCAAATAGGCCAAAGAAGTGCTTTTAGAACTTGGTGAATGCTAGTGGAAAAGTATTTGTCCCCTCCTTTTTTCTTACATTTTTGTATATTTAAGCTCTAGCTACAATG
Organism: Pholidichthys leucotaenia; assembly: GCA_020510985.1. Taxonomy (NCBI): domain Eukaryota; kingdom Metazoa; phylum Chordata; class Actinopteri; order Cichliformes; family Pholidichthyidae; genus Pholidichthys; species Pholidichthys leucotaenia. Next base: position 158,003,823 of record CM035838.1, on the reverse strand, counting down.
CTCAGCACTGGGTGTGTTTATATATTTATATATCTACATATTATTCCATCTAGCTACATTGCTCCGCACTGTGTGTGTTTATATACTTGCATATTTATTCCACCTAGCTGCAATGCTCCGTACTGTGGGTGTTTATATATTTACATATTTATTCCATCTAGCTACAATGCTCTGCACTGTGTGTTCATATATTCATATATTTATTCCATCCAGCTACAATGCTCTGCACTGTGTGTCTGTGTGTGTGTGTATATATATATATTTTATAGTAATACGTACATATGTATATTAGCTGCTCTTTGCTTGCTTGTTTTTTTTTTTTTTTTTTTTTTTTTTTTTTTCTTGCCTTCTGATTGTTGCTCTGAGTGTTGCTATCCCTGTGCTGTTGCAATCCTGGAATTTCCCCGTTGTGGGACTAATAAAGGCTTATCTTATCTTATCTTATCTTATTTGTTACACTTAAATGTTTCAGATCATCAAAGAATTTTTAATATTACACAAAGATAACCTGAGCAAATACAAAATGCAATTTTTAACTGATGATTTCATTTATCAAGGGAAAAAAGCTATTCAAACCTACCTGGCACTATATGTAAAAGTAATTGCCCTCTCATTCATGAATTAACTGTGATTAAACCACATTTTTTGCAAAGTTGAGTTCAATTTCACTAGCCACACCCAGGCCTCATTACAGCCAGACCTGTTGAATCAAAAAATCACTTAAATAGAACCTGTCTGACAAAGAGAAGAAGACTAAAAGATCTCAAAAAAGCAACACATCATGCCATGATCTAAAAAAATTAAAGAACAGATGAGAAACAAAACCCAGATCATCATCTACAGACCTGCAGGTCTCACTTGCCTCAGTTTGGACACTGGTCCATGAGGGATAAGGACCTGTACTTAAATAGCACTTTTTCTAGCCACAAAGATCACTCAAAGCACTTACTTATGTAGTTACACTAACCCTCTAATTTAAGGGCTTATCAGGAACAGATACCTAGGGACAATTTTAGAATTGCAAATTAACATGCATGTCTTTGGATTGTGGGAGAAAACCAGAGCCTCTGGAGCCCCCGGAGTAAATCCACATAGCACAGCAAGAACATACGATCTCCACACAGAAAGGTTCCCCCTCCTGCCAGTCTGGGGATGGCCATGATTCAACAATAAGAAAGAGACTGTACAAAAATGGCATCCATGGGAGGAGGACCAAGGCAAAAATCACTTCTGACCAAAAAGATCACAAAGGTTCATGTCACATTCACCAAAGAACAACTTGATGATTCCCAAGAATTTGGGTAAGATATTCTGTGGACTGACAAAAGTTGAACTTTTTGGAAGGCGTGTGTCCTGTTACATCTGGGGTGAAACTCACAGCATCTCATAAAAACATCATACCAACAGTCAAACATGGTGGTGGCAGCGTCATGGTCTGGGGCTGCTTTGCTGCTTCGGGGCCTGGACAACTTACTGTAATTGATGGAACCATGAATTTTTCCTCTACAAGGAAATTCTGAAGGAGAATGTCCGACCATCAGTTCGTGACCTCAAGCTCAAGACCTCCAATGTGGCTGAATTAAAACAATTCTGCAAAGAAGAGCGGACCACAGTTCCTCAGTAGCAATGTAAAAGATTCACTGCTGTCATAACCCGAGTGTCGGTTCTGGCCACACTCGGGTCTCATATCTTTTTGTTCCCTGGCTTTGGCAGCTGAGGGTTCCTTCCAGCTCCTCGGGCTCTTATTGTGAAGGCGCCCGGGGGAGCTCCCTGCTGTCAAAGTCAGCTGCTGCTCTGCTGTCATTAGCAGCAGCTGTGCCGCGTTGGGGTCATTAGCCGCCAGAGATATAAGCGGGTGCTAAATGTCCTCCAGCGCGGCAGTCTCTGTTATATCCTGTTATGTTATCCTGTTATGGTCATCGGTTACGATCATCTGTTATATCCTGCTACGTTTTGATGGTGCTCCTTTATGCTCAGGTATGTTCCTGTTTGCCTAGCTCATCATTAACGTTGTCGTCTGGCGCATCGGGTGTTCCCCGGCTCAGACTTCACTCAGCCGCTGTATGTGTTCTGTGTGTGTTTATCCTTATCCACAATAAATTACCACTGCAAACTCACTGGTGACTGAGGCGTCTTGTGACGGTCCGTGAGGGCCGCTCTGACAGTAGACTGCCGCCTAACGCCCGGAGAGGAGGCGTTGCATCGAGACGCCATTCACCGTGTAGTTTGCAGTAGTGGACTGTTTGTTCCTACCTGTCTGGGTGCCGTGTTGAAGCATGCCATCGTGGAGGTCTCGTGCTCGGAGGCAGGACGCTGTTCTCGCTGACACCCTCGAGCACGTGGACAGAGTCCTTGTCGCCGCCTCCCTCCTCGAATACAACAGCGAAGTGCCCTGGTACCTGGACCTAGCCGAGGAAATTCTGGATTCTCTCCCCCGCTTCACTAATCATCCAGAGGTAAGCGTGAGGAGAGATGACATCGCCGCCCAGCGTGAGATTCTCCGAGGGCTGGAGGGAAATCCTGGCGGGAAGCTGAAGCGGAGGAGACGTCGCCCCTCGCTTCGGGATCCCGCTCCTGCCTCTGTTCCGGCCCGGGAGTTCGCACCATCCGGAGGTCTTTTCCCATCGGGCATGTCGTCACTCGGGATTCCCCCAGAGAAGCTGCAGATGACAGCAGACAAGATCTGGGACCGGGTGGCAGCTGCTTGCTCCGCTGAGAATCCTCCAGCGTGTATGATGCATGTGGTGGCGGCGGTTAGACTCGTGGAGAGGAATCCAGCGCTGCGTGAGTTTCCTGAGTTTGCTGACTTGCTTGCCACCGTTTCTGCTCAGGAACGGCGATTTCCGGACTTCACCTTCGCCTCACCCCCTACAAGGAACCGTCGTCACTCCGGCTTCCAACCTCGGCTAGAGCCCCGTCTGGATGCTGCTCCGGGTCGCTGCAAGGGCTCAACCCCCCACACAGCTGTCACTTCTGCGCCTCGTCAGAGGGGAATCCCCGCAGCCTCGTCTTCTCCCGGGCCCTCGCCCGCTGTCCCGTCAGCGCCCCGTGCCCGACTGACCCCGGCTGTTGCCCCCTCCTCCTCGTCGCCTATCCTGGCTGCTGTGTATCACGAGAGCTCCGTTTCGGCGAGCTTCATCCCGGATCCGCCTCGAGTGGCCTCATCTCGTCTTCCCAGAGGGCCCTCTGTCGCCATCCAGCGGGGAAAGGAAGGAATGACGTCCCCCACAGCGGAGACCATCTTACCCTTAGGGGAAAGGCGAGTGCATGATAATTTCTCTCCTCTTGACATTGTTGTGCCTTGTCTGACTCCTAGGGGTGGAGTTCGGGGTATGCAGCCCCCCGAGCTCCCTCCACCCGCTGTGGATGAAAGTATTAACCCTGCTTCCTCTGTGTCTCCCTCCGCTGAGCGGTCCTTGACGTCAGGCCAACGTCGCTGGATGAGGAGGGGGCCTGCGGTTCTGGAGAGCCTGGTTCCGGTTCCGCAGCCACGCCATGGGCGGAGGAGGAGAGCGGACTGCAGCATGGAGCCATCGCCGGTGAGGAAGCATCCCCGGGGTTCCACGGAGGAGCGGTCCAGTCCAGCAGGGCGAGATTCTCCTGCCACCACGCCATGCGGGCCACCGGCGTGGACATCGGTGCCGGAGGACTCTTTGGCTGCACGCACCATCATGCCAGCTGCGGAGCCCAACGCAGCTGAGTGGGAGCCTGATGACGACCTCCTGACATCTGAGCCCGGATCTTCGCAGTCCTGGACGGCGTCAGAACCCGAGCTCAGGCAAGTGCTCTACTTTGTCTTTCTTTTTCACCTCTTAGAGCATTTTTGCCTGTCTCAAGGGGAGATGAGCCGGGTGCAGCCGCCCGCTGCGTCCGAGCTTATCTCACCGGGTTCTGGCGCTGCCGGTGATCCTGATCCCGGGTTTTCTCTCTCTCTCGAGCCTTCTCCCAGGGTCGCCGGCGAGGGGCTGCTTTCGCCTGCTGTGCCAGAGGTTCCGGTTTCGGGGTTGGAGGTCGAGTTTGGTGCCACGCCGACCCAGTCGGGGTCCGTCGCGGGTTTGGTTCCGGAGGCCCAATCGGGGTCCACCATGGGTTTGGTTCCGGAGGCCCAATCGGGGTCCACCATGGGTTTGGTTCCGGAGGCCCAATCGGGGTCCACCGTGGGTGCTGCACCAGCAGGTCCTAGGTTCGGTGAGGGAGCTGCAGATCCCCAGCCACCGGATGCTGGACAGGCTCGTTTTCTTCATCACCCTCATCTCCACAGTCATCCTCCTCGTCTCCCTGAGGAGCACTACCCATCTCCACCTGGGGCCGTTGGGGTCCCGAACGCTCCGCCCGGTTTCCCCTCATCTCCCCCCTTTTCTGCGGGATCACCGGCTGCTTCCTCCCAACGGTTCTGGTGGGCTGGTGTTGCGGGGCGGCCGCCTGAAGGGCTGTCTCGTTGGTTTGGTTCTCTGGGCCGGCCCCCCGACCGGTTTATCTTCCTGTGCGGCGACCTGCTCCGGCCGCCTGAAACTCTCTTCCCCCGAGCATGGGACTGGGGTAGGCTGCCCGAACTGTCCTCTTTTCCCCTCCCTGTTCTGTGGCCTCTTGTTGCCGGACGACCCCCCCCGAACCTTTTGCCCCATCCCTCTGGGCCTGGACTGCGCCCCTTCCGGGTTCCTGATCTCGTCTGTGGGACTGTTGGGGTGTGTGTGTGTGTGTGTGTGTGGGGGGGGGATTGTTTTGTGTTTTTGTGTCACTCTGTTTGCCCAAGGGTGTGTTGCCTATTTTGTACTTATTGTGGTTTTGTTCTTGTTACCCGGGATTATGTTTTTTTTTTTTTTTTTTTTTTTTCTATAGCCTTGTTGGTTGTTTGTCTCTCTCCCTCCTGCCAGCACCCCATCCACCCACCCTAGGGGGGTGGGGGTGGGGGCTGGGGTGTTACTCTGGCCGCTCAGAGCTCGGCCTTGAGGGGGAGGTACTGTCATAACCCGAGTGTCGGTTCTGGCCACACTCGGGTCTCATATCTTTTTGTTCCCTGGCTTTGGCAGCTGAGGGTTCCTTCCAGCTCCTCGGGCTCTTATTGTGAAGGCGCCCGGGGGAGCTCCCTGCTGTCAAAGTCAGCTGCTGCTCTGCTGTCATTAGCAGCAGCTGTGCCGCGTTGGGGTCATTAGCCGCCAGAGATATAAGCGGGTGCTAAATGTCCTCCAGCGCGGCAGTCTCTGTTATATCCTGTTATGTTATCCTGTTATGGTCATCGGTTACGATCATCTGTTATATCCTGCTACGTTTTGATGGTGCTCCTTTATGCTCAGGTATGTTCCTGTTTGCCTAGCTCATCATTAACGTTGTCGTCTGGTGCATCGGGTGTTCCCCGGCTCAGACTTCACTCAGCCGCTGTATGTGTTCTGTGTGTGTTTATCCTTATCCACAATAAATTACCACTGCAAACTCACTGGTGACTGAGGCGTCTTGTGACGGTCCGTGAGGGCCGCTCTGACAACTGCCAGTTATCACAAATGCTTGACTGCAGTTGTTGGCGCCAAGGGTGGCACAACCAGTTATTAGGCTTAGAGGGCAATTTTTCACATAGGGCCAAGTAGGTGTGAATAGTTTTTTCCCCTTAATAAATGAAATCGTTTAAAAACTGCATTTTGTATTTACTGGGTTATCTTTGTCTAATATTAAAATTTGTTTGATCTGAAACATTTAAGGGTGACAAATATGCAAAAATATAAGAAATTAGGAAAAGGGGGCAAATACTTTTTCAAAGCACTGTATATGTTGCACATACTGTACATTACAAAAATTTGAGTATTCAAACTTCTCAATGTATACCAATGTATACCAAAACACTTCCATTTATTTATGTTACAACTAGAGCCATTTACCTCTTATCATTCTGGTGTCCCAGCTGTGGTATGTTTTACATTGGCTGGACACTGGCTGGAATGGTAAGGGTAATGGAATTGTCTATTTACTTATAGCATTAAAAAAATAATCATTTTAATATTGATAGCAAAAGAAAACTTTTGTCTTTAGGCCAAAATGAGCTAAAATCAATAATTTCCATTTTTCCATTTATGCTAAACTAAATGAATAAATTTCAATTTCTTTGTCAATTACAGAAATAGTATTGTAACTACATTGCAGAGTTTCATTCAGTTATAATGCATTTCAAGGTTGCATTTACATAATATTTCAGCTGGAAATCTCTATATTGCTCTTACATTATCGGGAAATATTAAAATTAGTGACTATGTTGCACTTTCAATCCATTTTAAACTGAAACAGAGACCATCATTTGCTATAGAGCAAATTATGAGTTCAGCCGAAGTTACTATGGCAATGAAACCACGTAAAACCAGGATGATACAGAGCCACCTTCATGACATTCAAAACGCTTGCTTTAGGCACAGTATACTTTGCAAATCTATTAATCTCACTTCAGAATGTGCCCCTCAGCTATTGTCTCATTATGATGCCTAAAAAACCCTAATATTTATATCAAATCACATGAACCTGCTACCCAAGTAAAGCTGGAGGTCACATGAGCAATAATTGACTGCCTGTGGTTACCAGCATTTTATTTCTGTACTTGAATTAATGATTACTGTTGATGTCTATAGAAATTAATCTAGCAAAAAATGCTTCCGGAAACTAATATACTTTAGCTTTAGATAAGAAAAATCAGCTAAATGAAATGTTTAGCTAGGTAATGTAAGTGGGATGAGAATATCACCTGAGGCAGCGGTGGTCACACCAAATAACTCAATCTGGTGTTATTAAGGAGATACCACATGACAGAGAGTACGGCTGTACTGAGACGTAGTCATGAGTCAAAGCTTGTGATGGTAGTTTGTGAAATGGAGACACTCCTGGAATGTCTATTGTCCATCCAAATTTCTCTGTTAGAACTGACTGTTGTACAATGTAAAATAAAAGTTTTCCACGAGACAAACCTAAAGACTCCAGTGTTATCTGCCATGTCTGGAAATCAGGGACAGCAGTGGCTGTGCTGAAGGGTGACTTTTATTAGCAACAGCTAGTAGCACATGGAACACACAGAATATGCTAATAAGCTAATGGTGCAGAGGTACAGACTTTGTACCAGGCTAGAGGCGGAGCACCAAAGAGGCCGTTTCCCGCCAACAGTCCCTTTATAAGGGCTGGGTGTAATGACGTCACCCATGTATCCATCATCACGTCAGCACAGTCTGTTGAATGGCTTCACAACATTCCCTAGCGTTCCCCTCACCCTAGGAAAGCCAAGAAAACATCATGAACATTTTAAACTCACAGCAGCTTTAAAAAAAACAAAACAAAACAAAAAAACAAAACAAAAAAACAACAACCTGGGGCCGGTGCTGCTGCTCTCTCGTCACAGATACTGGCTGCTGTTGTGGTGGCATGCCATTCATGTCGGCGGCAGGTCATTCCCTCGGTTGGCGTTACTCTGTTGGGTCCTGGTGGGCCACAAACATTCTATCCTGCAGTGCTGCGGCGGCTTCCTGAAGCTGATGCTGGGCAAGGATGCGAGATGAGTCTGGCTTCTGCCCCCTCTTTCCTGGTGCTGATTGTGGTCGCAGCAATGTGTCGCTATCACCAGCAACAGGATGTGTGCCGGGTTGTCGTCATTCACTGGGGTCTCCTTTTTCCATGAACTCTCTCTCCATGTTCTGTTGACACCTCTTTATGAGGTGTCAAGTTTGGAGTGGCTGTACCCATGTCTGGGGAATTATGCCCTCTCTTGTGGTGAGGCAGCAGCTCGAAAATGCTCATGCTGCGTGAGGACCAGCTCCGGGTCCAGTGTGGCTGTGGGCTGGGGCTCCTGTGGCTGCTCCGGTTCTACTGGGTTCTGCTTGGTGTGCGGTGCGAGGCAGGGAGTGGCTGTGTCCACATCCGAGTGCAGAGGACTCGAGCTGTTGTTGGCCAGATTGAGCTTACTGCTGGATCGGCACGCTGTGGTGCCCTGCTATCCCGCAGCATCTATAGTACCTCGGGGCCCTCCTGAGAAGACGCGGGGTCGACAGGCTCAGCAACTGGGGCAACCGTCTGTACCAGTGGAGTTGACTGTGGGGAGCGCGGGGTGGGGCCCGTTAGCTGCGATACTACCTGGGCCATTATCTTTAGCTGGGATGCTAATTCCATCATCTTCGTCTCTGACAGGATGTGCAGCGCCGCCAGTACTGACTCCTGTAGCACTTGTACTGTGTCTGCCACCGGCAGGTCATCCAGATCCATCTGCAGCAAGTCCCATATCACCGGATTCGTGGCGTACCGCTTCAACTGTGCTCGCACCAACCTGTCCTCCACGTGTCTGAACTTACATGTGTTAGCCAAACAGCGAAGGGCGGCTACGTACTGTAGGACTGACTCGTCCAGTCACTGTTGGCGCTGGCAAAACACAAATCTCTGGGTCATCACATTCTGTGGAGCACTGAAATGTTCGGCTAACAAGGCGGCACATTCGCTGTAGGTGTCCGCAGAGCCCAGTGCATCCAACACACGCTGTCCCTCGATGCTAAGGCTATTGTAACCCAGCTGAGAAAATCACCCTTTTTTTTCTTCAAATGTCAATTGTATTAATACAATTGTGTGATTTTATTTTGAAAACCGATTATTTTGGAAAGAGGAAGTGTGATCCTCGTTATCCAACTTTTAAATCCCTGTTTAATGGTCATGTTGGGTGATCTGGGTCTTTTCATTCATTAAGAACGATATTAGCCCCGCCTTCCGAGCAGAGTGCCGAGGCGCTCTGCTGGTCGTCGGTCTTTCACGATCTGAGAGCGGACGAGAGAGATTGTGGGCGGTCTGGTTCACACTGATACCTCTTCTTGGTGAGTTAATTCAGAAAAATATAAATGGATCTAAACACTCTCCAAACGCTAATTTGCAACCTTTATTATCCTAAGTTGATGGGATCACGAGCTTGAGAGGCATTGTGGCTGTGCCCTTTTGCTGTGTTCACATGGTACCTCATCTTGGTGAGTGAAAACCAAACAATACATGCTAATATTAGTGTTATGCTAATGCTAATCGCGAGTGGATCTTTTTCTGTTTAAAAGCAATGGAAAAGGCTGTTTTTGTGTCTGTATGGTTTTCCTAAATGTGATTTCAGTTCCCAACAGTATGCTGAAGTACTTTTAGTTCTTATGCACTATTTCTGTCGAATGTAATGTGTAGTTTGATGCTAAAAGCACATGGTGTTGGTCTCCTATGTAAATGCATAGGTTATGCTAAACCCAGTAGCTCAGACCAGGTTTTACTGATTTTAAAAGGGAATATTGGAAGTAATGGGACAGTATATTCCCTGGGTATGTGATAAATTAATTGTATTTCATTTAGGTTAGAGAGGATTAATCATAATTTCATGGTTAAATGATGTAGAGATAAACAGAGGAATTCATTTAATTGGTTACATGAAAAAAAAGGGTATTTTGTGTGCTACCAGAGAGATTGTGAGAAAAAAGAACACATGCATGTAAGATGTAAGATGTGAAATGTAAGATATTACTATATTGCTGGATTGTAATAATAGTAATATGACAGAAGAATTTAAACACTAAGCTATGGTGTTATATAAGAAGGGATTGGAAAACGAATTACTCTAGCTGTAAACAATAATACCATTATTGTTGTGCAGGCTAGGTTTTTTTTGGTTGCCGATCAAGAACCTTCTGGATCCTGGATTCTCTCCAAATGGAGATGGCGAGCCTGAACCGAGATTGAACCGAGATCTAACCAAGATCTCGATTGAAGAGCATCCTTCCTCTCTCCAGTGCCCAAGATTCAAAGTGGTAACAACCCAAGTCACCGCTTTAAAAGAGGAAAAGAAACCTGAGTCTGGAGATACAAGATATCTTGACTGGCACCGAAACTGGTACCGAAAGGACAAACAAACACTGAGCTCAGTAGGACATCTTTGGGGTTTTATTTCATACCGGCCGTTGTTATATTTGTATAGTTGTAAATTGTCTGTATACTGTATATTGTTCACTTTATCCCTACAAATAACAACCATTATTGCTCATTTCTTGCTTCCAGCTATTTCATTCCACATTCATTTTAATTCCCTATTGTAACCCTTACGAACCTAGCAACTGGTCTACACTTAATTTCCCTTACCTAATTAACATAAGGCAAGGGTTACACTATAATATAGCAAAGCTTGGACATGACGCTTGCTAATGTCAGCTAGGCCTGCAGCCAACACAAATGTCTGAAGCGACTCAAACCAACGAGGCCATGGGATGGGCGGCTCACCTGAGGTTGCAAGGAACGGTGGTCAGGAAAAACTTGTTTACCTCCAGAAGACCCATTATCCCATCCTCGTCGTCAATTGTTATCTCTGGAAATCAGGGACAGAGGAGGTACCGTAGTGGCTGTGCTGAACGGTGACTTTTATTAGCAACAGCTAGTAGCACATGGAACACACAGAATATGCTAATAAACGAACGGTGCAGAGGAATAGGCTTTGTAACAGACTAGAGGCGGAGCGCCAAAGAGGCCGTCTCCCACCACCAGTCCCCTTTAAAGGTATGGCGTGATGACGTCACCTGTGCGCCCGTCGTCACATCCGCACAGTCTGTTGTAAGCTGTGGCTTCACAACATTATCGTCACAAACAGGAGGTGTACATTAAGAATAGGTTCTGTATGAAATAAGAGTGATGGCCACAGACACACAAAACAAAACACAAATACAGTAAATTGCCGGATTCATCTCAGTGTGAAATGGTTCTGTCACAATTTCAGATTTTTACAGCAGTTATCATGTCAGCAAGACATCAAGGTAAAATTAATCATGGTATGGTTTTTTTTTTTGTAAAAACTGAATGCATAACCATATAAAAGTGCACAAAAAGAACAGTTGCTCTTATTGTATTTTGAGAAGGCAGCCAGATAACTTCTAAACAAAAGAACCACAGTGTGTGTGCTGTGTACGACACATCTTATATGCCAACAGAACTCACCTGAAGGGAGTGACACCTACCCAGTCTGACAAAGCAAGAGCAAGAAAGATAAAATACTTTAAAAGTCCCATATTTTGCATTTTCATGGGATTAATTTTAAGTTTGAACATCCCCAAGGACATAAATGTGTATAGTTTTGGACATTTTCTGTGTTGTTTTACAGCTTCTCAAAGAACAATGTCTGTACAGCTTGGTCCAGGTCTACTGTAGGTCAGTTTTCAACCTGCTCATTAATAATGAGCCCCTAATCTGACTGAGTAAAGCTTTTCTGATTGGACCAGTCACATGTAGCAAGGCAGCCTGGGGTGTTTGTTTTGCTAAGCGATACCTTTTTCCCACCAGATTCAAGACTGCTGGTGCTGGGGCAGTCCTCAGCTAAGCTCCTGAAGATACACATTCGCCTTTTTGGCGGTGAAGCTGAGCTGATGACAACATGATGACATCGATTCAACAGACATGGACAAGCTGTGGGTGTCTTGCCTCTTGGTCTGTGACATCACCGGTGCCAGAGGCACAGAACAGTTTTGTACTGGAGTTGCAAAACTGAGGCACCGGCACAAGTTTCTGAGGCTGAGCACTGCTTCTGTGGTGGAAACCCAGGCTGGCTCTGGCACCAGCTTCTGTGGGAAAGTGGTATTAGAATAGAATAGAATAGAATAGGCTTTATTGTCATTGTACAGTACAATGAAATTGTGGGTGCTCCACTAGGCTACTGCGCAGTAAAGTAAGAGAGAAGGATTAGATAAAACACGGTTGCTTTTAAATTTGTGATGTCATAAAAACCAAGAAGTCTTAATCCACTTGTTTCTTTAAATTTAAAATTTGAATATAGGGACTTTATGAATATTTTGCGCTCATGTGACCCATATCTACATTTTATAATGGTAAGACCAACCTAAGGGTGTCATGAGCCGGGGGCACGGGGGGGGGGGGGGGGTGCCGTGCTCCGTCTCTTGTCTTTCTGTTGTTTCTTTGTGTATTTTTAGTCATGTTCTCACTTTAGATTTCTGTTGTGCTTGCATCATCATTATTTCTGGTTTTTGTTTTATTTTGACAGCGCTGTGCAGCTTCCAGCTGTCAAACTGGCCAGAGCTGCACACCTGTTTGCCATTCTTTTTGTCCACTCATGTATCCACACCTGTCCTCAATGATTATGTGTGTATATTAGGGCACAGCAAACCCTTGGGGTTTGTTGTGTTCTTCTACTTGCTATGCCCGTCCTCAGTGGGAATTCTGAGTGTGTTGGGGCTCCGCTGTCGAAGAGAGTTGGTGTGTTCCATCCAGGTACATTTATCCCTTTATCCAGCCGTGAGCCTCACAGCCTCTGGACGAGCTTTGGCTGGATTCCGCCCCTGGCCAGGCATTCCCTGGCTCCATGTCCCCCTGGACGTAGCGTCCTGCTCTCCTCCAGCATTTGTGTTCATGCTTTTGTTATCTATGCCATACACTTCTTTATTTAGTATTTGCATCTTATGTTCGTGTCTGTGTTTATGTTAATAAATGTGCAAACTCAGAGCATATTTGGTGTCCTAATTATGCTCGTGAAACAAGCGTTCATGACAAAGGTCCTCCCTTCTTCTTCCGGCTTTCAGAGAGAGCAGACGCTTTTCTCTCCCTCTCCCAGCTCCCATTCCCTTACTGACCCCAGCTTGCTGTTCTGTCTGTGTCTGTGTCGCTCTTCTTCTGGCTGAATCTTATTCCAAATGGAAAATTATGGATTTGGTGGGCTTTATATGCGATTGACACCACTTCAAAAGAAGATCGGGCTAGGGGGAGCCCAAGTGGACTCATGGACAATTGGAAATTCATGTGTCTGTGTGATTCGACTGAGATGCGGAAGACATCTCTATTTGTTTGGCTTGATCACAGGATTTCTATTTTGGCTCTGGAGTTTCCTGATGTATCAGAAATTAAAGAAGTTGGGAGAGCTGCTCAAAATGCGGACCCGGCAAAGCTCCTTCAACAACAAATTTGACCAGTTGGGGAGTGCACTGATAGCGGCAATGGTGAACTGAATGGTGGCTGATTCAGTAGGTGGTATACATCTGAAGTCGCTGGTGCTCTCCAGGGAATGATTTTAAAGCCTGTATATGGAAATTATGAAGCACAGAATCGCAAGAGAGATGGAAATTCTATGCTCTGAGTGAACTGTGCCTTTGACCTTGATTCGGCGCCCTCTCCTCCTGGATGAAGACAAAACAGAAGAGAGTTTGGCTTCTTCTTAACCCAAACAATTAACATCAATTGCTGTTGTTCAGCAGACCGGACTCTTCAGGGACAGCGCTATCATGTGTCTAAAACAGAACTTTGCCATCTGGCATGCACAAAGAGAGAGAGACTCTGGGACATGCTTATCTGTGTTTTGTATACATGAACGTAACAACTATCCGTTGCCAGGAGACGCCCCCTTTGTTGTACATCAGCAACTGATACATCCAACACTGCACTCACACTGATTATTATTTACATGCTGACTACACACACACTGGTCTCTCTTCGCTCCTTTGTATTGTGTGATCTGTATTAGTCTGCTAATTGTGCTTAGAGGTTTTTTTTCTGTGTAATCACAATTTGGATAATCTATGTAATCTTTATTTTGATTAACTATGTTTTTTCTCTCTGCCTATTGTGTCATTCCCTCCCCCATTCCCCCTCTTTACCCTCCACTGATGACAGGCGCCCTCATGACAGCCGCGTCAATGGAGGCGCTTATCGCGCGCCCAATGTCAAGTCAAATTCCTTGTTTGTTTACACTGTAAACATGCTTGGCAATAAAGCTTTCTGATTCTGATTCTGATTCTGATTCTCTGATCACATCACCATCTTGTTAAGGCCGGCATATAAACCTAGAGTGAAAGCCATCAGACCAACAAAGAAGCAGGTACGTGTGTGGCCAAAGGGGGCCTCTTGATGCTCTGAAAGACTGCTTCAGCACCACAGACTGGGACATTTTCAAGCATGCAGCCACTCACGAAAGACACACAAACCTAGAGGAGTACACCAAGGTTGTCGTGGCATACATAGACCATCACTGTTTGTGGCAACCAGAAGCCATCGATGACAGCAGAAGTCCACAGACTCCTGAGGGCTCGGGACACAGCCTTCAGGGCTGGTGACACTGCAGGACTAACAATAGCTAGGGCCAACCTGTCCCGTGGCATCAAGGAGGCAAAATGACAGTACAGCAAGAAAATATCCGGACACTTCAGCAACACGAGAGATGCACGTTCTCTTTGGCGTGGCATACAGACCCTCACCAACTATAAACCTCCACCTCAGACCTGTGCGAGTGACATCACACTGCTCAACAACCTAAACAACTTCTTTGGCCAATTTGAAGCACAAAACAGCAGACTAGCACAGAGGACCACTCCTCCTCTGGACAAGCTGGCCTTGAGTCTGGATCCAGCTAATGTGAAGAGGACCCTCTGCAGGATCAACCGACGTACGGCAGCTGGCCCAGACAACATACCGGGTCACATCCTTAAGGACTGCGCAGAGGAGCTTAAGAATGTCCTGGCCGACATTTTCAACATCTCCCTGTCTCAAGCTGTTGTCCCCACATGCTTCAAGACTGCCACCATAATACCAGTCCCGAAGAAGCCCGCCCCATCCAGCTATAATGATTACTGGCCGGTAGCACTGACCCCCACTATAATGAAGTGCTTCAAGTGGCTAGTCATGCAGCACATCAAGTCCACCCTGCCTCCCTCTCACAACCCATTCCAGTTTGCATACAGATCGAACAGATCCACAGAAGATGCCATTGGTGCTGCTCTCCAGCCCTCACCCACCTGGATTCAAAAAACTTACATGCACATGCTGTTCTTGGACTTCAGCTCAGCATTCAACACAGTCATCCCCCAGCACCTGATTCAAAAACTCAGACACTTAGAACTCAAAACCTCTCTCTGTAACTGAGTGCTGGACTTTCTCACAGGGAGACCACAGAACGTGCAGGTTGGCAGCAACACCTCCCAGACCATCACACTGTGCACAGGGGCCCCACAAGGGTGCGTGCTCAGCCTGCTGCTCTTCACCCTGCTGACCCATAATTGCGTTCCAGCCTACAACACCAAACACATCGTCAAGTTTGTGGACGACACGACGGTGATGGGCCTCATCACCAACAACGATGAGACCAACAACAGAAACGAGGTGGGCCAACTGGTCCAGTGGTGTAAAGACAATAACCTCTTCCTGAACGTGGGAAAAACCAAGCAGATTGTGGTCGACTTCAGGAGGGGTCACACACAACACCCCCCTCTGCTCATCGATGGTGCAGCTGTGGAGAGCGTGAGCAGCACCAAGTTTCTGAGGGTGCACATCTCTGAGGACCTCACCTGGATCAACAACACCACATCACTGGCCAAAAAGGCCCAAACTCACCTCAATTTCCTCTGCAGACTGAGGAGAGCACGAGTTCCACCCCACATCATGCAGTCTTTCTATTGGGGCACCATTGAGAGCATCCTCGCCAACTGCGTCATGGTGTGGTATGGAAGCTGCACCGCCCCTTGCCAGAAGACACTACAACGCATAGTGGATGCAGCCAGCAAGATCATCGGTGCCCCCCTGCCCCCCTCTCGGACATCTACCCCACCCGCCTCAATCGCAGAGCCATCAACATCACAGGCAGCACCTCCCATCCTCTACACTCCTTCTTCAGCCCCCTGCCCTCGGGGAAAAGGTACCGTAGCCTCCGGGCCCGCTCCACAAGACTGCTGAACAGCTTCGTTCATCAGGCCATTAGGACCCTGAACTCTGTTCACCCCCCCCCCCCCCACCCACTTCCAGACGGTAACACCTGCACAATAACTACCTCAGATGTTGGCACAGAAAGACTGGCACACCAACAATAAGACTGTTGTTCTGTTGTACTTTTTCTGCTATATGTTTCTGCACTTTAACTGCAACCATTTGCACAAATGCCATATCTGCTGCTGTCTGTATGTCACTGCAATACTGATCATGTGCAATCATATCTGTCACTACCTGCACCTACACTACCGCATTTATTTAGCGAATGCAAAGTCCTTAAGCCAAGCAGTTGCCTCCTGGTTTGCTGTATGGAGGGTGTGTAATCCTCCTTCCAGTCTTTGGAGCGGGCAAGCCTCTATGATGTGTTCCATAGTTTGCTCCTCTCCACATGCGCACAGTGGGCTAGGGCTACTGCCCCATCTGTGAAGGCTGGCCAAGCAGGGGCCATGTCCAGTCCTGAAGCGATTGAGTGTAGACCACTGTCTCCTTGGGAGGTTGGTGCCCGGGACCTGTTGGTTGGGGTTTATCACCAGCTGTTTGTTTGGGACCTCCTTGGTTTCCCATTCCTCTTGCCAAGCTGTCTGGATGGTAAAGTCAGCTGGGGGAGGGTTTTTCCAAATCGGCCGTCTGGATGAAAGTCGGGCAGTGGGTGGGGTGTAGATATCTGCATGGATTGGTAAGTGAGGAAAATCTTTAACTTTTTGGAGCATCCTTTGAGTTAATGCTGCTCGCCGGATGTGTGGAGGGGCTATGTTTGACAGTACAGAGAGCCAGGGGAGTGGTGTTGAGCGGATTGTTCCAGTTATAGTTCTCATGGTTGAGTTGAGCTGGGTGTCTACATGGTGTGTGTAAGATGACCTGGACCAGACAGGGGCACAATATTCTGCTACAGAGTATGAAAGGGCCAGTGCTGAGGTGCGCAGGGTGGAGACTGCCGCCCCCCATTTTGCACCAGCGAGCTTGCAGAGCAGGTTGTTTCGTACTTTCACCTTAGCAGCCGTCCCCTTTAGATGTTCCTTGAAGGATAAGGTCCTATCAAGGGTCACTCCAAGATAAGTTGGATTTGGGGCATGCTTAAGCTTGAGTCCGCTCAGGTGGATGTTTACTACCGCATTGAAAAGCAACTACAGGTATTCATCTCTAGGTGTCTGAATATATTCAGTTCTAGATAGATAGATAGATACAGTGGGGTAAAAAAGTATTTAGTCAGCCACCAATTGTGCACGTTCTCCCACTTAAAAGATGAGAGAGGTCTCCAATTTTCATCATAGGTATACCTCAACTATGAGAGACAAAATGAGAAAAAAAAATCCAGAAAATCACATTGTCTGATTTTTAAAGAATTTATTTGCAAGTTGTGGTGAAAAATAAGTATTTGGTCAATAACAAAAGTTCATCTCAATACTTTGTTATATACCCTTTGTTGGCAATGACAAGAGGTCAAACGTTTTCTGTAAGTCTTCACAAGGTTTTCACGCACTGTTGCTGGTATTTTGGCCCATTCCTCCATGCAGATCTCCTCTAGAGCAGTGATGTTTGCGGCTGTCGCTGGGCAACACGGACTTTCAACTCCCTCCAAAGATTTTCTATGGGGTTGAGATCTGGAGACTGGCTAGGCCACTACAGGACCTTGAAATGCTTCTTATGAAGCCACTCATTCGTTGCCCGGGCAGTATGTTTGGTATCATTGTCGTGCTGAAAGACCCAGCCATGTTTCATCTTCAATGCCCTTGCTGATGGAAGGAGGTTTTCACTCAAAATCTCACGATACATGGCCTCATTCATTCTTTCTTTTACACGGATCAGTCATCCTGGTCCCTTTGCAGAAAAACAGCCCCAAAGCACGATGTTTCCACCCCCATGCTTCACAGTAGGTATGGTGTTCTTTCTCCTCCAAACACGACAAGTTGAGTTTTTACCAAAAAGTTCTATTTTGGTTTCATCTGACCATATGACATTCTCCCAGTCCTCTTCTGGATCATCCAAATGCTCTCTAGCAAACTTCAGATGGGCCTGGACATGTACTGGCTTAAGCAGGGGGACACGTCTGGCACTGCAGGATTTGAGTCCCTGGCGGCGTAGTGTGTTACTGATGGTAGCCTTTGTTACTTTGGTCCCAGCTCTCTGCAGGTCATTCACTAGGTCCCCCCATGTGGTTCTGGGATTTTTGCTCACCGTTCTCGTGATCATTTTGACCCCACGGGGTGAGATCTTGCGTGGAGCCCCAGATCGAGGGAGATTATCAGTGGTCTTGTATGTCTTCCATTTTCTAATAATTGCTCCCACAGTTGATTTTTTTCACGCCAAGCTGTTTACCTATTGCAGATTCAGTCTTCCCAGCCTGGTGCAGGTCTACAATTTTGTTTCTGGTGTCCTTTGACAGCTCTTTGGTCTTGGCCATAGTGGAGTTTGGAGTCTGACTGTTTGAGGTTGTGGACAGGTGTCTTTTATACTGATAATGAGTTCAAACAGGTGTCATTAATACAGGTAACGAGTGGAAGACAGAGGAGCCTCTTAAAGAAGAAGTTACAGGTCTGTGAGAGCCAGAAATCTTGCTTGTTTGTAGGTGACCAAATACTTATTTTCCACCATAATTTGCAAATAAATTCTTTAAAAATCAGACAATGTGATTTTCTAGATTTTTTTTTCTCATTTTGTCTCTCATAGTTGAGGTATACCTATAATGAAAATTAGAGACCTCTCTCATCTTTTAAGTGGGAGAACTTGCACAACTGGTGGCTGACTAAATACTTTTTTGCCCCTCTGTACATACTTTATTTCAAACAAAAAAGTAAAACAAAAACAAAATAAATGACAAATGCAATAAAGTAACAGTATACAGTGTTCAAAAGGGAGAAGGAAGAAGTGAACACTTATTAATTCCAACTCCTCTTTTCCATAAATACACCCATGTGAATTATATACAAATTACCACATTTAAGACCCCAAGTAACTAACTAACTAACTAACCTGCACTTATATAGCGCTTTTCTAGTCACAAAGACCACTCAAAGCGCTTTCATTAATACTAACCCTCTATTCTAAGGGCCTATAGGAAACAAATATCTAGGGACAATTTAGAACAGCCAATTAACCTAACATGCATGTTTTTGGCATGTGGGAGGAAACCGGAGAAATCCCGGAGTAAACCCACGCAACACGGGGAGAACATACAAACTCCACACAGATCACTGTTGGTCGGGAAACAATTAACTGTATTTTGTACATATCAACATTAACACCCATCCATCCTAACATACACTACCGTTCAAAAGTTTGGGGTCACTTAGAAATTTCCTTATTTTTGAAAGAAAAGCACTTTTTTTCAATGAAGATAACTTTAAACTAATCAGAAATACACTCTATACATTGCTAATGTGGTAAATGACTATTCTAGCTGCAAATGTCTGGTTTTTGGTGCAATATCTAGATAGGTGTATAGAGGCCCATTTCCAGCAACTATCACTCCAGTGTTCTAATGGCACAATGTGTTTGCTCATTGCGTCAGAAGGCTAATGGATGATTAGAAAACCCTTGTGCAATCATGTTAGGTCTGCAATGCTGTAATTGCTGCAAATGGAGGATTCTTTGACGAAAGCAAAGTTTGAAGGAAAAAAATTATTATTTCAAATACAAATCATTATTTCTAACCTTGTCAATGTCTTGACTATATTTTCTATTCATTTTACAACTCATGGTGGTAACTAAGTGTGACTTTTCATGGAAAACACAAAATAATTGTCTGGGTGACCCCAAACTTTTTAACGGTAGTGTACATTGATGTCCATACATCAAAACCAGCCTCAAACAACACAGATATACACAATACTGTCCCACCCACCATTCCATAGTGTCCCAGAGTGAGCATAGTGAATCGTACATAAAAATACTACCCTTCTAACATATATCCTTTCAGCAAATAATGTTTATACCTCTTTCTGAATTGATTTCTGTTTGTACATAGTTTCAGTTCCGGCTCCAGTTCAGTTCACTTCAACTTTATTTATATAGCGCCATTTCACAACAACAGTCATCTCATAGCACTTTCAACTGTAGGGGAAACCCCCACAACTGTAGAAAGACCCCAGCAATCAGGCGATCCCCTGTGAGCAAACACTTGGAGACGGTGAAGAGGAAAAACTCCCTTTTAACAGGAAGAAACCTCCAGCAGACCCAGGCTCAGGGAGGGGCAGTCATCTGCTGCGACTAGCTGGGGGGTGAGGGGATAGAGAAGATGAAAAGAACAGACATGTAGAGAGCAAACAGCACAATGGGGACTCAAATCTATGGGAGAGAACAAACAGATGTTAATGACCAGCAAAAAAAAAAAAAAAAAATTCATTGAGAGTGAAGAAAGGAGTGAAGCCCAGTGCATTATTGAAGGTCCCCTGGCTGTCTAAACCTATTAACAGCATAACTAAGCGAGGATTCAGAGACACATGATCCCTCCCTAATTGTAGGCTATATCAAAAAGGAAGGTTTTAACCCTATTCTTAAAAACAGAGATCAAGTCTGACCCCTGAATCCAGATTGGCAGCTGGTTCCACAGGAGAGGAGCTTGATAACTAAAGGCTCTGCCTCCCATTGTACTTTTGGATATTCTAGGTATTACAAGTAATCCGGCATTTTGGGAGTGTAGTGCTCTGTTAGGATAATAGGGTAGTATTAGATCTTTTAAATAAAAAGGGGCCTGATTGTTTAGAGCTTTGAAAGTGAGAAGAAGGATTTTAAACTTAATTCTAAACTCTATGGGAAGCCAGTGAAGGGAAGCCAGAACCGGAGAGATATGATCTCTCTTTCTAGTACCTGTTAAAACTCTTGTTGCAGCATTTTGGATCAACTGAAGACTTTTTAAAGATGTTTAAGGACAACCTGATAATAAAGAGTTACAATCTAATCGAGAGCTAACAAAAGCGTGGATTAGTTTCTCAGCATCACTCTGAGACAAGATGCTCCTAATCTTGGCAATATTACGCAAATGATAGAAGGCAATCTTAGAAACTAATTTAATATGTGAATTGAAAAACAGATCTTGATCAAAAATAACTCCAAGGTTCCTCACAGAGCTATTAAGAAAAAGAGTAACCGCATCCAAACTAAAAGTTTGATTTGGAAAGGTATTTCTAAGGTTTTTTGGACCAACTAGAATTACTTCAGTCTTATCTGAATTTAATAGGAGGAAAGTACAAGTCATCCAAGCTTTGATTTCCTTAAGACAGGCTTCTAACTTGGCTAATTGATTACTATCATCTGACTTCATTGACAGGTATAATTGTGTGTCATCTGCATAACAATGAAAATGTTATAGGATTGCTGCGTTTATTATCACTAATCGTTTACCCAAACTAATCATTTACCTCTATGGAGGGCAGAGTCCTGGCTGCCATTGGCTGCATCACTGTATATAGACTGTACATAGACTGCTGTTGTTGCTGTTTGTTCTTGTTTTTCTTTTTTTAATCCAGCCTTATTCCTTTTCTTTTTATAAAATGCACACCAATGAAGAAAGAGAAACGCCATTTCAGTTCTCCTGTATGTCCTGCACGTACAGTAGAATTGACAATAAAATCTTGAAACTTGAGTCTTTATACAGCATGGAGATCATTGGGTGACCACTGAGAGATCAAAAAATTGGCCTGATCTCTCAACAATCAACTAAAGCCTCAAGAAAGCCATTTCTCTGTAAATGTTTGGGAGATCCTTCCATGTTCTGGACTGCGTCAAAACTTTGAGGATATGGCGGAGATCACTGGAGAGTTGAGAGTTCCTGACCATCACTGGGGGCTCAATGAAAGATCGTTGAGAGATCTGGTCATTTTTTCATTGGTCAATGATGTCTCACTGATCTCCAAGGTAGTATCTCACTAGGCTGCACAAGCCCGTGACTAGTTGGCACAAATACGCAAATTTGACAGTTTTCACTTGGAATCACACTGAATTGGCCCTTACAACACATTGGTGGACGGGGCTTATCGCTTTACTAAATGATGTATCCATCCATCCATCCATCTACTGCTTATCCATGGGTCTAGGTTGTGGAGGCAGCAATTCAAGTGGAGAAACCCAGACTTTCCTCTCCTTAGTCACCACCTCCAGCTCATCAGGGAGGATACTAAGGCCTTCCCAGGCCAGCTGGGAGACACTCTATTCAGCATGTCCTGGGTCTGCCCTGGGGTCTCCTCCCAGTGGGATGTGCCCAAAACACCTCAAGTGGGGGGTGTCCAGAAGGCATCCTGATCAGATGCCCAAACTATCTCAACTGTAGCAGCTGTAGCATTACATGAGGAAAAATATGTGTGTGGGCGGAGTCAATTCTTGCCCACACACTTCGGGAGAAAATTACTTGCCAACAGATCTGTGATTTCTTGTAGTGATGGGAATTCCGGCTCTTTTTAGAGAACCGGCTCTTTCGGCTCGGCTCACTAAAAAGAGCCGGCTCTTTCGGCTCCCAAGCGGCTCTTCAGGTTGTTTTGTTGCTTTAATTTATTAATTTAATTTATTATCAACAACAATATAAAAATATGCACAAAATTAATTACTAATGTAAAAAAGGTTTTTTATTTATATATGTTTATTATATAAATATGCTTTTGTTTATTCACTCCACATAAAATGTAAAAAGTAAATTATAAAATTCAAAAACCAACTATTTACAATTCAACTTATAGCTCTTTAAATTTTCAGCTTTTTCCTTTTAAACAAATTTAAAGTGAAACAACACAAAACACTGCAAACCAGTGTTTGAGCAGCTCTTCTGCTAAGTTCTCAGAAGTGTGTTTGTCGCTGAACTTAAAACAATCCAGAAGACAGGACACCATTTTATAATTTTCAATAAAGTGACACGTTACTGACAAGAAGGATGTGGTGGTTTGAGATGTCCAGCTGTCAGTTGTTAGACAGACTGCTGTGGCTTTTTTAACCCTCTCTTGCAGTGATGCACGTTCTCTGTCATATAGGCCTGGGATGATTTTTTGGGAGAGTGTTTTCCTGCTTGGAATTGCATACATTGGATTGAGTGCATGAATAAACTTCCTGAATCCTTTATCATCCACAACTGAAAATGGTTGGAAATCAAGTGCAGTCATTTTTGCCAGTTCTTCATCAATTGAGTTCTGTCTTGCTGGGAAAACAGACTTCTGCAAAAACTGTCTCATAGAGCTCTGGGTTGTAGGTTTAGCAGCAACAGTTGCAGTAGAGACACTGGCACCTTCATTAATATCACACTCAACTGACTGTGTTTTATCTTCCCATTGCACTGCTGGGTGGACAGTTCTCAGGTGCCTGTGCAGGTTGTTTGTGGAGCCGGCTCTATATGATATTCTTTTCTGGCAGACTCTACACTCTGCCTTTGTATTGTCAATAAAATTGAAATGGTTCCAGATTTTGCTTCTTTTCCTGGTGTCACTCATTTTCTTTACTATACCTTTCTAAATGTGTCGATGTCGTCTCTTCTTGTTTCCCCTGGCTCGCTTTCTCTCTCTCTCCTCCTGCTCTGCTCGTGTGCTACTGCACTGCTGCTGTGAGCGTAACTACTGCCCCTCCCCCCTCAGCGCAAACACAAGGCAGGCACAAACACATATTGACCAATCACGTGCGGCTAGAAGAGAAAAAAGTGAGAGAGAGAGGGTGAGAGAAAGGAAAAAAAAAACAACACGGCTCCACGCTCCCGTCGTTCACTTCAAAGAGCCGGCTCTAAGAGCCGTTTCATTCGCGAACGGCCCATCACTAATTTCTTGCCAGATAGCTGCATGTTCATTGAGTGCATTTTTCCCCACTCTGTTAATTTTCTATGTTGTCCATGACAGTCAGGCAGTCAGTGGACATGCGGCAGAATTTCTACTCACCAGTTAGCAAGGGGCTGTGCATTTTCTTCACGGTTTTGCTGAATCAACTCCTGCAAAGTTGTATCTTCATTTCTGTGTCAGGACTGCAACCGATGCAGTCTCAATGCAATTTTGCCTTGTTAAAAACAAAGAAAAAATGAGAAGGGTTCAAGAGAGGTTTGAGACACCACAACAACTCTGACTATTTTGAGAGAAAATTTGTCGCAATTTTTTGAACATGTTCAAGATTCCTGCAACACGAGAATGAGGCCATGTGGCTCACAAGAGGAAATCCCGAACCCCTGCGAATGTTTGACTGCCCCTCCCTGAGCCTGGTTCTGCTGGAGGTTTCTTCCTGCTGAAAGGAAGTTTTTCCTCTCCACCATCGCCAGGTGCTTGCTCACAGGGGATTGCCTGATTGTTGGGGTCTTTCTGCAGTTGTGGAGTATTTCCCTACAGTTTGAAAGTGCTATGAGACAACTGTTGTGAAATGGCTCTGTATGAGTTGAATTTTGGAATGTTGTTCTCCAACTGTTCTCCAACTAGTCACCAGCCATATCAGCCCAGTGAGATACTACCCTGAAGGGATCATAAACACCAGTTTATACAATATTGGCCCTTTAAGATGTGCTTTATGCCCAGTTATCACAGCATGTGTATTATTAAGAGAATATCAAATTGTGTTTTAAATTATGACAGTTATTGCAAATACCCAGTTACTGTCAGTACCCAGAATGTAAAATATTTGGTGAACCAGCACAATAACCTTGCCACATTTACTTCCCCATCTAGGTTTTGGGGTTTTTTGGCCCCAAAAACAACATGGATAAAAAACAAAAAAACAAAAAAACAACAGCTCAATATGAAACAAGAATTAAATACAGTGTAACATGTAGACAACACACAGATGGAACTGTGTTATATTTTCACCACTGATGTGAGTGGTTTGGTTGAGGCATCCGGGTGTGAAGAAAATGGGCAAAGAGGATTACAATTCTACCACCCTGCTTGAATCAAGAGCGTTTTTGTTGGTATTTTTCCTTCCCCATGTCATCTAATGCAATCATCCTTCAATCAGTGTTCAACGGCGAAAATCTAATCACACCGGTTTGAGGTTTCAGAAAGCCATCTGCTTTAATCCAATCCCTGACAAATATCCCTGTCACGGCGCTCCCTCTGCCGCCATAACTACTAGCCATTTCAGCGGGCTAATTTTACAGGTTCACCTCGTTAGGGAGGAGACAGATGTGAAAGCTTGACAATGTTTGAATTCTGGACACAGTTGGTTATACTGCTCACACCCATAAGCCCATCCTACTGAGGGAAAATTCGTCTTCTCCAGCCTCTCGTGGCCCCTCTGATATCTGGACAATGACAGAGAGACACTGGGATTGTTTTCCGTCAGCTGAGAAGTCGCTGCCTTACCCCATATCTTGCATTCTCTGGAGCCTGGGCGTTGGAGCGCCTTTCTGAGGCATCCTAAAGGGCAACTCACTCAGCTGTGAAAAACAGACGAAATACTTACACTTGCCATAAATACCCATAAGCCAGGCAATCTTTCTTGCTTTATAATGTTGTCCTCCTGAAACACTGCGACACTGAAGGCTGCTGATAGGGAAAACAAAAGGAAAATGACTGACCGTGCCCTTTTCTAATCTAACAATTTCTTCTAGAGCCATTTGTCCTTCAAGCCTCGTGTCGAATGCGGGCCTGGGCTGCTCACAGCTGTGATTGTATCACCCAGAAAATGCATGCTCACTGAATGAACTTGCTCGGGTGCATTTATTCGTTAACCTCACTTCTTGACTGAGATGTTCCCAGAGACTTTCCCGATATATCTGCTCTCCTGGTAAAATAGGATATGTCAAGTTCCGGCAAATCTCTATTAAACATTCCCGCACAGGCAAAAATGAGGTGTTTACAGGCAGCTGTGGCATTTACACAAGGGGGCCATCACATCGCTTAGTGATATTTAACATTTCCGGGTTTTCGGTAAAGCCAGTGGAGTGTCTCCATCCTGCTGGGCTAGTGAGCGGACTGGTACCATTAACAGACAGACTGTGGGCACCGGGCACAGACTTAAGACCCATTGTTAGAGGAGTAGTTTAAATACCAGCATGTTGTTAATACCCCCACATGCTGATTCACACATACTGCCTCCTCACATGCACACACGTCAACACTCCTACCTTTGTGCTCTATTTACAAGAAAATAAGCACTGTAAGTTCCAATAGCTCCACTTTCTCACAGAGCGGGTCTGTGTGCATGTGCATACAGAGGAGTCAATACAGTGTACAAGAGTGCTTTGGTAAGAGAGGTGAATTGTGCCGTACAGCCACTTAACTCTCACTCCCCCTCCACATGCCATCCTCCCATGGCAACCCCAATAAAACCTGGATTATTTTTGAAACCCAATGTATGGCTGCTGACTTTACAAGCTCCCTTCCAGCTCCTGTGTGTGTGAGAAAGAGGAGGCAGCGTATCCAAGCCATCAATGGAGGCCTTTTCTGCTGGGAGGAAAAATAAACACTCCTACCAATCATTTTTCTCTTCAGTCTGGAGCTCTAGAGAGCACTGCTAATGCTCCAGATCCTGAACAAACCTGGTGGCTTTCCTGAACTGTCTTGCTTTCCTATCTTGTGAAGAAGGCCAAGGTTGGATGTGTTTTTTACAGTTTAAGCACTCTTCTCTGTCTACGACTAAAGACCAAAACGATGCTTATGCCACATTTTGGTACTGCCTTTAGTAGTGCTGGGAATCAATTAAAAAATTTTAACCAATTGCATCCATTTTCAAAAATTAATCTTGATTACTCACGCGAACATTGGTTTAACTAACTAGGTAGCTGCGATTAACCGCAAGGGGAAACTAGGGGGTTGGGATGGAGAAAGCGTGCACTGGCACAATAAACATAAACAGATGGGGTTTTTTTTCAGCAGAGACATTTTACTTCAGAATTTAAGTTTTACAACATGCTCACTGTGCTTCCATGGCAATCAACTTTGACCATACCATAAGAGTGCTGCCTTGAGAGCTCTTATTGTGCAAAAATCTGAAGGAAGTCAATGTGATACTGGCAGTATTTTCCTTGCTGTCATAATCATCATCATATACAGTACATGTATGATTACACAGGGTTACAAAAATAATTTTTTTGTAAGTTGTCTGTGTTTTTTCAACTGATTTAAGACAATTTTGCACCGCTGAATCCGAAAATGACATCCGTTTCTCTCGATCAGGTGCTAAGCAAAAACCTGTACTTAGTACGTACTTAGTACTGTGCATGTAAAGGTAAGTACATGTAAATTAAATGTTATGTCATCATTGTTCAAAATTCAGAGAATTTCAAGACAAAAAAGAATTTTACATCATACAAAGCGAAAATACCCATACATGTAAACAAAAATGTATAAAACATTTGGCCATACTAAAAAAAGTTGACCTGATTGAGCAAAACCAATGTGATTTTTGGATTCAGCACATCAAAATTGTCCTAAACCAGCTAAAAAAAAAAAATAAAATTTGGTGTTGACCAGTGTTATAACTAAGGTTGGAAATTGTGAGTGGCCTCACGATACGATATGTATTGCAATACTTCAATCACAATGCAATACTATCATGATACAACAATTCCTTAAATATTGTGATACCATACAGCGGGGAAAAAAAGTATTGAACACATCAACATTTTTCTCATTAAACACATTTCTGATGAAGTCATTGACCTGAGATTTTCACCAGATATCAGTAACAACCCAAGTAATCCATACATACAAAGAAATCAAGGTAACTGTGATCAAAAATCAAGTTATATTTAATAAAGTGAAATGACACAGGGAATGATTATTGCACACATGAAGAAAAAGAGGTGCAAAAAGGCATAGCAAGTGAAGAAACCAGCTGAAAGGGTACAGCAGGGAAGAGCTAGCTAGCACTCAACCGCCACCTGGTGCTATCGGAGAAACTCGACATACCGGGAGAACTGAAGCGAAAACGACGTGGGTGCCGGGCTGGAGTTTAGGCGGCGTGCAAGAAATATAAGACAGAATAATAAAGAGCGATGGCAAGAACCAAGCAGACCGCCTGTAAATCTACTGGAGGAAAAAGCCCCCAGGAAGCAGCTGGCCACCAAGGCTGCTCAGAAAAGCGCTCCGGCCACCTCACCGGCGGAGTGAAGAAGCCTCACCGTTACAGGCCGGGTACCGTGGTTCTGAGAGAGATCCGTCGCTACCAGAAATCCACGGAGCTGCTCATCCGTAAGCTGCCCTTCCAGCGCCTGGTGAGGGAGATCGCTCAGGACTTCAAGACCGACCTGCGCTTCCAGAGCTCCGCAGTCACGGCTCTGCAGGAGGCCAGCGAGGCCTACCTGGTGGGTCTCTTCGAGGACACCAACCTGTGCGCCATCCACGCCAAGAGGGTCACCATCATGCCCAAAGACATCCAGCTGGCCCGCCGCATCCGCGGAGAGAGAGCTTAGACTTTCTGCTGCACATCCACCAACCACAATGCTCCGCACTGTGTGTCTATATATGTATATATATATTAATATGTACATATGTAAACTAGCTGCTCTTGTTTTTTCTTGCCTTCTGATTGTTGCTCTGAGTGTTGCTATCCCTGTGCTGTTGCAATCCTGGAATTTTCCCATTGTGGGACTAATAAAGGCTTATCTTATCTTAAATACATCAAAATTTAGGAAGTCATCCCATTCCCCATCAGTGCAAGTTAAGTCCTACCCTTTAAAAAGGTCTGTGAATATCAGATTGTCACACAACAACAAAAACTCATGATGGGAAGAAGCAAAGAGCTCTCTCTAGACCTGTGCAACCTTATTGTTGCAAAACAATGATGGCATTGGTTACAGGCACATTTCTAAACGCCTGCCAGCTGGAGTCCATCCTGTGGTAACGTATTGTCACTTCCTGTGTTGCTGGCTGTCTGTGGTTTGCTCTCCTCATTTTCCCAAGGATTTTGCCTTTAATTGTATTTTATTCACTTTTTTCCATCTACCGTTAGCTCTCACTTCTGTTTATCAAGCCTCCTGCACCTGTGTGTGCACTCAGTGTCATCTAATCACCCTCTTTAGCCTTCTGCTCTCCTTTCATCGGTGTTTGTGTTAGCTTCGGGTTAGCCACTAGCTATGGCTACTAGCTCTCCTTCCCCTTCTCCTCTGGTGTGCTCTCTCTGTCAGATGTTTAGCTACACCTCTGCCTCTTTTAGTGATAATGGTAAATGTAATAAATGTTGTCTTTTTGAGGTGCTCAAAGCGAGGTTGTCTGATTTGGAATCCCGGCTCCACTGCATTGAAACACCGTCTGCGCCAGTTAATCTTGATGGATGTCCCTTAGCTGGAGCGGAGCTCACTAGCTTAGGGCGGCCTGGTAGTGGTCCTCTGGTCCTCCTCAGCAGCGAGGAGACTGGGTGGGTGACGGTGAGAAGAAAGCCTAGCCGCAAAGCCCCGGTACACCACCAACCTGTTCATGTTTCTAATCGTTTTTCCCCGTTTAGTGACACACCCTCTGAGGAAAAAAACTCTGATCATTGGTGACTCTGTAGTCAGAAACGTGAACCCAGAGACTCCAGCGGCCATAGTCAAATGCATTCCTGGGGCCAGAGCAGGCGACATCGAGTCAAATTTGAAAATGCTGGCTAAAAGTAACTGTAAATACTCCACAATTGTTATCCACACTGGCATTAATGACGTCCGTCTCCGGCAGTCAGAAGTTACAAAACTTAATGTGGAATCGGTGTGTGACTTTGCAAAAACAATGTCTGCCTCTGTAGTATTCTCTGGGCCCCTCCCCAATCTGACCAGTGATGACATGTTCAGCTGCTTGTCATCCTTCAACCGCTGGTTGTCTGTGTGGTGTCCTGCAAACAATGTGGGCTACATAGACAATTGGAGCTCACTTTGGGGAAAATCTGGTCTTATTAGATGAGATGGCGTCCATCCCACTTTGGATGGTGCGTCTCATTTATCTAACAATCTGGCATCATTTTTATTCAAATTTCCAAAACCTTGACAACTCAGAGTTGGGACCAGGAAGCAGAGTTGCAGTCTTACATGCCTCTCTGCTGCTCCTCTTCATCTGCCACTCCTCAACTTAGCCCCTGTCTTCCCATCAAAAAATCATTGTCTGCTCCCTCCAAAGTTAATAAAAATATAATGTATAAGCATCCCAAAGTGATTAAACAAAAAGATGGTAAAACTCAAATTAAACATGAAGCCTCTAAATTTAATGATTTGGCCTCTGTTCCTCCTCATAATTTAAAAATTAAATGCGGTTTGTTAAATATTAGGTCTCTAACTCCCAAGTCTCTGCTAATCCATGATCTGTTAATGTCATGGGTCGTGTGCTGACTCCGTTGGCACTCGGGCTGTGCGGTAGTCTCCCTTCTCTCCTCTGGCGTGGTTCTAGACGTTTATTTTGACAGCGTCTCAGCAGGGCTTCCGGCTGTCAGTGGAGCTCCACTGAGCACCTGTTTCTGATCAGCTGATAACCCTTCATCAGCTGATCAATCTATTTCTCCCTATTTAAGGGAGCAGCTCTGTTTGCTCAGGGCTGCGACCTACACATGGACATTCCTATGTCTTCCTTCCAGTCTGGCTTCCCCAACCCTGAGGTCAGTTCCCACAGCGTCAGGTTCCGCCCTCGCTGTCCATATGTAAGTGTTTGTATTTATTTGTGTTTGCCCCACGAGGCTTGTTATTTTGTCATTCTGTGTCTTTATTTAATAAATGTACAAACCCACGGCTGCCTCTAGCGTCTCACTGATGGCTCATGAGAGTCATCCATGTCAGTAGGTCGCAGCCCAAAGAGACGCCGGTGGCCGTAGTTTGTTTATTTGGACTTGTCAGTTCCCTTGTCAGTGTACCAGCGTGCTGGGAGATGGCGTTGCCGCTCAAGGGCTACGCCACAAGCCTGGGCTACGAGCTAATTATGGCTCTCATCGAGGTCGACGGAATCCTTTCCAACGCTCGTAGCCATCGCTTCCCCAGCGGCTTGTGCTGGTACCTGGACCTTGCTGAGGACACTATTAATCGCCTTCCCCGCTATTCCAACCACCCGGAAGTCACGGTGAGGAAGGCTGAAATCGCTGTGCAGCAGGAGAGACTCCGTGGGCTGGAGGGAAACCCTGGCAGGAAGCCAAAGAGGAGGTATCCTCGCTCTCAATCCCCGAGAGAGTGTGTCGTCAGTCGGAATTCCCCCGGAGATGCTACGTCTGACAGCTGTTTCCATCAGGGACCGAGTGGCAGCTGCTCGCTCCGCCATTCACCCTACGCAGATGATAAAGCATGTGACGGTGGCAGTCAGGCTGGTGGAGAGGAATCCAGCGTTAAAGGACCATCCAGAGTTCGCCGACCTGCTCACTTCTGTTTCCGCACAGGAGCGGCTTTTCCCGGGTCTCTCCTTCGCCTCGCCCTCTGCCAGTAACCGTCGTCACAAAGCTAACAAAAGGCCTCAGCAAGAACCCCGTCCGGATCCTGTTCTGGGTCGTCACAAAGACTCTACCTTTCTGGCAGCTGCTGCTCCTACGTCTCGTCAGGAGGGAATTCCCGCAGCCTCTCTCCCAGGGTCACCTCCTCCCGCTGTTCCGTCAGTTCCTGGTGCCAGGATCGCTTCGGCTGTCATCCCCTCCTCCTCGACGTCTTCCTCGGCGCCTGTGAAAGTTATGAGTTCTGCGTCGGCAACGCCCGTCGTGGATCCACCCCTAGTGGCTCCTCCTCGTCCTCCCAGGGGGTCCTCCCGTCACCATCCAGGGGGGCAAGGGAGAAATGAAGTCCACTGCAGTGGGTTCCATCGGGCCTCCACGGGTCAGGCAAGTAACTTTTCATTCTGTTTCCATATTAGATGAATTGTCTTGCTTGATTCCTGGGGGCGGAGTTCGGGGTTCATAGTCCCCTGAACTCCCTCCTCCTGCTGCAGTAAATAGGAACGACAGAGGACCTGCTACCTCTGTGTCTTCTTCCTCTGAGCGTTCCACCGCGCCAGGCCTACGCCGCCGGATGAGGTGGGAGCCGGCGGCCCTGCATAGCCTGGTTCCAGCCCCGCAGCCATGTCATGGGCAGAGGAGGAGAGCGGACTGCAGTTTGGAGCCTGCGCTGACGATGAAGCGTCCCCGGGTCTCCATGGAAGAGCGGTCCAATCTAGCAGGTCGAGGAACCCCTGCCACCACACCGTGCGAGTCGTCAGCGTGGGCGTCAGCGTTGGAGGTTCCTCAGGCTGTGAAGAACACCATGCCAGCTGCGGAGCCCGCCACAGCCGAGTGGGAGCCAGGCGACGACCTTCTTTGTCCTGAGCCTGGATCGACAAAGTCCTGGACGGCGACAGAACTCAAGTGCAGGCAAGTGCTCTATTTTGTCTTCTTTCTATCAATTCTGGAGCATTTTTGCCTGCCTCTCGGGGAGACGAGCCAGGTGCAGCCGTCCGCTGCATCTGAGCCCATCTCACTGGGCTCTGTTGCTACCGGTGATCCTGATCCCGGTTCTTTTCCTTCTCCTGAGCCTTGTCCCAGGGTCACCGGTGCGGAGTCATTCCCGGTCGCTATGTGGGAGGTTCTGGGTCCGGGGTTGGAGGTCGTTTCTGGTGCTGCGCCAACCCAGTCGGGGTCCATCGCGGGTGCGGCACTGACCCAATTGGGGTCCGATGAGGGTGCTGATGAGACCCAATTGGGGTCCGACGAGGGTGCTGATGAGACCCAATTGGGGTCCGACGAGGGTGCTGACGAGACCCAATCGGGGTCCATTGTGGGTGCTGCTCCGATCCAATCGGGGTCCGACGTGGGTACTGACGAGACCCAATAGGGGTCGATCGCGGTTGCTGTTCTGGCCCAATCTGGGTCCATCGTGGGTGCCGCACTGACCCGGTCGGGGTCCAACGGGGGTGCAGCGCTGGTTTGGTCCAAGGTCGGTGAGGGAGCCTCAGATCCTCTGCCACCTGACACTAGACTGGCTCATCATCTTCATCACTACAATCATCACCATACTGCTCTCCTGCAGTCCTGGGGGCTGGGTGATGTGGGTCGGCTGCCTGGAGGACTGCCCCACCTGTTTGGCATTCTGGGTCGGTCACCCAACAAACTTTCATGTCCGTTCGGCGATCTGGCCCGGCCGCCAGAGGAATTGTATTTCCTGGCATGGGACTGGGGTAGGCCGCCCAAACTGTTCCTTTTCCCCCTGCCAGCGACATGGACGCTAGATGCAGGGCGGCCCCCCAAACTATCGGCTTTCATGCCGTGGTGTTTAGACGGCTTTCATCCCTGAGTTCTATTTCGGTTCTCTTGTAACCTTTTGGGATGTGCAGGGGTCTTATGCATGAATTGTTTATGTCACCGCTTCCTAGCGAGTGTTTTTTGTTTTTCCTCTGTTCAAATATCCATTTGTTGCCTGTACAGTTTGTGTGTGGATTTACAACTGCAGGGTTTCAGCTTTTAGTCGTGTTTTTTTTCTCTCCTCCCTTTCCTTTGTGGGGGATGATATGTGTTTTTTCCGTGGAACTATGTATCTTGGTTCTTTGACCCGAGTTTCTGTTTATGGCCAGTAGGCTTAGTTGTTCCTTATTTGGACGTAGTATGCCACCTGTTGGTACATTATGGAGTGTTGCTGTGCTTTTTTTTTTCCATACTCTGTAGTGTCTCCTGTTGTTTTGTTTTTTTTCTCTCCACTCTGGTCGCCAGGATCTAGCCCTCCACGGCCTTTTCTTTACCCCTCCTCCCTCCCTGGGGTGGTTTTGTTGGCCTCCCAGTTGGGGGGGGAGCCCGGTGTTACACCGCGTCTAGAATCCGCGTCGGAAACGGGGGCAACTGTCATGGGTCGTGTGCTGACTCCGTTGGCACTCGGGCTGTGCGGTAGTTTCCCTTCTCTCCTCTGGTGCGGTTCTAGACGTTTATTTTGACAGCGTCTCAGCAGGGCTTCTGGCTGTCAGTGGAGCTCCGCTGAGCACCTGTTTCGGATCAGCTGATGACCCTTCATCAGCTGATCAATCTATTCCTCCCTATTTAAGGGAGCAGCTCTGTTTGCTCAGGGCTGCAACCTACACACGTACACGGTCATTCCTATGTCTTCCTTCCAGTCTGGCTTCCCCAACCCTGAGGTCAGTTCCCACAGTGTCAGGTTCTTTATTTAATAAATGTACAAACCCACGGCTGCCTATAGCGTCTCACTGATGGCTCGTGAGAGCCATCCATGTCAGTTAATTGATCATCAGATTGATTTAATATCCCTTACAGAGACTTGGTTAGGGCAAGGGGATTATGTTGGTTTGAATGAATCAACTCCCTCTGGTTATTTAAACTGTCAAAATCCCAGAAGTTCTGGTCATGGAGGAGGAGTAGCAACAATTTACCATTCCAAATTACTAGTTAATGTAAAGCAAAAAGCATGTTATAATTCCTTTGAGGGCTTGGTCCTCAGTATTGGGCATTTTAGCAATTTTAGGCTAAACCCAATTTTATTTGCCATAGTTTATCATCCTCCATCAACCTACTCAAAGTTTTTACCCGAATTTGCCAAATTCTTAGCTGATTTTGTGCTGAAATCAGATAATTATAGTAGGGGACTTTAATATACATGTAGATGTAGATAGTGATTGCCTTAATTTGCATTTACTTCAATATTAGACTTGATGAGGTTTTCTCAGAAAGTAGGAAATTCTACCCATTATCTCCACCATACGTTGGACCTTGTTCTGACATATGGCATAGAAATAGAAAAGCTGGTAGTGTCTCCTCATAACCCTGCACTGTTAGATCATTGTCTGTTAAACTTTGATTTTACTATTTCTGACTATTTGGCTCCTAAGGAAAAATATTACTACAGTAGATGCCTCTCAGGTGATGTTGTTACCAAATTTATGCAGATTGTTTCCTCTATGCCATGTGTCAACACAACGGAAATAAGCTATAGACAGCTTGCTCCTTCTGTAATTGATAGCATGGTAGATAGTGTTACAGCTTCTCTGCATTAGACTCTAGACATGGTGGCCCCTTTAAAAAAGAAAAAGTCTAATCAGAGATTTCTAACTCCTTGGTTCAACACAGAAACTCGAAGTTTAAAACAGAAGACTTGTCAATTAGAAAGAAAATGGCGCCCTGTGGGAATGTGCAATTGATGAGGCAGGTTTGTCTCAAGGCAGCTTTATTACACATTCACCAACATCTCAAAGTAGAAAGAGGACATCTCAGAAAAACTCGTTCCATATATACCTCAGTCCCCCACAGTTCACAAGTCACATTCATTTCAATCAAAAGTAACAATGGATTTCCTCTTAAATCCTTTAGCATCCCCCCTCACAGACTTTGGCCCACAAAGGCTCTTCCAAGCAGTCTCTCAGCACACAAAGGATTACTTTTTCACAGCTTCCTGTTATCTCCAAGGGAACTCTGCACTCTCTTCTATCTAAGATGTGGAGTACACTGTAAGGCATTAAGTAAGACACATGTGTGGCTAGTGTGGCTACACAACCCCCCACCCCCCCCCAAACATTTTAGATTGAACAAGAGAATAACAGTATGCATGCCATGATAGACTCAATACACATCAGTCCACATGCTGCTTGGGCTTCAGTCTCCTGCCGTATCTGCTGTAACCAGGATTCAACGCCTCCGCGGCGCTGTCATGCTGGGGAACTGCTGTCTGGGGGTGAAAACCTTTTGTCAGTCCCTGCGGGTGTTCTGGGGAAATATTACTCTGTGAAGCTCCCCGTGGGGGTCTTCCTCGCCGCGGGGCCCTTGCCAACAGCACTTGCTCATCCGCCACCACAAAAGCGGGTTTGAGTCTGTTTATGCCAACTTTTCTTTCCTACCCCCCAAATCTAGCAAAAACTGCTTGTCCCCTGTTTCCAACACTCTGAACAGTCCATCATAAGGTGGTCGCAGTGGGGGTCGATGTGCATCGTGTCTGACAAAAACAAACTCTGCGTTTTTCAAAGTTTTAGGCACAAAAACGCGCGGAAAACTGTGGTGAACGGGGCCGGGCAGCGTGCTTGATTCTATGCTACTCTGCAACAGCTGAGACGGGGAGCTGTCCGGCGCAGGATTATCTGGGAGAAACTCCCCGGGCAGCCAAAGTGGTTGCGCGAAAACGAGCTCAGCCGGGGAGGCTTCTAAGTCCTCTTTAGGCGCAGAACGTAACCCCAATAAAATCCACGGTAGCTTGTCTACCCAATTTGCATCCGTCAGTGACGCCCTGAGAGCCTCTTTCAATGACCTATGAAAACGTTCGCATAACCCATTAGCCTGCGGATTGTACGCGGTTGTGCGGTGAATTGTGACACCCAGGTTGTGGGCCATTGTCGACCAAAGTTCGGACACAAATTGAGGGCCTCTGTCAGACGTAATGTCCAACGGGACTCCAAAACGTGCCACCCATGCTGTTAAAAACGCGCGTGCCACCTCCTCGGCCGTGGTTGACGCCAGCGGAACAACTTTCGGCCAGCGCGTGGTGCGGTCCACCATTGTCAGAAGGTGTGTGCACCCCTGTGACGGCGGAAGGGGGCCCACGAGGTCCACATGAACATGATCGAACCTCTTGGCCGGGATGTGAAACGGCTCCAAGGGAGCTCTCATGTGCCTGTGTACCTTGGCTCGTTGACATGCCATGCAGGCTGCTGCCCACTCTTTAACTTGTTTGTGAAGGTTCGGCCACACAAATTTCTCTCCTACCATTTTGACCGACGCGCACACTCCTGGGTGCGCCAAAGAATGAATCGAGTCAAAAACGCGGCGGCGCCACACGGCCGGTACTACCGGACGTGGTCGTCCAGTGGAGACATCGCAGATTAGGGGGGGGCATACCGTCTTGCAGCACCCTGTTCTCCAGCCTTAACCCTGTTGGTCCAGACTGGAGTGCGCGCACATCCGCGTCACTAACCTGCTCCGTGGCCATGGCTGCGTAATCTATTCCTACGCTGACAGGGGCTGCCACGGCGCGCGAGAGGCAATCTGCCACTACATTCAGTTTGCCCGCCACATGCTGAATATCAGTAGTAAACTCTGAGATCGCGGCCAGCTGTCTCTGCTGCCGGCCTGACCACGGTTCGGAAACCTTGGCCATCACGAATGTTAGTGGCTTGTGGTCAACGAACGCGGTGAAACAGCGTCCTTCCAGCCAGAACTGAAAGTGGCGGATGGCCAAATGGAGAGCCAACAGCTCCCTGTCAAACGCGCTGTATTTACGTTCACTATCGCGCAAAGTTCTGCTGAAAAAGGCGAGGGGCTGCCAAACCCCGGCTACCTGCTGCTCCACAACCGCCCCTATGGCCACATCTGATGCGTCAGTAGTGAGCGCTATGCGGGCCGTTGGGTCTGGGTGTGCCAACAACGCAGCATTTGCCAAGGCTGCTTTTACCTCCGAGAATGCTCGCTCCTGCTCTGGGGACCACTCGACCTTAATCGTGGGTTTCTGTTTTTTGAGCGCGACATAAAGCGGTTGCATGAGTTGCGCTGTGTGGGGGAGGAAACGGTTATAAAAATTCACCATTCCCCAAAACTCCTGTAACGTCCTGACCGTCTGCGGCCGGGGGAAATTTGCTACCGCGCGCACTTTGTCAGGAAGCGGAACCGCTCCTTCGGGGGAGACGCGGTGTCCTAAAAAATCGATCTGCGCCACCCCGAACTGATACTTCGCTGGGTTGATTATTAACCCGTGATCTCCCAACCTCTGGAAAACTGCTGCTAGGTGGTTTTCGTGTTCATCTTCGGACGCGCTGGCTACCAAACTATCGTCCAAGTAGACGAACACGAAAGGGAGCACGAAAGGGAGATCGTGCAGCACTGCGTCCATCATGCGTTGGAATGTCTGTGCAGCCCCTTTAAGCCCGAATGGCATGTGCAAAAACTCGAATAGGCCAAATGGAGTTATTACCGCTGTTTTGGGTATGTCCTCAGCGCGCACTGGGACTTGGTGGTAACTGCGGACCAAATCTATCTTAGAAAAAACACACGCCCCTGCCAAATGAACGGAAAAATCTTGGATATGCGGGATTGGGTAGCGGTCATGCGCTGTGGCATTGTTCAACCTGCGGAAATCCCCGCAAGGTCGCCACGAGCCGTCGGCCTTCGGGACCATGTGTAGCGGGGAAGCCCATGGGCTGTTCGAACGCCTGATGATGCCCAGCCTCTCCAGGTTGGCGAACTCCTCGCGCGCTATGGCCAGTTTAGCTGCGTCCAAGCGCCGAGCTTTTGCAAAAACGGGCGGTCCGGTAGTGGTAATAAAATGTTCCACCCCGTGTTTAGCGATGGTTGCCGAAAATGTGGGGACCGTGAGTGCTGGAAACTGAGTGAGCAGTGTGTGGAACTTATCGCTTGCAGCTGTGACATTGGCTTGTGCTGTTGGCCGGGCCACTCGCGTTGTACAGGGAATAGAATCAAAAGAAAATGTATTAACCAGGCGCCTGTTAGCGAGATCAACCAACAAACCATGTGAGCACAAGAAATCAGCCCCCAACATATTGAAATTCACTGCTGCTATAACAAAAGTCCACTCAAATGTACGGCCGTGTAGAGACAGAAGTAGAGTCCTCTCACCAAAGGTCTTAATCTCCGAGCCATTCGCTGCTGCCACCCCAGGACCTCTGGAACCTGCCAGTCTGTCCGCGTAGGAAGGTGTGATGAAACTCAACTGGGAGCCTGTGTCCACGAGGAAATGTCTCCCCGAGCGTGCGTCCAACAAGTAGAGCAGCTTGTTCTCCTCCCCGAGGGTCGCGGCTGCTACCGACCCCCGGTCTTGGCGTTTCCCGAACGCTTGAACTGGCACGGTGGTACACATTTGTGTGCCCTCTCTGCGAAGCGGCGGTGGTAGAAATAAAGGGTGTCTCCTCCGCGTTCCCTGGCCCCCGCCGCCACCGTCGTCGGTGGTTCTGCTACCGCTGCTTCTGGCCCACTGCCATCTCCGGCCGTCGCGCCGAGTTCCGCTGCTGCAGCCGTGGCCGCGCGCTGTCTGCTGGCGTTGACAATTCGATGCGCCTCCCGGGCCAGCACGCGGTAGTCCCGCTGGGCCAATAACGGCGAACTGGCCAGGGTCGCTCTCGTCGCTGACGGTAGGGTCCTGGGGAAGAGGTGGGTAAAGATGAAGTGGTCATTGTCCGAGCCTTTCAACCTCAGCATCTTCTCCATCAGGTCAACGGGCATGCCATCTCCCAACTCGGTCAGCGCCAGGAGTCTCTCTGCTCTCTCCTCAACCGAGAGAGTGTAGTGCTGGATGAGTGCAGCCTTCAACGCGCCGCATTTGTCGCTGGCTGGCGGCTGCTCCAGAAGGCTCTCCACATGCTGAGCCATGTGGTTATCAAGTTTTGCGACCACATGGTAGAATTTTGTGTCATCTACCGATATCCCCCGGAGGTTGAACTGTGCCTCAACCGAGTGGAACCAGGAACGCGGGTTGTTCTGCCAAAAGTCCGGTAGCTGGACCGTAGCGGCATTCGCTTGGCTGGGGGCTCCTGATGAGGCTGGCCCCGGGGAATTCTCTTCTTGCTGCATGCTATGTCTTGGGTCACCGGTGTGGGAATGTGCAATTGATGAGGCAGGTTTGTCTCAAGGCAGCATTATTACACATTCACCAACATCTCAAAGTAGAAAGAGGACATCTCAGAAAAACTCGTTCCATATATACCCCAGTCCCCCACAGTTCACAAGTCACATTCATTTCAATCAAAAGTAGAATCAGAATCAGAATGAGATTTATTGCCATTGTTCATGTAGTACACAAACTAGGAATTTGTCTTGGTGCAATGCTGCAACAAGTAACAATGCATTTCCTCTTAAATTCTTAGCATCCCCCCTCACAGACTTTGGCCCACAAAGGCTCTTCCAAGCAGTCTCTCAGCACACAAAGGATTACTTTTTCACAGCTTCCTGTTATCTCCAAGGGAACTCTGCACTCTGTTCTATCTAAGATGTGGAGTACACTGTAAGGCATTAAGTAAGACACATGTGTGGCTAGTGTGGCTACAGCCCCACTAATTTAGATGAAATCTATTTAGCTTGGAGAAATCATCCTTTAATTTATAAAAAATCTCTGAGAAAAGCTAAGATGAGTTATTATTCTGCATTAATAGAAGAGAACAAGAATAATCCCAGGTTTCTTTTCAGCACTGTAGCCAGGCTGACAAAGAGTCAGGACTCTGTCAATCCTAGCATTCCCTTAGAGCTTACTAGTCAGGACTTTATGAACTTTTTCAATAATAAAATTTCATCTATCAGAGATAAAATCAGTCATATTCTTCCCACCGTTAACTTAAATACAGTAACTACTACAACTCCTTCAGCTGACATCTGTTTGGATCAGTTTACTCCAATTGACCTTTTAGAGTTAGATAAAAGTTTCCTAATCCAAGCCTTCAACTTGTCTTTTAGACCCTATTCCTACCAAGTTATTTAAAGAAGTCTTCCCATTTCTTGGTATCTTTATTCTTCATATAATCAATTCTTCATTAACTTTAGACCATGTACTGCAGGCTTTTAAAACTGCTGTAATTAAACCCTAACTTAAAAAGCCAACACTGGATCCAGGAGCTTTAGCTAACTATAGACCAATCTCTAATCTCCGTTTCATTTCAAAAATCTTAGAAAGAGTTGTTGCCACGCAATTATTTGACCACTTGCAGGGAAATGGTTTATTTGAAGAGTTTCAGTCTGGGTTTAGAATCCATCATCAGAATCAGAATCAGAATCAGAATCAGCTTTATTGGCCAAGTATGCACAACACATACAAGGAATTTGACTTTGGCTAGAAACTTGCTCTCGTTGTTCAGGTGAAGGATTTAAATAAGGATTCAATGACAACCAGAGTATGTACCGTAAATTACAGTCTGTCCACGTTTCTATAAAAGGATGCAAATATATACAGGAATATATGCAGTTATTTACTCGGACTAACCACACTTTGCAGAAATATATGAAAAAGTATACAATCACACAGTATTTCAATGTGGACTCAGATTCAGTGATATAATGTGAATGAAGTAAAAAGCAGTGTGAGAGTTATGTGCAATGTAATAATGGATGAAAAGTCATGAGTACAGCAACAGGTAGGACTAGGTGAATGTTAGGAGTTCATCAGAGTGATGGCTTGAGGAAAGAAACTGTTCCTGTGACGGGTGGTTTTGACCTTCAGTGATCTGTAACGACGACCAGAAGATAGAAGTTCAAACAGTTTGTGGCCGGGGTGTGATGGGTCAGCACAGATGTTTCCCGCCCGTTTCCTGGTTATGGACCGATATAAGTTCTCAATGGAGGGTAGGTCGGTACCAATGATCCTCTCCGCAGACTTAATGATCCGCTGCAGTCTGGTCTTGTCCTGTTTAGTGGCAGATCCAAACCAGACAGTGATGGAAAAGCAGAGGACAGATTGGATGATGGCGGTGTAGAAGACAACCAGCAGCTCCTGAGGCAAATCAAACTTCTTGAGCTGACGCAGAAAAAACAACCTCTGCTGGGCCTTTTTCCGGACAGTGTCAATATGGGAGGACCACTTCAGGTTCCGGGAGATTGTGGTACCCAGAAACTTGAAGGAGTCCACAGTGGACACTGTGCTGTTGAGGATGGTGAGTGGGGGGAATGAAGGGGGGTGTCGCCTGAAATCCACAGTCATCTCCACCGTTTTGGCTGGGTTAAGTTCAAGATGGTTCTGGCTGCACCAGAGGATCAGCTGCTCCACCTCCCGCCTGTATGCAGACTCATCATCATCCCGGATCAAACCGATGACTGTGGTGTCGTCCGCAAACTTCAGGAGCTTCACCGAAGGGTCCTCTGAGGTGCAGTCGTTGGAGTAGAGGGAGAAGAGCAGTGGGGAAAGGACACATCCTTGGGGGGCGCCAGTACTAATTTTTCGGGAGCTGGATGTAAATCTCCCTAGCTTCACCTGTTGCCACCTGTCAGTCAGAAAGCTGGAGATCCACTGGCAGGTGGAGGGGGGCACCTTGAGCTGGAGGAGTTTCTGATGAAGAATGCCTGGGATGATGGTGTTGAACGCTGAGCTGAAGTCGACAAACAGGATCCTGGCGTACGTCCCTGGGGAGTCGAGGTGTTGCAGGATGTAATG
Source organism: Pholidichthys leucotaenia (assembly GCA_020510985.1). Classification (NCBI taxonomy): domain Eukaryota; kingdom Metazoa; phylum Chordata; class Actinopteri; order Cichliformes; family Pholidichthyidae; genus Pholidichthys; species Pholidichthys leucotaenia. The sequence goes on along the minus strand of CM035838.1, from coordinate 157,962,245 downwards.
TAGTCCCATATTCACTGCATCATCCACTGACCTGTTTGACCGGTAGGCAAACTGCAGTGGGTCCATCAGGGGGCCTGTGATGACCTTCAGGTGGCTCAGCACCAATCTCTCCAAGGATTTCATGACCACAGAGGTCAGGGCAACAGGTCTGTAGTCGTTTAATCCTGTAATAGAGGGTTTCTTGGGAACTGGAATGATGATGGAGCGTTTGAAGCAGGAAGGCACTTCACGCAGCTCCAGTGATCTGTTAAAGATCCGGGTGAAGATGGGGGCCAACTCGTTGGAGCAGACTCTCAGGCAGGACGGAGACACACCATCAGGTCCTGCAGCCTTCTTGATCTTTTGTCTCTGAAAGACCCGGCGCACCTCCTCTTCACAGATCATTAGTGCTGGTGGGAGGTCAGAGTGGAGGAGGGATGGAGTTCCTGGGGCTGCAGATAATCCTTTTGTGTGGGTGGGAGGTGAGAACTGTAGGTTCTTTTCAAACCTGCAGTAAAAGCTGTTTAGGTCATTAGCCAGCTGGAGGTTTTCCGCAGGGTGGGGGGATGGTCTCCTGTAGTTGGTGATATTCCGTAGGCCTCTCCAGACAGAAGCAGAGTTGTTAGCTGAGAAGTTTTTTTGTAACTTCACACTGTAGCTCCTCTTAGCAAGCCTGGTCTCCTTCGTCAGCATGTTTCTGGCCCGCTTGTACAGAGTCCAGTCACCAGTCCTGTAGGCCTCCTCCTTGGTCTGACGTAGCTGCTTCAGTTTAGGAATGAACCAGGGTTTATTGTTGTTGTATATGCAGAAGGTCTTGGTCTGCACACATGTCCTCGCAGAAACAGGTGTATGATGTCACAGTGTCAGTGAGTTCATTTAAGTTAATGGCTGCAGCTTCAAAAACACTCCAATCTGTGCAGTCAAAGCAGGCTTGTAACTTCAGCTTTGATTCCTCAGTCCATTTCTTCACAGTCCTTACAACAGGCTTGGAAGTTTTTAGTTTCTGTCTGTATGTTGGAATAAGATGGAGCAGGCAGTGGTCAGAAAAACCCAGAGCTGCACGGGGGACGGCATGATAGGCATTTCTTAAAACTGTGTAACAGTGGTCAAGTGTATTTGTGTCCCTGGTGGGACATTTAATATGCTGTCTGTATTTAGGAAGCTCATTTGTGAGATTAGCTCTATTGAAATCACCCAGAATGATAAGCAGAGAGTCTGGATGTTTTTCCTCCACCTCTGCTATCTGGTCAGCGAGGAGCTGCAGTGCCTCCGTTGTACAAGCAGCAGGCGAGATATAAATTCCGACCAGAATAAATGAGGAGAACTCTCGCGGTGAATAAAAGGGTTTACAGTTTATGAACAGTGACTCTAGGTTAGGGCTACAAAACTTCTTCAACACTGTGACATCAGTACACCAACCTTCGTTTATGTAGAAGCAGATTCCACCACCCTTAGTCTTTCCAGAAAATTCTCGGCTGCGATCAGCGCGAAACAGTTGAAATCCATCCAGACGGACCGCGCTGTCCGGGATGTGTTCACTCAGCCAGGACTCCGTGAAACAAAGGGCGCCAGATCTGCTAAAATCCCGGTTTTTGTGAGTCAGGAGCAGCAGTTCATCCATTTTGTTCGCCAAACTGCGGATATTTGCCAGATGGATCGATGGGAGCGGCGTGCGAAATCCTCGTTTCTTCAGCCTGACTAACGCACCAGCACGTTTACCACGCCGCCTTCGTTTCCGGCCAGCGCCAATAGCCGCTGCTCCCACAGCTAAGATGGACTGAAAAAACTTCAGATCAGCAGCAGTAACTGGCGGAGAAGTTGCATTGGGAGGTAGTCTGAGTGAAAGTAGTTCCTCCCTTGAATAGGTGATTCGGACAGAAGAGCAGAAGTCCAAAAAAACACACAAAATTATCAAAAACATCAGAGAGCAGAAGCCAGTGGCTGCCATCCGCGGCGCCATCTTGGATTTTTTTTTTTTTTTTTTTTTTTTTTTTTTTTTTTTTTTTAGTACTGATAGTACTGAAACAGCCTTAGTGAAGGTCACTAATGACCTCCTGATCGCATCTGATAATGGACTTGTTTCTGTACTTGTCCTTTTAGACCTTAGTGCAGCTTTTGATACTATTGATCATAATATTCTACTTGATAGATTATTATGATATAGATATATGATATAGATATAGATTATTATTAGACACTATGTTGGACTTAATGGAACTTCGTTGCAGTGGTTTAGATCTTCTTTATCTGATAGGTTCCAGTTTGTTCATGCCAATAATGAGTTTTCTTTCAACTCAAAGCTCAGTCATGGAGTTCCACAGGGATCTGTGCTAGGCCCTACTCTTTTTAGTTTATATATGCTTCCGTTAGGCAACATTATTAGGAAGCACTGTATACATTTTCATTATTATGTAGATGACACACAATTATACCTGTCAATGAAGCCAGATGATAGTAATCAATTAGCCAAGTTGGAAGCCTGTCTTAAGGAAATCAAAGCTTGGATGACTTGTAATTTCCTGCTATTAAATTCAGATGAGACTGAAGTCATTCTTGTTGGTCCCAAAAACCTTAGAAATACCTTTCCAAATCAAACTCTTAGTTTGGATGCGGTTACTCTTTCTCTTAATAGCTCTGTGAGGAACCTTGGAGTTATTTTTGATCAAGATCTGTTTTTCAATTCACATATTAAATTCTTTTCTAAGACTGCCTTCTATCATTTGCGTAATATTGCCAAGATTAGGAGCATCTTGTCTCAGAGTGATGCTGAGAAACTGATCCACGCTTTTGTTAGCTCGAGATTAGATTATTGTAACTCTTTATTATCAGGTTGTCCTAAAACATCTTTAAAAAGTCTTCAGGTGATCCAAAATGCTGCAGCAAGAGTTTTCCATATCTCTCCGGTTCTGGCCTCCCTTTAATGGCTTCCCCTAGAGTTTAGAATTAAGTTTAAAATCCTTCTTCTCACTTACAAAGCTCTAAACAATCAGGCCCCTTTTTATTTAAAAGATCTGATATTACCCTATTATCCTAACAGAGGTTCAGGTTCAGGTTACTTTATTTGTACCCATAGGTAGATTTGTTTTGCAGTCTGGTGACATCCATATTTACAAGCCACAATTACATTCAACATAAACACAAACACAGCCACACATAAAGCTGACTATAGACATGATAAAAATACTCAAGGCTCCATCAATCAGGGTATAAAGACAAAGAGATGAGAGAAAAACCAGAGGTAAGAGAGAAGGGTCATATTAAAAAGTTAAAAACTAGTCAAAGAGGTTAAAAACTCAAAGGTCTAAAACCCAATAAAATATTTAGAACCCAAATAAAATCCTACAAAAACAAGTAAATATAAAATGGAGTTAATAAATAGGTACCTAAATTATGTGCAATATATTGTTACAACTTGTTCAACTCTTTGACAGCAGCAGGAACAAAGCTGTTTTTGTAGCGCTGGGTTTTACTTTTTGGGACAGCAAACCTCCGTCTTGAGGGAAGAAGCTGAAAGTGGCAGTGCAAAGGGTGGGAGTCATCATTTAAAATGGAGGTAGCCATCCTCTGTACTTGTCTGGTGTACAGGGATGTCAGGCTCAGCTGTGACTCACCAAGCAAACGACTGGACCTTCTAACTCGCTGATCCAAGGATTTCTTCTGTTTCAGTTTTATCTGACCAAACCATGACACTAAAGAAAAGGATATAACAGATTCAATAAAAACCCGATAAAACATTGTCATTATGGTTCGGTCAGTTTGGAAGCGTGCAAGTTTCCTCAAGCAATGCAAATGTTGCTGACCCTTTTTGCACACCCTTTCACAGTTCTCTTCAAAGTTTAAATTACTATCAATAATCGTCCCAAGATATTTGTAGGATTGTACACATTCAGTGGTCTGGCCTTTTAGTACGGTGACTTTGTGCCTGGGAGTTTTCCTCCTAAAGTCAATAATCATATCTTTAGTTTTTGTCGTATTCAGCTGCAGGTAGGAATCCTCACACCAGTGAACAAAATCATCAACTACTGGGCCGTGGCCACTCTCACCATCCTGGAGGAGACTGACAATAACTGAATCATCAGCATACTTTATAATGTGGCTGTTGTCATGTCTGTCCCGACACGTTTGTGTACAGGATGAAGAGTAGTAGTGACAACACCCCCCCCCCCCCCGAGGAGAGCCAGTAGAAGAGCACTTTAGGTCAGACAATGTACCATTGACCCTTACTCTCTGCGTCCTGTTGGTTAAGAAATCCAGAATCCAACCCACCAGATTTTTGCTCAAATCAAATTGTTGCAGGAGCCTTTCAACTAAAATAGGTTGGATTGTATTAAAGGCGGAGGAAAAGTCCACAAATAAAAGCCTGGCGTGTGTCCAATTAAAATCCAGATGTTTAAAAAGCATGTTAAACAGAGTGACAGTGGCGTCCTCCACTCCTCTGTGAGGCCTATAGGCAAACTGCAGAGGATCCAATGCATGCTCAGTCTGCTTTAGGACCTCACATCTGACCAGTTTTTCAAAAATTTTCATTAAAATTGAAGTCAAATTTGGGAGCACTATGCTCCCAAAATACTGGATTACTTGTAATACCTAGAATCTCCCAAAGTACAATGGGGGGCAGAGCCTTCAGTTACCAAGCTCCTCTCTTGTGGAACCAACTGCCAATCTGGATTCGGGGGTCAGACTCGATCTCTGTTTTTAAGAATAGAATTAAACCTTCCTTTTTGATATAGCCTACAATTAGGAAGGGATCATGTGTTTCTGAACCCTCCCTCAGTTATGCTGCTATTAGGTTTAGACAGCTGGGGGACCTCCAATAATTGCACTGGGCTTCACTCCTTTCTTCACTCTCAATGAAATAATTTTTTTTTTTTTTTTTGCTGGTCATTAACATCTGTTTGTTCTCTCCCATAGATTGAGTCCCCATCGTGCTGTTTGCTGTCTACATGTCTGTTCTTTTCATCTTCTCTATCCCCTCACCCCCCTGCCAGTCGCAGCAGATGACTGCCCCTCCCTGAGCCTGGTTCTGCTGGAGGTTTCTTCCTGTTAAAAGGGAGTTTTTCCTCTCCACCGTCGCCAAGCGCATGCTCATAGGGGATTGCATGATTGCTGGGGTCTTTCTGCAATTGTGGGGGTTTCCCCTACAGTTGAAAGTGCTATGAGATGACTCTTGTTGTGAAATGGCGCTATATAAATGAAGTTGAATTGAATTGAATTGAATTAAACTGCTGAATGTTCCAGTGAGCACTGTTGGAGCCATCATTCGGAAGTGGAAAGAAAGTAGGGCTGCATGGTGGCGCAGTGGTTAGCACTGTGGCAGCACAGTTTACCCTCGGCCGGGGGATCGCGGGGATCGTGAGATCGTGGGTTCGATCCCTGCCCCCGACCAACAGTGATCTGTGTGGAGTTTGCATGTTCTCCCCGTGTTGCATGGGTTTACTCCGGGATTTCTCCGGTTTCCTCCCACATACCAAAAACATGCAGGTTAGGGATACGGGGCGCTTGCGCACGCAGCGACCGGCAGCTGGTGGCTTGTCACCAGACTGCAAAACAAATCTACCTACGGGTACAAAATAAGTAATAAAATTAAAAAAATAAAATAAAATAAAAAAAATCATTTTACCATAAACCAGCCACGACCAGGAGGTCCTCAAAAATTTCTGACAGAGGAGTCAGAAAAACTATCAGAAGAGGTATCCAAGAGCCAAACACGACTCGTGGAGAGCTCCAGAAAGACCTGGAGTTAGCAGGTACAGCTGTTTCAAAGAAAACAATAAGTAATGCGCTCAACCAACATGGGCTCTATGGCCACTCACCTCACAAGACTCCATTGCTGAAGAAAAAACATGTTGAAGCTTGTTTAATGTTTGCTGCACAACATTTGGGCAAGCCTGTAAAATACTGGGAGAATATAGTCTGGTCAGATGAGACCAAAATTGAAGTTTTTGGATGACACACAGCATGTTTGGAGCAGAAATGGCACTGCACATCCCATCATGGTGTGGGGGTGTTTTTCAGCACATGGTACAGACAGACTTCATATAACTGAATTAAAGATAAATGGACAAATGTAGAGACATCCTTGATAAGAACCTATTGTCATCTGCCAAGATGCTGAAGACGAAATGAGGGTGGACATTTCAGCAAGACAATGATCCCAAACACACAGCCAATGAAACTCTCAACTGGCTCCAGAGAAGGAAAATAAAGCTGCTAGAATGGCCCAGTCAATCACTTGACTTGAATCCAATTGATAATCTATGGAACAAACTAAAGATCAGAGTTCATAGAGAAACACCTACATAACCTTTTAAGATTTAACAGTTTGTGTGGAAGAATGGGCTAGAATCACTCCTGAGCAATGTCTGTGTCTAGTTTCTCCATACAGGAAGTGTCTGGAAGCTATTACCAACAAAGGCTTTTCTACTAAATATTAAATGAATTTCACCAAGTGCGTTCAATACTTATTCCCTGTGTCATTCCACTTTAATAAATATAACTTGTTTTGTTAACACAGTTGTCTTGATTTCTTTGTATGTATGGATTACTTGGGTTGTTACTGATATCTGGTGAAAATCTCAGGTCAATGACTCCATCAGAAATGTGTTTAATGAGAAAAATGTTGATGTGTTCAATACTTATTTTACCCACTCTATAATCCTTTCCACCAGTCAGTGTCAAATTTTGTCCCCAAAGAATCTGTCAATAGCCGTTTCATATTAAAGTTTTCATTCTTTTCAACTCACCGCAGCCACTTTTGTTTTGGTGGCTGTTTAATGGACTGAAAAGTCAACTGGTTTTTATTACTCTGGTACCTAAATAGGTAAGTTCGTATTTGTAACATTTATTAATAATTTTTAATGAAGTATCACGATACTGTGTCACTGAGTCGATACAGTATCACCACCACACAGTATTGTGTCGAACCCCCCCGCCCCACTAATTATAACAGCCCCTGGCTCTGATTACAGCACAACTGTATTGAATAAACACTTAAAGGAGACACATTTTAATATTTAAATCCTTACAAATGTATTTCAGAGCATTTTTGCAATATTAAATTCTCCCCTATGAAATCTGTTATACCTTGTTCTTTAGTTTTTGTTGTCTGTTCGATACAACAGCCGTATGCAGCACAAACGTCTAGCATCTTCATTGATCTGAATCACCGATTTGAGCTTTGGAGCCCCGTACCAATATGCCAGCAGTATTAATGCATGCTGACAAGCCAGATAGCTCGTTTTAGCGTATAATTAAATGTAAACCACAATTAAGATGTCCTCATAGTATGACTGCGATACTCCAGCAAACTGATTCAAACATCCAGAATTAAATAAAAAGCAGAGTTTGCCCGTGGACAGCATGTGCAGCACCAAAGACTGTCCAGGCGGGTGCTATGTCCAGTCCGCTAGTTCCACAAGAACAGGAAGTGCCGTGGGGGCATCAATTTGTGTTAATTTTTAAAAATCCATTAATTGTACTACTGCAATTAATTACGTTAATATTCCCAGCACTACTAAAAAGTGATTCATATTTCCACAAAGAAACAAATCTGCAGTGATACGTAAATATGCTCAGCAGGCTATCAATGAACCTCAATAAAGACAATCACTAACACACAAACAAAGCACAAACAATGATATTCAAGGACTGTTGAAAACGAGATGTTACATCCCAAAGGGCTCATTCTAATAAATAAATTTCAATATCATTGTGCTTGAACTGAAAGAACAAAATGTACACTTACACTGGAAAGCAACTACTAGCATGCCAGCTAACTAACTTTACGCAAGTGAACAAACAATGCAGTGGTTATCTTAGCTTATCCCTTCCAGTGTAGTGATAACAAGTAAGAAAGCCACGACAACTCACATGGAAACAATGCTGTTACCCTTCATAGGTAAAGATTTCTGCATTTGTTGTGTCATGCAACTTTTTTTTCCCCACCAGCTATTTTTCCAACATGTAATAAAGACTGGTCAACAATGTGGGTAATGAAGCACTGCCTACTTTATTCAGAGACATACATAGAGGGACAAATCACAAGTAGATAAGAATATTATAAATAACTACGGTTAAAAAAATAGACACTGGTGCTACAAAGTAGCACAAGAAGAAACATGTTAACCTCAATCTAATAACAAAAATATAAGTCTGTTTATATCTCCCACTGTAATGTAATTGCCATTCCCTGTAAATCAACTTAACAACTCCAAAAAAGAGGGAGAAAAAAGAAATTCAGCCCTTCCGTAATGACTCTGGCTACATCAAGGGAAAAATCCATTTAAATGAGCCCATATTACTGTAATCCATTGTCCTTTTATGTGTATTCTGTTAGCTGTAACATCATAAATTTAAAACAGACTTGACAGTAAATCAAAACCAATAATTAAATCAAGATTTTAAATTAATGCAAAAAAATACATTGAATTCATCTACAGTAAATTCCTCTGCCAAAGAGATGCATAGAGTTTGGTTACTATAATGCCAGGCTGTCATTCATCAGTAAAGCTCAGGTTTACATAAACCTCCTGATATATTCTTTCAATACTGTTTTTATATGGAATGAAATCATTGAATAGCTTGATGCCTCCAGACTACTTGGAACTGAACCTGGTCCTGGCCAAGTTAGGAGTTTAGCTTAACTCATCATTATGATCTAGTAAGACAAAGTCACATTTTGTGATACTAATCCCAAAAATATTACTGTATAAAATGCTAGTACATAACTGTAGAGTAAAAAGTTACATTCATGTCTGTTAAAGAAATTGTTAATCGTTGAAATAATGTGTTTTAATGAACCAACAAATCCCTAGTTCTCTGTTTTCTTATACTATATGGCTACTTATAACTTACCTCTTGTGAATTCAGAAAAAAGGCAGTACAGTGGTACGGAAATGAACAATTTCTTATAATCAGTCAATTTATTCCAGCAAGAGGTTATTCAACCCTGTGTTTGTGAATTCTACACTCGTATTTAAAAGAGGAAAAATAAAAAACCCAAAATCTTTAATTACTGTAAAATGAACTGAAATTTGAAGTGTGTTATGAATTCTTCAGCAGGTCTGAGCCGAGCCTTGTCCCCAGAGGATGTTCTTCTGCTGCTGCTCAAACCAAACCTAATTTTCTACTGCTGCTACAAAACCTAGTGTTTAGCTTGAGTCACTTCAGTATCTAGTTTTTGTTTCATTAAAAAGGAAGGAAAGTAAATTTGGAAAAAAGAATTTGGATTGAACAAGGTGTTGATTTTCAGTCAAGTGTTAAATGTAGTTCTGTCAGATCACTCGCATTAGAAACAAAATATTGAAATAAACTAGAAAATTGTGAATGCTGTAAGCTGAAAATGCTTTCCTGAAGCATTTTTAAGCCACAATGGCTTAAAGCTGAATAACTGTCTTAAATAATTAGACTAAACCCTGAAGTAGCTTAAAGATGAACAGTGTTCGCTTAAAAGTAAAAATAACTGGAAGCTAAACACTGCTAGCTTAAAAACTGAAAAATCTTAAAGTTAAAGATCGTCAATATCTCGTAGTCAGTTGAGAACGACAAGGACTGTGCTATGATGTAGACTATTGATGCTTCTCCATGCAGCCCTGTTTACTGCTGTTTGTTGCCATCTGTTCAAATTTACTCCTTGTGTTTTCATGTTTCTTTTTGCCATGTCCTTGTATCTATGGTTGGGTCTACCTTGGTTTCTTTTGCCTTCGCAGAGCTCAGAATGCAGCAGTTGTCTTGGAAGTCTTTCACTTTCCATTCTGTGTACATGGCCTAACCATCTGAGGCATTTCTCAATTAAGATGCCTTCCATAGATGGAAATCCAGCAAAATGCAGGATTTCTAAGTTGGTGACTTTGTCCTTCAAGGATATGTTCATAATAGCCCTCAACTGTCTCATCATATAAGCATAGAGCGTCTTCATCTGATTACGGTAGCTGGTCCAGGTTTCAGCACCATATAGTAGGGTTGACAGTACAACAGCTCTATAAACCTTGCCTTTTACTTTGATGGAAACATGCCTATTTTTCCATAACTGATCTTGTAGTTTGCCAAAGGTGGCACTCGTGTTACCAATCCTATTCCTGATCTTTGTACTTCCAAGATATTTGAAATCTGTACACTGCACAAGTGGGTCTTGGTTAATTGTTATAATTTCAGGTGCAGGTGGAGGGTTAAGCAGTTTCACTGGCTGGCTTGGTTTTCTTTATGTTGATCTTAAGGTTGAACTGAGCAGCAGTTTTGGCAAATCTGTCTACTAACATTTGAATATCCTCAGAGCTGTGCACCACCATACCACTATCATCAGCAAAAAGCATTTCTCTCACAAGGTGTCTTTGCTTTGAAGTGAGACAATTTAAAAAGGTCTGCATCATGTAGTGTCTGTATGTAAATACCTTCTTGGACGTCCCTGAATGCTACTTCTAGCATCAAAGTCAGGTACAAAGAGAATAATGTTGGAGCAAGCACACAACCTTGCTTGATGCCATTTGTCACAGCAAATTTCATGGAGGTGGTATTTCCCTGAATTATTTGCATACCAGTGTGTAGAGATCTGATCAGGCTAACGACTTTGTCTGTACAGCCATACTTCAGCACAATCCAGAGGCCTTCTCTTTATGCCGTATCAAAGGTCTTTGTGAAGTCTATAAATACAGCATACAAGGGCATGCTTTGTTCCATACACTTCTTCTGGAGCTGACACAGAGTGAAGATCATATCCATGGTGCCTCTTCTACTCTGAAAACCACACTGTGTCCCAGGCAAGATGTTTGGGGTAAGTTTTTCATTGATTCTGTTGAGGAGTAGGTGAGCCATTGTTTCACCAGCAGTGGACAGAAGAGATATTCCTCTATAATTATCACAGTCCTTCCTGCTCCCCTTCTTAAATATGGGCATGATATTAGCGTCTTTCCAGTCCTGTGGCATGTGCTCTTGTTCCCAGATGTCAGCAATTATATCAAACAGTCTAAGTTTGTTTACCCCATATCTCCATACCTCAGTTGGTATTCCACATCTTCCTGGTGCTTTGTTATCTTTTGATGCATCAATGGCTTTCAACAGCTCTTCAAAATTTGATTTTGCGGCTAGACTTGATAGGCTTATCTGCAATTGAGTTGAGAACTGCATAGTCTGCATCTCCAGGTACGTTTAATAGCGGGTTGAAGTGCTGCATGAGCCTGTTAAGTATTTCATCCTTCTTTTTCAAAGCTGTCTCACCATCAAGGGCAGTCAGCTGGGTTGTGCCTCTCCTCTGAGGTTCATATACCTCTCTCAAGCCGTGGTAGAATTCCTTCACATCATTCATGTCTGCAGCAAGTTGTAATCCTTCAGCTTTCTTCTCCCACCACTGGACCGTCAGTTCTCTGATGTACTGGTGAAGCCTACTTCTGGCTCCCGCTAATTTCGCTCTGTTAACCCTTGTGTTAATCTGCAGGAGTTTTATCCTTGCTGTGTTCCTTCTCTCAAGCAAGGCAGCTTCTCATTATCTGCGTCAAACCAGTCCTGGTGTCTCCGCTCTGGTCATCCAAGGGCTTCTTCAGTGGTGTCAAATACAGCTGTCTTCAGCATATTCCATTGGTCTTCTAGCCTTGTCTCCTTGTGCTGTACCTCTCCTATAGTCTTGTCCATCTGTTCTTGAAATTTTTCTTGGGTGCTCTTGTTTTGCAGCTTAGATACATTTAGCTTAGTTGGTGGCTGGGCTCCAGTTCATGCTTTTTGATTCTTTACAGAGAAGGCAATTGCTGATCTTATCATGTTATGATCAGTAGAACAGTTAGCACCTCTCATCACTCTGGTATTCAGTACATCATTCTGATCTCTCTGTCTGGTGATCACATACAAGAGGTGCCAATGCTTTGACCTAGGATGCATCCACGTGGTCTTATGGTGGAGTTTGTGACTGAACATGGTATTGGTGATGATGAGGCTATATTCTGAGCAGAAGGCTAATAAGAGTTCACCATTCGAGTTACACTTTCCAATTCCATGTTGGCCAATCAGTCCAGGCAAGTTCTTGTCTTCTTGCCCAACCCTAGCATTAAAGTTACTAGCTATAATTAGCTTATCATTATTAGGGACTTGTCTCACATCATCTCTCAGTCTGTCATAGAATTCTTCCTTCACCTCATCAGGGTTTGTCATTGTCAGAGCATAAGTACTGATTATAGTGGCATAAGCACCCCTCTACAGAGGAAGACATAGGGTCATTATCCTGTCAATAATAGGCATTGTTAATAGGTCTCTTCCACTCCAGAAGAAAGTGTAGCTATGATCAACTGTGCTATCATAGAGAGGCAGTCGGGTCTCACTAAGAGCGGCTATATCTATTTCGTATCTAATCAGCTTGAATGAGCACTATCAAGTAGAGTTCTAACATTACATTCAGCAAATCTCAGACTGTTGTTCTTGCTTCCTAGCTCACTTTTCACTGGTTGCCGGAGTGAGAGCTGGCCAGCGCGAACCTTGTTAACCCAGGCGATGGTCGAGCTGGTATGAGAATTCATTTCCATATCCATAATCATAGCACTGCATTGCAAAAGTTTAAGTAATACTGGCTTTTGCATTACCAGAACCACTTGCCCGGCAAGGCAAATGTGCAGTCCAGCAGGCAAGAACAGGCCGAGACATGCTGGCATCCTTGTCATGCCGCAGCGTCTGGCCAGAAGATTTGTTTGTCTATCCCTACCCTTGAGTGCTGCCATGGAGCACTGATCCAGGACTGATGCCAAGTTGACAAAACAGTCCTGCCATTTGCCAGAACTACTGTCAAGTTGACTTGTAGAACTGCCGGGTTTGTTAGCCGTAACTCTGGCCAAGGGAGGCTGGGAGTGTACTGACCGTCATGGATGGCCCTCACGAGCCATCAATAAGACGCCACATATCAGCCGGTGAGTTTGCACAGTTTATTAAAGGAAAGGATAAATGACAAAATAACAAGCCACGGGGGGCTAAAACACACTATAATGATAACTCAGGCTATGGCAAGGAAGAACAGACTCACAATGAAATACACTTACAATAATAGATGAAGGGTAGTTAACGTCTGACCAGGGGAAGCTTGGCGAGGAATGCTCGACGATGTCAGACGAGGGGTTGTCCGACGAGACTGCAGCGACGCTCAGCCCTCAGCTGATCCCTTAAATAGGGCTCAGTATGGGACAGCTGATGGCAATCGCTAATGCAGCTCAGCTGTCAGAGAGCTCCGCTCTGACAGCCGGAAGCCCTTCTGAGTGCTGTCACAATAAGAGCTCAAAGAGCCATCGGGGACACACACATCAGCTGGGAGGAAAATACTGCATGGCCCGTGCGCGGATGAAATCAGCGCTCGAACCACGACACTGACACTTGCCCACGGTATGCACCCAGGCTAGTGGAGAGAAGAAGGCACTTTACTTCTCCATTCTAGACTGGCTCCAAACTAGGTCTAGCCACTGCCCAAGATTGTTAACATAAAACATAAAACATCGTTAACATAAAAATGCTAAAAAAGTTTAAAACTGATAAGTGCTACGTTCAAAGATAAAATTGCATAAATATGTACAACATTAGCATAAAAGGAGAAATAGCTTAAGTTTAAAATTTAAAAATACTTACTTAAAAACTAAAACACCTTAAAGTTATAGAGTGTTAGTATAAAAACTGCCATGGCTTAAAGATAAACAAAGTTAGCTAAATAAAAGGTTATAGCTGAAAAATGCTAGCTTACATGTGCCAAAATTTCATTAGCAACAAATAGAAATAGTTTAAAATTGAATGAAATTTAAAATTCTATCTTAAAAGCTTGCATGTGGCTAAAATTCCTTATTTAAAAAACAGAGCTAGCTTAAAGTTGAATAAAGTAAATTTGAAATACTAGCGTAAAAGCTTAAATTGGTCTAAATTCACAGAACATTAGCATAAATATAGAAGCGTAAAGTTGAATATATTTAAAATGTTAGCTTAATGGCTAAAATAGCATAAAGCTAAACCATGTAATCATAAAAGCATAAAAAGTTTAGTATATTCATAGTTCAAAGGTTTTTCAAGCTGAAAATATACAAAAGTTTTTACTCTAAATATCTGTGTGGCATAGAGCTTGAAAAACATTGTCTTTTTTTTGCTAAAAAATATTATAAAGAATGATAGTTATGAAGCATAAAAATGGAAGTGTAAATGTACTTAAAAAGCTGAACAAAATAAAAGCACCATAGGTGCTGATGCCTCGGTGCAGACAGACACACAGAGTGAGTCACCACCATATGCCTACATAACTCTTTTCTGGGTCTGACTAGTATCATATATATATATATGAAGTTTGGTGGAAATCGGACAATCTATGTGTGAGTTATGACAACTTCCTGTCCATTGGCAGTAGGGGGCAGTGTAGCTATGTGTCATTGTCAGTGATGGGAGTAACGTATTACTGAAACGCCCCCACCTTTGCAACAACGTGCTGTGTAATGAAATTACTGTTTAAAAATTCAGTAATGTGTTACAGTTACTGAAATTTGATCAGATGCATTACTCGCATTATTTGTTTTATTAATATGGATAGATATTTTTAGCGCAAATAAATACAAACTGACCCTACGTAGCTAACACAGCCGTCAGTCAACGTTACCTGTTGCAAAGAACCTCTTCACTGCTGCAGCCACAAATGGAGCTCGCTCCTGCTGGGAAAAGATGAAGCTACTTTGTTTTTGTGGAAATAGACAGATTATTTTTTCCTTTGTTGCAGTTAAGGACAAAAGCATATTGGTGGGCGGTGTGACACTGACTGCAATCTTCAGAAATGCCTGAACAGCAACAAGATCAAAGCTAGTGCTGTGCTATACTAACACTCTGTTATTAGTGGATTTACACTATCTGAGCAGCCACGGCTGGATTTCAAGCACAGGTATGCATCTGGACAGTTTGTGACCCAGCAAGAATTAAACCGATTGATTGCCACATACGTCATTACAGAATGAAGATCTGGTAACAGTCATTTTCCATCAGACAGCTGAGACTGTGATCCACTGAAGTTAAAACACATTTACTTGCTACCTGGATAAAGATTATTCAAAAATAGATTTTGATCTCCAAAAGGAATTTAAGGGACTGGATCACGTCTCTGTCACAGCAGACATTTGGACAGTGTATAATAGACATTTTCTCTGGATCACTGCACATTGGATTAAATCCATAATATCAAAGGTAAGAAATGTTGACAGCTTTATGCACTCTTTTGGAGTGATTCTCACTCTTTTTCCTCTCTCACGCCACAAACCCTATTTCTCACTCCAAAATGAGGAAATTACTGGCAATTTCGTGTTGATTTTCTTCAGATGTTTTCCACAATAATAGCTCGTCTGTTTTCAGCCTGACATTAATAAGCCCGTAATGTAATCCATTAATTAAATTATCTTACTATGTGGGCAAGATGATTTGAGTATGCATTTAAAAGTAGCATGAAAGTTACTTTTCCAGTAACTAGTTACTTTAATCATGCAGTAAATGATAAGTAACTCAGTTAGTTTTGAAAAGAAGTAACTAGTAACTGTAACTAGTTATTATTTTTTTGTAACTTGCCCAACACTGGTCATTGTTTATTATAGGAATGTTCAGTATTGGTCACCTATTCACCACACAAAATTTGGTTGAAATCAGACAATGTAAACCAGAGCTAGTCATTGGAAGGGCGATGACGATACCATAAACTTGGCCACGCCCCTGCTGCCAAACCATCAGGCATTTGGAAAAGTTTTCAATATTTTTTGATGGCACATGGGTATAGATGATTTTCACCATAAACGGTACCAATCAGACAATTTATTTCAGAAATATTGAAGAAAACCTTTGGTGTAACCTTCATATCTCCAAGAGACGGCACCATTGCTGCTCATGAATATTCATAGCTATAATTGTTCAGAGGCATACTTGTATACATCATACCCATCTTGGTGCCAATTGGACGTTCCATTACCAAGGTATGAAGGAAACAACTTGACACAAAACTTTCTGATGCAAAACTTTCTGCCTTCTATATGTGGTACTGTAGATCTCTATGAATAATGTTGTATAGAACTGTTTCAAATTGGACCAATATCCATAATACTGAATTTGGTTGAAATCAGACAATACTGTACATACCAGTGTTATTGCCATAAGAAGGTCGATGGAATGGTCATGGCGAGATATCAAACTCTGCCACGCCCCTACGGCCAAACCGTCAAGCTTTTGGAAAAGTTTTCAATAACTTAATAGCACATGGGTATAGATGATTGTCACCACAAATGAGACCAATTGGACTAAAACCCTAGGACGAGTTCGATCAAGCGCGTGGGCTGGAAATCAGGTCACACAAAGAAACAAAATAACTCACAGCAGACTGTTTTTCTTTCTTTGTTGTCCTTTATGAGCAGAAAAATCATGTTCGGTGGACGCGTCTCACAGTGGTGCACCAGGATGAAAAACTAAACAGTGAACCATGTCCGTTTACTTTTGAATTATAAAAACTAAACAGTGAAATGTGTCTGTACAACAGCCACAATTGTAAGCATTAGCAAGTGAGCAAGAGTTAACCTGAAGTAATAAAAGGTCTCACTGCTACCGACTGGCCTGGCATAGGTATTACAATGACGCTTCAGCTGCACTGACAGTGAATTTACTCATGATTTGAGCCTCTTATTTACAAGCAGCCTGAGGATGAGTGTTGTGCTAGAAATAACAAATTAAACCTTATGGGAGTCCTTTGTCCCAAATTTATTGCCGTCTATTATCTTTGAATTGATAACTGAAGCTAAACAAACTGTGGTCATTCAAATAGTAATGGACATACATGTACCGTCAGGGTAATATGATACCGCCCTTACATCTGTTTTTAACATCTGGTGCTGTAAAAACATTCCCCAGTAGCTAATGCAGACCTCTGAGCATGGGCTGTAAAAAAAAAAAAAAAAAAAAAAAGTCACACAGCCGCCTCTAGTGGCCCGGCATAGTTATTACAATACCTTTTTTTTTTTTTTTTGCGGTGTGGGGGCACGGTGGGGGTTTCTCCACCCAGAGAGGGCAGGGGGAAGGGGGAACAATGGACTGAAGGAGGAGGTGTCACTGGGGGGTATCAGACGGGACTGTTGGGTCTATGCGCCCCCCTGGGGCGAGTGACAGCTGCCGGAGCCACTTAGGGTAGAAGAGTGTAAGAGCGGCCCCGTCGTAATGTCATGTTAATGTACCACACATTCCTTTGTTCAAACAACAATGTGTATGGTCGAAAGTTCCGGGTCTCGATGCATGGAAATAAAGAGATAAAAGTGGAATGCATAGAGACCTGGGATGGCTGTTTGCTGCACTTCATGTTGGAGAAAGAATAAAGTTTCTGTGTCGTCCAGCTCGTTGCCTCACCTGTCTCCTTTCTCCACGTTGGTGACCCTAAGACGTGCCATGGAAAGTGAGCCGATCGTTGTCCCGGAGACTACCTGGAGGGAGAACACCAGCGCCGTGTGCGCTGGCTCAGTCAAGCTCCCAGACTTCTGGCTTCACAACCCGACTGCGTGGTTTCTGCACATAGAAGCCCAGTTTACACTCCGCGGGATAACAATGGACGATACAGAATATTACTACGTGGTCACTGGGCTGGATGCGCGTGCCATGCAACAGGTGACGAGCCTGCTACAGGAGCCGCCGGCCCAAGGAAAAAAATGAAGCGCTCAAGAGGATGCTTCTCCAGTGTTAAACCCTTTCTGAGAGGGCAGAGAAACTCTGAACGTGTTTGGAGTTGGGG
The DNA here is from genome assembly GCA_020510985.1 of Pholidichthys leucotaenia. Taxonomy (NCBI): domain Eukaryota; kingdom Metazoa; phylum Chordata; class Actinopteri; order Cichliformes; family Pholidichthyidae; genus Pholidichthys; species Pholidichthys leucotaenia. The sequence goes on along the minus strand of CM035838.1, from coordinate 157,944,532 downwards.
ACAAATCAGCAGTGAAGCTCATGGAGAGCATGCTGGCACTGAGGGGAAAGGACGTTGAATCTTTCCTGTTCGCCCACTTGTTCCTCAGGAACCTACTGGCTACAGCGAGGGCGATCTTGGTCAACTCGCCACGGCTGGTTGCTAAGGACCACCGTGCCCTGGCGCAGGAAGCGGACTGCATCATTTTGGCAACCAGAACTCTCAGCGTGCAGGCAGTGGCACCAGCATCCAAGAGACTCAAGCATGGGTGGTAGCTGGGATGGACAGCAAGAGACAAAGGAACAGGGTGATCTGTTTTTAATCATCGCCGTTTCGGCTCAAATGCCCAACGCTGCCTAGCGCCATGCCAATTCAAGGAGCCGGGAAGACGGCACGTCCAGAATTCAGTTGTAGCGACGACCGATGGCGACAGGAACAGACTGCTTTATGTCACAGACACACGTTCGGGGAGACGGTTTTTGGTGAACTCCGGCACCCAGAAGAGCCTCATCCTACCGGTTAATGCAGACAAGGTGGCAGGAGGCAGCGGTGCCAAGCTCATGGCTGCTAACGGATCCACCATCAGGACATTTGTCGAGCGGACACTGACGATACGCTTACATGGACGCAACTTTTCAGTGGGACTTTGTGATAGCTGCATGTTCCGGCCCCATTCTAGGCACAGATTTTTTATGTGTGTATGGGTTGTTAGTCGATGTTGCTAATAGGAGATTAGTGGATGCTGTGTCTTTCACCTCACTGCCCTGTACAGCTTGGGGAGCTGGGTCGACAACACTGGCTAACGTTATTGCTCCAGGGGGTAAGTACCAACAGCTGCTCACACAGTTCCCGGCACTCACGGTCCCGACTTTTTCGGCTATGGTAATGAAACATGGGATCAAACACTTCATAATGACCAAAGGCCCGCTGGTGTTTGCGCGACCTCGGCGCTTGGACGCAGGTAAACTGGCCAGTGCATGAGAGGAGTTTGCTAACTTAGAGCAGTTGGGCATCATCAGGTGCACCAACAGCCTGTGGGCACGCCCGTTACACATGGTGCATAAAACCGACAGGTCGTAGCAACCGTGCGGCGAGTTCTAGCGCTTGAATAAAGCCACGGAACATGATCGTTATCCAATTCTGCACATCCAGGATTTTTCCGTGCACCTGGCCGGGGCGTGCGTTTTTTTGAAAGTGGACCTGGTCCGCTGATATCATCAGGTCCCGGTGCACGTGGAAGACGTCCCAAAAACAGCAGCAATAACTCCTTTTGGCTTTTTCGAGTTTTTACACATGCCATTCGGATTAAAAGGTGCGGCGCAGACTTTCCAGAGGATGATGGACATGGTGCTTTGAGGCTTGTCCTTCGTTTTTGTTTACTTAGACAACATTTTTTTTTTTTGCGGTGTGGGGGTACGGTTGGGGATTTCTCCACCCAGAGAGGGCAGGGGGAAGGGGGAACAATGGACCGAAGGAGGACGTGTCACCGGGGGGTATTAGACGGGACTGTTGGGTCTATGCGCCCCCCCAGGGAGAGTGAGAGCTGCCGGAGCCACTGAGAGTAAAAGGATGTAAGAGCGGCCCTGGCGTAATGTCATGTTAATGTGCCACACATTCCTTTGTTCAAACAAATGTGTATGGTCGGAAGTTCCGGGTCTCGATGCATGGAAATAAAGAGATAAAAGTGGAATGCACAGAGACCCGGGATGGCTGTTTGCTGTACTTCATGTTGGAGACAGAATAAAGTTTCTGTGTCGTCCAGCTCGTTGCCTCACCTGTCTCCTTTCTCCACAGCGGCTCCGTTACATGGCAATGGTGAGTTAAATTTGTGTTTATTTTGAAAACAAAGCCTTATCTTGAAATACTGGCAGATTGAAAGTCGAGAAAATATGGTGATACAAAGATACAAGCCTTTAGTTCCACTTAATTTTGACCGGGCAAGCTGAAACAGACAGGTGGACAGATACAAACAGCCACACACACACACACACACACACACACACACAATTTTGTTGTACTGTACAATGACAATAAAGCCCATTCTGTTCTATTCTATCCTATTCTTTACACACACACACACACACACACACACACACACACACACACACACACACACAGATGCATTGAGCGATTATCGTATGCATCTCCGTTTCACTGAGGCATAATGATGCTACAATGGCATTTCTAACACAAAGTAGCCCATGCGGAAGAAGCCAACTCTATTGTCATTCAGTCATTCATTTTTTTTTAATATATGGTCTTTGATATGACCTGGTATGACCCTTGACCCCCCAACCTCCCGGTTGTGGGGCGGTTGCTCTATCAACTAGGCCACTACTCCGATGAAGGGGAGGGAATCGAGATTAAAAGAAAAAAAGTTGTTGGCCAACTTGAACAACAATAGCATGAATCCATAACAGCATTCACACAGTTATATTACAGATGCAAAGCTGTATACAGTAGATGCACATATTTTTTGTGATTTTGCCTTTAGGCTCTGGTTCATTACTCCATGCAATTAAAATGCATATAATAGCAGCAGTAACAGTGTGATCTAAAACAAAGAGTAAAAGAATATTATGTTGCTTCTTAATTTCTGTCTGCCCCTTGCCTTCTAAAACAACTACATGGTTACAATTTGGTAGATTTATAATATCCCTTTATTCTTCTTCTGTTGTGCTGCTTTTTATTGTTTTAAGATTGTAGTGTGTGGTTATATTGGTTTTCTTGTGCAGGCTGCAAAGAAACATTATTAATACATGGAAAGGGCTTGCCGTTTTAGCAAGCAGAGCACAAGACAGGCCAGTCATTCTCTAATTTTAGACAAATGGGATAAACGGTTGTTGGTCTGCTAAGTTTGCTGTATCGCTGTCAAGAAAGACTGAATTGATTAAGTAGTTTGTGAAAACCAGACCACTGCCAGAAAAGGAATATGGTTAATGCACTAGGCAATGAAATTCACAAATACTTAATATACTAATTTGTTATTATTTCTGTGGGAGAATTTATTGCACTCTATTGCCCTGCTGTTGAAATGGCAAAACTGCCAGTTGCGTCCTCTTATCTTTTAAAATTGAGACTGAAATTAATTTCCCTTCCTCTCTGTGTGGCTTGATAAAATCAAAGTTGAGAGAACATTTTCCTTCAGGCAAAGCCAACTTTTCAGCAATTCCTCATCAGAGCACAGCGCAATGTGCAAAGGAGGACGATGACTAATTCTATGAAAATTAATCAGGGCAACAGTGTGGTGGGTGGAGTGGGGGTGTATTTCCTGGATAATACAAATTCTAATCTTGCATTTAGAGGTGATGCGGACAAAAAAAAAGTAACGGCTTCTTTCTGCGATTGGAAACGGTAATGTGGCATTACTCAAATTGAAATCGTAATTTGTTTCACTTTCATTGTTGGACGGCTCTGTGTAAAGGAAGAAGACAAAAAAAAGAGAGCTGGTGGGGTGGGGTGGGCTTCAGGGGCTGCTGCATCAGCATGTGTGCAGTAATGTGATAGCATGGCCCGGCCACACAAAGAAAACACTACCAGCTTTCTAACAACCCAGAAAGGCTATGAGGGGGGCACACGGGGGCTGTGGGTGGCTGAAGGGTAGGCAGCCTCGCTTCAATAGTTTTGCTGCTTTTAAACACCGGGGAATAATTGTAATCTAAAAGCATATGAAGAACTTTAAATTAAGGTGCGACATTCAGGGAGAAATAAAGGCTTTGCTGTGCCAGCATCTACTGCCAAAACCGAGGCTTTCCCCCCACTTTTTCATCTCTTTTAGTGCCATATGTCCAGTAGTCATGCCTCCATTTTTTTTTTTTAATGTCACTCATTTTATACATTTTCTCTCCGGTGAAAGGTTAGAATACCTGTGCGCTGTTGGATTCTTCTAATGGAAAAAGCTTACATTGGCTCAGATTTTACCCAGACGACTTTTAGGAGCTAATTTCTTTTACACTGTAAGTTATATTTATGACTGAAAGGAAGGATTTATGTGGAGCACACAAAGGTAGAACTGGCCTCTTTAAAGTCAGATGTGTCCCACTTTCAACAGTGGTGCAGGCATAATTTTGGGAGTAGGAGCTTGTTAATGGGTGACAAGGCACTACTAGGGTTTTATGTTGCCTTCGTTCACGGTGCATGAAAGCACACACAGAACCAAAGATTTTGCGAATGCTGGGGTTAGTTTGAGGGTAGATTATTTACTTTTGGGCCAATGTGGTAAGTATATTAATAAACACAGCATGGGAGTACTGAAAGTCATTTCGAACTGTTACAAACCTAGAACACATTTCTGAAAGGATGTCTGACTTTTAGGACTGGTGAGTGGTAGGGTGTCAATATACCATTGTTCATTGCTTTGATGCAGCTTATGTTACGACCAAGTTAAAATCACTCCATAATAGACCTCTTGCACAATGTAGAGTGACCTACTTCTGCTTTCTGATCTCATTTTCCAATTCATTGTTAGCCCAGTTAGCTTAGCATACCGCAGCTATCGTATTGTTTTATGTCTCTCCCATTCTAAATACCACTGCATGGGCTGTAATGGACCTGTGGAAACTCAACAAAATATATGTCTGACTCCCAGTTGTTACCTGACTTGTTTTATTATTACTTTGTGTATGCAGCATCCCTTCGTTATTGCTGTTAGCATTACTGTTATGATTAGCCTAGTTAACTTGCAGTTGCTAGTATGTTCTATTCTCTTATTAAACTTTGACTAACTCCTAATAACACTGCATAGATTCAAATGAATGTGGTAAATAAAGTCACTAATAGTTGGTATGGTAAAGACTCTGATTTTACTTAAAAGAGTCACTGACTGCACTTTTTCCACATTTTAATAGCTCACAAGTGTCTTAATGAAATGTTTGTGATGTGGGCACTCAGCACACGTGTGGGCACACAGCACAATGCAGACTGATAATATTCACGCTCAGCAGGATTGCATACGAACAGAGAGGCCTAGGGGGACAACCAGAACCATAACTATTGTTATACATCCCCGGAGTAAGGAGAGGAAGTCTGGCACCAGTTAATATGCTTATTAATATGTCTGGCACCAGTTAATATGCTTACATATTGATATGTATATCAATATGTAAATGTGCCATGCATTCTCTGTTGTCTGTATAAAAGAGCTGACTTTACATGCCTCACGAGCTCACTCACACACACACACACACACACACACACACACACACACACACACACACACACACACACACACACACACACACACAGCACAGCGCTGCAGTGTGTCTCATGATGATGGAGGAATAAAACTCTTAAACCTTCAGCTCGCCATGTCTCGCCTGAACTTATTTTATTCCTCCACACTGGTGACCCTTGATGAAGAATGGAACACCAGGCGAACACCCCGGAGATGACCCGGACTGGAAGCCTCAGCATGCGTCATGGTGCGACCCTCGCCTGATCTTTTATCTCCACGATGGCAACCTCCAGGGCCGGACGGAGAGCACAGCGCTGGGACCGAGACGCACGAGGATCAGCGACACGAACAACGCACAGAAACAGCCTGAACAGGGAAGACCATCGGCGCAGACTGCGTTGATTTCCATCAAGCTCCCTGACCCTGACTCACCTCTCGACAACGGACCTTCCGCGCACAGAAGCCATGCACGCACGCTGCAGGATTACGAGGACAGCGCAACTTTCAGCTATGTGGTCACTGCGTCAGGCACGTGCCACGTAAGAGGGACTATCCGGCTCCACAGACTAATACAGCATCCTCCGCCGCTGCACATACCCGATAAACATGGCCGATCACCACCCTCGAAACCTTCAGGGCTGCTCGTGCACCTGAAGCATACATGCAGCCCGCACACAGGACTTTGTATGGGTTTTTCAGCCACAGTGCATAAGGGGAATTTAGCCGATTGCTTTCCCTGATGACTTTAGGGCTGCTTCCCGCACCTAAAGCCAAACTGCCGAGTCCCTGACACAGCTTCAGTTTACCACAGCCGCTACGCATCCTCAGGGAATTTGGCCACTCGCCTTCCCCACATCCTCGCTGGATCGAACCACGAGAGAAATCAGAGATATAATTTTTTTTTTTTTCACAGCCACTGTGGATCTCCACCATGTTTAACGGGAAAAGTTCCTCACCATCGCGGCTCCACACACAATTTTTGCGCGACCCAGACACCTTTGACGTCCCGGGCCGGCACTCGTTTACTCCCACCCCCTCAACCTCCTCCTGCACAGAGCTTTTCCCGCACCTCACTCCTAAAGCTGGCCGATCGCCGTCTGGTTCCATTACGCACGACTGCACACTGGCCCGTGTGCCCACGATCCACGGCCGTTCTACGTGCTGGAGCTCTGAGCGGAGCACACTGCCCTTTCCACCTCTCCCCCATCCCCCTCACGGACTGACATGCCCTCCGACAGTTCTACTGGAGCTGGAGCCGAAACGACGGGGTGGGGGGGTCACAACCCCTTCTGACCGTTCTGGGGGGAGCCGTGTGGGCACCCAGCACAATGCAGGGATTGCATACGAACAGAGAGCCCTAGGGGGACAACCGGAACAATGACTATTGTTATACATCCCCGGAGTAAGGAGAGGAAGTCTGGCTCCAGTTAATCACGCGATTGATATGTATTAACTGATATGTATAGCAATATGTAAATGTGCCATGCATTCTCTCTTGTCTGTATAAAAGATCTGACTTTACATGCCTCACGAGCTCACTCACACACACACACACACACACACACACACACACACACACACACACACACACACACACACACACACAGACAGCACAATGCTGCAGTGTGTCTCATGATGATGGAGGAATAAAACCCTTAAACCTTCAGCTTGCCGTGTCTCGCCTGAACTTATTTTGTTCCTCCACAGTGACATATTTTGTTCACATTTTCTGTAATTTTTTTTAAATTATTCAAGCAAATTTTTTTTTTTTTTTAAATTTTTCCTGGCTTTCTTTAAATGCTCTGATTTAAGGCTTGCCACTTTAAGAACCATCCTCCACCGTTTCAACTCCGCCTTCCCTCTGATGTCAGGTAGCCATTACAGCTGACTAGCTTCTATCCTCCCAGCTCGGGTGAGCAGCGCTCTGGTTCACTGATCCACACTCGATGGTGTATCTCGCATCAGCCCAGTCTATCTCCCAATAATTTTGCCGTGATTCCATAACAAATCGCTAGCACCGTGCAGTGGACGATCGCTGCAACCCGAGGCATGCTACCGAGCCAAGGGATCCCAAAGGGCAGTGTGGCTCTGTGGGACTCCACTCTGCTCTCACAGCCAGCTGAAAGCTGGAGCAATTACTCTGCCCGCGAGAGCAGAGTGGATCCACGGAGGACAGTGGGGTTGCTGGACGTGAGAGCCAGCAGCATCTGGTCTCGGGACATTTTGATTGCAGGGAGCTGGAGGCTTCATCCTGATTCTGCGGCGGATCACACGTACCGGTGTTATGTCGAGAACTCCCCTGCCAATCTGGGGGAGTTCTCGGCATAACAGCAGCCAGTAGCCCTGGTCCTAGGCCATAAAAGCAATTGGTGAGCTGGGGTGGGCGAGCCGCCGTGGAATCAACGATGAAACCATTCGAAGATGGGCCGGAGTGAACCAGGTGGTAACAAGAATGGCTATTAGAGTGATTAAGATCTTAAGAAAACAACAATATAAACTGTCCTTACAGCCAGCGTTCTGGTACTAGTGTTAGCTCGTGGGCTAATAGTTCAGGGGCTAATAGGCTACCTTTAGCCACCACTTCGACCTACATGATGGACAGCAAGGTGGGCCAATAACAGAACAGTGGGTGGATCTTTAGGACGGCAGTGGGTGGACTTTTTCAAGACTTGATGTAGGAAATTTACCCGGAAGAGTCAAAACAATGTTTTTGGGAGTTTCTCTGAGAGAAAAATGAGATAAAGGCAGTGTGCTTTTTTTCAGATTACTGACTGTTTGGAAATTTTTTTTTGGCTAATTATGTGACCAGTTAACACATTTCAGACAGTTAAAGCCTACAAACATACCATTTTTCAATCAATGACCCCTTTAATAAGAGAATCAAATAGCCATCTACCAAATGGAAGACAACTAGATATGGTCTTCCAAGACCAGTGGCGATTTTAGAGTCTCTTGGGGCGCTAGGCAACAATTCCCAGGGGCCCCTCAAACCAGCGTTCACCACCCTTACATAATAATCTGAAACTACCGTATTATTTGCACTACTTACCACTGTCTTGCTCCCTCTTCTTTCTTTTGTCATTGCTAGATGGATAACTTCACTTCATTTTGATACAGCCACTCTCACTTGTTTGTTTACATGAGACACACACTTGTACTTGTGAGAGTGAGAAGTGGGGGTGGGGTCCCTTTAAGCCACATTTCCACTATATAGTTCTGCGCTACTCTTTTCTTTTCTTTACTACTTGTTTCTCCCGCGGCTGCGCCTCCATCACAACCGCGGAAAGCCGAGTATTGCTGGGGTGGGCGGGATCGAGGTGGCGCGACACTGCTGACGTAGTAAAGGACGCGACCGACTCCTCAACAACAAAGAAAAAAATAGTGGATTACGAGCGGAGGATTTCCACGGTGGTCACTATTCTTCTGTGGGTTTTTAACACAATGAATATCTTTAACGAGACAAGAGAATTTTACAGGAGAAGACGACGTGGATTGAGACAACACACGTTGGAGCAGGAGAGGAGAATAGCGGTTGCCCAGGAGGAATCTGAAGCAGCTGCATATGAAGCAGAGATCATTTCATTTGTTCTGTGTTCATGTGCATACATATGTCAAACGTGTTTTTTAAATAAAATGTTGTGCACTTTAAAACTACGTCGCCTCTGTTGTTCAAAACGGTTAAATGTTAACAGACGGTTAATTAAATGCTGAAACACCGAGGTAATTTAAAATAATGCAGAAGCTTAATCCTAAACCCCTTTAACTTACCAAATAATTTATAATATTATAAAAAAGCCAATCCAAATCTAGACCCATTTTGTGTATTGTGTAATAATGATACACTGATGATAAACTGACTTCCCAAAAAAAGCAGCAGCTAGACAACGCACTTTTGGTTTGATGGAATTGCCAATTGACCTTGGAATTATATGTGGAAACTTGTTATACTTCCAGTTAACTTTAACTTACAAAATAATTAAAAATATTATAAAAAAGCCAATCCAAATCTAGGCCCATTTTTTGTATTGTGTATCATTTGAGTATCATTGTACAATCTATTGTTATTTATAAGGATTATCTGTTCAGTGGTGGCTAATTACACACTAAAACAACGTAGAAAATGACTGCAAAGAAAATGCTGCAGCTAGACAACTCACTTTTGGTTTGATGGAATTGCCAATTGACCTTGGAATTATATGTGGAAACTTGTTATACTTCCAGTTAACTTTAACTTACCAAATAATTTATAATATTATAAAAAAGCCAATCCAAATCTAGGCCCATTGTGTATCATTTGAGTATCATTTTTCCCATCTATTGTTATTTATAAGGGTTATCTGTTCAGTGGTGGCTAATTACACACTAAAACAACGTAGAAATGACTCAAAAAAAAAATGCTGCAGCTAGACAACTCACTTTTGGTTTGATGGAATTGCCAATGAACCTAGAAATTTTATGATGAAACTTTTTTTAATCCTACTAAATACTGTGACATTGTCACACTGCCCAACACCAAATTATAATTTTCTTTTTCAAACCAAAGATCACTATGGATCTATTGAATCACAATAGCATAGGTTTATCATATTCATGTCAACGTTTACAACATCGAAAATGTTATATTTGGGTTTACATGTATGGGTATTTTCGCTTTATATTATACTAGACTGCTTATAATTTATTGGAATTCTCAGAATTTGGAATGCCGATATAACATTCAATTCACATGTACTTACCTTTTACCTAATTCGACTTTTACCTTTATCAGTGTCTACTGCTGAATGTAAATTACACCTGTGCAACTACTTACAATTTTACTTAAAAACTGTACCCAATGTAGAGCAATGGATACAGCAGTGGTAATATTTATTAAATTTAACAATAACAATTACATTACCATTAAAAATCTTGACACCTTTATGGCTGAACAGCAGGATTAGGGTCATATGAGGCAATGGAATATGTATGTAATTATTCGCCTTTATCATCCAGTGTTATAATATACAAACCACACTTTTATCCAAAAGACTAACATTTTATTACATTACAAATATTCCCAAAACATGTTAACAAATGGGGAGCTTTCAGTACTTCGACCAGACTGCCAAAATGGTTTAGGAAGTATCCGTGGAAGGAAGCCATCTCTGTCAGCTCATCCCTTCTTAATGCGGCTAACTGCAGGTGTCTTTCACGCTGTTCGTGCTGCCGTTGATGCTGTTCGAGCATCCTTTCATGGATCCGCATCTCCTCAGCATGATTCTGGGCCATCAGTGATGCAAGGTCTGCAATGTTGCTGCTTTTCAGCTTGCCTATATGAAAGACAGAAGTCATTGTATTTAGATAACACCGGATCAAAACATGTCAGAAAAAATATTATGGAATTAAACTGTTGAAAGCCTGTGGTGGGATGCTTCGTTGCTGTATTTAAGCTCAACTGTCATGTTGTTGCCCCGCAGTAGAGTGGACTATATGCAACTTCTGTGGTGCTGTGGTTAGGCCCCCCTTCATTTCAAAAAGGATTAATTGTAAAAAGTATTTTGATTTAATGGGTTATTTTTAAAAGAATTTCTTTGTACTGTGGCCTCATAAATCAGAATGGGTTAATAGTGTTAGCTGACTTGAAGAATTTCAATCAAGCATTTTGATTTGAAGTCGGTACATGTGCTCCTTTTTTTTTTTTGTGAAAATACAACAGTATTTCCACCACCAACACACCTATAACACTGGGCCACTGTGGCTATGAACACCCCTGAATCTAGTATTTTTATAAACGTAGAAAGACATTTTAAATTCCTTATTATGCGTCTATAGAAAATAACAATCCCATATAAAAACAACCGGGTGGTAATTTTCAGTTTGCTGTGCCTTACCAGCACTTGACCGGGAGATGCAGGATGGTGATGGAGTTGGCAGTCCAGTGAGGCGGACCCCAAGGGATTTGAAAACTGTGTATAGAAGGAAAAAACACACAATAAAGCTCACAAACAAAGTGCAACATGTACCGCAAACACAAAACTTTTTAACCAGAATACAATAAGCTTACGTCAGCGTTTTGTTCACATGAATACTGAAATAAAAGCGCGATTCAGCAGCTTGATGCGAGGTAGCAGCAAGGTACAGAGGTAGCTAGCTATTAGCGGGCTAGCCATCACCACAATTGCCCACAATCAAACAACTTTCTTTATTGCTTAAATAAAGTGCGCTTTTGACCGAAAGGCAAGAAGACGGACAATAACAAAACAACACTCACCGTCACCGTTTTCCAATTGCGTGGCCGTGTCGAGTCCAAATTCTCTGCCATTATAGCAGGCCGGACACTTCCTGGTATATTTTTTCATTGCGAGTTGCCCCACCAACTCGCTCTGGATGTAGTCATCGGCTACGAGGGACAGAAAAGTCCGCAGCTCCTCGTTTGTTCATGGAATAAACTTGCGCGTGGACATCGTTATATGAGAACACAATTGTGAATCCAGTCACCGCGGTTACTCGCTGAAATTACAAATGGCGGTCGTGTAGCTTCAACAGAAAACAAAACGGACGCGTTTGGTGACGTTACGCCCTGACCAATCAGCGTTTAGCAGTCGATTGACATCAAATCACACCTCGCTTTTCGCTCGGCTGTACCCTGCCTCTGAACAGGCACGAAAATCGTAACGGTTAAACCGTGAGGACTTGGGTGGAAATGGCGAAAACCAGAACCAAGTAATAAAAAGTAAAGCCCAGGTGATACTGGTGGAAATGGGGCTTTAGTGAGTTCTGCTTCGGCCTACCACTGTTATTGCAAACTTTCCACATTGTCACTGCTTGGTCAGGCCCCTTTCTGACCTGGTGCCCTAAGCATTTGCCTGCAGGCATGCAGCACCTCTACCCAAGACAAATTGGTCGTGGGTGAAGGGCTAGACCAAGAGAGGTCCAGTGGATCCATGAAAAAAGTTAAAAACAAGGATTGAGTGTATGGGTATGAGATTCTTGGCTTGCACCCTGGAGCCAGGCTTGGAGGAAGGGCTCCACAACAAGCACCCGGTGGAAAAGTTTCTGCCCATGGGACCTGATAGGGTGCAACCAAAACAAGCCAACATGAGTCTGCTCTCCAGTGGGCTCACCACCTGTAGGAGGAATCATTGGGTTCATGGGCACTGTGTGGATTGGGTGCCAGTCTGGGCTTCTCTGCTTGGACTTCCATCTCCCAGTATCAGACCCTGGTAGAAGATGGAGGGATGGATGGGTAAAAAAAAAAATAAAAAAAAAATGTACATACAGGTATTTTTCCATTCACAAATCTCATTTCCATTTACTACACTTAAGGATGCCAAAGCACCCATTTAGAGGGGTTTGTGGTATGTTTAACTCAAAGTAAAATAGAGGGAACTCAGAGTGCATACCTCCCCCAAGGCTCTGTCTCTCCCTAGCTCCCTTCCTCTGTCTATCTGTCTGAACATCCATCTGTCCATATATTGTGAGATAGGGCCTTGGTGGAGGTATATGCTCATGGATCACCTCCAAAATCTAACGGATTCATCCGTAGGCCATGGGCCATGTGGTGAAACTTTCATCCAAATTCACCCAGTGGTTTTTGCATAATCCTGCTAATGCATTGCAAGTAGATAGGGCCTTGGTGGAGGTATGCACTCTCAGATAATCTCTAAAATGCAATAGGTTCATCTGCAGGCCATAGACCACCTGTGGTGAAACTTTCATCCAAATCCATCAAGTAGATTTTGCGTAATCCTGCTGACAAGCAAGCAGACAAAAGCCAGCAGAAACATTACCTTCCACCATTCCTTGGCGGAGGTAATTATTTCTTTAAAGACGCACTCCAGCGGCTCTAAAACCACCTCAGAAACAAATATGTACTGCCCAAAACAGTATATTATGGCTTTTTACCCACAAAAAACATTCATTGCTTTACAACTACTTGGAAAGCACTTTTAAATCTTTCACCTATTTAAATATACATGATCTATGAAAGAAAGCTTGGGACACCAAGTGGTGAGACACCAGTGGTGAGACACTGGTGGACACCAGTGGTGAGGGGGGCCATTAAGCTGAAGAAGGAGTCCTATCAAGCTTGGTTGGCTTGTGGGACTCCCGAAGCAGCTGAGGTGTACCGGCAGGCCAAGCGGAGTGCAGCTCGGGTGGTTGCTGAAGCAAAAACCCGGGTATGGGAGGAGTTCGGTGAGGCCATGGAACAAGACTTTCGGTCGGCTTCAAAGAGATTCTGGCAAACTGTTCGGCGGCTCAGGAGGGGAAAGCAGCTCCCCGTCCACACTGTGTATGGTGCGGATGGGACACTGTTGACTTCAACTGGGGATATCGTCGGGCGGTGGAAGGAATACTTCGAGGATCTCCTCAATCCCACTGATACGCCTTCCACAGAGGAAGCAGGGTTTGGGGACAAGGGGGATGACTCGCCTATCACAGGGGCTGAGGTTGCCAAGGTGGTTAAAAATCTCCTTGGTGGCCGGGCCCCAGGGGTGGACGAGATTCGCCCCGAGTACCTCAAGGCCCTGGATGTTGTTGGGTTGTCATGGTTGACACGCCTCTGCAACATTGCGTGGAGGTCGGGGGCAGTGCCTTTGGCATGGCAAACCGGGGTGGTGGTTCCTCTCTTCAAAAAAGGGGACCGGAGGGTGTGCTCCAACTTTAGAGGGATCACACTCCTCAGCCTCCCTGGGAAGGTCTATGCCAAGGTACTGGAGAGGAGAGTCCGGCCGTTGGTCGAACCTCGGATTCAGGAGGAGCAATGTGGTTTTCGTCCTGGCCGTGGCACATCGGACCAGCTCTTTACCCTCTCGAGAATTCTTGAGGGTTCGTGGGAGTTTGCCCAACCAGTTTACATGTGTTTTGTGGACTTGGAGAAGGCATTTGACCGCGTCCCTCGTGGATTTTTGTGGGGGGTGCTTCAGGAGTATGGGGTATCGGGCTTGTTGTTACGAGCTATTCGGTCTCTGTATGACCGTTGTGAGAGTTTAGTTCGTATCGCCAACACTCGGTCGGAGTCATTCCCAGTGAGAGTTGGACTCCGCCAGGGCTGCCCTTTGTCACCGGTCCTGTTCATAATTTTTATGGACAGGATTTCTAGGCGCAGCCAGGGAATGGAGGGTGTCATGCTTGGTGACCACAGGATCTCATCTCTGTTGTTTGCAGATGATGTTGTCCTGTTGGCTTCATCCAGCAATGACCTACAGCTCTTGCTGGGACGGTTTGCCGCTGAGTGTGAAGCGGCTGGGATGAGAATCAGCACCTCCAAGTCCGAGTCCATGGTCCTCAGCCGGAAAAAGGTGGATTGTCCTCTCCGGGTTGGGGACAGGCTCCTGCCCCAAGTGGAGGAGTTTAAGTATCTTGGGGTCTTGTTCACGAGTGAGGGGAAAATGGAGCGAGAGATCGACAGACGGATTGGAGCAGCATCTGCAGTGATGCGGACGTTGTACCGGTCTGTTGTGGTGAAGAGGGAGCTTAGTTCTAAGGCAAAGCTGTCAATTTACCAGTCAATCTACGTTCCTACTCTCACCTATGGTCACGAGCTTTGGGTAATGACCGAAAGAACGAGATCGCGGATACAAGCGGCTGAAATGAGCTTTCTCCGTAGGATTGCTGGACTCACCCTCAGAGATAGGGTGAGGAGCTCAGTCATCCGGGAGAGGCTCAGAGTAGAACCGCTGCTCCTCCACATTGAAAGGAGTCAGTTGAGGTGGTATGGGCATCTGATTAGGATGCCTCCTGGACGCCTCCCACTTGAGGTGTTTCAGGCACGTCCCACTGGGAGGAGACCCCGGGGCAGACCCAGGACTCGGTGGAGAGACTATGTCTCCCAGCTAGTCTGGGAACGCCTTGGTATCCCCTCTGAAGAGCTGGAGCAGGTGGCTGGGGAGAGGGAAGTCTGGGCTTCTCTGCTTGAACTGCTGCCTCCGCGACCCGGACCTCCGGAAAAGCGGTAGAAGATGGATGGATGGATGGATGGATGATCTATGAAATTCTAATTACCAACCTGCAGGCCTTGCACGTGATTGGTCGCCATGCTCCCTGACCTCCAGGGCTTGCACATGATTGGTCGCCATGATTCCTGGCGGGTGGGCGGCTAGTCTGTTCACGACTCTTTCAGACGTTAAAGTTTTGCCTATATCTTCAAAAGTAAAAAGTGAAAATTTTTCTGAAAGCGGTCTCGCTGAGAGCGGTGCCCCGTCCGCTGAGCCACGTTCAAGCTGGGTCCCCCCAGGTCCCCCCCAGGTCCCTCTCCCCTCCTCTCTCCTCCTCCACTTATTCACTATGCAAAACTGACGCTTTCACCCCCCTCACTCCTGCTGTTCCTAGGCTCCTCCCTCTTCCCCCGAGGTAGCCAAGAGTGTCCGTCTATTGGTTGAAGTTATAACCAACCAGGCTAAGCAGGAATGCTTACATAGCTACAAATGGTCTGTCCAAACTCACCCGTTTCAGGGGGGCGTCACCAAACTGGAAATTTCACAGAAGAAAAACACAGACTTGGGACTGTGATGGGATTTTGCTGTTTATACTGTATATCTTGTAAGTCACAAAAAAACCATGTTACAGACACGTTAAAAACAGAAAAAAAACTTGATTTTTGTCGGAGTGTCACTTTAAAGCTGATCAAAATCCAAAGTGGAAAACAAGATTCATTGGAGAGTCTTTTTGGTGACGAACACCACAGCCAGAACTTCCATATGGACCCAAACAGCCATGGTCAGAACTAGTTTTTAGTGACTATATATTTAGCATTCACAAGTAGGTTAAAAATGCTACTTTATCTGCACGCATACAGTAATGGGATAAGCTTGATGAACGCCAGGCATGACTTTCTCACCCTAGTAAGTATAGCATCCAGCTGCAGATAAAATACACACAGATGCTGAAAAGAAAATCTTCAGCTTTGTATGAAACTGACTTACAGGCTGAATAAAAAGGCAGCTAGTTCAAATGATAAACAGAGACACAGACGGGTCTGGCAGGAAATGGAAGAGCAGATAAATGCTGTACTAGTAGGCTGTATCAGCCTCACAGTGCAGGAAACGGCAGCAAAATAGAGGAAATCACACAGGATTTTGTATGTCAAACAAATAGTAATGGATTGACCGGACTACACTAAGGTTATTGTAACTCTAGGTGTGGCTGTAGTTACACCCAGCAATTGGTTACAACCACACCAGCTCACACAAGCCATACATTAAGTTCAAAATCGTACACACTGATCCTGCTCGAAAATGAGAAAATCTAACAAAAATAATCTTCGAAGAAAATGTGTTTGCAGCAAGCCGTTTTATTGTGGAGTAATTGCCAGCTGAAGACTTGCATATGGCGCAGAGTGGAGGCTCCAGCTGCAGGGCGATGGGGGTGGGTGGGTGGTCAGGCCCCGGACAGATGTGTTTAAGCTGGCAGGGGAAGTAAAATGGAGGAGGAGGGGTGGTGCTCTCATCAAAAACACTTCCTGGTTCTGAACTTACATCCTCGCTCCGTCACTCCCTAGGGTGGTATCCGCTGCCTGGGCTCGGCTGGAACATTGTGCTGGTGTTTCAAACCAACAACAACAACAAAAAAAGCAGGCTGCCACTGTGGCGGAGGAGGGGGGCAGAACTAGATATGGCTGCACATGTGGGACAAATTGGGTCACTGTGTGACATAATGACTCCACGTGACCTTTTTTCGCCACGCTCATATACACATTTATTGCACTGTTTACAGACAAATTGATGCGCTCTGACACAGCTACACACACAGACGCTGTCTGACAGACTGGTGGGATCAGGTGGTGATGAGAACAGAGGCGCTGATGACACGGATAAAAACAACACATACACAGCGGGCACTTTGTTGCACAATCCCGTTTAAAGTGCAGTAAGAAATTCACAGCTCAGACACATTCACACATGCACATAAGCACGCTCCTGTTTGTGGTCGCCCCAGTCCAGTTGGGTAGAAAAGGGAGGGAAGGACGGTGGGGTGGGGGGTGGGGGTGGGGGCTCCTTTTGAAATGTGACACTCTTCTCCATCAGCAGCCCCCTCTGCTTCCCTTGACCAGACCAGGAGCATGGCAGCAGCAGCAGCAGGAGGAGGAGGAGGAGGAGGAGAACACGGGCCTCTGTTGTCTCAGCCCCGGGCCCGTCGGAGAGGTTTTGAACCATTTCTCCCAATGGATGCAGCAGCATAGAAGCCTTGTTGTACTGAGGACCATGTGAACACGCTGCTGACTCGAGTGTGGTGGGCAATGTGACTCGTTACTGTAACAAGGTCGGCCTGTTTGTGTGCGCTTGGAAATATTCATATGTTGCTGTCTCTGCGT
Organism: Pholidichthys leucotaenia; assembly: GCA_020510985.1. Classification (NCBI taxonomy): domain Eukaryota; kingdom Metazoa; phylum Chordata; class Actinopteri; order Cichliformes; family Pholidichthyidae; genus Pholidichthys; species Pholidichthys leucotaenia. The sequence continues at coordinate 157,927,088 of CM035838.1, read as the reverse complement.
GGGCAGGCATGGATATACCAGACTTTATTTAAGTCAGCATGTGTGGGTATGTGTGTCAGTCACTTTAATTTTTTACAGTTGCATTTATATATTTATTTACAAATCTAAAAAAACCCCCAAACACACACTGGCTTCTGCATCAACCAGAGTCACTCTCCCAGCAAGGCAAGAATGAAATCCAGTGGGCGAGGACATGCTGGCACTGATGCCATGCTGCAGTGGCTGGCCGGAGGACAGGACTGTTAATCTCCACCCTCAGGTGATGCTACAGGTCACCAAAGTGGAGCGGTCCACCACAGACCCTGTCACAGGTCTTCTATTTCGTTCTGCCAGGATGCCCATGTAGTAGTCTTAAGAATAAATATGTTCCTGCAGTAATGAACTTCCCAAAATGTCCGTGTTGTAAATATGTCAAGTGTTTCTGATGGGGCGATAATTAGTGTGACACATCTGGGAACTTCCTCACACGCTGGAAGCCTGGGAAGGGGTAAGTTGTGTGTAATTCCTCAGGGAACGAAATTGATTAATGTGATTGATTTACTGTAGTTTTCTTTAAGTTATTGTACTAATTTTGATTGTAAGATTTTCTGTTACATTTTCGTTTGCAATACCGATGTAAAATATTCAAAGTAGCGTCATAAATACCGATGATTGATGGCTAGTTAAGTAGGCGCTAACGAGTCCATTGTTCTGTAGGAATGCCAGCACTTGTCCCCATTCCCGTGTCATGTGTAAATTGTCTGCCCCAATCTGTTTCAGGTATGTTAAAATGTTAAATGTACTGTTGTAAAAAATAGAAAAAACGATCAGTCATGTAACTCTGTCATGTAATGCTGTCATGTATTTGGTGCTAAACTTTTTCTTTGCTTGTGGTATACTGTAACTATACGATCTAAAGTTATGTAGTCCAAGTAGCTGTAAGCTATGTTTCTCACACGCTGGAAGCCTGGGAAGGGGAATGCCAGCACTTGTCCCCATTCCCGTGTCATGTGTAAATTGTCTGCCCCAATCTGTTTCAGAAATAAACAGACTACTGACTGATCGAGATCCTGCCTGACGTCTACTTCTCTGCATCGGCCAAGATTTATTTTATTTTGTTATTTTAATGTAGCTGACTAGTTCGAGTCCGTTACACCCAGTTCTCCCTCCTCATCCAGGCTGTCGCCTAGATGGGGTTGCCAGTTTAGTTGCCGGTGGCTTGACCATGAGGCAAATACCGAGTTCCATGGTTACCAGTAGCAGGCCAATTAATGCCTGGCCTGACTGCCGATATAATATGTCGGGGGTGATTTGAGGGGTGATGGGAAGGGATGTGATCCCCCTGTTAGTAAACTGGCCCAAAATCATCCCCCCTTGTTAAGCTGCCATCTTTCCATCCCCAAGCTAGGGTAACTACATGTAGTTTTTTTTTTTTTTAACATAATTGTGGTTGCGACTTTCCCCCCAGTTTCGTAAATTTGCAGCTCTTTCACCAGTTTCATAAATTTCTGACTTTCCCACAGTTCTGGGAATTTGTGACTCCCTCCTCTTAAATTTTTGGACTTTTTTCCATCCTGTAAGATTTGTGAATTTTCCACCAGTGTCACAAATTAACAATTTTATCTCATCTGGTAAATTTTTGACTTTTCCCCCCATTTTGTAAATTTGCAACTTTGCCACTGTTTAGTAAATTTGTGCTCCCCATTGTTTGGTAAATTTGTGACTTTTTGTTAATTTGTGGCGTAACCCCCCCCCCCCCCCAGTTTCATAAATTTGTGACTCCCCTCCTCTTAAATTTTTAAAAAACTTTTTCCCATCTTGTAAATTTATAACTTTTTTCCCATATATTAGAGACGTGGTAAATTTATGTCTTGAACTTGTTAAAAATACCATTTTTTATCATATTTTTTGCATGTTTATTCTTTCAAACGTATCCCAGCTTTACATGCATACATTTATACCTCCCCTCCATTGATTGCCACCTTATCGTGGTGGAGGGGTTTGAGTGCCTGAGTGATCCCAGGAGCTATGTTGTCAGGGGCAACCTGCCCCTGGTAAGGTCTCCCAAGGCAAAATGGTCCTGGGTGAAGGGCCAGATTAAGGGTAGTCCAGGGGATCTCCATGAAAAATGTTGCATCAAGAACCCAATGTACCCAAAGGATGGGTCTGCCCTTCAGTGGGCTCACCACCTGCAGGAGGGATCATGTGGATCATGGTGCTATGTGAACTGGGTGGAAGTCTGGGCTACTCTGCCTGGGCTGATGCCCCCGCAACCCGGATTCCTGGATAAGCGGTAGGAGATGGATGGATGGATGGACATTTGTACCTTATGCTAAATTTGTGAATACCTCCCACAATCACCACCATCCACTCCCCTTGTTAAAAAATAACAAATTGCCCACTAATTATATTTTTAACCTAATCCAAACTGTGGTATGACTGCAAAAACACCCTGCAACAAAGCTTCATTAAAGGTAGATTTTTATGTCTTTCTTTACACTGTACACTTTTTTTGGTTACACACAGGATCCCACACCCACACAAACCACCCCACCACTATCACTACCAAAACATCATCACATTATCTCAGAGTTTAAGAAGAAGGATTATGTTTCTTTAATCCCTCTCAATTCCAAACATCTGCTTTGCCACTGTACCTTTGCTTAGCGAATTAAGGCCATATGCCATCCACCCCCACCTATGTGGCTTCAGCTTTCCATAGGCTGTAAGGCTAAAAAAATAAACAAGCTAAGACTCTCAAAACAGACATCATGCCACTGTTGAAGGAGCATGACGGGAAAAGCAATGATGAGTAAAGAGAAGGAATGATGCTCTAATGGGCCTTGAGATGCTAGCCAGAGCGTTGCAATGTAAATAGACCTTTGTTCAATCTTGCTTCCTTTGGACAGATTAGCTAAAACCAGCCTCTATGCCACACAGTTGTAAAGTTTTTAGTAAATCAAGTCTGTCTTCTTCTTCTTCTACTGAAGGGTTACAAGAAAAAAATGAAGTGCTAACAAATAGTAAAGTGAGGTGGACTGCTGTGTTTGGTGAGATCAGCAAGTTTACAAATAACATTACTAACTACTAACTAACTAACCTGCACTTATATAGCGCTTTTCTAGTCACAAAGACCACTCAAAGCGCTTTCATTAATACTAACCCTCTATTCTAAGGGCCTATAGGAAACAAATATCTAGGGACAATTTAGAACAGCCAATTAACCTAACATGCATGTTTTTGGCATGTGGGAGGAAACCGGAGAAATCCCGGAGTAAACCCACACAACACGGGGAGAACATGCAAACTCCACACAGATCACTGTTGGTCGGGGGCTGGGATCGAACCCACAATCCCACGATCCCCACAATCCCCCGGCCAAGGGTAAACTGTGCTGCCGCAGTGCTAACCACTGCGCCACCGTGCAATAATTAGTATAATTATTATGTGCAAGAAGCGATTAGCAAACTTGCTAAATGAAACATATTGTCATTGATATAAAGAATTAGTCAGCTAAAACAAAAACAATTTTAAAAATTGTGAATTTTGTCCAGTCCGCCATTTTTTCTCAGTTCCTCGCCCTTTGAAGTATTTATTACAAAGCTGAAAGTGATCATTGACTGAAAAATGTTGTTGTAGGTTTTAACCTCCTGAAATGTATCAATTGGTCACGTGATTATAGAAAAATATCAAAACACTCACATCTCTTAACCTCTCATTATTCTGGTGTCCCGTTCGTGGGACATTTTACATTGGCTGGACACTGGCTGAAATGGTAAGGGATTTAAATCTAGAGCTGTAAATCAGGTATGTGCCTGTTAGTATATTACCAATTTTCTCCAAAGTTTTAGAAAAAAAAACTGTTGCTACACAATTATTGGAGTATATGGAGTCTAATAATTGCTTGCATCCAGGGCCACCTTAACTTGCTGTTAGGCCCTGGGGCTGAGAGGTTTTGTAGGCCCCCCAACAGAATCTCAGTTTAAAAATGTGTAATAGCCGTGTTTTTAATAATGGATTGCAGTTATGTAGCACTTTTCATGACACACAAATACACTTTACAATGAGTCCATTATTCATTCACTCCACAGACAATGATAATGGTAAGCTACCTCTGCAGCCACAGCTGCCCTGGGGCAGACTGATGGAAACATGGCTGCCAATCCACGCCAACGGCCTCTCTGACCACCATCGAACATTTATTCACATTCATACATCAGTGTCATGAACCATGAACACACTGGAGGCAAGGTGGGTAAAGTGTCTTGCCCAAGGACACAGCAGCAAGGTGGGGGGAGTGGGATTCAAACTGCCAACCCTCAGGTTATTGGGCAACCTGCTCTACCTCCTGAGCCACTGCGGCCTCATTTTTGTTTCTTTTGGAGAGATAATGCAACTGTGAGCTAGAAAACACAACTACACTGTAAAAAGTCAAACATAAGTAAAATGAAATAAATTAAGGCTGTTTATGCTTGTTTTTTGTCTGACAAGATATTTATTCTTGCTGCACAGTTTATGTGTAAGAAAATTTTACATGCTTTCAGATAGTTTTAACTTCTTTGAAGCAATTTGATAAGTCAAATTTTCTTCCTTTGTTGGCAGATAATTTTACTTAAAATAAGCAAAAAAGAAAAAATATCTGCCAACAAAGGAAGATTAAATTGTTTAAAACAAGTAAAAACCTTTGTATAGCAAGTAAAATCTTATAGAAGACTGCACAACAAAAAGAAATTCTTGTCTTGTCAAAATTATCTTGAGAGAAAAACAAGCATAAAGCCTTGATTTAAGATATTTTATCTTACTGAGATTTCCATTTTTACAATGTGATAGAAACTGCCTTAAGCATAAAATTACATCAGTGAAGTATTCCTGTTTCAAACAATGCACAACAGCAGCAATGAAAAACCTACACAGGTGGCTGGAAAGCTGAAAATAGCATGTCTTACCTTTTTTAGAAGTGCTTTCTTCTGGCGTTGTCATGGCCGCCAATCACTGCACCTGTGTGCGCACCTGCCGGTTATTGCCTGCGGCCTATTTATTCCCATCAGGACCAGTGCTGGGCGAGGAGTCGTCTGATTCCTTTGGTGAATCACGCCACTATCTGCCTCTGTGCTTCCCTGCACTGAATTCTCCTGCCTTCGGCTTCCAAGCCCAGCAGAACGACGTCCGGGTCTATTGCGCCCGGACCAACAACCAAGTAAGCTCTTTAGCTTTGTCCTTTCCCCTGTGCACAGGCAGAGCCCACCACGGCGGACCTCCTTCTCCCTCCAGGCGGCGGACTTATCCCTTTCCTGCTGATTAGCCCGCAGACACTGTCTCCCTGGCTGCAGCTTCAGTGCGACCTGAAGACTCATCGACATCTGTTGACAGTAAGCCCAGTAAGATCAGACGTGCTGCATAGGTGTACTGTTGCTAACGGCCCTTGTCTCTTTTTCAGGGTTTCCAGTCTATACGTTGCTCTGCCGGCCCAGCAGGAATACGCGGATTGCACTACACTACATTACACCTCATAATCGCACTCATGCATCCACTCACTCGCGTTAACAAATAAAGTACGTTAATTGTGTTAATCCTGAGTCGTGTCTGTCTGTTGGTCACCTGAACCATGTCAGTACGACTCCGCCAAAGTGACCCGGCAGACAGCGCACTCGTGCGCCGCATCAACCATCTCGAGGCTCGGGTAGACCAATTAGCGTACCAGCAACAAGTGATGCTAACCCAGCTAACTCGCATCACCGAAAGGTTAGATCATTCAACTAACCCACAGGGGTTTTCCACAGCACCAGCTAGCTCCTCAGCTCCCGCTAGTTCTACCACTAGCTCTTCGCCTAGCCCTCACTCTACAGGTTCCGCTAGTCGGCTCACTCCCGTTCCTACTCCTGCCCGGTTTAGAGGGGTATTGGGAGAAGCCAGGGGGTTTCTCATGCAATGTGAAATTGTGTTCCAACGGCTTCCCGGAGATTTTCCCACTGACCAGAGCTGCATTGGCTATATGATCAATCTATTAGAGGGGCGGGCTTTAGCGTGGGCTTATGCGGTTATGGCTAGGGCCGATTATGCGTCTATGACATATGTTCTATTTACTCAGAAATTCAAGGAAGTGTTTAGTCACTCGAACCGGGAAGATGTTCTTACCTCTCACTTGTTAAACCTTTGGCAGGGGTCGAGGGCAGTCGCTGATTACGCTGTTGACTTCCAGGTCATAGCTATGGAGGTCGGGTGGGAAGACGCCTCCTTGAGTAGTATTTTCCTGAGAAGTTTGAGCCCTAGCCTGCGGGACAAGCTGGCCCGCCTGGAGAAACCCTCTACGCTGCATGAGTGTGTCTCTCTGGCCATTAGCCTTGACAACCGTCTGAGGGAACGAGCGGCGGAACGTAGAACTTTCGGCCGTACGGAGAATAGGCTGCGCCAAGCTCTCCAGCCCCCCCCCCCCCCCCTTACTGGCCCTCACCTCTACTGACCTCTCTGAGGACCAAGAACCTATGATAGTGGGTGGGTCGAAACTTTCTGCTGAGGAGAGACAGCGCCGCCGTGAGTTAGGGTTGTGTTTCTATTGTGGGAGCGAGGAGCATGACCTGAATTCTTGTCCTAGGTGGCCAAAAAGGGGAAGCCCGTACGTCAAAGTAGGGGGCCTCACGGACGTAAAAGATAGCAATCCCCTCACCCGCTTTCTCATTCCTATTCAGTTTTGCTTGGGTCACAAAGAACATAATACACATGCACTCATTGACTCAGGGGCCGAGCAGAGCTTCATTTCTAGGAGTCTGGCAACCTGTCTGGGTCTATCTATGCAGCCGTTGAAAGCTCCCCTTAAAATTATTGCCCTGTCTAAGGCGGCGTTGGCTACTGTCACTCATCGGGTCGCCTTGGTACCGGTCATCATTTCGAGCAGTCATCGGGAGGAGCTAAATTTATTTGTCCTACCGGTGTTATCGTCCCCGGTCATTCTGGGCTACCCTTGGCTGCATCTGCACAACCCTACCATTGACTGGCGTTCGGGAAATATTGTGTCGTGGAGCCCTTTCTGCCTGAGTGCCTGTCTGCAGTCCGCTGCATGCTCGCCTGCCACACCTTTGGATGTCCCCGCCTCTCCTCTCCCGGATCTGTCTAAAGTGCCTCCGGAGTACCATGACCTTGGGGCCGTCTTTAGTAAATCCCAAGCCCTTTCCCTTCCCCCCCACCGACCATATGATTGTGCTATTAATCTGCGGGCCAGCGCTCCTCTGCCATCTAGCAGAGTTTACAACCTGTCTGCTCCGGAGCGCGCGGCCATGGACTCTTATATTAAGGAGTCCCTCAGTTCAGGTATCATTAGACCTTCATCTTCGGCGGTGGGGGCGGGGTTTTTCTTCATGGGGAAGAAGGACGGCTCCCTCAGGCCCTGCATCGACTTCAGAGAACTTAACATCACTATCAAGGATAAGTATACTCTCCCCCTCCTTAACTCTGTATTTGATTCCCTCCGGGGGGCTTACTGCTTCACCAAATTAGATCTGCGCAATGCCTATCACCTGGTGCGGATACGTGAGGGGGATGAGTGGAAGACAGCCTTTAGGACCGCTAGTGGGCACTTTGAATATCTGGTCACGCCGTTCGGGCTGACCAATGCTCCGGCTGTCTTCCAACATCTTATTAATGATGTTTTGAGAGATTTTCTGGGCACTTTTGTGTTTGTCTACCTTGACGACATTTTAATCTTTTCCCAGTCCATGGAGGAGCATCGCGTGCACGTCAGGCGAGTTGCAGCGACTGCTGGAGAACAAACTCTACGTCAAGGCAGAGAAATGTGAGTTCCACGTCTCCAGGACCTCTTTCCTCGGCTTTATTATTGCCCCAAAGGAGATCATCCCGGACCCAGCAAAGGTGAAGGCGGTGGTGGAATGCCCCACCCCAGCATCGAGGAAACAGCTGCTGCAGTTTTTGGGCTTCGCGAACTTCTACTGCCGGTTCATTAAGGACTACGGTCACATCGCCCTCCCCCTCACCAACTTGACCTCCACCAAGGTCCCCTTTCGCTGGACAGAAGAAGCGGACGCCGCGTTCTCAGAATTAAAGGGTAGATTTTCATCTTCGCCTATCCTGACGCAGGTGGATCCCACCCTTCAGTGCCTGGTGGAGGTGGACGCCTCGGATTCTGGGGTAGGGGCTGTGCTGTCCCAGCGTTCTCCGGCAGATGGTAAGATCCGCCCCTGCGCCTACTTCTCCCGCCGCCTGTCCCCGGCGGAACGAAATTACGACATTGGGGATAGGGAGCTGTTGGCAGTGAAACTGGCCTTGGAGGAGTGGAGGCATTGGTTGGAAGGAGCGTCGCAGCCATTCATTGTCTGGACCGACCACAAGAACCTGAAGTACCTTCGGACCTCCAAGAGGCTGAACGCCCGACAGGCCCGCTGGTCGCTGTTTTTTGGATGGTTCAACTTTACCATCACCTACCGCCCTGAGTCAAAGAACACCAAGCCCGACGCCCTGTCCCGTCAGTTCACCCTGGAGACAGCAGAGAAGGCAGAGCATCCCATCCTCCCTCCAGCATGTGTCGTGGGTGCCCTCGCCTGGGGCATTCAGGATAAGGTTATAAGGGCGCAGTCTGACGAAGAGGACCCGGGGGGGGGGGGGGTCCAGCGGGCAAATTATTTGTTCCCACAGCGGTCCGAGGGGAGGTCATCCAGTGGGGGCACACCTCAAAATTCGCCTGCCATTCTGGTAGGGCGCGCACGGTGGCGCTCCTACAAAGGTCGTTTTGGTGGCCATCCCTCCAGAAGGACGTGGGGGAATACATCCGCGCCTGTCTGGAGTGTGCTATGGGGAAGACATCTTCATCGCCGCCGGCCGGGCTGCTCCACCCCCTCCCTATCCCAGGTAGACCATGGTCCCACGTGGCATTGGATTTTGTCACAGGCCTCCCCACGTCCAACAACTTCACCACCATCCTTACGCTGGTGGACAAATTTTCTAAGGCGGCTCATTTCATCCCTCTGCGGGGGTTACCGTCTGCCAAGGAGACAGCTGATCTGCTGGTTCAGCATGTCATTCGGCTTCATGGCATCCCTCAAGACATAGTGTCGGACCGAGGGCCCCAGTTCATCTCCAAAGTTTGGAAGGCCCTCTGCACTGCTTTAGGAGCTACGGCGAGCTTGTCCTCCGGCTATCACCTGCAATCCAATGGGCAGTGTGAATGAGCCAACCAGGAGGTGGAAGCAGTGCTGCGGTGCGTTTACGCTCACAACACAGCGGTGTCCACTGCCACCGGAATGTCCCCCTTCGAGGCGTCGTTGGATTACAACCCCCCACTGTTTCCCGAAGAGGAAGGGGACATTGCCGTCCCATTAGTTCAGGCCCATCTAAGATGCTGTTGGCGGATTTGGAAGGCAGCCAGGAAGGCACTGCAACGGACGGCAGAGCGCAACACTGTGGTGGCGAATCGGCACAGGGTTCCAGGCCTGACTTATCAGGTGGGTCAGCAGGTATGGCTCTCTACCAAGAACATCAACCTGAAAGCAGAGCGTAAAAAGACCGCCCAGTGGTTCATTGGCCCGTACCCTATTTGCCGTGTTATTAACCCAGTGTCTGTGCGTCTAACTATCCCCCCTCCCTCCGCATCTGTACAACTTTCCGTGTCTCTCAGATTAAGCCTGTCTCCTCCAGCCCGTTGTGTCCCCCTCCCAGGTCTCCACCTCCACCGAGGGTGATCGACGGCAACCCGGTGTGGACTGTCACGTCCATCCTAGACGTCCGCCGCCGGGGGCGTGGCTTGCAGTATCTGGTGGACTGGGAGGGCTACGGGCCGGAGTGGAGGTCCTGGGTGCGTCCCGCCCCTGTGCTCGACAAGCAACTCATCAGGGACTTCCATCCGACGCACCCGGGCAGGTTGGAACGCACACTGAGAGGCGTGCCGTGAGGGGGAGTACTGTCATGGCCGCCAATTACGGCACCTGTGTGCGCACCTGCCGGTTATTGCCTGTGGCCTATTTATTCCCATCAGGACCAGTGCTGGGCGTGGAGTCGTCTGATTCCTTTGGTGAATCACGCCACTATCTGCCTCTGTGCTTCCCTGCACTGAATTCTCCTGCCTTCGGCTTCCAAGCCCAGCAGAACGACGTCCGGGTCTATTGCGCCCGGAACAACAACCAAGTAAGCTCTTTAGCTTCTAACCTGTCCTCTCCCCTGTGCACAGGCGGAGCCCGCCACGGCGGACCTCCTTCTCCCTCCAGGCGGCGGACTTATCCCTTTCCTGCTGATTAGCCCACAGACACTGTCTCCCTGGCTGCAGCTTCAGCGCGACCTGAAGACTCATTGACATCTGTTGACAGTAAGCCCAGTAACATCAGACGTGCTGCATAGGTGTACTGTTGCTAACGGCCCTTGTCTCTGTTTCAGGGTTGCCAGTCTGTACGGTGCTCTGCCGGCCCAGCGGGAATACGCAGATTGCACTACACTACATTACACCTCATAATCGCACTCACGCATCCACTCACTCATGTTAACCACTTGCGCTCCGTTGTTCCGCGGGCGGGCAAGTCTCTGCGTCCTATGACGCACGAGGGCGCACGAGAGCGTGCTCATGGGTGAAGACTGACTGCTGGAGCGGATCAAAAAAGGACACAGGAAGAGCTCCACAGACCCAGCAGCATGGAGACCATCCACAAATGCAACCTGTGTGACAGGGAGTGCCATTCGTGGATCGGCATGTTCGGCCCCAGGCGGTGCTTATTTTGTATTGGTTCCAGCAGAGTAGACGTTATGATTTCTTCCATGGTCATTATAGACCAACGGAGGCTGACGACGAAGGCTGAGTGACACACACGCCTTCGCCAGTCTTTTTTTAATTACTACTGTTATTTGTTTTGAAAAATCGTTCGCCAAAAACCGCAATCATGGAAGCACAAAACCGCAATAATGGAATTATGTTTTGATCGAGTCGCGAGACCAGAACCAGAGCGGACCAGCGTCGCGTTCATCTGACAATGAGAAAGAGAAGTTCGCCCAGACTCCGCTGTGAAGAGGTAAGGTGTTATAAGCTAAATTATTCTCTATCCCTGAAAATTGTAATCCAAAATGACTTTTGACCGATCAGTAAATTACAGCTGTGCGGTTCACGAAGTCTGAAGTTCGTGCGCCGCGGTACAAGGGGGTTGCTTGCAGTGTACAGGCTGTGAACGCCCCCCACCCCCGCTATTCTTCTGCAGCGAGGGGGGGGGGGGCCGCGGTGACTGCACTGCTGTCCTACATCACCACATAAGGCTAATCCGTTGTGTAGCGATGGCTAAAGTCCATCCTCCCTAGCGAGCGGGGGGGGGACAACCCCCCCCCACACACACAGTAGCGGGGGGGGGGGAGCCGCTGTGACAGCGTTGCTGTGGAAACATGCAACGAGTGTAATCTCATGTAGCGAGGGCCGAACTCTGTCCTTGACAGCCCTGAGTGTGACCTTTCCTTTGAGCCTAAAATGAAGCTTCTACATTGAATTATTCAAAAGTTACAGACGTTTTTCCAAACTGTGCCATTTGGCACAATTTGGCACAGTTCCAAAACGCCTGGGAACAGCCTGAGAACAAAGCTGTGTAAAATATTCATTTTTTGTGGTATTGTTACCAAATTTGGATCTCAGCTGGATAACACTTGGTTCTACATTTCTGTTGCATTTTCCAGCCGGATCGGACAGCTGTGTGTTATTTACAAGCATTTGTATCCAAAAAAACACTGTGTCCAAATTTTTTTTTCTTCAAGTTCAGTATGTTTAGATGACTGTAACTCAGTGGCCGGAGCACGTAGAGAGATTATGTTTTTTTTGCCAAAAAATTCAGTGTTTTCTTTTAAATGAGACCAACCCCATGAAGATGCTGCAAAGGGTTGAAGAACAGCTTTTGATTTACTTTGGGCACGTTATTTTTTGGAATTTTTAGGAAAATTGCCCGGAGTGCAAGTGGTTAACAAAGAAAGTACGTTAATTGTGTTAATCCTGAGTTGTGTCTGTCTGTTGGTCACCTGAACCATGTCAGGCCTTCTTTAAAGAACAATCCTTCATTGCGTCCTTTAAGTCCAGCTCACGAATATCGTCATACTCTATGGATGCATGCTTGACCCAGTCTACTTTTTACCAAGTTCAGAGTCCACTGTCCCTTGCACAGCTGTCTGATGTAAGCAATCATGGCCTTTCTTCTCCCTTCTCCTCCAGGTGAGGGCTTTAACGGCCCACCTGTCTCCTCTGTGTGTAATTAACCCTCTTGAGTGTGTATGTTGCCAAACTGCGACATACCCCCTAGTGGTCAAGAGTGGTAAATATTTTTTGTCAATAAAATAGTTCAGATTTTCAAGGCTATAACTTGAAAGTGGTAAGAGATAATGGCTTACTGTCAATTAGAAAAATGTAAAATATGATCCAAAGTTTCAAATAGGAATAAATTTATGCATCTAATTTGCATAATGTTGCGGCACCTCTTTAAATTCCATAACTCAGTCAAAACTGGATTTTGGACGTATTTACACAAAAAATGCTCCAGTCTTTTGACACCGTTTTTTGTACAGAGGTACCTCATCATCTTATCTTGATTGATTGATTTTATTTATTTGAACATTCAGACAAAAAAGAAAAAAAAAGATTTAAAACAAAAATCAAAACCAAAAAAATAATATGTTCAAAAGGAGTGGGAAGAAGCCAACGCTTATATAGTCCCACCCCTTCTCCATACCCAATAAATCATAATATCATTCTAGTCATTATTCATCCCACAATTACATTCATTATACAATACCATAATATATAATACACCTTATAATTAAATTATGCAATAGAAATGATACAACAATGATAATTTATATTGACAATAATACCAACATCTAATAATAATTGTAATAATAATAAATACTTCTGGTGTGTTTAATATAATTATAAACAATATTATCATCATCATAATCACCATATATACCACCATATACCCCCACATGGCTTACAATACCTAGGCGCAATAAGTAACCATATAATAATAATAACCATAATAATAGGTAGTCATACAGTAGTTACAACAACAACAACAGTAATAATAATACCACCTGGCCTATATAATACTTCAAATAATTCCATCCTAACAACAATCCTAATACTATAATTCTAGTAATAATGATAGCAATAATAATAGTACTGAGCATATATATTCACAATAACAACCTTTCTTCATTGAAGATACATTGTAATGTTACTGTCCTTTATTTTTATATGGCTCAAAAATCACTTCTTTATATGTTGATTAAATATATGGATGTTTGGACATTGCCTGTGTTTCTCCCCCAACCCATTCCACAATTTTACCCCACACACAGACATACAGAAACCTTTCCTAGTAGATCTTATTAGGTGCATTTTGAATTTTGTATTCCCCCGTAAATTATATTTCCCTTCTCTCTCACTGAAAAGATTTTGTATATTGTGTGGCAAAAAGTTTTTACCAACTTTAAACATTAACTGTGCTGTATAATAATCAACCAGATCCTGTAAGTTCAATAACTTTGATTGTAAAAACAATAAATTAGTATGTTCAAGATACCCGACTTTGTGTATAATACGGACTGCCCTTTTTTGTAATATTAGCAATGAATTAAGTGTACTTTTATAATTGTTACCCCAGACCTCTATACAATAGGTCAAGTATGGAAGTACTGATGAGCAATACAAGATATGAAGCGATATGTAATCTAGGACTTGCTTAATTTTATTTATAATTGCAATATTTTTTGTGACTTTGTTTTGTATGTATCTGATGTGTGGTTTCCAGCTAATTTTATCATCTAGTATTACACCCAAAAATTTGATCTCCTTAACATTTTTAATAATTACATTATCTATATGCATATGTATATCTTCTTTATTTTTACAATTACCAAATATCATTATCTTAGTTTTATTTATATTTAGTGATAATTTATTACAATCCATCCATTTTTAAGCTTATTTAATTCATTATTTAGAGTATGGATTAGTTGATTATAATTATTTCCAGAATAAAATATATTAGTATCATCAGCAAATAATATTATTTTTAATAATTTAGAAACTTGGAATATATCATTTATATATATGTTAAATAATTTGGGGCCCAATACTGACCCCTGGGGGACCCCACAGGCAATTCCCATACATCAAGACAGATATTCTCCCATCTTTAGAAACTGTTGTCTCTCAGATAAATAACTTACAGCCCAATTCAATGCCATTCCCCTAATACCATACATTTGCAGTTTATCAAGAAGTACTGAATGATTTATTGTATAAAATGCTTTTCTAAAATCTATAAATACACCAATTGCATTTTTTTCTTGATCTAATGCATTTATTATTTCCTCTGTTGCTTCCAATATTGATTCTGATTAAGCACATTGTGTTTATTTAAAAAGTCCTCTAGTCTGTTGTTGAAAAGTTTTTCCAGAATCTTTGAAAATTGTGGGAGGAGCGATACTGATCTGTAGATCCAAGAGTGGCTCCTCCAGAACCATCTATTGCTGAACCTTCAGAAAACAGTTTCAATGTGCTTTTCAATCAAAAAATATAACCTGCAATGTTTTAAAGTTAATATACATGATCATGACATCAGTTTAGTTACAGAATTCAAATACCTTGGCGTTGTACTAGATCCTCAACTCAAATTTAATCTTCATATAAAGAAAATTTCAAAAACAGTAAAAAAAAATCTGAACTGCTTTAAATTAATTAGATATTACATACCTTACGAACCTGCTGTACTGTATATGCATTCTATGGTTTTTTCTCATATATCATACTGTTTGACAGTCTGGGCTCAAGCAGCCCCTTCCACAATAAGACATATAGGTTCATTATATAATCAAACCCTAAAAATCTTGGACAAAAAGCCCATTAGGTGGCATCACTGTAATATTTTAAAAAAATGCAACCTATTGAGTTTTGAGAGTTTCATTGACCTCTGTTTACTGAAATTAACTTTCAAATGTTTCCATAAATCAGCACCTGAGCCACTTGCTGGTTTCATCCAAAGACAGGACAGCAGCAGAGCCACCAGGAGTTCTGTTAACAATAACTGTAAAATATTCCACCGCAGAACCACATTTGGACAAACAGCTTTCTCTATAAAGGGCAGTCACATCTGGAACACAATGCCAAATGAAATTAAAATAATAACGGACTTTAAAACATTCACTAAAAAGGTTAAAAACTGGCTGAAAAATAAACAAGAATGTACCCATGTATGAAATGATTGTCTGCAGGGTGAGAGTGAATGAAGGGAAGGAATGAATGTGTTTGTTTATAGTGAGTGACGAAGGGAGGGAGGCCTGAAATAGGCAAATGTGTATCAGGTTGTTATATTTGTGTATTTATAATATTTATAATATTTATAATTGTGTATTTATAATGTATTTATGTTTTTTGCATTGATGTATGTCGTTATTGTGTATTCCTTTTCTTTCCTTTTTTTTTCTTTTTTCTTTTTACTTGTTTCTCCTTTCTAAAGCCCATCCAGGGACAAGAGTTGCAAATTAGCTAATAGCTATACACTCTGTGCAACACATCAGATTGATTGTCATTGATTAATTGTCTATGTTTATTGCACTGTCCCTGTCAAATAAACAAATCTATCTATCTATCTAGTTTGTGTAGTGGTGTTTATTTCCTTGCTTGAATAATGGTATTACTTTTGCTATTTCCATTTTCTGCGAGAACTAGCCAGTTTGAAATGATAGATTACAAATATATGTAAATGGTTTTAATATGCCATCAACAGTTCTTTTTACTAGTGCCATATCAATACCATATCTTCAAAGTATATGAACAAGAAATCAGTACATTTAACCCCCCCCCCCCCCAGAAATTTCTCACTTACTTTTGACATCATTGAGAAGGCAGGTGCAGTGCCACGCTCTCCCACTAGGGGCACGCAAATTCTCACACTCAAAGGGTTAACAGCCTCTTCCACTCGACACACCAGCTTAGAAAAATCCTTTACACTTTAGGGTTTTTTTTTTTTTAGCAGTTTGTTTCCCTAAGCTCTTTTCCTCTCAATAATTGTATGAGTGCCACTTTCAAACTTTTTTCTGGACATTTTGACCGAGCTAATTACTTATTATCGCTTGCATAGTCAAAACAATTCCTCTGATAGGCTATTGTTATTGGTACCCACATGTGGCACTTGTAAATTAGACCAATCAGCAGCCACACACGAATGTCAAGTGATGGACATAGAATGTGACCAATTAACAACAACTTGATCTTTTTCATTGGCTCATGATAGGCCCCTGATTTTCATATGCCCCTGGGCTTCAGCTCAGTTTAGCCCGTTCATTAAGGCGGCCTTGCCATCCTGTCTATGGCTTCTGACCAAATCATTCAGCTGAAAGTGCTAACTCCTACTTCATTCATTCATTCATCTTCTTCCACTTAATCCTTTTCGGGTACTTGATTGAACAAATTAAAAACAAAAAAGTCAATAGATGAAGGTCAGGTTGTGGGAGCTATCTTACTGGACCTAAAAAAAGTTTTAATGCAGTGAATCACCACATTTTAGTTAGAAAAAATTTAGATTAATTTTTCTAATCTGGCCATGCAATGTTTTCGGCTTATCTGTGTGACAGACAACAATGTGTAATGGTGAATAATGAAAGATCTTCTTTCTTAGCCTCTTAAAATTCTAGTTTTCCACAGAATGTTTCACATTGGCTGGAAATTGGCAGGAATACAGCCTTTATACAGTATACTTTCTGACTCTGACTAGCTGTTTTAACTCTTCCAGGTTTGCTACAGAATGTCATAAACATGATAAGCCCAGCCTTGATACTCACCCAGCCAAGATGTCTGCAGCAGAGATCCCAAGCTTCACATCAAACAGTGCTAGGGAGTTAGCTTATTGAGCATGGTTTATATTCATACTTTCTTTAGATTTCAGTCACCCACCTGTTTCACTAATCCACAGTCGATAATCTCACATCATTCGGGTTTATTTTATTATATTTCTGCCATGATGCTAGATCCAACTGTTAGCATTCCTTTATTAGTTTATTTTCTCTAACCATGTCTCAAGGTGGCTAGCTGAAGCTAGCAGTTTAACTAGTCATTCACAAATGTTTCTGTGCTTGTTGTACTGAAGGGACCAGTCATAAACTATTGACCACTGAAACCACACAGCCCTGTTCACCAGTGATGCATTATTTCAGTCATTCTGTAAGACAAATTTATGTTAGTTTGTTCAGGCTCACCTTCCAGGCTAGGAGGTAGCCAGCTAAAATTAGCAATAATGATGTATGACAGAGGGCGGAGTTAACTGCAGTTCTTGGGCATTTAAAGAGACATGCAGTAAAACAAGTCATTCTGAGGAGTGCTGAAAAATATGATTCACAATAATGCTGCGATAATTAAATAATGAAATATTGGTGATATATTTTGGTCAAATTCTCTTAAAGACCTGTGGGAGCTGTTGACATGGGAAAAGTGCAGTAAATGGGACTTGTAATGTTACTTTTAATTTTATGTTTAAAGAATCTCCCACACCTTAACAATGCTAACATAGTTGCATAACTGCAGACTGAGACCATTCTTCAGACTGATCTTAAAACACCCCGTTCCATAGCTTCAGAGAAAGTAAACAAGTACTTTAAATAAAATGAGATAATAAATTGAATCCGGTGGGATAAAATAACTCACAGGCCAAGTTTAGAATGCTAATAAAATCGATTAAAATGTCACGAAGTACAACTTGACCTACCTGAAGGTGACAGACATCACCTGAGGCTGATAAAGTAGAAAGCTCAGACTGATGAAGGTTAAGTTGAATCTGACAACAAGGAGCTGAGTCTGACAAGCTAAGACTGAAATGTCTTTAAATAATGAATGGATTTCCTTCAGCGACCCACGTAGTTACTCTTGTGGCATCAATCTCCAGCTTTAAATCAGTCTTACTATGGCAATAATAATAAAATAATATGTATTCCCAATAATCCTCACTGTATATAACTTAATAAACTTTGATCTCAACTCGTTTTTTCTTGTAATACCCAATCATTACAACACAAAGTATAATGCTTTACTAGACTTTTTTTTTTTAAACTTTGGTTGTATCCAGTATTTGTTTTCAACCAAGATAGCATTAATTTCAGGTTTTTTATTAAGCCAACCACTTGCAACAAGATAATCTGGCCAATTTGGTGCCTGATTCTCCCCTTCTAACAAATTGTAGGGAAAATCCTGATCATCTTGGTGCTCCTAATGATTATTTTGTCAGATTTTTGTTGTGGCATCAGGCATGTCACGAGTGATGCCATCTGGTCAGAAGGACCTTCGGGCTGCTCCAATCTCAAATCATCTGCCATGTTTTCAAAGTCACGACTGACTAGAAGATGTTTTGCAAGATTTCCCAGAATGGAGTTGCCATTTCCACTGATTTTTCATGACCTTGGACTTGCTTTTTCAGAAACTTGCTTTGAAAAATGAGCAATCGTGGCTTACAGTTTTCTTTATGAGGCAAAAAAAAAAAAAAAAAAAAGGCCAAAAGCCAAGCCAAAAATACACGCAAGAGAAAAGTGGTTAGTGGGCAAGAGAGAGTGAAAGTATGTGGGAGTTATGTCATATGGGCAGCTCGGTGGCGCAGTGGTTAGCACTGTGGCAACACAGTAAGAAGGTCGTGGGTTTGATCCCACCCCCTGACCATCAGTGATCCTTCTGTGTGGAGTTTGCATGTTCTCTGCGTGGGTTTACCCGGGTACTCCGGTTTCCTCCCACAGGCCAAAAACATGCAAGTTAGGTTAATTGTAGACTCTAAAGTGGCCCTAGGTGTGAATGGTGAAAGGATTGGTGCTGTACCGTGGCTGCCCTGAATTTCCCTCTGGGATTAATAAAGTATGCAAAATTAAAAAAAATATGGGGTTGTTTTTACTGACAGAATTACTTGTTTGTCACCAAGAATCTGGCAACATTGGTTGAGACTGCTTTTCAAGATAAGCCTTTATTAGTCCCACAATGGGGAAATTCCAGGATTATAGCAGCACTCAGAGCAATAGTAAATAAGATAATAGGAAAAGAACTGGTTAGCCATAGTAGTAAATGAATAAATTATGTACACAGTTGTTATGTTTTTAATGTCAGGTTTAGGGTTGTTAAGTCTGCCTTTGTTGAATACAGTACTTGAATCCAACATTAATCACTGTAACATTTTTGTTTTTGTGACACCTGTGGTCAATAAATAAACTCCCATCTATTCTCTCCATTCACACACATTACAACTACAACTGCTGCAGAGGGAAAGCTGTCAAATGAGCTTTTGCCTGCCATTTTCTCCCTGCAACATTGACTGCTCGTCTTTGCATGTCCCTTGAATTTAATGAGACAAATATTTTGACTTTGGCCTTCTTTCCTGGCGTCCTGTCAAGATTTAAAAAAAAAAAAAAAAAGGTTTTTAGGCCTCCAGGTGACCATGCATACATCATCATCATAGCAGTCTGTCGCGGGCGACAATGACTGTTTCATTTTGGTCTGATCAGATTCCTCTACCCAGCTCTGTCCCCCGCCCTCTGCTGCCGGGAACTCCCAACCCTGCAAACCTGGGCAACGTCCGAGCTGGTATGAGTTGCTTTCTGACTGACCATTTCATGAAATTGCTTGCAAAGTATTTGAGTACCGCTAGCTTTTGCTGGACTAGTGGCACATTCTTGGCAGATAGACGTTTTATTAGTAGCAAGGACAGACCAACACAAACTGACTCCAGTATCTGTTGCAGTGTCTGACCAGATGATAGGTTTGTTTATCTCTGCTCTTTGTGTAGTGCATGTCACAATGCACCGACTGGCAAAAGTCCACCACAGACCTTGCGACAGATGCAGTTCTCTAAAAACTCAACAACACACAGAACACAATGGATGGCAGCAGCCAAAACAGTCCAACTATGACCAGCACTCTTGTCGACCACTTTAAAGCAGTCCTTTGGTCAGTGTAACTTCTGCCTCATCTGCAGCAGGCACTAAAAGAACCAACAACTTAAACAGGAGCAGCCCACACCAGTGGTTGACCTCTCTTTGTCCCAGTAACTTGTAACACTGCCCCTGCAGACAGAACATGACTACATCATGCAGCCATGTAGCACCACCACAGAGCTAAAACAATACACCAAATTGCCATTTACCCCAAGATGCAAATCATAAACTTGTTTAAAGCCTGCGTTTTGTGTGATATGAGCAAATACAACAAAAAAGCTGAATATCCAGTGTAAAATAAACCAATGAGCATCATGAATCCTTTTGCCTGATCATGCACTCACGTTCTTCTAGTACTGAAAGCCTGCCAAACTGTGTGCTACATGTGAGAGTGGGCCAACTTCTGGATGCATAACAACCTGGGTTATTTTACCAGCTTTATTAGCTAACCTCCGTCTGACCACAAACCTCTGCACATCCAACAGGCTTACAATTGTTGTCTCTCTCAATATTTCCCCCTTCATGTCATTGTGAATCAATGTTAGGTCCATATACAGTAAATGTGGACACTAATACAAGTTTAATTTTAGTTGTTTACCAAAATACATTCAAGATAGTTATATAATTGCCTGGCCTCCCTCGGCCGTCCCTCTGGGGGTGGATGCCTGGCTTTCCTGGGGCTTGTTGACTTTGGACATCTGTGCCCTGTAGGGGTTGGTGGCACTGCCTTGCCTGCTCGGGAGTTTCCGGGGGTGGGTAGGTGGGGAGTTGCTGCGACTGGCTGCCCTCTTCGTATGTTTCCTGACAAACCATTCACATGCACACACTTATTTTGCGCACACTCTCATATACAGGTGCATCTCACTAAATTAGAATATCATCAAAAAGTTGATTTATTTCAGTAATTCAATTCATAAAATAAATGCATATTTTAAATAGATTCATTACAGACAGTGTGATATATTTCAACTGTTTATTTCTTTTATTACTGATGGTTATGGCTTGCAGCTCATGAAAACCCAAAAATCAGTTTCTCAAAAAATTAGAATATTACATAAGATCAATTTTAAAAAAAATTGATTTTTGAATAGAAATGTTGGCCGACTAAAAGTATTTCCATACACACACTCAATACTTGGTCAGGGCTCCTTTTGCATGAATTAATGCTGCATCACTGTGGCATGGCATGAAGGTGATCAGCCTGTGCTACTGCTGAGGTATTATGAAGGTCCAGGTTGCTTTGATAGTGGCCTTCAGCTCATCTGCATTGTTGGGTCTGGTGTCTCTCATCTCCCTGTTGACTACACTTCATAGATTCTGTATGGGGTTTAAGTCAGGAGAGTTTGCTGGCCAGTAAAATATGGTGATACCATGGTCATTAAACCAGGCTTTGGTACTTTTGGCAGCAGTGTGGGCAGGTGCCAAGTCCTGCTGGAAAATGAAATCAGCATCTCCATAGACCTTGTCAGCAGAGCGAAGCATGAAGTGCTCTAAAATGTCCTGGTAGACAGCTGCATTGACTTTGGACTTGATAAAACACAGTGGACTAACACCAGCAGATGACATGGCTCCCACAAATCAGGTGCCAAGTCCTGTCACTTGGAAATCAAGGTCCCAGAGTCTGGAGGAAGAGTGAACAGGCACAAAATCCAAGTTGCTTGTGGTCCAGTGTGAAGTTTCCACAGCCAATGATGATATGTGGAGCCATGCCATCTGCTGGTGTTTTTCCACTGTGTTTAATCAAGTCGAATTTCAGTGCAGCCATCTAACAGGAAATTTTAAAGCACTTCATGCTTCTCTCTGCTGACGAACTTTATGGAGATGCTGATTTCATTTTCCAGCAGGACATGGCACCTGCCCACACTTCCAAAAGTACAAATACCCGGTTTAATGACCATGGTATCACTGTGCTTGATTAGCCAGCAAACTCTCCTGACCTAGATCCCATAGAGAATCTATGGAGTATTGTCAAGAGGAAGATGAAATACACCATACCCAATAATGCAGACGAGCTGAAGTCCGCTATCAAAGCAACCTGGGTTTCCATAACACCTCAGCAGTAACACAGGCTGAACGCCTAAATACCATGCTGCATTGATGCAGTAATTATAAAAAACAAGATACAGTAGCTATATACGTAATTAATATGGGCTTAAAGAATAGATGGTTGGCAGCGACCATCACCTGGTAATGTCATAACCCGAGTGTCGGTTCTGGCCACACTCGGGTCTCATATCTTATTTCCCTGGCTTTGGCAGCTGAGGATTCCTTCCAGCTCCTCGGGCTCTTATTGTGAAGGCGCCCGGGGGAGCTCCCTGCTGTCAAAGTCAGCTGCTGCACCGCTGTCATTAGGAGCAGCTGTGCCGCGTTGGGGTCATTAGCCGCCAGAGATATAAGCGGGTGCTAAATGTCCTCCAACGCGGCAGTCTCTGTTATGTTCAGCTACGTTCTGTTAATCTCTGTTGTGTTCCTGTTATTCTTGCTCATCATGGTTAACGGACTTGGGAATCCCCTGTTACCCGCCTGTTAACAGTCCCGTCGTTAAGGTACGCTCGTTGTAACTTTACCTTAATTATTATCTCGTCTGGTGCATCGGGTGCTCCCCAGCTCAGGTGTCACCTGTTCACTGTATGTATTCCTATGCCTGTCTAAACCTGCACTGTAAATAAACATCACTGCAAACTCACTGGTGACTGAGGCGTCTTGTGATGGTCCGTGAGGGCCATCGTGACAGTAGACTGCCGCCAAACGCCCGGAGAGGAGGCGTTGTTTTGAGACACCATTCACCGTGCAGTTTGCAGTAGTGGACTGTTTATTCCTACCTGTCTGAGTGTCTGCAGTGGGGAGTATGGTGTCATCCAGGGGCCGTTGTCGGCGCCTTGGCAGGCAGCTAGCGGGGGTTCTGGAGGAGGTAGACTACACCATCTTCACCGCTACGCTGTTGGACACTCCCAGCGACATTCGTAGATACCTGGACCTAGCCGAGGAGATTCTGGATTCTCTTCCCCGCTTCACCAGTCATCCGGAGGTAAGCGTGAGGAGAGATGACATCGCCGCCCAGCGTGAGATACTCCGAGGGCTGGAGGGAAATCCTGGCAGGAAGCTGAAGCGTAGGAGACGTCGCCCCTCGCTTCGGGATCCCGCTCCTGCCTCCGTTCCGGCCCGGGAGTTTGCACCATCCGGAGGTTTTTTCCCATCGGGCATGTCGTCACTCGGGATTCCCCCAGAGAAGCTGCAGCTGACAGCGACAAGATCTGGGACCGGGTGGCTGCTGCTTGCTCCGCTGGGAATCCACCAGCATGTATGAAGCATGTGGTGGCGGCGGTTAGACTGGTGGAGAGGAATCCAGCGCTGCGTGAGTTTTCTGAGTTCGCCGACTTGCTTGCCGCTGTTTCTGCTCAGGAACGGCGATTTCCGGACCTCACCTTCGCCTCACCCCCTACAAGGAACCGTCGTCACACCGGCTTCCAACCTTGGCTAGAACCCCGTCTGGATGCTGTTCCGGGTCGCCGCAAGGGCTCAACCCCCCACACAGCTGTCACTCCTGCGCCTCGTCAGAGGGGAATCCCCGCAGCCTCGTCTTCTCCCGGGCCCTCGCCTGCTGTCCCGTCAGCGCTCCATGCCCGACTGACCCCGGCTGTCGCCCCCTCCTCCTCGTCGCCTATCCTGGCTGCTGTGTGTCGCGGGAGCTCCGTTTCGGCGAGCCCCATCCCGGATCCACCTCGAGTGGCCTCATCTCGTCTTCCCAGAGGGCCCTCTGTTGCCATCCAGCGGGGAAAGGAAGGAAAGACGTCCCCCACAGCGGGAACCATCTTACCCTTAGGGGAAAGGCAAGTGCATGATAATTTCTCTCCTTTTGATATTGTTTTGCCTTGTCTGACTCCTGGGGGTGGAGTTCGGGGTATGCAGCCCCCCGAGCTCCTTCCACCCGCTGTGGATGAAAGTATTAACCCTGCTTCCTCTGTGTCTCCCTCCACTGAGCGGTCCTCGACGTCAGGCCAACGTTGCTGGATGAGGAGGGGGCCTGCGGTTCTGGAGAGCCTGGTTCCGGTTCCGCAGCCACGCCATGGGCGGAGGAGGAGAGCGGACTGCAGCGTGGAGCCATCGCCGATGAAGAAGCGTCCCCGGGGTTCCACGGAGGAGCGGTCCGGTTCAGCAGGTCGAGTTTCTCCTGCCACCACGCCGTGCAGGCCACCGGCGTGGACATCGGTACCGGAGGACTCTCTAGCTGCGCGCACCATCATGCCAGCTGCGGAGCCCGACGCAGCTGAGTGGGAGCCTGAAGACGACCTCCTGACTTCTGAGCCCGGATCATCGCAGTCCTGGACGGCGTCAGAACCCGAGCTTAGGCAAGTGCTCTGTTTTATCTTTCTTCTTCACCTTTTAGAGCACTTTTGCCTGTCTCAAGGGGAGATGAGCCGGGTGCAGCCGCCCGCTGCGTCCGAGCTTATCTCGCCGGGTTCTGGCGCTGCCGGTGATCCTGATCTCGGGTTTTCTCTCTTGTGTGAGTCTTCTCCCAGGGTCGCCGGCGAGGGGCTGCTCTCGCCTGCTGCACCAGAGGTTCCGGTTTCGGGGTTGGAGGTCGAGTCTGGTGCTACGCCGACCGGGTCCACCGGGAGTGCTGTTCCGGTCCAGTTGGGGTCCACCGGGAGTGCTGTTCCGGTCCAGTTGGGGTCCATCGGGAGTGCTCCGGAGGCCCAATCGGGGTCCACCGTGGGTTTGGTTCCGGAGGCCCAATCGGGGTCCACCGTGGGTGTTGCACCAGCAGGTCCTAGGTTCGGTGAGGGAGCTGCAGATCCCCGGCCACCGGATGCTGGACAGGCTCGTTTCCTTCGTCACCCTCATCTCCACCGTCATCCTCCTCGTCTCCCTGAGGAGCACTACCCATCTCCACCTGGGGCCGTTGGGGTCCCGAACGCTCCGCCCGGTTTCCCCTCATCTCCCCCCTTTTCAGCGGGACCACCGGCTGCTTCTTCCCAACGGTTCTGGTGGGCTGGTGTTGCGGGGCGGCCGCCTGAAGGACTGTCTCGTTGGTTTGGTTCTCTGGGTCGGCCCCCCGACCTATTTGTCTTCCTGTGCGGCGATCTGCTCCGGCCGCCTGAAACTCTCTTCTCCCGAGCATGGGACTGGGGTAGGCCGCCCGAACTGTCCTCTTTTCCCCTCCCTGTTCTGTGGCCTCTTGTTGCCGGACGACTCCCCGAACCTTTTGCCCCCATCCCTCTGGGCCTGGACTGCACCCTTCCCGGGGTTCTGATCTCGTCTGTGGGACTGTTGGGGTGTGTGTGGGGGGGGATTGTTTTGTGTTTTTGTGGCTCACCATGTTGTTTCTGAGTTTGGTGGGGGGTTTTTTTTCCACCTTATGTCACTCTGTATTTGCCAAAAGGTATATTGCCTATTTTGAATTTATTCTGGTTACCCACATTTTTGGGGATTATGGGTTTTTTTCTCCCCCTACCTTTATAGCCTTGTTGGTCTCATCATTTACGTGCTCATTGTTTGTCTCTCTCCCTCCTGCCAGCGCCCCATCCACCCGCCCTAGGGGGGTGGGGGGGGGCTTGGGTGTTACTCAGGCCGCTCAGAGCTCGGCCTCGAGGGGGAGATACTGTCATAACCCGAGTGTCGGTTCTGGCCACACTCGGGTCTCATATCTTATTTCCCTGGCTTTGGCAGCTGAGGATTCCTTCCAGCTCCTCGGGCTCTTATTGTGAAGGCGCCCGGGGGAGCTCCCTGCTGTCAAAGTCAGCTGCTGCGCTGCTGTCATTAGAAGCAGCTGTGCCGCGTTGGGGTCATTAGCCGCCAGAGATATAAGCGGGTGCTAAATGTCCTCCAACGCGGCAGTCTCTGTTATGTTCAGCTATGTTCTGTTAATCTCTGTTGTGTTCCTGTTATTCTTGCTCATCATGGTTAACGGACTTGGGAATCCCCTGTTACCCGCCTGTTAACAGTCCCGTCGTTAAGGTACGCTCGTTGTAACTTTACCTTGATTATTATCTCGTCTGGTGCATCGGGTGCTCCCTCGCTCAGGCGTCACCTGTTCACTGTATGTATTCCTATGCCTGTCTAAACCTGCACTGTAAATAAACATCACTGCAAACTCACTGGTGACTGAGGCGTCTTGTGATGGTCCGTGAGGGCCATCGTGACAGGTAACAGCAGCAATGAAACTGAAACTCAGAAGAGGAAGCAAGAAAACAACAGAAAGACTACAACTTGATGTGGAAGAGTTTTGTGACTTCAGAACAAAGAGCACTTGCTCCCTTCAGCCGAAGAACCAATTTCAAACACTATGAAGTGCTGAAACCAACACGCAGGCAGACAATGAAATCAGTGTGATGTGGATGCAAGTTCAAACTACATATCTTAAGACCAGTGAAATATACCTGGGAACCATGCGGAAGAAGAAGAAGGATTGGATAAATGATGAAACTTGGCAAGCAATTGAAAACAGACAAGTCATAAAGAAGAAAATTATGGAGACCAGGTCAGAAAGGCTGAAAGAGAGATTCAGAGAGCAATACAGAGAAACTAACAAGACAGTCAAGCGAATGACAAGAGCAGACAAGTGGGCCTTTCTGGAAGACCTTGCCAGAGAGGCAGAAGAGGAAGCCACTAGAGGTGAGCAGGGAAAGGTGTATAAGATCACCAAGATTGTGGCTGGCAAGTACTGAGGAATATATGACATTCCAATTATGGACAAACAAGGCCGACGACTCGCATCAGAAGCAGAGCAAGAAGCATGATGGGCCAAGCACTTCAGTGAGGTTCTCAACAGACCAGCACCGACATTAGAGGCAGATATTCAGGCAGCAGAGACTGAACTGGAAGTCAACACAGCGCCACCGGAGAAGGAAGAAATCATAGCTGTCATCAGATCCCCGAAGAATGGAAAAACGTCCGGACAGGTCAACCTCAATGCAGAGCTGTTCAAAGCAGACCCAGAGCTTACAACTGAGATACTTCAACCACTCTTGACTAAAATTTGGGAAGGAAAGAAACTGCCGGATGACTGGACAGAAGGTATCATCATCAAGATCCCCAAAAAAGGTGCCCTGAGTACCTGTAACAACTGGCGTGGCATCACCCTCCTGTCTATCCCTAGTAAGATCCTGTCCAAGATCGTCTTGCAGACAATTTCTGAGGCATTGGGCCTACAACTCAGAAAAGAGCAGGCAGGCTTTAGGAAAGGAAGAGGATGCATTGACCAGATCTTCACCTTGTGGAACATTATCAAGCAGGGTACAGAATGGCAGAGACAACTTTACATCAACTTTGCGGGCTTTGAGAAAGCCTTTGATAGCATCCACTGTGACAGTCTTTGGTGAATACTACATGCTTATGGAATACCAGAACAGCTTGTTGGTGTCATCAGGAGCTTCTATGACAACTTCACCTGCAGAGTGGGGCACAGCAGCACTGGCTTTGAAGTGAAGACCGGCGTGAGACAAGCTTGTGTTATGTCAGCGCTACTCTTCAACATCACCATTGATTGGGTGTTGAGAAGAAGAGCAGAAGAACATGCAAGGGGCATCAGTTGGACACTCTTCTCAAACTTAGAAAATCTTGACTTTGCAGATGATCTTGCCTTGGTCTCACATACACATCGTAATATGCAAGAGAAAACATCTCAACTGAGGAAGTTTGCACAGCAAGTGGGCTTGAAGATCAACCAGAAGAAGACCAAAGTAATGACACTGAACATTTCCAACCCTGAGCCAATCCAAGTCAATGGAGAGAACTTACCAACCAGAGAAGAATTCACCTACCTTGGCGGCATTGTCAGACATGATGGAGGAGCAGGCAGTAATATCAAATCCTATCTTGGAAAGGCTAGCAACACCTTCAGAATGCTGAACAGTGTGTGGAAGTCATCCCAGTACTGTCATATGTCTGAGCGTCTGTCCTCAGTGCTCAGACTCCCTTTGTAAGTTTTGAGTGTTTTTCTGTTCATTATTCTTCTTCTGTTAGTTCTGTTATGTTGTTTTGGTGATAAGAGCCCCTTTTCCTCCATTCCAGACAAAGCCACCTTTTCACTTGCAGTGTTTTCAGTCCATCAGCTGAGAGTGATTGTTCCTCAGGTCACCTGCTAATTTTCCCCTCTCTCTGCTCTTGCCTACTCTTCCTCAGCTGAGAGCAGTTGAGTAATTAGTTCATGCCAGCTTGACGCTCGCACCTGTTGCCCATTTCTCTGTGTATATTTAAGCTCTGCCATTTTCACTCTGCCTTGTGGCTATTTTGTATTGTCACTCATCCTCACCAGAGCTCTGTCTGCTCTGGTGAAAACCCTCTCTGTAAGTAACCTAGTGCTTACCAGTTTGTATGTTGGAGTGCTTTGGGGAATCTATGTCTTTTCCTTTCCGCTCACCAGTAAGTTTGGGAGCGTGCTGTGTTTATTCATATGTTGCTCGCCAAGTTAGGCTGGTTGGAGCACTGTGAATTTTTTTCCCTTTTGTAATAAATTGCACTGACACAACCTGCATGTGGGTCTGTCCATCTGCTCCGTAGGAGCATTCATGACAGAAAATAGCCGCCAGTGACAGAAGATCCAGCGGTTGTGTTGGTGCTTTTTTCTTTTGTGTGTCTTTTACTAACCTGAACTGGAGCTCGCCATGTCCGCTCTAAATGAGGTGGAGTGGTGGGTGGTGTGCTACCTGGAGGACTTTTTGTTGTAGACGCTGGACTCCCGTTCCCCCGAGATGGTCCAGGGGGGTTGGGATCGAGCAGCGCGGGTGATGAAGGCTTTTCTCCGCCTGTGGAGTCACCCAGGGACGACAGATGTGCTCCGCTCCATATTCTCCCTTTCAGGCACAAGGGAGGAGCCATAGGAAGCAGCCGCAGCTCCAATCCAATTACATCATCCCACAGTTAATCGTCGGAGGAAGCCTTCCTTCTCCTTGACAGCCATTATTTCTTCGTCGAGCCTGACTATTCCCGCAGCAGGGCCTCTCTCTCATTTCTCTTCATCAGCTGTTCTGCCAGCTCGATCTCCCTCTGCCGCTGCTGTAATCTCTGTCATCCCGACAAATCCTCCTGTTGCTGAGAGGCCTTCCAGGTTTCCCTTGGCTATGCCTCCATCTGTGTCAGCTGAGTCGGCTCCTCCACAATCCACTAGGGGGCCCGAGTTCACTGTAGACACTGAGAGGGATGACTGCCCACCTGTAGCTACAGAGAACATCGTTCACCGGGAGGACAGGCAAGTATCATTTATTTCTCCTCTTAATTATGATACTGTGCTTTGTCTGACTCCCGGTGATGAGGCTCAAGGTTTGCAGTCCCCTGAGCTCTCACTACCTGTAGCAGCCAAGCCTTCTTCACCTATCTTCTCCGTGTCTCCCCCATCTTTTCCTGAGGGTCCGCCGGTCCCAGAACTGAGCCGCTGGACGATGGAGGAGCCCATGGTCTTGGAGGATTCCAACCCAAGGTCAGCACGGAGCTGACCTCCAGCTGCCATGCTGGAAGAACCACCAGCAAGGATAATTTGATCTGGGGGCACCTTGACTGCAATAACCATCATGCCTGCTGCAGAGGCTGCCACAGCAGTGTCAGCTCCCAAGCTGAACCTCCAGTGGGTCGAGCCCGAGATAACATCGCCAGGATTGTCAGAGTCCTGGACGGCGGTGGAGCTCAAGCTCAGGCAAGTGATCGCCTATATTTTTCTCTTTTCTGCCCTAGAGAGATCTTGCCTGGCTCTTGGTGAGGAGAGCTGGGTGCAGCCGCCCGCTGTGCCTGAGCTCACCTTGCCGGGCTCCGCCACTGCCGGTGATCCTAACCCTGCCTCTCCTTGTGTTCTTTCTGAGTTCTCTCCTAGTGTCACCGGAGATGATCCAGTTCCACCTGAGGTCTCCGTAGGTCCAGGCTTGCCACTGGAGGTCACCATGGGTGCAGCGTTGGCCCAGCCTGGGTCCACCGTGGGTGCAGCATTGGCCCAGCCCGGGTTTACCGCGGGTCCACCGCGGGTGCTGCAGAGCTCCAGCCCGGAGCTGCCACGGGGGTGCTGCAGAACTCCAGCTTGGAGCCGCCGAGGGTGCTGCAGAGCTCCAGCCCGGAGCCATCGCGGATGCAGCTGTGCTCCAGCCTGTAGCCACTGAGGGGGCAACCAAGTCCCAAGCCGGGACCACCGAGGGTGCTGCCGGCCAGCCTGAGGATGCCGAGACCTTCTCTCCTTTTCCAGAGGCCTTCGGGGTGCCTCTTCATCCTCGTGGTCCACTTTCCTCTACCGCCGGACGCTGCGGGGGTTCCCCTCCTCCGGTCTGGTCACCCACCATTGAGCCTCCCGGTGGGAAAGCCACCTCCTCATTCACCCCTCCGGTCCTGGTGGCTCAACAATGATGGCCGGCTGCCAGATGGACTGAGTCTCTGGGTTGGGCCCATTTTCTCCGGCAGGCCGCCTGACTCAATTCTTTGGGCTGTCTGCTTGGCCTGGGACTTTGGCCGGCTACCCAAACCCTGGAGCTCTGGGACTGTGGGGGCTTAGGGGTTTGTCGGGGCACAGGTGTGAGTCATGAGCTGGTTTGTTTTTTCCCTCTTAGCTGTTTTCCCCCCGCTTCCCTCCTGTGGTGGTTTTTGCTGTGCTCCTTCTTTGGGGGAGGGGGGGTCTTTTTTTGATGTTACTTTGTGGTGTCTGGAATCCACCCCTTGAGGAGGGGGGCCTCTGTCATATATCTGAGCGTCTGTTCTCAGCTCTCAGACTCCCTTTGTATGTTTTGAGTGTTTTTCTGTTCATTATTCTTCTTCTGTTAGTTCTGTTATGTTGTTTTGGTGATACAAGCCCCTTTTCCTCCATTCCAGACACAGCCACCTTTTCACTTGCAGTCTGTTTTCAGTCCACCAGCTGATAGTGATTGTTCCTCAGGTCACCTGCTAATTTTCCCCTCTCTCTGCCTACTCTTTCTCAGCTGAGAGCAGTTGAGTAATTAGTTCATGCCAGCTTGACGCTCGCACCTGTTGCCCATTTCTCTGTGTATATTTAAGCTCTGCCATTTTCACTCTGCCTTGCGGCTATTTTGTATTGTCACTCTTCCTCACCAGAGCTCTGCCTGCTCTGGTGAAAACCCTCTCTGTAAGTAACCCAGCGCTTACCAGTTAGTTTGTATGTTGGAGTGCTTTGGGGAATCTATATCTTTTCCTTTCTGCTCACCAGTAGGTTTGGGAGCGTGCTATGTTTATTCTTATATTGCTCACCAAGTTAGGCTGGTTGGAGCACTGTGAATTTTTTTCCCTTTTGTAATAAATTGCACTGACACAACTTGCGTGTGGGTCTGTCTATCTGCTCCGTAGGAGCATTCATGACAAGTACAGCACCAAGACCAAGCTAAGACTGTACCATAGCTGTGTGTTGTCCACACTACTCTACGGCTCAGAATGCTGGAGGATGACAGAGTGTGACATCAACAAATTATCCACATTCCACACAAAGAACCTCAGACAAATTCTGCGCATTCAGTGGCCGAATACCATCTCCAATCAACATCTGCTTGAAAGGTGTAATCAGGAAAGTATGGACAACATCATAATGAGGAGAAGATAGAGATGGATTGGTCAAGTCATGAGAAGAGAACAGGGAAGCATCACCCGAACAGCCCTACACCGGACACCCGAAGGGAAACACAAAAGAGGATGGCCCAAGAACACCTGGGCCATGGGCTGTGGAGAATGAGCTCATGACTCTGAACCTCACCCAGGGGACGGTGCAGCAGCTAGCCTAGAACAAGCAGGAGTGGAGATCTTTTGTTGGCACCCTACATGCCAGGAGGCATAATGGGCATGAGTGAGTAAAGCATAGACTTTCACTTTTAATTTGAGGGTATTCACATCCTAATTTGAGTTATGGTTTAGGAATTGCAACCAATTTTACAGTCTCTGTCACGCCGCGCCGCTCATCAGCGGCGCCACCTGCACGCACACCTGCACATCATCAGCGGCGAGGGATATAAGCCGCCTCGCCCTGAGCTTCGGCCTGAAGCCGTCAGACTTCCCTACGCATCGCTGTGAGTTCCTTCACCCTCAGCTGATCATTCTGATAAGAAGACCTTACCTCCTTTTCCTTCCAAGTCTGCTCCCCTGTGCACAGGTGGATTCCCCGGCGGCGGACAATGCCTCTCCATCGCCTGTTCCTCACTGCTGCACCGGGCTCTCCAGGTGGCTGTCTACCGGACCTCGTCCCTTGTTGTGCCAGTCATCTGTCCTCTCCAAGTAAGCTCCTCTCTCGCTCTTATATCTCCTGTGTTGGTGTGTGCCCGTCACCCTTCTCCTTGTGCTTTTCCCATAGGGTTGTCCGGCTGTACGGTCTCCTGCCTCTGTGCCCGAAGCAGACGCCGCCACCAATACATTTACATTCCGCAGACACACATTCATACACTCCTGTCGTTAATAAACTGTTTGAACTACTCTGAGCCTGAGTGTGTGCGTCTCCTGAGCCGCGCGTTATGCCACTCTCCTCATTTTGGGGACTTAAAAGTAATTGAGCAAATTAACATTACCATAAATAAAATGTTAATTTTTAATACTTTGCTGAGAATCCTTTGCAGACAATGACTGCTTGAAGTCTGGAACCTATGGACATCACCAAACGCTGGGTTTCGTCCTTTACTGCAACAGCTGTCTTGTTGTTTGTTTGTGGGTCTTTCTGCCTTAACTTTTGTCTTAAGAAAGTGAAATGCATGCTCAATCGGGTTGAGATCTGGTGATGGATGCGGTTATTGCAGAATATTCCACTTCATTACCTTAAAAAACTCCTGGGTTGCTTTTGAAGTATGTTTTGGGTCACTGTCCATCTGTACAGTGAAGCGCTGTCCAATCAGCTTTTCTGCATTTGGCTGAATCCAAGCAGACAGTTTACAGTACCCCTACACACTTGAGAATTCATCTGGCTGCTTCTGTCTTACAAACATTAGTGACCAAATGAAACCGGAAGACATGCATGCCCATGCATCGCACTGCCTCCCCCATGTTTTACAGAAGATGTGGTGTGCTTTGAATCATTAGCCGTTCCAAGACTTCTCCATACTTTCTTCTTCCCATCATTCTGGTACAGGTTGATCTTGGTTTCTTCTGTCCACAGAATGCTGTTCCAGAACTGGGTTGGTTTCTTTAGATGTTTTTTGGTTAAGTCTAATCTGGCCTTTCTATTTTTGTTGCTGATTAGTGGTTTGCACCTTGAGGCGAACTGTCTGTATTTGCTCTCGTGAATTCTTCTCTTTATGGTAGCCTTACATACTGATACACTTACTTCCTGGAGGGTGTTCTTCACTTGGGTGGATGTTGTGAAGGGCTTTTTCTTCAGCATGGAAAGGATCCTGCAATCATCCTTCTGTGAACGTCCAGGCCTTTTTGAGTTCTCATCAGTGCACTGTTTTTTTCTCAGAATGTACCAAACTGTTGATTTGGCCACTCCTCACATTTCCACCATCTCTCTGATGGATTTCTCTGTTTTGTTCAGCCTAAGGATGGCCTGTTTCATTTCTATTGAGAGCTCCTTTGACCACATGTTGTGTGTTCACAGCAACGACTTCCAAATGCAAATGTCAGATATGCAATCAACTCCAGACCTTTTATTTGCTTGACTGATGATGGATTAAGGAGAGAACAGCCCATGCAGCCCATGAAATAGCTTTTGGATCAGTTCTCCAATTACGTTTGAGCCCCTGAAATTAGGAGTTTTTATATAAAAGTGGCTGCAATTCCTAAACTGTAACTCCAGTTTGGATGTGCATACCGTCAAATTGAAACTGAGAGGCTGCATGTTCAGCCTGTATTGGTTATTTAACCATATCTTGAATATATTTTGGTAGTGTCCAAATATATATGGACCTAACTGTATATTTACACCTCTTATACATCTTTGCTGATGCCTAAACATGTGAATAACTCCAATATGTTTTGTGGTCGATGAACATTTGTTACATCTGCAGGTCCTCAGGGGCCCTTTGGAGCTGCAGGGATCTAGTTAATGCGTGGCGGCTACTGGAATCCCACTCATTTGCTCCGGAGTGAGCGGGCATAAACAGGAACCCCTGGGAGCTGGTGATATGTTAAATGATCTAACTCCGGTCCTGCTCAGCCTTATCCAGCCGAGACCATAAGAGATATGAGAGTGTGATGAGTGTGCTTGCACATCTCAGTGCAACAAGAGTCGTGTATGTGTGGGTATTATGAGTGCTGCCTTGAGATGAAAGACACTAAGCCCGGAGAGGGAAAAAAGAAATGGTGGAAAAAGAGAGAGAGGGAGCAGCCGAGGGAAAAAAAGATGCAAATTACTAAGACAGGATTGGATGAAATCAAGTGGAATTGCTCCTTTGCTGAGGCACGAGAGGCAGAGTTGCCTTTGTGTGAAAAGTTCAAAGGCAGGGGGCTATCTCTTCAGGTTGAAATGCAACCACATACGAGGCTATGATGTGATCCGCGTATATGCATACAGATAAGACTAAATGTGTGTTTTAAATAACAAAGGATCAGGGAGCAAATGATGGCTGCCTGTGAGAGAGCTGCGTGGGGCTTATCATCGGCCCGTCCTGCACCTGTTCCGCTACACCAGAGCGAGCAGACAGAAAGAGCACAGTTGATATAGAGACAGAGAGAATGTGAGAATACAGGATAAGAAGAAGCCATATCTGTTGTCATTCAGTCTATACAGCCAATCATGTACAGTAGAATAAAAGTACGTTTCTCTGATCTAAGATGTCAATCACATGTAGAATCAGAGGGTTCGCTGCCATGCAAGGTGCCACCACAAACAACTCTCCTTCCCCCATTCTATTACGCTGAGCACCAAGCTAGAAGGTGGGAAGTACCATTTTTATATGGCCTTTGGTATGACCTGGCTGGGACTTGAACCCCCAACCTCCCAGTTGTGGGGCAGATGCTCTATCAACTAGGCCACCACTCTGGGTAAAAGAGTGAGGAGGTGACGGAACAAAGCAGACGCGTAAAAAGAGGGGGAGAAAGGAAAACTGTGGGCTGGAGAGAAATGGAGAAGGAAGATCCAATAAAGGAAAAAACAGGTAATGGGTGCAGGGAGGACGTGGCAAGAGAAAGAGGTGGAAAGTAAATGAATAAAGTCACTGTGGACAGAAATGCTCGGGGAGGCTAGGCAGGAGAAGAAGCACTTGGAGGCAGAGGAAGAGAGAAAGGTTGAATGAGCAAAAAGATAGCAACATTGTGAGAGAGGGAGAGAGACAGACAAGTGAACGTCTCAGGCCATTTCCTGTGATGATGGCCAGAGGCTCATTTTTCACTTCCCTTAACCCCCCACCTCCTCTTCCCAACGGTACCCACACCTCCTACTGCAGCGCTCCCGTGCCCCCCCACCCGCCGTCAGCCATCAAAAACACACTCACACACTTGCTGGCACACAATTTGATTGCAAAGCTTTAACCTCTGTCTGGCTACTGTAAAACGCACAGCAATAATAGAGTCCCGGAGCAACACATGTTTCCTGGCCTATTCAGCTTTGCTCAACAAGTGACTGCTTGGAAATAATTACATCTCATTTTATTCATTGTCACTGAATTACCTGCTTGAGTGGTTGCGTACAATGGCACCCCAAGATGTGGATACATGGGCGGTGCTGGAGCTGTGGGCTGCAGAGTGTGTAAGTGTGTGAGAGCATGTTTAAAGGGGTCATTGGCTGCACTTTTTTCCATATTTTAACAGCTCCCACAGGTCACAATTAAATGCTGGGGACATATTCTGGTCAAATTTTCGGCAGCATAATCATGAATCATCTTTTGCAGCATTCCTCGTACATCATTATTACTAAGCTTAGCTGACTAGTTATTAGCTTGGATAGTGAGCCTGAGCCAACCAGTGTAAATTTGTCTTTAAAAATGAACGAAAAATGCATCACTGTTGGATAGGGGTGTGTGGTTTCAGTGGTGGATAGGATATAATCGGTCCCTTCAGTACAACAAGCACAGAAACATTCGTGAATGAGAGGCTAAACTGCTAGCTTCAGCTAGCCACCTTGGGTCTTGGTAGAAAAAATAAACTAATAAATGAATGCAAAGTTGGATGTGGCATCACAGTGAAACTATAACAAAACTAAAGGTGCAAGCAGCTGTAAACGGGCCATCATCCCCTGCGCAACCGCGGAACCCGGTGCCCGTTGTACCTAGCTGGCTCAGAAAATTTCCCGTCATCGCGGCAAGCGCTGCGTGAATAATAAAGTAAACCGTTTGGCACAGTACTTCCTGTGAGCAGTAGGTGGTGCTCTAACTTTTGTTAATTATTTTTATATAGGAGCGTTCAGGGTGGGACTAATATCCATTGTAGAAAATTTGGTGAAAATTGGACAAAGTTTGTCCAAGTTACAACTTTCCGATGTTCCATGGCGAGGAGTCAACCTTTGCTGTGTTGCCATGGCAACACTTCCCTGTCAGTTATGTGTTGCTCACCCATATAGGACTACATATGACAGTCACCTCGACCTATGTGCCAGATTTCAAGACTCCAGGTCATTCCCAACCCTCCCAACAACATCATGGATTGAATGGCGAGGAGGGTGTGTCTGTGGTAACAGCAGTGATGCCACGCTAAAGGTGATGTGCAGTTATGATCATCCAGGTGGTCTGATAAACCTCAGAAAATTGCATGTCATTCTGGCAAGCGGTGCATGAGTAAAAAATAAAACAGTATTCAGCAATTCTTCCTTTAACCACTAAGTGGCGCTATATCTTTTGTCAGGTATTTTTATATAGATGCGTTTGGGGCGGGACTATTGTCCATCATAGAAACTTTGGTGGACATCAGACAAGTCTGATGTTGTAAGGGACGAAGTCAAACTTCACCATGGCGCCCTGGCCACACCTTTGAGGTGTGTCATCCCATTTATGCATTCTTTAATGGACTATGCCTATAGATGCTGCCATGCAAAAATAAGCTCAATCGGAGTAGGCCCCTAGGAGGAGTTTGTTCAAATGCGAGGGGTGGTTTTTGGCAAAATTGGAGGCGGAGCGGCTTTGAGGCTAGATGGCGGACTTCCTGTTGGCCATGGGTAAGGATCACAATGATGTTTTTTGCATGTCTTGAGGCGTTGCACATCTCACACGGATTTTGTGTCTGTAAGGCAAACTTTAGTGTCACCTGTCTCCACTGACCTTGTATGTTTGGCCCCGCTCACAAAAATTTGGGGTGGGGGTGGGGCACATATTTTTTCCAGTTTATAAAATTTTTTGCCGGGTCTGAGGGGTTTGCGAAAAAAAATTGCGTTTTGATTAACGTTTAGAGGGTCAAAAATGCGATCGTTTGGGGTAAAAAAAAGAAGAAGAAACGCAGCAGATACAATAGGGCTCTTGCCCACTGTGGCTCAGGCCCTAATAACCCAGGGTGCAGTAAGATGCATTATTGACTGTGGATTAGTGGATCAGGTGGAAACAGGGATGTCTATTAGAGTGACTGAAATCTAAAGAAAATAACAAGATAGACCATGCTTGGTAAGCTAACTCCCTAGCACCCCACTTAAATTTGCAGACAGACAGAAAACTGTTTCGATTTGATGGTATGAGGGGTGCTTTTAAAAGATTTCCTCTGGCCAATTTTCAGTTGCTGAAGGATGGTGAAATTACACAGTTATAATAACACATATCTTTATACAGTGGGGTGAAAAAGTGTTTGCCCCCTTCCTGATTTCTTGTTTTTTTGTATGTTTGTCACACTTAAATGTTTCTTAAATGTTTCAGAGCATCAAACAAATTTAAATATTAGACAAAGATAACACAAATAAACATAAAATGCAGTTTTTAAATGAAGGTGTTTATTATTGAAAGGACTGAAAGAAGGCAGTTGAGGTGGTAAGGGCATCTGATTAGGATGCCTCCTGGACACCTCCCACTTGAGGTGTTTCGGTCACGTCCCACTGGGAGGAGACCCCGGGCCAGACCCAGGACTCACTGGAGAGACTTCATCTCCCATCTGGTCTGGGAATGCCTTGGTATCCTCTCTAAAGAGCTGGAGCAGGTGGCTGGGTTGAGGGAAGTCTGGGCTTCTCTGCTTGAACTGCTGCCTCTGCAGCCCAGACCTCCAGAAAAATGGTAGAAGATGGATGGATGTTTATTGTTAAGGGTAAAAAAAAATCCAAACCTTCATGGCCCTGTGTGAAAAAGTGATTCCTCCCCCCCCCCCCGTTAAAACATAAATTAATTGTGGTTTATCACATCTTTGGAAAGCTGAGTTCAATTTCTCTAGCCACACCCAGGTCTGAATACTGCCACACCTGTCCTCAGTCAAGAAACCACTTAAATAGGACCTGCCGGACAAAGTGAAGTAGACCAAAAGATCCTTAAAAGCTAGACATCATGCTGTGATCCAAAGAAATTCAGGAACAAATAAGAAACAAAGTAATTGAGATCAATCAGTCTGGAAAAGGTTATAAAGCCATTTCTAAAGCTCTGGGACTCCAGTGAACCACAGTGAGAGCTATTATCCACAAATGGCGAAAACATGGAACAGTGGTGAACCTTCCCAGGAGCGGCCGGTTGACCAAAATTACCCCAAGAGTGCAGCGACGACTCATCCAAGAGGTCACAAAAGACCCCACAACAACATCCAAAGAACTGCAGGCCTCACTTGCCTCACTTAAGGTCAGTGTTCATGATTCCACCATAAGAAGGAGACTGGGCAAAAATGGCCCGCATGGCAGAGTTCCAAGACAAAAACCACTGCTGAACAAAAAGAACATAAAGGCTCGTCTCAGTTTTGCCAGAAAGCATCTTAATGATCCCCAAGACTTTTGGGAAAATACTCTGTGGACTGACGAGACAAAAATTGAAGTTTTTGGAAGGTGTGTGTCCCATTACAACCAGTGTAAAAGTAACAGAGCATTTCAGAAAAAGAACATCATACCAATAGTAAAATATGGTGGTGGTAGTGTGATGGTCTGGGACTGTTTTGCTGCTTCAGGACCTGGAAGTCTTGCTGTGGTAAAGGGAACCATGAATTCTGCTGTCTACCAAAAAATCCTGAAGGAGAATGTCCGGCCATCTGTTCGTGACTGTCATGACTGAGAGAAGGATCAGCTCACGTGCAGGATGCTACACCAGTGAAAGCACATGACACAGGGAAGCAACGTTTAAACACAATTTTATTGAACAAAAATAAACTTAAAGCTAAGGAAAAGTGACACTTGCCAGAGGAATACGCAGCCTGTAAAAGAGGGAGACGAGAGTAGGTTAGCAATGAGGAGGGAGACTGAAGACAAAGGATTACAGGGATTAATCGAGCAGAGAGCCCGGCAGAGGAACCTAGCAGAAAACAGAGGAATCAGCGAGATGGGGCTGGCAGGGAGTTGAGGAGGAGTGGCGCTGGGAGGAGTGTCTGACCAGGTGGAGGAGACAACCTGGAGTGATGATGTTCATATGAAGCAGGTGAGCACACAGCAATCCCCGGAGACGCACCACAGAAATGGCAGCAACCTGAGAGAGAGGAGGAGAAAAGGAGTTTTAGGTTGAGTTCCTTAATAATACATGCAACATCATACAACACTCAGTAGGCAGCTATACCCAGCAAGCCAGCATTGGAGCGTTCACAAACTAGTCCTTTTAAGCGCTGGCAGGGAACAAACAGCAGGTGCATCCACTCACGCAGGTGTGTTGATCACCTGCGGAGCCGGGGTCCAGATGGAGAACCTCCCACACAAAGGGAGGGGGAGTGCGCTCACCTGAACATAACAGTAACCTCAAGCTGAAGTGCACTTGGGTTCTGCAGCAGGATAATGATCCAAAACATACCAGCAAGTCCACCTCTGAATGGCTTAAGAAAAACAAAATAAAGACTTTGGAGTGGCCTATTCAAAGTCCTGACCTGAATTCGATTGAGATGCTGTGGCATGACCTTAAAAAGGCAGTTCATGCTCGAAAACCCTCCAGTGGGGAGGAATTACAACAATTCTGCAAAGATGAGTGGGCCAAAATTCCTCCACAGCACTGTAAAAGACTCATTGCCAGTTATTGCAAATGCTTGATTGCAGTTGTTGCTGCTAAGGGTGGCCCAACCAGTTATTAGGTTTAGGGGGCAATCACTTTTTTACACAGGGCCATGTAGGTTTGGATTTTTTTTTCCTGAATAATTAACACTTCATTTAAAAACTGCATTTTGTGTTTACTTGTGTTGTTTAAATTTGTTTGATTATCTGAAACATTTAAGTGTGACAAACATACAAAAAAAATGAGAAATCAGGAAGGGGGCAAACACTTTTTCACACCACTGTAGGTCATGTGGTAATTTGCAGCCCTGAACTCCAAAGAGTTTCTCTTTTACAGGTGCTAAGGTGGAGTAAGGTATGATAATGGAGCCAGTTGAATGCAGAGCGGTCATCAGGTTCCTGTATTTGGACCTGCAGGACCTGCGAGAGGTTTCGCAGGTCCTTCCTACCAACGGCTGTCAGACTGTACAACCTAAGCAGGGCTGCTCACAGAGATAGCAAAAAGACGTAACAAACTAATAGTTTTTTGAATGCAAAAGATGCAATAGACTTACACAATGGTCCCCTCTGGCATACAACTAGGAAAATACCGGTCGCTATGGAGAGTGAGAATATGTATGGGCACATAATCATACCATGTAGGATAACTAAGTAGACGGTTGTGCTGTTTCATCCCATCTAGCAACAATGCTCTGCACTGTGTGTGTTTATATATTTACATATTTATTCCATCTAGCTACAATGCTCCGCACTGGGTGTGTTTATGTTTATATATATATATATTTATTCCATCTAGC
Source organism: Pholidichthys leucotaenia (assembly GCA_020510985.1). Taxonomy (NCBI): domain Eukaryota; kingdom Metazoa; phylum Chordata; class Actinopteri; order Cichliformes; family Pholidichthyidae; genus Pholidichthys; species Pholidichthys leucotaenia. Next base: position 157,886,480 of record CM035838.1, on the reverse strand, counting down.
TACAATGCTCCGCACTGTGTGTTTATATATCTACATATTATTCCATCTAGCTACATTGCTCCGCACTGTGTTTACATATTCATATATTTATTCCATCCAGCTACAATGCTCTGCACTGTGTGTCTGTGTGTGTGTATATATATATTTTATAGTAATATGTACATATGTATATTAGCTGCTCTTGCTTGCTTGTTTTTTTTTTTCTTGCCTTCTGATTGTTGCTCTGAGTGTTGCTATCCCTGTGCTGTTGCAATCCTGGAATTTTCCCGTTGTGGGACTAATAAAGGCTTATCTTATCTTATCTTATTCCAGAGGCCGCACACCACGGGAGATGTTCGATGAGATGAAAGAGACTTATTGGGAGGATACCCCATCGTATGATGTAGTCAAGCATTGGCATTGACAGTTCAAGTGTGGTCAGACATCAGTGGAAATGACACCCATTCCCAGGTGACCACAGTGCACCATTGATGAAGACACCGTCCTGCAAGTAGAGCTCACCATTTTGGAGGATTGCTGCGGTCTGTGGAAAAAAAAAAAATCATCCATGACCATTTCAAACTTTCCAGATGTAGAAATGAGTCATGTGCTCCCAGGTTCTTTTGGCCATGTGCCCCCTCAAAAAACAGGAGGACTTCTATAGCAGACTAATCACCTAGGGCAAAACATGGGTCCATCACTATGATCCAGAGACTAAAACCCAGTTGAAGCAATGGAAGCATTATTACTCATCACCTCCCAAAAAGGTATCCAGCTCCAACTCTCAGTGGGTAAGGTCATGCTCATGGTCTTTTGGGACCAGCATGGAGTATTGATGATGGATTTCCCCGAAAAGGGTACCACAGTTACTGGGAATTACTACACTTCACTGTTGTAGAAATTGCAGAAGGTCATCAAAGCCGAGAGGTGTGGCATGCTGACCAAAGGTGTCCATCTCCTGCAAGACAACGCTCCGGTTCACTACTCGTATATGTCATGTCCTGGTGAGTGCTTGCCCCCACCACCCTGTTTCTCTGCTCTCCTGTGATTACCTCATCTGACGCACCTGCTGATTCTGCTGAGCTAGCGTTTATAAGGAAGTGCTCTTCGATGAGTCAGCGCTGGCTTGTTTGGGTAAACTGCCTTGAGCAGAGTGTATCTAACTTGTAAGCTCCTTTGTGTTAGATGATTATTTACCTGACACGACTCTCTCCTCCTCCTTCTCCAGGTTGCTGCCAACAAAGCGGTGCATCTCCAGGGGTCTCGGTGCGCTCACCAGCCTGTTGCTTCATCCACTGCAGTTCCTCCATTCCACCCGGTCAGACACAGCTCATCATTCCCATTCCCAGCAGTTCCGATCTGCTGGTTCATCTTCTTCGCTGGGTTCTGAGCCGGTCTCTCTCTCGCTTCCACGTAAGTGGTGTAATTTGGATTTCCAAATCCTCCTCCATTCCTCTCGCTAATCAGTTCTCGTCTCTCCCTCTGCAGGATGCTGCTCCTCTGGTGAGTGACTATTTTTCTTCAAGTTCGCTCATTTTGAAAATCAATAAACGGTCAGACGTACTTTGTGTGTGTTTCTCTTGGTGTTGCACCTCGCATTTAGGCTGATTGTCTGGTCAGTATGACAGAACAAGCCAGCCATGGTCACAGCCTAGCAGGTGCCGCAGCAACAGAGCACACTGCACTCCACCACCTTGACGTTACAGAGAGGCAGGCGGCTGAGCTGCAAACCATTACGCAGCAGCTGAGTGTAATCAATGATCATCTGGCCCACACGTCTGCTCCGGCTGCTCCACCCCCACCTGCTCCTCCAACTTCTTCCACCATCTGCCGAACTCTTTCCATTCCCACTCCTGCCCCATACACGGGGGAGGTAGGGGGATGTAAAGATTTCCTTCCTCAAGTTCTGCTATATTTTGAGCAGGTGAAGGGGGAGTCCCCAGATGACGTATCTAAAATTCACCACTTCACCCTCCTGCTTCAGGGCTGAGCTCTTAGTTGGGCTCGGTCTGTAATCGATTGCCGGAGGAACACACCACCTACGTTTGACCAATTCGTGACCGATTTTTCCCGGATGTTCGACTGTCCCGAAAGTGAAGGGAATATAATGAGTCGCCTAATGTCACTCCGCCAGGGCAGTCGGTCGTTGGCCGACTTCTCGGTGGAGTTCTGAGTCGAAGCAGTGGAATCAGGATGGAACGAGGTTGCCCTATGCAGCGCGTTCCTCCACGGTTTCAATCCTTGCCTCCGCAATGATCTGGCAGTTCATGCCATTCCCGCCACCCTGGACGGTGTCATTGATCAAGCGGTTGGGTTAGATAACTGGTACTGCGAGCGCGCTAGGAAGCGTGGCGCCTTCTCTCGCCCGTTCGCCACATGCGTGCCCTCATCGGCTACTGACCCAGGTGAGTCAAAGCCTGCCACCAAAGCCATGGAGCTCAGCTCTGCTCGCCTTCCGCGGACAGAGGTTGAGCGGCGGCGGCGGATCGGGGCGTGTGCTTATTGTGGTTCGCTGAAGCACAAGCGGGACACGTGTAACCTGTGGCCAAAAGACGCGGCCCGTCAGTAGCCGTGGGGGGTCTGGCGGGCGGGACACATTCTCATCCCCCCAGTAATTTTTCTATTTCAGCCCTGGTTCAGTTACTGGGGGTCATGAGGAGAGTCTCTGCCCTCATTGATTCAGGGGCAGAGGGTAACTTTATCTCCTCCCAGCTTTTTTAGGAAATGGGGATACCAACGGTAAAATTGCTGGTTCCTTGCCCTGTTCACACCCTTTCTGGCCAGACGGTGGTGTCCGTTACTCGGTGCCCGGCGCAGATCTCCGTCCTTCTGTCCGGTAACCACCAGGAGAGGCTTTCTTTTTATGTGTTTCCACATGCCTCTCATGCAGTGGTTTTAGGGTATCCATGGCTCCGGAGGCACAATCCTATTCTCAGTTGGGCACAAAATACCATCACCTCCTGGAGTCCTAATTGTTTGGCGACTTGTCTAAGTTTGGCCGAGTGTTTGCCGTCCCTCTCCGTCTCCTCCCCTCAGGTCGAGCCGTCGGACCTCAGCCTCGTGCCCAAGGTTTATCACAATCTCGGGGAGGTCTTTAGCAAGTCACAAGTGTTAGCGCTTCCCCCGCATCACTCGTATGACTGTGCGATCGACCTCCTTCTGGGTGCGCGGTTGCCGTCCAGCAGGCTCTATAATATTTCCGGACCTGAGAGGGAGGTGATGGAGAGGTACATAAAAGACTCATTGAACACTGGCCTCATTCGGCCATCCTCGGCTCCTCTCAGGTCGGGGTTTTCTTTGTAGGTAAGAAGGATGGGTCTTTGCATCCGTGCATCGACTACCGTGAGCTGAATTCTATTACTGTCAAAGATAAATATCCTCTGCCCCGATGAACTCCGCTTTTGAGCTCCTGCAGCGCTCGCACGTATTCTCTAAACTCGACCTGCACAACGCATACCAACTTGTCAGAATACACGAGGGGGACAAGTGGAAAACAGCGTTTAAAACACACCTCGGGCAATTTGAATATTTGGTAATGCCTTTTGGCTTAACTAATGCCCCTGCTGTTTTCCAGCGTCTCATCAACGACGTCCTCCACGACATGATTAACCAATTTGTCTTTGTGTATTTGGATGACATTCTGATTTTTTCTCATTCACCTCAGGAGCATCAAATTCATGTTAGAGCCGTGTTACAACGGTTCTTAGAAAACCAACTGTATGTCAAGGCAGAGAAGTGCGAATTTTCCACTAATTCCACTTCTTTCCTTGGCTTTGTTATAGCGGAGGGGGAGCCGAGAGCCGGCCCGGCCAAGGTGAAGGCTGTGCTAGATTGGCCAACACCCCACTCCCGCAAGGAGCTGCAATGCTTCTTGGGGTTTGCAAATTTCTATCGCAGGTTCATCAGGAACTATAGTGAGATAGCGCAGCCTTTAACCCAGCTGATCTCCATTAAGGTGCGATTTTTATGGACCGAGGCAGCTGAACAGGCCTTTGTAGAATTAAAGGGCCAGTTCTCTACTAAACCCATCTTGGCTCAGGTCGACCCCCAGCTCCAATTTTTCCTGGAGGTGGATGCTTCAGAGACAGGGGTGGGCGCTATTTTGTCCCAGCGCTCAGCCTCGGACTTGAAGCTCCGCCCGTGTGCGTTTTTCTCTTGGCGGCTCACCCCAGCCAAGAGGAATTACGACGTCGGGGATCGAGAGCAGCTGGCCATTAAATTGGCTTTTGTGGAATGGAGACATTGGTTGGAGGGAGCTGTCCATCCTGTAGTTGTGTGGACCGACCACAAGAACCTTAAGTATCTGCGGTCGGCCCGCCGGCTGAACTCCAGGCAAGCTCGCTGGGCCTTATTTTTTCAGTGTTTTGATTTCACTGTTACTTACAGGCCCGAATTCCGTAACACTAAGCCTGATGCTCTCTCCAGACATTTCAGCCAGGGCCTGGCTGACCCCCCTTCCCGCTCCCAGCCCATTCTTCCGCCTTCGCGCGTCCTGGGAACCCTTACCTGTGAGATCGAGACGAGAGTCTGCCAGGCCCAGTCCTCTGAGCCTGAACCAGCGGGTTGTCCCCCTAACCGCCTTTACGTCCCTCCCTCCCTCCGCAGCAAAGCTATTCAGTGGGGGCATGCTGGATGCCTCGCCTGTCACCCTGGGGTGGTGCACTCTGTGGATATCATCAGGCTAGCATTCTGGTGGCCCACGCTACGGCGGGACATGCAGGAGTACGTGAAGGCCTGCCAAACTTGTGCCCGGAACAAGTCCTCTTCAACCCCCCCCCACTGGTCTTCTTCACCCCCTCCCCGTCCCCAGCCGGCCTTGGTCCCATATTGCTGTGGATTTTGTCACTGGTCTTCCCCACTCCCATGGCAACACCGCCATTCTCACGATTGTGGACAGATTCTCCAAGGCCGTTCACCTGGTTCCCCTCCCTAAGCTGCCATCCGCCTTCAAAACTGCAGAGTTACTTTCTCATCACGTCATTAAACTGCATGGTATCCCTATCGATATTGTGTTAGACTGGGGCCCACAGTTTGTCTCTCGTGTTTGGAAGTCATTCTGTTGCTGCCTTGGCACCACGATCAGTCTCACCTCTGGTCATCACCCACAGAGCAATGGGCAGGTTGAGCGTGCCAACCAGTCCCTGGAGGTTGCCCTTTGTTGCATGGCAGCCGATGACCCCGGATCTTGGAGCTCCCATCTGACCTGGGTGGAGTATTCACTTTATTCGACAGTCTCTTCGGCCATGGGACTTTCTCTGTCTGAAGTCTCCGTGGGCTACAACCCCCTCTTTTATCCATGGCTTAGAGAGAGGTGGTGGTGCCGTCTGTGGGGGCCCACTTTTGCTGTTGTCGCCAGGCCTGGAGGTCTACCAGATCGGCTCTCCTCCGTTTCACCATGCGCAATCGGCGCTATGCTGACCGCAAGAGGGTTCTGGCGCCGGAGTACAAGGTTGGACAGCAGGTCTGGGTGTCAGCAGATCAGGTTCCATTTAAGGCTGAAGTCAGAATCAGAATGAGCTTTATTGCCAAGCATGTTTACATGTAAACATACGAGGAATTTGACTTGACATTGGGCGCGCTTGATAAGCGCTTCCCAATGATGCGGCAGCCATGCAAGGCATCTGTCATAAAGTGGAGGGTAAAGAGGGGGATGGGGGGGATGACACATTGGGCAGAGAGAAAAAACATAGTTTATCAAAATAAAGCTCGTATGAGCAAAATTGTGATTACATAGAAAAAAACCCTCTAATGCACAATTAGCAGACAATACAAATCACACATTAACAAAGCAGCAAAAGTTGAGAGAGACAGTGTGAGTGTGTGTGTGTCAGTGTATGTGTATCAGTCATGTAATGTTGTATGCAGTGTGTGTATCAGTTACTTGTGAACAGCAAAAAAATCCTCCCTGGCAACGTTTAGATGTTATGTCTTTGGTGTCCTCAAAACATAGATAGCATGTCCACAAGAGTTTATTCTCTCAGTGCATGTCCGATGGTAAACTCCACGCTGGGCACATAACGCAGTCCTTGAGAGATCAGATTACTGCGCGCCAGATGTTTATGCTAGGGAGAAGCAAGCCAAAACTCTCTTCTGCCTTATCTTGCACCAGGAGGAATGTAATCTTCAGGGCGCCGAATCAAGGTCTAATAGGCACAGTTCACTCAGAGCATAGAATTTTCATCTCTCATGCGATTCTGTGCTTCCAACATTCACAGGCTTTAAAATCATTCCCTGGAGAGCACCAGCGACTCCAAGATGTATTCTACCTACTGAATCAGCCACCATTCAGCTCACCATTTGCCGCTATCAGTGCACTCCCCAACTGGTCGAATTGTTGAAGGAGCTTTGCCGGGTCCGCATTTTGATCAGCTCTCCCAACTTCTTAAATTTCTGATACATCAGGAAACTCCAAAGCCAAAGTAGAAATCCTGTGATCATAAGCCAAACAGATAGATGTCTTCCGCATCTTCAATCGAATCACACAGACACTTGAGTTCCCAATTGTCCATGAGTCTCCCCACATGGGCTCCCCCTGGCCCGATCTTCTTTTAAAGTGGTGTCAATTACATTTAAAGCCCATTCCATAATTTTCCGTTTTGGGTCGAGATGCACCAGAAGAAGAGCGAAACACAGACAGGACACAGCAAGCTGGGATCAGTGGGGGAGGAGGAGAAGGGAGAGGAGAAGAAATGCGTCTGCTCTCTCTGAAAGCCGGAAGAAGAAGTGTGCAAGAAGTGTGCAAGCTCGCCCCCCGCTTCGTGGGCCCTTCCCTGTTACAACCAATGTGGGTGACTCTGCTGTCCGGCTCGAGCTTCCACGGGCGCTCTGTGCTCATCCTACATTCCACGTCTCCAAGGTGAAGCCTGTCTCCTCCAGCCCCCTCTGTCCTCCCCCGAAGCCGCTTCCCCCTCCCCAGATCCTCAACGGCCACGTCACTCATACCGTTTGAGAGATCCTGGATGTTTGCCACCGGGGCTGGGGATTCCAATAGCTGGTCCACTGGGAGGGTTACGGTCCAGAGCACCGGTCATGGATCCCCAGGTCATCCTTCCATGGCAAGGGCATGGTCCGGGCCTACCATTGAGCCCATCCTGAGAAGCCTGATGGGCCACTGGGAGACGTTCCTTGGGGGGGGGCTGTCATGTCCTGGTGAGCGCTCACCCCCACCACCCTGTTTCTCTGCTCTCCTGTGATTACCTCATGTGACGCACCTGCTGATTCTGCTGAGCTAGCATTTATAAGGAAGTCAATGAACGGTCAAACGTACTTTGTGTGTGTTTCTCTTAGTGGTGCACCTTGCATTTAGGCTGACTGTACGGTCAGTATGACAGAATGTTGCCCAGATGGAAGCACGGTCCTGCTGCTATGAAATCCTTCCTCACCCCATTACCCTGCCAAATTCACACCATCTAACTTACACCTCTTATTTTTGAAGGGCAAGCACTTGCAAGACGACGAGATGCTGATGAAACTCTGATTTCCGATGCAACATGCAGACTTCCACAGGTGAGGTCTCCACAGCAGCATAAAGCTAGAAGAAGTGTGTGACCCTTGGGGGTACGTACGTAGAGTAAGACTAATAGCTGTGCCAGTTCATTTCTCTCAGAGCATGGGAAATGAGTCAGGGGAAATCTTAAATGAGCAGCCCTTGTCTGTTTGTCTGTTTAGAGCAGGGGTCAGCAACCTTTACCACTCAAAGAGCCATTTGGACCCGTTTCCCACAGAAAAGTAAACACTGGGAGCCACAAAAACCTTTTGACACTTAAAATGAAATAACACTGCATATAACTTTTTTTTTTCCCTTTATGCTATGTATAAACAAACTATAATGTGTTGCATTTATGAAATCAGGGAACTCCTGCAGAGAAAACAAAATTACATTTCTGCATGCAACAAAAACATTTTGAACTCCAAAAAAAAAAAAAGACATTGGGTTGAAGGTTGACATTGGGTTGAAAGGAGAGTGCTATTTCTAGCACTGATGACTCCTGATCCTTCGATAAAAATCTCATAATTCCGCTGAAAACAATACCGAAAGCTTAGAATACCAACATGAACCAGCGATGTGATTTGGGGTTGGGAAAATTATCTGAAAATTCAGCAGGGGGTCTGGGGGACATAGTCCCCCAGCGGGGTCCGTGGCAGAGCCCCGGTGGGGTGGGGTGGGGGGGCAAGGGGGGCAAAGCCCCCTGAAGCTTCTGGGTTTTTATGATTTTTAAGTACCAGAACTGTGCTTAAATGACATAAAACAAACAGCTGAATGCCACTTATTAATGTATAATATTGACTTACTGTATGTTCCAAGAAGATAGCATTCCAAAAATATTCCAACAAGCATTATCCATCACATGCTTTAACACTTGATCAAATCAAAATCAGTTAATTTTATCTGTTCCATAATAGAAATAAAATTCCAACATACCATTACTTTTTATAATTTCAGCATTCATTTCAGATCACCAGTTTCAATCTCTATTGAGACTTGAGCAGTTCATTTTGCACAATCACTGATGTAGCTAAGTCTTCGAAATATTCAAAAGTTATGAGTCAATATCCACTGTGCACTGTCAATTTCAAACTGTTTGGAATCATAAAAGGGGATGGTTAACTTTTATTACCGTTTCCTCCCTCGCGCCAGCCCAGCTCATACAGCCGCCAGTAACAGAGAGTTAATGACTCTCCACCTGGCCATACCGATTACCGGAAGTGGCGTATGGCCACTTCCGGTCCTGCCTGAAAGGGCGCAGCTTCACTGCGTTCCTGGACCACAAGCCGCTAACGTACTTAACGTACTTTATCTTCCTGGAAGATAAAATAAAGCGGAATTCGGCGAATTAGCAGAAAATCACATCCCTGAGAACACGCCGCCATGAATCTTTGAAAAAGCATACAACGAGCCATTTGATTGGTCCAATCGTTTGCAACTATCCAATCGCAGGGCTGTCAAGCTACTGCAATACAGCAGTAGCTTGAACACAACACATCTGAGTTATCGCGGGAGACGACTTCCGGGGAAGCGCAGAGCGCTAATGTAATCGTGTTGATTTTCGCTGACGGTGATTAAACTTTAACACGTTTTTTTTTAGATTTTACAAGATCAGCATAATCTTCAAATTTAGAATTACATTTTAAAAACTAATGAACTAAAATAAAATACATTTTAATTAAATACTCATTATTTATTTTCCAAAACCACAGGGAGCCGCAGCAGAGGGATGAAAGAGCCGCATGCGGCTCCGGAGCCGCGGGTTGCCGACCCCTGGTCTAGAGAAAGAGAATCCAATTGTATATTGATTAACTTCCTGTCACTTATTTGTGACTTTAGGCAGTTTTTTTCTTTATCATTTTATCAAAAAGGGCTTTAATTGATCTGGACAAAATGAACAAACAAATGAACAAACAAATGAAAACAAAGATACAGTCCAAAAAAGGTGGGTTTACAAGGCTTTCTCTGTACCTGGGGCAAACTCAGAGTTTTATCTATATTTTAGTGAGGGCATGCTTGTATTCTTTTGAAGGTGTGTTCATCCCGACAAGCTAACCTTTTACTTGTGTGTACGTGCTATGTATGTGCTGTGGGACTGTTTGTCCAGACTATCAGAGGGCAGACGACTGGAGAGAGGGAGAAGATGCAGTTATAAATATTTAATATCACCCATATGCTATTGTTGCCCTGCATTAGACTGGGGCAGAAATGAACACTCAGACTGTTTTGACCAGCGTCACACAGAATTTAGCCAGTGAAGCGTGCATGTGTGAGTGTGTATTTGAGCAAGTAAGCAAGTGAGTGGCTGAAAATGAAAAACTCATGAGAATATCTCTTTCGTTCTGAATTTATTTTATGAGCAGGACAGTTTCATTATGATTCAAATGTGATTGAAATGTGCAATGAACTGAAAAGGAAAGGAGTTGGCAGCCAGTTGACTAATGCTGCGGAAAAGTCCCAAATATTTGACTGGAAATATTTCTTTAGCAATAGCTGTGCATGTTTCTTGTAGGATGTTATTGGATAAACAGACATATGCAGGCTTAAAGGGATAGTTCAGTTCTATGTATTAATGTGAAATGCTCCAGAGACTCAGTGTGTCTTCACTGATTTCTGGGTGTAATTCCATCCATCCATCCATCCATCCATCTTCTACCACTTAGGGATTCGGGTCACGGGTGGAGCAGTGTAAGCAGAGAATTCCCTCTTCCCACCAACCTCCTCCAGCTCTTTAGGGAAGATATTCCCAGGCCCGCTGAAAGACAGTCTCTCCTACGTGTCCTCGGTCTGCTCTGGGGTCTCCTCCCAGTGGGATGTGCCCAAAACACCTCAATGGGCTCCCTTCGAAGTGGAGGAGCAGCGGCTCTCAGGGATAACTGAGCTCATGATTCTAAAGGCCTTTACATACTCTGCAAGAACAGAGAAATTTGTTCTCTCTCCCAGGGCTGCAAGAACAAAATGACGTCATTTTGTTCTTGCAGCCCTGGTTTGGAAGTTTTTGTGGCTTGATCTTGACACGTCATCGCGGCAGAACTTTTTTCTTGCGTGGTATCCAGGAACTATTGTGTGATTGGTTTGAAATGTGAATTTCCCAGGAGTTCTGCACTTGAGTTTCTTGTGAAGTATGAAATGTCGCGGCCAGAAAAAACTTTGTTCTTGTTCTTGCCACCTCAAGAAAAAGAAAAAAATTCTCTGTTCTTGTGGAGTATGTACAGGCCTTAAAGGTGAGTCCAGTAGTGACGTTCGTGAACGATTTGTTCGAATGTACAGGTTTTTATGGGTGAGCGTACTGTATTGAATCACTTATCAGAACTGTACTGGAAGCTAGGGATCACCAGCTGAATCACCCGCTGAGTCCCACCCACACCGTTCAGCCAACTCACAGTTCATTGAGCGGGAGGAGCTCCAGTACAGCACTGTGTGATTCAGTGTATGAATATTTCAAACAGATCTTTTTAGTGAATGAACTGGAAGTTACTCAGTACGTTTTAGAGAACTGTGGATCCCATCACTAGAGTCCATCACCGTACAGAGAAGGCTCATTTCAACAGCTTGTATCCACAATCTGATTCCTTTTGTCACCGCCCAAAGTTCATGACCATGGGTGAGGGTAGGAACACAGACTGACCAGTAGATCAACAGCCTTGCTTTGGCAATTCCATGACTACTCAGTTATTTCACATAACCCCAGTTCAGAAGAATTTAGCCATTCCTTCATTGTTACCATGGTTCTGTTTCAGATGTGCCGCTCAAGTTAACATATGCAAATTTTTAGTTGATATTTACTTAAAAGAAAAATCGTTAATCACCCATATGTGGTGGTGGTGTTTTATGTGTCTGTGTTGGGGCCCTCTACGTAGACACAAGATAGCTGTGTCGTTCCTCAATAAATGTAACGCTGCAAACATAAAAGCTAACAGTTGTGCCCCAACCTTCAAAATAAACCAGCTCCTTAGGAATGATTTGTTGTGCCTTCATAGCACAACATGAGAACATACCTTGTTACAGTGTAAAACTTCATAAGTTGTAGCTGTCTGCTCTGTGGGCTTTGGCATAAAAGCAGCAATAAAGTGTCACATAGTGAGCATGGTAACTGCTGTAAAGGGGCATGTTTAAAGTAAAACAGTAATCTCTTCCCGGCACTACCTCATAACCTGACTTCAGCTAAAAGCTGGTCCAGTGCAAAGTTTCTCATTCCATTTTCGTGTCCTTGATCTGTTTATTGAAGTACTCATTATGGTGCTTACTGTGTAAAACTAGACGTTTGTTTTCTCTTGTTTTTGTGTAGAAGTGACATTATCTAAGACTAAATATTTTTCCAGTGAAAGTCCGCTGAGATCAAGGTCTGTGCGAGTATTTTTTCCACACACAGGCAGTAGGTGATTTGAGGGGGGAACGCTATCCCCCTTGTTAGTAAAATGACCCCCGCCCCACTGTTAAGTGGCTCCCCACTTCCCCTTAAACAGTGAAAGTATAGTTTGTACAGTACAACTCTTGTCCGTGAGAGTGTAGCCTCAAATATACAAGAAAAAATTTTGAAAATTTAAGAGAAAAAGTTGTAACTTTATAAGAAATATCCATCCATCCATCCATCTTCTACCGCTTTTCCGGAGGTCCGGGTCGCGGAGGCAGCAGTTCAAGCAGAGAAGCCCAGACTTCCCTCTCCCCAGCCACCTGCTCCAGCTCTTCAGAGAGGATACCAAGGCGTTCCCAGACCAGCTGGGAGACATAGTCTCTCCACCGAGTCCTGGGTCTGCCCCGGGGTCTCCTCCCAGTGGGACGTACCCGAAACACCTCAAGTGGGAGGCGTCCAGGAGGCATCCTAATCAGATGCCCATACCACCTCAACTGACTCCTTTCAATGTGGAGGAGCAGCGGTTCTACTCTGAGCCTCTCCCGGATGACTGAGCTCCTCACCCTATCTCTGAGGGTGAGTCCAGCAATCCTACGGAGAAAGCTCATTTCAGCTGCTTGTATCTGCGATCTCGTTCTTTCGGTCATTACCCAAAGCTCGTGACCATAGGTGAGAGTAGGAACGTAGATTGACTGGTAAATCGACAGCTTTGCCTTAGAACTAAGCTCCCTCTTCACCACAACAGACCGGTACAACGTCCGCATCACTGCAGATGCTGCTCCAATCCGTCTGTCGATCTCTCGCTCCATTTTCCCCTCACTCGTGAACAAGACCCCAAGATACTTAAACTCCTCCACTTGGGGCAGGAGCCTGTCCCCAACCCGGAGAGGACAATATGTTTGCAAATTTATTAGTATACATATACTGTAGCTGTAAATTTGTGTGGAAAAAGGTAACAGGTTTATCACAAATAATAGCAAATTTATAAGAAAAAAGTACAAAATTTATTACAAAAGGCACAAATTTGCCAGGAAAAATTTCAAATTTATCAGATTTCCCAGAAAGATGTTACAACTTTACAAGGAAAAACCTCAGAGTTTTAAGAGAAAAAAAAAAGTCAAAAAAATGTATACAATCTGCATTGCCTCTTTTTGTAAGTTTGCAAATTCTATCTTTCATATTTTGTGACTTTTCTTTCCAGGAAATTTGTTGGTTTATTTCCCCTCGTTTCTAACTTCTTTTTCTTCATAAACTTGGGAATTTCTTATGGTAAATTTGAGACTTTTTAAATGGAAAATTAGCTTCTTTTATTATATTTTTGTACCTTCATTGTTGGAAATTTGTATTTGATTTACACTTATGTTTGTGCCTAATGCTAAATATATGAATATTCCTCATCACCACAGTCCCCCTTGTTAAAAAAAATAACAAATTGCCTACTGCTACCAGGATTATCCCTCAGTGGTTTTAATATCCCAATAAGAAGTTGAATCTGTTAATAAAATATCTGCACTTGATGTGAAATGACATTAAATATGTTTTACTACCTAAACCTAACCGTTGTTTGTTTAGTATGAGAAGTAAAGGAAACCAAACACCACGGGGCCCAAACTCCCAACTCCTGTGTGACATGCCGCTGATTTTTTTGGTACATCCATCAACAGCCTATACTGCTGCATCCATTGGCATTGTCACCTTCAAATATTGATGGGGTAGGTTTGCAGAAAAAGTGTCTTGCAAATCCATCAGGTTCTGTGCAGACAACCTCATGATGAGTTGGTTGGGTTAACGAAGAAAGTCGACAGTTTTCCACAGCCGCCTGCTATAGTCTCATTAGTGAAATGTCAGTAAACAACACTTGTTAATGTGTCACAAACTTGTTCAGAGTAGGTGACAAGGACATAGTCCACAGAAGAGACCTACTAAAATATAGTAGATTTTTAAAAAAGGTTAAATTAACTTGAAAGTGGCTGATTGTAAGCACAGGCGGACTTACCATTAGGCAAAGGTAGGTGACTGCCTTAGACCCCGATCTGCTAAGGACCCTGATCTACTAGGAACCCCGTATATATTTTTTTTAAACGTTTAGCATATTTAACATGATGTCCGACAAAATAAATAAACACAAGTATTTACATAAATGGTAAATCAAATCACAAATGTAACATCCTCCCCCCTTCTCCCCAGACTGTTGGACTCTTCCATGTTGTCTCTGAGACATGCGCATGCACATATCTTTGGTTAAACAAACCATACAGCGTGTACAATAACAGCGGCAAAATGAAACAAAGTTATCCGAGCGGTGCAGAGAAATGGAGAAATGCTATTATGCTGTGTATGTTTCTGTTGTTTTGGTCGTCTACTGTCATGCTGCTGTTACACTGTAATTTCCCAGCTTAGGATCAATAAAGTACATCTATCTATCTAAAAAGGGAAGAGCACAGAAAATTTTTATCAAAGCAACCTTTTTCACTTCAACCTGGGAGGAGACTTATCTCCTGAGAAGCAGAAAGAGAGCAATGCTGTTTGTATGAGCACACATGATGCTAGTGACGAGCACCTGTTGTTAATGAGGAGGTAGCGGTGATGCTGGTTGCTGACAGTACAGGTAAACAACAATTTTTTTTTACTGCTTTTTCTAATTGCAAGATTTGCAGAGGCCAAGGCTCACAAGGTCAAATTTAAATATGACCAGTTGTGCTCCCCAGGCATACACAGGATATTTGCAGCCTCAGCAGATGACATTACATGAGATTAAATATAGTTTGTTTGTTTTATTAAGATCCCCATTAGCACTTAAAACATTGGTTATTTTTCCTGGGGTCTAACATACATTCTCTCTTGCGTCTACAGTATGTTGTACAGAGGAGGGACCTCTCCGCTGGACCGTCACCTTGCCGTGGTGGAGAAGCTTGTGTGTCCCGGTGATTCTCCGAGCTATGTCACCTGGAGTCTTGTACTCCTGGTAGGGCCACCCTTGGTGAACAGGTCAGAGTTAAGGGTCCAGACTAAGCACGGTCCAAACTGAAGACCCCTATGGCGATACTGGCTGCTTGTCACCCTGTGATGGCGGATGAGGGCTACAGCAGGATGGGCACCTCCGGTTGTCTGGGCTACTTCCTGCCACTGGATTCAGACCCCAACCTGTCAAGTTTGTGTGGTTGCCGTCGGTGCACTGGCCTCCTCATGTTATAAGCGTCACACGCAGGCCTCTACCTTTCGGGGAACCCAGATTGTATCCCCCTTAGGTAGACATCATCCTCAGTGATGAGGGATTGCCTATCACAAAGGAGAGAGCACAATAGATCCTCTGCAAAATGGACAAGTCAGCAGACCATGAACAGGACCTTGCTGGCAAATGTGGGTAAGTCAGTCCCTCCAGGATTTCACAGGATGTTTTTATGATTGTTGTGGCCCCAAAAGCCTGAATTTGCAGGAACTAAAAGTTGTGTGAGGAATTCCAAATTTTAAAGCAGATGCTTTTTCCACAGTTTACTGCAACGATATTCTATATAACACCACAAGAAAAGCACAGGATTGTCAAAAAAAATTTCCTATTAAAGATGATTTGTAAATTAAGCAGAAACTTCTGCTATACAGAAAAACTCTCTTGTGCAACAGCAAATACAGACTTTAACACAATTAAGTGAGAATGAAATAGCTACTTATAATTTTGTCATAAAAATGACCAACACTGTAGGCTATTCTTGCTAAGAACATGAATAAAAAAGATGAAAAAATAATTATCCATTACAACCAGCTAAACTACACTGAATGCATGTTAACGAGTATAGATTTAGAAATTATGGCAGCAGCTTCATTTTAAAACTCCCTAAATGCAGTGGTGCCCAACCACTCGGTACCGAGCACAGAGAAAAAAAGAAATATATATATATATATATATATATATATATATATATATATATATATATATATATATATATATAAATATATAAAAGAAATAATCTATTCTGTTGCTCTGTATTGTCTATCAAAGTCTGTGTTTTTCGGAAAAAAAATTATTGAATATTCTCTCTCTTTCTATGCCTGACTCCTACCTGTCTGTCTATCTGCTGCACGTCTTGACACACACCTGTCTCATCAGATACTCATCTTCTCTTTACCAGGAGAAGAGGCTCTCCTTGGGGGTTTGCTGGGGTGCATGTTGGTCCATGTCCAGACCGGAGTTTCAAAGCTCATTGACAAGATGTAGTAATGATTTTACCTCTAAAGATGTATAAAATGTAACAACACTGGCTGTAGTGTTATATTTGCTCGTTTGTTTATGGTTTTATGACGTTTCTCCTCATGTGCGCTTCCGCAACGGGGTGCTTTTCAGGCAGGCAAGCGTTTTTCAACACAAACCCGGCACTTCGTACACACAGTCAAGACAGAGATGTGGGGAGACATCTGCCAGTGGGACGGGGGAAAGAGAGGATGGGATGGTGTGGGAAAACTCATGGGGAAGTGTTTTTTTTTTTTTTTTTAAATTGCACATTCTGTTTTTTACTGATGTGTTCCATTAACCCCTTGCACTCCGGTCAATTTCCCTAAAAACGCCAAAAAAATAATGTGTCCAAACTAAATCAAAAGCTGTTCTTCAACCCTTTGCAGCATCTTCATGGGGTTGGTCTCATTTAAAAGAAAATACTTTGAATTTTTTGGCAAAACAGTCATAATCTCTCTAAGTGCTCCTGCCACTGAGTAACAGTCATCTAAACATACTGAACTTGAAGAAAATAAATTTCACCTGGGTGTTTTTTTGGATACAAATGCTTGCAAATAACACAAAGCTGTCCGATCCGGCTGGAAAATGTAACAGAAATGTAGAACCAAGTGTTATCAAGCTGAGGTCCAAATTTGGTAACAATACCACAAAAAATGAATATATTACACAGCTTTTTTCTCAGGTTGTTCCCAGGCGTTTTTGAACTGTGCCAAACTGTGCCAAATGGCACAGTTTGGAAAAACATTCTAGAACTTTTGAATGCTTCAACATAGAAGCTTCATCTTGGGCTCTAATGAAAGGTGACACTCAGGGCTATCTTGTTAGCTATCCAGAAACACTGTCAGTAGTAATGACGCAGAGAAAATGAAGTTTCAATTCTAAACACGCTTTACTGAACAAAAATGTCAATATACAAAACATACTATTTACAAACAACAAATTCAATTCAATTCAACTTTATTTATATAGCGCCATTTCACAACAACAGTCATCTCATAGCACTATCAACTGTAGGGGGAACCCCCACAGTTGCAGAAAGACCCCAGCAATCAGGCGATCCCCTGTAAGCAAGCACTTGGCGACGGGATATTTTACAAGTTGACAGCAATACCCTCTCAATCAAATATAATTTTCTAATCCTACTCATCATCATACTGATTCCTAGAAAATGTGTCAAGATTTTGCTGAGGCGGTCATGCATATCCGTGCCTCTCTTCTGCTCATTGGCCTCTTCTGCTGCTGGGCTGCTGAGGTAAAGGGCCCAGCTGATCAGGAGAAACTTTGTCCTGGTCATTACACTCTTGGGGAAAGGAAGGCTGGACAGGTGTCCCCCTCGCCAGTAATCACTGAAGGATTTGCACTTGACTATACCCATGTAAATAATCAGGCCAAAAAATGAGAGCAGGTCGGAGCATGTGAGGTCAATCCAGGGGCTGGTGGGTGTGTTGTAGTGTGCAGAGCCATGTAGGTTGGTGTTCTCAACAATGTGGTCTAGCACAGATGGAGTGAAAAATAACTCAAACAACTGAACGGGGGTGTATGAAGCTGTTGTAATTAGCTGAGGTCCAGGTGGATTTTTGGGACGAAAAATGGGCTGTGGTGGAATGATGTCAGGGGTGTCGGAATCATGCCACCTCTCCTCAGCTGATGAAGGGCCGGCCGATGTCCCAGGCTGAGGGCTGCCATCACCACTCTCGCCACCTCTTCCTCTCCTGCTACCTCCTCTTCCTCTCCCCAGTGGTGTCCCTCTTTTTGGGGTAGAGGTTTCCTCTTCTGACGAGCTCGCCTGCAGCTCCCTTCTTCTGCGCTTGCTGGCAGAGTGCTCATCTGGCACCCACTCCTCACCAGAGTCTTCATCTGAAGTTTGTCTATTATGTGAAAATAAAGTCATTTACAAAGTTCAATTTTTATTTTTCACTATTCTCCTATTTTCCCAGAGTTCACATACACAGCACAGTTCCTGTTTTTTTTTTTTTTTACAAGAAAAAATAGCCTAAAGTGCAATAAAAATTATACTAAAACATTATTACATTTCTAGAGGGTAACAAACAACCCACTGGGAGGAGACCCCGGGGCAGACCCAGGACTAGGTGGAGAGACTATGTCTCCCAGCTGGTCTGGGAACGCCTTGGTATCCTCTCTGGAGAGCTGGAGCAGGTAGCTGGGGAGAGGGAAGTCTGGGCTTCTCTGCTTGAACTGCTGCCTCCGCGACTCGGACCTCCGGAAAAGTGGTAGAAGATGGATGGATGGATGGATGGATAACAAACACCCCCCCCCCCCCACACACACACACAAACATGCCACGTAAAAAATGTGTGGCCTTTTTTACAAGAAAAAATAGCCTACAGTGCAATAAAAATTATACTAAAACGTTATTACATTTCTAGAGGGTAACAAACAACCTACTAGAAAGAGACCCCGGGGCAGACCCAGGACTCGGTGGAGAGACTATGTCTCCCAGCTGGTCTGGGAACGCCTTGGTGTCCTCTCTGGAGAGCTGGAGCAGGTGGCTGGGGAGAGGGAAGTCTGGGCTTCTCTGCTTGAACTCCGGAAAAGCGGTAGAAGATAGATGGATGGATGGATGGATAACAAACAACCCCCCCCCCCCCCACACACAGACACAAAAACATGCCACGTAAAAAATGTGTGGCCTTTTTTACAAGAAAAAATAGCCTACAGTGCAATAAAAACTAGAAAAGCACTCGGAGAGCGCAGACCTCCGCCAAGCGCCACAGTTCCCCCATACAGTGTTTGTGTGTACGTTTTCAGATTCCTTGACCATGAAAACATATGACTAGCAATTGGATTCACAATGATAGGATTAGTGGTTCAGTAGTTATTGACGAAAATGGCATTTTCCGTAATGGCAGTTTTCTTCTGGACGGTGATCCGGATCACCACCAAAATCTAATCATCTGTAGGATACCCCATTTCTGACAATCTGTGAAAATTTCATGAAAATCCGTCCATAACTTTTTGAGTTATCTTGCTAACAAACAAACAGACAGACAGACAGACAAACAAACAGACAGACAGACAAACCAACGCCGATGAAAACATAACCTCCTTGGCGGAGGTAAAAATTAACTAGAAAAAGGTTTCTAATTTTTGAGAGAAAATTCACCAATGTAACAGAAAAAAAGGCACAAATTTATTGAGAAAAAGTTGAAGAAAATGTTAATTCTTTTACATCTTCAACTGCTTAATTCTTTAGGGTCGCCGGGGGTGGGGGGTGGCTGGACCCTATCTGATCACATAACCTCCTTGGCGGAGGTAATAAAAAAAAAAAAAAGAATCCTTTAAAAAATTCCTGGATCCAGACGGTGATCCGGATCACTACCAAAATGTAATCATCTGTAGGATACCCCATTTCTGACAATCTGTGAAAATTTAATGAAAATCCGTCCATAACTTTTTGAGTTATCTTGCTAACAAACAAACAGACAAACAAACAAACAAACCAACGCTGATAATCACATAACCTCCCCCTTTGGCGGAGGTAATTATGCTAAAATATCTATCTGCAATGCAGAGGATAACACCCCCCCGCCCCGCTACAGAGGAACTCTGCACACCAAAAAACTTGTGGCCATGATGCACCGTTGGAATTACCGATCGGTCAAAAGTGATTTTTATTACTATTTTCATCGATAAAGAATAATTTAGCTTATAACGCTTACTTGTCCACAACAGCAGTAAGTTCCTCATTGTCAGACAAACATGAAGCTGGTCCGGTTGTAACGGACTCGTGCTTCTGGTCACCCGACCCGGTCAAAACATCTCCGCTTCCATGCTTGTGGTTTTGGCGAACCATTTTCCAAATAAATAATCCAAAAAAGACTGGCTGATGCTACCGTTCCGCACAGGTCTCAATGTCAGTCACCCAGCGGCTTAGGCAAAAGAGATTTTATGCAGGGAGATGCACGTCAGCTGTCAAACTTCTCTGCTTCAATTGGCTCGTATTCGCAGCCGTTGGTAGGCAGGTCCTTCTTGCTAGGTTTTCAGTCATTGGTTCTTCAAGGTTTCAGAAACCCAATTCAAGGCTTAGAGGTCAATCAAATCTAAACCAATCATACACTCCTTTGGCTTTCTGTTCACAGCTGTGTGAAAAGAAAGCCGAACAATGCAGCTTTTTTTTTTTCCCTTGCGCACTGAGACGCACAGTGCGCTCTGGGACGCATGAGGGCGCACTGGGACGCAGAGACGTGCCCGCCCGCGGTACACCGGAGTGCAAGAGGTTAATACTCACTGTAAACACGGAAGTGAGCGCAATGCAGTGACACATTTGATTGGTTAGACTGAATGTTTGAGCTCTACTCAGGGATAAATTTGATTGGGGAAATTGGTGGAAGTTGATGAGGATTGGCCAAAATTGTGGGAAAGTTGCGGTGATTGGACAAAGTTGCAAGGTTGCTCAAAAGATGCGGTGTTGGCCTGATTTCGCCTGAATTAGTACGATCGCAATATCGCAAAATCCTGGAGGGACTGGTAAGTGTGAACAAACAACAGATCTTCTATGTGAATTGTTTTTTTTTTTTTTATAAATAGACAAAAGTCTACATTCAATTTGTTAATCTTCTTTGTTTTAGTTAGAAAGGAGATAGCAGCAATGCTTGATGAGGAACTGGTACCAATCAACGACAGGATAATGACTATGAGACTCCTACTACAGCAGAAGATGCATGTCACACTCATCAGTGTATATGCCCCAACAATGACCAACACAGAGGAGGTGAAGGAAGAGTTCTACAGTGATTTATGTGAGACGATCAGGCTTGTACCGACTGATGACAGGCTGATACTCGGAGATTTTAATGCTAGAGTTGGTTCGGACACTGAGAAATGGAAAGGAGTGCTAGGCAGTCATGGAGTAGGCAAGTGCAATGCTAATGGAGAACATCTACTTCCACTATGTTCAGAGTACAACCTTGTGAAAACCAACACTCTATTTAAGCACAAGGACACACACAAGAAGACATGGATGCACCCAAGATCCAAGCACTGGCACTTATTAGACTACATCATGACATAACGCACGGCTCAGGAGACGCACACACACAGGCTCAGAGTAGTTCAAATAGTTTATTAACAACAGGCGTGAATGAGTGCGTGCCTGCGGGGTGTAAATGTGTTGGTGGCGGCGTCCGCTTCAGACACAGAGGCAGGTGACCGTACAGCCGGGCAACCCTATGGAGAAGGCACAGGGAGAGGGTGACAGGCATACACCAACACAGGAGGGATTATGGCAAGAGAAGGACTTACTTGGATGACAGGACAGCTGGCACAGCAAGGGACGAAACCCGGGAGACAGCCACCTGGAGAGCTCGGTGCAACAGCGAGGAATGGGCGTTGGAGAGAAGACGTCCGCCGCCGGGAAATCCACCTGTGCACAGGGGAGCAGACTGGAGAGAGAAGGTAAGGCTTCTTACCCAAACAATTGCGCTGAAGATAGTAGATGACTCACAACGGTGAGGAACGAAGTCTGACGGCTTCAGGCCGAAGCTCAGGGCGAGATGGCTCTTATCCCTCGCCGTTGATGACGAGCAGGTGCGGGAGCAGGTGGTGCTGCTGATGAATGGCGCGGCGTGACAGTACTCCCCCCTCTAGCAGCGCCTCCTGGCGATGGCTTATCTGGGTGCGCTCGGTGGAAGTCCGCGATGAGCGATGGGTCCAACACAAACGACGAGGGTACCCACTGTCGATGCTCGGGCCCAAAGCCCTCCCAGTCCACCAAGTACTGCAACCCACGACCCCGGCGTCGAGAGTCCAGGATGGAGGCGACAGACCAGGCCGGATGGCCATCAATCATCCGGGGTGCGGGTTGCGCAGCAGGAGGGGGGCAAAGGGGGTCGGTGACTGCCAGCTTCACCTTCGACACGTGGAAGGTGGGATGGATGCGGAGGGAGGGGGGAATAGCCACGCACACAGCCACCGGGTTGATGATCCGGGTGATGGGATAGGGACCCATGAAGCGCTGTGCCAGCTTTCTCCTCTCGCCTTTTAGGGTGACGTCCTGGGTGGAAACGTAGACACGTTGCCCAACTCTGTACGCGGGGGCAGGTCTTCTATGCCGGTCCGCCACAGTCCTGTTGCGCTCCGCTGTGCGTAAAAGCGCATTACGCGCGGCAGCCCAGATGGAGCGGAACTGCCTGAGATGTGCTCTAACTGAGGGGACGGTTACCTCACTCTCCTGCTCTGGAAACAGCGGGGGGTCGTAACCCAGGGACGCCTTGAATGGAGACATCCCCGTAGCAGAAGAGCGAGCGGTATTATGAGCATACTCGACCCAGGCGAGATGGTTGCTCCAGGACGTTGGTTTAGATGAGGTCACACAGCAGAGCGCAGCCTCCAGCTCCTGGTTGGTCCGCTCACACTGCCCGTTGGACTGGGGGTGATGGCCGGAGGAGAGGCTCACCTTGGCTCCAATGGCGTTACAGAACGACCTCCAAACCTCGGATGAAAATTGGGGGCCCCGGTCCGAGACCACGTCCACCGGAATCCCGTGCAGCCTGACCACGTGTTGGACAAGGAGATCCGCCGTCTCCAGGGCAGTAGGGAGACCTCGCAGGGGGACGAAGTGCGCCGCCTTGGAGAAACGGTCCACGATGGTCAGGATGGAGTCAAAGGAGTTGGAAACGGGGAGACCGGTGACGAAATCCAACGCGATGTGCGACCAGGGCCTGCCAGGAACGGGCAGGGGCTGGAGCAGAACCGCTGGAGGGGCGTTTCCCGACTTGCAGGTGGCACAGATAGGGCAAGCCCGGGCGTAGCGGGCTGCGTCCCTCCGCAGGCCTGGCCACCAAAAGGACCGTTGGAGGAGGTTGATCATCCGGGAGGTGCCGGGATGACAGGTGAGCCGGGAGGTGTGGAGCCAGTGGATGACCTCTCCTCGGACCGCAGATGGCACGAACAGTCTTCCTTCCGGTCCGCCGCCAGGATCAGGTTCCACCTCCTGCGCCTTCCGGGTCTTGCTCTTGATGTCCCAAGAGATGGCACCCACGACGCACGACCTGGGCAGGATGGTGTGGGGCGTCTCCTCAGCCCCCACGGGGGTAAACTGCCTAGAGAGGGCGTCAGGCAGGCCGTTCTTGGAGCCTGGCCTGAAGGTGATGGTAAAATGGAACCTGGCGAAGAACAAAGACCAGCGCGCCTGGCGGGCGTTCAGGCGCTTGGCAGATCGTAAATATTCTAAGTTCTTGTGGTCCGTCAGGACCACGAATGGCAGGTCCGCCCCCTCTAGCCAGTGGCGCCACTCCTGTAAGGCGAGTTTGATGGCCAGGAGCTCTCTGTCCCCCACATCGTAGTTCCTCTCCGCCGGGGACAAGCGCTGGGAGAAGAAGGCACAGGGTCGTTTGGCGCCATCGTCCGGTGACCGCTGGGATAGAACTGCTCCCACTCCCGTGTCCGAGGCATCCACCTCCACTATGCACTGCAGCGCGGGGTCGACCTGGCGAAGAACCCGGGAGGAGGAGAATTCCGCCTTCAGCGCCTTAAAGGCAGCAGCGACCTCTTCTGTCCACTGGAAAGGGACCTTCGGGGACGTGAGGCGGGTCAGCGGTCCGACGATCGAGCTGAAGTTGGGCACAAAGCGGCGGTAGAAATTGGCGAAGCCAACAAATTGTTGCACCTGCTTCCGGGATGCGGGAGTAGGCCACTCCACCACCACCTTCACCTTCTCTGGGTCTGGAAGCACCTGGTCTTGAGAGATGATGAATCCCAGGAAGGATGTGGTCCTAGCGTAGAATTCGCACTTCTCAGCCTTCACGTAGAGCCGATTCTCCAGCAGTCTTTGGAGGACCCGCCTCACATGGACCTGGTGCTCGTCCCTGGACCTGGAGAAGATAAGGATGTCGTCCAGGTAGACGAACACGAAGAGGCCGATGAAATCCCGGAGGACATCGTTGATGAGGCGCTGAAAGACGGCAGGAGCGTTGGTTAACCCGAACGGCATGACTAGGTATTCAAAGTGGCCGTTCGGGGTACGGAAGGCTGTCTTCCATTCATCTCCCTCCCGGATCCTGACGAGGTGGTAAGCGCTGCGTAGATCCAGCTTGGTAAACCAGGTCGCCCCCTGGAGGGAGTGGAAGGCAGTGTCCATGAGGGGCAGGGTGTAACGGTCCCTCTCAGTGATGTCGTTGAGCGCACGGTAGTCTATGCAGGGGCGGAGGGACCCGTCCTTTTTCCCGACGAAGAAGAACCCTGCCCCCACGGGTGACGACGATGGGCGAATTATCCCAGCGCTCAGTGATTCCTTCAGGTAGGTGTTCATTGTCTCCTTCTCTGGCGCAGACAGGCTGTAGAGCCGACCAGAAGGTAAGGGGGCCCCCTGGCGGAGGTTGATGGCACAGTCATAGGGCCGATGAGGGGGAAGAGACATAGCTTTCGCCTTGCTGAACACCATACCCAGGTCGTGAAATTCCGGAGGCACCAGAGACAGGTCCGGAGGTGCTGCGTCCGCCACAGGGGGGGAAGCGGACGGGGAGCAGGCAGCGGACTGAAGGCAGGTGCCCATACAAAACGTGCTCCATGCCGCTAACCCAGCTGACTTCCAGTCCAGGACAGGGTTGTGGAGGCGTAGCCAGGGATACCCCAGGATGACGGGCGACACAGAGTTGGGCAGGACGTAGAAAACCATCTCCTCCCGGTGGTTCCCTGAGATGATGACCGGGACGGGGACGGTCTGATGTGAGACTCTCCCAAGGGAGGCACGAGAGAGATTGACCAGGGAGATGGGGTTTCTCAGTGCCTGACAGCGGATGCCCAATCGGGTTGCCAGGCTTTGTGAAATGAAGCTGCCTTCTGCGCCCGAATCCACCAGTGCGTGGGTGAGATGCCCAGTGGGGTTGTGGCAGAAACGGATGGGCAGCTTCAATTGGGTGAGGGGATTTTGCCGATTGACGTCCGTGAGGCCCCCTACAGTGACTCGCGGACCCCGCCGTTTGGCTTCTGTGGACAAAGCTCCACCGTGTGCTGACTGTCTCCGCAATACATGCAGAGACCCAACTCGTGGCGGCGTTGTCTCTCTGCCGGGGAGAGCTTTGTCCAGCCCGTCACCATCGGCTCCGACTCCTCGGGGCGCGATGGTGGCGGCGTCGCCAGGGGGCGAGCTTGGGGCAGGCGCAGCGAGGCTCCCCGAGGGCGAGAAGTAGACGACTTCCGTCCTGAGGAGCGCTCGCGCAGCCTGTTGTCCAAGCTAATGGCTAGTGAGGTTAGCTCCGCTAGCGTTCCGGGAACATCCCGTCCAGCCAGTTCATCCCTCAGATCGTCATTGAGGCTGCGGAGGAACAGGCCACAGAGGGAACGTTCGTCCCAGCCCAATTCCTCCGCTGCTACCCGGTAGTCGATAGCATAGTCCGCGGCTGACCGGCTTCCCTGCTGGAGAGCGAGAAGCCGATCGACCTGGACCGTCTCGGTGCGAGAATGGTCGAACACCTCCAGGAAGCGCCTCACGAACTCGGCATAGGTGAGGGTGGCATAACTGGGTCTCGCCATTATAGCGTAGGCCCAGGTTAAAGCGCGCCCCTCCAGGAGGTTACCTATGTAGCCGATTCGGCTGTGATCTGAGGGAAAGTCCCCGGGCACACGGTCGAACACGGACTCACACTGCATCACAAACCCCCGCGCTCCGCCGAGCTTTCCGCTAAAGCGAGCGGGGGTCGGAATTGGTGTGAGACGGGCCGGTGCCACCGGAGCTGGCTGAACGGCCGCAGGAACAGCAGGAGCTGCGCCACCCTGGGGAGCCGGGGGGAACGGCTGCTGGGGGTCCAGATGGTCCAATCGGTTTGTTATTGCTACTAATTGGTTCAGGATCACCTGTTGTTGATAAGCGATTTGATCCACTCGAACCTCGAGAGTGGTAAGACGGTGTGCGAGCCCGCCGTCTGCCGAGCCGCTCTGCTGAAGCCGTACTGACATAACGCACGGCTCAGGAGACGCACACACACAGGCTCAGAGTAGTTCAAATAGTTTATTAACAACAGGCGTGAATGAGTGCGTGCCTGCGGGGTGTAAATGTGTTGGTGGCGGCGTCCGCTTCAGACACAGAGGCAGGTGACCGTACAGCCGGGCAACCCTATGGAGAAGGCACAGGGAGAGGGTGACAGGCATACACCAACACAGGAGGGATTATGGCAAGAGAAGGACTTACTTGGATGACAGGACAGCTGGCACAGCAAGGGACGAAACCCGGGAGACAGCCACCTGGAGAGCTCGGTGCAACAGTGAGGAATGGGCGTTGGAGAGAAGACGTCCGCCGCCGGGAAATCCACCTGTGCACAGGGGAGCAGACTGGAGAGAGAAGGTAAGGCTTCTTACCCAAACAATTGCGCTGAAGATAGTAGATGACTCACAACGGTGAGGAACGAAGTCTGACGGCTTCAGGCCGAAGCTCAGGGCGAGATGGCTCTTATCCCTCGCCGTTGATGACGAGCAGGTGCGGGAGCAGGTGGTGCCGCTGATGAATGGCGCGGCGTGACACATCATAGTCAGGCAGAGAGACATAAGGGATGTATTGGGCACCAGAGCAATGAGAGGTGCGGACTGTGGTACTGACCATGTTATGCTGAGATCTAGATTAAGGATTTGGAGATGAAAACAGCACTGCAGGACGGGTGCGAAGCCACCATGGAAGCTAAACACTAGTGCACTGAAAGGCCAAAAGAAGCAGGAAGAACTTACACAGGAAATGGATGAAAACTTGAAAGACTGGGACAGCAACAACTCAGAGAATGACATAGAAGAGAAATGGGCAACACTGAAGGATATGGTGTATCAGACTGCGAGTGATGTATTAGGCCACCCTGAGAGGAAACATCAAGATTGGTTTGATGAGCATGATGAACACCTGAAGAAACTACTAGAAGTGAGGAATACAGCTAGGTAGGAAAACCTACAGTGTAACACAAGGTCGAAGAAGAAGAAATACTCAAAGGCTCAGAGTGAGCTACAGAAGTACACCAGAGAGATGAAGTCCAACTGGTGGGATGAAAAAGCGGAGGAACTTCAAACTGCAACAGACAGGAAGGACATGAAAACATTCTTCACAGGTTTGAGAGAAATCTACGGCCCTAAACCAAGAGGACTGATCCAACTAAAGGCTATGGATGGTGAAACGGTTTTGCAGGAGAAAGACAAGATCCTGGACAGATTTGCAGACCACTTTGACCAACTACTAAACAACTCTGGAGATCTCACTGAAGAGGCTAAAGAAGCTCTGGTGCAGTGACCAGCTGTATCAAGTCTGGATGAACCACCAAATTTTGATGAACTAATGGCAGCTATCAGGACAACACAGGAAGGCAAAGCTCCAGGAAGGGATGGAATTCAAGCAGAAGTGTGGAAATTTGGTGGTGTTCAGCTGACCAACTGCCTGCACAAGCTCATCCAAGAGATATGGGATGCCCAGAAAGTACCTCAAGACTGGAAGGATGCAAGTATTGTGCCTTTATTCAAGAAAGGTGACAGGAAAGATTGTAGAAATTACCGAGGTACTGTATATCACTGCTAGCCACTGTTGGTAAGATTCTCTCACGTGTACTACTGAACAGACTCAATGAACACATCTTGCAGAATGTACTACCGGAAACCCAGTGTGGCTTTAGAAGTGGAAGAAGCACAATGGACATGATTTTCGGCTTGAAACAGGTTCAAGAAAAGTGTATCGAACAGAACATGCCGCTTTATGTAGTCTTCATAGACTTCAGTAAAGCCTTCAATACTGTTTCACAACAAGAACTTTGGCAGGTACTCAAGAAATATGGCTGTACAGAGAAGTTTGTCAGCCTGATTGAGGCACTCCATACAGGTATGCAAGCAAACGTGGCAATGAGTGGTTCAGTATCTAAAGACTTTTCAGTAAGCAACGAGGTGAAACAAGAATGTGTGCTGGCACCTACACTCTTCTTGCTATATCTGGCAGCCATGCTTGAGGTGACCTTCAAAGACACTTCAGAAGGAGTATACATTCAAACAAGGAAAGAAGCAGACTTGCTCAATGTGGCACAGTTTAAAGCCAAGAGTAAGACATCGATAAAGTTAGTAAGAGAAATGCTCTTTGCCGACAGCAGTGCTCTAGTTGCACACAGAGCGGAAGATATGCAATCTTTAGTGGAGAAATTTGCAAGACCAGCTAGCCAATTCAGCCTCAAAATCAACATCAAGAAGATAGAGTGCCTTTATCAACCACCAAAGTTCCAGTTATCAACATCACTGCCAGAAGAGATCAGCATTGGTACAGAGCCACTAGTCAAATGCAAGACTTTCAAGTATCTAGGGAGTACTGTTTCAGAGAATGCTAGGCTGGAGGATGAACTATCTCTCAGAATAGGAAGAGCGATCGCTGTGTTTGGAAACTTGAGGGAGAGACTGTGGAACAATCGACATGTGTCTATCCGTGTGAAATGCAAAGTGTACAGAGCGACAGTACTGGCTACTCTATTGTGCGTTGCTGAAACTTGGACTGTCTACAGAGTGCAGACAAAGAAACTCCATGCATACATGGTGAGACACCTTCGAGCCATAATGAACATCTCATGGAAAGACAGGATAACCAACATAGAAGTGTTGAAACGAGCTGGTCTACCATCAATGGAGGACATGCTAATACAGATGAACCTGAGATGGCTCGGACAGGTTGAGATGATGGACCACCAGTGTCTCCCTCGGCAGTTACTCTACTCACAGTTATGCGAGGACAAACACAATCAGGGTAGACCAAGGCTCAGATTTAAAGACACTGTAAAAAGAAACTTGATGAGGTTGGATATAGACAGGAGTTCCTGGCAGTGGAAGGCTAAGGACAGAGCTGTGTGGAGGAATCTGATCAAACCTAAATGAAACAGTCATTGTCGCCCACGACAGACTGCTATGATGATGATGATGAATTCCTGATGCCTAAATGATATCATCATTTGAAGACTTCTGAGGACAATAAGTTTCAGGTAGGATTTCAATAAGGCCTGAAAAGAAAGTGTAGAACAAAGAAAAAGTAGGACCCCATTTCTGTCTTTGCCTTGGGACCCAAATGGACTGTCTGCCCCTGATTGTAAGACTACCTGAGCCAGCTTGTTAACAGTGGAAGGTGCAGGTGTGAGCTCTATCAGATGACAACTGTCCCACAGCCATTTCTCCACAGGAAAATACGTCAACGTTTTTATCAGAATTATCAGCAGATAGTTCTGATAAAATAATGCACAGATACAAAACTGGTTCAATATGAGCTTGTTTATCTTGTAGCAACTTGCGGTTATGATTGCATTTCATTTCATTGGATTTTGTATCTAAAACCCTCCTTAATTTGGGACCCAAATCACGCACTAACAAATGAAAACTAATGTCTCTAAATGGCCTAACACATTCACACAATAGAACCTAAAACAGGGAGGACAGGTGGACTACTGTCCTGCCTACATGGCATGGTGGATTATTCTGCCACCTGCTAAAACAAAGCAGTCCATTAATAAACTAAAATTGTGCACCGTGTTCCTAATCTAAAGAAAACACAAAATAATCCCATATATAACATTTCTATTAACACCAGAACTATAATATATACCGGTACTATTTACAACTCAGTTCTTTGGATAAAAGGATAGAACTGGCATGGGGGCCCAGGACACCCTCTCAGCAGATGCGCCCCTGGAAACTGCCGGTCCTCGGGGTGATGGCTGACCCTCCAGATGGTGAAGCCGTTCCTCCTCACCATCGGCCTCATCCCACATCCAGCCTCGTTTCCTGGAGTCTACTCCCAGACACGCCAAAGCCGATTTGCATGCCACACCGAACTGTCAGACAGCCTGAAGTGCACTGTGCCCAGTTTGTCCACTATACGCAGACACGCCCGATGCCCCTCAAGTTGTCATTTGGCCCATCTTCACCACGGACGTTACTCATCTCGACTCCGAACCCAATCCAGGACCCTCAGCGGGACCCAGCTCAGCTTGAGACGTTGTTGTCGAGCACACCGATCCTCTGTGCTTCTCGGTCTTGCCCTGACCTCTTCTAATGCTGTTGTAACATGTGCCGTCGTAGCTGCAGACCCCCCATCCCATTGCGGCCAAACTCCGGAGGCATCCTTGGCTAACCCACTGGTTCCACTCACCGACACAGGTGCTTCGCCGTCACACTCGGTGGCTCCCTCCACCATTTCCCGAGTGCCGGGATTGAGACTTCACTGTGCCCAATCTGAGTGAAACTGGTCCCGCTTGACCACCGTAGTGTCTGGTAGTTCTTCATCCCACACCGTGTGGATGGTTGTCGGAGGTGGGCAGAGTGCTTTTTTCCATGGGCTCTCCAGGTTAAATCCATGGCAGACCCTGGCAAAATGGTTCAAGTGACCACATCTGTTACAATGTGCTCCTCTTGCTGGACAGTCCTTAGCCTTTTTGTGGTGCATCATAGACCCACAGCCCATGCAAAGGGGCTTTCCTGGGGCAGACCTTTGGCTGGTAGTGTTGGCTTCCGTATCTTCACCGTCCAAGCTACCGTCGCTCTCTGGGTCTGCGACATTTACCGCGATGAGAGGCTCCGGCGACTGCTGTGACTGGCGCCCATTTAGCTCCAGACCTAGCTTGTCCGTGGCTTCCATTTGAAGACCTAGCTTGACTACTCTGGCTAATGTGAGGTCCCTAGGCACCGTAAGTAGCCTAGCCTGCAACGTGGCATTGCTTGTATGTTCCGCCAGCTGGTCACAAATAATTTCTTCCTCCAGTGTCCCAAAACTATACTCGCTAGCTAGCTGCTTCAAGTCAGTGACGAACTGCCGAACGGATTCACCTACCTGCTGATGCCACTGGCGAAAGCGGATCCTCTGGACCATCACGTTATCCGGGTTGTGGAAATGGCTAGCTAGCAGCTCCACTACCTCTTCATAAGTGTCCGAGGAACCGAGCGTTCGCAGGACTCGCTGGCCCTTTATACCCAAATTATGAACCAGAAGCACCCGGGCTCTTAGCTTATTGAGCTCACTGAGTCCCAGCGCGACAGCATAAGTTTCAAAGGCTTCAAACCACCTAGGCCAGGACACCGGCGGCTCCCTGGGAAACTTGAGAAAAGGCCGAATTGGAGCTACGCACGCCTCCATGGTTTAATCCGACATCACCATTGTTTTGTATGATATTAACCCTGGTTCACAGATGAGGCAAAGTGATTTATAGAACACAGCTTTATTGTGGACACTGGATGTGGCGGTCATTGACAAGGCCCCCGCCAAGGTACAGGTGAGCAAGAGAGCGTAGAATGGCAGACCCCGGCCTTATGTAGGGCGGGGCGGTGACACCACCAGAGGTGCGCATCAACACCTCATACTTCACTGTAAAATATATATATCACAGTATCCTTGGGTAATGCTACTTTTACATGAGTGCATATACTTTGTGGGGTTTTGTATGCAGACCTGCCAGTACATTCAGATATGTTTAATTCATTTTACTAGTATTGTAGAAAATCCACCTATAACCTGCTATCTATGACATTTTGATGTGTGTACAGTTTGTAAAGTAAGTGTCGAAGTTTATTTTAGTACATGATTTTGCCTGCACACATTGCAGACTGCAGAGATTTGTCCGAAGGACTTTCAAGCTTCAGGAAAACCAGTCATCTTCCATCACAATTGCTGTATATTCATGTTGTGAAAAATGCATCCAAGCTTCCAGGTCATTAAAATGGCGGCCATTTTTCTTTTTTTAATTGTGACCTGTTTGACTGCATTGGCAAGAACTGATTACTGCACAGATGATTTTAGAACGGCTCGTCACTTTTTCCCCCTGAGAGGAGGCAGCCTGTGCCATTTTCGATCCCTCCAGACCTCTGCTGCATCGATCGTGCCCCGGTGGCGGCCCTCCCTCAGCTGTAGCAGTAAGGCATTTGTAAAAGCTGTTTCTATACTTGCTTTTCTATCAAATATAATATCATCTCTCCATTCTTGCCCCGTCTTTAAATTCCCCCTTTTTTTTGGTAAACTGATCTTGCTGATGTGATGTGAATGTCATGAATATTTTCCTTCGCCTTTGGGTTTTCATGCCCGACCTTGCAGTTTTCCCCCCCTGCTCTGTGTCCTGTATCAAGTAGTAGGCCTTGGCTGTCTACCATGCAGAATTCCTGCCTTTGCTCACCCATCTGTCTCTGTCTTTCTTACTCTGTTAATCCCGCTTTCTTCCCCCACTTTCATTAGTTTTTAACATTCTGGCAGTAATCTACTTCGGCTTCAGCCAGCCAACATAATAGATGCTTTAAAATCCCATTCCTCTAGTTTGTTTACGCCTTTTGACTTTTAATTAGAAGTAGTGAAAAATGAACACATCACACAATCAAAACGCTGAAAGTGATAACTATATTTATGAAGGAAATGTAAATTTCCGTTATGAATGCTCACCTTGTTTTTACTTTCTAGCTTGCTTAATAACATTTGGCATGCTTTTATGGTATTGATAGAGCAGCTAAACCAGATGAGTGACAATGTTAGTCATTTAACAGATAAAGGTTTGAGCCGCAATTCCCAACAGGGAGCAGATTGGAGGCATTTCTTTTATCTTTTAAAAAACTTCACATGACATTATTTAGGACAACTTGTGTTTAAAACAAAATTAGGGCTGGGAATATTAACGCATTAATTTTTTTCCATTAATGTTGGCCAATTAATGCATAAAAAAACCCCTGATGCTTTCAGGTCACTCTTCAAGGTGGCATCAGCAGTGATGACTGATTTATCTCAGCAGCTGGCTCAGTTTAAAACAAGAGTAGATTTGTTTTTCAGTGTTTAAATATACAAAACACTAAAGTGACCCCCCCCCCCCCCCCGGCACTTAGGGCAACCTCACTCTGTGCACACAAACCCCACTGAAAACATGCACAACACACACATACATGACACAGACTTATTGATTGGGGCTGCTCACTCAAAAGTATGAAAACAGGCAGAGCTTCTGTCAGAGTGAGTGTAGAAAAACACACACTCCAATATAAAGTGAATAAGAGCTTCAAAATCATCATTAAGGTTAGCAGCTCTGGAACTCAATAAAGAATTGCTCCATTTGTTTATACAGTTAAGCACAGGTGTCAAACTCATTCCATGGAGGGCCAAGACCCTGCAGGTTTTACCTCCACCCAGTGGCTTCAACAGGTGTTTTCTCTGAATTTCTTCCCACTGATTGCTGATCAGTGAAAACACCTGCTGAAGAGACTGGGTGGAAGTAAAACCTGCAGGGTCTTGGCCCTCCATGGAATGAGTTTGACACCCCTGAGTTAAGGGTTGAGATAAATAGGAAAGTCACTTTGAGTAGAAGCACTGACTTCCTCTTTGACCATTTTCAAAATAAAACAGGAAACGGGACAACAATATTAAAAATGGCTGCACGGTGGCGCAGTGGTTTAGCACTGTGGCAGCACAGTTTTACCCTCGGCCGGGGGACCGCAGGGATCATGAGATCGTGGGTTCGATCCCAGCCCCCGACCAACAGTGAGCTGTGTGGAGTTTGCATGTTCTCCCCGTGTTGCGCGGGTTTACTCCGGGATTTCTCCGGTTTCCTCCCGCACACCAAAAACATGTAGGTTTAGGGCGCTCGCGCACGCAGCGACCAGCAGCCGGTGGCTTGTCACCAGACTGCAAACCAAGTCTACCTACTGGTACAAATAAGTAACAAAAAAAAAAAAAATATATATATATATATATTAAAAATGGTAGTTTTATGGAGAAATCGACTCTGTCTTTATAATGAGCTCAAAAAGAATATTACAAATTGCAGTCCTAAAAATGTTTTTAATATCCATTCATGATTATGAAGTGTTTTGTATTAGTATTTTTGTTGACTGAGGTATATTTTATAAAAAAATAAATGTAATTGAAAGTTGCTTAAAATACTTCTTTTCATTGTTTCTTTGTTGTAATTTAGGCAATAAATCACAATTAATTATAGAAAATGTGCAATTAATTAGTTAAAAATGTTTTAATCAATTCCCAACCCTAGTAATTATATGGTCCTACAGATTTGGCAAAAGTACAGGGTTTGTTGCAATTATAGCAATTATAGTTATTTACTGTTAACCTGCAATAATCAAGTTGGAATTCTTTGTTTTTGTCATTACTTCTGTCATGATAAAAATGTTAATGACTATTGTATTACATTACAGCTGATGATAATGAGTTCTACATTCTGTGGCACTCAAAATTATACAAGCTTGTTCAAGATTTCTACATGTTACTAAGATGTTATATATTTAGGACACTTTTGATACCAGCTTAAACTCAAATGAAATTCAATTACCAACCTTTGCATGAATGCACATCCAAAAGGAAAAGCATCATCTTCAGAATTTCAGTCCAGCTTCTCAACATGCCTCTGGTGCCAGAAAAGTCATTTTAGGGCATTTTCACACCTGAAAGTTCACACAAGATTCGGACTAAGGTTTGTGTTTTTGTTACACTGGATACACTTTACCCAGTGAAGTTTAGTTTCACACTGCTCCTTTGAAGGCGAACTAAACAACTTTACGTGATGCACCTACGTCTGGTTATTAGCAAACATGATGAGTTTCCCAAAGTTCTGGGTACATCGGTAACTGTGCTTTAAGTTGAAACTGGGGAAGATTCCACTACATTAGAACATACTAGTTTAGTGAGACTAGAATATTATCCAAGGCTTCAAGAAAAAGGGTGTTTTTCTTATCATCGGCCATGCTGAACTTCATGTGGGATTGCTGTCTCAGTTTTTCATATACTCTGTTGCACTCCCTCTGTGGAAATATCTGGTAAGTTTCTGCATTTTTATTATTATTATTATTTTAAAATTGAGTATTTATGGCACCAAATTTAAATTCAAAACTCCTCTTGCCGAATGCTACTATTGCTCATTTTCCCACTTTGTGGCTTCATGTGTTTGGCCTGAAAGTCCAAACTTAGATGAAAATTACTTTCGCACTACATACAAAGTGGACCAAGGTTCACTTTGATCCAGACTGAGACCACCTCTTTTTTTGGCTCTTTGGTCTGGATCATGGCTCGGGGGAGTTTTCACACCTAAAATTTTGGTCTGAGTCAAACTGAAAAGTCTGAAAGTCGGGACCAAATGGGTTAGGTATGGAAGTACTCTTAGACTCAGGATGCCATAATGGAAACCTCACAACTTACTTATAAAAAGCAATTTAGGTGTTTTTGTTTACACATATGTAAAAAAATTAAAGAATTGTGCTGATTTGTCAGTTTAATCCAGACATTTTTTTCTAAATCCAATAAGACATCATGAACAGTGACGTGCAGTCAGGGGAGGCAGAGCCTCACCTGTTAATGTGACAAAATAAAAAAATAAAGAATTATAAATACAGTGGTGTGAAAAAGTGTTTGCCCCCTTCCCTATTTCTCATTTTGTATGTTTGTCACACTTACAGATGTGGACAAAATTGTTGGTACCCCTCTGTTAATGAAAGAAAAACCCACAGTGGCCACAGAAATAACTTGAATCTGACAAAAGTGGTAATAAATAAAAAGTCTATGAAAATTAACCAATGAAAATCAGACAATGCTTTTGAATTGTGGTTCAACAGAATTATTATAAAAAACAAACTTATGAAACAGGCCTGGACAAAAATGATGGCACCCTAGAAAAGATTGAAAATAATGTGACCATAGGGACATGTTCAACCAAGATGTGTCCTCTAATTAACATCACAGGTGTCTACAAACTTATAATCAGTCAGTCGGCCTATTTAAAGGGTGACAAGTAGTCACTGTGTTGTTTGTTGACATGGTGTGTACCACACTAAACATGGACCAGAAGAAGCAAAGGAGAGAGTTGTCTCAGGAGATTAGAAAGAAAATTATAGACAAGCATGTTAAAGGTAAAGGCTATAAGACCATCTCCAAGCAGCTTGATGTTCCTGTGACTACAGTTGCACATATTATTCAGAAATTTAAGCTCCACGGGACTGTAGCCAACCTCCCTGGACGTGGCCGCAGGAGGAGACGGATAATACGAATGGTAACAAAAGAGCCCAGAACAACCTCTAAACACATTCATGGTGAACTCCAAGGTCAAGGTACAGTACATCAGTGTCAGATCGCACCATCCGTTGTTGTTTGAGCCAAAGTGGGCTTCATGGGAGATGACCAAGGAGGACACCACTATTGAAAACAAATCATAAAAAAGCCAGACTGGAATTTGCCAAACTGCATGTTGACAAGCCACAAAGCTTCTGGGAGAATGTCCTATGGATAGACGAGACAAAACTGCAACTTTTTGGCAAGGCACATCAGCTCTATGTCCACAGACGCAAAAATGAAGCATACCAAGAAAAGAACACTGTCCCTACTGTGAAACATGGAGGAGGTTCTGTTATGTTGTGGGGCTGCTTTGCTGCATCTGGCACAGGGTATCTTGAATCTGTGCAGGGTACAATGAAATCTCAAGACTATCAAGGTATTCTAGAGAGAAATGTGCTGCCCAGTGTCAGACAGCTTGGTCTCAGTTGCAGGTCATGGGTCTTGCAACAGGATAATGACTCAAAACACACAGCTAAAAACACCCAAGAATGGCTAAGAGCGAAACACTGGACTATTCTAAAGTGGCCTTCTATGAGCCCTGATCTAAATCCTATTGAACATCTGTGGAAGGAGCTGAAACATGCCATCTGGAGAAGGCACCCTTCAAACCTGAGACAACTGGAGCAGTTTGCTCATGAGGAGTGGGCCAAAATACCTGCTGAGAGGTGCAGAAGTCTCATTGACAGTTACAGAAATCGTTTGATTGCAGTGATTGCCTCAAAAGGTTGTGCAACAAAATATTAAGTTAAGGGCACCATCATTTTTGTCCAGGCCTGTTTCATGAGTTTGTTTTTTAAAGTAATTCTGTTGAACCACAATTCAAAAGCATCGTCTGATTTTCATTGGTTAATTTTCATAGAATTTTTATTTATTACCACTTTTGTCAGATTCAAGTTATTTCTGTGACCATTGTGGGTTTTTCTTTTATTAACAGAGGGGTACCAACAATTTTGTCCACGTCTGTAAATGTTTCAGATCATCAAACAAATTTAAATAAGAGACAAAGATAACACAAATAAACACAAAATGCAGTTTTTAAATGACGGTGTTTACTATTAAAGGTAAAAAAAAAAAAAAAAAAAAAAAAATCCAAACCAACATGACCCTGTGTGGAAAAAGTGATTGTCCCCCCTGTTAAAACATAAATTAAGTGTGGTTTATCACATCTTTGGAAAGCTGAGTTCAATTTCTCTAGCCACACCCAGGACTGATTGCTGCCACACCTGCTCTCAATCAAGAAATCACTTAAATAGGACCTGCCTGACAAAGTGAAGCAAACCAAAAGATCCTCAAAAGCTAGACATCATGCTGCAATCCAAAGAAATTCAGGAACAAATGAGAAACAAAGTAATTGAGATCTTTCAGTCTGGAAAAGGTTATAAAGCTATTTCTAAAGCTTTGGAACTCCAGCGAACCACTGTGAGAGCTGTTATCCACAAATGGCGAAAACATGGAACAATGGTGAACCTTCTCAGGAGTGTCCGGACGACCAAAATTACCCTAAGAGCGCAGTGACGACTCATCCAAGAGGTCACAAAAGACCCCACAACAACATCCAAAGAACTGCAGGCCTCACTTGCCTCAGTTAAGGTCAGTGTTCATGACTCCACCATAAGAAAGAGACTGGGAAAAAATGGCCTGCATGGTAGAGTTCCAAGACGAAAACCACTGCTGAGCAAAAAGGACATAAAGGCTTGTTTCAGTTTTGTCATAAAACATCTTGATGATCTCCAAGATTTTTGGGAAAATATTCTGTGGACTGACGAGACAAAAGTTGAAGGTTTTGGAAGGTGTGTGTCTCATTACATCCAGCGTAAAAATAACACAGCATTTCAGAAAAGGAACATCATACCAACAGTAAAATATGGTGGTTGTAGTGTGATGTTCTGGGGCTGTTTTGCTGCTTCTGGAAGACCTGCTGTAGTAAATGGAACCATGAATTCTGCTGTCTACCAAAAATTCTGAAGGAGAATGTCCGGCCATCTGTTCATGACCTCAAGCTGAAGCGCACTTGGGATCTGCAGCAGGACAATGATCTCAAACACACCAGCAAGTACACCTCTGAATGGCTTGAGAAAAACAAAATGAAGACATTGGAGTGGCCTAGTCAAAGTCCTGACCTGAATCTGATTAAGATGCCGTGGCATGACCTTAAAAAGGCGGTTCATGCTTGAAAATCCTCCAATGTGGCTGAATTACAACAATTCTGAAAAGATGAGTGAACCAAAATTCCTCCACAGCACTGTAAAAGACTCATTGCCAGTTATCGCAAATGCTTCATTGTAGTTGTTACTACTAAGGGCGGCCCAACCAGTTATTAGGTTTAGGGGGCAATCACTTTTTCACACAGGGCCATGCAAGTTTAGATTTTTTTTTACCCCTAATAATAAACAACTTCATTTAAAAACTGCATTTTGTGTTTACTTGTTTTATCTTTGTCTAATATTTAGATTTGTTTGATGAGCTGAAATATTTAAGTGTGATAAACATAGAAAAAATGAGAAATCGCGAAGAGGGCAAACACTTTTTCACACCACTGTATATTATTATTTGTCCACTAATTTGTCTTGTTGGTCTAAATGTAGTTTCTGAATGATTCCAATCATTTCAACAATATTTATATATTTAAATCTGACTTTGAAAGAGACAGCGCCTCACCACCCACAAACCTCACCGCACGTCACTGATCAAGAATACATTTATTTTTTAACTATAGTGGTGATGGGGTGCTAAACATAGCATGAAGACACATTCTCTACATTAACTCACCTCCCTTTTTATCTTTACTTTAATGTGAGCTTTAAAAACACCAGGTATAAGTTTAGACCAGTCATCCAAATAATGCTCATTGATGAATTACAACCCAGCAAAACATGTCCATGTGAGCCCCACCATAGGTTAAATCGGCAGTGTCTTAAGGGTCCCATGTGGGTTTGTCCACGGTTTCCATGTTGTTTCCATGTTGGTCCCATCTGTGTTTGCCCACATGGACTTTACCTATGTCAGCAGCGTTACTGAAACCTGCCAACCCGCTTTAACCCAGATAGGGGTAAAATCCATGCAGGCAAACAAAGATGGGACCAACACGGAAACCGAGGACAAATCAGTATTGGACCCACAAGACAGCCCGGCTTTAACCTATATAGTTGGGCCCACCTGGACATGCTGACTGGGTATATAGCAAACATTTTCATCCATTCGCCCTTATATACTGTATACAGTGGTGCACTGTCCTCATCCTTGTACCATCCTCTCAACTGTCTGCTGCACTTGTGAAGAACAGCCTGAAAGCATTATAAAAGTTTTATAGACATCAGCTGCAACTCTGTCCTGGGAAGTGTTGCAGTTTTCAGACCAAATGCAATAAGAAAACACTGAGGGTTATCTTGAAGTCACACCCAACTTTCTTGTCTACGAAGAAGCACATTATGGTGCCCACAATCAAAGTTTTATAACCAAGAAATAAACTTGAATTAAAAAATAACGTGTTAAATACCATCCATCCATCCATCCATCCATCCATCTTCTACCACTTGTCCAGGGGTCCGGGTCTTGGAGCCAGCAATCTAACCACAGAAGCCCTCTCAACAGCTTCCTCCTCCAGCTCTTTATTATTGAGAGCAGCCTGTGAGAAAGCAAGAAATTCATAATTCATTCATAATTCATTTCCAGAACAGAGCCTCAATTATCTGCTCATGTGGCACAAAGCCACGGGCAGGAATCACAGTGGGTGTGGTAATGGGAACATATTCCGTCATTTCACTGTTTGATTCATCCAGATTTTTGCACATTTGCTGGAATGACCTTATGAGAATAGCAAACCTTCAACATTTTTTGACAAGGTTTAATTAGCAATGTCGTGTTATGAGGTATTGCAAGACTATTTCATAATATTTGCTGTATTTCATTAAAAGTGTCCTAAAATCTAATGATGCTCTCTAGGTGATTATTGGTGATGTAGCACCGATGATCCAATGAAGTTTTTCTTTAGATTCTCATTGACACACATTGCTTGGCTGACTCAGTTGCCTTCTTTCCTTCGCTCAATGTCTTATTTTCTTCTCTGCTCTCATTCTTCCATTTGTTCAGTCACATTATTGGCATTTCAGCCAAAGCGCTGCACAAAATGCACTTTCCAACACCGGCAATCAACTATTCCTTCATTCTTTTCTCCCTCCTTCTTCCTTCTCTTTCAAACAATAGCTGGTGTGGACAGACAATGTCCAGCTGTCATCCCACCCCCCCATCCCTTGACTCCACCTCCGCTAACATCTGTCGTGTCCAGTCAAGGCTTCAGCGGGCTCCTGAGGGGGTGGGATGAGGTCAAACCAATCTCTATGCAAGATTGTAGGGACTTCCTGTGTCTATCTTCCCGGCCTTCCTCCCTCTTTCTATTGATGGAGCTCCCAGGGGACTTCTGGGAAAGATGTTTGAGCAATGAATGGGTCACTGTTAACAACAAGCTTTTGTCCAGTCATATTCCCACCATCATTACCAAAGTGAAGGAGCCTGGGAAGAATATCAGTACTATCAAGCAACTGCAAAGTAAATTTATATGCACACACATTAGATTCATGTTCAGAATATGGGTACAATAGCTCTTTATTGATCCAGAAATGCTACAAACAGCTGACTCAGTAAAGTAAAACTATCACATCCACAGAGTGTCAGTTACTGCCCGGTGAAAAGAGAAGACAGTGAGATCACTTTACTGTGACTCGCCTTAAAAAACTCCAGGGGCTGCCACAAGACATTTGGTGCATTTATCCTCAAAAGTCATCATTATCCCAGTGGAGATACTGACGCAAAGATTTTAGGCTGGCGTAAGGAGAAATGAAGCCAGCAACTGTCTGCAAGTTAAAAAAGAAACTAAATAACATCTGTTGGATGTCAGGCATAAAATTAGGGCATTGCTGACAGCAGAAAGCTGAATGAGTGCCTGTATGCAGTGGCTCAGCTAACGCTTCATCACATCATGATCCTGGTTTTATCTTACAGGCCCCATTTCTGCTTTTTTTGAGGGTTAATTTTAATTTTTTATAAACCTCAGGGACATAATTTAAACAGACGTAGTTTTAAAGATCAAAGATAATTCCTGAGGTGTTCAACAGCTCATAAAAAATGGCAGCTGAGAAGGAAGAAGTGAACACTTATTAATTCCATCTCCTCTTTTCCATAAGTACACCCATGTGAATTACAGTGGGGCAAAAAAGTATTTAGTCGGCCACCAATTGTGCAAGTTCTCCCACTTAAAAGATGAGGGAGGTCTCCAATTTTCGTCATAGGTATACCTGAACTATGAGAGACAAAGTGAGAAAAAAAAATCCAGAAAATCACATTGAAGGATTTTTAATGAATTAATTGGTAAATTCCTTGGTAAAATAAGTATTTGGTCACCTACAAACAAGCAAGATTTCTGGCTCTCACAGACCTGTAACTTCTTCTTTAAGAGGCTCCTCTGTCCTCCACTCGTTACCTCTATTAATGGCACCTGTTTGAACTCATTATCAGTATAAAAGACACCTGTCCACAACCTCAAACAGTCAGACTCCAAACTCCACTATGGCCAAGACCAAAGAGCTGTCAAAGGACACCAGAAACAAAATTGTAGACCTGCACCAGGCTGGGAAGACTGAATCTGCAATAGGTAAGCAGCTTGGTGTGAAGAAATCAACTGTGGGAGCAATTAATAGAAAATGGAAGACATACAAGACTACTGATAATCTCCCTCGATCTGGGGCTCCACGCAAGATCTCACCCTGTGAGGTCAAAATGATCACGAGAACGGTGAGCAAAAATCCCAGAACCACACAGGGGGACCTAGTGAATGACCTGCAGAGAGCTGGGACCAAAGTAACTATAAAGGCTACATCAGTAACACACTATGCCGCCAGGGACTCAAATCCTGCAGTGCCAGATGTGTCCCCCTGCTTAAGCCAGTACATGTCCAGGCCCATCTGAAGTTTGCTAGAGAGCATTTGGATGATCCACAAGAGGATTGGGAGAATGTCATATGGTCAGATGAAACCAAATAGAACTTTTTGGTAAAAACTCAACTTGTCGTGTTTGGAGGAGAAAGAACACCATACCTACTGTGAAGCATGGGGGTGAAAACATCATGCTTTGGGGCTGTTTTTCTGCAAAGGGACCAGGACGACTGATCTGTGTAAAGGAAAGAATGAATGGGGACATGTATTGTGAGATTTTGTGTGAAAACCTCCTTCCATCAGCAAGGGCATTGAAGATGAAAAGTGGCTGGGTCTTTCAGCATGACAATGATCCCAAACACACTGCCCGGGCAACGAAGGAGAGGCTTCGTAAGAAGCATTTCAAGGTCCTGGAGTGGCCTAGCCAGTCTCCAGATCTCAACCCCATAGAAAATCTTTGGAGGGAGTTGAAAGTCCGTGTTGCCCAGCGACAGCCCCAAAACATCAGTGCTCTAGAGGAGATCTGCATGGAGGAATGGGCCAAAATACCAGCAACAGTGTGTGAAAACCTTGTGAAGACTTACAGAAAACGTTTGACCTCTGTCATTGCCAACAAAGGGTATATAACAAAGTATTGAGATGAACTTTTGTTATTGACCAAATACTTATTTTACCGAGGAATTTACCAATTAATTCATTAAAAATCCTTCAATGTGATTTTCTGGACTTTTTTTCCTCATTTTGTCTCTTATAGTTGAGGTATACCTATGATGAAAATTGGAGACCTCTCTCATCTTTTAAGTGGGAGAACTTGCACAATTGGTGGCTGACTAAATACTTTTTTTCCCCACTGTACGTACAAATTACTACCTTTAAGACCCCAAGTAAACAATTTACTGTATTTTTTTACATATCAACATTAACACCCATCCATCCTAACATACATTGATGTCCATACATCAAAACCAGCCTCAAACAACACAGATGGTTCCGGTTCCGCCGGAACCGGCGGCGCCACACGAGTTGGCTGCCTTTTGCAACTGCCTTTTTTTTTTTTATCTTCCTTCTTCTTTCTACACCTTTCACTCTATATATATATCATGGACACACAGATTGCCCCAAAGGTCTCCCGAGTCGGTGGACAGAGCCACTGTTTACAGCAGGAGACGATACAGCAGGGAAGAGCTAGCTAGCACTCAACCGCCACCAGGTGCTAACGGAGAAACTCGACATACCGGGGAACTGAAGCGAAAACGACGCGGGTGCCGGGCTGGAGTTTAGGCGGCGTGCAAGAAATATAAGACAGAATAATAAAGAGCGATGGCAAGAACCAAGCAGACCGCCCGTAAATCTACTGGAGGAAAAAGCCCCCCAGAAAGCAGCTAGCCTCCAAGGCTGCTTGGAAAAGCGCTCCGGCCACCGGCGGAGTGAAGAAGACTCACCGTTACAGGCCCGGTACCGTGGCTCTGAGAGAGATCCGTCGCTACCAGAAATCCACGGAGCTGCTCATCCGTAAGCTGCCCTTCCAGCGCCTGGTGAGGGAGATCGCTCAGGACTTCAAGACTGACCTGCGCTTCCAGAGCTCCGCCGTCATGGCTCTGCAGGAGGCCAGCGAGGCCTACCTGGTGGGTCTCTTCGAGGACACTAACCTGTGCGCCATCCACGCCAAGAGGGTCACCATCATGCCCAAAGACATCGAGCTGGCCCATCGCATCTGCGGAGAGAGAGCTTAGACTTTCTGCTGCACATTCACCAACCACAATGCTCCGCACTGTGTGTCTATATATATATATTTATAGTAATATGTACATATGTATACTAGCTGTTCTTGTTTTTTCTTGCCTTCTGATTGTTGCTCTGAGTGTTGCTATCCCTGTGCTGTTGCAATCCTGGAATTTCCCCATTGTGGGACTAATAAAGGCTTATCTTATCTTATCTTATCTTATCTTATATACACAGTGCTGTCCCACCCACCATTCCATAGTGTCCCATAATGTCCCAGAGTGAGCATAGTGAATCGTACATATAAATACTACCCTTCTAACATATATCCTTTCAGCAAATAATGTTTATACCTCTTTTTGAATTGAATTCTGTTTGTACATAGTTTCAGTTCCGGCTCCAGACTGTTCCACAAATCCACCCCACAGACAGATATGCACATACTTTTCTTGGTTGTTTGTATCTTGGGTTTTGTAAAGTTTAAGTCTCCTCTCAAATTATGATCATTGTCTCTTTTTTTAAATATTTTTTGTATATTAGTTGGGAGTTGATTATTAATTGCCCTGTACATTACTTGTGCTATCTTAAATTTAACTAAATCGATTAACTTTATGACATGTGACTTTAAAAAACAACAAATTGGTATGGTCTCTATATCCTACATTATTTATTATCCTTATAGCTCTTTTTTGTAATGTGCATATTGACTGTAGGTTGGTCTTGTAGGTGTTTCCCCAGACTTCTACACAGTAGTTAAGATAAGGTAAAAACAATGAATTGTACAGTAAGACCAATAATTTATAGTCCAAGATGTGTCTTATCTTCCCCAGTATATACATTTTGCTAACTTGTCCCG
The DNA here is from genome assembly GCA_020510985.1 of Pholidichthys leucotaenia. Classification (NCBI taxonomy): domain Eukaryota; kingdom Metazoa; phylum Chordata; class Actinopteri; order Cichliformes; family Pholidichthyidae; genus Pholidichthys; species Pholidichthys leucotaenia. The sequence continues at coordinate 157,841,899 of CM035838.1, read as the reverse complement.
GATGTGACTGATGTGAGGTTTCCAGCAGATTTTATTGTCTAGCATCACCCCCAGAAACTTATTTTCCTGTACTGTTTCTATTCTGGTATCATCTATCGTTTCCATTATTTCATGATTTATTTTATAATTTCCAAACAACATAATCTTTGTTTTTTTTAGATTTAGAGATAATTTATTTTTGTTGAACCACTGCGTTAACTTTTTCATTTCAGTTGTGACCACCTCTAAAACCTGCTGCAAATTCTCACCAGTGCAAAGGATATTTGTGTCATCCGCAAACAAAATAAATTTCAGAATTTTTGATACTTGGCATATGTCATTTATATACAAAATAAAGAGTTTGGGTCCCAAAACTGACCCCTGGGGCACACCACAAGTGATGTCCATGAAGGGCGATTTGTGCTCACCAATTTGTACAAATTGTTGTCTGTTACTTAAATAACTTTCCACCCAACTCAGTCCAACCCCTCTTATCCCATACCTTTCCAGTTTCCTTAGTAGTATTCTGTGGTCAATGGTGTCAAAAGCTTTCTTTAAATCTATAAATACTCCTACAGCAACCTTTTTTTTATTTATACAACTAGTAATTTCTTCTATAAGTTCGATCAGTGCCAAAGATGTAGATTTATCTGCTCTAAAACCATACTGGCTATCTGTAAGGAGGTTGTGTTTTTCAATGAAATCATCCAGTCTCTTAGTGAAGATTTTTTCAAGTATTTTGGAGAATTGTGAGAGTAAAGAGACTGGCCTGTAATTTGTGAAGCATTGACTGTCTCCTGTTTTGTATAGAGGTATTACTTTTGCTATTTTCATTTTGTCTGGAAATTTACCAGTTTGAAATGACAGGTTACAGATGTGGGTGAGTGGCTTAACAATTCCTTCAATTACTTTTTTCACTATTGTCATGTCAATTTCATTCCAGTCCGTTGATTTTTTGTCCTTAAATTTACTCACAGTCTCGATAATTTCCTTTTCAGTAACTGCACCCAAAAAGATTGTGTTTGGATTTCTATCTTCTATTTCATTTACAGAACCACTGTTGTTTGTTTCTGTTGTCACTATTGATTTTGCTAATTCAGGACCAACGTTTACAAAAAATTTATTGAAACCACTGACCACATCCTCCATATTATTTATCAAATTGCCATTTTCAATAAAATATTCTGGATAATTAACATTCTTAGGTCGATTACTAATAATCCCATTGAGTACCTGCCATATTCCTCTTAAGTTATTTTTATTATCCTCTAATATTCTGTTGTAATATTCTTTCTTACAGGTCCTCATTATATTAGTAAGCTTATTTTTATATCTTTTATATTTGATCTCAGCTTCCACAGTTCTGCATTTAATGAATTGTTTATATAATGTATTCTTCTTTTTACATGCATTTATTAACCCCTTGGTGACCCAAAGAGTATTTTTTTGTTGTTGTTGTCTGTCACTGTATTGTTTTATAGGACAATTTTTATTGAACAATGATTGAAATATTTGTAAAAATTTATCATATGCTTTATTTATATCATTTTCATCATAAACTATCTTCCAATCTTGTATTAATAATTCCTTTGTCAGTAAATACATTGATTCTTTGGTTCTTATTCTTTTATATTTAATATTTTTGGTATACTTTTTCTTCCTATAATCACATTGATAGACAACAAAAATCGGCAGGTGGTCACTGATATCATTCAATAAAAGCCCACTCCTGATACTATTTTCCATAATGTTTGTGAATATGTTATCTATTAGTGTGGCACTGTGTGACGTGATTCTGCTAGGTCCGGTAATTGTTGGATGTAAGCCCATACTGTACATTGTGTTGATAAATTCTTCTGTCAAACTATGTTGTGTTGAGTTCATCAGATCTATATTGAAATCCCCACAGATGAACATAACTTTATGAGTTAGTTTTGCATACATTTTTCCCATTCAGTCCTTAAATAAGTCAATGTTTGATCAAGGTGTTCTATATACACAGCTCACTACTACATTCTTCACATTGTCCAGACAGATTTCTATTGTAATACATTCAAATAAATCATCCACAGTTACTGACAGATTTTCAACAACCTTGTATTTCAAGCTCTTGTCAACATAAATTGCAACTCCTCCTCCTTTTTCACTTTTCTATTTATATAATTTAATTCATAGCCATCCATGGTAAAATCCACTCATTTCTCTTCACTGAGCCACGTCTCTGATATTGCCACAATATTGAACGGCTCTTTAAACTGATGTAAATAATCTTTAATGTTATTAAAGTTGGCATAGAGACTTCTGCTGTTGAAGTGGATCATAGAAATATTGAAATCAGATGTGACCATTGTGTTAAACTGATCATCTGTGTAGTAACTACAGTCATTATTGATGGAGCTAAATAAATTATTATCAGGGTCTATGTTATATTCTACGTCCTGTGGGTTGTGATCTGTATATTCAAAAACTTTCAGTTCCTGTTGTTCCTGTTTGTTGATCTTTTGTTTCATGTTGTTAAATGTCTTGTAGCAGATGAGTATAATCCTTCAGTGTCCTACAATTGTCTTTTGTTGCTGTGACTCCAGTTCATAATGTTCATTGATATTTGTCCAGTTCCGTAATATTACGGATGTTAATGACCTTGGCTTCTTCAGGTGATCCATTTAATTTGATGTATATTTTACAGTTTGATGTCCAGGTGTTTTGAATCTTTTTCTGCTTTCTCATGTATCTTGCTTTTCTGGCTATTTCTGCGTTTTCTTTTGTGAGGTGCTCGTTTATGTAAATGTTCGTTCCTTTCAGTTTCCTACCTTGTTTCAGCAGTGCAGTCTTGTGTTTTCTATTCACAAACCTCATGATCACAGCCGGTTTGTCGCCGTTTTTCCTGGGCAGAGGGTGGCAGGCCTCAATGGTGTTACAGTCCAGCTGGATTCCTTTGGACTGCATGAAGGCCGCCACTTGTTGCTCCGTGGATTCGTCTTCCAGCTCACCGAGCCTCCCTCCGCTGTCCACGGCCACCGCTCGCGCGTATGATCGTGGTTTAATGTGGAGCCCCGTGATGATCACGTCGTTCACCCGGGTGTTCTGCTCCAGTTCCGACACTCTGCTCTCCAGATACGCCAGCCTCTTTTCCTTCTCAGCGTTCTGGATCCACAGCGCTTTCACCTCCTCTACCAGGTCCAGAATGTTTTTTTGCTGCAGCTTAACAGCAGATATCTTTTCAGCCAAGAAGTCCAACGCCCTTTTAATTTTGTCCACCTCCTCAGTCTGCTGAGCTTTCTTGGGACCCATGATCCCGGCCGATGTTCGTTGATTGTGATCGTAAGAAACAAACAAACAAACAAAAAAAAACACGTGGGAGAAATCCCTTTGTTCTCCCTGAGCGTGAGGGGACTGATTGCTTCACCAGCCACTACAATATTAAGTTAGGAGACTGGCAATTTCTCTTTTTTCGCACGAGCAGGTTTATTCTCCAGCGGTAGTAACAAAACAAACAAACAAACAAACAAAAAACAGCTCAAAACGCTAGCTCTAAACTGAGTTTTAAGCAAGAAACGAACTGGGAGCCTTTACCTGTGCGTCCTTAATAAATAGGTAACTAAATTATGTGCAATATATTGTTACAACTTGTTCAACTCTTTGACAGCAGCAGGAACAAAGCTGTTTTCGTAGCCCTGGGTTTTACTTTTTTGGACAGCAAACCTCCGTCTTGAGGGAAGAAGCTGAAAGTGGCAGTGCAAAAGGTGGGAGTCATCATTTAAAATGGAGGTAGCAATCCTCTGTTCCTGTCTGGTGTACAGGGATGTCAGGCTCAGCTGTGACTCACCAAGCAAACGACTGGACCATCTAACTACCTGATCCAAGGATTTCCTCTGTTTCAGTTTTATCTGACCAAACCATGATACTAAAGAAAAGGATAAAACAGATTCAATAAAAGCCCGATAAAACATTGTCATTATGGTTCGGTCAATTTGGAAGCGTGCAAGTTTCCTTAAACGATGCAAATGTTGCTGACCCTTTTTGCACACCCTTTCACAGTTCTCTTCAAAGTTTAAATTACTATCAATAATCGTCCCAAGATATTTGTAGGATTGTACACATTCAGTGGTCTGGCCTTTTAGTACGGTGACTTTGTGCCTGGGAGTTTTCCTCCTAAAGTCAGTAATCATATCTTTAGTTTTTGTCGTATTCAGCTGCAGGTAGGAATCCTCACACCAGTGAACAAAATCATCAACTACTAAGATATAAGTAATTTTATATGAGGATAATGATATATATCACGATCAGTGTTGGGCAAGTTACTAAAAAAATAGTAACTAGTAACAGTTACTAGTTACTTCTTTTCAAAAGTAACTGAGTTACTTACCAATTACTGCATGATTAAAGTAACTACTTACTTGGAAAAGTAACTTTCATGTTACTTTTAAATGCATACTTAAACATATCTTGCACACATAACAGGAGCAGCACACATATCTCTGCGAGCAGCAGGGCTGCTCGCAGAGATAGCAAAAAGACGTAACAAACTAATAGTTTTTTGAATGCAAAAGATGCAATAGACTTACACAATGGTCCCCTCCGGCATACAACTAGGAACATACCGGTCGCTATGGAGGGTGAGAATATGTATGGGCACATAATCATACCATGTAGGATAACTAAGTAGACGGTTATGCTGTTTCATTCCATCTAGCAACAATGCTCTGCACTGTGTGTGTTTATATATTTACATATTTATTCCATCTAGCTACAATGCTCCGCACTGTGTTTTTATATATCTACATATTATTCCATCTAGCTACATTGCTCCGCACTGTGTGTGTTTATATACTTGCATATTTATTCCACCTAGCTGCAATGCTCCGTACTGTGGGTGTTTATATATTTACATATTTATTCCATCTAGCTACAATGCTCTGCACTGTGTGTTCACACTGGCTTTTCCCTGCACTGTGTGTTCATATATTCATATATTTATTCCATCCAGCTACAATGCTCTGCACTGTGTGTCTGTGTGTGTGTGTGTATATATTTATTTTATAGTAATATGTACATATGTATATTAGCCGCTCTTGCTTGCTTGTTTTTTTTCTTGCCTTCTGATTGTTGCTCTGAGTGTTGCTATCCCTGTGCTGTTGCAATCCTGGAATTTCCCCGTTGTGGGACTAATAAAGGCTTATCTTATCTTATCTTAACAAGACAATTTAATTAATGGATTACATTACAGGCTTATTAATGTCAGGCTGAAAACAGACTGTTTCAGACAGAGCTTTAAGAACATGTTCAGTCTGCTTTATCCTGCCTTGAGAGCTCTTATTGTGGGAAAAATCTGAAGAAAATCAACATAAAATTGCCAGCAATTTCCTCATTTTGGAGTGAGAAATAGGGTTTGTATTGTGAGAGAGAGGGAAAAAGTGAGAATCATTCCAAAAGAGTGAGCTGGCAACACTGCATAAAGCCATCAACTTTTCTTACCTTTATGTTATAGATTTAATCCGATGTGCAGTGATCCAAAGAAAATGTCCATTATCCACAGTCCAAATGTCTGCTGTGACAGAGACATGATCCAGTCCCTTAAAGTGCTGATGACACGTTTTTGACATTTTTTAGGATGTTGTTTAAACCCAAAAGTCATTGTCTATGATCAATATAATATTTACAACAGCGCCTTCATAAACTAGTTATCATCAAAAAATTGCAGCCGCTGACTGGACTGTGGTGCTGCCCACTGAATTAAGGGCGGTACCCCCATGACGTAATCGACAGTATGGACTCTGGTGTTGTTGACTGGAATGACAGCAGCTTTGTAGCTCACAGTTTCTCTGGTTTCTTGTTTTAATTTTACAGCTATGCCTTCACGTTGTGTCGCAGGCTCAGATAAACAGCAAGCCGTGAAAGACCACATCACACGCTTCAGCTCCAACTGTCATAAGCCTCCTCGTGTGCTTCTCGTGCGTTTTAGGCAGGAGGAGCGCACGAGGAGGGGAAGGATTAATGGATTTAAGCGCAGCTTTGACCTGCTTTCTGTGATCCCATGCTGACATCTCACTGGTTCGGCCACGTCTATCATTATCACCAGCTGATTCAAACTCCCACTGATCATGTTTCCCGGTCCTCGCCTAGGTGCTTCTCATCACACCATCACCAGGAGTGCGTGTACATATTAGTGGCCGTTTGCCAGTAACGCAATGCTGGTCAATAGTATTGTCATCTGTGCTGTTAGTCTGCCAGTATTTTCAGCACTCTCATGACGTTAGTCACTCCATGTTCGCCATGGTTCTCGTGCATCCTTGAAGCGATTTTGGCTCTGGGGCGCACCTGTGGCTAACATGTCTCCTCTCATTCATTCTCTGGGCGATGCTGGCCCCCGAACGCCATCAGTAAGTGTGTTTGTGTTTTTTGTACGTCTTCACCTTTTTGGGAATTGTCTGTTGTTCTATATTAAATGTACTGTGGTGAACCCTGCATGGAAATCCTCATTATTTCATACTCCCCTCCCCATGCCCTGCGTAAGAGCGCACGGAAAGGGAGGATTAATGTGTAAATAACGAGGATTTACACGTAGGATTCACCACAGCACAAGTATTGAACATAAAGACTGATCCCAAAAGGCGAAGACTTACAAAAATACAGAAACACAAAGAGCAGGCGTTCAGGGCCGACATCGCCCAGCGAACATGGAGAAAAGACGTGTTAACTATGGTTGCGCCCCAGAGCCAACATCGCTACGAGGGGCGCAACAGAACCACGGCTGTATGGAGTGGCTAACACATTGTGATAGTGTTGGCAATATTGGCTGGCTGACAACATGGCAGATGATGCACACAAAACATGAACAGCTGACTGTCACTGAGTCTGACTCACTAGGCACAATGCCTGCTTGGCACGGCTCAAACCTATATGGTTTGATGCCCCCAGATTCTTCATTGTCATCCCATTCTTCGGAACTATAATCGTCTGAAGATTGGACAACACAAACCAATTCCAGACTACATGTGCTGGAACCATGGTTGATGTTTTCAACTGCTTCCATCCTGTGTGTACAAAGGGCAGCCAAGTGCTGTGTTCCGTCAATGATGTTACAACATAGCCGGGGGTTTTCCAGCCACTGACGCAATGGGTGACGTGGCGCTCATGAAAACGTTGGATATTCACGTGAAAAAAAGCCTGTGTGACTTCGAACTGCACAGACCAACCTATTTCGTCATATTTTATTATCATCATCATCATCTCCAACGGAGATGAAGCTGAGTACAGAGGGCTTATCCAGGACTTTGTGGACTGGTGCCATCGGAACTGCCTCCAGATCAACGCGAGGAAAACTAAGGAGCTGGTGGTGGACTGCCGCAGGCATGGGCAGCCCCTCACAGCACCAGTAAATATACAGGGAACAGACATCGAGATGGTGACATCCTACAAGTACCTGGGTATTCATCTGAACAATAAACTAGACTGGTCACACAATACTGACGCACTCTACAAGAAGGGACAGCACAGGCTGTTCCTGCTGAGGAGACTCAGGTCTTTTGGTGTACAAGGGGCGCTGCTGAAGTCATTCTATGACACGGTGGTGGCATCAGCCATCACTTTTGGAGTGGTCTGCTGGGGCAGTGGCATTACTGCAGCCGATAGGAAGAGACTGAACAAACTGATTAAGAAAGCTAGCTCTGTCCTGGGGCAGCGCCTTGATCCGATGGAGGAGATAGGAGAGAGAAGGACGGTGGCTAAACTGTCATCTCTGCTGGAGTCCGAGTTCCACCCTATGCAGGACATACTGGATGCACCGAGGAGCTCATTTAGCAGCAGACTACATCATCCCAGGTGCACAACCGAGAGGTTTCGTAGGTCCTTCCTACCAACGGCTGTCAGACTGTACAACCTAAGCAGGGCTGCTCGCAGAGATAGCAAAAAGACGTAACAAACTAATAGTTTTTTTGAATGCAAAAGATGCAATAGACTTACACAATGGTCCTCTCCGGCATACAACTAGGAACATACCGGTCGCTATGGAGGGTGAGAATATGTATGGGCACATAATCATACCATGTAGGATAACTAAATAGACGGTTATGCTGTTTCATCCCACCTAGCAACAATGCTCTGCACTGTGTGTGTTTATATATTTACATATTTATTCCATCTAGCTACAATGCTCAGCACTGGGTGTGTTTATATTTATATATCTATATATTTATTCCATCTAGCTACAATGCTCCGCACTGTGTTTTTATATATCTACATATTATTCCATCTAGCTACATTGCTCCGCACTGTGTGTGTTTATATACTTGCATATTTATTCCACCTAGCTGCAATGCTCCGTACTGTGGGTGTTTATATATTTACATATTTATTCCATCTAGCTACAATGCTCTGCACTGTGTGTTCATATATTCATATATTTATTCCATCCAGCTACAATGCTCTGCACTGTGTGTCTGTGTGTGTGTGTGTGTGTATATATATTTTATAGTAATATGTACATATGTATATTAGCTGCTCTTGCTTGCTTGTTTTTTTTCTTGCCTTCTGATTGTTGCTCTGAGTGTTGCTATCCCTGTGCTGTTGCAATCCTGGAATTTCCCCGTTGTGGGACTAATAAAGGCTTATCTTATCTTATCTTATCTTATTATGTGTTGAAAAATTAGAGGAAGTCAAAAACGTGTCATCAGCACTTTAAATTCCTTTTGGAGATCAAATCCATTTTTGAATAATCTTTATCCAGGTAGCAAGTAAATGTGTTTTAACACATTTTTTGCCATTGTTTCCACAAATTTTTTTTTTGCCAATTTTTCCACAAATGGCGAAAAAATGGAACAGTGGTGAACCTTCCCAGGAGTGGCCAGCTGACCAAAATTACCCCAAGAGCGCAGCGACGACTCATCCAAGAGGTAACAAAAGACCCCACAACAACATCTAAAGAACTGCAGGCCTCACTTGCCTCAGTTAAAGTCAGTGTTCATGACTCCACCATAAGAAAGAGACTGGGCAAAAATGGCCTGCATGGCAGAGTTCCAAGACGAAAGCACTGCTGAGCAAAAAGAACAGAAAGGCTTGTCTCAGTTTTGCCAGAAAGCATCTTGATGATCCCCAAGGCTTTTGGAAAAATACTCTGTGGACTGATGAGATGAAAGTTGAAGTTTTTGGAAGGTGTGTGTCCCATTATATCTGGGGTAAAAGTAACACAGCATTTCAGAAAAGGAACATCAAACCAACAGTAAAATATGGTGGTGGTAGTGTGATGGTCTGGGGCTGTTTTGATGTTTCAGGACCTGGAAGACTTGCTGTGGTAAATGGAACCATGAATTCTGCTGTGTACCAAAAAATCCTGAAGGAGAATGTCCGGCCATCTGTTCGTGACCTCAAGCTGAAGCGCACTTGGGTTCTGCAGCAGGATAATGATGTCAAACACACCAGCAAGTCCACCTCTGAACAGCTTAAGAAAAACAAAATGAAGACGTTGAAGTGGCCTGGGGAAAGTCCTGACCTGAATCTGATTGAGATGTTGTGGCATGACCTTAAAAAGGTGGTTCATGCTTGAAAACCCTCCAATGTGGCTGAATTACAACAATTCTGCAAAGATGAGTGGGCCAAAATTCCTCCACAGCTCTGTAAAAGACTCATTGCCAGTTATCACAAACGCTTGATTGCAGTTGTTGCTGCTAAGGGTGGCCCAACCAGTTATTAGGTTTAGGGGGCAATCATTTCTTCGCACAGGGCCATGAAGGTTTGGATTTTTTCCCCCCTTAATAATAAGCACCTTTATTTAAAAACTGCATGGCGCAGTGGTTAGCACTGCGGCAGCACAGTTTACCCTTGGCCGGGGAATTGTGGGGATCGTGGGATCGTGGGTTCGATCCCAGCCCCCGACCAACAGTGATCTGTGTGGAGTTTGCATGTTCTCCCCGTGTTGCGTGGGTTTACTCCGGGATTTCTCCGGTTTCCTCCCACATGCCAAAAACATGCATGTTAGGTTAATTGGCTGTTCTAAATTGTCCCTAGATATCTGTTTCCTATAGGCCCTTAGAATAGAGGGTTAGTATTAATGAAAGCGCTTTGAGTGGTCTTTGTGACTAGAAAAGCGCTATATAAGTGCAGGTTAGTTAGTTAGTTAGTTAGTTTACTTGTGTTAACTTTGTCTAATATTTAAATTTGTTTGATGATCTGAAACATTTAAGTGTGACAAACATACAAAAAATGGGAAACCAGGAAGGGGGCAAACACTTTTTCACACCACTGTATAGCGTTATATCGCACAGCCCTAGGTGGGGGTATGCTTTATTGAATCACCTCCAAAACTGAATGGGTTCACCTGTAGCCCAAGGCCCACCTCTTTTGAAAATTTAATCAAAATTCATCCAGCAGTTTTTGTGTAATCCTGCTAACAATCAGACAGACAGCCAGACAAACCACCCCAATCACATTACCTCCCTGGTGGAAGTACTATTTAAATAATTTTCTTACAGGTTGTGGTTCTAAAAGAGTATGGAGGCAGAAGTATCCCTAAGGGGAAGCGTCACAGTGAAATCCAGAATTTGCCTCAATCTAATGTTACCTTTGATGCTAACATTCCACTTGGATCCCTGGCTCTGATCGGTGGTTCTCTTGCTGAGGTGATGATGTGCAGATCATGGTGATGGAATGACTCAGTCACACAACAGGAAAGGTTGTCTTTATCAATAAATAACTGTCCAGTTTTTGTGGGGCAGCTGGTGGTGTTGTTGCTCCTATTCTAATGCACCACTAGGATCCTCAGTTCTGGTCTGGACTGGTTTGATGTGATGGGTGTAACTCCTTTTCACTTTTCTTTTAGTTTATGTACTGAAACAACAACAATAACAAAAACAGTACAGCTATACCAGCTGCTGCCAGGTTTTTAATAATTTTTCCTATAGCCATATGACCCATGAATCTATTTTAGAAGGTTAAAAGGAACACACCATTTTGTAGTGAACTCAATCTTTTATTTATGAAACAAGACAGCTGATTGCAAAAATATGATCAGATGTTACAATTTTAATTGTCATGCTAAAATGAGGAATATAACGCTTCAGAAATCCATGCTTGCCGGTTGGTCTCTTAAGTGCTTTAAACTACTAAGCTGCATGAAATTTGAGCAAATTTTGTCAGAAGACGGAGTTTGCTTACTTTGAAGAGCCCAAGAATTAACTGTGATTAACATGTCCGGGATGGATGACAACTGAAATTTGGCACGGATTGATCTATTTGTGAACCATTTTTCATCCCACTCCAACTCCATGCCAGAATTTTAATGGCCACTGCTTTCATCCTGACAAGTACACACAATGAAGAATTGGGAGCGCGGTACAAGCTAAAACAGTCCTTCCATAATTTAAGAAAAAAGTTAAAAAGGGTTTTCAGTTATCCACTTTGCTAATGCCTCTGTCGCTTTATTATTCCTTTGTTTTGCTAATGGCCCACCTCGAGTACCACACTGTAGTAAAGTAGCCTGGAGAGTCCCCGACGTCTAAGCTGAAGCACCTGAGTGTTTTTGCTCTCAGGTGATACACGAGAAACAAATTACTTCAACAGCAATTAAAAACGACTTTAAACGTATTTACTTCTTTCTCCCAGTAGAACCGCCCTGTAAGTTTCTGAATAAGAATAGTCATTGTCAAAGGTGATTCATTTCTTTCTTCATCACTAACATTCAACACAGCCACGGGAACCAGAGAACCCAAGCCTCAAAATATGATGGATATTGTGGAATGTTAAAAAGTCTATATTAATTACAAAAATTAAGGTACAGCATTAAAAATATGGTTTGAACTTTCCAGTCATTTTTAGCAGTTTTGCAACAATAGATGGATAATTTTTTTTTAATATTTAGCTTTTTTGAATAAGAAAAAAAATGTGACTTTTAATTCTAAATGTTAAATATTACATCTAAATGTTCAATATAAACCTAAATGTTTTATGTTGAATATAAGAATAATTGTTCAATATGACTCCAAATGGTAAAGGTTTTATCTAAATGCCAAATGTAAATACAATTCAATTCAACTTTTTTTTATATAGCACCATTTCACAACAACAGTCATCCCATAGCACAGTCAAACTGTATGGGAAAACCTCACAATTCCAGAAAGACCCCGGCAATCAGGCGATTCCCTGTGAGCAAACACTTGGCAATGGTGGAGGAAAATCTCCCTTCCGAATATCCTCTGAAGGGAGGATATACGGTTTTCTTTGGAAATGCAGTGAGTTATTTCTTCTCCAAAAGCTGTAGTTAAAACAAATTTGTCAATACAACTCCTCCAGGGTGAAAAAATAACCCAAAAAATAACTCATAAAAATGCCCCTCATCATTTTTAATTCTGTTATGGTCTGTAGGTGAGCACACCCATTCAGACTCTCTGCATCATTGATTAAACTGATTACCTGCAGCTGCTCTCATTAGCACACCTGTCCTAATCACTACCGTCAGTAAAATTAGACCTTAATATGCTCTAGCTCCTTGTGGGATTGCTTTGGCTCTACACCTCACATGCTCTCTGGTTCTCTTGCTCCCCAAGCTCTCGTGTGCCTGCCTGAGTGTCCTCACCTGGTGACCAACCCCTTTTCCCAGATTCCACATGAGACTGCAATACCAGTATTATTCAGTCCCTCCAGGATTTCACGGGATTTTTTTTTTTTATTGTTGTGGTAAGTTGCGGGGCTGTCCTTGGGGATTTGCCTGAATTGCACGTTGGCGCATGTCCATACTGGAGATTCACAGCTTTGAAGCTCAATGACAACATGTAGTCATGACTTTTACCTCTAAAGATGTATAAAATGTTACAACAGTAGCTGTAGTATTAGATTTGTTTGTGGTTTTACGGCGTCTGTCCTCACGCGCGTTCCTGAAATGGGGGGTGTGTTCAGGCAGGCATACGTTTTTCCAACATAAACCCAGCACTTCATACATGCAGTCATTACGAAGACTTGAGGAGACGTTCACCGGCGGGCCAGGGGAGATGGAGGAGGGAACGATAAAGGAAAACTTGCAGGTGAGTGTTTTTTTTAATCACAGATTTTTTTGCTGATGTGTTCTGTATATACTCACTGTAAACATGGAAGTGAGCGCGGTGCAGCCCCACATTTGATTGGTCAGACTGATGATGTACACGTTTGCATGCTACTCAGGGACAAATTTGATTAGCAAAATTGGCGGAAGTTGATGACAGTTGGCCAAAACGGCGGGGAAGTTGCAGAAATTGGACAAAATTCAAATTATGCAGGACCTGCTGAATTTGCAGGAATTGGTAGAATCACATCATTGTGAAATCCAGGAGGGACTGATTATCATAACCTACCTTGAATATTCCCTTGCCTCTCCTCGGAGTCTCCTGCAATCGGTCCACCTAAGTCCAACTTCGTCTGCTCCACCTGAAAGGAAGAACAGTAAGAATAAATCATTCTGTACAATATACCGAACAACATCTTGACAGAAAAAAAAAAAAAAAAAAACGTGCCCGGGATACTTCCATATGCACTGGATCCAGTCCCCAACTACACCTGCAATATACAGTATTAAACTGAAAAGTCTATGTCCTCACCTGCCTCACTCACTACACTCCCTGTAAGTGAACTGTTATCTTCTCACCACATCCATGAACATCACCGATTCTCCTCCTCTTCATTATAAGAAAGGACACAGAACCCACTCGTCATCTTTGTAATAAGAACTAGAAAAGCACTTGGAGAGTGCAGACCTCTGCCAAGCAGATCATTTCTTCCAAATGGCAATGACCATGTTTACATAGTCACAAGCAAACTGATTATAATCAGCTTTCTGAAGTTACCTGAGTACTCAAACTGTCATGTAAACAGAGGTTTATGAGAAAACAGATTAACATACCTAGGTTATTTGCCCAATAAACTGTTTACTCAGTGCATGTAAACACCATAAGCTGTTTATTACTTTTATCAGTTTACTCCAGTAATCAGTTTACTCGTGACCATGTAAACAGGGTCTGTTAGAATAATTTTGAGCTTAAATTATTCAAAGTCAAATAATCAGGCGGAAAGTTGAATTTATGTACATTTATTACAAAAATATAAGGAATCACCCCATTGGCCACCTGGGGGAGAGGTTACAAGGCATGACATTCAGACACACCTAGACTCTCTAAAGGATCCATTCTTCTAAGCCTGATATATATAGGGAGGAGAAAGGAGAGGGAGGATGAGGATAAGGGAAGGGACAGAACGGGACAGTCCTGATAACTGAGCTTATCCACGCGGATGTCAGACACTCTGGAGACATGGGTCATGAAGACATGAGATCCATAAAACTAACAGAATGTCCATGAAACACTAATCTATAAGATGAGGAGTTCCTGTGCATTCCTGTGACCCGAAACAGGACATGTCAAAGAGATTATAATAAATGGCTTAGACCATTCCTTACGCATGTACTAACCCTGTACTGATCCTCAGTCTGAACACTCTGAAATTGCTCACAGAAACAGGCCAAGAATATATAAACTTACCCTATATGGAATGCACATATAAACCTTAAACATGGCATATGAAAGGTATGATACTTCTCAAATATAATAATACATTATTAATATCAACAGTATAGATAATATGGAATTTTTCTATCAGGGTCATTGCTAGAAATGCAGCAGTTTTTTAAATGCAACATTTCTGCATTTGATATTGATGAAAAATACTAATTCAAGTTTCCTTCTAAAAGATTTATTGAAATAATAAATAAATAGTATTAGGTAACTTAGCTACAGAAATTTTGGTGTACTGGCAAAAGTAAAATTTAAGCAAGTTGATATTGATTTTTCCTAAAAATTCCTGAATCCAGGTGTTGGTCCGGATCACAACACAAATGTAATCATCTTTTCCCCATGCCATCATATTCCTCCCTTGATGCTTAATAAAGCATCAGGATTAAAAGAAAAATAATAAAGTGAATTAATTAATATAAGGATATGTGTAAGAATTTACATGCTGTTATATGTCTTTGCAAGTTAAAAACGTGTATAGAATATATCAAAAGTGAATATGTGTGATGTGACCAAAAGTAATCTCAGACAGTGTCAAATAAGAACACAGAAAATAATATGAAACAGCCTTAAAAAGAGCCTTAAATTATATTGCAACCTTCAAAAACATCCACAGACCAGTATTGCCCCTCTCACCATCCTCATCATCATATTAAGGACTCACACAAGAAAAATCTGAAGTTATAAAAATCATTACCAAATTTATGATGAGACTTCTCTATAAAGAGAAACACTAACTTCTATGAGTATCTGAGGTATTAATATGATCATCTGCATCATTTTCATGGATAGAAGTAATACAGTAATCTCCTATAATAGGGCCTACAGCCCTATGGGTGGTAATTAGTCAATCAAGGACCATTCTATCCTTTGTCATAATTTTGTATATAATTGTAGTCTACAATTAAGTGCTTTAATCCCAAAGGTATTTTGTTTCTACTCTCACTCAAAGAAACAATGAATAAAACCTCACTCCTGTACTTTTCATCTGAAATTGCATTCATGCTTTATGAATGGCATCATGTGGTAGAAAAGCATCTCTCTTCACCCTGCCCACCTGCCCTGCTGACATGATGAGGGTACGGTCAGTTGCCAAAACAGGGTACACAGATCTGCCCAGTGTCCAGCCAGATGCGAATAAGCCCAATGACTCAATGACCTTTGACAATGTAGATCCTTGGTATAACACTTGCTCGCTTCGTTGGTCAAGCAGGATAGCAGTACAAGGGAGAGATGCACTGTAAGTCGCTGGATAGTCAGAGAGTGTTAAACTGTTGAAAGGGGGACATCCCCACTTCAAAAAGAGGAGTTCCCTGATGAAATTAATCTTGCATTTGCAGAGTAAGGAGTATCATCATGTTTCTAATCAGTGGAGTGATGTGTCAGGTGTGATTCAAAATGAACTTTACTATATTATTTCTGTATATAGCCTCTCTTAAAAAAAACAACAAAAAAACAAAAAACAAAACAAAAACAAACAGCCTGTGGTGGCTGCATTATTTTAGCAATAAAGATATTTTGCCTAACTGTTAATGTTATTAAAGAGCAAACATAACAATTCTCTACAGTGTATAAGCATTGGAACAACTTAATAACCAATATTAAGTATTACTAGAGGATGATGAGGATGATAAGATAACAACACTTACCACACCTTTCCTTCTCTTGTATTTTTTTTCCCTTGTCACGATAAACAAACAGCCTGCTTCTCTATTAGCAGAGGTCGTTACTGGACGCCAAGTCATCAGCTGACACTTGCACAGAGAAACAGTCATTTGTTGTTTTCCTTTTATTTTTCCAAATAAGTATACAATATACAGTGGGGCAAAAAAGTATTTAGTCAGCCACCAATTGTGCAAGTTCTCCCACTTAAAAGATGAGAGAGGTCTCCAATTTTCATCATAGGTATACCTCAACTATGAGAGACAAAATGAGAAAAAAAAAATCCAGAAAATCACATTGAAGGATTTTTAATGAATTAATTGGTAAATTCCTCGGTAAAATAAGTATTTGGTCACCTACAAACAAGCAAGATTTGTGGCTCTCACAGACCTGTAACTTCTTCTTTAAAAGGCTCCTCTGTCCTCCACAAGTTACCTGTATTAGTGGCACCTGTTTGAACTCGTTATCAGTATAAAAGACACCTGTCCACAACCTCAAACAGTCAGACTCCAAACTCCACTATGGCCAAGACCAAAGAGCTGTCAAAGGACACCAGAAACAAAATTGTAGACCTGCACCAGGCTGGGAAGACTGAATCTGCAATAGGTAAACAGCTTGGTGTGAAGAAATCAACTGTGGGAGCAATTATTAGAAAATGGAAGACATACAAGACCACTGATAATCTCCCTCGATCTGGAGCTCCACGCAAGATCTCACCCTGTGGGGTCAAAATTATCATGAGAACGGTGAGCAAAAATCCCAGAACCACACGGGGGGATCTAGTGAATGACCTGCAGAGAGCTGGGACCAAAGTAACAAAGGCTACATCAGTAACACACTATGCCGCCAGGGACTCAAATCCTGCAGTGCCAGACGTGTCCCCCTGCTTAAGCCAGTACATGTCCGTGACATAATGCACGACTCAGGAGACACACACACAGGCTCAGAGTAGCTCAAATAGCTTTATTGACAACAAGGGTGTATGAATGTGTGTCTGCGAGGTGTAAATGTGTTGGTGGTGGCGTCTGCTTCGGGCACAGAGGCAGGAGACCGTACAGCCGGACAACCCTATGGGAAAAGCACAGGGAGAAGGGTGACGGGCACACACCAACACAGGAGATATACAAGTTGGAGAAGAGCTTACTTGGAAAGGGCAGGTGGCTGGCACAGCAAGGAACGAGGTCCGGTGGACAGCAACCTGGAGAGCCCGGTGCAGCAGCGAGGAACAGGCGATGGAGAGGAATGGTCCGCTGCCGGGAAATCCACCTGTGCACAGGGGAGCAGACTTGGAGAAGGAAAGGTAAGGGCTTCTTACCGCAATGCTTGCTGAAGTATGAGAGGGAACTCACAGCAATCCGTTGAGCGAAGTCTGACGGCTTCAGGCCGAAGCCCAGGGCGAGGCGGCTTAAATCCCTCGCCGCTGACGATGTGCAGGTGTGCGTGCAGCTGGCACCGCTGATGAGCGGCGCGGCGTGACAGTACTCCTCCCTCTAGCAGCGCCTCCTGGCGATGGTCTCTCTGGGTGCGCTCGGTGGAACTCAGTAATGAGAGATGGGTCCAACACAAACAACGAGGGTACCCACTGCCGATGTTCAGGCCCATAGCCCTCCCAGTCCACCAAGTACTGCAACCCACGGCCCCGGCGCCGAGAGTCCAGAATGGAGGAGACGGGCCAGGCCGGATGGCCATCAATCATCCGGGGCGCGGGTTGCGCAGCAGGAGGAGGGCAAAGGGGGTCGGAGACTGCCAGCTTCACCTTGGATACGTGGAAGGTGGGGTGGATGTGGAGGGAGGGGGGAATAGCTACATCCTGGTGATGGGGTATGGGCCCATAAAGCGCTGTGCCAGCTTCCTCCTCTCGCCCTTTAAAATCACGTCCTGGGTCGACACATAGACTTGCTGACCAACTCTGTACGCCGGGGCAGGTCTTCTGTGCCGGTCCGCCATGGCTCTGTTGCGCTCCGCCGTGCGTAAAAGCGCATTGCGCGCTGACGCCCAGATGGAGCGGAACTGCCTGAGATGCGTCCGAACTGAGGGGACAGTTACCTCACTGTCCTGCGCCGGGAACAGCGGGGGGTCGTAACCCAGGGACGCCTTAAAGGGGGACATCCCTGTAGCAGAAGAGCGAGCGGTGTTGTGGGCGTATTCAACCCAGGTGAGGTGGTTACTCCAGGACGTTGGTTTGGACGCCGTGACGCAGCGGAGCACAGCCACCAGCTCCTGGTTGGTCCGCTCACACTGCCCGTTGGTTTGGGGGTGATGGCCGGAGGAGAGGGTCACCTTGGCTCCCAGGGCGTTGCAGAACGACCTCCAAACCTCTGAAGAAAATTGGGGCCCCCGGTCCGAGACCACGTCCACCGGAATCCCATGCAGCCTGACCACGTGCTGGCTTAGGAGGCCCGCCGTCTCCAGGGCAGTTGGGAGACCTCGTAGGGGGACGAAGTGTGCCGCCTTGGAGAAGCGGTCCACGATGGTCAGGACGGTGTTGAAGGTGTTTGAGACTGGGAGTCCGGTGACGAAATCCAGGGCGATATGCGACCAGGGCCTGCCAGGGACGGGCAGAGGCTGGAGCAAACCCGCTGGAGGGGCATTACCTGATTTGCTGGTGGCACACACTGGGCAGGCCCGGGCGTAGCGGGCAGCGTCCCTCCGCAGGCTCGGCCACCAGAAGGACCGCTGGAGGAGGTCAATCATCCGGGAGGAGCCAGGGTGGCAGGTGAGCTTGGATGTGTGCAACCAGTGGATGACCTCCCCCTGAACCGTGGATGGCACCAACAGCCTCCCCTCCAGTCCGCCGCCAGGGTCAGGTTCCACTTCCTGCGCCTTCCGGATCTTGCTTTCAATGTCCCAGGTGACGGCTCCCACGACGCACGACCTAGGTAGGATGGTGTGGACCGTGTCCTCCGACTCCTCAGGGGCGAATTGCCTAGAGAGGGCGTCGGGCAGGCCGTTCTTGGAGCCAGGCCTGAAGGTGATGTTGAATCGGAACCTGGCAAAGAACAAGGACCAGCGCACCTGGCGGGCGTTCAGACGCTTGGCAGATCTCAGGTACTCCAAGTTCTTGTGGTCCGTCAGGACCACGAACGGCAGGTCCGCCCCCTCTAGCCAGTGACGCCACTCCTGCAGCGCGAGCTTGATGGCGAGGAGCTCTCTGTCCCCCACGTCATAATTCCGTTCCGCCGGGGACAAGCGCCGGGAGAAGAAAGCGCAGGGCCGTTTGACTCCATCTTCCGGCAACCGCTGGGATAGAACCGCCCCCACTCCTGTGTCTGAAGCGTCCACTTCCACGATGCATTGCAGCGCAGGGTTGACTTGGCTAAGGACCCGGGAGGAGGAGAACTCCGCCTTCAGCGCCTGAAAAGCAGCCGCGGCCTCTTCGGTCCACCGGAACGGGACCTTAGGGGACGTGAGGCGGGTCAACGGGCCGACGATGGTGCCAAAGTTAGGGACAAAGCGGCGGTAGAAATTTGCAAACCCGATAAATTGCCGCACCTGTTTTCTTGATGCAGGTGTGGGCCATTCCACCACCGCCTTCACCTTCACTGGGTCCGGAAGCACCTGGTCGTGGGAGATGATGAACCCGAGGAAGGATGTTGTCTTAGCATAGAACTCGCATTTCTCGGCCTTCACATACAACCGATTCTCCAGCAGTCTTTGGAGGACCCGCCTCACATGGACCCGGTGCTCGTCCCTGGATTTGGAGAAGATGAGAATGTCATCCAGGTAGACGAACACAAAAAGGCCAATGAAATCCCGGAGGACGTCATTTATGAGGCGCTGAAAGACGGCTGGAGCGTTGGTCAACCCGAACGGCATCACAAGGTACTCAAAGTGGCCGTTCGGGGTACGGAAGGCTGTCTTCCACTCATCTCCCTCCCGGATCTGGACGAGGTGGTATGCGCTGCATAGATCCAGCTTGGTGAACCAAGTCGCCCCCTGGAGGGAGTGGAAGGCGGTGTCCATGAGGGGCAGGGTATAGCGATCCTTCTCCGTGATGTCGTTTAGGGCGCGATAGTCGATGCAAGGACGGAGGGAACCGTCCTTCTTGCCCACGAAGAAGAATCCTGCCCCCACAGGTGATGACGAGGGACGGATAATCCCAGCACTCAGCGACTCCTTGAGATAAGCGTTCATGGTCTCCTTCTCCGGCGCTGACAGGCTGTAGAGTCGCCCCGAGGGTAAGGGTGCCCCCTGGCGGATGTTTATAGCACAGTCATAGGGTCTATGCGGAGGAAGAGACATCGCCTTGGACTTGCTGAATACCATACCCAGGTCGTGAAATTCCGATGGCACCAGGGATAGGTCCGGGGGCGCAACGTCCGTAGGTGATGGGGAAGAGGACGGAGAGCAGGCAGCGGACTGTAAACAGGTGCTCATGCAGAATGTGCTCCATGCCGACACCCCGGCGGACTTCCAATCCAAAACGGGGTTGTGGAGGCGTAGCCAGGGGTACCCCAGGATGACGGGCGACACAGAGTTGGGCAGGACGTAGAAGGTTATCTCCTCCCGGTGATTTCCAGAGATGATAACCGGAACGGGGACGGTCTGGTGTGTTACTCTCCCCAGGGAGACACGGGAGAGGTTGACCAGGGAGATAGGGGTTTTTAATGCCTGGCAGCGGATGCCCAATCGGGTTGCCAGGCTTTGTGAAATAAAACTGCCCTCCGCGCCCGAATCCACCAGTGCGTGAGTGAGATGCCCAGTGGAGTTGTGACAAAATCGGACGGGCAGCTTCAATTGGGTGAGGGGACTTAACCGATTGATGTCCGCGAGGCCCCCTACAGTGACTCGCGGACCCCGCCGTTTGGCTTCTGTGGACAAAGCTCTACCGTGTGTTGACTGTCCCCGCAATACATGCAGAGATTCAACTCACGGCGGCGTTGTCTTTCCGCCGGGGAGAGCTTTGTTCAGCCTGTCACCATCGGCTCCAACTCCTCGGGGCGCGATGGTGGCGGCGTCGCCAGGGGGCGAGCTTGGAACTGGCGCGACGAGGCTCCACGAGGGGGAGAAGAAGACGACTTCCGCCCCGAAGAGCGCTCGCGCAGCCTGTTATCCAAACTGATAGCTAGAGATGTTAGCTCCGCTAGAGTCTCCGGGATATCCCGCCCAGCCAGTTCATCCTTCAGATCATCGTTGAGACTGCGGAGGAAAAGGCCGCAGAATGAGCGTTCATCCCAGCCCAATTCCTCCGCCGCTACCCGGAAGTCAATTGCATAGTCCGCTGCCGACCGGCTTCCCTGCTGGAGGCTGAGAAGCCGATCGACCTGGACTGTCTCGGTACGAGAGTGATCAAAGACCTCCAGGAAGCGTCTCACGAATTGGTCATAAGTGAGGGTGGCATAACTGGGCCTCGTCATTACGGCGTAAGTCCAGGTTAGTGCTCGCCCCTCTAGGAGATTCCCAATATAACCAATTCGGCTATGATCTGAAGGAAATTCTCCGGGCACACGGTGGAACACGGACTCACACTGCATTATGAACCCCCGCGCTCCGCCGAGCTTACCGCTAAAGCGGGCGGGGGTTGGAATGGGCGTGAGCTGAGTCGGTGCTCCCGGAGCCTGCTGGACGGCCGCTGGAGCAGCAGGAGCCGCGCCACCCTGACGAGCCGGGGGGAACGGCTGGTGGGGGTCCAAGTGGTCCAATCGGTTAGTTATGTTGATCAATTGGTTGAGTATCACCTGTTGCTGATAAGCTATTTGGTCCACTCGAGCCTCGAGAGTGGTAGGCCGGTGTGCAAGCCCGCCGTCTGCCGAGCCGCTCTGCTGAAGCCGTACTGACATAATGCACGGCTCAGGAGACACACACACAGGCTCAGAGTAGCTCAAATAGCTTTATTGACAACAAGGGTGTATGAATGTGTGTCTGCGAGGTGTAAATGTGTTGGTGGTGGCGTCTGCTTCGGGCACAGAGGCAGGAGACCGTACAGCCGGACAACCCTATGGGAAAAGCACAGGGAGAAGGGTGACGGGCACACACCAACACAGGAGATATACAAGTTGGAGAAGAGCTTACTTGGAAAGGGCAGGTGGCTGGCACAACAAGGAACGAGGTCCGGTGGACAGCAACCTGGAGAGCCCGGTGCAGCAGCGAGGAACAGGCGATGGAGAGGAATGGTCCGCCGCCGGGAAATCCACCTGTGCACAGGGGAGCAGACTTGGAGAAGGAAAGGTAAGGGCTTCTTACCGCAATGCTTGCTGAAGTATGAGAGGGAACTCACAGCAATCCGTTGAGCGAAGTCTGACGGCTTCAGGCCGAAGCCCAGGGCAAGGCGGCTTAAATCCCTTGCCGCTGATGATGTGCAGGTATGCGTGCAGCTGGCGCCGCTGATGAGTGGCGCGGCGTGACAGTCCGGGCCCATCTGAAGTTTGCTAGAGAGCATTTGGATGATCCAGAAGAGGATTGGGAGAATGTCATATGGTCAGATGAAATCAAAATAGAACTTTTTGGTAAAAACTCAACTTGTCGTGTTTGGAGGAGAAAGAACACCATACCTACTGTGAAGCATGGGAGTGGAAACATCCTTTGGGGCTGTTTTTCTGCAAAGGGACCAGGACGACTGCTCTGTGTAAAGGAAAGAATGAATGGGGCCATGTACTGTGAAATTTTGAGAGTGAAAACCTCCTTCCACCAGCAAGGGCATTGAAGATGAAACATGGCTGGGTCTTTCAGCATGACAATGATCCCAAACACACCGCCCGGGCAATGAAGGAGTGGCTTCGTAAGAAGCATTTCAAGGTCCTGGAGTGGCCTAGCCAGTCTCCAGATCTCAACCCCATAGAAAATCTTTGGGGGGAGTTGAAAGTCCGTGTTGCCCAGCGACAGCCCCAAAAACAGCTCTAGAGGAGATCTGCATGGAAGAATGGGCCAAAATACCAGCAACATTGTGTGAAAACCTTGTGAAGATTTACAGAAAAAGTTTGACCTCTGTCATTGCCAACAAAGGGTATATAACAAAGTATTGAGATGAACTTTTGTTATTGACCAAATACTTATTTTACCAAGGAATTTACCAATTAATTCATTAAAAATCCTTCATTGTGATTTTCTGGATTTTTTTTCTTATTTTGTCTCTCATAGTTGAGGTATACCTATGATGAAAATTGGAGACCTCTCTCATCTTTTAAATGGGAAAACTTGCACAATTGGTGGCTGACTAAATACTTTTTTACCCCACTGTATATATATTCAGCAGTCTCTTGCTGAGGGTTTCAGGTGAGGTAAAACGTTAGATGTACCCAAGTGTCACGTCTTTCACTTTCCGCGGCTGTTTAGGTCAGCAGGATAACCTTTATGCTGTCCTTGCCAGGGAGTTTTGGTCCAGTTTCCTTTGATGACCAGATCCCCTGGATTGCTCAAGAGATGGGTGCACCTCCTATGGTTCCTTCGTCACATGGTCCCTCCTGGGGAGGGCAGTATGGATGACATCGCTGTCAGTTGTCATTCTTTGCATATAATCACCCGGAAACCCTTCCTCATCACCTAAGTTAAATGGCTTCAATAATAGGGTTTGTCATTCACAATCTCCCTATTTTCTTATTTGAATAGTATACTAATCTTGTAAATTGTTGATGGTAAGCTAAGTGGATTCCTAGGTAAATGTTTGGTACTAATAATTTAGGAACTGCACTTAAATGTGACATGATTTCATTTACAAAGTGTATTCCATTTCCATTATCTAGGTAAATCATTTCAGCTATTTTAAATCATGATATTGTTTTAGATAAAACAATATAAATAAGTAGCAATATTTAAATTAGTGTAGGGTAAAACCTTTGTATATTCAATAAGTGTGTAAATAATTTCTAAACATTACCTTCACTCTTATTTAGTTCAATGAGATCCATGCAAAGGTTTTGAAAAAAAAACTAAGTTTATGCAGGAAAGATCAAATTATTTTGCTTTGAGCTCCCTAAGGCATTGTTCCCTTAATTGAGTAAGAATCTGTACTGTCTTTGTAATAGATTCTAAATTAAGTCCCACAGTAAACATAAATTCAGCACAAGTTGGACTTTCCTTAGACATTTGGAACTTTTCTCATATATTTGCATGGTTTTCTTCCTTATCAGTTTACCTTGTTCCTTATAAACATGATATTTCCTTTACAATAATCTACAGATATTTTCTTAAATATCTGGAAATTTATTGATGTAACTTTTAACTTCTCTTATTGAATGTTGTGATTTCATTACCAAGCGGTTTCATTTATATTTTTCTCTTCATTATTGATCATGTATTCATAATTTTTATGTACGATCTATTTTTCTGAGGATTGCTAATTATTTTTTGCTAATTAATTTCTTTGGTACCCCCCTTTTGATGCATGGAGACACACATGCAGCAAAGTTACAGGGTATTTGTTTGATGGGTAGTGTCTGTTTACTAGAAGGAAGTGTGTTACCACTTTTATGTGTTACACACAGTTAATTTAGATGAAAATTTGTGAGTAGTACAGCTCCTTCAAAATGAGGTTTCAATAATCATGGTTTCTTTTGTGACGTCTCGAACTAATTTACAAATTCCATTTAGGAAAAACAATATAGCTGTCTGTGCAGATTTGATATGATTTAGCATTGATAACAAAGATCAGTTTGTCCAGCTGAACACAGACAAGTTGAATTTGTGTAAGTGAATCCTTGTGAAAGGTTGTGTCATACTCCTTCAGTCAATGGAAAGGTGGACATTTTGCCTAATTAGAATTTGGCTTAATTTTGTACAAGGAATGCCTCATTTTATACATTCCTTGGTAAATTATGGGGTGGACTGTAGTCCCGAGGCCCAGCTCGGCCACGGCTGAGCATCGGGAAAACACATTCCTTATTACTGTCACATTTCTGAAATGTGATATTGTCACACCATTATGGGATGAGTGGCATCAGATGTATCCTGCAGTGTGAAGTCATATGAACACTACATTTTTAAAGTCAGAGTCATTTAAATTGTTATGCTTTATGTCATTTGCAATGTCATTTGTTCTACTTAGCTTCAAAAAATGCTTGTCAACTGAGAGGTCCTTCCCCCTGTGGTCCCTCCAGCCAATGAGCCTGTCACACACACCATCTGGCCTCCTTCCATCTCCTACAAAGATCAAATGTTGGTGCCATCCTGCAAAGAAAAATTTGGGGAAAGCCTGATGGCTTCCCCATCTGCACCTTCAGTATTTACATCAACAGGAGTGCAAATTTTATCACCTCATAAATTGATTTTACTAATGTTCCAGTGATCATCATTATTTTTTGTGTCCCTTAAATGTTTATCCTAGTTGTTTATTATAATATGTAATGTTAAGAAACATAAGTGAATTGTTTTTTTAATGATTTTATTACATATTGCATATGTCACCAAGGATTTATTAAACTGAAAGGTAATGGTGATGTTATGACTCCTTGTTAATTTGGCAAATCTAATTCCTAGTGAAAAAAAAAAAATTGTGAATGCTTTCCCTTTCCTGTTGAAAAACAAAGAATGAAGAATAGCAGAAAAAAACCTTTAAATTACACCTAAAGCTTCCACAATTTGAATGTGTTTTTGCTATTCATAGCAAGTATTTGCTCAATATTCTGTGAATCAGTAAATGTTTTACCAATTGACATGGGTAATCACTAGTTTATGACAGTATCATATGTTAGAAGCCTTAAACCAATGCAGCAGTTAGAATTAGTAACTGGAAATGCAGGCCTATTCTCTGTTTTCAGGAATTTATGGCATTGGACCACAATCCGTGGTCTGTGTGGGGTTTTTTTTGGTTTGTTTTTTTTTGCTGATTCTGTCTGTTTATCTTATCTAGGTCAGCCTGACACAACTTCTCTCAGCTGATGGCTAATCAGTCTGAGCTTACCATTGAAATTAAATTCCTTTTCTCAATTTTACCAGAAATCTTGTGCTATTTCTGTCTCTCTCTTTTTTTTTTCCATCTCCCGATACTAAAAAATTTCATTCTCATCTTGCTGTGTTCTTTTAGGAGGGAAAAAGTCACAGCATGAACTGTCTCAGATGCTGCTCTTGCATTTGCCCCCCCCCTTTTTTTTACATGGACAGGCCTAGGGTCAGAATGTAAATAAGATTGCATATGTCATTTATTAAAAAGTGAGTATAGTATTATTTAAACAAAGCAACAATATGACATACAATTACCAAGACCTCTGTTTGATAATCAGTAGTCTCTGGCAAATCATATGCACAAACACATTAATTATCAATCTCTTTTGAACCTCTATGCTTTGAATCATGTAATATAGGGTATACATAAAGCCTCCAGTGATTAGGCATTATTAAGTGACAGCATAATATTGTAATGTTCAGTTAATTTCATCATTGTCATGCTTGTAGCATTGATTAAGATGCAAGCATTTGTACTTAACTTAGATGTTCAGCCACCTCTTTGATGTTGATGGGGGGAGAGCACGCACAGTGACGAGGCTGGGTCTCAGAGGCTGGTTTTGTTTTGGCAGGGGGAAGGAGAACGTCAGTCCTGCATCCTTTTGCCCTGTAAAGTGCACTGTTATGCTTCAGTTGTGGAGAGTGTAAATAACGAGACTGATTCATGTAGCAGACGACTTTATTCACTCTCTCATCAGTCATACACAGAGAAAGCATGTCTCAATACACCATGGGTTCTCCTTTTATACCAACCGCTCATCTCACATCTGCATAACATCTCACATCACAATACATTCATCCTTTCTCCCCCCGACTCCTTCTTCCTGCTATCTCACCATGATCTCCCTAGCTATTGTTGTCTGTTTACCCTCTGCATCCAGTCTGAGATGATTAACCCAGTCTCTACACCTCTCTACACGCCCCCCACCCCAGAATCTCAGACAGAGTTTCAGTCCTCACGTCCTTTTGGCTTCAGTCTCCTCCCATATCTGCTATAACTGGGGTTTACCGCCTCCGCGGCGCTGCTGTGCCGGCAGGGAGCTCCTGGGGGTGTGTCTGTCTGGCGAGGGGGGGGAGACTTTGATTTGCCAGTGTGGCTGCCCTGATGAATCGTTTACCTTGGGAGTTCTCAGTGGGGGTCTTCCACGCCGAGGGGCCTGAGCCAACAGCACTTGCTCGTCTGCCACCACAAAGGCGGGCTTAAATCTGTCTATGCATATTTTCTCCCGACGACCCCCCGAGTCTAACAAAAAATGTTTGTCCCCTGTTTCCAGCACTCTGAACGGGCCATCGTAGGGTGGGTGCAATGGAGGGCAGTGGGCATCGTGCCTGACAAACATGAATGCCGCGCTCTTCAAAATTTTTGACACAAAAGCGCATGGAAAACAGTGGTGGGCCGGGCCGGACAGCATGCCTGTGTCTGAGAAAATTCCCCAGGCAGCCGCAGTGGCTGAGAAAAAAACAAGCTCTGCCGGGGAAGCCTCAAAATCCTCTTTTGGTGCGGAACACAACCCCAATAAAACCCACGGCAACCGGTCTACCCAATTTGCATCAGTCAGCGAAGCCCTGAGCGCTGCTTTCAGTGACCTATGAAAATGCTTGCATAACCCATTGGCCTGTGGGTTGTACGCAGTTGTGCGATGAATTGCGACACCCAGGCTACGGGCCATCGCGGACCAGAGGTCGGAAACAAACCGAGGGCCTCTATCGGACGTGATGTCTGACGGGATTCCAAAACGCGCCACCCAAGTCGTCAAAAAAGCATGCGCCACATCTGCAGACGTGGTTGCCGCCAATGGGACTGCTTCTGGCCAGCGTGTGGTGCTGTCCACCACTGTCAGAAGGTGCGTGCACCCCTGCGATGGCGGGAGGGGGCCCACGAGGTCCACGTGAACATGGTCGAACCTCTTAGCCGGTATACGAAACAGCTCCAAAGAAGCCTTCGTGTGTCTGTGTACTGTGGCTTGTTGGCACTCTACGCAGGCTGCAGCCCACTCTTTCACTTGTTTGTGCGGGCCTGGCCACACGAACTTTGCTCCCACTATTTTGACTGACGCGCGCACTCCTGGGTGCGCCAGAGCGTGAACTGACTCAAACACGTGGCAGTGCCACGCGACTGGACCACCAGGCGCGGGCATCCCATGGAGACGTCGCAGACTAGGGGGGGCTTGCCGTCTTGCAGTACTCTGCTCTCCAGCCTTAACCCTGTTGGTCCAGACTGGAGTGCGCACAACGTCTGTATCGCTAATCTGCTCTGCGGCCATGGCTGTATAGTCTATCCCCACGCAGACCGGGGCCACTACTGCGCGTGAGAGGCAGTCCACCACCACATTCAGTTTACCCGACACATGCTGAATATCGATCGTAAACTCCGAGATCGCAGCCAACTGTCTCTGCTGCCGGCCCGACCATGGTTCCAAAACCTTGGCCATCGCGAACGTTAGCAGCTTGTGGTCCATGAACGCGGTGAAGCTGCGCCCTTCCAGCCAGAACTGGAAGTGGCGTATGGCCAGGTGGAGAGCCAGCAACTCTCTGTCGAACGCGCTGTATTTACGCTCACTGTCGCGCAAAGCCCTGCTGAAAAAAGCGAGCGGCTGCCAAGAACCGGCGACATGTTGCTCCACGACGGCCCCTATAGCCACGTCCGAAACGTCGGTAGTGAGTGCTATCCGGGCCGCCGGGTCTGGGTGCGCCAACAGTGCAGCGCTTGCCAGGGCTGTTTTAACCTCAGAGAATGCCTGCTCTCGCTCCGGATTCCATTCGATTCTATCCGCGGGTTTCTGATTCTTGAGCGCGGTGTACAATGACTGCATGAGTTGAGCTGCGTGGGGGAGGAACCGGTTATAAAAGTTAACCATCCCCAAAAATTCTTGCAGCGCCCTGACCGTCTGATGCCGGGGAAAATTCATCACGGCACGCACTTTGTTGGGAAGGGGTATCGCTCCCTCCAGTGAGACGCGGTGCCCCAAAAAATCAATCCCCGTCACGCTGAACTGGCATTTCGCCGGGTTGATTATTAACTCGTGCTTCTTCAACCTCCGGAAAACCGTCCTGAGGTGGGTTACGTGTTCATCCTCGGACACACTGGCCACCAGGATATCATCCAGGTAGACGAACACAAACGGGAGATCACGCAACACCGCATCCATCATGCGTTGGAATGTCTGTGCCGCTCCTTTTAATCCAAATGGCATGCGTAAAAACTCAAACAAGCCAAACAGAGTTATTACCGTCATTTTGAGTATGTCCTCTGCGCGCGCTGGGACCTGGTGGTAACCGCGGACCACGTCTATTTTAGAAAAAATGCGTGCTCCAGCGAGGTGAACGGAAAAATCCTGAATATGGGGAATCAGGTAGCGGCCATGCGCTGTGGCGTTATTCAATCTGCGAAAATCACCACACGGTCGCCACGATCCCTCGGCCTTAGGGACCATGTGTAGGGGGATGCCAATGGGCTGTTCGATCGCCTGATGATGCCCAGCCTTTCCAGGTTGGCAAACTCCTCGTGTGCTATGGCCAGTTTAGCTGTGTCCAAGCGCCGAGGCCGTGCGAAAACGGGCGGCCTGGTGGTGGTGATAAAGTGTTCCACCCCGTGTTTAGCGATGGCCGCCGAAAATGTTGGGACTGTGAGTGCTGGAAACTGAGTGAGCAGTGTGTGGAACTTACCGCCTGGAGCTGTGACGCTGGCTTGTGTTATTGGCTCCGCCCCTTGAGCTGTACAGGGGAGAGAATCAAAAGACAGTGCATTAACCAGGCACCTGTTAGCAACATCGACTAGTAACCCATGTGCACACAGAAAATCAGCTCCCAGGATTGGGAAACTCAATGCCGCTATGACAAAAGTCCACTCGTACGTAGGCATAAAGTCAGTGTTCTCTCACCAAAAGTCTTAATGCCCGAGTCGTTTACTGCTACCAGCCGAGGCCGCTAGGTCCTGCTAGCCGGCCGGCGTAGGACGGCACGATGATGCTCTTCTGGGCTCCGGTATCTACGAGGAAGCATCTCCCCAAGCGCAAGTCCGTCACGTAGAGCAGCTTGTTCTCTTCACCGGCGGTCGCAGCTGCTACCGACTGCCGGCCTTGGAGTTTCCCAAGCGCTGAAATTGGCACGGTGGCGCACATCTGCGTGCGTTCTCTCTGAAACGGCAGTGGTAGAAGCAGAGCGTGTCTCTCTGGCGCTTCCTGGCCCCCGCTGCCGCTACCGTCGGTGGCTTCTCGCCTCCGCTGGTTGTCTCGCTGGGTTCCGATGCCGCCGTGTTCACTGTGAGGGCTCTGGTGGTGAGGATGATCTGATCTGCCTCCTGGGCTAGCGCCCGGTAGTCACGTGCAGCCAGCAACGGCGAATTGGCAAGAACCGCTCTTGCTTCTTTTGGGAGGTTCCGGAGGAAAAGGTGGGCAAACAGAAAATGCCCGTCATCCATGACCATTAACACCAACCTCTTCTCCATCAGTTTGACCTCTGAACCATCTCCTAACTCGAAGCACCTCAGGAGCCTCTCTGCTTTCTCACAGTCCGAGAGCGTGTAGCGCCGGGTCAGTGCTGCCTTGAGAGCCTCGCATTTGTCGTGGGCTGGAGGCTGTTCGAGCAGGCTCGCTACCTGCTGAGATGTGCGAGCGTCCAGCGCTGCGACCACATAGTAATACTTGGTGTCGTCTGCCGTTATTCCTCGGAGGGCAAACTGAGCCTCGGTGTGGTGGAACCAAGAGCGCGGGTTGTGCAGCCAAAGGTCCGGTAGTTTGACTAAAACAGTGCACGTGTTGCTGGGGGTTCCCATCCGGGCCGTCTCTGGGATGCTTGCCACGTCGCTGGGGCTTCCCGTCCGGGCCGACTCCGGGGTTCTTGCCTTGTTCCATAATTCGTCAAAGGGTCACCAGTGTGGAGAGTGTAAATAACGAGACTGATTCATGTAGCAGAAGACTTTATTCACTCTCTGATCAGTCATACACAGAAAAAGCATGTTTCAATACACCATGGGTTCTCCTTTTATACCAACCGCTCATCTCACATCTGCATGACATCTCACATCACAATACATTCATCCTTTCTCCCCCCCCCCCCCACTCCTTCTTCCTGCTATCTCACCATGATCTCCCTAGCTATTGTTCTTCTCTGTTTACCCTCTGCATCCAGTCTGAGATGATTAACCCAGTCTCTACACCTCTCTACACAGTCAAAGAAAAAAAAGAAAAGTCAGTGATCCGTCAAAAAAATTGAATAAAAATAGCTCAATGTTTTTCATTTTCCAAAGGAAAAAACTGGAGGGAATGAAAATATTGGCTTTAAAAATATGTAAATAGTTCATCACGTACGCAACATTAGAGTGAAAACCCACAAAGTTAGAGTGAAAGAAAAAGTAAAACCCCAAAACTTTGCAAAAATACCCATATATAGATTTTTTCTTTTCCCTTTTACCAAGTTTTTACACACAAATCAGTAGCTACACAGCCTTTTCTATTTTTTTCCCCCCCAAGTTCTCTCTCTGTCTGTTTCTTTCACCCAAGGACACATACACAGAGACACAGATAGATAAACACACGCACACACACACACACACACACGCACGCATGCGCGCGCGCACACACACACACACACACAGTGCCCACACAGAAAGCTCTCTTTTTGCGTTATCTCCACAAGGTCATACAATAAAGACTTTTAGGTTCATGCCAAAACCCAAAACACCATGAGAATTACTTCAATTAATCTCTGGAACTGGCAACTCTTAGTGGAGAAATCTCACACATGGCAACCCCCCCCCCACTGTCACTACAGTGTGAAGCTCCCTTTTTTTACACTGCTGTAAAAACACAACACCAGTCCACTGTTTTTGCTCAAAGCTACTATTTTCTTATACAGTACCTATAATTTTAAACACTTCTCAAAAGGATAACAATTAACTAATCAATCCTTTTATGATCCACAAATATCAGAAAAAAAAATCACAACAATTTTACAACCTGCTCCTTCCGCCTCCACGGAGAACTCCCCCCCCCCCCCCCCCCACCGGAGCAGATTACACAGAGACAATACAAACCAGACTGCAGTAACTTTTATCTAAAACTCACAAAATAAAATATTTCAACGGTCACGTTAAACCCCTCCGCTGTGTGCCTAAAGCCCAAAGTAAGACCTCCTCCCCCGGCATCTTGCAATAGCTCACTGTAGCAGGGGAAGTCCCATGGGCGATAATGCAGACCCGGTAAGGGCACGAATCTTCCGTGAAAAAACCTTTTCCCTTCGGGGTTCACGTAACCTCCCCACGAATGCTGAAGGTCCAAACCCTGGACCATAAGCAGAAGTGGTCACAAGAGGCATGAATCTGTCCCCGAAAATTTACTTCTCTGGGATCACGTGACTCTTCCACATAGGAACGAGACCATGAATCTTTCCCTTTTTTCTTTGCATGCACTTCCAGACCTCCACTGCACTTACTTGGACCGTAGAGAGCGGCGGATTTCTAAGAATCACCCCGGGTCTTGCGATATTGGTCACCGTTTGCAAAGGAAAACCTCGTTTCTCCCAAGGGATTATCGCTCACCGTGGGTAAAAATAACTCAGCACTCAGGCCGCTAGTTTCACTCCTTTCAGTATTTTGCAGTGTACGATTGGTCCGGGGAATCTCACTATCTTTTATCCATAAACAACAACAAATGTACTTACATTCAAGCTGCCTATAGGATACTCAGATCCGTCACCCAGTCAGTTCCACTGCCCCGGTCCGAAATGCCTTCACTGCAGTAACACTGAGCCTTTTTTGTTTCACTCAGCCTGGGAAGGTCTTTTTATCAGCTGTGCACTTGCTGAGATCAAGCAGAGGCACCGGAAAGACGGAGATATGTGGATCTGCTGTTCGGACGCCAAATTGTTTGAATAATTTTGAGCTTAAATTATTCGAAGTCAAATAATCAGGTGGAAAGTTGAATTTATGTACATTTATTACAAAAATATAAGGAATCACCCCATTGGCCACCTGGGGGAGAGGTTACAAGGCATGACATTCAGACACACCTAGAATCTCTAAAGGATCCATTCTTCTAAGTCTGATATATATAGGCAGGAGAAAGGAGAGGGAGGATGAGGATAAGGGAAGGGACAGAATGGGACAGTCCTGATAACTGAGCTTATCCACGCGGATGTCAGACACTCTGGAGACATGGGTCATGAAGACATGAGATCCATAAAACTAACAGAATGTCCATGAAACACTAATCTATAAGATGAGGAGTTCCTGTGCATTCCTGTGACCCGAAACAGGACATGTCAAAGAGATTATAGTAAATGGCTTAGATTATTCCTTACGCATGTACTAACCCTGTACTCATCCTCAGTCTGAACTCTCTGAAATTGCTCACAGAAACAGGCCAAGAATATATAAACTTACCCTATATGGAATGCACATATAAACCTTAAACATGGCATATGAAAGGTATGATACTTCTCAAATATAATAATACATTATTAATATCAACAGTATAGATAATATGGAATTTTTCTATCAGGGTCATTGCTAGAAATGCAGCAGTTTTTTAAATGCAACATTTCTGCATTTGATATTGATGAGAAATACTAATTCAAGTTTCCTTCTAAAAGATTTATTGAAATAACAAATAAATAGTATTAGGTAACTTAGCTACAGAAATTCTGGTGTACTGGCAAAAGTAAAATTTAAGCAAGTTGACATTGATTTTTCCTAAAAATTCCTGGATCCAGGTGTTGGTCCGGATCACAACACAAATGTAATCATCTTTTCCCCATGCCATTACACACCTTTCCTGAAAATTTCATCAACATCTGCTCATAAATTTTGGAGTAATGTTGCTAAGAGACAGACAGACAAAGTATTGCCGGTGTTGTGGCAAAAAGTGATCAGAGGCCAAAAATTGATCACCAGGTGCCATATTGTAGTTATGGGGTTATATTAGCCATAAAATATATATATTTCAACAGGTAAACAGTACTGAGTTAGGTATAATAAGATATATTTAACACTTATTTTGTGTTTTGAACCGGAAACAAATTTGATGTAGGATTAAAAGCAATTAAAATTATGCAGTCACAAGGTTACACAGAAAAATACATAGATTTAATGGATATGTAGATACTGTATAAATACATATTCTATGTGTCAACAATGGACAATTACAGTGTAACTTCTAAACAACAATGATATTTTTTCCACATAAATATTGGAATCAATTGCAATCTCATAAATGCTATATAAGTTGTTATTCAAACTGCAAACACTTTGGCCAACACTATAATTTTTTTTTTTTTCAGATGCGATAAAACCTCAAAACATTTACAGACACATTGTAGGTGGACTGAGACCACACAGTACATGTTGCTGCATTTAAACACGGTTGATGCAGCGGCTGTGATTTGAGCCTAAGCCGCAACTGCCGGACTTTATTTTGAGACACAGACATAGCGGTGAAAAGAGAGACGGGAGAGACGGGAGAGACGGCAGAAGGAAGCGCGGAAGGCGTGGAGGTGTGAAATTGCACCTGAGAAGACGTCAGTTTGGTAACATTCCTCTTCCTTCGATGATTTTTGGGAACGTACAGTCTCTGAGAAACAAGGTGGATGAAATTCAAGGGAATGTACGCTACCAGAAGGACTTTAAGAACTGCTGTGTCATGGCTTTCACCGAATCTTGGCTTACTGCGCATGACCGAGACGCAGACCTGTGGATTGACGGCTTTGGAGCCCCGCTGCGCTCGGATCGGCAGGAAGAGGTAACGGGAAAACGTCAGGGGGGCGGCGTATGTTTATACATTAATAAGCAGTACTGCACATCTGTCATGGTCAGAGAGCGCATCTGTACACCCGATGTGGAGCTGCTGTCTGTGTCACTACGCCCCTTTTATTTGCCTCGTGAGTTCCCTCAGCTTTTCCTCACAACTGTGTATATTCACCCGAGGGCAGACGCTGACTCCGCCTGCAGCACTATCTTTGATGTGATCCAGCAGCTGCAATCAATTTCTCCAGAGGCGCCAAACTTCATTCTTGGGGATTTTAACCATGTTTCTTTAAAGAAGACACTTAAAAACTTTTATCAGTATGTCTCCTGCCCAACCAGGTGAAAAAAGACATTGGACCTGTGCTATGGATCCATAGAGAGGGCCTATAAATCACTCCCCCTTCCTCCTTTAGGATCCTCAGATCACAACTGTGTACATTTGATGCCCACATATAAAACTGCTCTCAGAAGAGGCAAGGTGGAGACGAGAGACATTGATGTGTGGACAGAAGATTCAGTGCACAGCCTCCAGGAATGCTTTAACTGTACAGACTGGGAGATGTTCACACTGGCCTGCGGGGATGATTTGGACTCTTTGGTGGACGTCACATGCTCATACATGGCTTTCTGTAAAAATAAGACTGTTCCACGTAAACGTGTCAAAATATATCCCAACAACAAACCATGGGTTACAAAATCAGTTAAATCCTGCTTACAGAGGAAAGCACTTGCCTTTAAACAGGGGTCTGTTTCTGAGCTACAGGTTGCCACAAAAGAGCTGAAGTCCGAAATTTTAAGAGCAAAACAGAATTATAAATCAGAGTTGGAAAGCAAGATGGCAACAAAGAAACTTGGTTCAGCCTGGGCCAGTATGAAAACTATTGCAGGCCTTCAGGGCACAGAGCGCAGTAATCGTGTGTTTTTAGATGGTTTTAATTCAGACACAGAGCTGGCTAATGCTCTTAATTGTTTTTATGGTCGTTTTGACTCCTTTGATTTTAGCACAGAAACTCAAGTTTTGAAACAGAAACTCAAAGACAATCAGCACTTCAACATTGAGGTGCAGGATGTTAAAAGGGAGTTCTGCGCTGTAAAAGTGAACAAAAGTCAGGGCTCTGATAATATATGTGGGCGCTTGGTAAAGTCCTGTGCACATGAACTGAGTCCTATATTTTATTACATTTTCAATAAGTCCTTACAGACACAACATGTGCCCAAGATCTGGAAAGAAGCCGTGGTTGTTCCCGTTCCAAAATCCAGCTGTCCTAAAATGGTAAACGACTTTAGACCAGTTGCTTTGACTTCAATTTTAATGAAAATTTTCGAAAAACTGGTCAGATGTGAGGTCCTAAAGCAGACTGAGCGTGCATTGGCTCCTCTGCAGTTTGCCTATAGGCCTCACAGAGGAGTGGAGGATGCCACTGTCACTCTGTTTAACATGCTTTTTAAACATCTGGATTTTAATGGGACACACGCCAGACTTTTATTTGTGGACTTTTCCTCCGCCTTTAATACAATCCAACCTCATATCTTAGTTGAAAGGCTCCTGCAGCAATTTGATTTGAGCAATAATCTGGTGGGTTGGATTCTGGATTTCTTAACCAACAGGACGCAGAGAGTAAGGGTCAATGGTACATTGTCTGACCTAAAGTGCTCTTCTGCTGGCTCTCCTCAGGGGTGTGTGTTGTCACCACTACTCTTCATCCTGTACGCAAACATGTGTCGGAGCAGACATGACAACAGACACATTATAAAGTATGCTGATGACTCAGTTATTGTCAGTTTCCTCCAGGATGGTGAGAGTGGCCACGGCCCAGTAGTTGATGATTTTGTTCACTGGTGTGAGGATTCCTACCTGCAGCTGAATACGACAAAAACTAAAGACATGACTATTGACTTTAGGAGGAAAAATCCCAGGCACAAAGTCACTGTACTAAAAGGCTAGACTGTGGTACACACATATGTAGTTTCATAGACTCCATTTGTATATTAATGTTGCTTCACGTCTGAGAATGAACAATAGGTCTGAGTCTCCTGGGGATTAACAGGAGGATGAGAAATGTGTTCTGTGTTATGCAAAGAGATGGCCTTGAGGGATTTCCTGACCACTAGTGGTGTGGGGGTGAAGGGGACAAGACCGGGGAGAAGATGTATTGTGTCTTTGCATTAAAATGACAATGTAACTGTGGCCTTGATGTCCTGGTATAAATAGGACAGATGTGGGGTGATGCTTCCTCTTTTCTGTTTGAGAGGATGTTGGAGATACGTGAATGTTAATAAACCTGAATTGAGAAATAAACTCAGCCTCATCTTTTCACGCTCTCCACACTGGTGGCCTTAAGACGTATCATGAGCAGAAGCAATTCCCCCGAACCGGACTTGCCAGGAACCAGCCGGGCAAACGCAGTCTCAGTCAAACTACCAGAATTCTGGCAGGACAACCCGGACTCCTGGTTCCTCTTGGCCGAAGCTCAATTTGCTCTCGGGGGAATAACGGCAGATGACACGAAATTCTACCACGTTATCGCCAAGCTCGACAACCGCACAGCTCGACATGTGCAGAGCCTGGTGCAGCGCCCACCCACTGGCGACAAATACGACGGGTTGAAGGCTGCGCTCATTCAGTGTTTCACTCCCTCAGCCCAGGAGAGAGCAGAGAGACTCCTGGCCCTGAAAGACTTGGGAGAAAGCACGCCTGTCGACCTGATGGAAGACATGCTGAGGCTGAGAGGCTCAGATGACGACGATTTCCTCTTCACCCACATTTTCCTGAGAACCCTACCGTCGGAGACGAGGGCGACCCTGGCAGGTTCATGGTTTGTGGCCCAGCGGGACTTCTGCGTGCTGGCCCAGGAGGCACAGCGGATTCTCAATGCCAGCAGATGGCACACGGCCACCGCAGCAGTGACAGACCTCGGCGCGACGGCCGGGAATGGCAGGGGGCCAGAGGCTGCGGAGGCAGACCCACCGACAACGGCGGCGGTGAAGACCAAACATTGCGGAGGAGACGACCTCTGTTTTTACCATCGCCGCTTTGCAGAGAGGGCACGCAAGTGTATACCACCGTGTCAGTTCAAGAGCTCGGGAAACGCCAGAGCCGGGAGTCGGTAGCAGCCACGGCCCTCGGTGAACAGAATAAGCTGCTCTACTTGACGGATGCGCGTTCTGGGAGGCAATTCCTCGTGGACACAGGCTCCCAAGTGAGTTTCATCACGCCAACCTATGCTGACCGGCTGGCATGCCCCGGGAGTCACGGAGCATCAGCGGCGAACGGCTCGAGCATTAAGACCTTCGGTGAAAGGACTCTGTTTCTGTCCCTGCACGGCCGTACATATGAGTGGACATTTATTATAGCTGCTGTGAGTTTCAGCATGTTAGGTGCTGATTTCCTGTGCTCACATGGGCTGTTGGTTGATCTTCCTAATAGACGCTTGGTTAATGCACTCTCGTTTTACTCTATCCCCTGTGCAGCTCGAGTGACCCCGCCCACAGCACAAGCCAATGTCGCTACGGCAGGCGGTCAGTTCCACACTCTCCTCACTCAGTTTCCAGCACTCACGGTTCCCACATTTTCAGCAGCCGTCGCTAAACACGGAGTGGAGCATTTTATTACTACCGCCGGTCCCCCCGTTTTTGCAAAAGCTCGGCGCTTGGATGCAGCTAAACTGACCATAGCACGCGAGGAGTTCGCCAACCTTGAAAAGTTGGGCATCATCCGGCGTTCGAATAGCCCATGGGCTTCCCTGCTCCACATGGTCCCTAAAGCTGACGGCTCGTGGCGACCTTGCGGTGATTTCCGCAGGCTGAACAACGCTACAGCGCACGACTGCTACCCAATCCCCCATATTCAAGATTTTTCCGTTCATCTGGCGGGGGCGCGCATTTTTTCTAAAATAGACTTAGTCTGCGGGTGCCATCAAGTCCCAGTACGCGCTGAGGACATTCCCAAAACAGCGGTAATAACTCCGTTTGGCCTTTTTGAGTTTTTGCGCATGCCGTTTGGGCTTAAAGGCGCCGCGCAGACGTTCCAACGCATGATGGACGCGGTGTTGCGCGATCTCCCTTTTGTGTTCGTCTACCTGGACGACATTTTGGTAGCCAGCGCGTCTGAAGAGGAACACGAAAAACACCTCACGGCAGTTTTCAGGAGGTTGGGAGAGCACGGGTTAATAATCAACCCAGCGAAGTGTCAGTTTGGGGTGACGCAGATTGATTTTTTGGGGCACCACGTCTCTCCAGAAGGAGCAGTTCCGCTGCTGGACAAAGTGCGCGCAGTAACAAATTTTCCCCAACCACAAATGGTCAAAGCATTACAGGAGTTTTTGGGAATGGTGAATTTTTATAACCGTTTCCTCCCCCGCGCAGCGCAGCTCATGAAACCATTGTATGCCGCGCTAAAAAAACAAAAACCCACAAATGCAATCGAATGGTCCCCGGAGCGGGAGCGCGCATTCTCGGAGGTCAAAACAGCCCTGGCAGATGCTGCGTTGTTGGCACATCCAGACCCAACGGCCCGCATAGCGCTCACTACTGATGCGTCAGACGTGGCCATAGGGGCGGTAGTAGAGCAGCATGTTGCTGGGGCTTGGCAGCCACTTGCCTTTTTCAGCAGGACTTTGCGCGATGCCGAGCGAAAGTACAGCGCGTTCGACAGAGAGTTGTTAGCGCTCCACTTAGCCATTCGCCACTTTCAGTTCTGGCTGGAAGGTCATCGTTTCACCGCGTTCGTCGACCACAAGCCGCTGACTTTCATGATGGCCAAGGTTTCGGAGCCGTGGTCGGGCTGGCAGCAGAGGCAGCTGGCTGCAATTTCGGAGTTTACTACCGATATTCAACACGTAGCGGGTAAACTTAATGTAGTGGCAGACTGTCTCTCGTGCGCCGTAACTGCTCCAGTCCGCGCAGGGGTAGATTATACTGCCATGGCCGCGGAGCAAAATAGCGGCGCGGAAGTACGCGCGGCCCCAGTCCACGTGGGGATAGATTATGCAGCCATGGCCGCGGATCAGGTTAGCGATGCGGACGTGTGCACGCTCCAGTCTGGACCAACAGGGTTAAGGCTGGAGAGCAGGGTGCTGCAAGATGGTATGCCCCCCCCCTAATCTGCGATGTCTCCACCGGACGACTGCGCCCGGTGGTGCCTGCCGCGTGGCGCCGCCGCGTTTTTGACTCGATTCATTCTCTGGCGCACCCGGGGGGTGCGCGCGTCGGTCAAAATGGTAGGAGAGAAGTTTGTGTGGCCGAGCCTGCGCAAGCACGTTAAAGAGTGGGCAAGAGCCTGCATGGCTTGACAGCGAGCCAAAATACACGAACACACTAAAGCCCCCTTGGAGCCGTTTCACATCCCGGCTAAGAGGTTCGATCATGTGCATGTCGACCTCGTAGGCCCCCTCCCGCCGTCACAGGGGTGCACACATCTTTTGACAATGGTGGACCGCACCACGCGTTGGCCTGAAGTGGTCCCACTGGCATCAACCACAGCCGAGGAGGTGGCGCGCGCGTTTTTAACGGCTTGGGTAGCGCGTTTTGGAGTTCCGTCGGATATTACGTCCGACAGAGGTCCTCAATTTGTTTCCGAGCTTTGGTCAGCAATGGCCCGCAGCCTGGGGGTAACGATCCACCGCACTACCGCGTACCACCCCCAGGCTAATGGTTTATGTGAACGTTTCCATAGGTCATTGAAAGCAGCCCTCAGAGCGTCGCTTACGGATGCAAATTGGGTAAACAGGCTACCATGGGTTTTATTGGGGTTGCGTTCTGCACCTAAAGAGGACTTAAAAGCCCCCCCAGCCGAATTGGTGTTTGCGCAACCACTCCGGCTGCCTGGGGAGTTTCTCCCAGATAATCCTGCGCCAGAGTGCCCCCCTGCTCAGCGGTTACTGAGCGACACGGGAGCGAGCACGCTTCCTGGCCCTGTTCATCACAGTTTTCTGCGTGTTTTTGTACCTAAGGCTTTAAAAAATGCGGAGTTTGTTTTTGTCAGACACGATGTTCATCGCCCAACCCTGCGACCGCCTTATGATGGCCCATTTAGAGTGCTGGAAACAGGTGATAAGCACTTTTTGCTAGATTTAGGAGGCAGAAGGGAAACAATTGGCATAGACAGACTCAAACCCGCTTTTGTGATGGCTGACGAAGCTGTGCTGTTGCGGAGGGCTCCTCGATGCGGCAGACCCCCTAGGGAGTTTTCCCCAGAGCTCCCACAGGGATTGACTAACAGTTCTAATCCACAGACAGCAGCTCCCCAGCAGGATGGCGCCGCAGGAGGGTTAAAGCCCGCTTACAGCAAGTACGGAAGACGGTTGAAGCCCAAGCAGCATATAGACTGATGTTTGTGATTTTATCAGGATATGCAGACTGTGTTTTATTGTTTCATCTTAGACGTTTGGGGGGGGGGTTATGTGGTACACACATATGTAGTTTCATAGACTCCATTTGTATATTAATGTTGCTTCACGTCTGAGAATGAACAATAGGTCTGAGTCTCCTGGGGATTAACAGGAGGATGCGAAATGTGTTCTGTGTTATGCAAAGAGATGGCCTTGAGGGATTTCCTGACCACCAGTGGTGTGGGGATGAAGGGGACAAGACCGGGGAGAGATGTATTGTGTCTTTGCATTAATATGACAATGTAACTGTGGCCTTGATGTCCTGGTATAAATAGGACAGATGTGGGGTGATGCTTCCTCTTTTCTGTTTGAGAGGATGTTGGAGATACGTGAATGTTAATAAACCTGTTAATAAACCTGTTGAAAGACTCTGACGACGATCACTTCATTTTCACCCACCTCTTCCTCAGGACTCTACCGTCAGCAGCGAGAGCGGTTCTGGCCAGTTCGCCACTTTTGGCCCTACGGGACTACCGCGCGCTGGGCCGAGAGGCGCAGCGGATTGTCAACGCCACCAAGTGACGCGCAGCCACGGCCGCTGCAGCGGAACTCGGCGCGACGACCGGAGACGACAGGAGGCCAGAGGCAGCGGTGCCAGACTCACCGACGATGGCGGCGGCAAGGGCCACCGAGCGTGGACCGGACGTCTTTTGTTTCTACCATCGCCGCTTCGCAGAGAGGGCACGCAAGTGTGTACCGCCGTGCCAGTTCGGGCGTTCGGGAAACACCAAGACCGGGGGTCAGTAGCAGCCGCGGCCCTCGGGGAAGAGAACAAGCTGCTCTACTTGTTGGACGCACGCTCCGGGAGGCAGTTCCTCGTCGACACAGGCTCCCAGTTGAGTTTCATCACACCTTCCTACTGGCTGGTTCCGGAGGTCCCCGGGTGACAGCAGCGAACGGCTCGGAGATTAAGACCTTTGGTGAGAAGACTCTGCTTCTGTCTCTACACGGCCGTGCATATGAGTGGACTTTTGTTGTAGCAACAGTAAATTTCAATATGCTGGGGGCTGATTTTTTGTGCTCACATGGGTTGTTGGTTGATCTCGCTAACAGGCGCCTGGTTAATGCACTTTCTTTTGATTCTATCCCCTGTACAGCGCGAGTGGCCCCGCCAACAGCACAAGCCAACGTCACAGCAGCAGGCGGTAAGTTCCACACACTGCTCATTCAGTTCCCAGCACTCACTGTCCCCACTTTTTCAGCAACAGTCGCTAAGCACGGGGTGGAGCATTTTATTACCACTACCGGACTGCCCGTTTTTGCAAAAGCTCAGCGCTTGGACGCAGTTAAACTAGCCATAGCGCGCGAGGAGTTTGCTAACCTGGAGATGTTGGGCATTATCCGACGTTCAAACAGTCCGTGGGCTTCCCCCCTACATATGGTCCCGAAAGCTGACTGATCATGGCGCCCTTGCGGGGATTTCCGCAGGTTAAACAACGCTACAGCGCATGACCGCTACCCAATCCCACATATCCAAGATTTTTCGGTTCATTTGGCAGGGGTGCGCATTTTTTCGAAATAGACTTGGTCCACGGTTACCACCAAGTCCCAGTGTGCGCTGAGGACATACCCAAAACAGCGGTAATAACTCCGTTTGGTTTATTCGAGTTTTTACGCATGCCATTCGGACTTAAAGGGGCTGCTCAGACGTTCCAACACATGATGGATGCGGTGCTTCGCGATCTCCCTTTCGTGTTCGTCTACATGGACGATATTTTAGTAGCCAGCGCGTCCGAAGACGAACACGAAAAACACCTGGCCACAGTTTTCCGAAGGTTGGGAGATCATGGGTTAATAATCAACCCAGCGAAGTGTCAGTTCGGGGTGGCGCAGATCAATTTTTTAGGACACCACGTCTCCCCCGAAGGAGCAGTTCTGCTGCCTGACAAAGTGCACACTGTGGCAGATTTTCCCCGGCTGCAGACAGTCAGGGCGTTGCAGGAGTTTTTGGGAATGGTGAATTTTTATAACCGTTTTCTCCCCCACGCGGCGCAACTCATGCAGCCGCTGTATGCCGCGCTCAAAAAAAAGAAACCCGCGGATAAGGTCGAGTGGTCCCCGGAGCGGGACCAAGCGTTCTCGGAGGTGAAAGCAGCCTTGGCAAAGGCTACGTTGTTGGCACACCCAGACTCAACGGCCCGCATAGCGCTCACCACTGATGCGTCAGAGATGGCCATAGGGGCGGTCGTGGAGCAACATGTAGCCGGGGTTTGGCAGCCCCTCGCATTTTTCAGCAGGACCTTGCGCGATAGCGAACGTAAATACAGGACATTCGACAGGGAGCTGCTCGCTCTCCATTTGGCCATCCACCACTTTCAGTTCTGGCTGGAAGGACGCGCTTTCACCGCGTTCGTTGATCACAAACGACTAATATTCGCGATGGCCAAGGTCTCTGAACCGTGGTCAGGCCGGCAGCAGAGACAGCTGGCCGCCATATCAGAGTTTACCACTGATATTCAGCATGTGGCGGGTAAACTCAATGTAGTGGCAGATTGCCTCTCGCGCGCCGTAGCGGCCCCAGTCAGCATAGGGTTAGATTATGCAGCCATGGCCGCGGAGCAGGTTAATGACACGGACGTGCGCGCGCTCCAGTCTGGACCAACAGGGTTAAGGCTGGAGAGCAGGGCGCTGCAAGACGGTATGCCCCCCCTAATCTGCGATGTCTCCACTGGACGGCCGCGTCCAGTAGTACCGGCCGCGTGGCGCTGCCGCGTTTTTGACTCGGTTCATTCTTTGGCGCACCC
Source organism: Pholidichthys leucotaenia (assembly GCA_020510985.1). Taxonomy (NCBI): domain Eukaryota; kingdom Metazoa; phylum Chordata; class Actinopteri; order Cichliformes; family Pholidichthyidae; genus Pholidichthys; species Pholidichthys leucotaenia. Next base: position 157,797,984 of record CM035838.1, on the reverse strand, counting down.
TGGAGTGCGCGTGTCGGTCAAAATGGTGGGAGAGAAATTTGTGTGGCCGAGCCTCCGCAAACAGGTCAAAGAGTGGGCAGCAGCCTGTACGGCGTGTCAACGAGCCAAAGTACACAGGCACACGAGGGCTCCTTTGGAACAGTTTCACATTCCGGCCAAGAGGTTCGATCACGTTCATGTGGACCTCATTGGACCCCTCCCGCTGTCACAGGGGTGCGCACATCTTCTGACAATGGTGGACCGCACCACGCGCTGGCCTGAAGTGGTCCCGCTGGCATCAACCACGGCCGAGGAAGTGGCGCGCGCGTTTTTAACAGCTTGGGTGGCACGCTTCGGTGTTCTGTCGGACATTACGTCCGACAGAGGCCCTCAATTTGTTTCCGAGCTTTGGTCGACAATGGCCCGCAGCCTGGGTGTCACAATTCACCGCACAACCGCGTACAATCCACAGGCTAACGGGTTATGCGAACGTTTTCATAGGTCATTGAAAGCCGCTCTCAGAGCATCACTGACGGATACAAATTGGGTTGACAGGTTACCATGGGTGTTATTGGGGTTGCGTTCTGCACCTAAAGAGGATCTAGAAGCCTCACCAGCGGAGCTCGTGTTTGCGCAGCCACTCCGGCTGCCTGGGGAGTTTCTCCCAGATAACCCTGCGTCAAACGCCTCCCCGTCTCAGCTGTTGCGGAGTAACATAGAATAAAGCACGCTGCCCGGCCCCGCGCACCCCAGTTTTCTGCGCGTTTTTGTGCCTAAAACTTTGAAGAATGCAGAGTTTGTTTTTGTTAGACACGATGCGCATCGAACCCCATTGCGGCCATCTTATGACGGACCATTCAGAGTGCTAGAAACAGGGGACAAGCAGTTTTTGCTAGATTTGGGGGGTAGGAAAGAGAAAATTGGCATAAACAGACTTAAACCCACTTTTGTGGTGGCAGAGGAGGAAGTGCTGTTGGCAAAGGCCCCGCGGCGAGGTAGACCACCACGGAGGGTTTCACACAGTAATGTTTTCCAAAGTAATGTTTCCCCAGAACACCCGCAGAGACTGACAAAGGGTTTCCACCCCCAGACAGCAAACCCCCAGCGTGACAGCACTGCAGAAATGGTGAACCCCAGCTACAGCAGATTCGGCAGGAGGCTGAAGCCTATCCAGCATGTGGACTGATGTGTATTGATGCTATCACGGCATGCATGTGGTTACCTTCTTGTTGTTCTGTTTTTCTAAAATGCTGGGGGGGCTTGTGTGGTGAACACACATGGGACCTGTCGGACCGGTTTTGTGACTCACATTTTAGGTCAGAACAAAAGCAGGAATCTTAGCCTTGGTATGCAAGGCTGGAGACTGTGGGGGGTCAATTAAGGGATTAAGGAAAGGATGCATGGGAGACAGTGGAAGTGATATCATGGAGAGAAATGCATTGTGACTGTCTTTATTATGCAAGGTGGTGAAATGCATTGTGACTGTCTTTAATATGCAAGGTGGTCTGTGTGACATGTGATCTATGAGGTGTGAAGTCCCTGATATTTAAGGACGAGAGTTTACTGTTTCACTCTCTTTTTTTTCCTCTGCTTTGAAATGATGGATATGTGAATAAAGCAGACTCTGAGAAAGAACTCTGCCTCGTCATTTTCACATCTTCCACACTGGTGACCCGAGACGTATCATGGAAGAAGAAAATTCCCCCGGGCCAGCCGCGTCAGGAGCCCCCAGCCAATCGAATGCTGCTACAGTCCAGCTACAGGACTTCTGGCAGAACAATCCGCGCTCCTGGTTCAACGCAGTTGAGGCGCAGACGTAGTCGCAAAGCTGGACAACAACACGGCCCAGCATGTGGAGAGCCTGATCGACCAGCTGCCGGAGAGCGACAAATACGGCACGCTGAAGGATGCACTCCTCCAGCAATTCACCCCCTCGGCGGAGGAGCGAGCAGAGAGGCTCCTGGTGCTGACGGAGGGGGAAAACGACATGCCCGCGAGCCTGATGGAGAAGTTGTTGAGGTTGAAAGACTCTGATGACGATCACTTCATTTTCACCCACTACTTCCTCAGGACTCTACCGTCAGCAGCGAGAGCGGTTCTGGCCAGTTCGCCACTTTTGGCCCTACGGGACTACTGCGCGCTGGGCTGAGAGGCGCAGCGGATTGTCAATGCCACCAAGTGGCGCGCAGCCACGGCCGCTGCAGCGGAACTCGGCGCGACGACCGGAGACGACAGGAGGCCAGAGGCAGCGGTGCCAGACTCACCGACGACGGCGGCGGCAAGGGCCAACGAGCGTGGACCGGACGTCTTTTGTTTCTACCATCGCCACTTCGCAGAGAGGGCACGCAAGTGTGTACCACCATGCCAGTTCGGGCGTACGGGAAACGCCAAGACCGGGGGTCGGTAGCAGCCGCGGCCCTCGGGAAAGAGAACAAGCTGCTCTACTTGTCGGACGCACGCTCCGGGAGGCAGTTCCTCGTCGACACAGGCTCCCAGTTGAGTTTCATCACACCTTCCTATGCGGACAGACTGGCTGGTTCCGGAGGTCCCCGGGTGACAGCGGCAAATGGCTCGGAGATTAAGACCTTTGGTGAGAAGACTCTGCTTCTGTCTCTACACGGCCGTGCATATGAGTGGACTTTTGTTGTAGCAACAGTAAATTTCAATATGCTGGGGGCTGATTTTTTGTGCTCACATGGGTTGTTGGTTGATCTCGCTAACAGGCGCCTGGTTAATGCACTTTCTCTTGATTCTATCTCCTGTACAGCGCGAGTGGCCCCGCCAACAGCACGAGCCAACGTCACAGCAGCAGGCGGTAAGTTCCACACACTACTCACTCAGTTCCCAGCACTCACTGTCCCCACTTTTTCGGCAACAGTCGCTAAGCACGGGGTGGAGCATTTTATTACCACTACCGGACCGCCCGTTTTTGCAAAAGCTCGGCACTTGGACGCAGTTAAACTAGCCATAGCGTGCGAGGAGTTCGCAAACCTGGAGATGTTGGGCATTATCCGACGTTCAAACAGTCCGTGGGCTTCCCCCCTACATATGGTCCCGAAAGCTGACGGATCATGGCGCCCTTGCAGGGATTTCCGCAGGTTAAACAACGGTACAGCGCATGACCGCTACCCAATCCCACATATCCAAGATTTTTTGGTTCAGTTGGCAGGGGTGCACATTTTTTCTAAAATAGACTTGGTCCGCGGTTACCGCCAAGTCCCAGTGCGCGCTGAGGACATACCCAAAACAGCGGTAATAACTATGTTTGGTTTATTCGAGTTTTTACGCATGCCATTCGGACTTAAAGGGGCTGCTCAGACGTTCCAACGCATGATGGACGTGGTGCTTTGCAATCTCCCTTTCGTGTTCGTCTACCTGGATGATATTTTAGTAGCCAGCGCATCCGAAGACGAACACGAAAAACACCTGGCCACAGTTTTCCGAAGGTTGGGAGATCATGGGTTAATAATCAACCCAGCGAAGTGTCAGTTCGGGGTGGTGCAGATCGATTTTTTAGGACACCACGTCTTCCCCGAAGGAGCAGTTCTGCTGCCTGACAAAATGCGCACTGTGGCAGATTTTCCCCGGCCGCAGACAGTCAGGGCGTTGCAGGAGTTTTTGGGAATGGTGAATTTTTATAACCGTTTTCTCTCCCATGCAGCGCAACTCATGCAGCCGCTGTATGCCGTGCTCAAAAAAAAGAAACCCGCGGATAAGGTCGAGTGGTCCCCGGAGCGGGACCAAGCGTTCTCAGAGGTGAAAGCAGCCTTGGCAAAGGCTACGTTGTTGGCACACCCAGACCCAAAGGCCCGCATAGCGCTCACCACTGACGCGTCAGAGGTGGCCATAGGGGCGGTCGTGGAGCAACATGTAGCCGGGGTTTGGCAGCCCCTCGCATTTTTCAGCAGGACCTTGCGCGATAGCGAACGTAAATACAGGACGTTCGACAGGGAGCTGCTCGCTCTCCATTTGGCCATCCGCCACTTTCAGTTCTGGCTGGAAGGACGCGCTTTCACCGCGTTCGTTGATCACAAACCGCTAACATTCGCGATGGCCAAGGTCTCTGAACCATGGTCAGGCCGGCAGCAGAGACAGCTGGCCGCCATATCAGAGTTTACCACTGATATTCAGCATGTGGCGGGTAAACTCAATGTAGTGGCAGATTGTCTCTCGCGCGCCGTGGCGGCCCCAGTCAGCATAGGGTTAGATTATGCAGCCATGGCCGCGGAGCAGGTTAATGATGCGGACGTGCGCGCGCTCCAGTCTGGACCAACAGGGTTAAGGCTGGAGAGCAGGGCGCTGCAAGACCGTATGCCCCCCATAATCTGCGATGTTTCCACTGGACGGCCGCGTCCAGTAGTACCGGCCGCGTGGCGCTGCCGCGTTTTTGACTCGGTTCATTCTTTGGCGCACCCTGGAGTGCGCACGTCGGTCAAAATGGTGGGAGAGAAATTTGTGTGGCCAAAGTACACAGGCACACGAGGGCTCCTTTGGAACGGTTTCACATTCCGGCCAAGAGGTTCAATCACATTCATGTGGACCTCGTTGGACCCCTCCCGCTGTCACAGGGGTGCGCACATCTTCTGACAATGGTGGACCGCACCACGCGCTGGCCTGAAGTGGTCCCGCTGGCATCAGCCACGGCCGAGGAAGTGGCGCGCGCGTTTTTAACAGCTTGGGTGGCGTGCTTCGGCGTTCCGTCGGACATTACGTCCGACAGAGGCCCTCAATTTGTTTCCGAGCTTTGGTCGACAATGGCCCGCAGCCTGGGTGTCACAATTCACCGCACAACCGCGTACAATCCGCAGGCTAACGGGTTATGCAAACGTTTTCATAGGTCATTGAAAGCGGCTCTCAGAGCGTCACTGACGGATACAAATTGGGTTGACAAGTTACCATGGGTGTTATTGGGGTTGCGTTCTGCACCTAAAGAGGATCTAGAAGCCTCACCAGCGGAGCTCGTGTTTGCGCAGCCACTCCGGCTGCCTGGGGAGTTTCTCCCAGATAACCCTACGTCAAACGCCTCCCCGTCTCAGCTGTTGCGGAGTAACATAGAATCAAGCACGCTGCCCGGCCCCGCGCACCACAGTTTTCTGCACGTTTTTGTGCCTAAAACTTTGAAGAATGCAGAGTTTGTTTTTGTTAGACATGATGCGCATCGAACCCCGTTGCGGCCGCCTTATGACGGACCATTCAGAGTGCTACAAACAGGGGACAAGCAGTTTTTGCTAGATTTGGGGGGTAGGAAAGAGAAAATTGGCATAAACAGACTTAAACCCGCTTTTGTGGTGGCAGATGAGGAAGTGCTGCTGGCAAAGGCCCCGCGGCGAGGTAGACCACCACGGAGGGTTTCTCACAGTAATGTTTCCCAAAGTAATGTTTCCCCAGAACACCCGCAGAGACTGACAAAGGGTTTCTGCCCACAGACGGCAAACCCCCAGCGTGACAGCGCCGCAGAAACGGTGAACCCCAGCTACAGCAGATTCGGCAGGAGGCTGAAGCCTATCCAGCATGTGGACTGATGTGTATTGATGCTATCACGGCATGCATGTGGTTATCTTCTTGTTGTTCTGTTTTTCTAAAATGCTGGGGGGGGCTTGTGTGGTGAACACACATGGGACCTGTTGGACCGGTTTTGTGACTCACATTTTAGGTCAGAACAAAGGCAGGAATCTTAGCCTTGGTATGCAAGGCTGGAGACTGTGGGGGGTCAATTAAGGGATTAAGGAAAGGATGCATGGGAGACAGTGGAAGTGATATCATGGAGAGAAATGCATTGTGACTGTCTTTATTATGCAAAGTGGTGAAATGCATTGTGACTGTCCTTATTATGCAAGGTGGTCTGTGTGACATGTGATCTATGAGGTGTGAAGTCCCTGATATTTAAGGACGAGAGTTTACTGTTTCACTCTCTTTTTTTTCTCTGCTTTGAAATGATGGATATGTGAATAAAGCAGACTCTGAGAAAGAACGCTGCCTCGTCATTTTCACATCTTCCACAGCACATAATTTAGGTACCTATTTATTAACTCCATTTTATATTTACTTATTTTTGTAGGATGTCACCTGGGTTCTAAATATTTTATTGGGTTTTAGACCTTTGAGTTTTTAACCTGTTTGACTAGTTTTTAACTTTTAATATGACCCTTCTCTCTTACCTCTGGTTTTTCTCCCATCTCTTTGTCTTTTTATACCCTGATTGATGGAGCCTTGAGTATTCTTATCATGTTTATAGTCAGCTTCATATATGCCTGTGTTTGTGTCTATGTTGAATGTAATTTGTGGCTTGTAAATATGGATGTCACCAGACTGCAAAACAAATCTACCTACGGGTACAAGTAAAGTAACCTGAACCTGAACCTGAACAGTACACCTTTAACAAGCGGGCACTCCCGGCTCCTGCAACTGGTGATCACTTTTTGGCAGCCGATTGCACCACCCTCACTCACTTTTTGGCACGACACCAGCAAAAACATTACCTCCTCCTCTTGGCGGCGGTAATAAAGATTAAACATTGTCCAGTGCTGTGTGTTTACATACCGTTTGGGTAACGTGCCTCGCAAGACATGCTCTGTCCCCATGCCATTACACACTTTTCCTGAAAATGTCATCAAAATCCGTTTATAAACCAGTTTGCTTGCTTTTTCTTTTTTTTATAATGAACATTTTTTTTTATTAAAGATTTTTCTTTTATACAATAACATAAAAGAACAAAACAAAAAAGTGCAATAAAATTACAACCACTCTGTCCTACAATCCCATTCATTTATAGTCAGCATTCTTAGTTAGTCATATGACTATCAGGCAGCAGAAAGCCAACTGGTCAAAGGATCCCAAGTCAGTTTGTATTGCTGAAGTTTATTCAGTAAACAGTATGTCACTCTTTCATAAGCGGCCAACTGAACCATAGTTGTAGTCCATTCCCCACCTCCTGGCGCTTTCCAAAGGGAGAAAAGTCCGAGTCCTGGAGTTCAGTGGTTGAACCCAACATTGACAGTTTTGCTGAGATTTGAAACTGCCTGTTTACAATTTTATAGATAATCTCTTTAATGTTATTCCACCAGTCTTTGAGTGTTGGACAAGTCCAAAGTATATGCAAAATAGAAGAACCACTTCTTCCACATCTCCAGCAGGAGTCTGCAGGTTACATTTGTCCAACATTTGTGAAGTTCTGTGCCATCTATGTATTATCTTTAATTGAATAAACTTATTACCCATTTCCTTATACACTGTATTAATATTATTCAGGCATGATTCCCAGTCATCAAGAGATATGTCCACAGCCAAGTCCCCTGCCCAATGTTCTTTAGCCCTATGTAGAGGGTCACATAGCTGATCTTGCAGAAGATGATAAATCTTAGGTGCAATGCCTCGACCTGATGTTAATTTAGAGAGCAGCACTTCAATTGGACTGCCAGTAGAACAGTTTAAAGGGCTTCCTAACCATTTAGACAAGACACTCTGCGTTTGGACATACCTCCAAAACTGACTGCGTGGTAATTTATACCTATCTGCTGACATGATTGGGTGACCCAGGAACAGACGTGGACTCAGAATAAACACAATTATCTTTTATTATAAAAAGTGTGAGTGTGGGTGTGTGCGTGCGTGTAGGAGTGTAGTAGCAGAGCAAGCAGAGCACCGTTCCCACTGGCAACCCTAGGAGAAAACACAGACAGACGGATGAGTGTTTGAGGTATGGAGGATCGTATCAGAGAATGTGCTGTCTAATGAGTAGGCAGGAGAGCTGAGGCACTGAAGAACTCCCGAGGCTCCAGTCCAGTGGCTCTGTGTCAAGGCCGCTGCTGCCAACAAGGTGAAGAGGTCCAAGTTTGTACAGTGTAGGTGAGGTGCAGGTTGTACTGTATAGGAGAGGCGCAGGCTGTGCTCAGGTCCGCTGCCAGGAGGAGAAAGTCCGCTGCCAGGAGGCTTTCACCTGTGCACAGGGAAGATGGAGAAGAACAGAGCGTGCAGTAAAAGATGAAGGCTTACTTGCCGGTGGGGAGTTCAGACTCCCAGGAGAAGCGCTGAGTAGGACGAAGCAGAGGAGGCGGAACTCCAGAGCAGGATGGGTAGCGTAGGCGAAAAGGTCTTGCCAGATCATGGGAGCGTTGACGTCTCCGTGCAGACCAGAGGGCAGCGCTGCTTAAGTAGGCCACCAGATAGGATGAACAGGTGTGCGCGCAGCTGTGGAGATAATTAGGGCAGCAGGCACGCAGAGCGGCTCATGACAGTACTCCCCCCTTACGGGACGCCTCTCGACGGCCGATCCAACCTGCCCGGGTGTGTCTGGTGGAAGTCTCTGATGAGTTGTGGATCCATCACAAAGGAGGGATGCACCCAGGACCTCCATTCAGGACCGTAGCCCTCCCAATCCACCAGGTACTGGAGGCCACGGCCCCAGCGTCGGATGTCCAGGATGGAGTTGACTCTCCATGCGGGGTCACCATTGAGCAATACTGGTGGGGGTGGCATCTTGGGAGGGGCGCACAGAAGGCTTGAGACGAATGGCTTGACCTGAGATATGTGAAAGGTGGGACAAATGCGGAGGGAGTGGGGGAGAGCCAGACGCACAGAGACAGGATTCACAATATGTGTAATGGAAAAAGGCCCAATAAAACGCTAAGACAGCTTCCTGGACTCGGCCTTGAGATTAATGTTTTTAGTGGAAAGCCATATTTGCTGCCTGACCCGGTAGGGTGGTGCCAGAGTCCTGCGGCAGTTGGCAATGGTGGTGTTTCTGTCTGCCGTGCTCCAAAGCGTGGCCCGAGTGGCCCTCCACAGCCGGTGACAGCGCATCATATGGGCCTGCACGGAGGGCACCGCAATGTCTTCCTCCTCCTCTGGGAACAGCGGGGGATTGTAGCCCAGAGAGACCTTGAACGGGGACAGCCCTGTGGCAGACGAGACCATGGTGTTGTGTATATACTCGACCCATGGCAGGTAGGAACTCCAGGACGCAGGGTTGGAGGTGGTGACGCAGCGTAGCGCTGCCTCCAATTCTTGATCGGCCATTGCTCTGGGGGTGATACCCCGAGGACAGGCTTACCGTGGCCCCAATAGCCTTACAGAAGGCACACCACACCTGCGAGACAAACTGGGGCCATGATCGGACACAATGTCCATCAGGATGCCATGGAGCTGCACCACATGGAGGACAAGCACGTACGCTGTCTCCTTGGCCGTGGGGAGACCCTGTAGGGGAACGAAGTGGGCCGCCTTGGAAAATCTGTCCACAATCGTCAGGATGACTGTGTTGTCCACCGAAGGAGGAAGACCGGTGACAAAGTCCAGAGCCACGTGAGACCAAGGTCTGCCAGGGATGTGAAGGGAGTGGAGCAACCCTGCCAGGGGAGAGGAGGACGTCTTACAGGTGGCACACCAGGGACAGGCTCGGACATACTCCCCGACATCCTTTCGAAGGGACGGCCACCAGAAGGTCCTCTGTAGCAGAGCCACTGTACGCGCCACCCCCGGATGGCAAAGGAGCTTGGAGGAGTGGACCCAATCGATGACTTCGCCCCAGACGGCAGACAGCATGAACATCTTTCCCTCTGGCCCCCCACCCAGGTCGGGCTCAGTCTCCTGCGCTCTTCTGACCCTCTCCTTGATGCTCCATGAGAGGGCGCCCACGATACATGAAGGGGGCACCACAGGATATGATGGTGCCTCGGTGGCATCCAAGGAGAACTGTCTGGACAGAGCGTCAGGCTTGGCTTTCTTGGACCCCGGGTGGTAGGTGATGGTGAAGTCAAACCTGCTGAAGAACAAGGACCAGCGGGCCTGCTGGGCGTTGAGATGCTTGGCCGTCCTGAGGTACTCCAGATTCTTGTGGTCAGTCCACACAACAAAAGGCTGGGAGGCCCCCTCCAGCCATTGGTGCCACTCCTCCAAGGCCAGCTTGACCGCCAGCAGTTCCCTGTCCCCGATGTCATAGTTCCTTTCGGCTGGGGAGAGGCAGCGGGAGAAGAACGCACAGGTCCAGATCTTGTCGTCCACGGGGGAACGTTTGGACAGGACTGCTCCCACCCCAGAGTCCGAGGCGTCCACCTCCACCAAACACTGCAACGCAGGGTCCACCTGAGCCAAAATGGGAGGAGAAGAGAACAATGACTTTAATTCCAAAAAGGCTGCTTCCGCCTCCCCCGTCCACTGGAAGGGCACCTTGGAGGAGGTGAGGCAAGTGAGAGGTAGAGCAATAATGCTGTAATTCTTGATGAAGCGGTGGTAGAAGTTGGCAAACCCAAGAAACTGCTGTAACTGTTTCCGGGAAGATGGAACTGGCTACTCCACCACCGCTCTTACCTTGGCAGGATCGGCAATGATCTTATTGTGAGATACTGTATGACAAATCCCAAGAATGAAGTGCAAGGGGCGTGAAACTCGCACTTCTCCGCTTTGACAAATAACTTATTTTCCAACAGACGCTGCAACACCCACCTCCCATAGACTTGATGCTCCTCGAGGGACTGCGAAAAAATGAGCTGATGAGATGCTGGAATACAGCGGGGGCATTAGTCAGACCAAACGGCATCACCAGGTATTTAAAGTGTCCACTGGGGGTCCGGAAACCCGTCTTCCACTCGTCCCCCTCTCTAATCCTCACCAGGTGGTATGCGTTGCGGAGGTCTAATTTCATAAACACAGAGACCTCCTGGAGAGGATCAAAAGCCATGTTAATTAAGGGGAGAGTGTATTTGTCCTTAACAGTAATGTTGTTCAACTCCCGAAAGTCAATACAGGGCCATAACGAGCCACCGTTCTTTCCCACGAAGAAGAAACCTGCCCCCACCGCCGAGGAGGATGGCCGGATAATGCCTGAGCTCAGGGACTCCTTAATGTACTTCTCCATTGCCTCCCTCTCCGGGGCCAACAGGCTATAAAGCTGACTAGATGGCAATGGGGCCCTTGGCAGGAGGTTCATGGCACAATCGTATGGGCGGTGGGGGGTAAGTGACAGCGCCTGCATCTTACTAAAGACGGCGCCCAGGTCATGGTATTCAGGAGGAACTTGCGACAGATCAGGATGGGGGGTGTCCGGGACACTGAGGGGAACGGAGGGAGAGCAAGCAGCAGACTGCAGACAGGCACTTAGGCAGAACGAACTCCACAAGATGATATTCCCTGTGTGCCAATCAATGGACGGGTTGTGCAGGCGCAGCCAGGAGTACCCTAAAATAACCGGGGACGCCAAAACAGGAAGCACAAAGAACCTGGTTTGCTCCTGGTTATTGCCTGAGATCAGAACAGAAACCGGCGCTGTCTGTTTGGTGACAATGGCGAGCGGTGCTTTAGACAGAGTGATAAGTCTCAGGGGAGTCTTCAGCTGATGGCAGGGGAGCCCCAGCCGGGTTGCCAGTCTTCCGAAATAAAGCTCTGCTCGGCCCCCAAGTCGATGAGTGCGTGAGTGGAAATTTCTTGGTGATTGTGTGTGAAAAGGATGAGCAATAAGAATTTGGTAAGGGGTTTTGCTGGAGTGAGTCCATGAGACCCCCTATTGTGACCCACGGACCCCCTCTTTTGTGTGAATGGGGCAGGAAGTCAGCTCATGTTCCTCACTAGCGCAATACAAACACAGCCCGAGCTCCTGGCAGCGCTGTTTCTCGGCCGAGGACAGTTTAGACTGGCCCATCACCATAGGCTCAGTGAAGTCAAGGGAGTCGGAGTGTGGAAGGGCCAGCAGGGGGGGCTGTGAGGAGCAGCAGAACTGTGAGCCCGAGCGACCGGAAGGTCGACGATCGTTGGCCCGCTCCCTCAGCCGGTTGTTGATGCTAATCGCTAGGGAAATTAGCTCATTTAGTTTGTTGGGCCTCTCAATGCGAGCTAACTCATCCCTCAGGCTAGGGCTAAGGCTATGGGTGAAAATACTGCACAGGGAAGCATCCTCCCACCCAACCTCCATCGCCACCACCTGGAAGTCAACAGAATAATCGGCCACCGATCTAATCCCCTGTTTCAGATTGAGGAGCCGGGTGGTGAGCACACTATCTCGGTCAGAGTGATCGAATACCTCATTAAATTCCCTCACAAACTGGTCATATGTTAGGTTGGCGTAGTCTGGCTGAGCCATGACCGCATAAGCCCACGCTAGAGCTCGCCCCTCTAAGAGATTAACGACATAGCTGATGCGGCTGTGACTAGTGGGGAAATCCCCCAGTACCTGCTGTAACACTATTCCACATTGCATCAAAAAAACCACGTGCTTCCCCGAGTATACCGCTAAAGCGTGTGGGCGTGGGGACTGGGGTCAGCCGGGACTGTGGGGAAGGAGACGGGATGGAGCTGGATGGTCCGGTCGCCCCCCCTGGGAGCTGGTGGAAAGGGCTGCGGATTAGTGAGGTGGTCCAGGTGTGTGTTAATCTGAACAAGCTGGGTGAGTATGACTTGTTGCTGGTGGGATAATTGGTCTACCCAAGCCTCAATGATGATAAGTTTCTGTGCTAGTGCACCGTCTGCTAGGTCGTTCTGATGGAGATGTACTGACATAATTGGGTGACCCAGGAACAGATGTGGACTCAGAATAAACACAATTATCTTTTATTATAAGAAGTGTGAGTGTGGGTGTGTGTGTGCGTGTAGGAGCGCAGCAGCAGGGTGAGCAGAGCCCGAACTGACTGGCAACCCTAGGAGAAAACACAGACAGACGGATGAGTGTTTGAGGTATGGAGGATCATATCAGAGAATGTGCTGTCTTACGAGTAGGCAGGAGAGCTGAGGCGCTGAAGAACTCCCGAGGCTCCAGTCCAGTGGCTCCGTGTCAAGGCCACCACTGCCAACGAGGTGAAGAGGTGCAGGCTTGTACATTGTAGGTGAGGTGCAGGTTGTACTGTATAGGAGAGGTGCAGGCTGTGCTCAGGTCTGCCGCCAGGAGGAGAAAGTCCGCCGCTGTGTATGCCGGCCCTATGCTGGCCCAGCTAGTTCCATCCCTTCTCCTTCTCCTCCATCTCGGCTGACTCCAGTTCCCACACCCACACGCTTCAGCGGTAAGCTAGGAGAAGCTAGGGGCTTTCTATTACAATACGGGATAGTTTTTCAGCGGGTACCGGGGGATTTTCCCACCAGTCACAGACTTATAGGCTATGTAGTCAATCTTCTGGAGGGGCGGGCTTTAGCCTGGGCTTACGTGGTTATGGCTAGGGCTGACTATGCTAGTCTGACCTATGATCAACTTGTGAGTGAGTTCAACGAGGTGTTTGATCACTCGGACCGAGATAGCGTGCTTACCACCCAGTTACTCAACTTAAAACAGGGGAATAAATCGGTAGCCGATTATGTTGTAGACTTCCGGGTGGTAGCAGCGGAGGTGGGGTGGGAGGATGCCTCTCTTTGCAGCATTTTTGTCTGTAGTCTTAGCCCTAGCCTGAGGGACGAGCTAGCCCGTCTGGATAAACCTAGCAATCTGAATGAACTCATTTCCCTTGCCATTAGCTTAGACAATCGGCTAAGGGAGCGGGCCAACGAGCGTAGACCTTCCGGTCGCTCGGGTTCACAGTTTTGCCGCTCCCCGCAGCTCCCCCTGCTGGCCCTTCCGCCATCTGTTGCACTACATTCCCCCGAGCCTATGGTAGTAGGTCAGTCAAAGTTGCCGCCGGCTGAGAAACAGCGCCGCTGGGAGCTAGGTCTATGCTTATATTGTGGCAGTGAGGAACATGAGCTAGCTACTTGCCCTATTTGACCAAAAGAGGGAGTCTGTGAGTCACAGTAGGGGGACTCACCGACCCACTCCAAAGTAATCCCCTCACCAAGTACCTGCTACCCATCCGTTTTGTTCACAACCATTTAGAGATCTCCACACATGCACTCATTGATTCAGGGGCTGAGCAGAGTTTCATTTCGGAAGATCTAGCAACCTGACTGGGGCTTTCCTGCCACCGGTTAAAGACTCCATTAAAGCTCATTGCTCTGTCCAAGGCTCCACTAGCTCTGGTGTCTAAACAAACTGCCCTAGTATCTGTCCTTGTGTCTGGTAATCACCGTGAGCAGCTTAGATTTTTTGTGCTTTCAGTCTCTACCTCTCCGGTCATTTTGGGATATCCCTGGCTTTGGTTGCACAACTCATCTGACTGGCGTTCTGGTAACATCATTTCTTGGAACTCGCTCTGCTTAAGTGCCTGTCTGCAGTCCGCTGCATGCTCGTCCTCTATGTCTCTCGGTGCCCCCGACATACCCCTGCCTGACTTGTCCCAGGTTCCCCCTGAATACCACGATCTGGGGACCATCTTTAGCAAGTTCCAAGCACTATCCCTCCTCTCCATCAACCATACGACTGTGCCATTAACCTCTGGCCCCGGGCTCCGTTACCATCCAGTCGGCTTTACAGCCTGTCGGTCCCGGAGCGGGAGGCCAAGGAGACCTACATCAAAGAGTGCCTGAGCTCTGGCATAATTCACCCATCTTCCTCGGCATCTTCCAGGCTTGGATTTTCTTTGCGGGCAAGAAGGATGGCTCACTGAGACCTTGCATCAATTTCCGGGAACTGAACAATATCACTATTAAGGTCAAGTACATGCTCCCACTCATCAACACGGCCTTCGACTTCCTCCAGGGGGCCTCCTGGTCCACAAAATTGGACCTTTGCAACGCTTATCACCTGGTACGAATTCAAGAGGGAGATGAATGGAAGACAGGGTTCCGTACCCCCAGTGGCCATTTTGAGTATCTCGTCATGCCGTTTGGGCTGACCAACGCTCCCGCTGTGTTCCAGCGACTAATTAATGATGTGTTGAGGGATTTTCTGGGTTCTTTCATTTTTGTATACCTTGATGACATTCTGATTTTTTCTCAGTCTCTCGATGAACACCGAGTGCACGTCAGGCAAGTGCACTCACTCGCCTGATGAACAAACTGTTCGTGAAAGCAGAGAAGTGCAAGTTCCACACTTCATCCACTTCATTTTTGGGGTTTGTCATCTCACACAACGAAGTCATCACCGACCTAGCCAATGTAAAAGCGATGGTAGAATGGCTGACTCCTTCATCTCGGAAACAATTACAGCAGTTTCTGGGATTCGCCAACTTCTACTGCTGCTTCATAAAAATTTATAGCATCACTGCCCTTCCTCTCACTTGCCTCACCTCCCTCAAGGTGCCCTTCTGGTGGACGGAGGAGGCTGAGGTTGCCTTTTTGGAACTGAAATCATTATTCTCCTCTCCTCCGATTCTGGCGCAGGTGGACCCCGCTCTGCAGTGCTTGGTGGAGGTGGACACTTCGGACTCTGGCACGGGAGCAGTTTTGTCTCAACGCTCCCCTGTGGATGACAAGATTTGCCCCTGTGCGTTCTTCTCCCGCCGTCTCTCCCCGGCGGAAAGGAACGATGACATTGGGGACAGGGAGCTCCTGGCGGTGAAACTGGCTCTGGAGGAGTGGTGCCATTGACTGGAGGGGGCCTCCTAGCCGTTCATCGTATGGACTGACCATAAGAACTTGGAATACCTCAGGACGGCTAAGCGTCTGAAAGCGCGCCAGGCCCGCTGGTCCTTGTTCTTTGGCAGGTTTGATTTTACCATCACCTACTGCCCGGGGTCCAAGAACACCAAGCCTGACGCTCTATCTAGGCAATTCGCCTCGGATGCTGCAAAGGCACCATCTCACCCCATCATTCCTCCATCA
This sequence comes from Pholidichthys leucotaenia, assembly GCA_020510985.1. NCBI lineage: Eukaryota > Metazoa > Chordata > Actinopteri > Cichliformes > Pholidichthyidae > Pholidichthys > Pholidichthys leucotaenia. The sequence goes on along the minus strand of CM035838.1, from coordinate 157,782,396 downwards.
TGTATTGTGGGTGCCCTTTCGTGAGGAATTAAGGAAAAGGTTCTTAGAGCGCAGGAGACCGAGGCTGACCTGGGCAGGGGGCCAGCGGGGAGGCTGTATGTGCCTTCTGCTGTCCGCGGTGAAGTTATAAATTGGGCCCACTCCTTCAAGCTCTTATGCCACCAGGGAATGGCATGCACAGTGGTCCTATTACAGAGGACTTTTTGGTGGCCATCGCTCCGGAGGGATGTCGGGGAAAACATCCGTGCCTGTCCCCACTGTGCCACCAGTAAGACATCCTCCTCTCCTCCGGCAGGTCTGCTCCATCCACTTCCCATCTCCGGCAGGCCCTGGTCCCATGTTGCACTTGATTTCATCACCGGCCTCCCATCCTCTGCCAACAACACTGTCATCCTCACCATAGTGGACAGATTCTCCAAGGCAGCCCATTTCATTCCCCTGCAGGGTCTGCCCACGGCCAAGGAGACTGCGGATCTGTTCGTCCTCCATGTGGTGCAGCTCTATGGTATTCCCCTGGACATGGTGTCCGACCGTGGGCCCCAGTTCGTCTCGCAGGTATGGTGAGCCCTCTGCAACATCATTGGGGCTACGGTGAGCCTGTCCTCGGGGCACCACCCACAGAGCAACGGCCAGTGTGAGCATGCCAATCAGGAGCTGGAGGCAGCATTAAGATGCGTCACCACCGCCAACCCAGTGTCCTGGAGCTCCTACCTGCCATGGGTCTAATACGCTCACAACACCACTGTCTCGTCTGCTATAGGCATGTCCCCATTCGAGGCTTCTTTGGGCTAAAACTCCCTGCTGTTTCCCGAGGAGGAGGGAAACATTGCGTTACCTTTGGTGCTGTCCCATCTAAAGTGCTGTCGCTGGCTGTGGAAGGCTACCCGGGCCACGCTGTGATGCACAGCAGATCGCAACTCCACCATCGCCAACCGCTGCAGGACCTTGGCTCCACCCTACCGGATTGGGCAACAGGTATGGCTTTCCACTAGAAATATCAACCTCAAGGCTGAGTCTAGGAAGCTTTCACAGCATTTCGTTGGTCCTTTTGCTATTACACATATTGTGAATCCTGTGGCTGTGCGCCTGGCTCTTCCCCCCCCCCCCCCCATTTGTCCCATCTTTCATGTCTCCCAGGTAAAGCCGTTCTGCTCTAGCCCTCTGTGCCCTCCTCCCAAGATGCCACCTCCACCAGTAGTGATTGATGGCGACCCTGTGTTGAGGGTCAATTCCATTCTGGACGTCCGGCGCCGGGGTTGTGGCCTCCAGTACCTAGTGGACTGGGAGGGTTACGGTCCTGAATGGAGGACCTGGGTGCGTCCCTCCTTCATGTTGGATCCTCAGCTCATCAGTGACTTCCACCGTAGGTTGGATCGGCTGCCGAAAGGCGTCACGTAGGGGGGGAGTACTGTAGTGATCCGCTCTGCCTGCCTGTTGCCCTAATTTTCTCCACAGCTGTGCGCACACCTGCTCTCCTCATCAACCTGCCTATTTAAGCTGTGCTGCCCTCAGGTCTGCAAGCAGACGTCAAGCTCCCTGGTCTGGAAGACCTCTTCACCTCTTCGTCACCTGCATGTTCCGGAGTTCCATCTCCTTGATTCCTTCCTGCCTCGTCGTCCTTCTGGGAGTCCTAGCTCCCCAACGACAAGTAAGCCTCATCCTAATCTCATTTTTACACTTCGCTCAGCTCCTCTGTGCACAAGTGGAAATCCGTGGTGGCGGACCTCCTCCTCCTGGTGGCGGACCGAGCTCAACCTGCACTGTACAAAGCTCATCACTCATCTCTTCACCTCTCACCTCCTCTGCAACCGGGGCCAAAGACACTGTCCCTCTGGCCAGAGCCTCCGGGATCTCACCTGTGCGACACACCAACTCGCCTACAGTAAGACTGGGAATTTATTGAATCATCTCTCCCGATTCCTGTCACTAATTCCCCTGTCTCTGCTTCTCCCTAGGGTTGCCAGTCCGTACAGTGCTCTGCTTGCCCTGGCTGTTGCATTTCTGCACACACGCACACATTCACTCTCACACTTCATAATAAAGATAATTGAGTTTATTCTTGAGTCTGTGTCTGCCTTCTGGGTCATAAGTCATGTCAATTTCCCTGAGTCAGTAGCTAAAAGTATGTCATTAACAACCGTCAAAAGTGCAGATTCAGTGCTATGTTGGGGTTTAAACCCAGACTGATACACCTCAAAAATACCATCAGTTTCTAAAAACTGTATACTGTGTTAAAACGATTTTCTCCAGGATTTTTGAAAGAAATAGTAATTTGGAGATAGGCCTGAAATTTAAACAATGGAAAGGGTCAAGGCCTGTTTTTTTTTTTTTTTTTAAGCAACGGCTACACTACTGCATGTTTAAAACCCCCAGATACCATACTAGAGGTGAGACTGCTATTCACATTAGCAAGGACAGAAAGTCCAATGGTAGGAAAAACTTCTTTAAACAAGCGAGGGGGGATAGCATCTGTTGGGGAACCAGATGGCTTCATATGACTAATAATGTCCTTTAAAAACGAAAGAGACACTGGCTCAAACTGATCAAAAACAGCTGAGCAGGGCAGAAAAATGGATGGGTGAAATGAAGGTGGAGAGATGCAGACTCCAGTTGGTACAACTTTGTCAATAAAAAAGTGAAGAAATTTTTCACAGACTGCAGGTGAGACTACTGGACCAGTGGACTGGGGAGTATTAAGAATAGAACTGATAGTACTAAAAAAAAACATGGGGCCTATGACAGTTGGACGCAATCATTTCTGAGAAATATTTATTTTTTTCTGCTTTCACAGTACTCTGATAACATTTCAAGCTGTCTCTAAAAATATTAAGAGAAACCTGCAGCCTATATCTAAATTCACTGTATAGCGAGGAGGGAGTGAGTGAGTTAACATTCTGAACACAGCAGATCAGGTGTATGGGTGCAGAGGTGAGCGTAACTCCGTGGACACATCTTAAAGGGGAAGCTCAATATTATTATTACCCCCCCCCCCCCCCGACCAAAAAAAAAATGTCTGGATCCAGATAGTAATCCGGATCACCACTAAAATTGAATCATCTGTTCCCTGTGCCATTACACCTGAAAATTTAATCAAAATCCATTCAGAACTTTTTGAGTTATGTTGCTAACAGACAGACAAACCAAACAACCAACCAACCAAGTCTGCCGAAAACATTCCCTTCTCCTCTTCTTGGCGGAGATAATAATCACTTTCAGCATTTTGCCAGTTATTTCCCAGCTGTATACTCTCATCTCCTTGTCTCCTTCCCCTGTAGGTCAGACCCTCCTGAGGACTGCCAACACCTTTTAATAAACTTAATAAAACCTTGCATATAGTCTGTATTCGTGCTGTGTTACCTGTCACTGGGACCTGTACTGAAACCACATCAAATTGTTAAATCCATCCATCCATCCATTCATTTTCTTAACCACTTAATCATTTAGCGTCATGGTAACTGTTAAATGTTAAATCTAAATATTAAATGTAAATCTAAATGTTAAATGTAAAAACTATATCTAAATATTTAGCTAATGTGCAAAGGCAGACTGCGCGTTACAGGAAGTACCAAAAGCTTTTCCACTGATTTAATTAAAAACACTCAAAGAGCTGTTTTAGCAGCAGTCCCCAGCTTCACCAATACATCTCCAGCAGCACAAAGTGCACCGGCATACACAGGTAACCTTTACATAACCGAGCAAAAGTCACCTATAAGTCATTTTACATGTCTGTATCCACCAAACAACAGCAATCATTTATTTCCTATAAAGACCTTGTCCATTCACTGCATGTATTTTCTAACAAGATGTAACTGTTCACACAAATGCACAGTGGTAGGTCAGAAAGATCCGTTTTTGCCGAACATGGTGTTAGATAGACAGCTAGATACTGTAGATAGATAGACTTTATTGATCCCAAACTGGGAAATTATAGTTTTGGATCATTTGGGATCATTTAAGTTTCAGTCAATTCAAGCACTGCACGAAAAAACACAGCATTGTATGAAGTGTATAATTGGAAGCAATTAAGACAAAGTATGTTTGCTTCTATATGCATGGTTAAATCAAAGGCATCAGGTAGCATCTTCATAAACTTTCTTTCTTTTTCTGTAACTGCAGCACATCCACATTAGGGCTGGGAATTGATTAAAAATTGTAACTAATTATTTGCACATTTTCAAAGATTCAAAGATTTTATTTGTTAATACTACTATATGTACAGGACACACAGGAGAATTGAAATGGCATTTCTCTCTCTCTTCAGTGGTGTGTACAATATAAAAAAAGAAAAAGGAATAAGGCTAGAAAAACAACAACAGCAGTCTATAATGAGTAATGTTACCCATAGTGCAAATGGCGACAAAAGATAGACGCAGACCTCCCATAGTGCAAATAATGATAAATGATAAATGATGAAACCCAACAATCCTATATACAGAAAAGTAGAGCAGTAATACTCGTAGTTGCAAGTTCAGTGGGGTAGTGTAGGTGCAGATAGTGACAGATAGGACTGCACATGATCAGCATTGCAATGACAGACAGCAGCAGATATGGCATTTGTGCAAATGGTTGCAGTAAGTGAAAAGACATACAGCAGCAAATGCATTACTATTGGTGTGCCAGTCTTTCTGTGCCAACAGCTGAGGTAGTTATTGTGCGGATGAGTGCGTTACGGTGGTGGTGGTGGTGGGGTGGGTGGGTGAAGGGAGTGGATAGAGTTCGGGGTCCTGATGGCCTGATAAACAAAGCTGTTTAGCAGTCTTGTGGAGCGGGCCCGGAGGCTCAGGTACCTTTTCCCCGAGGGCAGGAGGCTGAAGAGGGAGTGTGAGGTGTCGCCTACAATGTTGCGGGTGAGGTAAATGTCCATTTTCTATAGTGAATTGTGATTAATCGCTAAAATTGCAATGAAGAAACAATGAAAAGAAGTATTTTTAAGCTCATTTGAATTTTATTTTCATAAAATATACCTGTGACCCTCATATTCAACAAACATTTTGTCAGAGCAAAATTAAACGGCTGGTAATCATCAGTGTATTTTCAATTAAAAAATGTTATGATAGCAATTTGTAATATTCAATTTTTTTGCAAAACTACCATTTTAATATTGTCACATTCCGTTTTGTTTTGAAACAGTCAAAGAGGAAGTTAGTGGTTCTACCTAAAGTAACTTTGCTAATTATCTCAACCCTTTTAAGTACAAACAAATGGAGCAATTCTTAATTGATTTCTAGAGCTCCCGACCTTAATGGTGGCTTTCAAGCTTTTATTTGAATTGGAGTGTGTGGTTTTTCTCCGTTTATTCTGACAGAAGCTCACCCTCTTTTCATACTTTTGAACGAGCAGCCCTAATCAATAATGCTACATGAGGTATGTGTGTGCATATGTGTGCCTGCTTTTAAGTGGGGTTTGTGCCCACAGAATGAGGAAGCCCTCATTCATAAGAATTAGTTTAGTGGGGTGTAAATTTAAATGCCAAAAAACAAGACCTACTCTTGTTCTAGGCTGAACCAGCTGCTGAGACAAATCAGTCACCACTGCCAACAGTGCCTCAGGACGTGACCTGACAATGTCAATTTTTTTTAATGCTTTAACTGGTCCACATTATTCAAAAAAGTTAATGTGTTTCCCCAGCCCAAATCCATATACAGTACAGTCATGTGAAAAAATTAGGACACCCTGTATAAGCCTGTTTTTTTTTTTTATACATATTTGGACATATGAATATTTAATATCAATGTTAAAAATACTGGGAGATTCATGTAATACAACTAAACAATTAAAAACGAATTAAAGACTTATTTCAAATTTTCTGTAAAATGTAATTCTAAACAAATAGTGAGGATTAGGACACGCCCCATTTTTTTAGGACACCCCCACATTCAGTCTCACTTAAAATGGCTAAAATAAATGTTAAAAAATGCAAATAAAACAAAAACTAGGTTCGACATAAATATGTTAACATTTCTTAATGAAGAACTGAATATTTAATGTGGTGTTCTAATTTTTTCACATGACTATATAAGAAGACTGAAGTTTATGTGAGATGCACTGTAAGTTTTAACTGACTTAATTAACTGATTCTAAAATTATAGTATGGAAGATAATGCTCACACTACACACAAGCAAAAAAAGTATGCAACATAATTAGAGCAGGGCTCTGGACCACATGTCAGAAGAGTCAATATTTGGAAAAAATCTTGGAAATATTTTCTGAAATGTTCCTCCAATAGTCCGATCATTTAACTTTTCCCCAGAGCCACGAGTTAAAATGAAATTTCCATCATGTTTTATGAATGAGGCCCAACTAAGCACAGGCTGTGTAGACTACACATCCCGGATCGACACCATCCCAATCTGCTCCCATGGCATTCCCCTATTCAGAACAGGGCTGTTTCGGCTGAACCTGCCATCTAATTAAGAGATAAATGAGAGCACCACAGGGTTTTGGCTCGGCTGCGCACCATCATCACTTTTTCTTGCCTGCTCTCCTTTAGGAGCCTTGTCTTTGGTTGTTGCCATGCCTATATCCCTCCCCCCTCATTTGTCTGTCTGGGTAATCAGCCAGGGGATGGCAGCCATCCACTCAGGCTACCCGGCAAGGGTGAGCTTCGCATTACCGTGACTTCTTCTTAATCAATCCCTTCATCTCATCTTTTTTTTTTTATTTTTCACAGTTCTTTACCCTTCTATAGCAGTACTCCACAGCCACCCCCTTTCTGGATCCTCTTTTTTTCTTCATTTTCATTCTTCCTCTGGCTCAATTTCTCTGTCTGGCTGAAAAACCGCAAAGGACCTGCCAGTTCTTGAAGCCATTCAGCTGCATCTTATATGTCTGCCTACAAATCCCAGCTTGGTGGGGGTGAAACGAAGGACACGGTGTTACATTTGAGTTAACAGGCAGCGCTGGCGGGACGCATCGCCACGGGCCCTTTCTGTTGAAGCAGACGCAGTTGCTTAAGCAGAACTCTAACAATGAATGACTGGTGACAACATGGAAATGATAGCGCTGTGGATACGGGTTAGCCAGCTGTGAGGGCCGCCTGTAAGTGTTGTCACGGGCTGTCGTGTCTGCCACTGACTGCAGCGAGATGTTATTAGCATGTTGTGAAAAATGCCCCCACTGCTGCTAATGGCACGCGTGAGTCATTTTGCGTCAAACGTGACTATATTGTGGTGGGTCGGAGGTTAAGCACACCCCATGCACTGGTACAGTAGATGCACTCACGCAGCTGTATAACCACTCACAGTGCTGCCACTTCAGTGTGCTTGTCTGCCATCTTGGCATGGGCAGACATGGGCAGGGGGGATAATAAAGAAAACATAGTCTCAAGAGTAAAGATTGAGGGGGACACTATCGGGCCCTATGCAAGATTGTGTCTAGGGGCCCCTAATTTTTTAATAGAGAAGAGTTCAAAACCTTAAAGACATTGTTAAGACTTGAGCCATTATCTAGATGAACAAAGAAAATTTGATCAATTACACAAAATAAAAAATTAAACCAGCGCCCATATGAATGTTGCATATTTAGAGGGGAAAAAGTCACAAATTTACAGGAAAAAAGTTGTGGATTTATGACGAAAAAAGAGGAGTGAATTTATGTAGAAAAAAATAAATTCATGAGGAAAAGAGTTGCAAATTTACAAGAAAAAGTTGCAAATTTAAAAGAAAAAAGCTGCAAATTTACAAGAAAAAATAGGAACATTCCTGAGAAAAAGTTACAGATTCACAAGGAAAGAAGTTACATATTTAAAAGAAAAAAGTTGCAAATTTATGATAAAGTTGCAGATTTTCAAGAGAAAAAGTTGCAGATTTAAAGGAAAAAAGTTGCAAATTTACCAGAAAAAAGTTGCAATTTTATGAGAAAAAAGTTTTAAATGTATGAGAAAAAAGCTGCAAATTTACAAGAAAAAAATAAGCAAATTTACAATAGTTGTAGACTTAAAATTTAAAAAGTTTGCAAACTTACAACAAAAAAGTTGCAGATTTAAAAATGGTGCTTGAGATGCATTTTATTCTGTTATGTAACACGAAATAAAAAAGGGTTATCAGTGTGTGAATGTGTGCATAAATGGTGGATGCAGGAGTTGTAAAGCTTTGGTCATCCAGAGATGAGTAAAATGTGCTATAAGTGAATGCCATTTACCATTTATGATGAATTTGGGGGGGGGGGGGGTTCTCTGCTTTTTCCAGGTTGGAGGAGGGGGGAATACCCCCCACCCCTCTTGGCTTACGCCTATGCATCTTGGCAGTGTGTAAAAGTAAGCATGGCTCACTTCTGGGTGATTAACCATAAGTACATTTATGTAAAAGTGCACATGCAAGATGACAACCACTTACAAAGGTGTATTAAGTAACATGACTGTTATCTTCTTCTGTTGATGCAAAAAGTGCTCATAGTGGAAAAATAATAGCCACATTTTCACAGCACAGACAGGCTGGGGGGATAATTAGAGCAAAGCTGCAATAAAGAAACCACACAGACTGAAAGAGAGATATATTACCCTGAAGACTGGAGCTCTTCACAAATATTTGCAAATACTTTTTGAAGTGAAAACCCATTCTTTCAGAGTTGTGAGCTGAAAACAAAAATATTTGACAGAAAATGCCACTCAAGTCATTCAATCATACACGCAAATGTTGTTTTTCTTTCATCAGGAAAAAAAATATCATACACTTGATGAACATTACTGTCAGGAAACGCTGCCAAACACTAATGGCTATGACAGGTTAAGGCGATATTTCAAACACACCACTCACATCAAGACAGAGCTCAGAAAAATCATGTCATTCACAAGGTATGCTGTGGACCAGTGTTTTTCAACCCTTTTTTGAGCCACAGTACATTTTTTTTTACATTGAAAAATATCCCGTGGAACACCATCAACCAAAAATATTACAAAATGGTACATCGTAGCCTATTACAGCATATGTAATGACAATTTAATCTTGTAATTTGTTCAGTGTGAAATGTGGTGAAATTACATACAAGGACAATGGAAAAATGTAAACACAAAGTTGCTTGGAGCGATGCAAATACCTGTGAATCTGTGTGAGTTGGATTTTGTTCAGCTCTGGTAAAAGTTTCCCTTCATGCTTGTTTGTGATAGCCAATCAGAGTTGAGATTCCACTGTTACCTTGTGTGAGTATCAACAATGGAGAATAAATGAAAATGAGACTGCCACTCACTAGAGACAGATGGACTGGAGCCAAGGGCATACCTTTGTTTCAAACACGGGGGGTGGGGGGGGGGTTGAGATCTCTGCCCGTATAAGGGTTTTTTAAAAAAAAATCTTTTTATTATAGGACTGTCAGGTCATCAGTACAGGCAGTTGTCTCCAATATACTATTTTTCATTTTTAAAGAAAAATGATTTTTTAAGCAAAGCAAAAAAATGACAGTATACTGTATATACAGTATGTATCCTAGTGTGGTGGAAGAGCGCAAAATCATTAACTTTGCTAAAAGGACAAGGCTAATTTACTCCTTTATTTTGGCATTCCCATACGGTTGTAAAAATTATTTCCCTAATTACCAAATCTATATTCAGCCTTGTGATAGTCTATGCCTCTATGAAGCAGCAGGCCTACTTAATACCCATTATGTGTTATTTCAGCACTGGCAGAAATCAAGTTTTGACTATTGTTACCTGGTTGTGTGTGCCTCCTGTGCCTCCTCTCTCTCTTTCTCTAGTCATCAGTGCTGTCTCTCTCTCCCTCTGGACACCTGTGCTGATTCACTGGTTACCTTTACCTCCTCCCTACTCTCCTTCTTGGTTCACCCTGCTGCTGCCACATTCTTGCTCCCGATATAAAAAAAAGCTCAGTTAATGTTCGAATGGTTTAAAAGAAATACTTCATGGACAATTGGATGATGTAACTCATGCTCGATTTTTGCCCTTCTTCCCTCTTAATAGCATCTTAACAGTGCAATAAGTATTAACTGAAGTTAATCTAGCCGCTGAATGAGGCTTAATCACCATTGTTCTTAACTCATTTTATTTTGTTATTAATCAGTTGTGGTGATTAACACATGTATTCTGACAGGACTAATGTTTTTTCATTAATTTATGATGTCACCATTTGCCACCATGTGGCTATTTCTTACCAACAACTCCGGTCAAGTTTGGGTTGCTGCTGCCGCTGCCGCTGCCGCCTCGACATGGAGTAACCACATTGAGCGGACCCAGAGAGAGGAACACCCTGCAGCCTCTGCTGATTTTCATCCGAGATCAACCCAACGAGAGGCAAGTCCGCATACAGCTCAAAGATCACATTGATCGGACCAAGAAAAAAAGGGGTGAGAAAGATGAGACTGAGTATGAGTACAGCGGCAGTGAGGAGGAGGAAGAGGATCCACCAGAGCAAGAAGGAGAGTCAAGCTCCATCGTCAACGTGCCAGGTGAATCAACTCTGCGCCGAGACTTTATTCGCCTGCAGCAGGAGAACAAGGAGCGGTCAGAAGCCCTCCGTCACCAGCAGCTCCTCCAGGAGCAGCAGCTCCGGGAACAAGAGGAGTACAAGCGCCAGCTACTGGCGGTGAGTCAACCCAACTTGACCGGAGGCAGCATGTGCGGCTGGGAAAGACTGTCTCAGACTATACTAGCATCAGCACCGGATCACCCCAGGGCTGTGTACTTTCCCCCCTACTCTTCTCCCTTTACACCAACTCCTGCACCTCCAGCCACCAGTCTGTCAAGTTGATCAAGTTTGCGGACGACACCACCCTCATCGGGCTCATCTCCAACGGCGACGAGTCCGCCTACAGGAGAGAGGTGGCCCAGCTGGCGTCCTGGTGCAGCAATAACAACCTGCAGCTGAACGCTCTGAAGACAGTGGAGATGATTGTAGACTTCAGGAAAGTCACTACTCCTCTGCCCCCCCTCACCCTCTCAGGCTCTCCCATCACCACTGCTGATTCCTTCCGCTTCCTAGGCACTACCATCACCAGGGACCTCAAATGGGAGCTGACCATCAGCTCACTCATCAAAAAAGCCCAGCAGAGGATGTTCTTCCTGCGGCAGCTGAGGAAGCTCAAGCTACCCACCAAGATGTTAGTGCAGTTCTACACAGCCATCATCGAGCCCATCCTCACCACCTCCATAACCGTGTGGTACGCAGGAGCCACTGCCAGGGACAGACTAAGGCTGCAGCGCGTCGTGCGCACTGCTGAGAAGGTGATCGGCTGCAAGCTCCCATCTCTCCAGGATCTGTACATCTCCAGGACCCGGAGGCGTGCTGGCCGGATCATAGCCGATCCCTCACACCCTGGTCACGTACTGTTTGCCCCCCTCCCCTCTGGTAGAAGACTTCGGTCCATCCAGACTAAAACCTCCCGTCACATGAACAGCTTCTTCCCCTCTGCCATTAGACTGCTGAACACTAAGTGACTCTCGTGCACCATGTACAGCAGCTCAACCAGACTCATGTCAATCATCACTGTTTTCTTCCTGCATTACCGACTGCACTATATAGTTCTCCACAGTATCTGCTGCTGGCTAATATATATTTTAACTGTTGACCAGTATCACTTAATCTTATCCTACACTTTATTACATGTATAGTTTATTTCTCTTATCTTATCATGTTTAATGTTGCAGCATTGTACCGAGACAAATTCCTAGTTTGTGTACTACATGAACAATGGCAATAAACCTGATTCTGATTCTGATTCTGATTCTGAACTAGATGAACTAAGGACACTACTGTGATTTAATCAGCTAGACTATGACAAAAGTAACAGTTATCCTGCCTGCAGAGACATTATGAACACAGCAAACCACACTTTAGGTGTGCTGTTTCATTCATGAAATACTGTAATTGCAAATCTGTGAGTATATTTGTGACTAAATCATCCTGGTATTAAAAACTTACTCTGAATTCATTATTTAGACCTTGAATTTTTTACAATGACATTCAGTTTTCAAATTTAGGATTCAAGTATCCCCCCCCCAAAGGTAAATAAATTTACTTTTACCAAATTTACCAGAAAAAAGCATGCAAATTTAAGAGAAACTAATATAAATTCACAAGAATAAAGTAGCAACTTTGATGATAGTCAAAAAAAAATATAACAAAAAAAATTCAGAAATTTAAATGATTTTGCAAATATGTAAGGAAAAAGGCTTATTTTCCATGACAAAAAAAATGCAAATTTGAGAAAAATGCTACATTTTTATGAGAAACTGTGAATTTAGGCAGAAAACAACATTGGGGAAACACTGCATTTTTATACAAAAAGTAGGCAAATTTACAAGAAAAAATGTCTCTGATTTACAAGAAAACCTGTAAAACTATAACAAAAAAGTTGCACACATGAAAAAGTAACATTAGAAATGTCACAGTGCTACATAAAACACTGATGATGTTTATTAAGGGAGAAAAAGATTGGAGAGACTATTTGGAGCCCAAAAGCTGGTAGTAAGGACAGCTCTAACTTTAAATGGGTTTATAATATGCTTTAAGCTGTTGTTCGTCTGTCGTTCTCAACGATGACCAAGGACATCACAGGGAAGAGGACTGGGTGCGGTGTGTCCAGCTGTGGCTGATCAGTCCGATGCGGGCACGGAAGGCTCTGCCACAGGTTGGACACAGGTGGTCTGTGCAGGCAGAAGATACAGGGGTGGCTGTGGACTTGCGAAGCTCACGTTTTCTTTGAGCCTTGGCAATCCTGTTCAGCTCAAAGGAGGCAGCACCTTTGCTGGTACGGCTACGCCAGTCTTGTCAGTCTAGCCCTAGGGTCTCCCAGGTGTCAGAACTGATGTCAGCGCTCTTCAGTGAGGCCTTAAGAGTGTCTTTGTAGCACTTCTTCTGACCACCTTGTGAGCGCTTGCCCTGTGCTAGTTCACCATAGAACAGTCTCTTTGGTAGGTGTGAGTCAGGCATACGAACAAGGTGGCCAGCCCACCTAATCTGGGATCTCTTGAGCAGGGTGTGGATGCTAGGCAGCGCAGCTCAAAAGAGGACCTCTGTGTCAGGGATTTTGTCCTGCCAGGTGATCTTCAGGAGCTTTCTGAGGCAGTTCAAGTGAAAGCAGTTTAGCTTTCTGGCATGGCGCTTGTAGACTGTCCAGGTCTCATAGGCGTACAGTAGGAAAGGCAGGACAACTGCCTTGTACACCTTCAGTTTTGTGGTCAGCCTGATGCCTCTCCTTTCCCACACGTAGCCGTCTGAATGATGAGCTTGCCTTGGCAATGCATGAATCGACCTCGTCATTGATGTTGACAGACCTGGAGAATGTGCTGCCGAGGTACGTGAACTTGTCGACAGCCTTGAGGGTGTCCCTGTTGACAGTGATGGTTGGTTCCACATAAGTCTTCTGCGGTGCGGGTTGGTGCAAGACCTCGGTTTTCTTCGTACTGATTGTGAACCCAAAGTTGTTGCAAGCAGTGGAGAAGCTGTTCATGCTCTGTCGCATCTGGGCCTCTGTAGCGGCATTGAGTGCGCAGTCGTCTATGAACAGAAAGTCACGCACTGAGTCCCCTTCCACCTTGGTTTTGGCTTGGAGCCTCTGCAGGTTGAAGATCCTGCCATCCATCCTGTACCTGATCGTGATGACGCTTTCTTCATTGTCGCAGAAGGCATCAGAGAGCATGGATTTGTACATCATGCTGAAAAGTGTGGGCGCGAGTACACAGCCCTGCTTGGCCCCGTTGGTGACTGGGAAAGCTTTGGAGGAGTTTCCATCGTCCAGTACTTGAGCAAGTATGCCATCATGGAACTGGCGCACCATGCTGATGAACTTTCCCGGGCAGCCGAACTTCACCATGATCTTCCACAGCCCCTCACGACTGATGGTATCAAAAGCCTTGGTCAGATCTACAAATGTTGTGTAGAAGTCCCTGTTCTGCTCTTGACACTTCTCCTGAAGTTGGCATGCGACAAAGATCATGTTAGCAGTTCCACAAAGCTCTCTGAAGCCACACTGGCTCTCCGGCAGGTAACCAACCGCCTTCCATGTGCTGAATGAGGCGGCTGAGAAGGACTCTTAGGAGGATCTTGCCGGCGATGGCAAGGAGAGAGATCCCACGGTGGTTGTTGCAGGACTGCCTGTTTCCTTTTCTCTTGTAGAGGACAATGGAGGCATCCTTGAGCTCCTGGGGGATAACTTCCTGCTGCCACATGGTCTGAAAGAGCTTGGTAAGTTTCTGTATTAGAACTGGTCCTCCTGCCTTGTAGATTTCAGCTGGGATGGAGTCAAGAGCCTGGTGCTTTACTGTTCAAAAGGAGTTTGATCGCTTTTTGGACTTCTGATTCCGTTGGAGGTTCTGCCAGAGACGTGTTCAGCTCCACTTGGGACATGCCAGTGATGGCTTCTGCACTGATGGACAAAGGTCTGTTTAGGATGCTGCTGAAATGTTCTGCCCATCTTTCCAGGATTGTGTTCTTGTCGGTGAGGAGAGTGGACCCGTCAGCACTGAGCAGTGGTGATGTTCCAGAAGACTGAGGCCCGTAGATGGTCTTAAGGGCATCATAGAAGCGTTTGGAGTTGTTGTTGTCAGCGTACTGCTATATTTCATCTGCCTTTTTGCTGAGCCACAAGTCCTGCATCTCTCTGAGCTTTGCCTGCACCTTTCCTTTGATGGAGTTGAAGGTTGCCTTCTTAGAGGCAGATCTGCTGTCTTGCTGGTACGCTCTGTGGGCTTCACGCTTCTTGTCAAGCAGCTTTTGGATGTCCTCATCGTTTTCATCAAACCAGTCTTGGTGTTTGTGCGTGTTCTGGCCAAGATGGATGAGTGAAGTGTTGTATACCATGTCTCTGAAAGCTGCCCAGTCTTCTTCTGCTCCGTACACCCCAAGGTCAAGCTGACTAAGCTTGCTGTCCAGGTCCTCACTGAGGTTCTGTCGCCTAGAGTGCTGTTCCAGCTTGTTGACATTGAGTCGCTTGTTTGCCTTTTTCCCCTGTGGACGCCGTTTGGGCTGGATGTGCATGTTGAGCTTTGAGAGAATGAGTCTGTGATCCATCCAGCAGTGTGCGCCACACATCGCCTCATTCACTCTAATGTCCTGCCTGTCTCTCCTTCTCACAATGATGTAATCGATCAGATGCCAATGCTTGCTGTGTGAATGCATCCAGGAGGTCTTGTTGCGATTCGGCAAGCGGTAGACAGTATTCGTGATCAGAAGGTCATGAGAGGCGCACGTCTTCAACAAGAGAAGACCATTGCTGTTGCACTTTCCAACTCCATTTCTTCAAAGGACTCCCTCCCATGTCTGGTAGTCTGTACCAACTCTGGCATTAAAGTCTCCAAGAACAATGAGTTTGTCCTCCTTCGGTATGCCTTCAATGAGAGTCTCTTAAGTCCTCGTAAAACTTGTCTTTGATCTCATCTGTTTTGTCATGGTGGGGGCATATGCACTGATGAATGTGGCATGGCGTTTTCCTTGGAGGGGGAGCCGCAGGGTCATGAGGTGGTTATTGGTTCCTTTGGGGAGGCTGGTAAGCTTGCTGATCAGATTGGATCTGATTGTGAAACCCACTCATGCTTCACGGTGTTCTTTGCTGCCTTGGCTGCTCCAGAAAAAGGTGTAGCCAGCTTTGACTTCTGTCAGCTAACCTTCGTCTGCAAACCTGGTCTCGCTCAGAGCTGTGATGTGGATGTTGCACCTGCTGAGTTCTCTTGCGACAAGTGCTGTCCATCTCTCAGGTCTGTCCGCTTTGGAGCTGTCCATGAGCATTCGCACATTCCAAGTGCCAATGGTGAGTGATGCCACCCTAGTTGATTTCTTCTGAGAATTTCAACCGCTAGGGTGGGATCCCCACCAGCCGCGGTTTGCTGGCCAGGGTGTAGTGAAGCAGGCTATATTTAGGGCACCTTTTCTAGCCCCTTCCTCAGGCCATGGAGGTGAGCAGAGTGAATTCTAAAGAGGGCTGCTCAGACACTCGGGGGGCTGCCAAACTCCATTGCTGCTTCGGTCCAGTAGAACGCAACCCTATGCCCTGGGCAGCCTGTGTGTGGGATTGTGGCTACAGCTTCCAGTGTATTCACACCTGCTGCTTCGTCACTTGCCCATTGCCACAGGACTTGGAGGGAGAGGGGGGAATGAGAAGGAAATTGGGGGGGGGGGTCGAGGTCTTGACTTGTGCGTGAATTTGATTTAAGTGAGGGAGAGTTGCGCAGGGTCGTCAGCCTCACTCTCTCGTCCCAGCCTATCTGGATCCAGTGGCAAGACGTAGTCAAGACGGCTGGAGATACGTTAGGATGCAGTGGATGGCCAGCACTGTCCTACGTGTCTCACTGTGTCCTAGTTGCGCTCCACAACACTTTGCTGGGTCTGCCTTCCTGCCTGCTGAGCTAATCTGGTGGCTTCCTTCACGCAGTCTGCCAGGTCCAGCCTACGCATGCGTAGGTAGACAAGCCCTACCTCACTGATGGTTTCAAATCCATCGGCTACCCTCACCTTGTTTCGCCCGCCAGTCAAAGTGGTTTACTGGGGTGTGGCCGCTGTTGCATGCAAACAGCTACTTGGAGCCACAGGTGAGAGTTGAGTGCCAAGTGGGAACCAAAGTGGACCGACCACCCAGAAGTGCGACTGCTGCCCCATCAGAGGTACTATCCCTCCATGACACTCTATACACCCCGCTTTTAGTTGATATATGATATATATACATACCCACGTATATTCTGTACTGAAGTGACCATACAGGAAAAGCAAGAGGCTGGAGGAGATGACAAATGCTGAAAGAAAAAAATGCTGGAAGAAGCGTTGCAACTTTTTTTAATCAATTTATTATTTTTTTCAGCACTCCTTTTATTGCAAATGGACCCTTAACGCCTTATTCTTCGAGCCCATTTCCCTTCAAAGTGCCTGAAAAACATACCCAAACTAAACTGAAAGCTGGTCTTCAGCCCCTTGCCCTATCTTCATGGGGTTGGATCATTCAAAAGAAAACACTAAATTTTTTAGCAAAACAGTCAGAATCCCTCTAAGTGCTTCTGCCACTGAGTAACAGTGATATAAACATACTAAATTTGAAGAAATAAAAGTTCACCTGGGTGTTTTTTTTAGATATAAATGCCTGAAAATAACATACAGTTGTTATAAACTGGCTAGAAAACACAATAGGAATGTAGAACCAAGTGTTATGAAGTTCAGGTAAAAAATTTGGTAACAATAGGACAAGAAATGAATATATTACACACCTTTTTGCCAGGTGTCTTTACGCGTCTTGAAATTGTGCCAAACTGTGTCATACCCCCCCCCCCCCCCCAGTGATTCCTCAGCTAACGACCCGGTCAAGTAATTAATAATTTCTTTGATGATCAGTGTTAATTTTTGCCATTTTTCAAAAAGGTGAGTGATGTTACAACGCTTCTTTCTTGGATTCATGGACTGGTTTATGCTAGCTTTTACGCACGTTACGAACGCGCTGTCGCGGGGACAACAAAGCTGAATGGGCCACTTGTGACGTATCCCTTAATTCAGAAATTAGCTGGCTAAGCCACACGTCCATCATTTGCTTACTGTGATATAACTGGCTCATTGTGTTCCTACTAGCAATGAGGCTGGACCTTTATAGCTCATTGGGTTTCCACAGCTGTCAGTCACAAAATGGAGGCTCTTTTGGGTCAAATGAACTGTCAATCTCTCCTGGGCAGGACCCATCTTAACCCGGGTGGGGGGGGGGGATTCTTTTTCCGGTTCAACGTCCTGGCAGTGATGTGTTTCTAGCTTACAAAGCTAACAGTTTTATGGTCTATTTATGGTCAGTTTTCCCCGTCGTCATCAAGATGGACAATAAATCTTACTCAAATGGATATACCGGACCCTTTGCAATACAAACGGGCTGTATTTGTGGAACAATCATTGATTCTGGGATGGCAATAAGCTACTTTTGGAAAGTCACTCTTTTGAGCTCATGCTAGCGTTACCTGGTCAAAAGTTATATTTCAATCCAGTGTTATTTTTCCAAAATCTGTTTTAATAACTGAATAGATAAAATTCTAAGCTTTTAAATGATGTAAGGCATGACTGCCTTCTGTAAGCATGTTTAACACAATTCACTATGACGCAGCTGAGATTTAAAAAAAACATTTAAATACACCCGGCCGTGGTATCCAGAAGTATAACAAATTCAAAAGGTACGGCGTTAAGGTGATGAATCTTGTTATACTAGGAGCTAAACCACTATACAGTGATGATAATAAGCCATCAATATCTCAGTGTTTGATCACTGCCTAATGCTGTCTCGTGATTAAATAAAATTGGAACGGAAAACTAGAAATGTGATTTTAAGGGATAAGGACCTGTACTTATATAGCGCTTTTATAGTCTCAAAGACCACTCAAAGCGCTTCACTAGCACTAACCCTCTACTCTAAGGGCCTATAGGAGACAGATATCTAGGGACAATTTAGAACAACCAGTTAAGCTAACATGCATGTCTTTGGAGTGTGGGAGGAAACCGGAGCCCCCAGAGTAAACCCACGCAGCACAGGGAGAACATGCAAACTCCACACAGAAAGGTTCCTACCCCTGCCAGCCTGGGGTTTCAAACCTGGAACCTTCTAGCTGTAAGGAAACAGTGCTAACCACTACACCACCGTGCTGCCCAAGCTTAAACTTAAACTTTATTTTTTATTTATTTAAGCTCAGTGGAGGAGTTTAAGTATCTCGGGCTCTTATTCACGAGTGAGGAGAGACTGGAGCGAGAGAGTGATAGACGGATCGTAGCAGCATCTGCAGTGATGCAAGTGTTGTACCAGTCTGTTGTGGTGGAGAGGCAGCTGAGTTCTAAGGCAAAGCTGTCGATTTACCGGTCAATCTACGTTCCTACCCTCACCTATGGTCATGAGCTTTGGGTAATGACCGAAAGAATGAGATTGCGGATACAAGTGGCTGAAATGAGCTTCCTTCGTAGGATTGCTGGACTCACCCTTAGAGATAGGGTGAGGAGCTCAGTCATCCGGGAGAAGCTCAGAGTAGAACCGCTGCTCCTCCACATTAAAAGGAGCCAGTTGAGGTAGTATGGGCATCTATCTGATCAGGATGCCTCCTAGACACCTCCCACTTGAGGTGTTTCGGGCACGTCCCACTGGGAGGAGACCTGGGGTAGACCCAGGACTCACTAGAGAGACTACGTCTCCCCGCTGGTCTGGGAACGCCTTGGTGTCCTCTCTGAAGAGCTGGAGCAGGTAGCTAGGGAGAGGGAAGTCTAGGCTTCTCTGCTTGAACTGCTGTCTCCACGACCTGGGCCTCCGGAAAAGTGGTAGAAGATGGATGGATGGATAAGCTCAATAATTAAATTGAAGAGTTCTTTGCAAAAACATAGAAGTCCAATTGGTTTAACATTGAGAAAAACAACATTTTCATCTGTTGGTATATAGGTGTTAGTATTTCCAATTCAGCTTCTTAGACATGGTCACTTGAAATATGAGTATCTCAGACATAATAAAGCAAAAAATCAAACATCAACACATAGTTACTTTTTGGCAATTTATTAGCCCTTTTTTTTTTTTTTTTTGCAAAAACAGATAAGCCAACAAGCCATTCTTTTGTAAAAACAGACATGTCCCAAAAACCATGCTAGTTTGTCTGGAACATACTTGAATGTCTATAAGCATCAATAGTATGACTGACACACTGATTTAGGCATATCCACTCAGTAAAATGGTACAATAAAGCTATAATTCAAGATTCAAAGATTTTATTGTCAATACTACTATACGTACAGGACATACAGGAGAATTGAAATAGCGTTTCTCTCTCTCTTCATTGGTGTGCACAGTATAAAAAGAAAAGGAAAAAGGCTGGAAAAAAGAAAACAACAACAGCAGTCTAATATACAATATATACAGTAATGTAAGCCATGATGCAAATGGCGACAAGAAAGACCCAGACCTCCCATAATGCAAAATTGAGATAAATGATTAACAATGATAAAACCCAGCAATCCCACATACAGACAACTAGAGATGTAATACCTGTCAATGCAATTCAGTGTGGTAGTGTAGGTGCAGATAGTAACAGATAGGACTGCACGTGATCAGTATTGCAGTGACAGACAGACGGCAGCAGATATGGCATTTGTGCAAATGGTTGCAGTAAATGTTAATGTGCAAAGACATGCAGCAGCAAAGTAGAAGAATTCTGATAATAGAAGATAATTGTAGCAAGAATTCTGAATATTATTCGCTGTTCCGACCTCGTTTGAGCCCTACTGGTGAACACATCACTGGTTCATCTGCTTCATCAAAATTATCCATATCTCACATAAAATACAACAAAATTGTAAAAAAAACCCAAAACTGGCAGGGAAATTAGTCACAGCAAGCAGGTGCTGTGTTTGAAATGCTCACTCCTTCCCCATATAGTATACTATAGTGAATGCGCAGCCAACAGAGCAGTGAAAGAAGAGCTTTACATCACAACATAAACTACCTTAAGGTATTTATATTTAATAACTCAGCAAAAACGATTTGATTTAATACATCCATCCATCCATCCATCCATCTTCTACCGCTTTTCCGGAGGTCCGGGTCACAGAGGCAGCAGTTCAAGCAGAGAAGCCCAGACTTCCCTCTCCTCAGCCACCTGCTCCAGCTCTTCAGAGGGGATACCAAGGCGTTCCCAGACCAGCTGGGAGACATAGTCTCTCCACCGAGTCCTGGGTCTGCCCCGGGGTCTCCTCCCAGTGGGACGTGCCTGAAACACCTCAAGTGGGAGGCGTCCAGGAGGCATCCTAATCAGATGCCCATATCACCTCAACTGACTCCTTTCAATGTGGAGGAGCAGCGGTTCTACTCTGAGCCTCTCCCGGATGACTGAGCTCCTCACCCTATCTCTGAGGGTGAGTCCAGCAATCCTACGGAGAAAGCTCATTTCAGCCGCTTGTATCCGCGATCTCGTTCTTTCGGTCATTACCCAAAGCTTGTGACCATAGGTGAGAGTAGGAACGTAGATTGACTGGTAAATCGACAGCTTTGCCTTAGAACTCAGCTCCCTCTTCACCACAACAGACCGGTACAACGTCCGCATCACTGCAGATGCTGCTCCAATCCGTCTGTCGATCTCTCGCTCCATTTTCCCCTCACTCGTGAACAAGACCCCAAGATACTTAAACTCCTCCACTTGGGGTAGGATCCTGTCCCCAACCCGGAGAGGACAATCCACCTTTTTCCGGCTGAGGACCATGGACTCGGACTTGGAGGTGCTGATTCTCATCCCAGCCGCTTCACACTCAGCAGCAAACCGTCCCAGCAAGAGCTGTAGGTCATTGCTGGATGAAGCCAAAAGGACAACATCATCTGCAAACAACAGAGATGAGATCCTGTGGTCACCAAGCATGACACCCTCCATTCCCTGGCTGCGCCTAGAAATCCTGTCCATAAAAATTATGAACAGGATCGGTGACAAAGGGCAGCCCTGGCGGAGTCCAACTCTCACTGGGAGTGACTCCGACGGAGTGTTGGCAATACGAACCAAACTCTCACAACGGTCGTACAGAGACCGAATAGCTAGTAACAACAAGTCCGATACCCCATACTCCCGAAGCACCCCCCACAAAAATCCATGAGGGACGCGGTCAAATGCCTTCTCCAAGTCCACAAAACACATGTAACCTGGTTGGGCAAACTCCCACTAACCCTCAAGAATTCTCGAGAGGGTAAAGAGCTGGTCCGATGTGCCACGGCCAGGACGAAAACCACATTGTTCCTCCTGAATCCGAGGTTCGACCAACGGCCAGACTCTCCTCTCCAGTACCTTGGCATAGACCTTCCCAGGGAGGGTGAGGAGTGTGATCCCTCTAAAGTTGGAGCACACCCTCCGGTCCCCTTTTTTGAAGAGAGGAACCACCACCCCGGTTTGCCATGCCAAAGGCACTGCCCCCGACCTCCACGCAATGTTGCAGAGGCATGTCAACCATGACAACCCAACAACATCCAGGGCCTTGAGGTACTCAGGGCGAATCTCGTCCACCCCCGGGGCCCGGCCACCAAGGAGATTTTTAACCACCTTGGCGACCTCAGCCCCTGTGATAGGCGAGTCATCCCCCTCGTCCCCAAACCCTGCTTCCTCTGTGGAAGGCGTATCAGTGGGATTGAGGAGATCCTCGAAGTATTCCTTCCACCGCCCGACGATATCCCCAGTCGAAGTCAACAGTGTCCCATCCACACCATACACAGTGTGGACGGGGAGCTGTTTTCCCCTCCTGAGCCGCCGGACAGTTTGCCAGAATCTCTTTGAGGCCAACCGAAAGTCTTGTTCCATGGCCTCACCGAACTCCTCCCATACCCGGGTTTTTGCTTCAGCAACCACCCGAGCTGCACTCCGCTTGGCCTGCCAGTACACCTCAGCTGCTTCGGGAGTCCCACAAGCCAACCAAGCTTGATAGGACTCCTTCTTCAGCTTAATGGCCCCCCTCACCACTGGTGTCCACCACTTGGTTCGGGGGTTGCCACCACGAGATGCACCGACCACCTTGTGGCCGCAGCTCTGGGCCACCGCTTCAACAACAGAGGTGGAGAACATGGCCCATTCGGACTCCATGTCTCCAGACTCCCTCGAAATGTGGTTGAAGTTCTTCCGGACGTGGGAGTTGAAGACGTCCCGGACAGGGGCCTCAGCCAGACGCTCCCAGCACACCCTCACTATACGTTTGGGTCTACCAGGTCTGAATGGCTTCCTCCCCTGCCATCGGATCCAACTCACCACCAGGTGGTGATCAGTTGACAGCTCTGCACCTCTCTTTACTCGGGTGTCCAAGACATACGGTCGCAGGTCTGATGATACGATAACAAAATCGATCATCGACCTGCGACCTAGGGTGTCCTGGTGCCAGGTGCACATATGGACACCCTTATGCTTGAACATGGTGTTCGTTATGGACAGACTGTGGTTAGCACAGAAGTCCAATAACTGAACACCACTCGGGTTCAGATCGGCCGTTCCTCCCAATCACCCCCCTCCAGGTTTCACTGTCGTTGCCCACGTGCGCATTGAAGTCCCCCAGTAGGACAATGGAGTCTCCAAGAGGAGCACCCTCCAGCACCCCAGTCACAGACTCCAAAAAGGGTGGGTACTCTGAAACATCATTTGGTGCATAGGCACAAATGATGGTCAGGACACGTTTCCCAACCCGAAGGCGCAGGGAAGCAACCCTTTCGTCCACCGGGGAAAACTCCAATATAGAGGCAGCAAGGTGGGGCGATACAAGAATACCCACCCCTGCTCGTCGCCTCTCACCCGGGGCAACTCCAGAAAAGGTTAAGCTCCAGCCCCTCTCCAGGAGACTGGTTCCGGAACCGGAGCTGTGTGTTGAGGTGAGGCCGACTATATCTAGCCGGTATCTCTCAACCTCGTACACCAGCTCAGGCTCCTTCCCCACCAGAGAGGTGACATTCCACGTACCAAAAGCCAGTTTAGAAAGCTTGGGATCAGTCCGCCAAGGTCTCCGCCTTTTACCGCCACCTAATCCACATAGCACCGGACCCCCATGATCCTGCCTGCAGGTGGTGAGCCCACTGGAGGGCGGACCCATGTAACTCCTTTGGGCTGAGCTCGGCTGGGTCCCATGGGTGGAAACCCGGCCACCAGACGCTAGCCTTCGAGCCCCTCCCCCAGGCCTGGCTCCAGGGTGGGGCCCCGGTAACCCCATACCGGGCGGGGTACACTGAATCCTTGATATACAATTTATCATGAGAGTCTGTTGGATCGTTCTTAGTCTGGCCCTTCACCCAGGACCAGTTTGTCTTGGGAGACCCTATCAGAGGCAAATTGCCCCGGACAACATAGCTCCTGGGATCACTGGGGCACGCAACCCCCCCCACCACGATAAGGTGACGATCCATGAGGGGTTGATTTAATACATATTTACTACAAATTACATGCAGGTATTCATTTATTTCTTTACCACAATTAGTCTATCACAGTTTACTGTCTCATGTGATGATGTCATTAACCGTGCCGCGAAAACAAGCTCAGTAGTATCCGAAAGCAATTAATTTTATTGTTATATTGAGTTTACTGTATAGTCCACTATATCTAAATTCACTATATAGCAAGTAGGGAGGGAATGAGTGAGTGCACATTCCGAACACAGCCAGGGAAATCAGTCAGCGCAAGCAGATGGGGAAGACAGCCAAGATGAGTCACATGACCCAAATACCAAGCGCTGATTTGCTGTGTGGATTTATCTGCTTTTGTAAAAAAAAAAAAAAAAAAAAGAAAAAGAAAAAAACACTTCCGGCGTTCATCGGCTTTTGAAAAAAACTTGAATAAGTAGTGTCTATAACATAGGACATATTGAATTCTGAGAAAAAACAATTTGAACTTCTGTAAGTAGGTAATGTTAACAGTTGTTTGATGTAAAGAGGGAAATTTTCTTGGAAGTGGCGTTTATTGGTTTTTGCAAACAAACTCTTCAATTCCAAATAAATCAGTGATGCTGTATTGCAGTGCGTTTGAACTCATTTTAAGACATTATGCATATGGATACAATTTAGAGTGCTGTATTTTCCTTAATGAGATATTTTTAAAAGTTTAGGCTGATGAAATGCATCTATTCTTTCATTCATCTAATTGGTGTTTATTTCTTATATTGTGGAGGAACAAATAAGTTCAGGCGAGATGCGACGAGCTGGAAGATTTCAGAGTTTTATTTCCTCCATCATCATGAGACACTGTAGCGCTGTGCGCTGTGTTGTGCTGTGTGTGTGTTGTGTGTGTCGTATGTCCTGCTGAGGCATGTATAGCAAGCTCTTTTATACATGTTACACAAAGAGAGAATGCATGGAACATTTGCATATTGCTATACATATCAGTCAATACATATCAATCGCGTGACCAACTGGCGCCCGGACTTCCTCTCCTTAATCTGGGGATGTATAACAATAGTCTATTGTTCTGGTTGTCCCCCCAGGGGCTCTCTGTCCGTAGGCAATCCCTGTTGAGCATAAATAGTATCAGTCTGCATTGTGCTGGGTGACCGCACAGCTCCCCCCAGAATGCTCGGAAGGGGCTGTGACACCCCCCCCCCCCCGTCGTTTGGCTCCAGATCCGGTAGAACTGTCGGAGGGCATGTCAGTCCGTGGGGAGGACGGGGGAGGGGTGGAAAAAAACGTGTGCTCCGCTCCGAGTTCCAGCACGCTGAACGGCCGTGGATCGTGGGCGCACGGGCCGGTGTGTTTCATACGTAATGGAACAAGACGGCGATTGGCCAGCTTTAGGGAGTGAGGTGCGGGAAAAGTGCTGTGCAGGAGGAGGGGGAGGGGGTGGGGGCAAGCGAGTGCCAGCCCAGGACGTCAAAGGTGTCTGGGCCGCGCAAAAATTGCGTATGGATCCGCGATGGTGAGAGACTTTCCCAGTAAACCTGGCGGAGATCCACAGTGGCTGTGAAAAAAAACATTTTATCTGACTCTTCTCGCGGCTCGATCCAGCGAGGATGTGGGGAAGGCGAGCTGCCAAATTCCCTGAGGATGCGTAGCGGCTGTGAAACAACTGCAGCTGTGTGAGGGTGTGAAGCGGTTTGGCTTTTAGGTGCAGAAAGCAGCCCTAAAGTCATCGGGGAAAACAATCGGCAAAATTCCCATTGTGCGCTGTGGCTGAGAAACCCATACAAAGTCCTGTGTGCGGGCTGCATGTCTGCTCCAGGTACATGAGCAGCCCTGAAGGTTCCGAGGGTGGCGATCAGCTGTTTTTCTCGGACATGTGCAGCGGCGGAGGACGATGTATCAGTCTGTGGAGCCGGTTTGTCCCTGGTGCGTGGCGCGCGCCTGGTGCAGTGACCACATAGCTGGCAGTTGCGCTGTCCTCGTAATCCTGCGGTGTGCGTGCGGGGCTTCTGTGCGCGGGCGGTCTGCTGTCCGGAGTTTAGTCAGAGTTGGGGAGCTTGGTGGAAATCAACGAAGTCGGCGTCGATGATTGTCCCCGTTTAGGCTGCTTCCTTCGTTCGCTCGTGTCGTTCATGGTGCGTTTTGGTCCCAGCGCTGCGCTCCGGAGCACGCTCCGGTGAGGATGAAGAGGTTGCAGGCATTCTCTGGTCCTCTGGGATCCATAGCGTGGTGAGAGGGAGGAGACGGTCAATCTCCCTCGTCAGGTCCACAGTGTGGAAGTAAAAGATCAAATGAGGGGCGCACCATGACGCGTGCTGAAGCTTCCTGTCCGGGTCATCTCCGGGATGTTTGCCTCGTGTTCCATTCTTCATCAAGGGTCACCAGTGTGGAGGAACAAATAAGTTCAGGAGAGATGCGACGAGCTGGAAGGTTTCAGAGTTTTATTTCCTCCATCATCATGAGACACACTGTAGCGCTGTGTGCGGTGTTGCGCTGTGTGTGTCGTGTGTCCTGCTGAGGCATGTATAGCAAGCTCTTTTATACATGTTACACAAAGAGAGAATGCATGGCACATTTGAATATCGCTATACATATCAGTCAATATATATCAATCGCGTGACCAACTGGCGCCCGGACTTCCTCTCCTTAATCCGGGGATGTATAACAATAGTCTATTGTTCTGGTTGTCCCCCCAGGGGTTCTCTGTCCGTATGCAATCCCTGTTGAGCGTGAATAGTATCAGTCTGCATTGTGCTGGGTGACCACAGTATATTCATTTAAATACTCTTTTGTGCAGTTGTGGTATTTTAACAGAAGATAGAAGATCTGAAAATGATCTGCAGGGAAAATAATCAATTTCTTTTAACGTGGATATTTAAGAATAGCCTTCAGAGTGACTTACTCTATAATTGAAAGTGGTAAAACTTGCTTTCTAATTGAATTTTAAAATTATCAAAATCATGACATTTTAAAAATACAGAACAGTTTAAGGTTAACTTGAATTTTGTGGGGATGACAAGCAATATTTAAAGGCATTTATATTTAAGGACCAGGGGTATAGAGAGTTTTTGTCCTTCGGAGCTGCAAACATTTTAATGAGTACTAAAACATATGTAAATTTCACTCTAACAGCTGACGAACAAATCCATTCTAATCATGAATGATTAATACAATGTAAAGCCCAACTCTGCATTAGAAAAACTAATCGTTTCTCAGATCAGCTAAATCCTACTAGACAGCACATTTATTCTGTGGTGTACTCCCATAGCTTTAACAAATATTAGCAAACTAGCAACCAGCTAATTTCAGACAACAATTCGCCAGGTAAATCAACAATATATTTACCTCTTTTTGGACAGAGGTTTTTGTCCTTTTATTTGACAACCAACAATTTAAAATGGTTTGTTGCCCTTGTGGAGCTCTTTTCATTCTGTCTCACTTGTGAGCTGAATGCATTCTAGATGTACACGACCGTCCTCACCTGCTGCCACTACAAATGACTCGAATATTGACCAGAGAGAAGGCGCATGGATCGGTTGGGCTATACCAAGTCTGCAGGGAGGGGGGTACAGTGCATCCAGAAAGTATTCACAGCATTTCACTTTTTCCACATTTTGTTATGTTACAGCCTTATTCCAAAAGGGATTAAATTCACTTTTTCCCTCAAAATTCTACACACAATACACCATAATGACAATGTGAATTTTTTTTTGAGACTTTTGCAAATTTATTAAAAATAAAAAACTAAGAAATCACATGTACATGAGTATTCACAGCCTTTGCCCTGAAGCTCAAAATTGAGCTCAGGTGCATCCTGTTTCCACTGATCATCCTTGAGATGTTTCTCCAGCTTAATTGGAGTCCACCTGTGGTAAATTCAGTTGAATGGACATGATTTGGAAAGGCACACACCTGTCTATATAAGGTCCCACAACTAACAGTGCACGCCAGAGCACAAACCAAGCATGAAGTCAAAGGAATTGCCTGTAGACCTCCGAGACAGGGTTGTCTCGAGGCACAAATCAGGGGAAGGGTACAGAAAAATTTCTGCTGCTTTGAAGGTCTCAATGAGTACAGTGGCCTCCATCATCCGTAAATGGAAGAAGTTCAGAACTACCAGGACTCTTCCTAGAGCTGGCCGGCTATCTAAACTGAGCAATCGGGGGAGAAGGGCCTTAGTCAGGGAGGTGACCAAGAACCTGATGGTCACTCTGTCAGAGCTCCAGTGATCCTCTGTGAAGACAGAACCTTCCAGAAAGACAACCATCTCTGCAGCAATCCACCAATCAGGCCTGTATGGTAGAGTGGCCAGACGGAAGCCACTCCTTAGTAAAAGGCACATGGCAGCTCGCCTGGAGTTTGCCAAAAGGCACCTGAAGGACTCTCAGACCATGAGAAACAAAATTCTCTGGTCTGATGAGAAGAAGATTGAACTCTTTGGCGTGAATGCCAGGCGTTATGTTTGGAGGAAACCAGGCACCACTCATAACCATGCCAATGTTGGTAGCAGCATCATGCTGTGGGGATGTTTTTCAGCAACAGGAACTGGGAGACTAGTCAGGATCGCGGGAAAGATGAATGCAGCAATGTACGGAGACATCCTGGATGAAAACCTGCTCCACAGTAGTCTTGACCTCAGACTGGGGCAACAGTTCATCTTTCAGCAGGACAGCGACCTTAAAAACACAGCCAAGATATGAAAGGAGTGGCTTCAGGACAACTCTGTGAATGTCCTTGAGTGGCCCAGAGCCCAGACTTGAATCCAATTGAACATCTCTGGAGAGATCTGAAAATGGCTGTGCACCAACGCTTCCCATCTAACCTGATGGAGCTTGAGAGGTGCTGCAAAGAGGAATGGGTGAAACTGCCCAAAGATAGGTGTGCCAAGCTTGTGGCATCATATTCAAAAAGACTTGAGTCTATAATTGCTGCCAAAGGTGCATCAACAAAGTATTCCGTCCTCTGTACATGTCCAAACCATCTCAGCCTTGCCTCTCTAACTGTGGCTCCAAACTACTCAACCTGAGCTGTCCCTCTTATATATGTACTCATTTCTAATCCTGTCCCTCTGAGTCACTCCCAGTGAGAATCTTAACATCTTCAACTCTGCCACCTCCAGCTCCACCTCCTGTCTTTTTGTCAGTGCCACTATCTCCAAACCATACAGTGCATCCGGAAAATATTCACAGCACTTCACTTTTTCCACATTTTGTTATGTTACAGCCTTATTCCAAAAGGGATTACATTTATTTTTTTCCTCAAAATTCTACACAAAATACCCCATAATTGCAATGTGAATTTTTTTTTTAAATTTTTGCAAATTTATTAAAAATAAAAAACTAAGAAATCACATGTACATAAGTATTCACAGCCTTTGCTCAATACTTTGTTGCTGCACCTTTGGCAGCAATTACAGCCTCAAGTCTATTTGAATATGATGCCACAAGCTTGGCACACCTGTCTTTGGGCAGTTTGGCCCATTCCTCTTTGCAGCACCTCTCAAGCTCCATCAGGTTGGATGGGAAGTGTCGGTGCACAGCCATTTTCAGATCTCTCCAGAGATGTTCAATTGGATTCAAGTCTGGGCTCTGTCTGGGCCACTCAAGGACATTCACAGAGTTGTCCTGAAGCCACTCCTTTCATATCTTGGCTGTGTGCTTAGGGTTGTTGTCCTGCTGGAAGATGAACTGTCGCCCCATTCCAAGGTCAAGAGCACTGTGGAGCAGGTTTTCATCCAGGATGTCTCTGTACATTGCTGCATTTATCTTTCCCTTTATCCTGACTAGTTTCCCAGTTCCTGCCTCTGAAAAACATCCCCACAGCATGATGCTGCCACCACCATTGGCATGGTTATGAGCGGTGTCTGGTTTCCCCCAAACATGATGTCTGGCATTCACACCAAGGAATTCAATCTTTGTCTCATCAGACCAGAGAATTTTGTTTCTCATGGTCTGAGAGTCCTTCAGGTGCCTTTTGGCAAACTCCAGGCTGGGTGCCATGTGCCTTTTACTAAGGAGTGGCTTCCATCTGGCCACTCTACCATACAGGCCTGATTGGTGGATTGCTGCAGAGATGGTTGTCTTTCTGGAAGGTTCTCCTCTCTCCAACGAGGAACGCTGGAGCTCTGACAGAGTGACCGTCGGGTTCTTGGTCACCTCCCTGACTAAGGCCCTTCTCCCCCGATTGCTCAGTTTAGATGGCCGGCCAGTTGTAGGAAGAGTCCTGGTGGTTCCGAACTTCTTCCATTTATGGATAATGGAGGCCATTGTGCTCATTTGGACCTTCAAAGCAGCAGAAATTTTTCTGTACCCTTCCCCAGATTTATGCCTGAAGACAATCCTGTCTCGGAGGTCGACAGACAATTCCTTTGACTTCATGCTTGGTTTGTGCTCTGACGTGCACTGTCAACTGTGGGACCTTATATAGACAGGTGTGTGCCTTTCCAAATCATGTCCAATCGACTGAATTTACCACAGGTGGACTCCAATTAAGCTGGAGAAACATCTCAAGGATGATCAGTGGAAAGAGGATGCACCTGAGCTCAATTTTGAACTTCATGGCAAAGGCTGTGAATATTTATGTACATGTGATTTCTTAGTTTTTTATTTTTAATAAATTTGCAAAAATCTAAAAAAAAAACATTTTTCACAGTGTCCTTATGAGGTATTGTGTGTAGAATGTTGAAGAAAAAAATGAATTTAATCCCTTTTGGAATAAGGCTGTAACATAACAAAATGTGGAAAAAAATGAAGCGCTGTGAATACTTTCTGGATGCACTGTACATGTCACAAATCACCCCAGGCACTTGTCTCCACCCCTCCACCCTGTCTGCACCCTCTCCTTCACTGACCTTGCATGTTTTCCATTGCTTTGGATGGTTAACCCCAGACTACCAATCTGCTAAGGAGGGCTACCAACTCATGAAACTGGACACCCACCCATTTTGTTTCGTGCTGAAAACAACCATTATCCAGATGCAGTTTCTGGAGGAGGCAGTGACATTTTTCAAAACTGTCTGCCCCACCGGATAATGTCGTGAACTCAAACATGATAGCATTTTTGTTATGAATGCCACTTGCAGGGCATTAGTGAGATGCCAGATGCCAAACAGTAAATTTGCTTGTTTATTAAACAAAAGGACAAAATGACAAAATAACCAGCCACATGGGGCAAAAACGCATACATACACTAACACACAAAATAATAAACACTGAAGACGAATGAGGAGGTGCAGTGAGGATGGAACCTACGCTGAGCACAAAACACTTACAAAGACGAACAGCAGAGAATCCCAGACACAGGAGGAAGACTGTGGTCGGGGATAGGAACTCCAGTCCATCAACACGCAGGTGTAAGAGTGTGTAGGTCGCAGTGAGGAGTAAGCCTCAGCTGCTCCCTTAAATATAGAACAAAACCCAATCAGAAAAGGGAAATGTGATCAACGAAAATGACAAACAGCTGTCACGACGCTGGCTCGTCTTGACAGCCGGAAGTGCTGCCATCACGCTGTCAAAATAAAAGCCCTAGAGAGGTCCTAATAACAAACCCCGGAATAAAATGGTGGAAAAGGAGAAATACTGAGTAACCCAAGCGCGGACGGGATCAGCGCTAGGATCACCACAGTTTTTTTTTGTTTTTTTTAAATCTCCACAGAGATATAAAGTGGCTGCAGAAGTTAAGAAGGTAACCATATCCCTCTGCTGGGTGAATTTTCCATCAAAAGCTGCAAAGAAGAAGAAAAAGAAGCAGTAGAAGATCATCATTATTGTGTTCGTACTGCCACCCACTGAAATGGAAGAACCACTATACTGCATGCACAGACGCATTTTTTTTTTCAGCAACTAAATAATCATTAAGTGAAATCAGACAATTTCCCACGGGAGACTTGACGATCTGTCATGGCACACCAGTGTGTCAATCACTGAGGACAAGGCCCTGAGAAAGATTTAGGATTAAATACTACAATGAATGTGACACATATTGTTCAAATGGTTACAAAATCCACATTTAAAATCAAGTCAATTAACCCACAGTTGAGATAATTTATTGCAGCAACAAATGTGGATACCTGCATGTGTATATGATGGTGTGGGAGGGGGTTGAAGTTCGGGACACTCATTTAAGAGGTAGAGATGGGAAATTCTGCTCTTTAACCATTTACCATTTCCACTTCAGTGGATGTAATATCTTGTCATACTGTGATGATAATGTGATGATAGTCTGCCAATATCTTTCAATCATGGCCTATGTTTGAAATTTTGAGTTTTTTCCATGTCTTTCCACCAGTGCCCTGTGTAACAGAGTCCATAAAAGCATTCCTACTAGGCTTGCCAAGTGGGTCGACCCTCTTGGTGACACAGGTAGAGTGCTAGACTCTGGACCTGGAGGTTGTGGGTTCAAGCCCCTGGTTGGATGCTACCAGCTGGGCTAAACTGCCTGTCCCCTTGGCTAACCTATAAAGGATTAAATTGAAATTCAGGGATGAGTTGTGTGGAGAATAACACACATGTGGGAGTTTTTTTGTTCGAACTCCTATTGTTATTAGAAAATAATAGCTGCTTTTGAAAAATGATCTAGTGTGCATTTGGGAAGCTCACATGGGCCCCATTTCCCACATGTTCTAATGTTAGAGCTCAGCAGATGAGGTCAGTGCATCGGTGGGTCAAGGTGTTACTGAGACTGTAAAATATATTATTATGCTAGTGGAGCATTGCTGAATTTTGGATTTTGCTGACAAAGACATTGCTTTTTTTAATGTCTGAATATTTCTTATGGCATTTGCTGGATGTGCTATACTGTGATTTATCTGAGTACAGTAACCAACCTCTGGGAGCATGCTTCATTTTTCATAAAGACACATGAAATCAAGGCTGGATGGAAGAAACAGAAGCTAGTCAAATAAAGGCCCAGATGTGGTATCATGCTTTTGCTCTTTTTTAGTGTTGTAGTACTCCAGTTTGATCTTAAACGACTGATCCTATGAAGCAGCTCTCGATGGAGCATCAGAGCATGAACTCTTGAAGGCACTTTTTTTTTTTTTTTTAGGAGAGGATATACCTTAACTGAGTATGTCGTGAGTGGTACAATGCTCAAACACCACACTGGAAGTATAGCAATGCATATCATATCATGCATTATTTGCTCAGATGAAATTGTGAACATATATTTAGCACTCAAGTGCAGTTCTCGCTAATTTGGATCTTCTATCACAACCAATAACATCCATATTTTTTACAGATAGTGCAGTGCCTGAATGTGTGCTGGTTGTGTAATCTGTAGAACCAAAGTGGATGCAGAATAATGGACCATAAACTCAGTTTCTTGTTAACCAAGGTTACTCAGAAAAGCAGTCCAAAAACATTCCAAGAAGCAAAATTCCCCTGAAGAGAAAATTTTACTAAGAAAAGGCAAAATATGTTGAATTAAAAAAAAAACACAAAAGTCTCTACACAAAAAAGACAGAGACATTAAGGACAAAGACATTTGCAAAGAACAAGCTGTAACATGAGATAGCTATAGTCAGTGGGTAATTGGCTGTAAGAGGAAATAGGTGGAACAGGAAATAGAACTAAATAACAACAGCATAAAAGATCATTTTCAGAGCAAATTGTGAAATCATCTGAAGTCTATCTGGGTCATCAAAGTGTATACTCTGAAACTATGCCAGCATGCTGATCTCACCTGGAACAAAATAAAACATCCACAATGAATTTTGTAAAACCCAAACAAAGAAAAACAAAAGTGTCTTAAACATCCATCCATCCATCCATCCATTCTCTACCGCTTTTATGGAGGTCAGGGCCACCGATGCAGCAGCTCAAGCAGAGAAGCCCAGACTTCCATCTCTCCAGCCACCTGCTCCAGCTATTCAGAGAGGATACTAAGATGTTCCAAGGCCAGCTGGGAGACACAGTTTCTCCACCATGTCCTGGGTCTGCCCTGAAGTCTCCTCCCAGTGGGACGTGCCCAAAACACCTCAAGTGGGAGGCATCCAGGAGGCATCCTGATCAGATGCCCAAACTACTTCAACTGGCTCCTTTCAATGTGTGAAGCCCTCCAGTGGGCTCACCATCTGCAGGAGGGACCACAGGGATCTGGTGCACTGTGGATCAGGTGACAGTTGAAGGCAGAGATCTTGGTAATCTGATTCCTGGCTTTCAAAACTGGCTTTTGTGACATGTCTCAAACAAAACACCAATTAATAGAGTACAGTGGTGTGAAAAAGTGTTTGCCCCCTTCCTGATTTCTCATTTTTTTGTATGTTTGTCACACTTAAATGTTTGAGATCCACCCATCCAGCCATCTTCTTCCGCTTAATCCTTTTTGGGTTGCGGGGGGGGGGGGGGGGGGGGGGGGGCTGGAGCCTATCCCAGCATCTTTCGGCGAGAGGCAGGATACACCCTGGACAGATGGCCAGTCCATCGCAGGGCCAACACAAAGAGACAGACAACCATTCACTCTTACAGTCATACCTAAGGACAATTTAGAATCCCCAGTTTTTGATGCCAATTAACCTAACGTGCATGTTTTTGGCATGTGGGAGGAAATCCCGGAGTAAACCCACGCAGACACGGGGAGAACATGCAAACTCCACACAGATCACTGTTGGTCGGGGGCTGGGATTGAACCAAGGATCCCCCGGCCAAGGGTGAGTTGCTGTGCTGCCGCAGTGCTAACCACTCCGCCACCGCGCTGCCCCATGTTTCAGATCATCAAACAAATTTAAATATTAGACAAAGATAACACAAGCAAACAAAATGAAGTTTTTAAATGAAGGTGTTTATTATTAAGGGTAAAAAAAAATCCAAACCTACATGGCCCTATGTGAAAACGTGATTGCCCCCTAAACCTAATAACTGGTTGGGCCACCCTTAGCAGCAACAACTACAATAAACCGTTTGCGATAACAGGCAAAGAGCTGCACGGTGGCGCAGTGGTTTAGCACTGTGGCAGCACAGTTTACCCTCGGCCGGGGGATCGCAGGGATCATGAGATCGTGGGTTCGATCCCAGCCCCCGACCAACAGTGAGCTGTGTGGAGTTTGCATGTTCTCCCCGTGTTGCGTGGGTTTACTCCGGGATTTCTCCGGTTTCCTCCTGCATACCAAAAACATGTAGGTTTAGGGCGCTCGCGCACGCAGCAACCAGCAGCCGGTGGCTTGTCACCGGACTGCAAACCAAATCTACCTACGGGTACAAATAAGTAACAAAAAAAAAAAAAAAAAAATAATGAGTCTTTTACAGCACTGTGGAGGAATTTTGGCCAACTCATCTTTGCAGAATTGCTGCAATTCAGCCACACTGGAGGGTTTTTGAGCATGAACCGCCTTTTTTAAGGTCATCCACAGCATCTCAATCGGATTCAGGTCAGGACTTTGACTAGGTCACTCCAAAGTCTTCATTTTGTTTTTCTTAAGCCATTCAGAGGTGGACTTATTGGTGTGTTCTGGATCACTGTCCTGCTGAAGAATCCAAAGCCTGTTTTCCACTAGCCCAGCACACCTCGGTACGGCTCGATTCACCTCAGTACGGCTCGGAATGCTTCTGTCTCCATTAGCAAGGTGTTGTGCTTGTGCTGTGTTTTTTTTTTTTAGGAGGTTTTAGAAGCGGGGCAGCAGCAGATTCTTAGCGAGGCGGGGCCACACTCCCGTGACGTTACGCACCCGACTGAGTCCTTATTTACACGAGACAAAAAAGGATCCAAGGATTATTGCCTTGCTCGCTCTGTGGATTTATCTCACAATTAATTTGATCTCATAATTAAGCTGCAACAACACAAGTCACTTTTGTTTTGAATTAACTGCCAAATGACCTAGAAATAATGAGCTGAAACTTGTTTTTATTCGTATTAAATAATGAGACGGTGGCACACTGGCCTACACCAAATTATTATTTTTTACATCCTAGGGCATTTTGGATGTACTGAATTAAAAAAATTCATGTTTTTCACCTTCAGGTCAACGTTTGGAACAACAGTATTATTATTTTCCGTAACTTTAGATGATGCTACACTCCTTCTAAAGTATTGTAAATCTCTTAATTTGGAATGCCGATAGAACATTCAATTTACATATACTTACTTTTTTACATACTTTGACTTGTAAGCTTGATCAGTCTCTCCTGCTGCATTTTAAAGTCCAACTGTGCAACTTCTTATAAGTTAACATAAAAAATGTACCCAAAGTTTAGAACTGGATCATGTGGGGCTAATTTTTTATGATATTTCAATAAAAAGAACAGAAAGCTTACAAAAAGATTTCTTTTTTGGTCTAGTTAAAAATTACATTACCTTTACAATGGTTGACCCTGACAGGAAGATCAGTATCATTTTGATCAGACTAGGCAATGGAATTTCTATGTAATTATACTGTTTTATAATTCAGTGTTATAACAGACAAACCACACTTTCCCAAAAAATTCCATTTTATTATATACAAAATATTAAAAGAAAAAAAAACAACTTTGCAACACAACATGAAGGTTAATCGACATTTTATACACGCCAACCACTGAGTGTCTACACCAGCTTCCCAAACTGGGTCACGACTCGGATGAATGAAGCCGTCTCTGCCTGCTGTGGGTCAGGAAGGCTCGGTTGAATAATCCGGACGGGCTGTCGCGGCGGACGCGTGGGATGATTCTACAAGGAAAATGCACAAAATAAAATACAGCACGTAAGTGCAAGATATACAGAAAAGACAATAGTTTTTAACAAGAATACATAAGCTTATTTCAGCGTATTGTTCACATGAATAATTAAAATAAAGCTTTAGTCCGCATTGTGCTGCAATAAAGCAGCGATCCATCCACAAATGAACAGCTTTTTTATTGCATAAATAAACTGAGCGTCTTACCGAATATATTTGCGAAAAAACGCACAATAAAAAAAAATTAAAACTCACCGTTAAAGGACTCCGATGTCAAGACCTCCCGGTATATTTTTTCATTCTGGGCGGCTCCTTCTAACTCGCGCTGCATACGTTCGTCTGACAATGCAGTGAACAGACACTGCAGCTCCTTATTGGTCCATGGAACACCCTTATTACATGAAGCCATTTTTGATAGAGAATAAATGAAAATAGCACAGCAATACACTGAAAAGGAACCGCCAACAGTGGGTGCGTGCTGAGTAAAGGCGGTCGTGAAGATTCTTTTTTTTTTTTTTTCCAAAACTTTATTGAGAAGGTCGTGAAGATTTGGTAGATGAGGAGGAGGAGAGGGGCGGTTACAACCTGACCAATCAGCGGCGACCAGTCTGTTAACGTCACAACACAGCACAGCTCAGCACTGCTGTACCCTGCCCTTCAGCGGGGCTGAGAATTGCGGCTGTTAAACCGTGTTGGGGCTTGTGGAAAAGCGTACAAAGCGTGCTGAGCCGTCCCGTGTCGCGCTAAAGCGTGCTAGTGGAAAAGGCCCTCAAGTGTGCTTCAGCTCGAGGTCACGAACAGATGGCCGGACATTCTCCTTCAGAATTTTTGATAGATAACAGAATTCATGGTTCCATTTACCACACCAAGTCTTCCAGGTCCTGAAGCAGCAAAACAGCCCCAAACCATCACACTATCACCACCATATTTTACTGTTGGTATGATGTTCCTTTTCTGAAATGCTGTGTTACTTTTACGCCGGATGTAATGGGACACACACTTTCCAAAAACTTCAACTTTTGTCTCGTCAGTTCATAGAGTATTTTCCCAAACATCTTGGGGATCATCAAGATGTTTTCTGACAAAACTGAGACAAGCCTTTATGTTCTTTTTGCTCAGCAGTTGTTTTTGTCTTGGAACTCTGCCATGCAGGCCATTTTTGCCCAGACTTTTTCTTACGGTGGAGTCATGAACACTGACCTTAACTGAGGCAAGTGAAGCCTGCAGTTCTTTGGATGTTGTTGTGGGGTCTTTTGCGACCTCTTGGATGAGTCGTCACTGCACTCTTGGGGTAATTTTGGTTGGCCGGCCACTCCTGTGAAGGTTCACCACTGTTCCATGTTTTCACCATTTGTAGATAATGGCTCTCCCTGTGGTTTGCTGGAGTCTCAAAGCTTTAGAAATGGCTTTATAACTTTTTACTGACTGATAGATCTCAGTTACTTTGTTTCTCATTTGTTCCTAAATTTCTTCAGATTGCAGCATGATCTCTAGCTTTTCAGGATCTTTTGGTCTACTTTTATTTGTCAAGCAGGTCCTATTTAAGTAATTTCTTGATTGAGAACAGGTGTGGCAGTAATCAGGCCTGGGTGTGGCTAGAGAAATTGAACTCCGCTTTCCAAAGATGTGATAAACCACAGTTAATTTATGTTTTAACAGGGGGGCAATCATTTTTTCACACAAGACCATGTAGATTTGGATTTTTTTTTTTTTTACCTTTAATAGTAAACACCGTCATTTAAATACTGCATTTTGTGTTTACTTGTGTTATCGTTGTCTCATATTTAAATTTGTTTGATGATCTGAAACATTTAAGTGTGACAAACATACAAAAAAATGAGAAATCAGGAAGGGGGCATACACTTTTTCACACAACTGTATGTTGTTTCTCTGTCAACAGTGACTGGGCCAAGCAGATCTTTACTGGTGCAATTGATGGTCTGGTCTAAAGTCATCATCATAGCAGTCTGTCGTGGGCGACAATGACTGTTTCATTTAGGTCTGGTCAGATTCCTCCATACAGCTGTCCTTCACCTTCCACTGCCAGAAACTTCTGTCTATATCTAACTTATTCAGGTTTCTTTTTATAGTGTCTTTAAATCTGAGCCTTGGTCTACCCTGATTGCGTTTGCCCTTGCATAACTGTGAGTAGAGTAACTGCTGAGGGAGACGCTGGTGATCCATCCTCTCAACATGTCCGAGCCATCTCAAGTTCATCTGTATTAGCATGTCCTCCACTGATGGTAGACCAGCTTGTTTCAGCACTTCTATGTTGGTTATGTTGTCTTTCCATGAGATGTTCATTATGGCTCGAAGGTGTCTCATCATGTACGTGTGAAGTTTCTATACCTGCACCCTGTAGACAGTCCAAGTTTCAGCACCGTACAATAGAGTAGCCAGTACTGTCGCTCTGTACACTTTGCATTTCACACGGATAGACACATGTCGATTGTTCCACAGTCTCTCCCTCAAGTTTCCAAACACAGCACTCGCTCTTCCCATTCTGAGAGGTAGTTCATCCTCCAGCCTAGCATTCTCTGAAACAGTACTCCCGAGGCACCTGAAAGTCTTACACTTGATTAGTGGCTCTGTACCAATGTTGATCGCTTCTGGTAGTGATGTTGATAACTGGAACTTTGGCGGTTGATAGAGGCACTCTGTCTTCTTGATGTTGATTTGGAGGCTGAATTGGCTAGCTGCTCTTGCAAATTTCTCCACTAAAGATTGCATATCTTCTGCACTGTGTGCAACTAGGACACTATTGTTGGCAAAGAGCATTTCTCTTACTACCTTTATCGATGTCTTACTCTTGGCTTTAAACTGTGCCATATTGAACAAGTCTACTTCTTTCCTTGTTTGAATGTATACTCCTTGTGACGTGTCTTTGAAGGCCACCTCAAGCATGGCTGCTAGATATAGCGAAAAGAGTGTAGGCGCCAGCACACACCCTTGTTTCACCCCATTACTTAAGCCTGTTTTCCACTAGCCCAGCACACCTTGGTACGGCTCGATTCACTTCAGTACGGCTCGGAATGCTTCGGTCTCCATTAGCACGGTGTTGTGCTTGTGCTGTGATGGTTTGTGCTAGGAGGTTTTAGAAGCGGGGCGGCGGCAGATTCCCAGTGAGGCGGGGCCACACTCCCGTGACGTTACGCACCCAACTGAGTCCTTATTTACACGAGACAAAAAATGGAGGATTCAAGGATTATTGCCTTGCTCGCTCTGTGGTTTTATCTCACAATTAATTTTATCTCATAATTAAGCTGCAACAACACAAGTCACTTTCGTTTTGAATTAACTGCCAAATGACCTTGAAATAATGAGCTGAAACTTGTTTTTATTCGTATTAAATAATGAAACAGTGGCACACTGGCCAACACCAAATTGTATTATTTTTTACATCCTAGGGCATTTTGGATGTACTGAATAAAAAAAATTCATGTTTTTCACCTTCAGGTCAACGTTTGGAACAACAGTATTATTATTTTCTGTTTAGATGATGCTACACTCCTTCTAAAGTATTGTAATTCTCTGAATTTGGAATGCCGATAGAACATTCAATTTACATATACTTGTACCTACTTTGACTTGGTGCTAATTTTTTATGATATTTCAATAAAAAGAACAGAAAGCTTACAAAAACATTTGTTTTTTGGTCTAGTTAAAAATTACATTACCTTTACAATGGTTGACCCCTGACAGGATGATCAGCATCATTTTCATCAGACTAGGCAATGGAATTTCTATGTAATTATACTGTTTTATAATTCAGTGTTATAACAGACAAACCACACTTTCCAAAACAATTCCATTTTATTATATACAAAATATTAAAATAAAAAAAAAACTTTGCAACACAACATGAAGGTTAATCGACATTTTATACACGCCGACCACTGAGTGCCTCTACACCAGCTTCCCAAACTGGGTCAGCAAGGCTCGGTTGAATGAAGCCGTCTCTGCCAGCTCTGGTTCAGGAAGGCTCGGTTGAATTAATCCGGACGGGCTGTCGCGGCGGACGCGTGGGATGATTCTACAAGGAAAATGCACACAATAAAATACAGCACGAAAGTGCAAGATATACAGAAAAGACAATAGTTTTTAACAAGATTACATAAGCTTATTTCAGCGTATTGTTCACATGAATAATTAAAATAAAAGCTTTAGTCCGCAGTGTGCTGCAATAAAGCAGCGATCATCATCCACAAATGAACAGCTTTTTTATTGCATAAATAAACTGAGCGTCTTACCGAATATATTTGCGAAAAAACGCACAATAAAAAAAAATTAAAACTCACCGTTAAAGGACTCCGATGTCGAGACCTCCCGGTATATTTTTTCATTCCGGGCGGCTCCGTCTAACTCGCGCTGGATACGTTCGTCTGACAATGCAGTGAGCAGACACTGCACCTCCTTATTGGTCCATGGA
Source organism: Pholidichthys leucotaenia (assembly GCA_020510985.1). NCBI lineage: Eukaryota > Metazoa > Chordata > Actinopteri > Cichliformes > Pholidichthyidae > Pholidichthys > Pholidichthys leucotaenia. Next base: position 157,741,554 of record CM035838.1, on the reverse strand, counting down.
ACACCCTTATTACGCGAAGCCATTTTTGATAGAGAATAAATGAAAATAGCACAGCAATACACTGAAAAGAAACCGCCAACAGTGGTTGCGTGCTGAGTAATGGTGGTCGTGAAGATTCTTTTTTTTTTTTTCCAAAAACTTTATTGAGAAGGTCGTGAAGATTCGGTAGAAGAGGAGGAGGAGAGGGGCGGTTACAACCTGACCAATCAGCGCCGGTTACGACCTGACCAATCAGCGGCGACCAGTCTGTTAACGTCACAACACAGCACAGCTCAGCACTGCTGTACCCTGTCCTGGAGCGGGGCTGAGAATCGCAGCTGTTAAACCGTGTTGGGGCTTGTGGAAAAGCGTACAAAGCGTGCTGAGCCGTCCCGTGTCACGCTAAAGCGTGCTAGTGGAAAAGGCCCTTTATTGAAAAGTCTTTAGACACTGAACCCCTCATTGCCACATTTGCTTGCATACCTGTATGAAGTGCCTCAATCAGGTTGACAAACTTTTCTGTACAGCCATATTTCTGGAGTACCTGCCAAAGTCCTTGTTGTGAAACAGTATCGAAGGCTTTATGGAAGTCTATGAAGACTACATAAAGCGGCATGTTCTGTTCGATACACTTTTCTTGAACCTGTTTCAAGCCGAAAATCATGTCCTTTGTGCTTCTTCCACTTCTAAAGCCACACTGGGTTTCCGGTAGTACAGTCTGGGAGATGTGTTCATTGAGTATGTTCAGTAGTACATGTGAGAGAATCTTACCAACTAGCAGTGAAATACCTTGGTAATTTCCACAATCTTTCCAATCACCTTTCTTGAACAAAGACACCATACTTGCATCCTTCCAGTCTTGGGATACTTTCTGGGCATCCCATATCTCTTGGATGAGCCTGTGCAGGCAGTTGGTCAGCTGAACACCACCAAATTTCCACACTTCTGCTTGAATTCCATCCCTTCCTGAAGCTTTACCCTCCTGTGTTGTCCTGATAGCTGCCATTAGTTCATCAAGATTTGGTGGTTCATCCAGACTTGATACAACTGGTCGGTGCACTAGAGCTTCTTTAGCCTCTTCAGCGAGATCTCCATGGTTGTTTAGTAGTTGGTCAAAGTGGTCTGCAAATCTGCCAATCTGTCCAGGACCTTGTCTTTCTCCTGCAAAACCATTTCACCATCCATAGCCTTTAGCTGCATCAATCCTCTTGGTTTAGGGCTGTAGATTTCTCTCAAAGCTGTGAAGAATGTTTTCATATCCTTCATGTCTGCTGCAGTTCGAAGTTCCTTCACTTTTTTATCCCATCAGTTGGACTTCATCTCTCTGGTGTACTTCTGTAGCTCACTCTGAGCCTTTGAGTATTTCTTCTTCTTCGACCTTGTGTTACACTGTAGATTTTCCTGCCTATCTGTATTCCTCGCATCTAGTAGTTTCTTCAGATGTTCATCATGCTCAAACCAATCTTAATGTTTCCTCTCAGGGTGGCCTAAAACATCCCTCACAGTCTGATACACCGTATCCTTCAGTGTTGCCCATTTCTCTTCTATGTCATTCTCTGAGTTGTTGCTGTCCCAGTCTTTCAAGTTTTCATCCATTTCCTGTGTAAGTTCTTCCTGCTTCTTTTGGCCTTTCAGTGCACTAGTGTTTAGCTTCCGACGTGGCTTTGCACCCGTCCTGCAGTGCTGTTTTTGTCTGCAAATCCTTAATCTAGATCTCAGCATAACATGATCAGTACCACAGTCCGCACCTCTCATTGCTCTGGTGTCCAATACATCCCTTATGTACCTCTGACTTACTATGATGTAGTCTAACAAGTACCAGTGCTTGGATCTTGGGTACATCCATGTCTTCTTGTGTGTGTCCTTGTGCTTAAATAGGGTGTTGATTATCACAAGGTTGTACTCTGAACATAGTGCAAGTAGAAGTTCTCCATTAGCATTGCACTTGCCTACTCCATGACTGCCTAGCACTCCTTTCCATTTGTCAGTGTCCAAACCAACTCTAGCATTAAAATCTCCAACGAGTATCAGCCTGTCATCAGTCGGTAAACGCCTGATAGTCTCACGTAAATCACTGTAGAACTCTTCCTTCACCTCCTCTGTGTTGGTTATTGTTGGGGCATACACACTGATGAGTGTGGCATACATCTTATGCTGTAGTGGGAGTCTCATAGTCATTATCCTGTCGTTGATTGGCACTGGTTCCTAATCAAGCATTGCTGCTATCTCCTTTCTACCTGCAAAACCTACTCCTGCTTCTCTCCTTTCTTGAGTTGATTTGCCACTCCAAAAGAAGATGTACCCATGGTCTTCCAAGATGTCATATCCAGGCAATCTTGTTTCACTAAGTGCAGCGATCTCTACATTGTACCTGTTCATTTCCAAGGCCACAAGTGCAGCCTGTCTTTCTGGGCGCTGTGATGATCTGTCCAACACAGTGCATACATTCCATTCTGCTACACACATGTCTGGTCTAAAGTACGCTAACCTAATCACCCCCAGACATGTGGTACCAATCTCATATCATTTCTAGAAAATATCATTAAAAATGCTAACATTAGTACTGTCTTCTTTAAGTGCAGATCTCTGAAAAACCATATTCAACGTCAAATCAACTGTGGATGCAAGGTGTACCATTAGAGAGAAAAGAAAGCAGTTCATTGTCCACCAGTGTTAGTAAAAACAAGGTCAAGGTCATCACACACCAGGTATAGAAGGAGTAGAAATTGTTCACAGACCACATACCTTTGCCAAACATGTTACGTTTTGGATCCACACCGCATTACACAGGCTCATACCCCTCTGCCATACACACCAGATCTTTTTTTTTTTTCGTTAAGTTTCATGTATATTTAACCTTTATTTATACATGGGAGGTTTATTGAGAGGCAACCTCTTTTTTAAGGACATCCTGTTCACATTCACACCTGGAAGCAGCCCAGTACAACCACAGACTGACCAGTGGCCACTGAGCAGCTCCACTTAAGGGCCCTGCTCAAGGGTACAACGGTGGGGTTAATAAAGACTGCTATGTCATCTGTCTCACCCAGATCTGAGTCTTCCGGTCCAGGGATTGAACCAAAGACCCTCCAGTCACCAGTCCACATCCCTAATCATTAGGCCACCACAGCCCAGATAAACTAGAGAATCCAAAAACATGTATTTTAAAAACATTTAAAAAAATTATTTAAAAAAATCTTGGATCTATCACTTGATTCTGATCTGCTCTAAAATCTAATGGGCAAGCTCATTCCACCAAATTGTGTTATAACTGGATTTATAGTTTTTGTTTGCTAACAGACAAGCAGTTCTGAAAACATACAGGGACCTCCTTGGCAGAGGAAACGAAGAGCTTATATAAGGGCGCATCTGTACTGTCCCATCTGGACTGTACTCATGTTTCACCCCCAAAAACCAGATCATGTGACCTGCGTCACCCCTGCATCAGCACCCTGCCGCCGCTGCAGCAACATTTGGCAAAATTATTCACCATTTCACAAGCCACCAACAAAGCCTCCCCAGACGACGCTGGTAACTGGTGATTCAATAATGAGGAACGTCAGAAGCAAGTACTGTGATACAAAATTTTTTCCTGGGGCTAAAGTGTCAGACATTGAGGCTCTTACCCCTGACCTATTAAATGAATACCCCCATGCAAAAACTGTCATTGTGCATGTCGGATGCAACAACATCCCAGATGAAGCGTCAGAGAGCTTAAAAAGAGACTTCAGAAGCCTTCTATCCACTCTTATGAACTGTGGCAGATGGGTGTTTATTTCTGGGCCACTTGCTCCTTTTAGAAGAGGTTGCAATTATTTTAGCAGAACTCTCAGCCTTAATACCTGGTTGTGTTAAACATGTCCTACTTTTAACATTGGTTTTATAGACAATTTCAACCTGTTCTGGAACTGCCCATCATTTATGAGGCCAGATGGCATCCATCCAAATAGACTCGGTGCATGGGTTCTAAGGGACAATCTGTTTTATTCCATTCAGCATTTTTTAGTACAGTGACTGAAGGCTGGTGTGTTAACTTACCCCGAAGTACCTGAGCCTGCCAACCAGCCCTTTTTTGCTTCCACTTCTCATATTAATCCTATTATTCCAAATAATTCTCTCTGTTTAGATCAGTCTTCAATTCATAACCCCACAGAGATTGTGTCTGTCTCCTGCTACCCATAACATTATAACCCAAGACAAATACAACATAACTTGATAAATACACGCCTCTCTGCAGCTCCTCTTCATCTGCCACCCCTCAAGTTGGCCCCTGTCTTCCCCATCTGAGAATCATTGTCTGCTGCCTCCAAAGTTAATAAAAATATGATGTATAAGCATCCCAAAACAAAAAGTTCGTAAAACCCAAATTAAACATCAAATCTCTAAATTTAATGATTTGGCATCTCTTCCTCCTCATAATCTAAAAATTAAATGTGGTTTGTTAAATATTAGGTCTCTAACTCCCAAGTCTCTGCTAGTCCATGATCTGTTAATTGATCATCAGATTGATTTAATATCCCTTACAGAGACTTGGTTAGGGCAAGAGGATTATGTTGGTTTAAATGAATCAACTCCCTCTGGTTATTTAAACTATCAAAATCCCAGAAGTTCTGGGCATGAAGGAGGAGTAGCGACAATTTACCATTCTAAATTACTAGTTAATGTAAAGCAAAAAACATGTTTTAATTCCTTTGAGGGCCTGGTCCTCAGTGTTGGGCATGTTAGCAATCTTAGCTTAAACCCAATTTTCTTTGCCATAGTTTATCGTCCTCCCTCAGCCTACTCAGAGTTTTTATCTGAATTTGTCGAATTCTTAGCTGATTTAGTGCTGAAATCAGATAATAGTTATAGTAGGGGATTTTAATATACATGTAGATGTAGATAGTGACTGTCTTAATAAGGCATTTAATTCAATATTAGACTTGATGTAGTTTTCTCAGAAAGTAGAAAATTCTACCCATTATCTCCACCACACATTGGACCTTATTCTGACATATGGCATAGAAATAGAAAATCTGGTAGTGTCTCCTCATAATCCTGTACTGTCAGACCACTGTCTGTTAACTTTTGATTTCACTATTCCTGACTATTTGTTTCCTAAAGAAAAATATTACTACAGCAGATGTTTTTCAGATGATGCTGTTACCAAATTTGTGCAGATTATCTCCTCTATGCCATGTGTCAACACAACGGAAATAAGCTATGGAGAGCTTGCTCCTTCTGTAATTGATAGCATGGTAGATAGTGTTACAACTTCTCTGCATCAGAGTCTAGACATGGTGGCCCCTTTAAAAAAGAAAAAGTCCAATCAGAGATTTGTAACCCCTTGGTTTAACACAGAAACTTGTAGCTTAAAACAGAAGACTCATCAATTAGAAAGAAAATGGCGCTCCACTAATTTAGATGAAAACTATTCAGCTTGGAGAAATCATCTTTTAATTTATAAAAAATCTCTTAGAAAAGCTAGAACAAGTTATTACTCTGCATTAATAGAAGAGAATGATCTATCCAAGATGGTGCCCACAGCGGTCGACATGGTGCTTCGCTGCGCTCTTTGTTTGTTTTTGTTTGTCAATTGTGTGTCTGCTTGCACTTATACCCGTGAAGAACTTTTAAATATCAGGACTTTGACCCCCACGGACCTCCTCCCAGTTTTTCTAGCCCCTGCCGCCGATCTGGTTTATTGTTTGGCTCGGAAAGTGAGACGGCGGAAGAGAGGAAGACGAGCGGGCGCTCTCGTACGACTTCGCAGGAGAGGCTCGCGAACGGCGCTGCCTGGCATATTTCTGTCCAATACCAACTCTCTCTCTAACAAGGTGGATGAACTGAGACTGCTGATGCGTTTTAAGGACCTCGCCTCCTCAGCTGTCCTCTGCTTTACTGAGACCTGGCTCCGGGAAAATATACCGGACAGCGCGCTGCGCCTCGACGGCTTCCAGCTCTTCCGTGCTGATCGTGACACAGAGCTTTCCGGCAAGACCACAGGAGGCGGTGTCTGCTTCTACATCAACTGTAGCTGGTGCTCTGATGTAACGGTAATTTCCAAACACTGTTCTCCTGCCTTGGAATTTCTTGTTATCAACTGCAAGCCTTTTTATTCCCCACGGGAGTTTGCTTCTTTTATACTGATCGCTGTGTACGCCCCTCCCGACGCGGACACGCGCGAAGCTCAGCGCGTGCTCGCGGATCACATTCAACACACAGAGCGGAGTTTTCCAGACTCGCTGATTATTGTGGCTGGCGACTTTAATCAGTGCAATCTGAGCCACGATCTCCCCCGCTACAAACAGTTTATTAAATGCCCCACCAGAGGATTAAGCACACTGGATCACTGTTACACCACAGTGAAAGACGCATATCACGCTGTCCCTCGAGCTGCGCTGGGATTATCTGATCACGTGATGGTTCACCTCATTCCCACATACAGACAGAGATTGAAGCTCACTAAACCTGTTGTGAGCACTACGAAGATACGGACCAGTGATGCTGAGGAGAAGCTGGAAACGTGCATGGAAATATCTGACTGGGGCATGCTTAAAGGAGCCACGCATGATCTGGATGAGTACACGGACACTGTGAACTCATATATCCACTTTTGTGAAGAGAACATTCTTCCATCACGCACCAGGGTGAGTTACTCTAATGACAAACCCTGGTTCACAGCTAAGCTCAGACAGATCAGGAAGGAGAAGGAAGCAGCGCTGAAAAGTGGAGACAGGGACTGCTACAGGGAGGTTAAATACCGGTTTAACAGAGAGCTGAAGAGGGCTAAATCTGTGTACTCAGAGAGACTCCAGCAGCAGTTCACTGCTAATGATTCGGCTTCCGTGTGGAGAGGACTGAGGCAGATCACCAACTATCGGCCTCAGGCTCCTAAAGGTCAGGATGACAAAGCCCTTTGTCAGAGACTGTCCCAACACTATGCCCGTTCTGACACCTCGTCATCTGTGTCCAACTCCCCCCCTCCCTCCAGCTCCACAGCCTCCACATTCCCTACTTCATTTAAGGCACCCCCCCCCCCCCCACCTCCCCCCCTCCCCTTATCATCAGTGAGCAGGATGTGCTCAAACAGTTCTCCAGACTGAACCCGCGCAAGGCCCCCGGCCCAGACGGCGTGTCTCCCTCCACCCTGAGACTCTGTGCGAAACAGCTGGCTCCTGTATTCACAGACATTTTTAACACCTCCCTTAAGTTATGCCACGTGCCGTCCTGCCTCAAATCCTCCACCATCATCCCTGTCCCCAAGAAGCCACGGATCACTGGACTTAATGACTACAGACCTGTAGCGCTCACCTCTGTAGTCATGAAGTCCTTTGAGCGCCTGGTCCTGTCCCACCTCAAGTCCATCACCACCCCTCTCCTGGACCCGCTGCAGTTTGCCTACCGAGCCAACAGGTCTGTAGACGATGCAGTCAACCTGGCCCTCCACTCCATCCTGCAGCACCTGGACTCCCCGGGAACCTACGCCAGGATCCTGTTTGTGGACTTCAGCTCCGCATTCAACACCATCCGCCCCGCTCTGCTCCGGGACAAGCTGTCCCTGCTCAACGTGCCTGACTCCCTCTGCAGGTGGATCATCGACTTCCTGACGGACCGGAGGCAGCATGTGCGGCTGGGAAAGACTGTCTCAGACTATACTAGCATCAGCACCGGATCACCCCAGGGCTGTGTACTTTCCCCCCTACTCTTCTCCCTTTACACCAACTCCTGCACCTCCAGCCACCAGTCTGTCAAGTTGATCAAGTTTGCGGACGACACCACCCTCATCGGGCTCATCTCCAACGGCGACGAGTCCGCCTACAGGAGAGAGGTGGCCCAGCTGGCGTCCTGGTGCAGCAATAACAACCTGCAGCTGAACGCTCTGAAGACAGTGGAGATGATTGTAGACTTCAGGAAAGTCACTACTCCTCTGCCCCCCCTCACCCTCTCAGGCTCTCCCATCACCACTGCTGATTCCTTCCGCTTCCTAGGCACTACCATCACCAGGGACCTCAAATGGGAGCTGACCATCAGCTCACTCATCAAAAAAGCCCAGCAGAGGATGTTCTTCCTGCGGCAGCTGAGGAAGCTCAAGCTACCCACCAAGATGTTAGTGCAGTTCTACACAGCCATCATCGAGTCCATCCTCACCACCTCCATAACCGTGTGGTACGCAGGAGCCACTGCCAGGGACAGACTAAGGCTGCAGCGCGTCGTGCGCACTGCTGAGAAGGTGATCGGCTGCAAGCTCCCATCTCTCCAGGATCTGTACATCTCCAGGACCCGGAGGCGTGCTGGCCGGATCATAGCCGATCCCTCACACCCTGGTCATGTACTGTTTGCCCCCCTCCCCTCTGGTAGAAGACTTCGGTCCATCCAGACTAAAACCTCCCGTCACATGAACAGCTTCTTCCCCTCTGCCATTAGACTGCTGAACACTAAGTGACTCTCGTGCACCATGTACAGCAGCTCAACCAGACTCATGTCAATCATCACTGTTTTCTTCCTGCATTACCGACTGCACTATATAGTTCTCCACAGTATCTGCTGCTGGCTAATATATATTTTAACTGTTGACCAGTATCACTTAATCTTATCCTACACTTTATTACATGTATAGTTTATTTCTCTTATCTTATCATGTTTAATGTTGCAGCATTGTACCGAGACAAATTCCTAGTTTGTGTACTACATCAGGGGTGTCCAACCATGTGCCATGGAGAGCCAAGACCCTGCAGGTTTTACCTCCAACCAGTGTCTTCAACAGCAGATTTCTGTGAACTTCTTCCCACTGATTGCTGATAAGTGAAAACACCTGCTGAAGAGACTGGGTAGAAGAGAAAACCTGCAGTGTCTTGGCTCTCCATGGCACCTGGTTGGACACCCCTGTACTACATGAACAATGGCAATAAACCTGATTCTGATTCTGATTCTGATTCTGAACAAGAATAATACCAGGTTTCTTTTCAGCACCGTAGCCAGGCTGACAAAGAGTCAGGACTCTGTCAATCCTTGCATTCCCTTAGAGCTTACTAGTCAGGACTTTATGAACTTTTTCAATCATAAAATTTCATCTATTAGAGATAAAATCAGTCAGATTCTTCCCACCGTTAACTTAAATACAGTAACTACTACAACTCCTTCAATTGATATCTGTTTGGATAAGTTTACGCCAATTGACTTTTTAGAGTTAGATAAAACAATTTCCTCATGCAAGCCTTCAACTTGTCTTTTACACCCTATTCCTACCAGGTTATTTAAAAAAGTCTTCCCATTTATTGGCAGCTGTATTCTTCAAATAATCAATTCTTCTTTAACATTAGGCCATGTACCGCAGGCTTTTAAAACTGCTGTAATTAAACACTTACTCAAAAAGCCAATACTGGATCCAGGAGTTTTAGCTCTAACTATAGACCAATCTCTAATCTCCCTTTCATTTCAAAAATCTTAGAAAGAGTTGTTGCTACACAATTATTTGATCACTTGCAGGGAAATGGGTTTATTTGAAGAGTTTCAATCTGGGTTTAGAATCCATCATAGTACTGAAACAGCCTTAGTGAAGGTCACTGATTACCTCCTTATTGCATCTGATAATGGACTTGTTTCTATGCTTGTCCTTTTAGACCTTAGTGCAGCCTTTGATACTATCGACCATAATATTCTACTCGATAGATTAGAACACTATGTTGGACTTAATGGAACTTCGCTGCAGTGGTTTAGATCTTATTTGTCTGATAGGCTCCAGTTTGTTCATGTCATTAATGAGTTTTCTTCCAACTCAAAGCTCAGTCATGGAGTTCCACAGGGATCTGTGCTAGGCCCTACTCTTTTTAGTTTATATATGCTTCCGTTAGGCAACACCATTAGAAAGCACTGTATACATTTTCATTGTTATGCAGATGACACACAACTATTCCTGCCAATGAAGCCAGATGATAGTAACCAATTAGCCAAGTTAGAAGCCTGTCTTAAGGAAATCAAAGCTTGGATGACTTGTAATTTTCTGCTATTAAATACAGATAAGACTGAAGTCATTCTTGTTGGTCAAAAAAACCTTAGAAATACCTTTCCAAATCAAACTCTTAGTTTGGATGCGGTTACTCTTTCTCTTAATAGCTGTGAGGAACCTTGGAGTTATTTTTGATCAAGATCGGTTTTTCAATTCACATATTAAATTTGTTTCTAAGGCTGCCTTCTACCATTTGCTGCACGGTGGCGCAGTGGTTTAGCACTGTGGCAGCACAGTTTTACCCTCGGCCGGGGGACCGCGGGGATCATGAGATCATGGGTTCGATCCCAGCCCCCGACCAACAGTGAGCTGTGTGGAGTTTGCATATTCTCCCCGTGTTGCGCGGGTTTACTCCGGGATTTCTCCGGTTTCCTCCCGCACACCAAAAACATGTAGGTTTAGGGCGCTCGCGCACGCAGCGACCAGCAGCCGGTGGCTTGTCACCAGACTGCAAACCAAGTCTACCTACGGGTACAAATAAGTAACAAAAAAAAAAAAAATATTGCCAAGATTAGGAGCATCTTGTCTCAGAGTGATGCTGAGAAACTGATCCACGCTTTTGTTAGCTCTAGATTAGATTATTGTAACTCTTTATTATCAGGTTGTCCTAAAATATCTTTAAAAAGTCTTCAGTTGATCCAAAATGATGCTGCAAGAGTTTTAACAGGTACTAGAAAGAGAGATCATATGTCTCCGGTTTTGGCCTCCCTTCATTGGCTTCCCATAGAGTTCAGAATTAAGTTTAAAATCCTTCTTCTCACTTACAAAGCTCTTAACAATCAGGCCCCTTTTTATTTAAAAGATCTGATACTACCCTATCATCCTAATAGAGCATTATGCTCTCAAAATGCTGGATTACTTGTAATACCTAGAATCTCCAAAAGTACAATGGGAGGCAGAGCCTTCAGTTATCAAGCTCCACTCCTGTGGAACCAGTTACCAATCTGGATTCGGGAGTCAGACTCGATCTCTGTTTTTAAGAATAGGGTAAAAACCTTCCTTTTCGATATAGCCTACGATTAGGAGGGATCATGTGTCTCTAAACCCTCCCTTACTTATGCTGCTAATAGATTTAGACTGCCAGGGGACCTCCAATAATGTACTGGGCTTCTCCCCTTTAATGTTTGCTCCCTACATGTCTGTTCTTCTCATCTTCTCTATCCCCTTACCCCCCAGCCAGTCGCAGCAGATGACTGCCCTTCCCTGAGCCTGGTTCTGCTAGAGGTTTCTTCCTGTTAAAAGGGAGTTTTTCCTCTCCACCATCGCCAAGCGCTTGCTCACAGGGGATCGCCTGATTGCTGGGGTCTTTCTGCAATTGTGGGGGCTTCCCCTACATTTGAAAATGCTATGAGATGACTCTTGTTGTAAAATGGTGCTATATAAATGAAGTTGAATTGAATTGAACACTTTATAAGCTCTGGCATCGAGCTCTCGAGAGCTGTGCTTGAGTATGAAACAGATGCTAATGCTCACTCCCTTGCACTATGCCCCCACTCAAAGTGAATATTACTTATCATTGATGTTCCAATCCTCTCGACAATCATTTAACAACAATGGCTGCAAACAAACAGTTTGAAATTGTCTGATGCATGACTGTGCATCAGCAGGGAAAAGAGATAAGGGCCTGTGTTTATATTGTGATTATTTTTTCTAATTTCAATGATAAAAATATACAGGCAGATCAGAGACTGACATCTATGGCCAATTTAGAACCACTGATTAATCTAACCCACATGACTTTGGACTGTGGGAGGAAACCAAAGTAACCGTCGTGAACCCACACAACACAGAGAGGACATGCAGACTCCACACAGACAGGCTCCTACCCATAGAGATGGTATATACATAGTTGTATAGACAGGACATGGCAAACATTTTTCCAGCAAACAGAGGTGCCATATTCTGTAGGTAATTGATGTTTTGACAGCTCATGCAGCATTGTGGTAACAGGATATAGCAGCGGTCACCAACTAAAAGTGCAAGAGGTCTGATAAGTTGGTCCTCTTCCCCAGCCGAGGTATGAACAAGGTGTGGGACTCTTTAGGGACCTCATGATTTGATTATGATTCAGAACTCTGATTTGATTCTTAAACCGTTCTCAGTGCATCTTGATGCACATTTTTCTTTTCAGAATTTTTCCCTCCCACTGTGTGACAACTTGGTCTTTTTAAAGCAAAGTATTTGCAGTGACCCATGCATTTACTTCCAACATCTTTTATTAAAACAAATGGAAGAGAAATCTGACACATGGATAAATTTATCTTAAAATGTGCTTTTAAGAACTGTCATCTTTTCATGGACATTCTTTCAGAAGATCAGAGCTGTCTACAGACAGGCCAATATGATTTAACTTGCTTTCACACATTATTTTATTAAGCTCATGTTTTAGATGGTTTAGGATCTATATCAATTTTTAAACAAAAAAATAAAAATGAATTCTTTGTTTAATTTCAAACAAAATATGAAATTTAAAATTTTATAATACAGGAGAACACTGAGGGGCAAATTTACTAAGGCAGTGCAAATTAGCGAGTGTGGCCAATTTTTGCAAGTGATCTACTAACAACACGCAAAATTAAGAACACAGACACAGTCAATTCATTTCAATAATGTCCACCCAACCGCCAAGAGCACCACAAAATTGCACACAGGCACAGCTGATGAGGGAACGGGTCATCAACACAGGCACAGCCGGTTCGGAGGAGCATAACACACAAAACTTTTTTTTTTTTTTTTTTAAGTTTTTGTTGTGCAAACCCCACTAAAATAGTTTATTTTTGTTCATCATATTTCAAAATTTAGATTTTCATTTAACATGGTAGACTTTTTTGTTTACTATGTATAAATGAAGCATTTGTATCTAATTTAATAAAGGACTACTCATGAATAAACTGATTATTTGACCAATGTGTTTATTCTATTAACACTAGAACCATCAAGATGGTCTGATGGAGACTCTGGGGTTTTATTATGTGAATAACTTTGTTTTAACAAAATCTACAGGTTTCCCAGTTCACAACGTTTTTATAAATGCCATTGAATTACAGTGTTGCAATTTCAGGGGACTTTTCTATGGATCTGTGCGCTCTTTTTGTTAATAATCTCATTGTTGCTTTCCTCCTATATTGTGTATCCTGAACTGGAAGCGAAAAACAGAGAGAAGGGGGAACTGAATTACCGTTTTATGCACAGCAAAAAGAAATACTGTAAATAATGAAATATGGATAGAGAAAAAAAAACCCGAAAAAAAATTGGCAATGTGGAAGATTTTGCTTCAAGAGCGAGGGAGGGCTGAGGAAAACTTCAGATCCCAGTCTATCCTCTGCAGAAAAGAAAAAAACAGTCATTATCGGCTGACACCATCTGTATGTCCACTGCAGGTGTAAGGGCTCCTATTGTCCATCCATCTTCTACCGCTTAATCCTTTATGGGTCGCGGGGGGGCTGGAGCCTATCCCAGCATCTTTTTTGGGCGAGAGGCAGGGTACATCCTAGACAGATCGCCAGTCCATCGCAGGGCCAACACAAAGAGACAGACAACCATTCACTCTCACATCCATACCTAAGGACAATTTAGAATCCCCAAATGATGCCAATTAACCTCACCTGCATGTCTTTGGCCTGTGGGAGGAAACCGGAGTACCCGGAGTAAACCCACGCAGACACGGGGAGAACATGCAAACTCCACACAGAAGGGTCACCGATGGTCTGGGGGTGGGATCGAACCCACGATGGTCAAGGGTGGAATCGATCCCATGACCTTCTTGCTGTGCTGCCACTGTGCTAACCACTGCGCCACCGTGCTGTCTGGCTCCTATTGTATCCTATTTTATGGATACAAATACATGCAGTAGGCTATGTACAGTATAAACAAATGAAATTAAAAAAAAAACCCAAACTGCTGGCTGATGTCCAGTTCAGCATAACACCAATCTCTGTGAGACTGTTGATTTTCATATAATCTGTTCTTCTGTCATGCCAAATAACGTCACGGGCAGAGAGAAGCTTCTGCCATATGCCCTCGGTTTTGGCCAGTGTCTCCTCCTGGCACCAACAATCGCTATCATGTCAGGTGCAGATGAATTAAGACAAAATTTTTTGGGGCGTTAAATCCTGCTGCATTTAGCAGGAGACTGACGACTGCAAAACTTAATAAATCACCTTGCACCAGTCATTTAAATATTCCCCTCCCTCAAATTTGCATGTTGACATGACAACTTGGACAAATACATATGCAATTAGGCCAGGCGCAAAATTAACATAGTCCATGCCTTTCCACTGCTAATTTTGCCCTGTACCCTTTAGCAAATCTCAACAGTAGTTTTTTAATGCCAAAACAGGGTTTTGCGATGGCACAGCACGTTAGTAAATCTGCCCTTGAATATGGTTGTTGACTCCAAATAAGTAGGTCTAAAATTCTAAAATCTACAACTAAAATCCTGAAAATGTTTTACAGGAGAACACAAACTAAATTGCATTGCATTTTTTAAAAAGATTAATATCTAAAAAACAAAATTTCACAAAAAGTCCACCTCTATGCAATATTTTCAGTGCAGAAAAACTGTTTCAAACTGTAAGACAAAAAAAAAACCAAACAAACAAAAAAACCCCAGACAAAATATAATTCCATACTACAGAATTCCTCCAAGATTTTTTTTTTTTTTAATCTCAACAGTAAACTCTGTTACAGCATGGATGGAGCTGTAACTCCATGATTATAGGGAGAGGGGAGGTGGAACTTTTCACTTTCAGTAACACATGGGGGTTTCACTGAGTTTTTAAGTGATATCGGAGGCTATGAAAAGGGCCTCCATAACCAGCAATCTCAACTCTGCATCCCAGCAGGGACTACTCTAAGCAGAACAGAGGAAAAAAGTGTCCTGGTAAATACATTCAATTTCACAACAGCGCTTCATTTTGTGGTTACAGACCTGAAATGAAGCATGTCTGTCCAGGGTGAATGTCCTGACTGTCAGCCTTGTGTGTGTGTGTGTGTGTGTGTATGTGTGCGTGTGTGTGTTGCCTGCAGTGAACCGTGATTTTGTGATCTGCTGCATACTCCCTGGAGTGGTTGGAGCCACAGAGTGACAGAAAGAGCGGTGTTCCTGGGACAGCAAAGAGGGGAGTCTGCAGCAGGACAGCGCCCAAGGGCTCATGTCATAATTTGTCTGGGTCATTGCCAATACACCAGTTCAGTTCTGCCTTTTTACGCTTTTTTCCCATCAAAACAAAACAGTCTTCCTTTTCCCAAATTGTATCAAAAGGCTTCGGGGTCCAGACAGAGGACTCTTGAGGTTCGGATCAGGACCGGAGTCCGCCAGTTGGTGACCCCTGGGATATAGAACAACTGTTTGGTGTATTTATTGTAATCACATAAGCAAGCTATGTGGAACGTTATGAACACAAATACACTCTTTTTGCATATTGCAGTGCATATGAATTTTCTAAAATAATCAGGCATTGCAAGTTAGGTTAATTGGCATCAAACTGGGGATTCTAAATTGTCCTTAGGTATGACTGTGAGAGTGAATGGTTGTCTGTCTCTCTGTGTTGGCCCTGCGATGGACTGGCGATCTGTCCAGGGTGTACCCTGCCTCTCGCTCAAAGATGCTGGGATAGGCTCCAGCCCCCCCGCGACCCGAAAAGGATTAAGCAGAAGAAGATGAATGAATGAATGAATGTGATGAGCACTGTTTATTTCATATAATGAAGTGCAGTATATTGCCAATGTAGCGCGATGACTGTGCTTTTTTACCTACCCAATACGGCGGCCACACTTGGCTGATTGCAATTAGCCTGGCAGCTAGTCATGTACAGTCTAGTGTCTTATTTTCAACAGGGGTCTTCGGACCCCAGGAAGTCCTTGAGAGAACATTCAGGGGTCCTCAGGAAGTGGTCTAATTTCACTTCTTAAGTGGTCCAAAAAAACTGCAAATATGTTGCTGTGGTTGGCATGGATTGTTGTAGTGGCTCTTCCATGTCAGTAGGTGTCAGTATGAATGCAATAATAATGGCTACTGTCTTCTTCTTCTTTTCCTTTGATGGTTTCATGGAGATTGATGACCTTGTTAAGACGTGCTAGAGGTTGCGGTGACTAGATGTAAAGCAGTGATGGATAAATATTTTAAGAGGAGAGATTCAGACTCTGAAGTGGGCCCTGTACTGATGGAGCAGCCGCCTTGGTCAAGTGCACCAAAGTCTTCATTAGCAGAGTGAACGAGAGACACCCAGATGCTATTGTTATGCGCTGTTTTTTTTTTTTTTTTTGGCATCATGAGGTGCTTATTGTCAAGACTTTACCAGCAGACCTAGCTCCTTTGTTAGATGATGAAGTACAGATGGTTAACTTTGTACAGAAAACACCTCTTAAAAGCTGCATATGTGCATCTTTATGTGAGGAAATGGGAGTAGAGCATAAAGCCTTATTGCTCCATACAGAGGTCTGATGGTTGGCATGCGGCAAAGTGTGGGCCCGTGAGAGGAACTAGAAGTGTTTTTGACTGACGATAGGTCCCATGATGCAATGCTACTTACAAGTGATGAGTGGTGTGCAAGGCTTGCATATCTGGCTAGCATATTTCACCATCTGGATGAACTGAACACACGAATGCAAGGCAAAGACATGAAAACCTGCTCACAAGCAGCGACAAAATACATGGACTCCATTCAAAGGTACACATCTAGCAAAAACATCTTGAAAGTTCCTGCCAGGATTTCAGCTTTGTGCTCATCTAAACAGGCCGAAGTTTCACACTGAGTGAGTATAAACTAATTATAGGGATAAATTGTCATTCCATGTGGTGTAATAGGCTACAATGTGTCATTTTGTAACATTTTTGGTTGGTGGGGTTCCCCAATATTTTCCAATGTAAAAAGGGGTCCTTGGCCCCCAAAAAGGTTGAAAAACACTAGACTAGTGTATATATGATGTCAATGCTCCTACCCCTGCCAGTTTGGCAATTTAAACCAGGAAACAAACTTTTAGCTGTGAGGCAACAATATTCACCACTTCAACACTGTGCTGTGGAGAGGATGAACAATCGTGCTTCAGCATGGTACAGAGCAATGGGGGACAGTGACAGTAAATCCTAAGTAACATCAGCCACTACCACCATCAAGGCAGGTGTCACAATCAATACTACATGATGTGAGAAAGATGACGCATGAATTCGATAAATTGCACAACTAGTTTCTCATCTCCCTGGAAATGCTTAGACTTCTCTTTACATTAACAAGCAGATGACACAGATGTTATGCCAATCTTTATCTGTGACTGCAGTTGCACCACAGGACAAGCATTTCTATCACCGTGTACAGTAGTCTGCCACAAATCTGCAAACACCTGCTTGAACATTAATCTCAGCCTGTTTAGCATCAATCACAAACTTTTTTTCTTACAGAAACAATGCTTTTGTGGGATTAGACATTTGTTTCACGGGCCTGAGAATCAAATCTGTATGTAAACAGGTATGTCGCCTGTGGCCTGTCACAGTGGGCAGGCAGAGCAGCAGAAGAGCAGGAGAGACTTCCAGTTGTTTACTCCAAGAGAAAAATACAGGCTGAGAAGTGTTGAGGGCGGATAAACAGTCGTCTTCTTAATTCCTCTCTGAGAATGTGTGTTTGCCTCCCTGAAACTTCTTGTCAAAAGCCGTCCTTAGCCACCCCTTAAGGCCAGCCATGATGGTATGAAGTCAAGAAAGAAGGGAGCGGGGAGGAGATTAGAAGAGAATGAGGAGAGAAGGGGAAACAAGAACCTCGGGATGGAGACAAAAGTTGAGGTGAGCAGATAAGCGGTGAAGGCACACGTTATGGTATCTCCGCTGTACATCCACACAAGCACTTAAAAGTGGGAAGAGGGATTAGAGAAGAGCAGAAAACTAGGTTGGAGGATGACGACTGAATTAGAACAGGACCCCTGAGAAGGAAGGGAGAGAGAACGAAAAGAGGTGGGGGAGTGGAGGAGACAAGGGGAGTCATGGAGAAGGACAGAAATAGAAGACAGGAAAAGACCCAACTCAGGCTGGCGGAAGAGGAAAGACAAAAATAGAGGGGGGAAGGAACAGACTGATGGAGGAAGAGGGGGTGTAAATGGAAGGCAGCAATGGAGAGAGAGAGAGACGGGGAGAAGTTTTTGTATAACCTGCATTAGCAGGCCTGTAAGGACAAAAATCACCGAACCAAGTCATATTTAACACCCAAGGGTGCAGATAGCTGTCCAAATCTGGTATTAAACATGCTAAATTATTAAGATCGCAGTAGATCAAATGTTTTCCTCTCAGTCCTGGAGAAACATTTATGGACTGCATTCACACCTGGCTGGAGGTCAATCCATGTGTGTGATCACCATATAAAGTTTAATCTTGCAGACAGACTAGGTGAGCTTAAAATGTATAATGACCCAAGTCTGTCCATCACAGCCCTGTGGAGACAGGCCTGCCAGATAGGGTTGTCACATTGGAGGGTGGAGTTTGATGGGGCGGTTATTATAGGGGAATGTAGGGTCCATTATTATTTCAAGTTCACTTTGGAATCATAGCAGCCCTGTTGGCTTTACTGAGGTGTAGTTCTAAGGTATCCTGGCAGTAGACAAAGTGTTTTGGCTGCTAATGGATTGTGAAGCGAATGTTATTGAAGAAGGAATTAATGACACCACTGGAGTTTAGTTCGGCTTCCTAAAACCCCTGGTTTTACTATGCAATCCTCTCTGAATTTTGGTGAAAAAACACCTGTGATTTATTACTCAAAGAAATAATGGCCCTGTCTTTGTGCAAACAAATGGGAATAAAGAAGAGTCTTTTACTAAGAAGTAAACGTTTCACCTGACCTTTATTGCTGGGCATGCTTTTTCTCTTCTTTATACATAGGGTGGAGGTCAAGACCGTACTAATAGAGACCAAGACATGATGGCGATCAGGATGTGCAGAGATCAAGACAAGGGCTTCAGACCAAGTCGAGACAAAGACAATAAATACCTTACACTCAGAGATGATTCTAGAATCTCTTGGAGATACAGATACTCAAACTGAATGGCTGCCATACATGTAGAAATGCTAATTTGGGAAAGATTCTGCAGTGGTCTCTTTTTTTTCCAGAGCTGTATATACAGTGGTGTGAAAAAGTATTTGCCCCCTTCCTGATTTCTCATTTTTTTGTATGTTTGTCACACTTAAATGTTTCAGATCATCAAACAAATTTAAATATTAGACAAAGATAACACAAGTAAACACAAAATGCTGTTTTTAAATGAAGGTGTTCATTATTAAGGGTAAAAAAAATCCAAACCTACATGGCCCTGTGTGAAAAAGCGATTGCCCCCTCCCCCGTTAAAACATAAATTAACCATGGATTATCACATCTTTGGAAATATGAGTTCAATTTTTCTACCCACACCCAGGCCTGATTACTGCCACACCTGTTATCAATCAAGAAATCACTTAAATAGGACCTCCCTGACAAAGTGAAGTAGACCAAAAGATCCTCAAAAGCTAGACATCATGCTGCGATCCAGAGAAATTCAGGAATTAATAGGAAACAAAGTAAATGAGATCTATCAGTCTGGAAAAGATTATAAAGCCATTTCTAAAGCTTTGGGACTCCAGCGAACCACTGTGAGAGCCATTCTCCACAAATGGCGAAAACATGGAACAGTGGTGAACCTTCACAGGAGTGGCCGGCCAACCAAAATTACCCCAAGAGTGCAGCAGCGACTCATCCAAGAGGTCACAAAAGAACCCACAACAACATTCAAAGAACTGCAGGCCTCACATGCCTCAGTTAAGGTCAGTGTTCATGACTCCACCATAAGAAAAAGTCTGGGCAAAAGTGGCCTGCATGGCAGAGTTCCAAGACAAAAACAACTGCTGAGCAAAAAGAACATAAAGGCTTGGCTCAGTTTTGCCTGAAAACATGTTGATGATCCCCAAGACTTTTGGGAAAATACTCCGTGGACTGACGAGACAAAAGTTGAAGATTTTGGAAGGTGTGGGTCCCATTACAACCGGTGTAAAAGTAACACAGCATTTCAGAGAAGGAACATCATACCAACAATAAAATATGGTGGTGGTAGTGTGATGGTCTGGGGCTGTTTTGCTGCTTCAGGACCTGGAAGACTTGGTGTGGTAAATGGAAACCATGAATTCTGCTGTCTACCAAAAAATCCTGAAGGAGAATGTCCAGTCATCTGCTCGTGACCTCAAGCTGAAACGCACTTGGTTTCTGCAGCAGGACAATGATCCAAAACACACCAGCAAGTCCACCTCAGAATGGCTTAAAAAAACAAAATGAAGACTGGAGTTGCCTAGTCAAAGTCTTGACCTGAATC
Source organism: Pholidichthys leucotaenia (assembly GCA_020510985.1). Taxonomy (NCBI): domain Eukaryota; kingdom Metazoa; phylum Chordata; class Actinopteri; order Cichliformes; family Pholidichthyidae; genus Pholidichthys; species Pholidichthys leucotaenia. Next base: position 157,721,267 of record CM035838.1, on the reverse strand, counting down.
CAATTGAGAAGCTGTGGCATGACCTTTAAAAGGTGGTTCATGCTCGAAAACCCTCCAGTGTGGCTGAATTACAACAATTCTGCAAAGTTGAGAGGGCCAAAATTCCTCCACAGCGCTGTAAAACACTCATTGCCAGTTAACGCTTGATTGCAATTGCTGCTGCTGAGGGTGGCCCAACCAGTTATTAGGTTTAGGGGGCAATCACTTATTCACACAGGGCCATGTAGGTTTGGATTTATTTTTTTTTACCTTAATAATAAACACCTTCATTTACAGTGGGGTAAAAAAGTATTTAGTCAGCCACCAATTGTGCAAGTTCTCCCACTTAAAAGATGAGAGAGGTCTCCAATTTTCATCATAGGTATACCTCAACTATGAGAGACAAAATGAGAAAAAAAAATCCAGAAAATCACATTGTCTGATTTTTAAAGAATTTATTTGCAAATTATGGTGGAAAATAAGTATTTGGTCACCTACAAACAAGCAAGATTTCTGGCTCTCACAGACCTGTAACTTCTTCTTTGAGAGGCTCCTCTGTCCTCCACTCGTTACCTGTATTAATGGCACCTGTTTGAACTCGTTATCAGTATAAATGACACCTGTCCACAACCTCAAACAGTCAGACTCCAAACTCCATTATGGCCAAGACCAAAGAGCTGTCAAAGGACACCAGAAACAAAATTGTAGACCTGCACCAGGCTGGGAAGTCTGAATCTGCAATAGATAAGCAGCTTGGTGTGAAGAAATCAACTGTGGGAGCAATTATTAGAAAATGGAAGACAACTTTTTTTTACCACACTAAAAACTGCATTTTGTGTTTACTTGTGTTATCTTTGTCTAATATTGAAATTTGTTTGATGATCTGAAACATTTAAGTGTGACAAACACAAAAAAAATGAGAAATCAGGAAGGGGGCAAACACTTTTTCACACTACTGTATTAGTTCCTTCTCTGAAGTCAAAATAGCCATGTCATGAGCTGCCTTCGGCAAACAGTAAGGTGACTCCTTAAGGCGGGTACGGTGTAGAATACAAACCAGGATTTATTATGCAGCCAGGCTCAAGAAACACATAAACTGGATTGCAACTTGTTGTAAAGAAATAAGACGGGCGCCAGAGGTGCAACCCGTACACGACCTGTACAGCGACTAACAATGTTCCAGCACCAGGCAACAGAAGAGGACGACTAATAAAGGACACTGGCGATTAACAAACACAAAACAGGTGAGACTAATCAAGGGCCAAACAGAAACATACGTGAGCTGCTAAAGATAAGGGAAATATTCAAGGGTAAATGCTGGTACTGGAAAACAGGGAACATTGTCATGAGCAGTGGGAGTGCGCCCCTCCCCTCCGGTCCCATCTCCTCCAGCTCATCACAGCGCCTGAGGCAGAAGACACACCTGCACCCGCTCATCAGCCAGCATACTTAAGGAGGTTCCCTCCGCCCAGTCTATGCTGGCTCGTCTGGGTATACTGCCCGTCCTACGGACTAGCTATTAACCGGAATCGTTAACACATCGTTAACCTCCTTGTTCCCCTTCCTTTCAGGTTGCTGCCACCATGTAGGCGTGTTCTCGGGACAGCGCGTGCTCTCCTGCTCCACCGCACAACCCATCAGTAACTTCTTCTCCCCGGTCAGGCACCATCAGCTTCACTACTCCCCCCACCCTACTGGTTTATCTATTCCCCGCTGGGTCCTGCCAGTCATCCCTGGATTTCCCAAGTAAATTGCAATTTGGCTCGCCCATTTTTCCCTTATTCTACTCCTCAGCTCACGGCTCTCGTCTTCTCTCCGCAGGTCCATTTCCTCTGGCGAGTGACTGTTTCTGTAGCTGTGCAGCGCTGTGTTTTGAGATTAATAAAACTGTCAAACGTGCCCCTCTGTGTGGTTCACCCTGTGTTTGGCATCGTGTGTGTGAGCTGTCAAAAACTAACACGTCATAACAAACATATATTATTCAAATGATAACAGGGAGAAAATAATGGTGCAAATAGTTCACAAAACAGTAGAAACTATCTTAAATTGGCTCAGACATCCTCAACTGTAATGCTGAAGATGTCTTGATTATGTCAACTTAACAGCTTAATCAAAAGTGTGTCTAGTAACACAAATAACAGACATTAAAAGTTCAGTCTTTTAATCCAAAAACTAAAGAAATAAAACTCAATACAGGGCTGTTTTATCTCTGCATGTTCAAAACAAACTGCCCTTCCGTGGGCGTGGAGGGTGAAACAGGGCATCCTGGCAGAACTAAAAACAATATCTGCCGCAAGTCTGTGGTGGACCACTCCCAGTTACACGAGGTGAGACTGGACATCCTGGCAGATAAACACATCTGTCGCAAGGTCTGTGGTGGACTGTGCCAGTCGGTGCATCGTGACATGCACTACACAAAGAGCAGAGATAAACAAACCTATCATCTGCTCAGTCACTGTAACAGATACTGGAATCAGTTGTCTTGGCTTGTCCTTGCCACTGATAATACCTTTATCTGTCAAGAATGTGCCGCTAGTCCAGCAAAAGCTAACGGTACTCAAATACTCTGCAAGCAGTTTCATGAAATGGTCAATTGAAACTTGAAGTTTGATATAGACAGGAGTTCCTGGCAGTGGAAGGCTAAGGACAGAGCTGTGTGGAGGAATCTGATCAGACCTAAATGAAACAGTCATTCTCGCCCACGACAGACTTCTATGATGATGACTACAGTTAACACGTTACCAGCAGAACTGAAACAACTCAGCCGCCAGCAACCATCATCCAAGAGAAATTGTCCGACAGGTAATGTTAGCAAATGCTAACAGTTTAATCAGTTTTCTAAAGCTGAGACAGTCGCTCATTGAAAATAAGAAGCGCTAACTTTACCGATGTTTAGAACTGGCCCAACTTCATTCGTTCTTTACTGGGGCGGAAGTCCACTGACAGGCTGCCAGAGATGGGGAACGGAGTGGAGGAGGATATGGCAGTTACACTTTCTGTCAGTCACTCAGTATAGTCCGTGTCTATATCGGTATGCCTCTGTACCATACCATGGCTGGCATACCAAAAAATTTGAATGCAAATACAAGTACCATTACACCCCAGTCCCAAGTCACGTTTAAGGTTTTGTGTTGGTATCTCTGAGCTAGTCTCTATGACAAACACAATTTAGGAACTCCTCAGTGTTCTGTCTCCATTTTAAAGGGAATCAAATCAATGTGGCGGACCACCAGGAGGCTTCACTCACACTCAGTAACTTGGGGAGAGGGGAGGAGAGATTTGGGAATATATGTACGCGTCTTGGCGTCAAAAGTCATTCTCTTTATGTTGGAGTTGAGTAAAGGTTTGAACTGGCAGCTCTCATGTCTCATCTCTTCATTCCACACTGGTGACCTACAATGTTGATAATCTTCACTTCGAACTTCGGACAGTCAGATCACTTCTCTCTGTTTATGTACCCAGCCTAGAGACAAAAGCTGAAACAAACAAACCCTGTTATAAAACAAATTAAACACTGGACTCCAGAGGCTGAGAGCACCCTGCAAGACTGTTTTGCCTGTACAGACTGGGATGTGTTTAAAGCTGCAGCCACCCGGGAGGACCCTTTTGTAAACATACAGCACTATGCTGAGTATGTGACTGGGTACATCAGTACGTGTGTTGATACCATTGTACCCACCATACAAGTCAGGAAGTTCCCCAACCAGAAGCCCTGGATCAACAGACAGGTACATCAGATGCCGCATGCTCACTCTCTTGCATTTAAATCAGGCAATGAGGTCAAGTACAAAGCTGAAAAGTATGGACTAAGGAAAGCTATAACAACAGCCAAGAGGCAGTACAGGGAAAAGCTGGACAGCCTCTACTCCACTCCTGACCCGGGGCGCATGTGGCAAGGCCTGCAACACATTACAGACTACAAGAGGACTAACAGCAACACCACTAGCTCCACAGACAGCCTGCAGGATGATCTCAACATCTTTTACACCCACTTTTGCCACATTTCCACTATATAGTTCTGCTCTACTCTTTTCTTTTCTTTTTTACTTGTTTCTCCCGCGGCTGCACCTCCATCACAACCGCGGAAAGCCGAGTATTGCTGGGGGTGGACGGGATTGAGGTGGCGCTACACTCTGCTGACGTAGTAAAGGACGCGACCGACTCCTCCACAACAAAGAAAAAAATAGAGGATTACGAGCGGAGGAATTCCACGGTGGTCACTATTCTTCTGTGGGTTTTTAACACAATGAATGTCTTTAACGAGACAAGAGAATTTTACAGGAGAAGACGACGTGGATTGAGACAACACATTGGAGCAGGAGAGGAGAATAGCGGTTGCCCAGGAGGAATCTGAAGCAGCTGCATATGAAGCAGAGATCATTTCATTTGTTCAGTGTTCATGTGCATACATATGTCAAACGTGTTTTTTAAATAAAATGTTGTGCACTTTTCAACTACGTCGCCTCTGTTGTTCAAAACGGTTAAATGTTAACAGACGGTTAATTAAATGCTGAAACACCAGAGTAATTTAAAATAATGCAGAAGCTTAATCCTAAACCCCTTTAACTTACCAAATAATTTATAATATTATAAAAAAGCCAATCCAAATCTAGACCCATTTTGTGTATTGTGTAATAATGATACACTGATGATAAACTGACTTCCCCAAAAAAGCAGCAGCTAGACAACGCACTTTTGGTTTGATGGAATTTCCAATTGACCTTGGAATTATATGTGGAAACTTGTTATACTTCCAGTTAACTTTAACTCACCAAATAATTAAAAATATTATAAAAAAGCCAATCCAAATCTAGGCCCATTTTTTGTATTGTGTATCATTTGAGTATCATTTTACAATCTATTGTTCTTTATAAGGGTTATCTGTTCAGTGGTGGCTAATTACACACTAAAACAATGTAGAAAATGACTGCAAAGAAAATGCTGCAGCTAGACAACTCACTTTTGGTTTGATGGAATTGCCAATTGACCTTGGAATTATATGTGGAAACTTGTTATACTTCCAGTTAACTTTAACTTACCAAATAATTTATAATATTATAAAAAAGCCAATCCAAATCTAGGCCCATTGTGTATCATTTTTCCCATCTATTGTTATTTATAACGGTTATCTGTTCAGTGGTGGCTAATTACACACTAAAACAACGTAGAAATGACTCTAAAAAAATGCTGCAGCTAGACAACTCACTTTTGGTTTGATGGAATTGCCAATGAACCTAGAAATTTTATCATGAAACTTTTTTTAATCCTACTAAATACTGTGACATTGTCACACTGCCCAACACCAAATTATAATTTTCTTTTTCAAACCAAAGATCACTATGGATCTATTGAATCACAATAGCAGAGGTTCATCATATTCATGTCAACGTTTACAACATCGAAAATGTTATATTTGGGTTTACATGTATGGGTATTTTCGCTTTATATTATACTAGACTGCTTATAATTTATTGGAATTCTCAGAATTTGGAATGCCGATAGAACATTCAATTCACATGTACTTACCTTTTACCCAATTCGACTTTTACCTTTATCAGTGTCTACTGCTGAATGTAAATTACACCTGTGCAACTGCTTACAATTTTACTTAAAAACTGTACCCAATGTAGAGCAATGGATACAGCAGTGGTAATATTTATTAAATTTAACAATAACAATTACATTACCATTAAAAATCTTGACACCTTTATGGCTGAACAGCAGGATTAGGGTCATATGAGGCAATGGAATGTGTATGTAATTATTTGCCTTTATCATCCAGTGTTATAATATACAAACCACACTTTTATCCAAAAGACTAACATTTTATTACATTACAAATATTCCCAAAACATGTTTACAAATGGGGAGCTTTCAGTACTTCGACCAGACTGCCAAAATGGTTTAGGAAGGCTCCGTGGAAGGAAGTCGTCTCTGTCAGCTCATCCCTTCTTAATGCGGCTTCCTGCTCATGGGCTAACCGCAGGTGTCTTTCGCGCTGTTCATGCTGCCGTTGATGCTGTTCGAGCATCCTTTCATGGATCCGCATCTCCTCAGCATGATTCTGGGCCATCAGTGATGCAAGGTCTGCAATCTTTTTGCTTTTCAGCTTGCCTATATGAAAGACAGAAGTCATTGTATTTAGATAACACCGGATCAAAACATGTCAGAAAAAATATTATGGAATTAAACTGTTGAAAGCCTGTGGTGGGATGCTTCATTGCTGTATTTAAGTTCAACTGTCATGTTGTTGCCCCTGCAACTTCTGTGGTGCTGTGGTTAGGCCCCCCTTCATTTCAAAAAGGATTAATTGTAAAAAGTATTTTGATTTAATGGGTTATTTTTAAAAGAATTTCTTTGTACTGTGGCCTCATAAATCAGAATGGGTTAATAGTGTTAGCTGACTTGAAGAATTTCAATCAAGCATGTTGATTTGAAGTCGGTACATGTGCTCCTTTTTTTTTTTTTTGTGAAAATACAACAGTATTTCCACCACCAACACACCTATAACACTGGGCCACTGTGGCTATGAACACCCCTGAATCTAGTATTTTTATAAATGTAGAAAGACATTTTAAATTCCTTATTATGTGTCTATAGAAAATAACAATCACATATAAAAACAACCGGGTGGTAATTTTCAGTTTGTTGTGCCTTACCAGTACTTGACCGGGAGATGCCGGATAGTGATGGAGCTGGCAGTCCAGTGAGGCGGACCCCTGGGATTTGAAAACTGTGTATAGAAGGAAAAAACACACAATAAAGCTCACAAACAAAGTGCAACATGTACCGCAAACACAAAACTTTTTAACCAGGATACAATAAGCTTACGTCAGCGTTTTATTCATGTGAATACTGAAATAAAAGCGCGATTCAGCAGCTTGATGCGAGGTAGCAAGGTACAGAGGTAGCTAGCTATTAGTGGGCTAGCCATCACCACAATTGCCCACAATCAAACAACTTTCTTTATTGCTTAAATAAAGTGCGCTTTTGACCGAAAGGCAAGAAGACGGACAATAACAAAACAACACTCACCGTCACCGTTTTCCAATTGCGTGGCCGTGTTGAGTCCAAATTCTCTGCCATTGCTAGCAGGCCGGACACTTCCTGGTATATTTTTTCATTGCGAGTTGCCCCACCAACTCGCGCTGGATGTAGTCATCGGCTACGAGGGACAGAAAAGTCCGCACCTCCTCGTTTGTTCATGGAATAAACTTGTGCGTGGACATCGTTATATGAGAACACAATTGTGAATCCAGTCACCGCGGTTACTCGCTGAAATTACAAATGGCGGTCGTGCAGCTTCAACAGAAAACAGAAAACGGACGCGTTTTGTGACGTTACGCCCTGACCAATCAGCGTTTAGCAGTCGATTGACGTCAAATCACACCTCACTTTTCGCTCGGCTGTACCCTGCCTCTGAACAGGCACGAAAATCGTAACGGTTAAATCGTGAGGACTTGGGTGGAAATGCCGAAAAACCGAAACAAGTAAAAAAAAAGTAAAGCCCAGGTGATACTGGTGGAAATGGGGCTTTTGAGACCTCCAGCTACAGTGCAGAGAGTAGACACACACACACACACACACACACACACACACCCTCCCCCTCCACTAAACGTCTTATCAGGCCAGGTAAACAGAGCACTGAGGAATATCAACCCCCGCAAGGCCGGCAGGACCAGACAGCATCTCTGGACGGGCTCTCAGAGCATGTGCTGCCGAGCTGACTGATGCTCTCACATCCATCTTCAACCTCTCCCTCAACCAGAACATAGTCCCCTCCTGCTTCAAAAAAACAACCATCGTCCCCCTTCCCAAAAAGAGCCTGCTGACCTGTCTGAATGATTACAGGCTGGTAGCACTCACTCCAATCATCATGAAGTGCTTTGAGAGAGTGGTGCTGCCCCTCATTCAGGACAGCATACCGGATCCCCTGGATCCCCTGCAGTACACCAACCGGCCCAACAGGTCCACCTCATATGCCATTGCTGCAGCACTCCATTATTCTCTCTCCCACCTGAAAGATAAAGACTCCTACATCAGGATGCTCTTTGTCGACTACAGCTTCACCTTCAACACAGTCATCCCCCACAAACTCGCTGACAAACTGTCTTTACTTGGCCTGCACCCCACCCTCTGTGACTGGCTACTGGACTTTCTGACTGGCAGGCCCCAGTCTGTCAGGATGGGTAACAGGACCTCAGGCAGCATCATCACAAACACAGGTGTCCCACAGGGTTGTGTTCTCAGCCCCATCCTCTACAGCCATTTCCCCCATGACTGTGTTACCTCCCACAAGGACAATATCATCTTAAAGTTCGCAAATGACACAGCTGTGATAGGACGCATCCCTGGTGGCGATGAAGCATCCTACAGGAGGGAGGTGGCCAACCTAGAGTCATGGTGTGAGGACAACAACCTCACCCTCAACACGGACAAGACAAAGGAGATGATAGTGGACATGAGGAAGGGGAGGAGGAGACCCCATCGGTCGCTGTTCATCTGGAAGCTTGAGGTGGAGAGGGTTAGCAGCTTTAAATACCTGGGCATCCACATCAGCAAGGACCTTATGTGGGCACTCAACACCACAGAGCTGGTTAAGAGAGCTCAACAGTGGCTGTACTTTCTGAGGAGGCTGAAGAAGTTTGGCTTGTCCCCCAAGATCCTCAATAATCTCTACAGCTGCATCATCGAGATCATCTTGACCAACTGCATCACTGCATAGTACGGCAGCACTACTGCGCTGGACTGCAAACGCCTGCAGAGAGTGGTGAAGACAGTGGAGAAGATCATCAGGACTCCACTCATCTCTCTGCAGAGCCTCTACCACCACAGAGTCCAAAGGAGAACTGCCGCCATCCTTCACAACCCCATCCACCCCCAGCACAGAATGTTCATACTTTTATCCTTAGGCCAGAGGTACAGAAGTGTGAAATGCAGGACATCCAGAATAAAAAACTTCTTCTTTCCCACTGCCATCAGACTCCTGAATAAATAACAAACTCCGGACACAGCTTTACAAAGAGGAATTCACATACTGGTTGCTAAATTTGCACATTGCTCACTTGCACAGTGTACATAGTGTCACCCCGTCTCATGTCCATATCATCTCTGCTGCTAAATTATCATTGTACAGTCTACTGGGTATTATCATTACAGAGAAATTATCACACTGGGTGCTAATTTGAACATTGCACATTTGCACAATGCTCATTTGCACACTGTACATAGGCTTATGCCATCTTAGGTTCATATCATCTCTGATATTAATATACCATTGTCCATTATAGTCATCCAGTGAATTTTCAATTTTCATTCTTCTTCTTTTAGATTTGATTGGCGGGTGGTAACCAGCTTACAGGTGCATTACTGCCACTGACTTGATTATCATCACTCCACATCTTTGTAGAAGGAGTTCCAAACAACTCCCTATGTGTGAAAAAATTATCCATCTTGGCTGTGGCCAGATGGCATAATCACTCTTTTTCATTTTTCTTGTTTCCTCTAGTTTAACTGCTTTAACTGTCCTAATTGCCTAATGTGTGTTATTAGTATTCATTAGTATTAGTATGGGCAGCTCGGTGGCGGAGTGGTTAGCACTGCGGCAGCACAGCAACTCACCCTTGGCCGGGGGATCCTGGGTTTGATCCCAGCCCCCGACCAACAGTGAGCTGTGTGGAGTTTGCATGTTCTCCCCGTGTCTGCGTGGGTTTACTCTGGGATTTCTCGGGTTTCCTCCCACATGCCAAAAACATGCAAGTTAGGTTAATTGGCATCAAACTGGGGATTCTAAATTGCCCTTAGATATGACTGTGAGAGTGAATGGTTGTCTGTCTCTCTGTGTTGGCCCTGCGATGGACTGGCGATCTGTCCAGGGTGTACCCTGCCTCTTGCCCAAAGATGCTGGGATAGGCTCCAGCCCCCCCGCGACCCGAAAAGGATTAAGCGGAAGAAGATGGATGGATGGATGGATAGTATTAGTACTTAGTATTAAGGTGTGTTTAAGGTGTCCTAATTGCGTAATGTTTGTTATTAGGGTGTGTTATTAGTATCCATTAGTATTACGTGTGTTATTACATTATTAGTACTGATGTGTATCTATTACTTTGGCATTCATTTGGAGAGCAGCGTAAGAATTTCATTGCTCAGGAAATGTTGCATTTCTTAACTGTGCACATGATAATAAAGACTTTGAATCTTGAAGAGGAAGCCAAAGCAAACTCTCCTTCGGGAATACCCATGGTAGGGTTTCCCTCCAAGAACCCAGCCTCATTCGCTGTGGCAGTCAAGCTCCCGGACTTCTGGCTCCATGATCCCGCTGCCTGGTTCATCCATGTTGAGGCTCAATTCGTCCTCCGTGGGATTTCTGCAAATGACACGCAATACCATTATGTGGTGGCTTTGCTCGACCTGCACTCCACCCAGTGCGCCATGAGCCTGCTCTGAGAATCCCCAGCCTGGGGGAAATATACTGCTGTCAAGCAGCTGTTGTTCGTACTTCATAATCGAAGATGACCATGACATCATCTGATGTTGGAAGATCTAGTTTGATGTGTCCGAAGGTGGCTGATGAGGCCAATCCAGGCATGGAATCCTCTCCCACAACTGGAACACATGTGGGTGGAGGTGGAGTGCTGGGTGCTTGCAGCTCTGGCCTTGCGTGTCTCACATTTCTTCTCTGCAGCATTGGTTCTATTGTCTTCAACGGAACAAGCGCCGCTGTGAATAAGGCTGCACCATGTGGGTCAGTCTGCAGCGATGTTCTCCCAGGCCAGTGTGTCTATAGAGAAGTCTCTCAGAGAAACCTTCAGGCTGTCCTTATATCGTTTGCACTGCCCTCCAAGACAGCATTTGCCTTAGTGGAGTTCCCCGTAGACCAGCTGCTTGGGAATGCGATTTTCAGGCATGCGGATGACATGACCTACCCATCTGAGTTGGGCCTTACATATGAGAGTGATGATGCTGGGAATATTGGCTTGTTGCAGCACTTCAGTGTCAGAGATTTTGTCTTGCCATCGGATATTCAGGAGATTCCGGAGGCATCTCAGATGGAAATGGTTCAGTTGTTTTTCATGTCGTCCGTATGTGGTTCAGGCTTCACAACCATACACTAGAGCAGTAACGACTACTGCTCTATAGACTTTGAGTTTGGTAACAAGACGGATCCCTCTTTTCAACCAAATCATCTTCCTGAGCTGTCCAAACGCACTGCTGGCTTTGGAGATTCTGTTGTTGATTTCAGCATCTATGTTGGCCGAAAAGGAGAGAGTGCTGCCAAGGTAAGTCAAGTTTTCAAAAGCTTGAAGTGTCTTTCCATTGACCGTGATGCTTGGTATGGGTTGTTTGGGGCTGGCTGGAACATCACTTTGGTCTTCTTGGTACTAATGATAAGGCCAAAGTCGTCGCATGTGGTAGAGAAACTGTCCATATCCAGTTGCATCGCTTGCTCGCTACTGGCATTCAGGGCGCAGTCATCCACAAAGATGACAGTCAGTCGGATGACAGTTTCCTTCATCTTGGTGACAGTCTGTAGACATCTTGGGTTGAATAGTCTCTCATCGTACCTGTATCTAATTTTGATACCAGCCTCGCAGTCTCTGAATGCATCAGTCAGCATGGCATTGAACATCATGCTGAAAAGTGTTGGGGCAAGAACGCAGCCTTGTTTGACTCTGTTGGTCACAGGAAAGGCGTCTGATGACTCACCATCATCTAGAACACGTGCAGTCATTCCCTCATGGAACTGGCGGACTATGGCGATGAACTTGCCAGGATAGCCGAACTCGTTCATGATTATCCACAGTCCTTCACTGCTGACAGTGTCAAAGGTATTAGTCAAGTTCACAAATGTGGTATAGAGGTTGCGGCGCTTCTATGCACTTTTCCTGAAGCTGACAGGCAGCAAATACCATGTCAACTGTTCCTCGTCCAGCTCGGAAGCCACACTGGCTCTCGGGGAGGAGACCCTGCTCCAGATGTTGTAAGAGGTGGTTGAGCAGCGCATGAGCCAAGACCTTGCTGGCTATGGAGAGAAGGGAGATTCTTCGGTGGTTATCACAGGACTGGCGGTTGCCTTTGCACTTGTAAATGTGAACAATTGTGGCATCTCTAACATCTTAGAGTAACTGTTTTTTGTCCCACATGGACTGAAAGAGGTGGGTGAGCTGGTCGAGTAAGATTGGACCGCCTGCTTTGTAAACCTCAGCAGGGATGGTGTCTGCTCCTGGAGATTTCCCGGTGGACATTTGCTTGAGAACCTTCCTTACCTCTTCAGCTGTTGGATGATTGTCGAGTTCCAGGTTCACTGGAACTTGAGGAAGATGTGCAATTGCTTCATCATTGATAATGGAGGGGCGGTAGAGTACACTATCAAAGTGCTTGGCCCATTTCTCCAGTATCTGCTTCATCTCAATGAGGAGGGTTGTTCAATTGGGCGGTGCAGTGGCTCAGTGGTTAGCACTGTGGCAGCACAGCAACTCACACTTGGCCATGGGATCCCGGGTTCAATCCCACCCCCTGACCAACGGTGATCTGTATGGAGTTTGCATGTTCTCCCCTTGTCTGCGAGTGAGTTTACTCAGGGATTTCTCCGGTTTCCTCCCACAGGCCAAAAAACATGCAGGTTAGGTTAATTGGAGACTCTAAAGTGGCCCTATGTGTGAATGTGAGTGTGAATGGTGAAGGGATTGGCATTTTACCTTGGCTGCTTCATCCATCCAGTTGGATGCCCTGAATTTCCCTCTGGGGGATCAATAAAGTACACAAAATAAAAATTTTAAATAAATTAGGTCTGAGGATGGGGGATGACCCACAAGAACGAGGTCCATAGACAGCTTTCAGAGCATCATAGAATATTTTGGTATCATGGTTGTCAGCGTGGCCTTGGATCTCGTCTGACTTGTCACTGAGCCAAGTGTCTTGCATGATACAGTATGTAGCTTTGTCTGTATCTGGCTATAGGTGTTGTTAAAGGCAATCTTTTTTGCTGGGCAAGAGGGATTGTTCAGGTTGGCTAGGAGTAGTCAACTCTTTTCTTCCAGCAATTCCTGGATTACGGTGCCATTTTAGTCAAACCAGTCTTGATGGTTTTTAATGGCTGGACTAATAGTTTCAAGGGCAGCAGAGTGAACCATGTCCCTGAAGGAGGTCCAAGCTTCTTCGATATTGTCACAGATTGCATGCGAGTCCGAGAGTTTACTGTTCATGACTGACTGAAAGTTTTGGACAGTGTCAGCATCTTTCAGTTTTGTTACATTGAGTCACTTGATGACCTTTTGTCCTTGTGGTCTTCTCTTTGGCTGGATGTGAAGGTTGAGTTTGGAGATGATAAGGCAGTGGTCAGTCCAGCAGTCAGCGCCGCACATTCACCAAGGATGATGAGCTTTCCTGACCAAGGGACAGCTGAAATGTGGGCATCAAGTTCTTCATAGAACTTCTCCTTGGTTTCTTCTGGGTTGGTCATGGTGGGAGCATAAGCACTGATCAGTGTAGCGGTCTTGTTTTTCCCCAGTGGAAACTGCAGTTTCATCAGATGGTCATTCAGACCCTCAGGGATGCTTGTAAGCCTCTTGACATGGCTATGTTTGATGGCAAAGCCAACACCAACCTCGTGTCATTCTTCACTGCTTCGTCCACTCCAAAAGAAGGTGTAGCTGCCACCAATCTCAGTGAGTTGGCCTTTATCAGGAAGACGTGTTTCACTCAGCGCTGCAATGTTGACGTTGTAGCGGGAGAGTTCTCTGGCCACGAGAGTGGTTCTTCTCTCAGGTCTGTCTGCATTAGTGTTGTTGAGGAGAGTTCTAACATTCCAAGATGCTAAGGTGAGTGCAATTTTGCTTATTTTCTTTGAGTTTTGACCGCTGTATGGAACCCCACCAGCCACGGTATGCTGGCCGGGGTGTTGTGAAGCAGGCTATGGTGAGGGCACCTTTTCTAGCCCTGTCCTCAGGCGAAGAAGGCAAGCAGAGCGATCCTTAAGAGGGCTGCTCGGTCACTCAGGGGGCTGCTGAACCCCACTGCTGCTTTGGTCCAGTGGGGAGTGACCCTATGACCTGAGCCACCTGAGTGCAGGTTTGTGATTACAGCTTCCAGTGACTCCACACCTGCTGCTTTGCCACTTCCCTATTGCCACTTGACTTTTACAATGGTAAAGATTGTGTCATGATTTGTGTGTGACTTGGATTAAAGTGAGGGTGACTTGTGCAGTATCAGTCTCACTCTCTCATCCTGGCACACCTGGTCCAGTGGTCAGACAAACATCGAGCTGGCTGGGGGTGAGTCAGGATACAGGAGTTGCCAGAAAGCAACAATTTGTCTGCTAACTGCCTATGGGGCACCACTCCGGATTTTCTGTTAGGGTTTTCTCCCTTAACCTTGACAGGTACTACCACTCCGGGCCAGAGGGGACCTGGGAGCAGCGACAATTAAGGGGTAACTCCCTGTTCCCCATGACTTCTGTCCTCTGTCCTCCTGGACAGAAGCCTTGCCACTGAATACAGTTTAATGTCATACCCAGAGCAGAGAAACTCCTCTCTCACTCTAAGTTAGGCAACGGCTCGGCTGTGGAGTTGATGGAAAGTATGCCAACTCTGCTGGGCACAGATGACGGATCCTTTCTCTTCTCCCATCTCTTCCTCAGGTAACTGCTGGCTTCAGCGTGGACCATTTTAGCTAACTCGCCGCTGCTGGGTGCCAAAGATTGCCGGGTGCTACCGGAAGAAGTGGACCGCATTATACTGGTGAGTAGGAGTTTTGGTGTCCAGGTGGTGACAGCGGGACCTTCGGCAGCGTCCACAGAGGCTGTTGAGCCGACGGTCTTGGCTGGTGTAGTCACTTGGAGATGCCGGGCCAGGGCCATATGCTTTTACCACCAGCATTTTGGCACCAACAAGTGGCGCTGCCTTCTGCCATGCAGTTTAAAGACGCCAGGAAATGGACCGGCCAGCAGTCAGTAGCAGCTGCGACTGCTGGCAACAAGGAGAAGCTGCTTTTCCTCGAGGACATATGTTCTGGGAGACGGTTTTTGGTCAACTCTGGCTCCCAGAAGAGTCTTATTCTGCCGACTGGTTCTGATGGAATCGCGGAAGGCTGTGGCCCATCATTAACTGCCACTAACGGCTCCCCTATCAGGACTTTTGGAGAAAGGTCAGTGACTGTATGTTTTCACGGGTGCAATTACAAGTGGGACTTTGTGGTAGCTGTCAGCTCAGTTCCTATCATAGATGCTGACTTTCTGTGTGCTCATGGTCTCCTTGTAGATGTTGCTAATGCTAATAGGTTTGGTTGAAGTTGTTTCTTTTTCTTCACTGCCTTGTATAACTTGGGGAGCTGGGCCACTAGCACATGCTAACTTTTTAGCCTGTGGGGACGTGTACCAGTGCTTACTTTCTGATTTTCCCTCGCTCACAGTGCCTAATTTTTCCACTGCTGTAACAAAGCTCAGGGTTGAGCATTTCATCATCACAAAGGACTCTCCGGTTTTCGTGCGCCCGCAAAAGAGTCTGCTAATTTGGAAGGTTTAGGGATCGTTAGGTGCTCCAATAGCCCTTGGGCTTCCCCGATGCACACACTAACAAAGTCCGATGGTTTGTGGCAGCTGGACGGTGATTTTTGTCACCTGAACAACATTATGGAGCACAACTGTTACCCAGTCCCTCACACACAGGATTTTTCGATGCACCTGGCCTGGACGTCTATTTACTCTAAGGTAGATCTGGTCCACGGCTGCCACCAGGTCTCGGTGTGCACAGAAGACATCTCAAAAACAGCGGTAATAACATCCTTTGGCCTTTTTGAGTTTCTACACACGCCATTCGGACTTAAGGGTGTGGCTTAAACTTTTCAGAGGATGATGGACATGGTGCACCGTGGTTTGCTGTTCATGTTTGTCTACCTGGATGATGTCCTGGTGACTAGCATGTCTGAGAGGAACACCTCTCTCATTTGAAGCAGGTTTTCCAAAGGCTGGAGGCCCACGGTTTGATAGTTAACTCACAACAAGTATCAGTTTGGGCTTCTGGAAATTGATTTTTTGGGCCATTGCATCTCATCTAAAGGCGCAGTTCCACTGCTGGATAAAATGCGTGCTGTGTCTTATTTCCCATGTCCAGAGACCGTGAAGGTGCTGCAGGAGTTTTTGGGGATGGTTAATTTTTACAATTGTTTCCTTCCCCAGGCAGCCCAGCTTCTGCAACCACTTTACGATGCACTCAAGAAGAAGAAGGCTGCAGATGGCATTGACTTCACTATCACGTGTGTCCAGGCTTTTTCAGGTGCCAAATCTAAGCTCGCCAGTACGGTTTTGCTGGCCCATCCTTCCCCATCGGCATGGCTTGCTGTAACTACAGATGCATCTGACGTCGCGGTAGGAGTGGTGGTGGAACAATACGTCTCTGTTTCATGAGAACCACTTGCCTTTTTCAGCTGCACACTGCGCAACAACGACCGTAAGTACCATGCGCCGCTTCCAGTTTTGGCTGGAGGGTCCTGTATTCACTGCATTTGTCGACCACAAACATCTAACCTACACATTGTCCAAAATCTTGGAACCCTGGTCAACACATCAGCAACGTCACCTTGCTGCAATATCGGAGTTCACTACCGACATTCAGCATGTGGCCGGCAAACTCAGAGTTGTGGCTGACTGTTTGTCATGCGCACTGGTCTCTCACGGTCTACCTGGGCATTGATTTTTCTGCCAAGGCTGCTGACCATTCGGGAGACTTGGGACATTCTCGTGCTTTATTCCGTGGGTACCGGTCTCAGGCTAGAGAGCAAGGTGGTACAAGAGGGTTGTCCCCCCTACTGTGCGATGTCTCCACTGGCTGCTCCCGCCCAGTTGTTCCAATCTCTTGGTGCTGCCGCGTTTCTAGTCCGTCCACTCTCTCTCGCATCTTGGCGTCCGAGCTTTGGTTAAGCTGTTGGGTTTGAAATTTGTTTGGCCCCGCTTATGCAAGGATGTGAAGGAGTAGGCTGCAGCTTGTGTGGTGTGCCAACAAGCTAAGGTTCAGAGGCACACCAGAGCTCCACTTGAACCTTTCTGGATCCTGAGTAGGAGATTCGACCACGTCCATGTTGACTTAGTAGGCACCCTTCCACCACTGCAAGTGGACCGCACCACTCGTTGGCCAGAGGTAATCCCGTCAGCTTCCCCCACTTCTGCTGACGTTGCCTGCGCCTTTTTGTCATCTTGGGTCACGCATTTTGCTTCCCCATCGAACATCACCTCTGACAGAGGTCTCCAGTTCGTTTCGGAACTTTGGTCCACAATGGTTGAGAGTCTAGGGGTCAGAGTTCATTATACCACCACGTACAATCCGCAAGCTAATCATTTGTGTGAAAGATTTCACAGGTCGCTTAAAGCCGCATTTTGGGCCTCACTGGCTGTCAATTTTCTGACACTGGCCGATGCAAATTGGGTCAACTGCCTTCCTTGGGTCCTGCTTGGGTTACACGCCGTGCCCAAGGAGGATCTTGCCGCTTCCCCAGCTGAGCTTGTTTTTGGTCAGCTGTTGCGGGTCCCAGGTGAATTTTTGCCAGAAGGTCTTACACCTGGCACCGACCCCTCTGCGAAGCTTTTTCCGAGGGTAGAGTCAGTTTGTGTTCCGGGGCCAGTACACCATTGTTTCCCCGTGCTTTTGTTCATAAGCATCTGGAACATGCCAAGTTTGTTTTCGTCAGGCATGATGCCCACAAGACTCCGCTGTGTCCACTTTATGATGGCCCACCAGAGTGGTGGCCTAGTTGATACAGCATCCACCCCACAACTGGGAGATTGGGGGTTCGAGTCCCGGCCGGGTCATACCAAAGACCATATAAAAATGGTACTTCCTGCCTTCTAGCTTGGTGCTCAGTGTAATAGAATGGGGGGAGGAGAAGTTGTTTGTGGCAGCGCGTTGCATGGCAGTGACCCCTCTGATTCTACATGTGATTAACATTGTAGATAGGAGAAATGTAATTTTGTTCCACTGTACATGATTGGCTGTATGGACTGAATGACAGTAGAGATGGCTTCTTCTTCTACTTTCAGGGTTTCGGAGATGGGTGCAAAACATTTTGTGTTGGATTTTGGGGGATGCAAAGAAACCATTTGTATAGACAGGCTCAAGTCTGCTCATGTTTTGACAGACAAGCAGGTGGTGACAGCCCAGACTCCCCGCCGTGGACGCCCGCCTGCTGTGGGTTCACAGGTTTGTCTTTCCCCTACAGAAGACCCCTCGCCAAGACCTGAGACTGAGTTGTTTTTCTCCCTGCCTTACATGCCTCAACCTGAGGACTGCTCAGCTGGCTAGGTGGCTCCACGATACAGCCGTTATGGGCGACTGCTCAAACCCAGGGTATTGGACTGGTAAGACCCCTTCTGGGTGTTGGGGGGGCAGGCTGTGTGGTGGACCACTAGGATGCTCCATTCACACCTAGTAAGTTGGGGAGAGGGGAGGAGAGATTTGGGAATATATGTAAGAGGTCTCCAATTTTCATCATAGGTATACCTCAACTATGAGAGACAAAATGAGAAAAAAAAAATCCAGAAAATCACATTGTGTCACACGTGGCTCTAGGGAGCCACACAATAAGAGAGCCAAGGGCGAGCCAGTCAGTTGTGATGTTTAATAGTGACAGGGGTAAGGGATGAGGAAAGCACAGATGCTCATACATAGTTACACTCATGGGCAGTACAGCAACAGAGTTAACAGTTAATAAGGTGGCGCTCCCAAGTGATTCGCTAAGACTAGTAGAGGGCTTGCGCCAGACATGGGGGCACAGAGGCACAAATACTTCTTACGGGAAAACACTTACGAGAGATGCTGGATGATGAGACAAGGGCTGGCACCGGATGAAGGGGCTCCAGCCTAGTAGTGCTTATGTCGCAGCGCCGAATGATCGTGGCTGCTTCTCTTTATACTCATTAGCAGCGCCCCAGCTGATGAGGATTAATTGGCCCCAGCCGTCCCGTGACACTGACAGCTGGGAGCCAGCTGAGGCGCTGCCCAATGAGAGGCAGGAATAAAAGGAGCATGGGCTGAGCGCCGAGCCGGCGTCTCACCCCATGGTGACAGAGCCTCCCCCTCACGGTCGGGCTCCCGAATGACCAGGAACATCCCAGCCCCCCCCGCCCCCCACCTAGGGTGGGCGGAAGGGAGGCAGGACCGGAGGGGGAAGATGCAAAGGGAAGGACAAAACAAAAAAAAACCCCAATGGACAATGTAGGGTCGCAGTGCAGAGAGAGGAAAAAACCCAAACACAATACGTTACAAAACAGGGAAAAATTAACCCAGGGCACAGATGGGGAGAAAACTGAGTAGGACACAGGTTACGCTCTACTCAGATAACACAACGTGTAGCCCAGGGCAAGAAAGGGAGGAAAAAAAAAACCCAAAGAGGTAACAGGACAAATAAAGCAATTACAGAGTATGGTTAAGGGGGAACGAAACACACTACTCCATAACACACTCCTACAAAGCTAAAGATAAAATAAGGGTGATGAAAGACGCTGAGTACGGGTGGCAGGGAAAACAATACACAGCGCCATATACAAAGAGGGACACCCAGGGAAATAACGGTGACAGGGCAGGAACAGGATGAACATGAGGGAAAAATGCTGAGTACGGTTTACAAGGGGGAGAACGCAATACACAGCACCAAATAAACGGGGGATTACCTAGAGGAATAAAGGTGACAGGATCATAGGATAACAATAAGGTAAAATGCTGAGTACGGTTAATAAGGGAGAAAACACAATACACAGCACTAAATACAAGGAGGGTCACCTAGAGGGATAATGGTGACAGGTGAAACAGGGTAACAATAAGGTAAATTGCTGAGTACGGTTATAAGGGGAAAAAACACGATACACAGCACTAAATACAGGGGTCACCTAGAGGGATAATGGTGACAGGAGCACAGGATAATGATAAGATAAAAATGCTGAGTATGGTTAATAAAAAAAACACAACACACAGCACAAAAACATATATTCCCCTAACGGACAAAGAAACTACACCCGAGTGACCTCAATAATAATAAAAGAAGTAAAGGACACCCAAGGAGACGGCAGGCAGAGTCCAAAACGGCCGGAATTGTTCTGGTAATCTCCCCGCCCATTGTCCAGTTGGCAACCCGGGGAAGAGACAATGTTCGGGCGGCCAAGTCCAAACCCAAGTTCCAAGAAACTAGGCCACCGGTAGCCGTGCCAGGCCACCCAGCAACAATACAGTTCGTCAGGAGGTTGGACCAGCTCGCCGAACCAGAAGACTTGCAGGTCGAGCCGTCGACCCGTGTCACTCAACCACCAGGACCGTTGAGACGGGTGAAGGGTCAGAGCGGACCCCGGAGGAAGAGGCTTAGGGGAGAGCCGATGATGAGGTAGACGAGCGTCAGGCTGCAGGGGAACAGCCACCTCCCCACCGGACCTGGACAACACTGTAGTGGCACCTGCGTCGGACCCCGATTGGGTCTTAGGCGAACCCTTGCTGAATGCGGCTGGAGCAGCACCCGCGTCGGACCCCGATTGGGTCTCGGGCGAATCCACGTCGAGCACCGCACCAGAACCGACCTTCGACACTGAACCTGGACCCCACAGCACCACGAGGAACGGCAACTCCTCGCCAGCGACCCTGGAAGAAGGCTCAGAGGAGAAAACAGAACCAGGGTCAGGATCACCGGCAGCGCCAGAACCCGGCGGAACGAGCTCGGATGCAGCGGGCGGCTGCACCCAGCTCATCCCCCCTAGAGACAGGCTAAAGTGCTCAGAGAAATAGAGGGAGAAAAGAGAGAGGAGCACTCGCCTGATCTCGGGTTCCGACGCCATCCAGGACTGCGAAGATCCAGGATCCGTTGTCCGGAGGTCATTGTCAGGCTCCCATTCGGCTGTGTTGGGCCCCGCAGCCAGAACGATGGTCAGCGCAGCTTGAGGTTCCTCCAGCGCAAGTAGCCATGCCAACAGTCCACGCGGCGTGATGGTAGGAGAACCTCGTCCTGCTGGACCGAACCGCACCTCCGTGGAGACCCGGGGACACTTGGTCGTCAGCGCAGACTCCACACAGCAGTCGGTCTTCCTCCTCCGCCCACAACGTAGCTGCGGAACCGCAGGCCCTCTCCTCGTCCCACCACATTGACCCGGAGCCGGGGAGCACTCGGCAGAGAGAGACACAGAGGATGCAGGATTAAAGGCACAGGTTACAGCAGGTGGTGGGAGTTCAGGGAGCTGCGAACCCCGAACTCCACCTCCAGGAGCGTGACAGAGCAAATCATTAAACTGATGTAAATAAACTGAGACTTGCCTGCCTCCTGGAGGTTGGGTGGAGTCTGCTGCGGTGAACATTGCTTCCTCCTCTCCCCGCCAGGCGATAACGGAGGACCCCCTGGGAAATCGTCTGGGGACCGCTCGCGTCGTCTCCAGGAGAGGGCTCACCAGGCCGGGATTCCAGGCACACACAGCAGTCGGGGAGCGCGTCGAGGAGGAGGGGGTAACAGCCGGGGTGAGCCAGCCCGAATGCCCTGGAGTGACAGCGGGGGAATGAGGCTCAGGGAACGAGGCTGTAAAATCTCCACACTGATGAGGCGAAAAGGTGACAGCTGTGTGGGAGGAGAGGTCCTGGTGGAAGCCCAGAACTGGATCCGGACGGGGTTCATGCTGAGGTGACTTGGCGAAGTGATGACGGCTATTCCCAGGGGACGAAGCGAGGGGGAAACCCAGGAATCGCCGCGCCTGAGCAGAGACCGAGGCGAGGAAGGCGTTGAGCTCGGGAAAGCTTCGCTGCCCTGGAGTCCTCTCCACCAATCTCACTGCCGCCGCCACGTGCCTGCAGATGGTGAATGGATGCTCAGCGGGGATCGCGTCAGCCGCTCGGTCCCAGACGTAACTGCTGTCAGCTGCGGCTCCATGGGGGGAATTCCGAGTGACGTAATGCAGAACGGGGGAAGCCCTCTGGGTGGTGCGAACTCCCGGGCTGGAATGGCAGCAGGAACGGGGTCCCGAAGCGGGGGGCAACGTCATCCACTTTGGCGTTCTGCCGGGGTTTCCATCCAACCCGTGGAGCTTCTCTCGCTGTGTGTCCATGGCGTCAATCCTGGCACTGACCTCGAGATGGAAAGAAGAACGAGGGTGACAGACCAGGAGATCCTCAGCACGGCCCGGATGCCAGCGTCTCGAATTGGAGGCGTCGTGCAGGGTGAAGAGCGTCCTGTCGACAGCCCCCAAGATGGACCTCAGCTCGTCGCCCTGGCGTCGGGAGTGACTCCTGGGAAACGGCATGCTAACGGCGCTAACACCCGGACAGGAAGGTACAAGTCCAAACCATTTACGGCCGCCGGCAACTCGTTCTGGCGGCGACATACTGTCACACGTGGCTCTAGGGAGCCACACAATAAGAGAGCCAAGGGCGAGCCAGTCAGTTGTGATGTTTAATAGTGACAGGGGTAAGGGATGAGGAAAGCACAGATGCTCATACATAGTTACACTCATGGGCAGTACAGCAACAGAGTTAACAGTTAATAAGGTGGCGCTCCCAAGTGATTCGCTAAGACTAGTAGAGGGCTTGCGCCGGACATGGGGGCACAGAGGCACAAATACTTCTTACGGGAAAACACTTACGAGAGATGCTAGATGATGAGACAAGGGCTGGCACCGGACGAAGGGGCTCCAGCCTAGTAGTGCTTATGTCGCAGCGCCGAATGATCGTGGCTGCTCCTCTTTATACTCATTAGCAGCGCCCCAGCTGATGAGGATTAATTGGCCCCAGCCGTCCCGTGACACTGACAGCTGGGAGCCAGCTGAAGCGCTGCCCAATGAGAGGCAGGGATAAAAGGAGCATGGGCTGAGCGCAGAGCTGGCGTCTCACCCCATGGTGACACATTGAAGGATTTTTAATGAATTAATTGGTAAATTCCTCGGTAAAATAAGTATTTGGTCAATAACAAAAGTTCATCTCAACACTTTGTTATATACCCTTTGTTGGCAATGACAGAGGTCAAACGTTTTCTGTAAGTCTTCACAAGGTTTTCACACACTGTTGCTGGTATTTTGGCCCATTCCTCCATGCAGATCTCCTCTAGAGCAGTGATGTTTTGGGGCTGTCGCTGGGCAACACAGACTTTCAACTCCCTCCAAAGAATTTCTATGGGGTTGAGATCTGGAGAGTGGCTAGGCCACTCCAGGACCTTGAAATGCTTCTTACGAAGCCACTCCTTCGTTGCCCGGGCTGTATGTTTGGGATCATTGTCATGCTGAAAGACCCAGCCACGTTTCATCTTCAATGCCCTTGCTGATGGAAGGAGGTTTTCACTCAAAATCTCACGATACATGGCCCCATTCATTCTTTCCTTTACACGGATCAGTTGTCCGGGTCCCTTTGCAGAAAAAAAGCCCCAAAGCATGATGTTTCCACCCCCATCCTTCACAGTAGGTATGGTGTTCTTTCTCCTCCAAACACGACAAGTTGAGTTTTTACAATAAAGTTCTATTTTGGTTTCATCTGACCATATGACATTCTCCCAATCCTCTTCTGGATCATCCAAATGCTCTCTAGCAAACTTCAGATGGGCCTGGACATGTACTGGCTTAAGCAGGGGGACACGTCTGGCACTGCAAGATTTGAGTCCCTGGCGGCGTAGTGTGTGATGATGATGGTAGCCTTTGTTACTTTGGTCCCAGCTCTCTGCAGGTCATTCACTAGGTCCCCCCATGTGCTTCTGGGATTTTTGCTCACCGTTCTCATGATCATTTTGACCCCACAGGGTGAGATCTTGCGTCGAGCCCCAGATCGAGGGAGATTATCAGTGGTCTTGTATGTCTTCCATTTTCTAATAATTGCTCCCACAGTTGATTTCTTCACACCAAGCTGCTTACCTATTGCAGATTCAGTCTTCCCAGCCTGGTGCAGGTCTACAATTTTGTTTCTGGTGTCCTTTGACAGCTCTTTGGTCTTGGCCATAGTGGAGTTTGGAGTCTGACTGTTTGAGGTTGTGGACAGGTGTCTTTTATACTGATAACGAGTTCAAACAGGTGCCATTAATACAGGTAACGAGTGGAGGACAGAGGAGCCTCTTAAAGAAGTTACAGGTCTGTGAGAGCCACAAATCTTGCTTGTTTGTAGGTGACCAAATACTTATTTTACCGAGGAATTTACCAATTAATTCATTAAAAATCCTTCAATGTGATTTTCTGGATTTTTTTTTTCTCATTTTGTCTCTCATAGTTGAGGTATACCTATGATGAAAATTGGAGACCTCTCTCATCTTTTAAGTGGGAGAACTTGCACAATTGGTGGCTGACTAAATACTTTTTTGCCCCACTGTATGTCTTGACACCAAATGTCATTCTCTTTATGTTGGAGTTGAGTAAAGGTCTGAACCGGCAGCTCTCATATCTTGTCTCTTCATTCCTCCACATCAGTATATTTAAATGGACATTCTGAGTACAAATTCATGTACAGTAACTTCAGTATGACTTCAACGCTAGAGGGGCTGGACATGGAAATTGTGTCTTGGTTACTCTTAAGATAATGACTAGCTTGTAATTTGCAATAAGGCAGTACAATAAAAATCACATAAAAGCATAAATTAGCACAAGTTAGAGTGAATAATTTTATTATAATTTATGATCTCTCTGGGCTTCATTCATACACATACCACTTCATGGATTTGCCCTCATTTCATCAACCACACAGATGTTGCCATGACCTCTGTGAGCCAAACTTTAAAGACACGTCTTCTCTGAGCTGCTGTCAGTCTTGAATAACAAGGGATTTATGAATTCTAATGACTATTCATAAACTGTAAAACACAATGCACCAATGGATCCAGGGTGATTTGTTTCTGTAAATTCTTATCCATATCTGCTTGTCTAATTTGCAGCTCATGAGAAAGCAGGATCCCCAAATAAATGTGGTGATTTGTACCTGTTAATGTGCGTCGTTATCTTTGTCTCCAATGTGTAACTCCCGTGTCCTCATTTGTAAATCAGCTCATACATATTTTGTTCAATTCAAGATATATCTATGACACTGATCTTGCAGTTTTGCACAAGCATTACAAATGAACATAAATTGTTTACCAAGTTATTTGTACAAATCTCATTTGTATATCAGCTAAGCTTTGTGAAATGGAGTCTTGTCTCTTGCATCTATATACCACAAATGAATGAGCAGATCAGTCAAAGTAAAGGAGGGTTACAAATGATTACATACAGGCAGAGCTTTGATATGTAACCTCTGCTTACTGAGATACAGTGTATTGTTCATTGAGTCTACGGCAAGCCATGTCCCATGAGAGACAACATATACTCCTCGGCTACACTGTTGGGTACACCTGTGCAACTGCTTGTTAATGCAAATCTTTCATCGGCAAATCACATGACAGCAGCTCAATGCGTAGAGACATGTAGACATAGTCAGGATGAGCTGCTGAAGTTCATACTTATCATCAGAATGGAGAAAAAATGTGATTTAAGTGAGTTTGAAAGTTGCAATCTTGTTGGTGGCAAAAAACCCTGGTCTGAGTGTTTCAGAAACTGATGATCGGATTTTCATGCAATCATGTCTAGGGTTAACAGAAAATGGTCTGAAAAAATAGAAAATATCAAGTGAGTGGTAGGTGGGTCGGTGAAAATTCCTTGTTGATGCCAGAGGTCAGAGGATAGCCAGACTGGTTTTATACGACAGAAAGGCAACAGTAACTCAAATAACCAGTCGCTAACTGTGGTATACAGAAGAGCATTACTGAAAATGCAACGCATTGACCCTTGAAGCAGACCGGCTACACAGTAGGAGAAGATCACACCAGGTGCCACTACTCTCAGCAAGCAAGAGGAAAGTGAGGCTACAGTTTTTACAGGCTCACCAAAATTGGACAATAAAAGATTGGAAAATCATTACCTGATCTGATGAATCTCAATTTCTTCTGTGAACTTCCAATAGTAGGGTCAGAATTTGGTGTATTTAACATGAAAGCATGGATCCACTCTTCCTTGTATCAGTGTTTCAGTTGAGTGGTGGTGTAATAGCACACTTTGGGCCCCTTAATACTAGTTGAGCATCTATTACCTGAGTAGTGTTGTTGATCATGGTCATCGCTTCATGACCAGAGTGGACTCATCTCTTCAAGGCTATGTCCAGCAGTTCATCTGCCGTGCCACAAAGATCTGATCTTCTCAAACTTGTTTCATGAATATGAGTGTGACGACGGAGTGTCGCCACTGCTATGGTTTCTTATATTTGCAATTATATTATATGTGTAGTATTTGTAAATGTCAATATGATTGTTTGTTAAAGTGCACATATTATTTCAGGATCTGTTTTTGACTAATTTGAATGCCTTTTGTGAGATAATTGTTATGGTTAATTAATTGGGTAAAACAATTGGTGATTATTAAATCCACATACCTTTGCTAACATGCTTCCTGATGGTGTCCAGGCAAAAGACTCTTTAGGGGTTGAATTCCTTTTTAAAGGATACCAGCAGGAAGGAAGCATGTGATGGTAAGTTTAGGGGTGATTTAAATATGTAAATAGGGGTTTAAATTATTTATTGTAGTATTTATGGTGTTATTTATTCTGTATTTATATTTATTCTGTAAATAGGTGAGGAATTATTTATGACTCTTTTAGATATTATTGGGTATATGTGGAAAATGGAAAACGTTATTGTCTTACCTGGGGTTATGGTATGTGCTAATTAACCCTAATTATCACACAGTATATAACAGGTGTTGGTTATTTGGTTTATGGTTCATGAAAAAGTAAAGTCGTGTGGAATCAAATCGTGTCTGGTGACAGATGTTTTTTGGAGTTATTGCCTGTGAAGTTTTGGAATAAACAGAAAATTGCTGATTGCAAACTGCCTCAAAGCCTCCATTTCTGGTCTGGTATGCCTAGACCGCTTGGCATACGTTACATTTGGTGGCAGAAGTGATCCGTTCCCTGATGAATGTGGACAATTGGTGACGTTGGTGCTGTCAAAGAAGGAGTGACAACACGGGACGAAAGGAGCGATGTCCAGAAAGAAGATAACGAGGCAAGAACAACAATTCGAGGACTTTGATGCAGGTATGGCAACTGAGGAGCAGGGAGCCAGTGGACTAAATGAGCTGGAAGAATTAACGTGCTTGGTGAAGTCCTTGGTACGTTCACTGACTGTCGGAGACCATCAGAGGGAGGAAGAAGCCACTCTTCAAGCTCAAAGGTGGCAGACTATGAATAATCAAATTTGTCAGATGCAGTCGCAAGTTGCGGAGCTGAGAGAGGAGTATGGGAGCCGGGCTGAACACAATCGTGACTATGGCGCTTCGGGGGAAGGCCCCAGGGTGACGGCCAGTTGGGTCGGCCCGCAGGAGGATAATTTACTGCTGCAGGTGCAGCCGAGGACGATGCGGACGCACCATGAGCCCAGGCTGAATCCGCTCTCTCCCGAGGATGACATCGAGCACTATCTGTCGACGTTTGAGAGGATCGCTACGGTCTGCCGCTGGCGTGAAGAAGAGTGGGCTATTCAGTTGGCTCCTTTGCTCACATGTAAAGCACGGAGTGCATATGTGCTGATGGACATTGCAGACACGAACAATTATGAAAAAGTGAAGGAAGCAATTTTAAGTAAATATGAGATAACATCCGACACTTATAGGAGGAGGTTTCAGTCCCTGGACGTTCATCAGGACGAAACCCCTCGTGAATTGTATGTATGTTTAAAGGACCTGTTCTGTAAATGGGTTAAACCAGAGACCTCAACTGTGAAAGACATTACGGAACTATTGATTTTGGAGCAGTTTCTGCGGATGGTGAACCCGGAACTGGGAATCTGGATACAAGAGCGGGACCCGAAGACTGCAGAGGGCGCTGCTCGTCTTGCGAAGGTTTTCCTGTCAGCCAGGTCTGGGAGCAGGAGACCTACTCTCGGCCGTGACAGCTCTTTCACCATACGGAGTAAGTCTAATGAGGGTGAAAGGGGTGGTCCAGCTCAAAATAGGCTGTATTCCAGGTCCAGTCAGATCCCAAATAGCAGATATGATAGAAAAAAAGTCACGTTTTGTTTCAAATAAAGATATACGCTGTTATCAGTGTAATAAGATTGGTCACACTCAATATTCATGTCCTGCCACAAAAAATGATAAACCTTCATTATTATGTTCAGTTCCAAGACCCACTCTGTCAGCACCAATTCATAGTGAAATATATAAAACTACCGTTCTGCTTAATGGTCAGTATGAAGAGGCCTTGTTAGACTCCGGTTGTTTCCAGACTATTGTTTTGACCAGTTTAGTCCCGAGAGATTCATGGAGTGAGACTACAATAAATATCAGTTGTGTTCATGGGGATAAGAAATTGTACCCGACCGCTGAGGTTTATTTAACAGTGGGGGGGGGGGGGAAACTTATCTCCTTCCTGTAGCTCTTGTGCCTGATTTGCCTTATCCAATTATTCTTGGCAATGATGTTCCAACGTTGTTGGACATCATACAACAGGTTAGGGATGAACAGACTGAGGGACAGGGAGGTGGCGCTATTGAGCAGAGGCTTGATGCACCTGTTGGGAAAATTTGTAACATGGTGACAACCAGGGCGCAGAGGGCTGCCAATGTTCTCCAGGAGTTGCCGTTTTATGATTCTGGGATAGAGGCAGGCCCTATTAAGCATTCTAAATCCAAGGCTCAGAGGAGAAGAGATAAGGTGTTAGCTTCAGTAAAGAACTTGGGTGAAGAAACACCACAGCTAAGCCAGGTAGTAGATTTTGATATTCCTCCTGACATAGCTGCATTGCAGAAAGCTGACCCAGCACTTGGACCGTGGTTTGACAAAGTCTCGGAGATTGAGGGTGTGAAACAGGGCAGAACGGATTGTTTGGCTGAGGCCTTGTATGTCATTAAAAAGGGCATTCTGTACCAGCAGCAAGGTGAAGTTATGGCCATAGCTTTGCCACAGGACCTCACACCAAAGATTATGGAACTGGGACATGTTATTCCTTGGGCAGGTCATCTAGCATTTCAAAAAACTCTACAGAGAATTGCTAGAAGGTTTGTGTGGCCGGGAATGCATACCCAGATAAAGGAGTTCTGCACAACATGTCCAACATGCCAGATTATATCACCTAGGGGAGTAGCCTGTGCCCAACTGCAACCATTACCAATCAATGGAACACCTTTTGACAGAATAGGGATGGATGTAGTTGGCCCCCTAGAGAGAAGCTCCTCTGGTAATAGATACATTTTGGTGATTTGTGACTACGCTACTCGGTACCCAGAAGCCTTCCCGCTAAAATCTATTAAGGCTAGGCAGGTTGCCAACTGCCTTATCCAGTTATTTTCGAGGGTAGGCATACCCAGAGAGATTCTAACAGACTGTGGAACAATTTTTTTGTCAAAACTGTTGCAGCAGGTATACAAGCTGTTGGGTATTAAGGGTATTAAGACCACCCCATATCACCCTCAGACAGATGGACTAGTTGAGCGATTTAACCAGACTCTGAAAAACATGCTGCGGAAATTTGTTTCTGATACGGGCTCGGATTGGGACCAATGGGTGCCATACTTATTATTTGCTAATCGGGAGGTGCCCCAGGCTTCAACAGGGTTCTCACCTTTTGAACTGCTGTATGGTCGTCAGGTGAGGGGCCCATTGGACTTATTAAAGGAGCACTGGGAGAGTCCACCGAGTGTTCAGGACAATGTGGTCTCATATGTTATTAAGATGAGAGAGAAACTGGATCGAATGACTGCTTTGGCTCAGGAGCACATGAGGACGTCGCAGGCCAAACACAAAACTTGGTATGACAAGAAGGCCAGAAAGAGGGTTTTTCACCCAGGTCAGCAGGTTCTGTTACTGCTGCCTTCGTGTGACAGTAAGCTGTTGGCTCAATGGCAGGGGCCGTATGAAATCTCTAAGAAACTAAGTTCAGTGACATACGAACTATATATGCCTGACAGGAAGTCAAAACATCAGAGCTTCCATATTAACTTGTTGAAGGAGTTTCAGCAGCCTGGTCATCAGCAGCAGCAGCCTGTTCTTCAGGAGACACATTATCAGCTCTTCATTTGTGCGACGGAAGTGGATGAGGAGAGAGAACAGTCTTTTCCCACAAATGTGTCAGAGCCGTGGTTATTTCAAGTGTCTCATTTGCAGGTTGATCAGCAAAGAGAGTTAGAGGTACTGTTAGATCCAGAGTTGTTTCAGGAGAGACCTGGTTTCACCACGCTTGTGCATCATAAAGTTCATTTGAAAGAAGAGGCTGTTCCGCGTAGGAAATCTTATAGGATCCCTGAGCGATTGGTCCCAAAACTGAAGCAAGAGATTGATTTGATGTTGCAGCTGGGAGTGATCGAGGAGTCAGTCAGTGAGTGGGGTAGCCCGATTGTGCTGGTCCCCAAAAAGGATGGCTCTTTGAGGTTCTGTATTGATTTCAGATACCTTAATTCAGTGTCTAAGTTTGAGTCGTACCCCATGCCCCGGACTGATGAATTATTAGAGAAAGTGGGCAGGGCTAGGTTTATTTCTACACTGGACCTATGCAAGGGGTATTGGCAGGTGGCATTGGCACCGGAAACAAAAGAACTTACAGCCTTTAAAACACCTTCCTGACACCACCTGGCAATTTCCAATTTAAGGTTATGCCATTTGGCCTCCAGGGGGCGCCTGCAACTTTTCAGCGGCTCATGGACCAGGTATTGAGAAGGGTATCAAACTTTGCAGCTGCCTATTTGGATGACGTAGTCATCTACAGTCAGACCTGGGAGGAACATTTGGTACACCTTAGGCAGGTCCTTCGGTTGATTAAGAGGGCAGGACTGACAATTAATCCACGCAAATGTGCGTTCGGACAGCAGCAGGTGGAGTACCTGGGACATGTGGTTGGTCAGGGGGTCATTAGACCACGAGTAGGTAAAGTGGATGCCATCCGTACCTATCCTGTGCCCACTACTAAGAAGAAGGTACGATCATTTGTGGGAATGGTAGGATGGTATAATAGGTTCATTCCCCATTTTGCTGAAAGAGTAGCAATTCTGATTGACCTCATGAAAATGGACAGAGGAGTGTGATAGAGCTTTTGAAGATCTGAAGAGTGCTATTTCTGGTGAGAAGGTTCTCTACAGTCCAGATTTTGCTCGCCCTTTCATTTTCAGAAAGATGCTTCAGGAGTTGGCATTGGAGCAGTACTTCTCCAGGAGGAGAAGGGATAGAGACATCCAGTACTGTTCTTGAGCCGTAAGTTGTTGGACCGGGAGACGAGATACTCTACGGTAGAGAAGGAATGTCTTGCCATGAAATGGGCAATAGGGTCTCTTAAGTACTATTTACTGGGGTGTCATTTTGTGTTGGAGACAGATCATCGGGCCCTACAGTGGCTGAACAGGATGAAGGACATGAACAGTCATCTCACAGGGTGGTATGTGTCCCTTCAACCGTATAACTTTACTGTTCGGTATGTGGCAGGGAAAACCAACCTTGTGGCAGATAGTCTCTCCAGAGTACATGACTCTTAGAGTACTGTACTCTTGGGAAAGGGGGGAGGAAATGTAACGACGGAGTGTCGCCACTGCTATGGTTTCTTGAATTTGTAATTATATTATATATGTAGTATTTGTAAATGTCAGTATGATTGTTTGTTAAAGTGCACATATTATTTCAGGATCTGTTTTTGACTAATTTGAATGCCTTTTGTGAGATAATTGTTATGGTTAATTAATTGGGTAAAGCAATTGGTGATTATTAAATCCACATACCTTTGCCAGCATGCTTCCTGATGGTGTCTGGGCAAAAGACTCTTTAGGGGTTGAATGCCTTTTTAAAGGATACCAGCAGGAAGGAAGCATGTGATGGTAAGTTTAGGGGTGATTTAAATATGTAAATAGGGGTTTAAATTATTTATTGTAATATTTATGGTGTATTTATGGTGTTATTTATTCTGTATTTATATTTATTCTGTAAATAGGTGAGGAATTATTTATGACTCTTTTAGATGTTATTGGGTATATGTGGAAAATGGAAACTGTTATTGTCTTACCTGGGGTTATGGTATGTGCTAATTAACCCTAATTATCACACAGTATATAACAGGTGTTGGTTATTTGGTTTATGGTTCATGAAAAAGTAAAGTCGTGTGGAATCAAATCGTGTCTGGTGACAGATGTTTTTTGGAGTTATTGCCTGTGAAGTTTTGGAATAAATGGAAAATTGCTGATTGCAAACTGCCTCAAAGCCTCCATTTATGGTCTGGTATGCCTAGACCGCTCGGCATACGTTACAGAGAATGAGTTCCCTGCACTCAAATGGACTCCACAGTCACCAAATGTCAATCCAGTAGAGTACCTCTGGCATACAGTGGAATGAAAGACTCATGTCATTGGTGCGCAGCTGAGAAATCTGCAGCAACTGTGTGATGCTGTTAGTGTTATAGTGTTATATGATGCTGTTAGTGTTACTTCCGGTTCCGGTGCCACACGAGTTGGCTGCCTTTTGCAACAGCGGCTCAATTCTGAGTCTTTTTATCTTCCTTCTTCTTTCTGATCCGGTGATAACTTTCTGATCCGGCACACCTTTCACTCTATATATCACGGACACACAGATCGCCCCAAAGGTCTCCCGAGTCCGCGGACGGAGCCACTGTTTACAGCAGGAGACGATACAGCAGGGAATAGCTATCTAGCACTCAACCGCCACCCGGTGCTAACGGCGAAACTCGACATACCGGGGAACTGAAGCGAAAACGACGCGGGTGCCGGGCTGGAGTTTGGGCGGCATGCAAGAAATATAAGACAGAATAATAAAGAGCGATGGCAAGAACCAAGCAGACCGCCCGTAAATCTACTGGAGGAAAAGCTCCCCAGGAAGCAGCTGGCCAACAAGGCTGCTCGAAAAAGCGCTCCGGCCACCGGCGGAGTGAAGAAGCCTCACTGTTATAGGCCCGGTACCGTGGCTCTGAGAGAGATCCGTCGCTACCAGAAATCCACAGAGCTGCTCATCTGTAAGCTGCCCTTCCAGCGCCTGGTGAGGGAGATCGCTCAGGACTTCAAGACCGACCTGCGCTTCCAGAGCTCCGCTGTCATGGCTCTGCAGGAGGCCAGCGAGGCCTACCTGGTGGGTCTCTTCGAGGACACCAACCTGTGCGCCATCCATGCCAAGAGGGTCACCATCATGCCCAAAGACATCCAGCTGGCCCGCCGCATCCGCGGAGAGAGAGCTTAGACTTTCTGCTGCACATCCACCAACCACAATGCTCCGCACTGTGTCTATATATATATATATATATATATATATATATATATATATATATATATAGTAATATGTACATATGTATACTAGCTGCTCTTGTTTTTTTCTTGCCTTCTGATTGTTGCTCTGAGTGTTGCTATCCCTGTGCTGTTGCAATCCTGGAATTTCCCCATTGTGGGACTAATAAAGGGTTATCTTATCTTATCTTATAGCTGAGCCCAAATAGACCAGAGTGCAGAAAGACTAAGACTTTAACTGGTCAAGACCATGTCAAGGCCAAGACCACTGTGTCAGTAGGTTTTGGTCTTGACTCGGTCTCATGGTCTTGACCTCTTATCTTGCTCTTGTCTTTAGAGACTCTTGACTAAAATACTAGATGCTATCATGCCAATATGAACCAAAATCTCTAAAGATGTTTTCAGCACCTTGTTGAATCTATGCCACCAAGAATGCCACGTAAGCCTCTCTGCAATACAATCAATTATACTAACCTTTACTCCAGGATTCCTCTGTCTTCTCCTTCCCTGTTGGACCTCTCTCTGCCTCATCTCCCACCTGGATCCTCTCCTCCTTTCCTATTGGAAAATTCAATAACCTAACAACAGGAAAAGCCCGGGCACCATTGTCTTCAACTTCTGCAGACTCACCTTCCCCACTTGGACCCATACTGTTGTCTCCATCTGTAAGGGGACACCATCTCCTTTATACTCACCTGAATGTAAGAAGCTCAAACATTCTAGAAACATTACTCATACTTGCCAATGCTAAATACTTACCTTCTCCACTCCCTCCTTGCAGGAGTGCCTACCCCAATCTGCCAACCACTCCAAACCTGTTAAAAAAAAATACCTTGCATCTCACTCTGTGGTCTCATTGTGGTTTCTGTATTTGGGTCCTTATCTGGTTCAATAGGTCAGTGTTTCTGAAGGCAAAAGCAGTCCAGCCCATTGCTAGGAAGGTAAAACTAATAAAATGACTGTAGCTTCTTAGATTGCTCTTGATGTTCAGGTATTGATTACTGATATGGATTGTTGTGGAAATTTACATCACATGCTTTTGACTATCATTGTCTGCTGAGTATTTTGCAACAGTTGCATGCATTAAACAGAAGTAATGCTAAGACAGTTGTTTTGAGATAGAACAAAATGACGCTGACACACAGACTGATGGTTTACACTCCCAATTTCACAGAGTTTAAATAAACTGATTGGTTTATGTGACCAGTCACCTACCATTCATATGCCAATAGTAGCAGTGCTATCATACTGTGTGCTCGCCTGGGAGGATGCTTTGACATGTGAAGGAACTGAATGACCATACCTGCCGTCGGTCCAAAACCTGGCTCACCACCTGAGCCTTGGCTTCCCCCAGGCTCAGGTGGCTGACCATCAAGTCTTCGGGGACTGAGAAGGAGTTAATGCAGTCCTCACAAAAGTGAAAGTCGGCATGTGTGACAGAGACTGAGGGGAGCAAATAAAGAGAGGACGAAGAGAATATAGAGAGGTTTTAAAAAGTCTGAAAGGTTAGGACTAGGTCTGAAGCTGCTTTATGTATGTGTGTGTGTGTGTGTGTATGTACCGAAGACACTTTTTGTGAGCACTGATGGTGAGTGGCCTTTTTGCTGCAGAAAGCACTGCTTTTAAAGCCATTAACTGTTGGTGGATGTTAAGGTCAATGCAGGATAGTTTTCTGCAGAATGAACACTTAATGTGACTTTTGGGTGCAGGTAGAGGAACTTTACTTACAAGCTTCCAGCAAGGAAAGAACAATAATCTGCAGTTTCCTGCCATCATCTTAACTTGAAGGCTTGACACAGCATTATACACATACACAAAATTAAATAAAACCACACTGGTGGTTTCTAAAAGTAGTGTTTTTGTATCAGTGGGGGGTCTCCAATAACTTTTGTACTTCTAGAAAAGCATTAACTCTATGCTCAAGTCCATGTACACATGGGTATTTATAACTTTTGCTTGTCTTCCCATCCCCACACATGGTTCAAAAAAAGATCAAGAACACTTTTAAAAAAGTTGGGTTGACATGCTCATGTTGGGGTGTTATTTCTGATTTTCTGACAATGTAGAGATTGAAAGCAGCGACAGAAGGGTGTATGCAATGAGATCAACTGGAAAAGATTCTTTTACATTGTGTGGTGAAATGTTATACTTGTGGGTATTTAGCCTTCTAGAGTTGGAGACCTTCACTATATGCTCTGGGCTGCATCTGTGTAAAAAAGGATTTATACTATGGCTAGGCATTTTGACCTTAAATCAGCATCACATTTAATTGACCCTTTCATGTCAGTTTTTATTCCAGTTATTTTTCCCATCCCTTCTTCATACTGACAAGGTTCGTAATCAAGCAATATTACACAAGAGTGTGGTATCATATCACTGTGATGCAATAGTAAATGAGCACAATTTAATAAAGAACAGACATACTGTCATTTCACACACAAAATAAACATTGTCCAGTGTTTACAACACATATCTCCTTCGGATTTGTGGGTCACACTGCATGCGCGGTGGCTAATTATCTTGTTAGCTGCGTTAGGGGAGTCCGTGATTATGTTACCACCACATAGTAATTGTGAGTATCTTACAGCTTCAGCTTAGCTTGTCCATTCCCTCTGTAAAACAGTTGAGGTGACGTAGATAGCCATCAGAGGCTAACAGTGACTTAGCTTCTGCTCTTTTTAGTGTCAGTACAGTGTTTCCTCTGGCTTAAAGACCTTGGCGTGGTGGCAACATATCCCCCCCCCCCGGGGGAGGGGGGGTACACATACTGGAATATGTTAAGTTTGTACTATTTATTTCTTTTTAAAATTTTACACAGTAATGTTGCATATGGAACTTACCATTTCAAGTATTGTGCAAACCGAGGCTTCAATACTGGGCCAGTTGGGGTCCCACCAAGACATCCTGTGTTTCGACCTTTTAGTAGTGTTATTCTTCTCTCCTTCCTCTGCCTGAACACTTCCCTCTCCTTGGCTCCTCTCTTCTGTCTCATCTTGCCCTCTCTGAGCTCTGTCTAATTCAGGTTCTCTCTCTGTCTATGGTGGTATACAAACAGGTTAGTAAATATCAAGTGCCATGTTTTGCCCTGCAGGATTTTTTTTTTGTCATGGTTTACATAAATGACGAAAATCTGTGTATTTGTTGTATTTTATTCTAGTGTTTCTTTTTTTTTTTCATTGAGAGAGTAG
This sequence comes from Pholidichthys leucotaenia, assembly GCA_020510985.1. NCBI lineage: Eukaryota > Metazoa > Chordata > Actinopteri > Cichliformes > Pholidichthyidae > Pholidichthys > Pholidichthys leucotaenia. The sequence goes on along the minus strand of CM035838.1, from coordinate 157,684,890 downwards.
AGAAGGGAAAGAAACATTCATAATAGTAATGTACTCAAGCATACTTCAATTATATGAGCAGGTGGGTATAGTAACCAGAAATTCTACTCATGTAAAAGCAGTGCTTTGAAATTAATAATTAAAAGTAGGCAACCAAAAATTTCTAATTGAGTTAAGGGTACAAAGAGCACCCACTTAAAAACTTGAGTAATGACTTCAGTCTTGGAGGTTTGAGGTTTTTCTCAAAAATTTATAACAATTTTCTTATTCTCACCCCAAAGATCTGAACAGCTACAGACCAGTGGCCCTGACGTCTCTCTTGATGAAACCCTGGAGAGACTGCTCCTTGCTCATATCCACCCCTTGGTGGGACCAGCGATGGATCCACTCCAGTTTGCCTACCAGCATGGCATTGGGGTGGAGGATGCAGTGATCTTCCTCCATCGTTCCCTGTCCCACCTGGAGAAGCCCGGGAATGTGGTGAGGATCATGTTCTTTGACTTCTCCAGTGCTTTCAACACCATCCAACCGATGATCCTGAAGGACAAGCTGCTGTGCGCAGGGGCGGACCAACACCTGTCATCATGGATCCTGGACTACCTCACTAACCGGCCACAGTTTGTGAGAACCCAAGATTGTGTGTCCGACACGATCATCGGTAGCACGGGGGCCCCCCAGGGAACAGTCTTGGCTCCCTTCCTGTTCACCCTTTATACTGCGGACTTCTCACACAACACAACACACTGCCATCTACAGAAGTTCTCTGACGACTCTGCGATCGTCGGCCTCATCTCCAACGGAGACGAAGCTGAGTACAGAGGACTTATCCAGGACTTCGTGGACTGGTGCCATCGGAACTGCCTCCAGATCAACGTGAGGAAAACTAAGGAGCTGGTGGTGGACTGCCGCAGGCAAGGACAACCCCTCACTGCACCAGTAAACATACAGTACAGGGAACAGACATTGAGATGGTGACATCCTACAAGTACCTGGGTGTTCATCTGAACAATAAACTAGACTGGTCACACAATACCGACGCACTCTACAAGAAGGGACAGCTCAGGCTGTTCCTACTGAGGA